>OX422223.1:390546310-391887977 GCA_949130495.1 Sambucus nigra
GATCTTGTAATTCTTCTGAAGAGAGGGCCATTAGGCTTCTAAAAAGTTTTAAGTGTTAGATTGAGACCTGGCATGGTATGAGAATATATTATATCGTGTATCTTATTCTTATTTATTTCCTTCTTAACCTTTAAACTACTCCACTTTCTATCAAGCATGGAGGCAAAAATCAGTATCTCTTCTTACATTAGAGTTCCATACTTCAACTTCTTTTCCTTCTTCTTCTCTATATCATACATGCAACCTTTCTTCTTGGAAGGATGATAATCATAATCAGGTAATTCATATGCTCTTGGAGATAACATAATATGGTCTACAATATAGGCTTCTTGAGGTGTAATCTCACAATGATGAATTTTGTATATGAAGTCTTGAATTTGCTTAGCTAGATTAGGGACTAATTCAGAACCTTTTGTGGATGCATTGATATCTTCCACTTCCTATTGTTGAACATCTTCAATATCAATATCTTAAAACTTCTAAATGACAGATTGATTCTTGAAGGGAACTATAACTTTGTTAATTTGGCTTTGAGTTGGCTTTATAAGATTTGATTGTGGTTATTTTGGACTTTTAGAAGAGATTATTTGGATATGAGATGTTGAGATATGTTTGGTTTTAAGGATATTGGTATCTTCATATTCTTTTAGATATATTTCCCCTGGATCCTTATCTTCTTTTTTATGAATGTCATCTAGGTCAATGAATATGTCTTCTTCTTCTTCTTCTTCTTCTTCTTCTTCTTCTTCTTCTTCTTCTTCTTCTTCTTCTTCTTCTTCTTCTTCTTCTTCTTCTTCTTCTTCTTATTCTTCAGTAAGGGCCTCTTTAATATTCTTAACATGACCATCTTGCTTATGATTATTTTTTGTTGTTCAAATCAACATCTATCTTGTATTCACGAATCTTATTGGTCTTCACTCTATTTTTTAAGAATAAAAACATGTAAGATTATTCATCATGCCCTTTATTGGAAAAATTCTTGTAATATTTTGACTTGTTTTTAACCTAGACTTCCTACGAGAACCCTTTCTCTCCACATCCAATCCAAAATCTTTTGATATGTTCTTTTTTAGATAAGCTTCTACACATACATGAGCCATGCTTGATATATTGATCTCCACTGTAGAACCATCTAATTTCAATGGTTTACCAATGAGATGAGGTATAGAATAAGGAGATAATTTAGATAAAAAGCTAATAGGAAGATTTGGGAATGAAATCCAAATGGGAGCAATACTACTTTCAACTTTAGGACTGAATTCAGTTGACCACTTGAATATTCTCATTTGGAATTGACCTACATATCAGGTATTTCTCATCCACATCCTTGAATAATACTCTTCATAATTCAATCGAATGAGAATATATTTATGATCAATAAGTCCAACATTGAATTTTGTTTTCAAGGAAAAGTTTGAAAAACATTCCTTCTAACTTCCATTGATGGCCTTATATGAGAAAACTGTCCAACAAGAGTATGTTTGAATGGTTTAGAAAGGATTTGGATATCTTCAGTGGTGAATTTGACAACGGGTTCTCCTTTGAATGTTGTTGTTGGTTTTAGAGAAATATCATGATTATGAGAGGATCTTTCAGCCACAACAAATGCCAAGGATCTAGTCCATGCATTCTTAAGATCAGGTGTCTTGGGTTGAACGTGAAGGTGAGTGATGGTTTCCATGCAAACCCTACTTAGGGTTTATGGTTAGGGAGGGGGCGAATTGGCTAGAGAGGGAGGTTCATTTACATTAAATCATTTTTACCTTTAGTTTCATAAAATATCTAAAAACTAATTAAATTTTTTAAAACAGTTTCATAAAATATTTTAAAAGTAATTAAATGTTTTAATCAATAAAATAATGTATTACTTTCATAATTAATTAAACGATCACACTCACATAATATGAAACCTCATCCCTCCTCTACAGTGCACACCTATCGCATTCATTCTATTATTTTAATTCCACTAACTAGCCTAACAAGGATAATAATTTCTATTCAATCCCAATGCCGTTAATAGTCACTATTAACTAGGTACATACAACCCTCACTAGGTATATGTTCATGAATGATATTGTATCCACACTCTTGTTATAACTATGTGTGCACATAATACCATATTATAGCTATAATCGTGTTATAATTCTATATACAAACTATATCAAATAAAAAATACATATATATAACTATATATTTACGTATAACCGTATCCCTATAGCATGGACCTTGTAGATACATCCCTCATATGCTATCGGGCCCCAGGCATCACGCATCATAATGAGCCACCAGGTCACTACCTAACCGAAACGTAAACATATACAGTGAAGGAGGTCATAAACATACGTCCCGAAGCTGCGACTATACCACATCGCACTTGATGGGTAACAATACTTTGACATGGGGAATCAATCCAACACCTAGTGGTTAATGCCAGGTTGGATCCCCACTATGCACAACCTCCTAACGATAGCACTATCGAGTAGGTATGGCCAATATATACACAAAGCACACACACACACACACACACACACACACACACACACACACACACACACACACACACACACACACACACACACACACATATATATATATATATATATATATATATATATATATAAGTCCCTATACGTATATATAATACTAACCTCGTACGCAATCCCATAACGTACTAGTCTTCCAAATCCCAAAGTTTGAACTGACTTCCTGATTGTACATCTAAGCGTTCACTCACTTCAATTTTCGGTTCTCCTCATCGAACCCATTTATCTGTCGGCATATCACACAGATTAAACCCTGAAAAGAATTCCCTAATGATCTCACTCTATCCCGAAAGCCCCTACGGTCAATCCCCAAGCTCTAACGGGTTAAAATATGGATAAGCCAGCAAATTGTACCATTTTGTTTGGTAGACCGAACCGGTTCGGTCAAGTGAACCGATTCGCTCCCCCAATAAGCTGGTTAATTTTCTGGACTGCAAATCATCTTCCTCCTTAAGTTTTCTCCTTTAAAACCCTCGAGTGGAGGTCCCAAGCCTCCCCAAACATAAAATTAATATCCTACCTCATCATACGAACATCCTAGAATCGAAAACCTCAGATTCTAAATCAAACATTAATTCTAAAAAATATAGAATTAACCCAATTTGATTTTTCATTATGTCAGTCATCCTAACATTGTTCAAAATGCTCATCATTGTAAATCTAGATTTAATTATGAATTTCTATTGAATCATCTTCAATTAATTTCAAATTTCAATCAAGTATAAATTACAATATGAATATACTTCTCTTGTTTATTTTTTCAAAGATTCAACCTTTAAATATCATATGTTGTCCCAATTCAGTATGAAGGTAATTAATTAAATGAACATGTAGTTTAAATCAAGTAGCTACATTCATTTGAGGATTTGAATCCAAAGTCTCAACTGTTGGGATGAGTTGAATATATAGATAGCCTCTTCACTACTCTTAATCTCTCTCACAAACAAAATTATGCATAAGGTTAACGGTAGGCTGCCATCCACTTCCCCTTCCCTTAAATACTTCTTAATTTTAGCCTAATCCAATTTTTTGATTAAACCCTAGGTGTAAAAAGACCACCCTACCCTTATACAGGTCATGCTATGTCTAAAAAATTCCAAGAACCCAATCATAACACTTGGGTACCAATTTTGGACTATTTCAACCCATTTTGGATCATCAATGCACTCTAAAGGGTCATCCGAGTCACCTAAGTATAAATAAACCAATATCTCATTAATCGGGTCCAACTTGTTCGTAGAGTACGCGTCGTCCATAAAATATACCAATTTGGTGATGTATCTTTCTATCGACAAAATATAACAAACCATCATTTTTCACTAATACGCAACATATTATAAATCATGTATCTATCTACTTGTCACAAATAGTAAATAATAATAAAAAATATTAATGTTTAGCTCACTAATTAATATTTATCGAAACCCAATTTAATTTTCCCTACTTATAATAATAATTATAAGTACACGAAAATTAAATAATCATAAAAGAATGAGGTATTACATTCTCCCCTAATAACAGAATTTTGTCCCCAAAATTCAAACGAACTTTCCACAAAGAGCTCTAGACACTTTTCCTGCATGACATCCTCACGCTTCCATGTCTACTCGATAATATTATGGTGTCCTCATTGTACATGCACTAACAGTATCACCTATGAGTGAAGATTTCGCTCTTTACGACACAAAATGGCAACATGTTTGTCCTCATATGAAATATCCGGTTGTAAGTCAATCTCCTCCAACGCTATATGATGATAAGCGATGTGATCCCTAAAATACCTCATCAACGACGATACATGGAACATGTCATGAATCTTCTGCAAATGGTCCGATAAAGCGAGCCTATACACAATTTTCCCAACCCTCTTGATAATGGGAAAAGGCCCCAAATACCTAGGCGCCAACTTTCCCTTCTTATCGAACCGCATCACTCCCTTTAAGGGAGATACCCATAGCAATACCTGATCAGTCATGTCAAACTCTTAAAATATTTAATTTTCATCAGCGTAACTCTTTTGTCGGTCCTGAACTACCCGAATACAACTCATAATCAACTCAATCTTTGCGGACATCTCCTGAATCATGTATGAACTGAGTAGATTTTTTTCCACCACCTCTAACTAACAAGAGGGTGAACGGAAAGGTTTAATGTACAAAGCCTCAAATGATGCCTTGCCAATAATGAACTGGTAAGATTTATTATATACAAACTCTACTAAAGGAAAATACTGCTCCCAGTTACCCTTAAAGTCCATACTACACAAGCTCAGCATATTCTCCAACATCTCCATCTGCCCATCGATATGTGGGTGATAAGCCCTTCTCAACATAATTTAGTCCCCACCACCTCTTAAAAACTCTGCCTTAAGTGGGCCACAAATATCTTATCCTGATCCAAAATAATATGGAGTGGCACCCCATTCACTTTAACTATCTCTGTAATAATAAGTTTTGCATACTTCCCCGTTGTATAATCCACCCGAACTGGAAAGAAATGGTCTAACTTGATTAATCGATCCATAATAACCCAGATGGAATCGTGACCCCCTCTATGACATTGCTAACCCAATAATGAAGTCCATCGAATTACTCTCCCATTTTTACACCGAAATCTCTAACGGCTGTAATGATGTGGGAAATCATGAATATATCATTCCCAACCCTAATACAAAGTATATAAGTGCAAATAAATAAAGTAAAAGAGAAACTCATAATATATAGAGTGATTCAACTATAAAAACAAACCTATGTCCACTTTGTTGCCTTACTCTCATCATGTACGTTCATTAATAGAAGGTTGTGGTTCCATAAAAGGCGTAAAAGAGAGAAAGATAGGAGAATACATGAATATAGTGGAGTTGGGTGGCCCGAGATACGTCCTACAGAGAAATTCCCTAAAGGTTTATGGCCAGGGGTAGCTGTCTAGTGTCTGGTAGCTTTTATAAAGAGGTAGAGTAGGGATTTGGGCAGGGCTTCGCTGCTAGATTAACCCCCCTTGCCAAGGTACTGGGCATTTATATTTATATAGGTAAAAGGCGATGTCACGTGCATGAAAGACATGATAAATAGATAAGTTATACGATCGGGGAAACTTTTTAGAAGTAGGACAATTGGTAAATAAATGCTACCGTGGTGAATATTCGGGACAGGGTGTGAAATTGGGAAGGAGTAAGTGCACAGACGTGACATATTTGTGCCCAGTAAGCAGTTTATGAAAGGAGTTGTCACGACCTGTCTGCGTATCATGCAGCGACTGGTGCTGACTACTGCTCATAGCCTGTCTGTCCCAGGCACTTGTCTTTTGTAATATCCATTGAGATAGGTCACGACCTATTTTTCCCCAAACAGAGGCCTTACACTTACTCTCCACGGCTTAACTATTAGTAATGGGCATATCAATAATCCCCCAATCCTCAGTACCAAGAGGTTGAGATTTGGTGTTGTGACTGTGTTCTATGACCTTTGATGTGGTATTATTGTTCACGACTAACAACTTGTCTGTTTGGGACACGAAGGGGTGCCGCAACTAATGATTTGTGACGCTTCACCTTCCTGTGCCCTCTTATATATATGGATATGTGCCAAGGTTTTCATTACTCGACCAACATCTTTGAGAGAAAATTGAAGGGCGAACTTCGGTGATTTTATTCTTTATCTTTTGACAATCATTTTATGGTGGTGCAAGGTGTTTTATCAATGGTTTCAAGGCGATTCTAAGCTGATTTTCCAGCTTTCTTCGATTTCTAGGTAACCATGACTATTTAATTAATTCTTTCCTTTATTTCGAATTTTGTCGAATACTGTAATTTCTATTAGAATCTCTGCTTATTTCTTAAATTTTTGTAATTTGTTTTTGTCAAAATTAGGGGTTTTAGGTTCTGGAATTGTTTAGAACCTCTGAAATTGGGATTTTATGTTTTCTAGGTAAACTTTCTTAGATTTGGAATAAAAATTAGATATTTGGTTGAATTTTGGTTTAGCTGAATGAATTATTTTTTTAGAAAATCAAATAGGAATTAGGGTTTCTTTGGAAATCCTCTTTTTCTAGTGGAATTTGGTAATTCTCTAGGTTTAGGGTGGATTTGGATAATTAAGGTTTTTTGGGTTTTCATTGGTAAATCTTGGGTTTGAATTATTGAGTTTTTGGGATTTTCCTGGGTAAAATCTTTACCCAACCCCCCTTTTGGATTTTTTTTTTGGCCAAGAATACCAAAAATGTGTTCTTGATGTTCTTAGCCAAAACCCTAGGGTTTAAGGCTTTATATCTTTGGAAGTTAGGAATACAAATTCCTTACCTCTTTACGCCCTAACCGCGACTTGATTATGGATTTACACTACTTGTTGCGACCTCATTTCAACCCTTCTACAAAAATTACTCCTATCTGTAGACATTTACTTGGTTTGAACCGACTGGTTGCAGCCTTCATTTTTCCTTGTTCCTAAATCAAGGTTCCCTTTGGCTGTAACCTTTTCAGATTTTTTAGGTTAGACGGTTGCGGCCTTTGTCTTGAACTTGATGCTTTTTGCGTCCATTTATTCATTTCTACTATATTCTTATGGTTGCGGCCTATTCCTTTCGCTTGCACATTCCTTCAATTTTAATCTTTACATAGTTTTGGCCTTTTCAATAACCTTCTGATCATAATGGTTACGGTAACTAATTGAGTATCCCTTCTACTTTTACAGGTCCCTTTATTCGGTTTATGTTCCTCCTCCTGTAGAGCTTAACATAAAGCCTCTGAGAACTAGTGGGCCTTGTAAACTTAAATACTACCCTAAGTGTGTAACAATAAACTCTAACTCCGTGGACTCTTCCAGTTTTAGTGAGCCCAAGGAGACTGTGAAAGACACTCACTCCAGCAACTATCCTACTGCTAAAGTAAATGCTGCGACAAGGACTAATGTATCTTTTGTAGCCACGACAGACAAAAATAATGAAGCTAGTCCTTCTAACTGTAGTTAGGATACTAAGAAAGCTCTTGTGGCCCTTAATCATCATTGTGTCATGAACGAGGAATGGTTACATGCCTTGTTCGAGGTCTTCGATGTTCCAGAAGGAACTATTTATACAATTCCCACCGTGGAGCAAAGGTCATGCTCTGCGATCCCCAATGATGGTGTTTTCTGCTCCCTGTATGCTTTTATCTTGGGGTTGCGATTGCCGATCCCTATTCCAGTCAGGATAATTCTAAGTGCCATGAATTTGGCCTTATCCCAACTTGACCTTAATGGTTGTAGGTAAATCCTTACTGCCTTATTCATCTGGCAGAAACACTTTGAGGAGAATGTTTCAACCGCATAGTTCTTTAAATTTATAGTCCCAAGGAGGACTTTGTGGACAATCCGTGATACAACTACTTTGGTCTATGGAGTGGAGATAGATATTTGTTGATGAGCAAGCCTTCCAGTGTCAAAAACTGGAAGGGAAAGTACTTTTTCATTTTTGGGGATAACTGGGAGGTCCATCCCGAAGAAAATGAGAGAGAAAATGAATTCAGGGTGCCACAAAAGTGGGGTTACCAATCCAAAGAAAGTATGCCTCTGCTATGGCCTTTTTTTTCTTCTATCTTCTATATTTGCCTCAGCTTTCCTTACTTTTATTATTTTTTTCGCGGCACTTATTAATCCCTTGATACAATTCCTAGAGGCCTGAAACTTAGCAGCGGGCAGAGAAAAAAGGTTGTGGACGGGCCTTATTAGGTGACGACCAAAATTTTTTTCTATGTATTGTCAGTTCCCAAAAGCTATTAAAAAGAGGATACTTCTCAGCTAAGCATGTTCCCAAAATAACTGCAGAAGGTATCTTCCTTTTCTTCAAAATTTTGTTGTAGAGCCTAACTACCACTTGGAACTGACTTCCTAATTTTTCAAGTGTTGCCAAAGAAATTGATCATGAACTGCTCATTCACCAGCTGAATGAGATGGATGAGTCTTACCTAGGCCTCAACTAGAACTCTAGAAATAAGGGGAATGAGAGTAAGAGGTTACCCAAGGAAGTGGCCCCTATACCTAAGAAAGAAACTACTCCCATGAAGAAGAAGTCAGCTGCTACTGTTGGAACTACCGCGGAGCCTTAAGTTATTGTAGAGCCCAAGTTGATGATGACATGGGGGAGCATCTAGCTGCTGAAAGCCCATCTTCTATTGGATATTTTTTGGGGGATTCCAGCTCCATGCACGTCTCGACCACTGGAACCTCTTTGTGGACCGTGATGGCTGTAAATGCCAATTTTCCAACTCCGTAGATTAGAGTTGTTAAGGGGTGTCCGCAACCTTTCTTGAGGCATCCAGACCCCAAATTAACTTAGGACACAACTAGTACAACCGTCCCAATGATGAAGTAGGACATGGAGACATTTTATGTCAACTTCCTTATCGAGGAGGATGCGGAGGATTACACCCTTCACATCTTGCTAAGGGTGAGTATTTACAATAGTTTTATTTTCCATAACTCTTTTTATACACTTGGATTCTAACTTTCTCTTTTTTAGGCTGTGGATTCTTCTTTGGCCTAGAGGGTCAAATATGAGAGGTTGTATAATCAACCTAAGGTTGCAAAGACAAGCCATAAATCTCTTGAAAGTTTCAAGGTTGAGTCTTTTAAATATAGAAAAAATATGAGGCCGCAGCACAACTGGCGTATAAGCAAAACACAGATGTCAGGGTTAGTGAAACAATCGAGGAAAAGAATGAGGCTAAGAAGAATTTTGTTCAGGCTATGGTGTCCACAAATATTGCTGAGGCCAATGTTGTGGAGGTTACAAGGCAGGCCATGTACATGCAAGTTAAGCTAATGGTTGCGGAGATAAGTAACCAAGAGCTTGTGAAAAACCATGCCTTGGATATGAATAAGAAAGATGAGGAGCATGCTGCGGCTTTGCAAAAGGCTGCTCAATATGTCACGGCCTTGTTTAAGACCTATAAGGACTTCTTCATGATCAACAATAAGGCCTATCTCCGCGACTTCCAGGAGTTAAGGCACCGGGTAGTGAAAAACTTGCCAGAAGCAAAGGATAAAGCTTTTGCCTAGAAGCTCAGTGATTCTGAGCATTTGAAATGGGTGGCTAAGCTGAAGCCTGCAGAGGAGGAAACAAAGAGGTAGCGTGAAGAGGCTATATTTGAAGAAGATGAAACTATGCCCGTGGATGATGACGCAGATGATGATGTAGAAGAGGACATGGCCTCTTAGTTGCTCTTTTCTTTTTTTCCAAACTTGTAATTCCGTAGTCTTTGTTTTCCCTCCGCGACTGTAAACATCTGAATAATTTTTATTCGTATCTGCTCTATAACTTTTGTGTTCTTCATGATCCCTCTGTGGCTTTTGAACATTGAATCAATTTTGTGTAATTTTACATGTCTGCGGCCACATTTTTAATGTTAATTTTGCACTTTCTCTTCATTCATATTTTTTGTTGATTTATATCGGATAGTTTGTAGCTTTATCTTCCGAAGTCTTGAACAAGCCACGACCTTTTACTGCTTAACTTGAATGCTTGCACAGTAGCTTTAGACATAAGTTGTAACTCTTCGTATAAGAATTCCATACCATTTTTAAATAGGTTGCGGAAATGTTGACATAGGAAGAAGATTGGATGTGTCACACTTCAGATGTTTAATTCTTCTTTCATTATTTTATTGAATGTCGCGACCATTGCCATGATAGATGGGTATCGAATTACCCTTTCGCGGACTTTAGGACTAGGTTAGTCCCTTGTAGAATTCTTGTTGCAGTGACATTGGGTTACTATAGTTTTATTAGCCCACATTCATTGTTTAACTGCGACATCTTTCATAAAGTTGGACCTTTTCTTATTTTGGGGCATTTTTAAGCCTCCATAGGTTGGGTTATTAGTAAACCACCCACGACTATATTGGGTATTTTCAGACCCCCTATAGGCTAGGTATTATCAAGCCCCCCCCCCCCCCCCCCCCCCCAAGATAGGTGTGTTTTCAAGATTTCAATGGCTATAGTGGTATTTTCAAGCATCCCCAAGGTAGGTGCATTTTGAAGCCTCCCACGGTTAATAATGAGTATTATGGCCCTTAAGGCAAAATGGAAGTATCCCACGTCTTCGAAAGATGAGAATGGGTATTATGAACCCTAAGGCTATTAGAAGCATTATATATCTTCGAATGCTTTTGCGATGCGAGGGGTGTTAAATGCCAATTAAGGTCGTCACCCCTTCTCATCTATAGACTCATCCTCCTGCATTTTAATCTCCGAGATTATTGGTCGTTAAATTTTCTTTGAAATCTGTTAAGATGAAGAAAATTTCAAAGATTTTATATGAGGAGAACAAGAATTCCAATATGATTAAAATCATCATTCACATAGATATATATGATTTTATAACAAAATACAATGCATATAAGTAAAGGCTGGACTTAGAGTTTTATAAAAACAAAAACATAAATATTTGAAGGCAAAAGTCATGCATGCAGCCTTTTAAGGTTACGTCCCTTAGGAACATCTGAATCATTCCCTGCCTAAAACGCTTCTCAGTCTCATCCTATAAGGCATATCAACTGTTGGGGGCTTGGCCATGGTCTTAGTGAAATTCACACCATTACCCCGATCTCTGTTGTGCAGTGGGGACTTGATCTTCTCCGGCCATCTTAGTAGTTTGTCCTCCTTGATGACCTCGAGGATGTGCTCAATACTGGAGGTCAGAAGGGTGTAGTCTCTATGAGTTCTTTCTGGCTTTGGTTCCTCCTGTTTCATTGTCTTCAAAGGCATGGGTGTGGCCTTGTCTTCTGTGGACACGACCTTTCACTGAGAGGTAAAGGTTGTGGACTCCAGCATCATGACCCTCTGTGCTAGGAGGTTGATCTGGCTTTGGAGTGAGGCCTAACTATCATATAGGTGGTTGATGTTGTTCAACAACTGGGCTATATTTTCATTATGCTGAAGACATGAACCAGAGATTCCTTCCATGACTTCTATTTTGTTAGTCTTTAGAAGTATAATCTGAGAGGAACTAAACAATGGTGAGAAAAACTGAGAAATGCAGAGAAAAACTAAAATATAAAAATAGGCGTGCAGCCTTTTGTTAATTGGTTGCGAACCTTTGGTATATAGATATGTTGGTGTGGCCTTAGAAGGAAGAAATGGATGCGTCCCCCGCCTACGGGGCACGCGAGGCTTCTACCACGGCTTCCCCAATGGATTATTAACTAGAGTTAATCCGAGGAAAACTTTTATGCGGGTCCTTACTCTAGGTGGTGAACTGAAAAGTTTGTGTAAATATGCTAATTATTGTATAGGGAATGAGGCCTATAGGTAATTAAACTGCCATGTCGCATCCATCTAGAGACAGTGGAGGCAGGAATGCAAAAAAGGACCCACCACTTGGGTTTCACCCACAAAAGATGACAAAAAAGGTCTACTAGGAGTCTACCAAAGACAAAAATAGTCCTCAAGTGAAAAATAGCACAAATTTAATAGTTAAGCCCTAGCAAATAGGGGTAAAAATAGAAATAAATGAATAAGAGCTCATCCCTAGTTACCCACCTTTACGAGGCCACGACCTTTTGAGTTTTTCAACACAAACTAGGTAGGGAAACATCATTGGAGTAAAGAAAATAGATCTAAATCCATACAAAGACCTAAAAATAGATCTATAAATAAGGAAACCCATAGTCTATAAGTAATATGGGCTCAACAACCAAAATCTCACCCTTAGGATGAAGACTCAGGGGGTCCCCATGGATAAAATAAAGTGTTAGGAACTCAAAATGAGAGGAAACGAGATTAAATACCTTATTTCCCACAGACGGTACCAAAATGATGATGCGATGAATCATACATATATCATTCCCACCCATCATATCAAATATATAAGTGTAAATTTAGGAAGTAAAAGGAGAAATGCACAAGATATAGAGTAGTTCGGCTATAAAAACGAGCCTACGTCCACTTTATTGCCTTAATATCATTATGTAAATTCATTAATACAAGGTTGTAGTTCCATAAGAGGCGTACAAGAGTTAAAGGGGGAGAATACATGAATATAGTCGAGTTGGGTGGCCTGGGATGCGACCCATAGAGGAAGACCCTAGAGGGATGTGACCAAGGGTAGCTCTCTAGTGTCTTGTAGCTTATAGAGAGAGGTAGAATAGATATTTGGGCGAGGCTTCACTTCCAGATTCGTCCTCCTTGCCAAGGTGGTGATCACTTCTATGTATAGAGGTACAAGGTGGAGTCACATGCAAGGGGCATGTGACAAATGGATAACTTATATGATTGGGGGATCCTTCTAGAAGTATGATAGATGGAAAGTACATGCTGACATAGTGAATGACCGTGACATGGTGTGCAATGAAGAAGGAGTAAGTGGTCATGACCTATTGTGCCCAAGCAGTGGCTTATTTAAGGAGCTTCTATGACCTGTTTGGGTACCAAACAGTGGTAGTGTTGAATGTTGATCGCATTCTGGGTATCTCAAGAAGTGGTCTTATGTGAGATCCATTGAGATGGGCCTCGATTTTTTTATCCCCAGGTAGTAGCCTTACACTTAGTCTCCACGGCTTAGGTATCACTAATAGGCATATCAGGCTGTAGAACCCCGAGTGTTCTCTAATGATCAACCTTCACGATCTGATAAGTGGTGCATCTGGAGACAAACTCTTGTATGTCTCGATTTATACCAGTCCAACAATAATGTCTCCTCATATCCTGGTACATCTTTTTCCCTTCGAGATGCACCAAGAATCATTACCCATGCGCCTCCTTCAAAGCTGGGAGCCATATATCCTCACTGCCTGAGATAATCAACCTCTTATTGAGGCATAAGCCACCCTCAGAACTCACTGAGTAAGACTCCCCTCCACCCGCCAATAACTATTTAATCCTCTCCTGATAAGAGGGATACCCTTCCTCTGCCTTCACAACCCCAAAAATGATCTGGGGTGTGATTTTCATCACTGTTATATATGCCTAGAATACTCATATTCCTGATGAAGCTCGCCCAATTTTCCTTCCACACTTTTGCCAACTACCAGGCTGACATACTTCTCAATGCATTTGCCACCATATTAGCCTTCCCGAAATGATACATAATGTCAAACTGTTATTCCTACATAAATTCAAGTTGCATACACTGCCTCATATTCAGCTCCTTCTACATGAAAAAATACTTCAGTGAGTTGTGGCCCGTGAACAACCACAACATGTCCACCAACAGATAATGCCTCTAAATACTCAAGGCAAAAGTGACTGTCATTAATTCTAAATTTTATGTGGGATAGTTCTTCTCATGGAGCTTAAGCTTGCGAGATGTATTACCTATTTCCTGCTCCTCCTGTTGTAGAACTCCCCCAAATCCCTGTTAGGATGCATAAATAAAAACAAAGTACTCCACTCCTCCCCTAGTTAATACGAGCATCGGTGTTGAAGTTAACTTTTCCTTTAGCTCATCAAGAGATAACTAATAGTGGTAATCCCAAACAAAAGGCACTATCTTATGAGTCAAATTCATCAATGGACCCATAATCTTTGAAAATCCTCTGATAAATCGGTAGTAGTAACCTATTAACCCCAGAAAATTATGAACCTCCATCGGTATTGGGGGATGGACCACTCCTTCACTTATGAAACCTTACTTGGAACCATAGAAATTCCTCTCTTGGAGACTATGTGACCCAAGAAGTTCATCTCCCCCCACCAATCCACACTTCTCAAATTTTTCATATAAATTAATATCCCACAAAGTCTGAAGAACCATACGTAAGTGCTCTGCATGCTCGCCCTCTGTCCAAGAATAAACCAATATGTCATATATGAACACAATGATAAACTGATCCAAAAAATCCCTGAACACTATGTTCATAAGTTCCATGAAAACTGATAGAGCATTAGTTTTCCCAAACGGCATAACCCTGAACTCATAAGACCCGTATTTCGTTAAAAATATGATCTTAGGGACATCCTACCCCTGATGCCTAACTGATGGTACCCTAATCTTAAATCAATCTTAAAGATGTAGGTTGATCCTCTCATATCATCGAATAATCATCAATATGCGAAAATGTATATTTGTTATGAATCATGACCTTATGCAATTCTGGATAGTCGATACACAATCTTAGTGACCCATCCCCAAGGTGATGTACTCATGTGGATAAAACCTTTCCCTAAAAGCAAATGAATCTGATCCTTCAATTCTCTCATCTCTAAAGGAGCCATACGATACACTCATGCTACTGACCTTGTCCTCGATGCTAAGTCAATCACAAATCATATCTCCCTACTCCGTGGTAACCCCGGTATCTCTTGAAAAACTTCAACATAGTCCCTGACCACAAGGATAGAATGTAACGAGATGACTCTACTGTCAAAAGTCTCATCCTCAGTAAAATATAAGTGTGTGCTCAACCCTCCCTCCAGATGGGACATCGCCACAAGAAACATATCCTATCCTAGAA
Organism: Sambucus nigra; assembly: GCA_949130495.1. Taxonomy (NCBI): domain Eukaryota; kingdom Viridiplantae; phylum Streptophyta; class Magnoliopsida; order Dipsacales; family Adoxaceae; genus Sambucus; species Sambucus nigra. The sequence goes on from OX422223.1 coordinate 390,561,278, forward strand.
TAACAAACACGATAGTCTTATTTTAACAGTACAACATCATTTTGTACATCGCTAACCAGTCCATACCCAGAACAACATTATATGGAACAAATGAGAGTCCCATGCATAAACTTCACATGTCCACACCTGCTCCTATGCATATGGAACAAATGAGAGCCCCATTACCCAATTTTGAATCCACAGTCATAATGATATATGTCACTATATATGCCGAACTCGTCGTACATGCGGATATAGTGCTAACAAAAGAATATGACACACCCGTGTAAAATAAAACCTTCCCCATCTAACTATGGATATGAAACGTACCCTCAACTGCAAGTAGTGTTTGTGGAAAAATGGCCCACGAATATTATTCACATGCCCAAACTGCAGTTGTACCTACGAAGGCCATAACACTGGAATTAATGGTAGGGATGGAAGCTACTATAACTACTACCTCAGTTGGGTATCTTACTACTGACCCCTAGCCCTATGAAACATCTCCATGTAAAGTATGCCAGTCTCTGGCCCATCTGGACCTAGAGAGGTTGCCCTTATCACTATTCCTTTTGGCCCTCAAAACCCCAACCCTATGGGATTTCAGTATGTTCCCCTAGCCCTGTTGGTCTTGAGGGTTATTTTGTTGGTCTTGATTGAAATTGACGTTACCCTACCTGAATCTCTTAGCCGAGTCCCCTTCTAGGAGCCCCGCTTCTGCAGCCTATCCAGTTGTGGCGCTTCCCTGGCACCGTTGCCCCCAGTTTTGCTATGTTGGATCGACTCTCCTATCCTTTCACTCCCCTCAGATGGAAGCTATGGTCCTGAAAGTGGATAAACAGGATGTTAATGACCTCAGTGTATTTCCTCAACATCGAGTTTCGCAATAAGTGTTAGCGAATCCTCCAAATGAGTCCATCTGTAAATTTAATAACCCTATTTTCCTCCATGTTCACCTCATCTGGAATAAAGTTTTCCAGGCAAATGAACTCCTCCTCATACTCAGCTACAGTCCGAAACTCTTGTGAGAGATCTATAAATCTCCTCATCATCTCAGTCTGAACTTCTGACGAAAATAACTTGTTGTCAAACCGCACCTAAAACTCATGCATAGTCATCGAATCTCACTCCTCTGATGTGTTAACGACTCCCACCACTGAAGAGTTGCCCATACTAGCTTGAATGTAACTAGTAGATACTTTTGAGTTTCGTTGCACTCAACCACACTTAAATTCCTTTAGATGTCCTTCTTCATATTCTAGCTACTACCATATCTGCACTCCCCTAGAACTCCAACGAATGGCCTTTCTGTAAGGCTTCCCTTCCTCACTCCCATACAAACGACACTGGTTGATTCTGGACTGGTGCTGCCAATGACGGATTTGGCTGTGCCTAGGGAAGATGCTTTGCCAGTACTATCATAGTGACATTAACCGTCCGTTATACTATGACTACTACCTCTGTTTCGATCACAGTCACTTGAGTGGCTTGTGGCTCCAACTAAGCCTCCCCCTTTATGTCCCCCCTGCACGTGTTGGTCTACCTCTCCTAGTGTTTGGCATCTGAAGCGAAACTAAAATTGTATAGGATTCACTTAAATTATATATAATAGTAGAAGAACGTAAATTCCAAACATTAAACAACCGACCTAAGTATAGGGGTCTATATAAAAAAAGTACAACATTGACAACGTTGCAAGTTTGCGTAGACCCTAAGGACACTGGACACTGATGTTATGATACCAGTTATGACAACCTGCCTATTTTAAAACTGGATGGCCAATCATCTACTAAAAATAAAATAGGAATCCATTATGGTTTCATTCTTAGAATCACTATCGCAATAAGAAATATAAATATAATACGAATAAAAACCATCCAACTAAATGAATGAATAAATCAACATGAATAAATAAATAAATAAATAAATAAATAAATAAATAAATTTGAACCAAATAAACCACCAGTCACAATAGTAATCATCCAATTGAAATAAAAATTGAATACTAAAATATCATTGACATCAAATAAAGACATATCCAAACCACGGGCAATACGCCTAAAATGAATACTCTAATAAAAGGTCCTATTTTGATTGAATGAGCTCAGGCGGCTAAATCAATCATGTAGTCTCCATAACTGCTGCAATGGTAAGAAGGATCTATCGTCATTGTCTCGGCTACTGTTGCTACACACCTAGGGTTTTAAAAAGAAAAAAAAACAATTTTGCTCACAGGTCAAAGCCCAAAAAGTTTGAAAATATTTTACAAGTAATTAAATGTTTTAAATCAATAAAACACGTAGTGTATTATTTTAGTAATTAATTAAACTATGGAATGAAAGCTTTCATATTGCTTGAATCTATCCTCCCTACCATGAGAACAAAGATGGTCGAATAGGGACTGAATGATGATGCCCTTCTCGCTGAACTTGACCTGGACGACAAATGAATAGAGCAAGCCATGATCAAGTTGGCCTCATGTTAGAACTCATTCGCAAACAAATACAATAAGGGGTTAATCTGAGGAAATTACGAGTAGGAGATTATGTCCTCAATAAATTTCTCGGTAGTGCCGTAAGGCCGTCAGATGGAAAGTTGGGGCCCAACTGGGAGGGACCATTCCAAGTAATCAGAGATGATTTACATGGAGCCTTTAACATGGAAACAACGGAGGTTAGGGTGACACCAAGGGCATGGAATGTGTCCAACCTCAAGAAGTTATATTTCTAGACTTCTTACTTCTCTGCATATTAGTTTATGAAAATTTTCATTTCGAACATATGCTTCCTCCAGTTTGTTACTTCAATTGTATATAAACAAAGGCCCCTTTTCCATATTTTGCTCATATATCTTAAGTTATTCAGTTACTTTACATTATTTCCTAAGTAGCAGACTCACAATTGGCATTTAATCTTTGAAAGGTGATGATCAGACTTTAACTTAATTACAATAGAAGTTTTACTTATTACAATTAACAGTAAAGTCTTTATGTCCTTATCATAACCAACAGAAGCGACCTCACAACTTTCCTAAGCAAGATAAAATCCCTACGGGGGATCCTTAGGCAATAAACCAACTTTTCTTGGTTGACTAAAATTTTAAACAGGTGGATTACCCATAGACCAGGTACATTTTTGCTATTGTCTTTTCTATGCCTAAGGTGGTGTGGCGACACGACCCAAAATGAAAGAAAGATGAAATAACATATGCAAGGCATAATGGACTAGAAAAATTCATGATAATTGGTATTAATTTAATTCATTCGGTGGTGCCCAATTACAAAAATGTACCAATTACATAATACTTACAAAAAGTGTAGAAAATTTAGAATGATTTATGCTCGATAAGTAAAAAACTATTCTATTTTCTTCCTTCGACCATTGTCAGGGTTAAACCTGAATTTTTCATCACCGTCATGACTTTTTAGGCGGCTCTCGATAAGGGGAAATGGAATGGAATCTAATAGGACCCATGTCTCAACTTGACTAAAAAAGGTCGGTTGTACACATGAAAATCATCATGGTATATGTACCGGAGCTGAGAGTCATGGGGTTGTTTAAAAATATTATGGGCATTCAACCAATCATTCTTGTAGGTAATGTCCTAAGATTCCTGTAGCCTCAAAGGGGCATCTTTCCACCGATCATCATAAGTAGCTAACCAGGATACCTGGGGACCCATCTTGAATAAATATCAGAGCTTCTTATTTTCACGAATTGGTCCATCACCATGACATTGGTCCTTTAAACTTTCCCCTCAGCCATAATGAGTTTCTTCTTTAGGTCATTTTTCTCTAGCTGGACAAGAGCATAAACTTCCCCTTCATCCCTGGAATCAACCAACTGCGCCTTTAGGTCGTCTATTTCTTTTTATAGGGAAGCACTCACATCTTCTAAGTCTTTGAGGTCTCCCTTTAGCTTAGTGACCAAGGTGGACTGGTTATTGTAAGCCTTAGTCCTTTTTCTTAAATCCTTACAGGCAGTCAGAAATGCTCGACGAGCTTACTCACTAGCACCATACACGATCACGGTATCTAAGTTTCTGGAAGAAGGAAACTCCTTGGCAACATGCTACAACAGCCAGGAAGAATAAGCAACAATTTGTCAAAAAATGCATGAATTAGAACAATCAAAGAAACAAAAATATTATTTTGGTTAATAAATAAGGAGTAGGAAGAGCCATTATAGTCCAACACCACAAGGAAACAAAAAGGGTACAATGCACGAGCAAAAAAGAGAAACCTTAGAACTATGTGCTTAACTTCTTCACCTTCTCTTATATCTCATCTTTATTCTCTTTAGTATCCACCTCTTTTCCTTGGTAGGCAGAATGGTTGGTGCAAGGCTCTTCGTTAGCAATAGGAAGGGGACCTGACTAGTGCTCTCCAAATAGCTCGGACTCTAACTTTTTCCAGGGTTTGATCCTAGACCTTCTTAAAGATATCCTTTCAAAGATAAGCGATCTGGATCTTGGCATCATCATATGCCTCCTACTAGCCTTGCTCAAAGCTATTATTCTTGGCAAAGGGAATCTGATCCACTTTAGTAGTTAATCGAGACTTTTTGATAGAAAGTTAGGCATTTTCTAGCTTCAGATGATTGTTCTCAGTCTTTAACGAGGACATGGACTCGATGGTGGACTTATATTATCTATCGTAGGCCTCTTACACTTGGGCCATGGCCTCTTAAGATTTATGAAGGGCCTCACTCAACTTATCATTTAATCTGGTCTAGTCGGTGTGACCATCCAGAAGACCAATCAACTCTGCCACAAATAGTAAAATAAGAAAAAAGATAAGTGTTGGTGAATTTATAAGTCATAATTGAGGAAGTCATGTGCGGAAACAAAAACAAGTGATAAGAATATCACTAGGGATAGAGTTTGGGCAGCTTGAAGGGAAAGCTGTTCAGGACCCAACATCTACAGTCTCTTGCGATCACCTCAGCACTTCCCCCTCAGCAATCCTGGGGCATAGGATGGATTATGGGCCACAGATTGGGATAGGGAGATTTTTGGGAGAGAGGAATGGATATTGTTCTTCTTAGGAGGAGGGTCTAGGAGGGCCTTTTTCTTTTCCTTATTCTTCTTCTTCCTTTCCTCTTCTTTCTTTTTCTCCTTAGCGGCCAAACTTGGATCACTAGCCTTAAAGGATTCACCCTTTGCCTTCTTTTGAGACATGGCCCATGAAGTAAGAAGGACCTCATCATCATCGTCATCAGTCATCAAAAGAACTCTCTTCTTAGTGGGAGCCATTGAATCTTCCCCTTCTGGTTGGATGGACCCAACATCTAGCGACTCAAAAGAAGAAGAAATATCCTCATCAGAAAGATGAATATCAGGTATATCATCTACTGGACAAGCGATAAATCTACCGATAGTGTTGGTGTAATCGAGAAGAAAAGATAGCGATCGAGGGGGTTCTCCCCCAGGAAGGTATTCCCTCACTTTCTGTAAGGATAAATTTCCAAGTTGTGTCAATTTGTACTAATTTGGCATTATTCTGGACAAAAACCATTTTTTGTCATAGGATAGTCTTTACATATTAAGATTCCAAATAACCTATGATGTTGTGTTGAGTACATGGCGTCCAAGCTTCAGAGATATATCTTGTCGCATTAGTAGTGCACATTTCACGTCTTCACATGTTTTCCCAGATTCTTTTAAGTATGGATGCATAATGTTTTATGTGTTCTTGGACATTGTTTAAGGATGTTTTTATTTATTTAAAATCAATTTTAAAATGCTTTAAAATGTGTTTATCTTAGTTGGATCGAATTTAGAGTTGTATGAACATAGCCTTATCGTAATCAATTTTTAACGAATTTAAACTTTGTTCAAACGAGAGTTTGATCTCGTTCAAACAAAATTATGGTTTCATTCGAACGAGATTCCAATCTCATTCGAATGAAACATGATCTCCTTCGAACGAGCCACCACCTCGAAATTTATGTTTTATTATATAAGGCATCATCGTCTTAGTCAAATGTAATCTTATTGAAAAGAACTCAGAACGCATTCTGAAAACTATTTTTCAAGAGTTCCTAAAGATCTAAGCTTACATATCCTTCCAGTTTACATAACACTTTGGTTTATAGATATCTTGGGTTATCACTACATGTGGTTGTTTTCTTTCACCTTGAAAGAACAACCTTTATGTGTGGTGGATTTTATACATCATCTCTGAGTGAGAAGACTAAATTCAGGCTACGTCGGTATAATAACGAGGTGCACAGAGGCATATGCTGTGAACCTGGCATAGGAGGAATCCTGTGTTTCACTATAATGGAGCCGTCTAAAAGAAAAAGAGGTGTCAAGGCTTATGGAGTTGAGTCATTGTGTAAGACTAAATTCTCTCTTTTTGTAATTTTTCTTATCATAGTGATTGTCTAGCTTGGGCCATTCGAAGTTTTTACCCTGAGTGATTTCCTCATACATTCAGCATTGTGGACTTTCTTTCTACTATACCTTTCATAATCTCACCTAGATGGATGTTTAGGGTTAATAAGATAAAAATGGAATTAAGTAATTTGGTTCCCACACTTGGTGCACAATAAAGTTGGGAAAATTTTCAAAAGACTGTCTTTACCTAAAGCACTTACACGTAGGGGTATTCTCAAATTGGTACCAGAGCTAGAACATTAAATTATTGTGTGAGAGATCCCATATTGTTTAGGAATGAATACTCGAGGGTTTGATGCTTTTAGAACCCCTTTCTTTAATGGTACGAATTATGCGTATTAGAAGTTGGGAATGAAACTCGCATTTAAGTCCATAGATGAGTGTGTTTGGCTAGTTGTAGAAAATAAATGGACTCCACCAACCTTGAAAGAAGGAGAGAAAACTCGTCTTAAACCTGCTGATTCATGGACCAAAACAGAGCATAAACTATCGTATTATAATTCTAAAAGTTTAAAAACTATTTTCTGTTCGGTCAGCCCCAAGGAGTTTCGTCGTATTATGATGTGTGAGACCTCTAAAGAGGCTTGAGACATACTCCATCTTGCCCACTAGGGAACTAGCACAGTTAGGGCTTCTAAACTCTAAAACCTCACAACCCATTTTGAGACTATTAGGATGTTAGAGAGTGAGGCATTTGATAAGTTTTATGCTAGACTCTGCGACATAGTCAACACGTCATATAATTTAGGAGAAAAGATACTCGACAATCAAGTGATAAAGAAAATCTTAATGTCGTTGCCTAAAAGATTTAATTCAAAAGTGACTGTTTTGCATTATTTGGGTTTACTTGAGTCGACGAAATGTGAAGATCTTGTAGGCGACCTACAAACTTATGAGCTCGACATGTTTGCCTCCAAGAAAGTGACAAAGAAAGAAAAGAGCATTACTTTGAAAGCCTGGAAGGAGGAAACTTAAGTTTTAGATGATGACTCGGATACCAAATCTGAAGATGTGGTCATGTTACAAAAAAGTTCGAGAAATTTCTCAAATTCTTAAAGCAATCGAAAGATACCAAAAGATTTGAGAAATAAAAGAACAACAAGGACGATTGCTTCTTTAAGAATCGTAGTTAGAATGTTAAGAGTGAATGTTCAGAAAGGTGTTTTGGTTACGAGGGTTATGGTCAAAGGGTAGCTAAGTGCCCCACTAAACTAAGAAAGGAGGGCAAGAAACCTATTTTATTTTGTGCTACCCTTAGCGATAGTGATTCGAAAGAGGGAAAGAGTTCCCCCCAAAAATATAATTACACCGTGTTCTTTGCTAGTGATGTGAGCGTTAATAATGATACAACTTTACATGGTACTTTTGAGGCCATTGAATGTAGAGTCCATGTTAGTCAGGGTGAGATGAGTGAGGAAGAAGAAGAGGTTGAGGAGAGCGAACATCAAGTATCCTTCCGTGAATGATATGAAGAAACATTTAAGGTGAAAAATACTAACTTGAAGTTAGAAGCTAAGTTGAAAAAACGTGCCATAGGTGATGATAATGCGTTGATTGATGATCTTTGGGTACATGAGATGACTGTTAAGGAGAAGTTAGAGTACGTAGAGAGGGAGAGAGGTAGTATTCATAATTTTATGGAGACTTTGAAAAAGGAGCTTCTTGAGTTTGAAGAGTCTCGTTGTTTACTCAAGTCTAGGATAAGAGAGTTAGAGGAGAGATTGAGAGATTCGAGTACAGTTAAGATTGATTTAGAGTCTAGGTCAAAGAAATCATAAAAAATGCTAGGGACCGTCCCAATTAAATTGAATAAGTGTGGTATTAGCTTCGATGATCGCATTTCACCACCTAATAAAGACAAAACCATGCGCTTGATAGAGCCTACTAGGAACATTAGGAGAGGTCGACATTTAGGTAATGCTCCCCACCGTATCTACACCATCACTCATTGTGGTAGGAAGAGTCACCTTTGATGTTTTTTCTATGACCTTTAGGGCTCTCATAGAAAGTCTACGAATAGAGTCATTCTGGTTCCCAAACCCCCATGCATCACTTTATAATTACTTCGGTTAGGAAATCGGACTTAAAGGCTTTAGTAATTAGACTTCATGATTCTCGTTTTCTTGGATGTGATTCACCCCATGTTAGATCTTTCGGTTGATCGGGTTAGCATGTTTTCTATTCACTACTTGTGTTTCCATAATTATATTCATACTAGTGTTTTGGTGTGTATCATTTGTAGTTTATTTTTCTCTTTTATCATCTCTTATATGGAAAATAAAAAAAACAAGATTTTTCTTTTGGGTAAAATATTTGGAGAAAATACAAAAAAAAATTCAATTTTTGTGTTCATAAATGTTTCATATGTAGATTTCCATGTTGGTGTGTTTAAATCCCCATCGTCTCATATTTCCATGAGGACCTTTTAGTTATGACTTTATTAGTCACTTAAATTGTTCTTAATCATGTTTTACAAGGAGATGTTTCGATCTTGATTTCCTAAATGGAATCTTTAATGAATATGCCTACTTAAACACATGCATGAAGTTTCTAAATGTTAAATGACCCTTGTTCATTTGAGTTTGGTAAGATGTTCACATTTTGATTTTGTCATTTATACGATTTATTGACTTTGGAAAAATTGTGCATGTAAAAATTGTTGCCCGTGAGTATGCTTAAAATGTTAGAATTAAAAATATGATGAGTGCACAGGGGTAAGGGCTACGAGAGACATGTTTGTGTGCAAGCAACCGCTGGAAAGAGCTTAAGAAAATAAAATAAATGGTAATAAAAACAGAAAAATTGCCAAATAAGGGACAAAATATAGAATATGTTTAGTAATATTCCAATATTATTTCATATCATGTGCTTTAATTTGAGGGACTTATTAGTTGAAGAACAATGGGTTTGCACATAGAATTTCTAGGTTCATAGTCGCATTCTAACACTCTTGATTTGTTGAATCATAAAAAATCTAGATTTGTGTGCTTTGAGATTGTTTGTGTTCATAAAGTCCCTATATGTATTTATGATATCGCTTATGGATAAACCATAGTTTAGATGAAGTTTAGTGATAAATTTAGATCTTCTTAAATGCATTTCTATGGCTGAATTCATAATTGAAATATTCTAGTTTGCATTGTTGCCCATATTATACTCAAGAGGGGGGGGGGGGGGGGGGGGGTGAATTGAGTTTTTACAAACTTTAAGTCAAATTAAAATTTCAGAAGAATATTTAATTTATAAGACTTTGAAAATTTACAGATTAATTAAATTACAAAGAATAAATCCAACAATATCAAATAAATGTGACCAACTAATTTAAACAACTAGAAATGCAGATTTTAACACACTAGGAATATTAAATTAATTTTCGTATTTAATATTAAGTGATAATCTGAATTTAATTATTTTAACAAATATTTTAACCTTAAAATTAATTTAGTCAAATTTCTGAATTAATTTATTTGCAAGATAGTGTGCTGAAAATATTAATTCAAGCAAGCATGTGCAAGTAACTAAAAGTGCGAAAAATAAATGACACCGAAATTTAACATGGTTCGGCCAAATCCCGGCCTACGTCCACGCGCCTAGAGCCCCTGTCTCCTTTGTGCTTCACTAAACCCGATCCACTTGTGGGTAGGATCAAATCACCGCGTACAACTTTTTGCAAGCTAACTCCGAGCTTCAAACTCCGTGGCCCACTTGCGGGTAGGAACCAATTACCGGTACAAACCGAAGCTTCAACAAAGCTTCACAACAAATCTGAATTTTTGTAGTACAAGGTACAATAATGAAACTCCTTAAAAGACAATTTGTAATATGAGTTTCTCCTTCTTTAATGAGACTTCAATAAATGATGTTGAAGTAGGCACAAGTCTCCTTCTTCAATGAGGGAGCAGAGTATAATTTAATTGCTCTGTTGAATGTGTAGCTGAGTAGTAAAATAAATGCTCTCAATAATATTTCAAGTCTAGATGATTTTCTCATTCCAGTGTCTCACGTTTTTAATGCAGCTCTTCAAAGCTTTAAATGTGTCTTCCAAAACTTAGCTGTTAGACACATGCATTTTGAGCATTAAATGCTCCAGATTTGGCAGAGATGAGATAGCTGAAAATTATTTCCAAATCTGATATCCAAATCTTCATCTTTATCTACTCCATAAAAATATAGCCGTTGTAGCATGGAAATAGACATCTGAAAATATATGTCATTGAACAATGACTTGATAGATAACTCATATATTTTCTGCAAAAAGATTGTTAGTCCAAGAGATAAAATACAAAACTGATGTATAAATGTAAAGTGTTGGACTGAAAATAAATTTACAACTCTGAATGATGGATGCACATGCAAAAAGTTATACTGCATAGGAAGTAGCATTATAAAGAATTTTTGATAGATAAGTTCGTACACATGAGAGTATCATAACTAAAGAAGCTTTTTAAGTGCACTAAAAAAAATATAATTGACACAAAGTCAGATGTATAGTAGTAAAGACTGTATAGGCCGAAACCTTATAACCCTTGAACACACGTTACTAAAAAAAAATATCAGTTTAATCATGTAAAAAGATACAGCTCTAAAACAAAAAAAAATGTCAACTTTGGTAAAAGCCTAAAGCCACAGGCGGATAGGCTTTGCAGGAGCTACAACACAGGTGTGGCTGAAAGTTAGATATGGATTTGTACGAAAACGTGTCGAGAACGCCATGACCACAAGTTAAGTTGGCACGGCAGAAAAACTGATTTGATAGAGAAGGACCCTACCAACTGTTTAAAATTATGAACCTGACTTGTGACCAGGCCGACTGAATAAAACCTGACAGCACAGGTAGGGAAAAATTAAAAGGGGCGTCAATTTCGGTATAGGCCAACGGCTGTGAAGAGCGTTCAAAACTTTGGTTGTCAACCTATAAAAGCCTAAGGCTTATATGCAGTCAATTTCGGTAAAGGCTTAAGGCGGTACAACATGGTCAGACCAGCAGATAACGTGTAGCAGTAGTAGTAGCCTAAGGCGTAGGCAATCACGACTGGTAACGTGTAAAGCAGTCAAGTCACTAACATATATCTTGTAACATCCTAAGGCCATAGGCGGCAGAGGCCAACAGGTAACGTGTAAGGCCCTACAAAAGCTTTAAATGTTGAAACATACATGTAAACATATTAGTATTATATATAAGCGTATATAAACCAAAGGACATACATGCATACATACATATATATATATATATATATATATATATATATATATATATATATATATATATTCAATCGATCAGGACCAAAAAAATATCAACTCAACAGCATTTGGCATTTGCCAAAATGCTAGAAAAAGTTACTAAAAATATTATATACACAAAAGCTTACATGTAGAAAGAAACTCAAGACCACATAAAAAAAATATACACGCATATGTATAATTATGGCAAAAAAATTATTTTTAACAAAACAAATTTAAGGAAAATATTTAGTGTCATCGTATTTTAAAAATATAATTTCGTAAAAAATATTTCACTCAAAATTGATTAATCACTCAATTAAAAAAAATATGCATGTGTACCTAATGCGTCAAGTGAAAATGTGCAATACACGTGAATACCTTTACTCGAATATGTCGTTGTGTAAAGTCGAGGTTTGTTGAGTCGAGGTATCTATAGAATAACCTTATAAAAAATATGTTTGGAATCATCAAAATCAATATATTAAGTTAAACTAAAATGTACATTAATTAAACTAATATAATTAATTAGGGATAAAATACATTTTTGATAACAATCTCCCCCTTTTTGATGATGACAAACAATGATTCACATATATTCATAAGATGAATAAATTAAGCATAATTCATAAATCATCATAATTTCTCCCCCTTTGACATTATCAATTTTTTTTTTAAAGATATTCAGTGTCATGGGTAAAATGCGAAGCTCCCCCTATCAAAAATAATATAAGCATGGGATAAAATCAAAAATGGTAAGGGACATATGTGAATACCATGAATTTTCATTAAGCACATATTGAACAAAATCATATATAGGAATAACATCTAATAATCCGCAAGACATAAAAGAAAACCACATATTCATAGAAGATTACATCTTAAGGTTGTTAACAAGATGACACACATCGTTAGTGTTTCCCTCAATCGTGATTTTCTCAACAACAACTTTGATAGGATTTTCAGCACTGTTTTGAGAGGATGAACATGCAACATTTTCATTAGTAGGTGTAGAAGCACGTGAGTGCATATGTGGAGGCAAGACAAATGGCCAAGAAGGAGGCTTCACCCAAGGGGCATGTGGCGGAGATGAGCGAATGGCAAGCATGGCGGCATCAAATGAAGAATATTTTTTATATTGAGAACCGCTAACTCCCTTAATTTGGGATTCACAATCTCCCCAAGTAGTATAAATGCCGGGAAGTTTTCCAACCCACACTACATAAAATGACTTCATGATTTGTGAGTGATGAGGAGAAGCTCATATATGTATTTATATAGGAGTGGTGAATGTCAGCTAGTGATAAAAAATATTAAAGTGTGTCCACTTGTGATAAGATGTATTTGGAAGGTCGTGAAGAGAATCATCAATAACGAATTAAAATTTTAAGTCATTTATGCATGCCATACCGAGTTCACGACGGATATAGGTAAAACGATCTTCAGATAATGGTTTTGTGAAATATCGGCTAATTGAAGATCCGTAGAAATAAATTCAATGCGTACGTCAACTTTTTGAACATGATCGCGTAAAAAATGATGTATAATTTCAATATGCTTTGTTCTAGAGTGCAAAATTGAATTTTTTGTCAAACATATAGCGCTTGTATTATCACAAAAAATTAGAGTATTGTGAAAGAATATTTTAAAGTCTTCTAATTGTTGTTTCATGTATAATGTTTGAGCACAACTACTACCGGCGACAATATATTCTGCCTCGACCGTGGAAAGAGCAACTGAATTTTGCTTTTTACTAAACCAAGAAACTAGTGAGTGTCCTAAAAAATGACATGTACCACTAGCGCTTTTTCTATCAATTCTACAACCCGCGAAATCTGCATCGGAATAACTTACTAGTTCGAACGACGTACTTTTAGGATACCATAATCCTAAGTCTTTAGTACCAATTAAATATCTAAATATGCGTTTTACGGCATACAAATGGGATTCTTTAGGATTGGCTTGAAAACGAGCACATAAACATACACTAAACATAATATCGGGTCTACTAGTGGTTAAATATAGTAGACTACCAATCATACCACGATATAAGGTTGTATTAACAGATTTTTCTTTGTCATCAACATCTAACATAATAGAGGTGTTCATAGGTGTACCAAGTGCTTTACCATTCTCTAAACCATATTTTACTAAAAGATCTTTAATATATTTAGATTGATTGATAAAGACACCATTTTTAGTTTGCTTAATTTGTAAGCCTAAAAAGAATTTTAACTCACCCATCATACTCATTTCAAATTCTCTTTGCATAAATTCTGAAAAATCTTTACATAAATTTTCATTTGTGGATCCAAATATAATATCATCAACATACACTTGTACAAGAAGCATATCATTGTTAAGAATCTTTATGAATAAGGTGGAATCCATTTTTCCTCTCACAAAATCATTTTCAAGTAAAAATCCACTTAACCTATCATACCAAGCCCTTGGCGCTTGTTTTAATCCATATAAAGCTTTATTTAGTTTATAAACATGATTTGGAAACTTGTGATTTTCAAAACCGGGAGGTTGCTTAACATAAATATCCTCACTTATAAAACCATTTAAGAAAGCGCTTTTCACATCCATTTGAAATAATTTAAATTTTTTATAACATGCATATGCTAGTAACATACGAATGGCTTCTAATCTAGCTACGGGGGCATAAGTTTCATCAAAATCAATACCTTCTTGTTGGTTGAAGCCTAGCGCAACTAGTCTAGCTTTATTTCTTATAATCAATCCGCCATCATCCTTTTTATTTCTAAAAACCCATTTAGTTCCAATAATAGTTTTATCTTTGGGTGTAGGAACAAGTGACCAAACATTATTTCGTTCAAATTGTAACAATTCTTCTTGCATAGCTAAAACCAAAACTCATCTTTTTCGTCTTCATTTATATCTTTTGGTTCAATTTCTGACACAAAGGCTAAATTATTACAAACATTCTTTAAGGAGGATCTCGTAAGAATACCACTTGAAGGTTCTCCTAAAATATTTTCAAAAGGATGATTATTAACGAATTTCTAATTTTCAGGTAAACTATAATCATTATCATTTTTATCTTTATTTGAAGTCCTTTCATTATTAATAGAATTATCAAAATTAGAAGTAAAGTTTTTTCATTAATAGACTTATTTAGATCTAGAGCCTCATCATCATCTTTGCAGTTTTTAGTATGAGAGTTAGATTCATCAAAAGATGTATGTATTGATTCATGAACAACTAGAGTCCTTTTATTAAAAACTCTATATGCTTTACTATAAAGTGCATACCCAAGAAAAATACCTTCATCAGATTTTGTATCAAATTTTGCTAAATTATCTTTATTATTTAAAATAAAACATTTGCTTCCAAAAACCTTGAAATAACCAATATTTGGTCTTTTATTTTTCAATATTTCATAAGGAGTTTTATCTAAACCTTTTCTAACAACAGTTCTATTTATTACATAACAAGATGTGTTAACAGCTTCCGCCCAAAAATATTTCGGTAGGTTATATTCATTTAGCATAGTTCTAGCCATTTCTTGTTAAGATCTATTCTTTCTTTCTACTACACCATTTTGTTGAGGTGTCCTTAAAGCAGAAAAATTATGTTTAAAACCATTTTCATCACAAAATAATTCAACATCTTTGTTATCAAATTCTCTTCCTCTTTCACTTCTTATAAAGACAATATTGCAACCCTTTTCATTTTGAATTTTCTTACAAAATTTGGCAAAAATAGAGTATGTATCATTTTTATGAGTAAGGAAGAAAACCCATGTAAATCGAGAATAATCATCAACAATAACAAAAGCATAATATTTTCCACCTAAACTAGAAACTTCGTTGTAATACCCCGTATTTTTATGCTATATTAATTTTGGGATTTATTAAATTAATGTGAGTTAATTATTTAATAAAAATCCGAAAATTAATTATGTTATAATTATTAACGTGACGAGAGTTAGTAATTATGGAAAATTTGTTGAATATTACTAATGAGCAAAGTAATAGATAATATTGGTTATATTGAATGTCACGAGTGAATAAAATGACAATTTTGAAAATTTGAGTCGGGACGCGCCCGTGTCGTGTCGGGACTAAATATTGATAAATAAAAGTGAATATTTTATAAGTTGTTCGTATGGTCGTTTTGAGTGCGCCAATGCATCTGGAAGGGTCGAGATAGTCAGAAAAGTGTACCCGGGGATTTAGTTTGGGTCTCAGGGCATTTTTAGGCCTAATTAGTACCCCGGGAGGGCGTTTTGGACATTTCACAATTATGGGTAATTAAACCCACGAAATTCTAAGGGTTATATCAGATGCCTAAGGTTGTCTTCTAGGGTTAGAACAACCAAAGGCAAGTGACGTCCATAGGAGAGGTAAGAAGAGAGCTTCCAAGGCAATCCAAGGCCCAAAAGCCCTCCGTTTGCACCGCCACCACCACCAACGCGTAGATCGCGCGACGGGCTACTCAACCACACCAAAAATATCTGCAAATCAGAACACCAAAAATCCCAGGTAAGTTTTTATCTTTCTTATTTCGTTGGTGCATCCTTCATATTAGTTTAGGAATGATTATGGATGAATTACATTGAAGAAAACCTAAATTGTGATAGGAATTTGCATGTAGTGATGACTTAAACCTTATTATGGAAATCATTGGTGATGTAGAAGGATAATCCATGAAATTTTAATGTAGTATAAGAAGGAAATTTCTGGGAAAAACAGATTGGAACCATGATTTAAAGATTTCTAGGGTTCTTGGATATTAAATGAATTTTGGCATGATTAATCCATGTTTAGTGACGTAAATTGACATGCTTTACGTAGGAAATGTATAATATCATGTCAGGATATTAGTAGTACAAATTTTGAGACGTTTGGGATTGTAAAATATGGATTTGGTGTAAGTTAGAACATGGAACCCATAACTGCAATTCTGCAGAAATCGAAATACCTGCTTGATCGATCGATCGAGCCCCAGCCCTTGATCGATCGACCCCTCCTGGCAGACTCCTAATTCTCTTTTTAAATGAGTTAAATTCAATTTATCGTGAAATAATTCTTGGGCATCCTTAAGAAAATGTTTTGGGAGTTTGGGAAGACCAGTAGGACATATGAATAATTTTGGGACCTCTAATATATGACGAGAATCGTATTTTGAGGATAATTACTTAAGGGTCGATGAATTTATGTATTAAAGGGGGAGGTACAAAAGAGGGTTACGTTGGAACATAAAAATGACACCTACTGAATTTTATACTTGGGAAGATAGAATCCATGTGAGTTACGTAATAAGTTGGAAGAATCCTTCGAATTAAAGTGAGAGACGAACCCTTATACGTGATACTAATAATGTGAAAATAAGTATAAATGCCGTAATTATGGGAATTGAGAATATACCCATTATTGATATGGTAATATTAGTATAGTTATATGATTGTGTATGCATATACTATCTATTTGTGAAAAACATGCCCACGCTACTTGCTATCCCTGAGGTTATCGCGCTGGGACAGTCTTATCTCGATGGAACCTTTATGGGGGATATTGACTTGTACCCTAGAAGATAGATATCCTTGGTACAGGCTATCGGAATGATAGTTCAGACGGTCCTAAGAGACGCGGGTATGAGCTTTCCTCTTAGAGACTTGGAATCTATGTTTCGCCTCAATATTATTGTGTATGTGTTAATACAATTCGAGAGTGATTCCGAATGTATTCCCCATTTATATGAGTGATATGGGGCTTTGGATAGTAGAGTATGCCCGCACCATAGTTTTATGTGGGGTGCTGTTATATATATATATATTATACGAGTAGTTAATATATATATGAAATTCTGGAATTTGGAACTGCCTACTGTGATTTAGTAAGTAGGATATGGTTGGTGACTCAAATTATAAATACTTGTTTTGAGAAAGTATAATATGACACTGGAAAACTTTATTGATTAATGAAGTTAAAATGAGAACTTTGGTTACTAATTGAAATATTCTTTTCAATCAATTGAATCGTTAAATTTTGAATCCTGCGAATAACTTAAGAGAAGTTAAATCATTGGGGAAAGATAGGGTATTATATGAAGAGATAATCCGTTGGGAAGGTTAGTACGATAGGCGTTCACATTAGAAGAGATGTGAGAATTTCTCAAGAGAGTGTCGAGCTAATATGTTGTTGCATTGGCCTGTATCAATTTAAATACTTGCTAAACGAATTTTAAATCAAACACACTATCGGGCTCTGACCCGTTTCTATTTCTCTTTCTCTCTTGTGTATATATATGTATATATTACAGGTGCCCAGCCACAGGGGCGTCTTGCTTAGGATCCCTTGAAAGGAACGTGCTGCAGCTTAGGTGGGAGTTGCAGGCCACTTGCATAGACGACTTCATTTACTTGATTCCACATCTATCATTCTCATTTATTGGGCATGTGTTGCCCTTTCCACTATTGATATGTTTTATTTGGCACATTTGTATTTCAGTTATTTCTAGTACTGTTACTATGGGATTTATTTCAGTATGGATGTTTTACTTTTATTTTTGCATGATGGGATTAGGTTGACGAATGATTTTAATTATTTGGATTATGTTCCAGGATAATTGTTGTTTGATTCTTACTTATTAAAAATGTTGTTATTAATTAAATAAATAAGTTTTCTTTAAAAATATAAATTTGGTCAGAAATGTTGGAAAATGGTCTTGATACTTAGCTTAATTAATTAGGGTGTTGATTTAGAAAAGTTTATTTTTACGACAGTGATGCTAAGAATGAACCAACTGTTCACCTTGATTTTAATTTAATAAAGGAGTGATCGCCCGGTATTTAATTAGGCGGGGTGTCACAGGTGGTATCAGAGCATCAGGTTCTAGTGTCCTTTAGGATCTGTCCGGCTTATTATGCTTTCAGCGTTGCTTTCTTTGATATAGAGCCCTATTTTTAGGATGGTTGTATTTCTGCTTTTACGTTACGTCTTGAGCTATTTGTGATTTGATAATGACTGTAGACTAATAAACTTCTTCTCGCTTCAGATGCCTCCGAGATGTGCACCGAAGGATAGGCGTGTCCAGGCCAAGCAGCCAGCAGCTCCGGAACAAGGCACTATGAATGCTAATGAAGTAGCCGCCATTGTTGCTCAGGCTGTGAATGCCGCGCTAGCGGTGGTTCAGCAGGCTCCACCCTAGATTCAGGCAGTGGCGCCAGTACCTACACAACTTCCATCTGCATGGGAGAGGGTTAGGGATGCTTTTCAGAAGGCGCATCCCCCTGAGTTCTCTGGTAGCTCAGATATCGTCACAGTCAGCCAATAGAAGAAAGACATCCAACGGCATCTTCGAACGTATGAGTGCACCGACGTGAAAAGGCAGTTACTGGCTTCCTTTAAGCTGGTGGGGGCCTCTTTGCAGTGGTGGGAGTCCACTACTACCTTGGAGGAGAGGGACACGATCCCGATTCAGACATTTTGGGAGCGGTTTGACCACAAGTATTTTCCACCCGTCGTGCAGACTGAGATGAGGCGGAAATTACTGAACTTGAAGCAGGAGAACTCTACCGTTGCTGAGTATGAGGAAGAGTTCACGAGACTTCTCACCATAGTGCCAGATGAGGCACCTACTGAGAGTAAGAAAATTTTATTGTTTGTGGATGGGTTAGCTTGGAGGATCCGTCAGCACCTTATAGGGAACTTGTCCCTGAGTACTTTCACTGATGTACTCAATGCTATGTTACTACATTGCCAGGATCATCGCTTCCATCTACAGGGAAGCAAGAGAGCAGGAGAGTCCAACCAGCAGGGCAGGATCGGGGGTAATAGTGCAAATGGGGCACCATCTCATGGACAGACTCGTCAGCACGAGCAGAGTTCCCATCAGGGGGACCCTGCTAAGCGATTCCGTTCAGGTGATTCTAGGCAGGGATTTGGGGGTTATAGGCAGGGTCAGCAGGGCCAGCGTAATCACCAGGGTCAGCACGGCCAACACCGACAGCAGGGTCAGCAGCAGGGCCAACCGGGCCAACAGCGTGTTCATCAGGGCCAACAGGGCCAGTGGCGTAATGGTAATGGCCAGTAGGGTTACAGGGGAGGCAACTTCAAAGGCCGATGTTTTGGTTCTGGTAGGCACGGCCATAGGCGCCAGGATTGTCCGGAGGGAGATAGGGCCCCACAGCAGCAGGGTGCCCGTAATGAGCCACATATGCCACTTTTTCCACCTGCCCTCCCAGCTCCAGCCCAGGTGCCAGCCCTACCAGCCATTCCAGCAGCTCCAGTGCAGCAGGGGCAGTTACAGTATGGACGTGTCTATAACGTCCACTAGGCAGCAGCTCCACAGGCGCCACCCGCGATTGAGGGTATGTTTCCTATCCATGGTACTATGGATCGGGTTTTGTTTGATACTGGGGCGACTCATTGTTTTATAGCTACGCATTTTGTGAAGGCCTTAGGGTTGTTAGCCACATCAGAGAGCACAGTGACGTGTGTAGACTCACCACTGGGGAGTGGGTCGCTTATCTTCTTTATATGCCGAGGAGTGGGGGTATAGATTGGTAGTTTGGTATTACCTGCAGACATGTTAGTCTTAGATATGCATGAGCATGATGTTATTATTGGTATGGATTGGCTCGCAGCTTATAGAGCCATGATTGATTGCTTCGGTGGGAGCATTGTTTTTGCCATTCTGGGGCAAGAGATGTTTGTAGTGGCGATGACTCGCCCAGAGGGAGGTTCGACCGCTCATTTGTATTATATAGAGGAGGATGCCTCTAAGGAGGTTGTGATCCCTTTAGACTCGATACCAGTCGTTCGTGAGTATTCCGATGTATTTCAGGAAATACCAGGCCTACCCCCCAGTCTAGAGATAGACTTTGTTATAGATTTATTGCCAGATACGAGACCTATAGCACGCGCTCCATACCATATGGCTCCGGCGGAGATGCGAGAATTACGAGATCAGATAGAGCAACTATTAGGTCAGGGCTTCATTCGCAGCGCTCCAGTCTTGTTTGTGAAGAAGAGAGATGGTTCATTGAGGTTATGTGTGGACTACCGGGAGTTGAACAAGGTCACGATACAGAATAAATATCCGTTGCCTCGAATCGATGATCTGTTCGACCAGCTGAGGGGAGCAACTTTCTTTACGAAGATAGATCTGTGGTCGGGATACCATCAGCTACGTATTAAAGAGAAGGATGTTTCAAAGACTGCCTTCTTGACGAGATATGGGTCTTACGAGTTCAGGGTGATGCCATTTGGCCTCACAAATTCTCCAGCCGTATTCATGGACTTAATGAACCGAGTATTCAGAGAGTTGTTGGATCAGTTTGTCATCGTCTTTATAGATGATATTTTGATATATTCACACTCCGAGGAGGAGCATGCCGAGCACTTGAGGCAGGTTCTTCAGACTCTACGAGAGCATCAGTTGTATGCTAAGTACGAGAAGTGTGGATTCTGGTTACGAGAAGTACAGTTGTTGGGGCATGTTGTTTCTGAGCAGGGGATAGGAGTTGACCCGAGTAAAGTGTCAGCGGTGAGGGAGTGGGGACAGCCCACGACACCGACTGAAGTGCGTAGTTTCTTGGGGTTACACGGTTACTACAGGAGATTCATTCGGGGATTCTCCAAAATAGCGGGTCCATTGACGAACCTGACTCGCAAAGGGGTACCATATGTTTGGGATGACACTTGTCAGTTGGCTTTTGACGAGCTGAAAGACAAGATTACTTCAGCGTCAGTCCTTGCTTTACCAAAGCCGGGTGCGGAGTACCTGGTTTACACCGATGCCTCTTTACGGGGACTTGGGGGAGTACTTCAGTAGGAGGAGAAGGCTATATCTTTTGCCTCCCGCAAGCTTAAGCCGCATGAGAAGAATTACCCCACCCACCACCTGGAGTTAGCAGAGGTCATTTTTGCATTGAGGATATGGAGGCACTACTTATTGGGGGAGAAATTCTGCTTGTTCACAGACCACAAATCACTGCAGTACCTGTTCACGCAGCGAGAGTTGAATATGCGTCAGCGCAGACGGTTAGAGTTTGTGAAGGACTATCAGTTCGACATACAGTATCATCCGGGGAAGGCCAACGCAGTTGCTGATGCGTTGAGTCGTAGATCGGTAAATGAGGTAGCGGATGTCTGGAAAGCGAAGTGAAAGGAGTTGGGTAACTAGGACGCAGTAGCCCATTCCTTCATATCTGTTATGACAGTCACACCCGAGATTGTTACGAGGGTGATACAGGCACAGACCACAGACCCGTTTTGCCAAGAGCAGATTGTAGGACTTTTAGCTGAAGGTGCTGAGTCCTATTCTGTTAGTTCTGACGGGGGTTTGAGGTTTAATAGGAGATTAGTGGTTCCAGAAGGGGAAGAATTGCGTCATGCAGTGATGACCCAATCTCACGGGTCCCGATTTGCAGTGCATCCTGGAGGAGATAAGATGTACCAGGATATGAGGAGACAATACTGGTGGAGTGGGATGAAGAAGGACATTGCTGAGTTTGTGTCCAAGTGTTCTACCTGCCAGCTGGTGAAAGTGGACCATCAGAAATCGTCGGGATTTCTTCAGCCATTGGAAGTACCCGCGTGGAAGTGGGAGAGTATTTCCATGGATTTTATTACAGGGTTACCTACATCACAACGGGGCCACGACTCCATCTGGGTGATTTTAGACCGTTTGACCAAGGTGGCTCATTTTCTACCAGTGCGGACAGATTATACCATGGGTCAGTATGCTCTGTTGTTCATTGCTGAGATTGTCAGATTACATGGGGTGCCCCCGAATATTGTGTCAGATAGAGATAAGATTTTCGTGTCGCGTTTCTGGTAAAGCTTTCAGGAGGCTATGGGTACTGAGTTGAGGTTGAGTTCAACTTATCACCCTCAGACAGATGGACAAACAGAGCGTACTAATCAGATGCTAGAGGATATGCTACGCATGTGTGTTCTTGATTTTGGAGGAGGTTGGGAGCCGCACCTTCCACTGGTAGAGTTTGCTTATAATAACTCTTATCAGTTCACGATTGGCATGGCTCCATTTGAGGCTTTGTATGGCAGGCCTTGTCGTTCTCCAACTTATTGGCTAGAGGTGGGGGATAACAAGTTGTTAGGACCAGAGGTGATTCAGGAAACCTCCGCGAGGATTGAGATGATTAGGAATCGCATTCGAGTAGATCAGGACATGAAGAAGAGCTACGCCGATGCGAAACGGTTCTTCCGGGAGTTTAATGTGGGGGACCAAGTGTTACTACGTGTATCTCCTATGAAGGGAGTGATGAGGTTCGGGAAGAAAAGGAAATTGGCCCCGAGGTATGTGGGACCATTTCCCATTATCGAGAGGATTGGGCCTGTAGCATACAGATTGGGACTACTGGAGCATTTACATCGTATTCATGATGTATTCCACATCTCGTCGTTGAGACGGTATCTTCGGGATGATATGGCCCATACTCACATCGCGATAGATGAGATTGACTTACAGCCTGACATCTCTTATGAGGAAAGACCGGTGGCTATCCTAGACTATAGTGAGAGAAGATTGAGGTCGAAGATAGTTCCACTTGTACGGGTCCAGTGGAAGCATCATAATGCGGAGGAATCCACTTGGGACCGCGAGGCCCATATGCGCGAGAGATACCCAGATTTGTTCTTACCAGGTATGCCTTATTTTTCCGAATTTTGGGACGAAATTCCGTTATTAGGGGGGAAGTATGTAATACCCCGTATTTTTATGCTATATTAATTTGGGGATTTATTAAATTAATGTGAGTTAATTATTTAATAAAAATCCGGAAATTAATTATGTTATAATTATTAATGTGACGAGAGTTAGTAATTATGGAAAATTTGTTGAATATTACTAATGAGCAAAGTAATAGATAATATTGGTTATATTGAATGTCACGAGTGAATAAAATGACAATTTTGAAAATTTGAGTCGGGACGCACCCGTGTCGTGTCGGGACTAAATATTGATAAATAAAAGTGAATATTTTATAAGTTGTTCATATGGTCGTTTTGAGTGCGCCAAAGCGTCCGGAAGGGTCGAGATAGTCAGAAAAGTGTACCCGAGGATTTAGTTTGGGTCTCGGGGCATTTTTAGGCCTAATTAGTACCCCGGGAGGGCGTTTTGGACATTTCACAATTATGGGTAATTAAACCCACAAAATTCTAAGGGTTATATCAGATGCCTAAGGTTGTCTTCTAGGGTTAGAACAACCAAAGGCAAGTGACGGCCATAGGAGAGGGAAGAAAAGAGCTTCTAAGGCAATCCAAGGCCCAAAAGCCCTCCATTTGCACCGCCGCCACCACCAACGTGTAGATCGCGCGACAGGCTACGAAACCACACCAAAAACATCTGCAAATCAGAACACCAAAAATCCCAGGTAAGTGTTTATCTTGCTTATTTCATTGGTGCATCCTTCATGTTAGTTTAGGAATGATTAGGGATGAATTACATTGAAGAAAACCTAAATTGTGATAGGAATTTGCATGTAGTGATGACTTAAACCTTATTCTGGAAATCATTGGTAATGTAAAAGGATAATCCACGAAATTTTAATGTAGTATAAGAAGGAAATTTCTGGGAAAAACAGATTGGAACCATGATTTAAAGATTTCTAGGGTTCTTGGATATTAAATGAATTTTGGCATGATTAATCCATGTTTAGTGACGTAAATTGACATGCTTTACGTAGGAAATGTATAATATCATGTTAGGATATTAGTAGTACAAATTTTGAGACGTTTGGGATTGTAAAATATGGATTTGGTGTAAGTTAGAACATGGAACCCATAACTGCAATTCTGCAGAAATCGAAATACCTGCTTGATCGATCGATCGAGCCCAGAGCTTGGATCGATCGAAGGTTCGCTCGATCGAGCCCCAGCCCTCGATCGATCGACCCCTCATGGCAGACTCCTAATTCCCTTTTTAAATGAGTTAAATTCAATTTATCTTGAAATAATTCTTGGGCATCCTTAATAAAATGTTTTGGGAGTTAGGGAAGACCAGTAGGACATATGAATAATTTTGGGACCTCTAATATATGACGAGAATTATATTTTGAGGATAATTACTTAAGGGTCGATGAATTTATGTATTAAAGGGGGAGGTACAAAAGGGGGTTACGTTGGAACATAAAAAGGACACCTACTGAATTTTATACTTGGGAAGATAGAATCCATGTGAGTTACGTAATAAGTTGGAAGAATCCTTCGAATTAAAGTGAGAGACGAACCCTTATACGTGATACTAATAATTTGAAAATATTTATATATTACAGGTGCCCAGCCACAGGGGCGTCTTGCTTAGGATCCCTTGAAAGGAACGTGCTTTAGCTTAGGTGGGAGTTGCAGGCCATTTGCATAGACGACCTCGTTTACTTGATTCCACATCTATCATTCTCATTTATTGGGCATGTGTTGCCCTTTTCACTATCGATATGTTTTATTTGGGACATTTGTATTTCAGTTATTTCTAGTACTGTTACTATGGGATTTATTTCAGTATGGATGTTTTACTTTAATTTTTGCATGATGGGATTAGGTTGACGAATGATTTTAATTATTTGGATTATGTTCCAGGATAATTGTTGTTTGATTCTTACTTATTAAAAATGTTGTTATTAATTAGATAAATAAGTTTTCTTTAAAAATATAAATTTGGTCAGAAATGTTGGAAAATGGTTTTGACACTTAGCATAATTAATTAGGGTGTTAATTTGAAAACGTTTATTTTTACGACAGTGATGCTAAGAATGAACCAACTGTTCACCTTGATTTTAACTTAATAAAGGAGTGATCGCTCGGTATTTAATTAGGCAGGGTGTCACACTTTGTTAGGTCCGAATAAGACTAAGTGTAATAATTCTAAAGGCCTATGTGTTGATATATCTCTTTTCCTTTTAAATGAAGTTTTTGTTTGTTTTCCAAATTGATATGCATTACACAATTTATCTTTAACAAACTTTATTTTGGGCAGCCCTCTAACTAACTCATTTTTGGACAAAATATTAAGTTGTTCCATGTTGGAATGACCTAATCTTCTATGACATAACCAGCAAGTATCATTTAGGACAGCTAAACACTTGACATCTTGTTGAGATAAATTATCAAAATCGAGAGTATAAACATTTTCATGTCTAGAAGCAACAAACACAACATGATTATCTTTAGCTTTTTTTTTATTAGAGAGTAATCTTCTTTAAATAGAACATTATAACCATTATCACACAATTGGCTAATACTAATTAAATTATGTTTAAGACCATCAACTAAAAGAACGTTTTCAATGCAAGGAGAGGGATCCTTACCAACATTACCTATGCCAATGATTTTGCCTTTGGAATTGTCTCCGAATGTGACTAGACCTCCATCTTTGGCAATCAATCTAGAGAATTTACTTTTGTCACCCGTCATGTGTCTTGAACACCCGCTGTCTAAGAACCACTTTGATTTGATCGAACTAGCTCTAAAACAAACCTACAATCAACATTTAAATAACTTTTCTTTTGGTACCCAAAATGTGTTGGGTCCATATGGGTTAGCAAAAATAGGAGTCTCTTTAGGAATCCATGCCACTTTGGTAGAAAATCTATATTTGCAGAAATTTGAGAAACGGGTATGTCTTCCATAATATGTACATAATGAATTTCAAATATTTTTAGAGTAATTTTCAAAACTTTTCTCATTTTCTTTTTCATTATATCCAATTCCAGCCTTATCATACATCCACCTTTGGTTTCCAAGTAGCAAATTCAAATTTTTTTCTCCATTTACAAAGTTTTCAAGACACCAAGTTAAATCCTTAATTTTAAGTTTTAATTGTTCATTTTCAGAAAAGTGACTAGATGATTCTTTAATTTTTAGTCTTGCCATTTCAGATTTTAAAGACTTATTTTCGGATTTCATTACTTCTATATTTTCAAGGAGAGAATCATATTTATGTGATAAAGAGGAATGTATCTTTTTAAGATTAATATATTTAGTTTTAAGTTCATCAAAATTGTTAAAAATTTCATCAAAAGCATTTTGAAGTTCATCATGATCATTTGAAGTTTCATATTCACTATCTGAATTAAAGTTAGAAGATACCTTATCATCATTTGCCATAAGGCAAAGATTTGCAACTTCTCCATCACTTGAATCTTCATCGTTTCTACTTTCATCACTATCACTCCAAGTAGTAGCTTTCATGGCCTTTTTGTATTTTTCATTTCTTTTCTCTTTTCTGTCATTCTTCCCTTCTTTGGCTTTGGGACAGTTAGGTCTAATATGGCCTAACTCTTTGCAGTTATAACATTTTGGCTCAAACTCAGAGGAAGACTTTCCTTCATGTGCCTTCTTTGAAGAAAAATTCTTATATTTTCCAGACAGTCCCTTCTTTTTGGCAAGAAATTTTTTGAATTTTCTGGTAAGAAGTCCTATGTCACCATCTTCATCATTCTCAGTTTCCTCACATTCTTAATCTTCCTCAATGGATTTGAAAGCAATAGTTTTGCTTGCCTTGGGCTTCTCATCTTCATCAAGTTCTTTGAGTTCCATTTCATGAGTAATTAAAGAGCCCAACAGTTCATCAAGAGAAATAGATCTTTCTCGTATAGCTTCTTTGATTACCAGCTTCTTTGTCATATACGCAGATGGTAGTGACCTGAGAATCTTACTCACTAATTCAGAATCAGTTTAAGATTTACCAAGAGATTTCAATCCATTTATAATATTTGAAAATCTAGTAAACATATCAGAGATAGTTTCATCTGCTTTAATTTTAAAAAAGCTCATAGTTATGAACAAGCATGCTGATTTTATCCTCCTTGACTTGACTAGTTCCTTCATATGTAACTTCTAGTCTATCCCAAATTTCTTTAGCAGATTCACAACAACAGATTTTGTTATATTCATTTACATCAAGTGCACAATGCAAAATATTCATAGCTTTAGCATTTATTTGAATTTTTTTAATATCAACATCATTCCATTCATTTTCTTCTTTAGGAACATTTTCATTATCAACAACTTTCATGGGGACATTAGGACCATTTATAATAACTCACCAAACAGCATAATCATTTGATTGAACAAAATTTTTCATTCTATTTTTCCAATTGCTATAATTATTTCCTGAAAATAAAGGAGGTCTATTTATTGATTGACCCTCACCAAGAGATGAAACATTAAAGTTTGCCATTGATCTTTAACTCTAAGATTGTTAAATCTAAAAATAAGAAGAGCACTAGCTCTGATACCAATTGTTGCCCAGATTATACTCAAGAGGGGGGGGGTGAATTGAGTTTTTACAAACTTTAAGTCAAATTAAAATTTCAGAAGAATATTTAATTTATAAGACTTTGACAATTTACAGATTAATTAAATTACAAAGAATAAATCCAAAAATATCAAATAAATGTGACCAACTAATTTAAACAACTAGAAATGCAGATTTTAACACACTAGGAATATTAAATTAATTTTCGTGTTTAATATTAAGTGATATTCTGAATTTAATTATTTTAACAAATATTTTAACCTTAAAATTAATTTAGTCAAATTTCTGAATTAATTTATTTGCAAGATAGTGTGCTGAAAATATTAACTCAAGCAAGCATGTGCAAGTAACTAAAAGTGCGGAAAATAAATGACACCGAAATTTAACGTGGTTCGGCCAAATCCCGGCCTACATCCACGCGCCTAGAGCCCCTGTCTCCTTTGCGCTTCACTAAACCCGATCCACTTGTGGGTAGGATGAAATCACCGCGTACAACTTTTTGCAAGCTAACTCCGAGCTTCAAACTCCGTGGCCTACTTGCGGGTAGGAACCAATTACCGGTAAAAACCGAAGCTTCAACAATGCTTCACAACAAATCTGAATTTTTGTAGTACAAGGTACAATAATGAAACTCCTTAAAAGACAATTTGTAATCTGAGTTTCTCCTTCTTTAATGAGACTTCAATAAATGATGTTGAAGTAGGCACAAGTCTTCTTCTTCAATGAGGGAGCAGAGTATAAATTAATTGCTCTGTTGAATGTGTAGCTGAGTAGTAAAATAAATGCTCTCAATAATATTTCAAGTCTTGATGATTTTCTCATTCTAGTGTCTCACGTTTTTAATTCAGCTCTTTAAAGCTTTAAATGTGTCTTCCAAAACTTAGCCGTTAGACACATGCATTTTGAGCATTAAATGCTCCAGATTTGGCTGAGATGAGATAGCTGAAAATCATTTCCCAATCTGATATGCAAATCTTCATCTTTATCTACTCCATAAAAATATAACTGTTGTAGCATGGAAATAGACATCTGAAAATATATGTCATTGAAAAATGGCTTGATAGATAACTCATATATTTTCTGCAAAAAGATTGTTAGTCCAAGAGATAAAATACAAAACTGATGTATAAATGTAAAGTGTTGGACTGAAAATAAATTTACAACTCTGAATGATGGATGCACATGCAAAAAGTTATACTGACATATGAAGTAGCATTATAAAGAATTTTTGATAGATAAGTTCGTACACATGAGAGTATCAGAACTGAAGAAGCTTTTTAAGTGCACTAAAAAAAATATAATTGACACAAAGTCAGATGTATAGAAGTTAAGACTATATAGGCCGAAACCTTATAACCCTTGAACACACGTTACTAAAAAAATATCAGTTTAATCATGTAAAAAGATACAACTCTAAAATAAAAAAAACGTCAACTTTGGTAAAAGCCTAAAGCCACATGCGGATAGGCTTTGCAGGAGCTACAGCACAGGTGTGGCCGAAAGTTAGATATGTCTTTGTACGAAAACGTGTCGCCAATGCCATGACCACAAGTTACGTTGGCACGGCAGAAAAACTGATTTGATAGAGAAGGACCTTACCAACTGTTTAAAATTATGAACCTGACTTGTGACCAGGCCGACTAAATAAAACCTGACAGCACAGGTAGGGAAAAATTAAAGGGGGCGTCAATTTCGGTAGAGGCCAACGGCTGTGAAGAGCGTTCAAAACTTTGGTTGTCAACCTATAAAAGCCTAAGGCTTATATGCAGTCAATTTCGGTAAAGGCTTAAGGCGGTACAGCATGGCCAGACCAGCAGATAACGTGTAGCAGTAGTAGTAGCCTAAGGCGTAGGCAGTCACGACTGGTAACGTGTAAAGCAGTCAAGTCACTAACATATATCTTGTAACATCCTAAGGCCATAGGCGGCAAAGGCCAACTGGTAACGTGTAAGGCCATACAAAAGCTTTAAATGTTGAAACATACATGTAAACATATTAGTATTATATATAAGCATATATAAACCAAAGGACATACATGCATACACATATATACATATATATATATACATATATATATATATATACATATATATACATATATATATATTCAATCGATCAGGACAAAAAAAATATCAACTCAACAGCATTTGGCATTTGCCAAAATGCTAGCAAAAGTTACTAAAAATATTATATACACAAAAGCTTACATGTAGAAAGAAACTCAAGACCACACACAAAAAAAATATACACGCATATGTATAATTATGGCAAAAAAATTATTTTTAACAAAACAAATTTAAGGAAAATATTTAGTGTCATCGTATTTTAAAAATATAATTGCATAAAAAATATTTCACTCAAAATTGATTAATCACTCAATTAAAAAAAATATGCATGTGTACCTAATGTGTCAAGTGCAAATGTGCAATACACGTGAATACCTTTACTCGGATATGTCGTTGTGTAAAGTCAAGGTATGTTGAGTCGAGGTATCTATAGAATAACCTTATAAAAAATATGTTTGGAATCATCAAAATCAATATATTTAGTTAAACTAAAATGTACATTAATTAAACTAATATAATTAATTAGGGATAAAATACATTTTTGATAACAATCTCCTCCTTTTTGATGATGACAAACAATGATTCATGAATCATCATAATTTCTCTCCCTTTGACATTGTCAATTTTTTTTTTAAAGATATTCAGTCTCATGGGTAAAATGCGAAGCTCCCCCTATCAAAAATAATATAAGCATGGGATAAAATCAAAAATGGTAAGGGACATATGTGAATACCATGAATTTTCATTAAGCACATATTCAACATAATCATATATAGGAATAACATCTAATAATCCGCAAGACATAAAAGAAAACCACATATTCATAGAAGATTACATCTTAAGGTTGTTAACAAGATGACACACATCGTGAGTGTTTCCCTCAATCGTGATTTTCTCAACAACAACTTTGATAGGATTTTCAGCACTGTTTTGAGAGGATGAACATGCAACATTTTCATTGGTAGGTGTAGAAGCATGTGAGTGCATATGTGGAGGCAAGACAAATGGCCAAGAAGGAGGCTTCACCCAAGGGGCATGTGGCGGAGATGAGCGAATGGCAAGCATGGCGGCATCAAATGAAGAATATTTTTTATATTGAGAACAGCTAACTCCCTTAACTTGGGATTCACAATCTCCCCAAGTAGTATAAATGCCGGGAAGTTTTCCAACCCACACTACATAAAATGACTTCATGATTTGTGAGTGATGAGGAGAAGCTCATATATGTATTTATATAGGAGTGGTGAATGTCAGCTAGTGATAAAAAATATTAAAGTGTGTCCACTTGTGATAAGAAGTATTTGGAAGGTCGTGAAGAGAATCATCAATAACGAATTAAATTTTTAAGTCATTTATGCATGCCATACCGAGTTCACGGCGGATAAAGGTAAAACGATCTTCAGATAATGGTTTTGTGAAAATATCGGCTAATTGAAGATCCGTAGAAATAAATTTAATGCGTACGTCACCTTTTTGAACATGATTGCGTAAAAAATGATGTATAATTTCAATATGCTTTGTTCTAGAGTGCAGAATTGGATTTTTTGTCAAACATATAGCACTTGTATTATCACAAAAAATTAGAGTATTGTGAAAGAATATTTTAAAGTCTTCTAATTGTTGTTTCATGTATAATGTTTGAGCACAACTACTACCGGCGGCAATATATTCTGCCTCGGCCATGGAAAGAGCAACTGAATTTTTCTTTTTACTAAACCAAGAAACTAGTGAGTGTCCTAAAAAATGACATGTACCACTAGTGCTTTTCTATCAATTCTACAACCCGCGAAATCTGTATCGGAATAACTTACTAGTTCGAACGACGTACTTTTAGGATACCATAATCCTAAGTCTTTAGTACCAATTAAATATCTAAATATGCGTTTTACGGCACCCAAATGGGATTCTTTTGGATTGGCTTGAAAACGAGCACATAAACATACACTAAACATAATATCGGGTCTATTAGCGATTAAATATAGTAGACTACCAATCATACCACGATATAAGGTTGTATTAACAGATTGTTCTTTGTCATCAACATCTAGAGGTGTTCATAGGTGTACCAAGTGCTTTACCATTCTCTAAACCATATTTTACTAAAAGATCTTTAATATATTTAGATTGATTGATAAAGACGCCATTTTTAGTTTGCTTAATTTGTAAGACTAAAAAGAATTTTAACTCACCCATCATACTCATTTCAAATTCTCTTTGCATAAATTCTGAAAAATCTTTACATAAATTTTCATTTGTGGATCCAAATATAATATCATCAACATACACTTGTACAAGAAGCATATCATTGTTAAGAATCTTTATGAATAAGGTGGAATCCATTTTTCCTCTCACAAAATCATTTTCAAGTCAAAATCCACTTAACCTATCATACCAAGCCCTTGGTGGTTGTTTTAATCCATATAAAGCTTTATTTAGTTTATAAACATGATTTGGAAACTTGTGATTTTCAAAACCAGGAGGTTGCTTAACATAAATATACTCACTTATAAAACCATTTAAAAAAGCGCTTTTCACATCCATTTGAAATAATTTAAATTTTTTATAACATGCATATGCTAGTAACATACGAATGGCTTCTAATCTAGCTACGGGGCATAAGTTTCATCAAAATCAATACCTTCTTGTTGGTTGAAGCCTTGCGCAACTAGTCTAGTTTTATTTCTTATAATCAATCCGCCATCATCCTTTTTATTTCTAAAAACCCATTTAGTTCCAAAAATAGTTTTATCTTTGGGCGTAGGAACAAGTGACCAAACATTATTTCGTTCAAATTGTAACAATTCTTCTTGCATAGCTAACAACCAAAACTCATCTTTTTCGGCTTCATTTATATCGTTTGGTTCAATTTCTGACACAATGGCTAAATTATTACAAACATTCTTTAATGAGGATCTTGTAAGAATACCACTTGAAGGTTCTCCTAAAATATTTTCAAAAGGATGAGTATTAACGAATTTCCAATTTTTAGGTAAACTAGAATCATTATCATTTTTATCTTTATTTGAAGTCCTTTCATTATTAATAGAATTATCAAAATTAGAAGTAAAGTTTTTTCATTAATAAACTTATTTAGATCTAGAGCCTCATCATCATCTTTGCAGTTTTTAGTAAGAGAGTTAGATTCATCAAAAGATACATGTATTGATTCATGAACAACTAGAGTCCTTTTATTAAAAACTCTGTATGCTTTACTATAAAGTGCATACCCAAGAAAAATACCTTCATCATATTTTGCATCAAATTTTGCTAAATTATCTTTATCATTTAAAATAAAACATTTGCTTCCAAAAACTTTGAAATAACCAATATTTGGTCTTTTATTTTTCAATATTTCATAAGGAGTTTTATCTAAACCTTTTCTAACAATAGTTCTATTTATTACATAACAAGATGTGTTAACAGCTTCCGCCCAAAAATATTTCGGTAGGTTATGTTCATTTAACATAGTTCTAGCCATTTCTTGTAAAGATCTATTCTTTCTTGCTACTACACCATTTTGTTGAGGTGTCCTTGGAGCGAAAAAATTATGTTCAAAACCATTTTCATCACAAAACAATTCAACATCTTTGTTATCAAATTCTCTTCCTCTATCACTTCTTATAAAGACAATATTGCAACCCTTTTCATTTTGAATTTTCTTACAAAATTTGGCAAAAATAGAGTATGCATCATTTTTATGAGTAAGGAAGAAAACCCATGTAAATCGAGAATAATCATCAACAATAACAAAAGCATAATATTTTCCACCTAAACTAGAAACTTTGTTAGGTCCGAATAAGACTAAGTGTAATAATTCTAAAGGCCTATTTGTTGATATATCTCTTTTCCTTTTAAATGAAGTTTTTGTTTGTTTTCCAAATTGATATGCATTACACAATTTATCTTTAACAAACTTTATTTTGGGCAGCCCTCTAACTAACTCATTTTTGGACAAAATATTAAGTTGTTCCATGTTGGAATGACCTAATCTTCTATGACATAACCAACAAGTATCATTTAGGACATCTAAACACTTGACATCTTGTTGAGATAAATTATCAAAATCGAGAGTATAAACATTTTCATGCCTAGAAGCAACAAACACAACATGATTATCTTTAGCTTTTTTTATTAGAGAGTAATCTTCTTTAAATAGAACATTATAACCATTATCACACAATTGGCTAATACTAATTAAATTATGTTTAAGACCATCAACTAAAAGAACGTTTTCAATGCAAGGAGAGGGATCCTTACCAACATTACCTATGCCAATGATTTTTCCTTTGGAATTGTCTCCTAATGTGACTAGACCTCCATCTTTGGCAATCAATCTAAAGAATTTACTTTGTCACCCGTCATGTGTCTTGAACACCCGCTGTCTAAGAACCACTTTGATTTGATCGAACTAGCTCTAAAACAAACCTACAATCAATATTTAAATAACTTTTCTTTTGGTACCCAAAATGTGTTGGGTCCATATGGGTTAGCAAAAATAGGAGTCTCTTTAGGAATCCATGCCACTTTGGTAGAAAATCTATATTTGCAGAAATTTGAGAAACGGGTATGTCTTCCATAATATGTACATAATGAATTTCAAATATTTTTAGAGTAATTTTCAAAACTTTTCTCATTTTCTTTTTCATTATATCCAATTCCAGCCTTATCATACATCCACCTTTGGTTTCCAAGTAGTAAATTCAAATTTTTTTCTCCATTTACAAAGTTTTCAAGACACCAAGTTAAATCCTTAATTTTAAGTTTTAATTGTTCATTTCAGTAAAGTGACTAGATGATTTTTTAATTTTTAGTCTTGCCATTTCAGATTTTAAAGACTTATTTTCGGATTTCATTACTTCTATATTTCCAAGGAGAGAATCATATTTATGTGATAAAGAGGAATGTATCTTTTTAAGATTAATATATTTAGTTTTAAGTTCATCAAAATTGTTAAAAAGTTCATCTAAAGCATTTTGAAGTTCATCATGATCATTTGAAGTTTCATATTCACTATCTGAATTAAAGTTAGAAGATACCTCATCATCATTTGCCATAAGGCAAAGATTTGCAACTTCTCCATCACTTGAATCTTCATCGTTGCTACTTTCATCACTATCACTCCAAGTAGTAGCTTTCATGGCCTTTTTGTATTTTTCATTTCTTTTCTCTTTTCTGTCAATCTTCCCTTCTTTGGCTTTGGGACAGTTAGGTCTAATATGGCCTAACTTTTTGCAGTTATAATATTTTGGCTCAAACTTAGAGGATGACTTTCCTTCATGTGCCTTCTTTGAAGAGAAATTCTTGTATTTTCCAGACAGTCCCTTCTTTTTGGCAAGAAATTTTTTGAATTTTCTGGTAAGAAGTGCTATGTCACCATCTTCATCATTATCAGTTTCCTCACATTCTTCTTCTTCCTCAATGGATTTGAAAGCAATAGTTTTGCTTGCCTTGGGCTTCTCATATTCATCAATTCTTTGAGTTCTATTTCATGAGTAATTAAAGAGCCCAACAGTTCATCAAGAGAAATAGATCTTTCTCGTATAGCTTCTTTGATTGCCAGCTTATTTGTCATATACGCAGATGGTAGTGACCTGAGAATCTTACTCACTAATTCAGAATCAGTATAAGATTTACCAAGAGATTTCAATCCATTTATAATATTTGAAAATATAGTAAACATATCAGAGATAGTTTCATCTGCTTTAATTTTAAAAAGCTCATATTTATGAACAAGCATGCAGATTTTATCCTCCTTGACTTGACTAGTTCCTTCATATGTAACTTCTAGTCTATCCCAAATATCTTTAGCATATTCACAACAACGGATTCTGTTATATTCATTTACATCAAGTGCACAATGCAAAATATTCATAGCTTTAGCATTTATTTGAATTTTTTTAATATCAACATCATTCCATTCATTTTCTTCTTTAGGAACATTTTCATTATCAACAACTTTCATGGGGATATTATGACCATTTATAATAACTCTCCAAACAGCATAATCATTTGATTGAACAAAAATTTTCATTCTATTTTTCCAATTGCTATAATTATTTCCTGAAAATAAAGGAGGTCTATTTATTGATTGACCCTCACCAAGAGATGAAACATTAAAGTTTGCCATTGATCTTTAACTCTAAGATTGTTAAATCTAAAAATAAGAAGAGCACTAGCTCTGATACCAATTGTTGCCCAGATTATACTCAAGAGGGGGGGTGAATTGAGTTTTTACAAACTTTAAGTCAAATTAAAATTTCAGAAGAATATTTAATTTATAAGACTTTGACAATTTACAGATTAATTAAATTACAAAGAATAAATCCAACAATATCAAATAAATGTGACCAACTAATTTAAACAACTAGAAATGCAGATTTTAACACACTAGGAATATTAAATTAATTTTCGTTTTTAATATTAAGTGATATTCTGAATTTAATTATTTTAACAAATATTTTAACCTTAAAATTAATTTAGTCAAATTTCTGAATTAATTTATTTGCAAGATAGTGTGCTGAAAATATTAACTCAAGCAAGCATGTGCAAGTAACTAAAAGTGCGGAAAATAAATGACACCGAAATTTAACGTGGTTCGGCCAAATCCCGGCCTACGTCCACGCGCCTAGAGCCCCTGTCTCCTTTGCGCTTCACTAAACCCCGATCCACTTGTGGGTAGGATCAAATCACCGCGTACAACTGTTTGCAAGCTAACTCCGAGCTTCAAACTCCGTGGCCTACTTGCGGGTAGGAACCAATTACCGGTACAAACCGAAGCTTCAACAAAGCTTCACAACAAATCTGAATTTTTGTAGTACAAGGTACAATAATGAAACTCCTTAAAAGACAATTTGTAATCTGAGTTTCTCCTTCTTTAATGAGACTTCAATAAATGATGTTGAAGTAGGCACAAGTCTTCTTCTTCAATGAGGGAGCAGAGTATAAATTAATTGCTCTGTTGAATGTGTAGCTGAGTAGTAAAATAAATTCTCTCAATAATATTTCAAGTCTTGATGATTTTCTCATTCCAGTGTCTCACGTTTTTAATGCAGCTCTTCAAAGCTTTAAATGTGTCTTCCAAAACTTAGTTGTTAGACACATGCATTTTGAGCATTAAATGCTCCAGATTTGGCTGAGATGAAATAGCTGAAAATCATTTCCAAATCTGATATGCAAATCTTCATCTTTACCTACTCCATAAAAATATAGCTATTGTAGCATGGAAATAAACATCTGAAAATATATGTCATTGAAAAATTGCTTGATAGATAACTCATATATTTTCTGCAAAAAGATTGTTAGTCCAAGAGATAAAATACAAAATTGATGTATAAATGTAAAGTGTTGGACTGAAAATAAATTTACAACTCTGAATGATGGATGCACATGCAAAAAGTTATACTGACATAGGAAGTAGCATTATAAAGAATTTTTGATAAATAAGTTCGTACACATGAGAGTATTAGAATTGAAGAAGCTTTTTAAGTGCACTAAAAAAAATATAATTGACACAAAGTCAGATGTATAGAAGTAAAGACTGTATAGGCCGAAACCTTATAACCCTTGAACACACGTTACTAAAAAAAATATCAGTTTAATCATGTAAAAAGATACAGCTCTAAAACAAAAAAGACGTCAACTTTGGTAAAAGCCTAAAGCCACAGGCGGATAGTCTTTGCAGGAGCTACAGCACAGGTGTGGCCGAAAGTTAGATATGGCTTTGTATGAAAACGTGTCGCAAACGCCATGACCACAAGTTAAGTTGGCACGACAGAAAAACTGATTTGATAGAGAAGGACCTTACTAACTGTTTAAAATTATGAACCTGACTTGTGACCAGGCCGACTGAATAAAACCTGACAGCACAGGTAGGGAAAAATTAAAAGGGGCGTCAATTTCGGTAGAGGCCAACGACTGTGAAGAGCGTTCAAAACTTTGGTTGTCAACCTATAAAAGCCTAAGGCTTATAGGCAGTCAATTCCGGTAAAGGCTTAAGGCGGTACATCATGGTCAGACCAGCAGATAACGTGTAGAAGTAGTAGTAGCCTAAGGCGTAGGCAGTCATGACTGGTAACATGTAAACTAGTCAAGTCACTAACATATATCTTGTAACATCCTAAGGCCATAGGCGGCAAAGGCCAACTGGTAACGTGTAAGGCCATACAAAAGCTTTAAATGTTGAAACATACATGTAAACATATTAGTATTATATATAAGCATATATAAACCAAAGGACATATATATATATATTCAATCGATCAGGACAAAAAAAATATCAACTCAACAGCATTTGTCATTTGCCAAAATGCTAGCAAAAGTTACTAAAAATATTATATACACAAAAGCTTACATGTAGAAAGAAACTCAAGACCACACAAAAAAAATATAGACGCATATATATAATTATGGCAAAAAAATTATTTTTAACAAAATAAATTTAAGGAAAATATTTAGTGTCATCATATTTTAAAAATATAATTTCATAAAAAATATTTCACTCAAAATTGATTAATCACTCAATTAAAAAAAATATGCATATGTACCTAATGTGTCAAGTGCAAATGTGCAATACACGTGAATACCTTTACTCGGATATGTCGTTGTGTAAAGTCGAGGTATGTTGAGTCGAGGTATCTATAGAATAACCTTATAAAAAATATGTTTGGAATCATCAAAATCAATATTTTAAGTTAAACTAAAATGTACATTAATTAAACTAATATAATTAATTAGGGATAAAATACATTTTTGATAACACATATCATGTGTTTTAATTTGAGGGACTTATTAGTTGAAGAACAATGGGTTTGCACACAGAATTTCTAGGTTCATAGTCGCATTCTAACACTCTTGATTTGTTGAATCATAAAAAATCTAGATTTGTGTGCTCTGAGATTGTTTGTGTTCATAAAGTTCCTATATGTATTTATGATATTGCTTATGGATAAAGCATAGTTTAGATGAAGTTTAGTGATAAATTTAGAACTTCTTAGACGCATTTCTATGGCTGAATTCATAATTGAAATATTCTAGTTTGCACTCCATCACTTCATTTCATGATATTTAAACACGTTGATACTAAATTTGGGCATAATACTTATGTTTTGTGTTTTTATGTGTGTTTTTAGTATTATGATGTTTTTGTGCCAATGAATTTCACATATTACCTTTTCGAGTTCGCATTTCGGGTGTTTGAAGAAGAAATGATATTTAAAGGTCGTTAGAAGTTCGTTCAAAGTTCACTTCAAATGAGCTTCGAACGAGAGTCTATTGTTTCACATCATTTGAAGAGAAGTAAATATCATTCTAACAAGAACACGATGTCATTCGAACATCTTTTAGTCTCATTCTAATGAGATCTATTTCTCGCTCGAATGAGATACACCTTCGTCCAAACGAGGTTCAAAAATTCACTTTTTAAACTATTTATGCTTGAGTCGCCATTTTTCACTTTGCAACTTTTGTTTCCAAACCGGTGATCTTCTGCGACTGGAAAACAACCATTATTGGTGTTTTGAGCTTCGATTCTGATGTTTTTACACTTCTTCATTAATCATTCCCGGATTTTAGGTATTTTCATATTTTCATCATTGATTTTGTTTTTGAGAGTTTTTGGACTGAAAATTTCTAGGTTGGATTTTTATGCATTTCCCCTAAAAATATGCTCCATTTTTTATATACGTGTATGAAATCAAACCCACATCATTTTTAGTTAAAAAAAAATCAGTTTAGGGTTTGTCGACTATTTTTTGGTTTATTTTGTTTATATTTTGTCTTTGCCCCTTGTGTGTGTCACAAAAAAATTAATTTATTAATTATTTGGATATTAGTGACACATACATCAAGTTAGTTTGTGTAATTTTTATCGTGCATTATAGTATTGGTAGTTTATATTGCTGATATTATTACCATTTATTGTTTGGCTGTGGCTTATTAGTTTTCGCGATGGTTTGGTTGGATGTTGTACGGAGGTAGGATTTAGAGCTTGTATTGTTGTTAGGATAGCATTACCTTCTTATTACTCACATTTTCACATCCTCTTTACTCGTATTTATGATTTCCCATGGCTGGTGGACATAGATGACGTTATGTTCACTCGGTTCATATTGAGGACCATCCCATATCTGCTAGGGCACAAACCACACATGCCAACCATCCACAGTACACCCCTGATCGTTGGACCAGCAGACTAGAGTATGGGCACTATTACTTTTGGGGTCTCCATATACGAGCAGTCATTAGGGAGAGGGTTTTTAGGGTTTATCAGTTTAGTGTTACCGAGTCCCCGAGTGGCTCCATGGAAGAGGTTGGGAGGCCATGTATTCCATGTACGGCATGATCCATCCTGACATTATCCAAGAGTTTTATTTTAGAGCTGTTAGGACTACCGAAGGTATTCAGTCCTTTATTCTTGGTGCTTAGGTTTTCGTTTCCCCTTACATCATTGCCCAGCTTTTATAGATACCCCTAGTTCCTGATGCCATCTTTCCAGTCCGTCTTCCTGGTAATCCTGACCCTGACGACATCATTCGCTATTGTTTTAGAGGACTTCAACCCCGATCATCCACCCTATACCTTCAGCATCTCCACTAATATTATCATGTGCTCAACTATTTTACCTTGTCGTTGGTATATCCACGGACCAACCACACCTAGATATCGTCTGACATTGTCTACTTCATGTATGTAGTGAGTCATGGTTGGCATATTGACCTTCCCGCCCTCATTATGCATATAATGTCAGTCGTCTAGCTTATTATGCCCACAGTAGTCCGCACCACATTACCTTTTGGTGTTCTTGTGTCCGGCATTAGTGAGGCTGCTCAGGTCCCCCTTCTACAGGACGAGATTGAGCAGTTTGGTATCTCACCAATAGATGCGAACACCGTTCACCAATCTGGGAGCCATTTTTGTGAGGTTGTACGACATTCACCATATGTTTCGTCATCCTCATCAGGTGGTGGTTTCACTTCTCACCCATCCGCTCCCCTACCTATTGAGCCTCCTTTTACTGAAACTGGAGCCATTGCATCATTATAAGGATGATAGGGCACATAATTTGTCTTTACATGATGAGCTTGCAGAGAAGAGGAGGATTATTGAGGATGTGATAGCATGCCTAAAGTCTAAGGCAGAGCAACGGGCACTTTAGTAGTCCAAGATTTCAGCTCTTTTTGATGACGTACGTCACCGGGAGTAGTAACGTGTGGCTTGTTCTTCATGTACTAGGGATGCTTATGCTGGTGATGATGATGTGGCCGATAGGAGTTGATGGTTGTGAGGACTGGGAGCTGATTATGATGTTGTCTCGGTGTTTTTGAAATACATTTATTTTGTTGTATCTGGATATTATTTATTTTTCTTGGTCTGTACCACTGTTCTAAAAAATCCGCCTAGGCACGCCTAGACTTAAGACTTGGACGAAACGACTCGCCTTAAGTTTTTCACGCATTATGCTTAGTAAAACCCTTAAGGCGCACTTTTTTCTAAAAACAACAATGTTTTAGTGAAACGATATCGCCTTTTAAATAATTTTTTAACTAACCGAACCATTATCTCATCCAAAATAATCAAATAGTATTTTAATTTTCATATATTCAGACATATTTTTATGATATGTACAATTTTAGTATTTTAATAGCCTTGTTATGGTGTAAAAATATTAAAATATATTAAGAAGGCCTAAACGCCTTTTCACGCCTTTTTACGCTTAAACCCGCCTAGACTTCTAAGGCTTAAGGCTTGACCTCCACGCCTCGATCACGCCTCGCGTTTTTTAGAACCTTGGTCTGTACCTATGATATTATACTTTATCCTATTGCTACACTTGTTTATCATTTGGTATTCGGTTGATAGATTTGGATTCTATTATCAAGTTTATGCAATTGAATTGGATATATATATATATATATATATATATATATATATATATATATATATATATATATATATGTGTGTTAGAACATTTAACATTGATTTGGATTATACATGCTTCACTTTTATATTGCATTGTGGATGATTTACTTTTAGTCACCTCGTTATGTACTAGCTATTCTTTATCATATACTGATATATTATTAGCGGGTGACTTATGTTTGTCTAGATATGCTTCACTTGCTATATTATTTCCAGATATGGATACTTCGTTTATTTTTTCCCACTTGTTGTCTATTCTAGGCAAAAAGGGGGAGATATATATATGTGATGTATGGGGAGTTTTATTGATTGTAATGATTTATACTGACAGATTTTATATCAGTTATTCCTTGATACTTCACTTGGTATTTTTTTTGTTTATTGTGTGTAGTTATTCTTTAGAGATTCTGGATTTTTCAACCACATCGCATTCAGACAGTTCATGCTTGCTGGCGCTTCATATATAGTCCGTGTCCTTTATTTTTTATTTTTGGGTTTATGGGATGGGACATAAGTTTTATTCTGCTTGACAGCCCGACTTAGCATTTCACCTTTTGGTTTTGTCACGGAATAACCAAAGGGAGATATTTTTAAGGACAAAATTTCAAGTTGTGTCAATTTGTATTAATTTGGCATTATTCTGAAAAAACCCTTTTGAATCATAGGATAGTCTATACGTATTAAGATTTCTCATAGCCCAGGACGTTGTGATGAAGACGTAGCTAAGATATAAATCTTGTCGTATTAGTAGTGCACATTTCATGTTTTCACACATTTTGTGAGATTCTCTTAGGTATAGATGCATTATATTTTATGTGTTCTCAAATATTGTTTAAGGATATTTTTATTTAATTAAAATTAGTTTTAGAATACTTTAAAACATGCTTATTTGAGTTGGACCGAGTTTAGAGTCGTATGAACATAGCCTTAGTTGTGTTCAATCAAATTTAAACTTCGTTGAAATGAGAGTTTGATCTCGTTCAAATGAAATTATGGTTTCGTTCAAACGTGATTGATATCTCATTCGAACGAAACATGCTCTCGTTCGAATAAGATGCTACCTCAAAATTTGTGTTTTGTTATTTAAGGTGTACTTGTCTCAGAATAACATAACCTTGTTGAAAAGAACTCAAAACACATTTTGCGAACTATTTTTCAAGAGTTCTTAAAGACCTAAACATATCATTCCTTCCATTTTACAAGATTCAAGTTTACCTAACACTGTTGTTTATATGGATCTTGGGTTTAGCACTACGTGTGGTTGTTTTCTTATACCTTGAAAGAACAACGTTTACATGCGATGGATTCCCTACATCATCTCTGAATGAGAAGACTAGATTCAGGCTACATCGATGGATACCGAGGCAAGCTTGGAGTCGTGTGCTGTGGACCTGACATAGGAGAATTCCTGTGTTGCACTGTGGCGGAGCGTTATAAGAGAAAAAGAAGAGTCAAGGCCTGTGGAGTTCAGTCATTATGTAAGAGTTAATTCTTTTTTTGTAAATTTCTATATCATAGTGATTTTCTGGCCTGGGTCATCCGAGGCATTACCCTTAGCGGTTTCCTCGTACATTCGGCATTGTGGACTTGATTTCTACTTTATTTTTCTTAATCTATCATAGATACATGTTTAGGGTTAATAAGATAAAATTGGAATTAAATAATTTGGTTCACACACTTGGTGCACAATATATTTGGGAAAATTCTCAAAAAACTGTCTTTTCCTAAAACACTTACACGTAGGGACGTTATCACTCTTGAAGCCTTTAACAGGTCGACAACGTTGATATCATGGAGGTGAGACTCCTTAATTTTCGTACGAGTTGTCCAAAGATGACATGAAAGCATGATTAGCCAAAATAAAGCAGAATGATAAGTAAAATATAGGAAATTGGAGGAATAAGTGTTACCTTATGTGATCATCCCCCCAGTTAGGGAACAAAAACCCTATGTATTCTTTGTCCTCATGGAGCGATGGAGAATACTAATTTTGGCAATGAACCCTTGATCCTAATATCCTTTTTTGGAATCAGGGAGGTTTACAACAAGCACGTTGTTGTCCTTCTTCGCCTTCAACTAGATGAGCCAACAGTGGTGTGAGACCAGGTTTAGAAGTACCCGCTCTCTAGGATGCCCATGTTGGCCCCATAGACTATTCGCCAAGTATTGGGGGCACACTAAGTAGGGATCACACCAAAGAAGCCAAAAGACGCAAAAAATAAAGGGTTTCGGGGAAATGTACAAAAAACAAAGTGGAAGAGTGCAAATGAAGAAGTGTGCCCCCAATACTTGGAAGAGTGCAAAAAACAAAGTGGAAGAGTGCAAATGAAGAAACAAAGGGTTTCGGGGAAATGTGCAAAAAAAAAAGGGTTTCGGGGAAATGTGCAAATTCACACTAATAGATGAGGATGTATACTTACAAAGTGGAAGAGTGAAAATGAAGAAGCTCTGGAGTTTTGGATAGAATAAGACTAGAAACAAAAGTGTCGGTTTGTGTGGAAGCAACCTAGTTTAAAAGATCATGACCAATCATAAGGTTCAGTAACCAAGGAGATTTTGACGCTCTACTCTTTGCCCGAGTAAGAGTACCCTTGTGACTTCAATATAATTAAAGTCTGACCCGTCGATTCAAATTCAAAAGTATGGATCAATATCATTGGGCCCAAGGCAGTGTTAAGATCCACAAGCCCAATAACTTTAGCCCATGAATTTTATGGGCAATTGTGGGGACCTAAATATTAATTAGGCCCAATTCTAGAATGGGTGACTAGGCCCAACAACATGTGGGGAATTCCTAACCCGACCTCTTAACAACAACGGATTATTGTCTTCATTTATCACGTGGATAATTAAGAGCATATCTACACTCACAATCAGCTCACATTAGGTACCCAAAATCTTAGACGAGAT
This sequence comes from Sambucus nigra, assembly GCA_949130495.1. NCBI lineage: Eukaryota > Viridiplantae > Streptophyta > Magnoliopsida > Dipsacales > Adoxaceae > Sambucus > Sambucus nigra. Next base: position 390,606,019 of record OX422223.1, read on the forward strand.
ATTAAAAGAGTCACCACACGAGCTTATCTAAAGCCAAGGGAGTTTCTTGAACAATCTAATCCCTATGTATTTCCATAACTATAAATACAACCCATAACCTAGGTCCAAGGGGTATGTAATTTGAAAACATTGAGAGAACCTTGTAGTACCCCATAGTTTTGAATATATTTAATTTGGAATTTAAATTACACGTGTGCATGTAATTTGATTCAATTGAGAAATAATGAGAATAAATAAATATTAAAATAAAGTGAAATGGATTCATATTTATGTGATTATATATTTACTTGTGGGATAAAGTAAATAAATTTAATGTCAAATGATATGACGTCGTAAGTGGGTAAACGCGACCAGAATTGAAAATATCTCAACCGGAACGCATGTGCAAATTGTATTAGGTTGAGATGAGATAAAAGTGATATGTGACTTGGATGAAAATTTTGAGTGCATTATTGATCCAAAATAGGTCAAAATAGTCAAAATTAAGTTCCCGTAGGTAGTGTTTGGGTCTCAGGAGCTTTTTAGACTAGTCGGGACTCGTATAGGGGCATTTTAATCATTTCAATGGAATGGGAAAAGGAAAATTCGGGATTCATATTATAAAAGGTGTGTTGAACAATAATTTTATAAATAAAAAAGTTTTTCTTGGCTTATTCCAAAGGTTAGAGAGAAAGTGAAGAGAAAAGAGGAGAAAAACTACGACACTTAAGGAAAGCTAAAGGAAAATTGTAGAGAGAATCAAATTGAAGAAGAAAGGAAGGAACTTTTTAATCAAATTCAAACACCACGACACTTAAGTTAAGTTTTTAACTTGGTTTAATATTATATGTTGTGTTTTAGTTCATATCATAATTGGTGAAAAGTAAATATGAAATTTTGGGTGTATTCACATGTCAAAGTGGGTTTCGGAGAAAGATTTCATAAGAATTGAATTGAGAAACATAATATATGAAATCTATGATGAATCATACATAAAAGTTAGAATCTTGATTTTAAAATATGATTGGAATCATGATGGGGATATATGTGATCCTCATTTGATAAATCTCGAAAAATACTGAAATTTGATGTTAGAATTAAGGTGAATTAATTTTGGAAAAATTTATATTGGATCCCATGGTCTAAATGAATTATTGGATCAATTGATATGTGAAAAAAATTATATTAATGATAATTAATGTTAGGGATATTTTTAAGTGTAAGAAGAGAAATTAGAAAGGCCAAAAACGAAACTCAAATAGGAAAAAACTAGAGGAATGAGAGGAGTCACTTTGGAAGAGTTTTAGATCTTCATTTGAGTGCTTATGGAAGATATTTGAGAAAAACTTAAAATACATACTTGACTCAATTTTTCGTGTAGAATGTAAATCTAAAGTCAGACTGGTGATTTGGATAATGGTTTGATCTGATTTTTTGTGTTTTTTTAACAGACCTATAATTGTGGATTTTGACTCTATTCGATTGCCCTGCAACACAGTTTGACTTATTTGCTGAAATATGTTTGTAATTTAAATTGAAGGATTAAATTATGATGTACAGGGATAATATAGGCTTTAGAATTTTTTTTATGAATTGCTATTATGACTTAGATTAATTGAGAATTTATTCGAGGTGAAAATTAGAGTATGTGGGGTGAACTATACTTGGGGACTTATTAATGAATTGGTGATGGAAAATTCGAAAAAAAGGGATGCTGGATGATTGAGAGTTGTACTTGTCCAAAATTAATATTATGATAATCATTTAATTAATTAAGTGGACAATTAAATAATTGAAAATGGAAATGATATTCGAAAGGCATGGTTAGCTAGAATTATTAAGAAAATATATATGGATATAGAGACAGTATATATATATATATATATATATATATATATATATATATATATATATATATGTTGTGATATGAAAATACGTATATAAATGTGAAAAAAATATATACGAAATATTAAAGTGTGAATATTGAATTAATAACTAGTGAAAGTTAGTTGAAATGATTAAATTTATTATAATTGATAATTATAATGGTTAAGCGGACGTGAAATCTAATATTATAAAATACGTTTGATACGGTAGCGTATGGGCTTAAGGATATTTTGAGACTAGTTACACGGGTAGCATAACTAGATGGTTAAAATACATACGTTAGGTCACACTATAGATGAAGGGTGAGTATTATCTCATGTGATTGAGGTATCGGTTTAAATATGGAAGAATTCGCACATATTATTTATGAATTTTAATCACTTGCTATATATTTTAAAAAGCATTTGGGCTCTGACCGTATCAAATTATTTCAAAACATTTTAGGTGTCCATCCATAGGGATAGCAAGCATGACTACCTTTCTAGGTTATTGGAGTTGCGACATATGTGGGGTATTGTAGGATTTGATGTAGTCGTTGCTACTTCTCGTAATCTAAATAGGACTCTTTTAATATTCGTTCATGTCACCAAATTTCAGACTTTATGTGTTTCTGTTATTTCAGTTTAGCGAATTTTTGTAATGGATTATAAACCTAAGGGCCTGTTTGGTTCTCTATTCAGAAAATTCGATTTAAACACTGTTTTTAAATACAGTTTTAAAATTCAGTTTTTTGTGTTTATAATTATTGGTGTGCGTTTGGTAAAGTTGTTTTTAAATATAGTTTTTTGAAAATTTGACAAAATTGACAAATATGTATATTTATATCATACATATGCGTGTGTGCGTGTGTGTGTATATATATATATATGTATGTACATATAAACATACATCAAACTTTCATACATACATGATACATGAATGTATACATACATACATACATCATAAATTATATACATGTACATTTAATAACATGTATTTTTAGGTATATTTAATGAGGTATGTTGTGGAGTTTATTTATATATATATATATATATATATATATATAAAACTTTCATACATACATGATACATGAATGTATACATATACATACATACATACATACATCATAAATTATATACACGTACATTTAATATCATGTATTTTTAGGTATATTTAATGAGGTATGTTAGGGAGTTTAACTCTCTCTCTCTCTCTCTCTCTCTCTCTCTATATATATATATATATATATATATATATATATATATATATATATATTTATAATGATGTCGCATATATAATTCACTATAAAATTATATACATACATGAATTGATAATATTTTTTAATACATATGTACTATATGTATATTTTATATTATTCCATACATTAATAATATATGTATAAAACTATATATAAGTATCATGTATCTATTGATAATATTATTTAACTTTATATTATTCCATACGTAATTTTGTGTATATGTACATATATATTTTTTATTTATAAGAATTACACACATTAATGTATTATGTATGTATATTATATATTAAGGTATAATTGTTTTAAAATAGTAAGAATGAATAATTCTGAGTTGAAAAATAAAAAAAACAGATGTTATAAAACACCCAAAATCTGTTTTCTGAAAAACTTGATTATAACACAGGAATATTATAATTCTGTGTTTAAAAACAGGTTGCCAAACGAAGATTTTTATCAGAATTGTATTTAAACACAGAAAATAGAATTATAGTTGCAAACCAAACAGGCCCGTTTATTCGATTAATGGATTTAATATTATCATTGCATCCAGATTTTATAATCCATTGTTAGTGGTGGTTTTGTTAAATTGGTTATTTAAATCATTGTGGTGAATGAAATATATTTTGATAATTTAAAAATAGAGATAACATTTACACACAACTTAATTTAATAATATGTGGTAAGTACTTAACTGGTTTTGGATAATGATGCTAAGAATGAACCCAATAAGGTTCCTGTTTTATTTTAGTACAGGGTTGGCCACCCGTTATTTTAATAAGCGGGGTGTCACAGACGGTATCAGAGCACGAGATTATAGTGTCATTAGGATCTGTGTGGACTTATTATGTTTTCTAGCATAACGTTCTTTGATGTTAAGCCCTATGCTTAGGACTGTTGATTCATATTGTGATGTACATTCTCCTGTTATTATGTATAATGGATGTGAATTTTATACTAGTTATGTTGGGCTTTGGAAGACAAATAGGAGAAGGACAAGAATCAAGTACAGTTAAGGGAATCGCATGAGGAGAGGCTCGGACGGGGCCATAGAATATTCAAGGAACAGTGGAATGCAATAGAGGATTCTGCTACTATTGCTCAAGTAATCAATACTAAGAAGATTGCCAAGGCATAATAGTTTACCCATGCATCGTAACAGTAGATGGTAACTCTAGGCTCACCCAATGCAGTCAGTATGGGAGAGAGTCAGAGGGGTCATTCAAAAGTATTATTTGCCAAAGTTTCAGGGAAATGTAGACATTGCATTAGTTAACTAATAAATTGCGGAATCCAAAGGTATTTTTATTTAGGGGAGTGCAGTGACACTCAGATTCAAACTTTGGCGAATTCTAAGCTCATAGGAGCAGTGTTATAGTGGTGAGAGTTAGTCACCACATCTAAGGAGAGAGATCTACTATAAGTGTCGGGGAATTTGGGGTGCGGTTTGACCGTAAGTTCGCTCCATCAACTATTCAAACAGATATGCGAATTTTTTTTGGGACTTATTATAGGATGGCTAGACAATGGCCGAGTATGAGGAAGAATTGGCTTGTTTAGAAAACTTTGTACTCGGCGAGGTGGATAGAGAGGAGAAAGGGGTACTTGTGATTATTTATGGAATTAAGCAGAGAATTCGTCAGCACTTACGGGGAAATTCAGCTTGGACGACTTATGCTGATGTCGTCAATATCGTAATGTTATCACGTCAATATCAATGCTTCCATGTAAAGGGAGCCAAAAGATTGGAGAGTCTAGTTAGTAGGTAAAGATTGGATATAATCAATGCTTGTGGGTCACCACCGGGAGGATAACCAAGAGACGAACCCATTTAAAAGATTCAGATCAAGGAAATTCTGAAAGAGTGAAAGTGGATTCAGATAGGGCCATCAGGACCTGCAATGAGTTCCATAGGGATAATGGAGCCAAGTAAATGACGGAGGTAAGCTACTAGGTCCAGATAAAGGCAACCCCGACATGGACAACTGGGCTAAAGATATGGGGAATCATAGTGAGAAGTGTTTATAGGTGGCGAGCAGGGACACATGTGTCAATCTTATCCATAGAGAAATAGGGGACAGGAGCAGGGTGCTCAGCAAAGTCAACACCTATAGTAGTTTTTGGGTCAGTTAAGACGTGGGTATTACGTCTAGGGACTAGTAGACTAGATAGTACCAATGGAAATTGAAGGTGTGATTTTTATCCCTGGGTAAATAGGGTATGTTTTGTGGGACACGGGTGCATCAAGGTATTTTATAAGTACTAAATTTGAGGCTGAGATGATTTTAGTGAATGTATCATTATGTAAGACCCCGCCTAATTAAATACCAGGTAATCAGTCCTTTATTAAATTAAAATCAAGGTGAACGGTTGGTTCATTCTTAGCATCACTATCGCAAAATAATTTTTCTAATTTAAACACCCTAAATAATTAAGCTAAGTGTCAAAACAATTTATAGTCTTATTTTTATTTTATTAAATTCCAATATGAAAACCTTTTTAATAACCACAGTTTAAGAATCACATACATAGTAAGGATAACAATTATCACTCGAGAATTAAACCATCCAGATAACTAAAAATGAAATCATCCAGACAACAGTTAACTCCCAAAGAGTACCAAGTACTAGAAATAACATAAACATAAATCACTGACAAATCTAAACGGAATAGGAAATCGAGCGACACATGACCTAACTATGAGAACTAAAATAAAAACTGAATCAATGAAGAGGTCGTCTAAGCAAGAGCCTGCAACTCCCACATAAGCTGCAGCACGTCAAATCCCACATAAGTTGTGCCATATGGCATTGAATAACGGGAATTATTTTAAATGTCTTGATCCCCACATTTAGATCACCACTTGTTGTCAACTGACAGACGAAATAAGAACTCCGGTGAAACACAACCCATTTTTTTTTCTCCAGCGTAACTTTCGATCGAAGTTTCTACTGTTCTGCCCAGAGTAAAATAGGGTCGCTTTGATTTTTTTTACACCACCCAATTGGTGACGGAACTAAAAAATAATGATTCACCATATGAGCTAACCCACATCAGATTTACATAATGCGATTCAACTGAGACAATGTTCCGATGGACTACAGTTCGGCCAAACTTCATCGTCGATACACATGAAGGTCGACCAAAGCCATTAAATAGTTCCATCAGCAAAACAAAATTTCAACAGTTGTACAAAATGAACTCAAACAGTTAATACTCACATCTAAACATGGTGAGGATCCAGATGTCAGTAAAGTCCCAATATTTGAGATCCCATAGATTCACCTAGAACTGGAAAAGAAATTCAACTGGGATTCATACCTTAGAGGCGATTCACCTAGATCCATACCGGAAGATTTACTAAAATTTGAGATGCCTCGGCCTTTTTTTTTTTTACTTGGATGAGTGTATAATGGTTCATTTTCGAATTACATGGGTTTGTCCATCTTGCTCCTCCTTTTCTTTTATAAAGGAGACACAAGCAAAACTCACATAAGACTGTTGGACAACCACATAATATTTGGGATAATATGTGTTTCCTCGGTTATACCACCTATTGGAACGAATTTGGGGTGTATGAATTCAAGAAATGAGTGTTACTATGCACTTCATGGAATATTTAATTGACTATGATATAATTACGATATTGTTGAAAAAATAAGCTTATGATATATATATTGAGAGATATTTATTCATAGTTTTAATTCATCGATATTATACCAAGTGTCGATTGAATTATAAACAAATTATTATTGAGTTATATTCTTCGAAAAAAATTCAAATTACCGAGGCCCGTTGTTTTTGACAATTCACGAGGGTGTTATTTATTAACAGTTGTGAATATTGTCGTGGCAAGTCTTTCAAATAAAATGCTAGAATAATATCAAAATGATGTATGGACTCCACAATTGAATATAAATGTCTTTATCACGGACGAATTGTATAGATTATTTCTTGTGCTTCCTCGAAACATATTTGCTCATGTTTATTGAGAAATATAACTTGCGTCATGCGATTATTATGTTTAGGTGGCGTATCCTTTTAACATAATATATTGTACCTCAAAACATTTACAGATGGTATTCAATGATTTTAGGTAAGTATGAACATGGTTTATCCTTTGGGAATTACTTTCGATACACCTGTAATATGAATATGTGATGAACCACACCATTTGGGATACAACTATTGTGGTTTGCTAGTATGATCTTTCGCATGATATATCTATATGTTATGTTATAACATAAAGCTCAAAGAGAGTTAGAATGAGCGTAATGAACCTTCATCTAAATACCGAGTTTTTATAAAATATTTTGTAAATGTTATTTTATAGTAAGAGACCATGTTGAACATGACTAATATATTACGAAACATCTCGAGTATGTTTCAGAATTCAAAATTCACCTTGACATTTTACACACTCTTGAGTTTGATCGGGCTTTCGCTTAAAACGACATTAAAATTATGCACGATACACCTATGAGTATGGATGGTTATGATTCACTACACAAATATCCCCTGACTTTATTTATTTTTCATTTTATTACATCAAACAAAATAAAATAGAGGGGGCATGATGAGAATTGTACTTGAATATTTCCTAAGTTTTACTAACCATTTGCAATATTATACTATTATGTCAGAAAGATATTATTTTACAGAGGCTTCTGAATGAGCAGATATTGAGCGCCACAAATATCAAGTCATGGTTCAAAGACATGACAGTTTGAGATACACCCCATGAAATGTAATAATTAAGTTGCTTTCATTTTTTTTTTGGGTGGGAATCGTAAATGATATATGTAATTTATTTTATTTTATTTTATCTTGAGATGAAATAAAATAAAGGGGGAAATGGATATTATGATGTAATGTAGCTTATAGTCTAAAGCTTCTTTAACGTCATCCATGCCAAGGTTAGATTGATGAACCTTGAGAATATAGTAATGTCCAAGTAGACTATTACAAAATCTCCTTCAACTTCTTTCGCAAAGTGTTTAGACATATTAAATAGTTGTCACTCAAAGATAGACAAAGTTGTAGTCATCCTTCAGATATGACATCATATTACAAGAACTTGGCGAGTATTGTGGTAAGTCTTCTTCAGAAGTGTATTATATTAAAAAAAATGATGAAATTGGTAAGTGGTTGAACCACAGTCGTTGTGACTTGACTCGTCTGGAGAAGTTGGTCATCGATGCAAACAGACGAAGGACCATGCTCGGTTTGTCATTCGACAGGTATGGGCTCCCGTCCTGAAAAAGTGATATAGAAGAATGAGTTTACGAAAAGTCTTAACAAGTATTTTCATTGTTAAGTCACCGTTATAGGTGGAGTTTATGAAAAATCTTAACAAGTGTTTTCATTGTTAAGTCACCCTTATAGGTGGAGTTTACGAAAAATCTTAACAAGTGTTTTCATTGTTAAGTCACCATTATAGGTGGAGTTTACGAAAAATCTTAATAAGTGTTTTCATTGTTAACTCACCATTATAGGTGGAGTTTACGAAAAATCTTAACAAGTGTTTGCATTGTTAAGTCACCGTTATAAGTGGAGTTTACGAAAAATCTTAACAAGTGTTTTCACTGTTAAGTCATCGTTATATGTGGACTTTACGAAAAATCTTAACAAGTTTTTTCATTGTTAATTCATCGTTATAGGTGGAGTTTACAAAAAATCTTAACAAGTGTTTTCATTTTTAAGTCACCGTTATAGGCGGAGTTTACGAAAAATCTTGACAAGTGGTTTTCATTGTTAAGTCACCGTTACCGGTGGAGTTTGCAAAAAAACTTAACGAGTGTGTTTTCATTGTTAAGTCACCTTTAACGTTGGAAGAAAAATCTTAATAAGTGTGTTTTCATTATTAAGTCACCTCTAACGGTGGAGTTTGCGAAAAATCTTAATAAGTGTGTTTTCATTGTTTAGTCACCTCTAATGGTGGAGTTTGCAAAAAACCTTAACAAGTGTGTTTTCATTATTAAGTCACCTCTAATGGTGGAAGAAAAATCTTAACAAGTGTTTTCATTGTTAAGTCATCGTTATAGGTGGAGTTTACAAAAAAATCCTAACTAGTGTTTTCATTGTTAAGTCACCGTTATAGGTGAAGTTTACGAAAAATCTTGACAAGTGGTTTTCATTGTTAAGTCACCGTTCCCAGTGGAGTTTTGGAAAAAACTTAACAAGTGTGTTTTCATTGTTAAGTCATCTTTAACGGTGGAAGAAAAATCTTAATAAGTGTGTTTTCATTGTTAAGTCACCTCTAACGGTGAAGTTTGCAAAAAACCTTAACAAGTGTGTTTTCATTGTTAAGTCACCTCTAACGGTAGAGTTTACGAAAAACCTTAACAAGTGGGTTTTCATTGTTAAGTCACCTCTAACGGTGGAGTTTGCGACAAACCTTAACAAGTGGGTTTTCATTGTTAAGTCACCTCTAACGGTAGAGTTTGCCAAAAATCTTAACAAGTGTGTTTTCATTGTCAAGTCACCTCTAACGGTGGAAGAAAAGTATTAATAAGTGTGTTTTCATCGTTAAGTCACCTCTAACGGTGGAGTTTGCAAAAAACCTTAACAAGTGTGATTTCATTGTTAAGTCACCTGTAACGGTGGAGTTTGCGAAAAAACTTAACAAGTGTGTTTTCATTGTTAAGTCACCTCTAATAGTGGAAGAAAAATCTTAATAAGTGTGTTTTCATTGTTAAGTCACCTCTAATGGTGGAGTTTGCGAAAAACCTTAACAAGTGTGTTTTCATTGTTAAGTCACCTCTAATGGTGGAAGAAAAATCTTAATAAGTGTGTTTTCATTGTTAAGTCACCTCTACGGTGGAGTTTGCAAAAAATCTTCATTTTTAAGTCACCTCTAACGGTGGAGTTTGCGAAAAATCTTAACAAGTGTGTTTTCATTGTTAAATCACCTCTAACGGTGGAAGAAAAATCTTAATAAGTGTGTTTTCATTATTAAGTCACCTCTAACGGTAGAGGTTACGAAAAATCCTAACAAGTGTGTGTTCATCATTAAGTCACCTTGCAGGTGTGAGTTTGCGAAAAATTTATAAAAGTGGAAATTTGAGCGAGTCAATAATACTTATATGCACAAGAAACCTCATCGTGATTAAAACAAGTCAATTTTTTTTTTCATCCACTAAAAAATTAATCGAGGACAATGAAGTAGTTATTATGTAAACCGTAATAATACTTTTACCAAGCTTAGTTGAGAATGATAAAAGAGAACGATGAAGTAGTTATTGTGTAAACCATAATAATACTTCCACCAAACTTGAGAACGACGAAGTAGTTATTACGTAAACCATAATAATACTTCCACTAAGCTTGGTCGATAATGATAAAAGAGAATGGTGAAGTAGTTATTGTGTGTCCATGATAATACTTTTTACCAAAGCAGAGTTATGAACAATCACAATAAAATCATGGATGCATGTTCATTTAAGTAGGAATGGGAGCAACACTCTCATAGTATATCATTCATATGAAAATAATGATAATGAGGTCCTTTGGAATAACCTATGAAATCAAATCCTTAAAATGAGATTTAAGATATGAGATGTGAAATTGATGTATATCATGTAACTGAGATATGAAATATGAGATTGCATTATATCCTAAAATGTGAGATATGAGGTAAAAGTACATCATTAAGATGAAATGAGATATGAGATTATTAGCCATGATCCACAGGTCGATCGAACATATGAAAACTGACTAAAGTTGTTTCGTACATACAGTCGATATATTTTAGACATGTATCAATATATCCACTATATGTAAGATCGGGCAAATATAGGAGGGGCTTAATGATAAGACTCTTATTAAATTAATAAATGAGATTAGAGATGATTAATAATGACAAAAGTCCATGTGTTTATGCAACTGAGGTATTATTATGCACGTCTATCATATCATGCGTATTTGTGTATTATTAATGCATTAACTAGATAATATTATAGTATCGAGGGTTTGATATATGTTATGGGACACATTCCACTTAAAATAAGACATGTGTCACCACGGGTTATTTGACATGTGGCGACCCACTTGGATTGGTTTTCCTATAAATAAGCCTCACCCCCATACATTTTAGGAGATCTTCTTTGAAGAAGAAGGGTGATTCCTTGTCTTATGAGTTTTTAGAGAGAGTTTTAGAAAAGAGTTTTGAGATGAGTTCTTTGAGAAGAGTTTCACAACCTTTCATCTCTCGAGTTCCACCATAATGAGTTTTTCGAAAAATAGTACGAACCTACGAACTACGCTGACTTTGATTCTGGGTATGACTGATACGTAGGCGCAACCGAAGTTGCTCAAGTCAAACACATACGAAAATCGGGTGTTTTCCAATATTAAACTCCCCTATTACAATATCAATAACTCATATAATATATATATATATATATATATATATATATATATATATATATATATATATATATATATACACACACACACACACACTATCGGCACCCCACATAAATCTATGGTGATGGCATACTCTGCTATCAAGTCCCTGTATCATTCTACTAAGGGAAATATTAGTTCGAAACCACTCTCGAACTGTATTAACTCAATACACATACAAATGGAGGCGAAGCATAGTTCCAAGTCACTAAGAGGTCAGCACATATGCATCACGTCTCTTAGGACCGTCTGACTATCATTCTCAGATAGCCTGTACCAAGTAATACTATGTTCTAGGTTATGATTCAATATCCCCTATTAAAGTCCAATCGAGATAAGACTGTCCCGGCGCAGCAACCTCCGTGATAGCAAGTAGCGCAGGTATGATTATTCACAACATAATACTTAAAATATGTACATCCACACAGTCATATATATAGATATTCACATTTTCCTAAATTAGGTTCACCCACGACCCATAATTATTGTCATCAGTTCTTAGCACATATTTTACTCAGTTATCTCACATAATGGATTCATTTCTTTTATTCTCATTTATAATTTACTTCGTACTTACTTCTCATCTCTCTAAGTATTCTCTCTCACTAAATATAATTTCAGTAGGTATACCCTCACTTACCTTATGTTCTAAATATTTCACGAGTCTCAATTCTTTAGTGAACGTACGCACAATTTCTAATGTATGAATAACTCCCCGTTAACCCAAAGGCGAAAAATATGGAGTTTTCCAGGAGGGGTCGATCGATCGAGGAAAGGGGTCGATCGATCAATGTTCTTGGGTCGATCGATCAATTAAGCAGTTCTTTCCAAGAAACTGCATTTTAAACCTACGGGTTTCATCTTCCAAATTACTCCAAAACACCATTAATGATTCTCAAACTCCAAAACAACATTACCTTACATATACCTATATACATGATTTCTTATGTGGAACATGTCCAAATTCATCAAAGGCATGGAATTAATGGTGTAAATGATCATATTTAACAAGAACCCTAATTTTCATAAAACTTTCACTCTTTTAAATTCTTTTCCAAATTTTTTTCTTCTAAACTCATACAATTTCGTGGGTTATCCTCTACATATGAATGGGATGTCCAGAATATATCTATTTCCACCAAGACATGTGATTAAATCCTCAAATTCCTCAAATTCTTTTATGAAACATGTGTATAACAATCCTAATCTAACATGGATGTAATAATAACTAAAAGAAAAGTGTAGAGGGGGCTTGAAGGTAATCCTGAGATTATGGATAATTCCCTAATTGGCAATAGTGTGGCCATCCCCCGATCCCCACCACGGAGGGAGGAAGGGATCCTTCGGGTCCCCCGCGTCCCCTCTCGGGAGAGCGCTTCGGCCGGCGTCGATTTTGTGAGGTGTGAAAAATGTAAAGAGATTCAGAGTCGCCAGTCTATTTTACTCAAAACAGACAAACGAAAAAGGGGAAGCCACCCCGAAAGATGGCATCCAATGACATACTGGTGCGTACGAAACCAAAATGATTCGAAAAGGGTTCGGAGGCCTAGTTATGAAATGGGAAGGTGTTAGGCACCCATTCCGCCCTTTCGGTCTCTCATGGATATTTGTTATTTTCCTTTATGCTTCCCCCCGTGATATGTGTGCAATGTGTATATATAGAATGGAGGTAGGAATCCCCGACTTGTATCATGGAAGAGATAAAGCGAGCCATCCGTAGGAATGTGAGATTAGTGTAGAAAATAGGATTTGCGCGATTACCCTTGCGTTGATCGTCATAAGGGAACGATAACGCTTGTGGAGTAATACGCCACTAAGAACGAATATATGGAATATAATAGAGAATGAGATAAGGAGAAGATAGAAAATAAGAGAAAAAGTGGAAAAAAGGACTCGAGTCTCGGGTTTTACCCCAAGACGCCTACGTAGCCTATAAAGGCATCAAAGTCAACGTAGTTCGCATGTAAAACGAGGGGTGGGGTTTAACCCATAAATCCAAATGGAGAAATCTCTTATTTGTGAATGTATGAGTGTGTGTAAAAAGGTGTTTTAGTTGTAAGAAGAGTGTGAAAAAAGTGTGAGAATCCCACTTGGAATTTATGAGCAAACCCTCTTTTTCTTATTTTTTGGGTTTTTATTTATATGAAAATATGGGATGTGCAATAATACTAAATAAAAAGTATATTTATGATGTGTGAGATGAGATAATAAAAGTGCTAAGTAAGAAAACAAGTTGTTGCAAGTTTAAGAGAATTTAGGAGAGAGTTTGAGAAAGTTGGACCTTCTTGGAGATCTTGAGCTTGATCTTGAATGTTGAGGAGCAGCCCTTGCACTTGGATGATGATGGGGAGTGGTTAATTCACCAAGTTTAATGAAGGGGATGATGAAAAGTGGAACTGAAAAAAGGATTTGGAAGTTGAAATCACGCTGCCTTCGAGAGAGGTTTCTGGGATTCGTTGAGAGTGATTTTCTTCTGATCTGAGCTCTCCTTGCAAATGAGGCCAAGGCCTCCTTTTATAGGCCCAAGGGTCGGCCGATCGGTATTTCCATGGCACTACCTATCGGCAGGTGCCGATAGGCAGGGTTTGGGACATGCCATTTGGCAGTGCGCTTTAGTCTTTTTCGGAAAATTAGCCGCCGAGGGCAAATAATTGGTCAGAATTGCGCACGAGGCATACCGTTGGAAAGGTATTTCAGCGACCTTCGAAAGTCCTTTGGACCGCTCCCGAGTTCGGGAGTTGACTTTGGGTCAAATATGGCTCGGAAGCATTTATCGGTCCGCTGGACGGGGAATCGTTCGGACGCAAATGGATTGTTTGTCAGCAATGGTAAGTCCGAATCGCGTACGGGATGGACTGTTAGAAACGTTAGGAGATGTAATTCAATATTCCAAAGAGTTTGACCCAGTTCGGGGAGTTGACTTTGGTCAATCGGGCCCGAGAAGCCTTCGATGACCTCTCGGAGTCAAACGTATCGTTCGTCCGCATGGAAAGTCAGAATCATGCATGAGATGGACCGTTGGAAAGGGTTTTCAGTGCCCTTCAAAGATTCATTCACCCTCGGTCGAGCTGAAGAGTTGACTTAGGTCAAACAGAACCCGGGAGCGCCCGGTGGCCTCTTGGTCGGGTTTCAGACACAAATGGATCGTTCGTCCGCATGGTAAGTCAGAATCACGCACGGGGTGGACCGTTGGAAAGGGTATTCAGTGCCCTTCGAAGATTCATTGAGTCTCGGTTGAGATGAAGAGTTTGACTTTTGGGTCAAACTGAGCCGGGGAGTGCCCGATGGCTTTCAGATCAGTACTCGGGACATGACCTGGGTTTATAGTGATGAGTGGAGGTACTAGGGACCTAAGGAGATTTAGGGGGTAACAGAATGAGGTGTCTACAGATCCCCTCGATGGGTGAGTTTGAAACAAATGATAGCCTTCGATTAGACACCGCATGATGCTTCTGAGAGAGTGTGACCGATTCAGAGGGTCGAGGTCGATTCTGAGGACCTAAGGAAGCGAGGATGACCAATTCAGAGGGTCGAGGTCGATTATGAGGACCTAAAGAGTGAGGGTGACCAATTCCGAGGGTCGAGGTCGATTCTGAGGACCTAAAGAGTGGTGACGACCAAGGACCGAGGCCAATTCTGACCTAACTCAATTGACGATCCAAGACCGGGGCTAATTCTGACCCAAAATGTGGTGATGACCGAGGACCGGGGTCAATTTTGACCTAACTCAGGTGACGATCCAAGACCGGGGCCAATTCTGACCCAAGAGTGGTGACGACCGAGGACCGAGGCCAATTCTGACCTAACTCAGGTGACGATCCAAGATTGGGGCCAATTCTACCCCAAAGAGTGGTGAAGACCGAGGACTGAGGTCAATTCTGACCTAACTCGGGTGACGATCCAAGACCGGGGCCAATTCTGATCCAAAGAATGCTAACGTCCGAGGACCGAGGTCAATTTTGACCTAACTCAGGTGACGATCCAAGACCGGGGCCAATTTTGACCCAAGAGTGGTGACAACCGAGGATCGAGGTTAATTCTGACCTACTCAGGTGATGATCCAAGACCGGGGCCAATTCTAACCCAAGAGTGGTGACGACCGAGGACCGAGGTCAATTCTGACATACTCATGTGATGATCCAAGATCGGGGCCAATTCTGACCCAAGAGTGATTGCATTTCCTTGATAAAAGAAAAAGAGTTCCACTGGGGATAAGAGTTGGATTTGAGGTTCCGCCGGGGATAAGAATTGGATTTGAGGTTCCGCTGGGGAACGATGAATAAGTTGGGGAAGACTTGGATCGTCTTTTGGGAGAGATTGCCTGGGGCAAGTGATTCTTCTGAATTCTGCTGGGAAAAATACCATGAGATATTGTTTCGTATCGGGTAGCCGATGGCTGGGGAGGCTTTGTGTCCTTAATTTGAGTAGAGGAGCTGATTATTGGGGAGATAACCGGTTTGAGGTTGTAACTCTACTGAGGAGGTGATTAGGAGGGCCTGAAGAAATGAAAAAATTTTCTTAATGAAAATGTTCAAAATCCATCCTGGGATTTTTAGGAATTTTCCGGGGATTTTTCGAGGCTTTTTGGTATTTTCTGGGAATTTCTGTACGAAATTTTAGGGGGGTGCCGGCCGGCATAGACTGAGGGGTGCCATTTGGTAGTGGCACGAACTTTTGGGCTACCTCGAGAAGGTGAGGAGACAGTGCCGATCGGTATGACAGTGACTCCCATAAATGTGCAGCAACTGCTGGGGTTGGATTATGACGGGGAGCAGATAGAGGTGGATCGCTCCTTGCGGGTGAGGCCGGAGGCGGTTCATGCGACACTTGGTGATGTGAGGAGGATAATCTCTGGGGATTCTATCCGGCTGTCCTTGCTGAAGGATGTTTTGCTGAGCAGGGTGGTTGATATGGAGGACGGGCTACAAGTGAGGCAGATGGCCCGGATATTCATCTTGTTGGTGTTGGGAGGTTTCATGGTGGAGTCAAGCGGTGACGTCGTCCATTTGTGATTTCTACCATACTTGAGGATGTTTTCGAACATCCCTTTCTATGATTGGGGGAGTCTGACCTTGGCGACCCTTTACTCTTCTCTGGATGCCTTCAGCCGGTTCTGTCGACAAACTTTTACTGGAGCCACGTATCTCCTTGAGGTATTCTTTACTTTGCGCATTTTCATTTCATGCATTCGCATTTTCCTTTCACGCCTTCGCATTTTCCTTATGCGTCTCTTTTTGCTTGTGAATTCAGACGTGGTTCTATGAGGTAATTGGGTGCAACACCTCGCTGATTGCTCTGAAGGATGACACTGTTGGGGACTTCTGCCGACTGTACCGATGGCATAAGGCCAACCGACAGCCGAAGGGATCTCTCTCTTTGGAGGCGGTGCGTCAGGTCTTAAATGACCTGACCAGTGGTCGGGTAAGGTCCTTTCCTTTTTGGTCTTGGTTTTTTCACCTTCTGATCTTGTACTGACTCATGCCTGCTTGGGTATTTTCAGGTGACATTTTATCCTTGGGGGACAGCTATTCAGGATACGGGGATGACTGGGGTAAACGCGCAGATGAGGCGTTTGTTGGCGCATGAGTTCGGCCATTCCTGGTATCTCGAGGAGAGGGTGGTTCGCCAGATTGCTGGGGAGGAGGTGGTGGTGCCACCTACGCAACCTCCTACGTCTATGAGGCGGGAGCGACAGCTACTGGAGGATGAGAGGATTGCGGCGATGATAGACGAGTCCTATGCTTTATACACTGATACGGTTGCGCTGTATGACTATATGGACTTTGTGAAGAGATGGTTGATGGCGCCCAACATTCATGATGCCTTACCTTTCCCTCCTGCTGGTTCGAGTCGGGCGATGGGGTCTTCCCATAGTGGTGGTGGTCCCTTGGCACCTGTAGTGACCTCGGATGTCCCTTTTGTTCGGCTGCACACTCCTTCGTACAACATCTGGTGGGCTGATGGAGGGACAGTGCCGATGCTGCACCGTCCTCTTGCGATGGATCTGGAGGAGTTGGGTTTGACGGAGGAGGTCCTTCGTCCTGCGGTAAACCTTTCGGACCTTTTCCTCTTTTTTTATTTCCTTTGCTTGATACTGATTCTGTCATTTTCCTTGCAGCAAATTCGAGTGTCGACCACTTGGCTAAGAGACATCAGGGATTGGATATCAACGGCGACTGCCCACATTCGGGAGGCTGTCCCTGTTCCTTCTTGCTTGGTGCCGTCAGCCTCATCCGGGGAAGACTCTGGCTCGGGTAGTGGGGGTGCGTCGTCTCGCCTTAGGGGGAAGAGATCGCATCACAGGGGTGGAAACTCTTGAGAGAGAGAGAGAATGTGGGTTCGGGCTGAGTCCCGTTATTTTTTGTTTTTTCTTTATTTCCTACAAAAATGATGTAACACAGAAAATATATATATGCAATGCAATGCAGTTTTTTGACCATCTTTTATTTTAATGATGAATGAATGCATGCACATGTGCTTTATAACTTTGCTGCTGAGACCGTAAAACAGGAGTATTTTTGGAATTTTTCAAAGGAAAGCTGTTTTATTTAAAAGGGAAATCCTATAAGGAGAAAACAGGATTCTTGAAATCCTTTTGCGAATATCAATTTATTTTCATTGAGTTTTCTGATATGACAAAACAGGAAAGGAGGGAAATTTCCAAAATTGGGGGGTTGCCGATCGACAAGCACCCTGGCCTGCCTATCGGCAGTTCAGTCCAGTCCTATTAATTGAAATCTTTGATTGGTACCCCCTTCAGCTTTGTACCTTGTGGGGTAGGATTCCTTCTGATTTCTACAGGGATTATGTCTTTTGTGAGAGTTCTCAAGTATATAAAAATGGGTGAGGGTGGAGTATTTTCATCACACCTTTGCATCCTTATCCACTTGCCCACTATTTATTTGCCCTACAAGATGGCTCTCCCTGGTAGCACCGAGTTTGTCAACTACCTCGAAGACTTAGAAGCTATGTGCTCTTATAATGTCGACTATGATTCTTTCAACATGCGCCGAGTTTCCTTGTGGTGCAATCGGCCTTTTGAGTGGAATATAATGACAACGACGGTACAATTCTGGTACCCCGAAGACCATGTATTCCACTTTGGGTTGGAAGAAGTTTGTCCTACCTACGAGGAATTTTCCGGCATACTAGGTGTGAATCCTAGTGTTGCTGTGGTTTTACCCGAATTTTCCCGTTCTCCAAGGGATTTATTGGCCGGGCTTCTCTGTATTTCGCCTTCGACGGCCAGGTCATTGGTTACCGGAGGAATGATGTCCCTCCCGGTGGTGTTGCGGTCCGTGCATTTGCAGAAAGTAGGTGATGCTGGCTATGCTGGAGCCATTGTTCTGGGCCTGGTTTCAAAATTACTGTTGGTGAATGGGGAGGTGCGAGTCGACCCACAACTTGCAGCCATTACTTCATGGATGTCATACCGTCGCAATCCTGCAGCGGTGATATTGGCGGAGACTCTGAATGGACTGGATGCCTAGAGAGAAGGTCGTTCTGACTTTTTGAGGGATAGCCCTGTGATGCTGTTCATGTGGTTGTCTGAAAGATTCCGCTTGTCGACTCCTCCAGAATATCCTTTGTCGGCTGTACCCAACTTCTTTTCACGCTACTTCATCCGCATTGGCCTGTATGTTGAGAGCTGGGATAATTGGCTTGTGGAGCACGGGTCTCGTGGGCTACATTGGTCAGTGCCTTGGTGGGGACAGTTGCAGCCTGTTCTGGAGCTAGGAGAGTATTCATATGTGCGCCTGGTTGGTCCCAGACAGACCTCTTTTTATTTCTCTTGGCGGCTCCTGCGTCAATTTGGCTGGGCGCAGGTTGTGCCCCCTCGGACCTCAAATTTCTTTCCGGTAGAATATTTGACTGAGCGTTTACGTCTGTTTCTTGGATCTCTGTGGGAAAATCGGCGTCCGTTGACCCGTCCCTCTCAGTCTGTCAGGAAGGTTTGGCATGTCCCTAAAGATTATATGAGGTGGTTGTGGAGGAAAGTAGTCAGCAAGATGTTGTCAATGGAGACTGGGCCAAGATGGTTTATTTTATCTGACACTATGGAAGGGGGTGTTGTGGTCTTTTCGAAGATGGTTAAAGCTCATCGATCCATGGAATTTTTGCGACACTCCATTCAGTTAGGGGAAACTTGGGGTCCTCATGATGTAGATGATGAGGGTGCAGGCTCTTCGGGTAGCTGTGGGTAGGATTCCTGGGGAGTTTATTTATGTGACAGGTGTGGGGGATTTTATCTAGTTTTTTATGGTAGTAGGGGGAAGGGAGTTATCCGTTCCTTTTTTTTATGTAATCCGTACTGTGGTTTCTTATTAATGAAATAAACAAGTTTCTGATCATCCAGCTGTGCCTTTCGATGAATTTTGTGTTTTGTATACCGATCGCTAAGGCATACATAATCCTTTTGTTCAAGTAGATGTTTAGAAAGAACTGTCGTTCTCGGAGATAAGAAAAGAATATATATTTTTGTGAAAAAGAAGGGGCTGTGCTCATGTATGAGCTGCCTACATACCTCTGGGTTTTTTTTTTGAAAAGTTTTAAAATAGTTTTTGTAGAGGATCAGGCCCAAAAGACCACAACATAGATTTTTAAAATAGTTCTGGGTAGAGGGAAATGAAGATTTTTTTTTAGAATAAAAAGGGGATGAGAAGAGTCGTAGCGCGCCGAGATTTCGGACTAGGGGTAGAATTTCTTGAGACGGTCCAGATTGACTGGATGAGCCATCTCTTCCCCATCCAAATCAGTATGCATGGAGGCACCGCCAGACAAGATCTTCTTCACAATATAAAGGCCGCTCCAATTGGGTTTGAATTTTCCTTTGGGGTCCCAGATGAGTTCGATTATCTCCTTGAGGGCTAAATCCCCCTCCCGGACACTGCGGTCTTTGACTTTCTTGTTGAAAGATCGTGCTATTTGGCGATGGTATCCCTGTATATGATAAAGAGCTTTTAATATTCTTTCATCTAGGAGGGCTAGCTCATCAAGACGGCTTTGGTACCAGTCTTCTTCACTAACCTAGCCTTCGAGCATGACACGTAGCGAGGGTATTTCCATCTCCACAGGTAGGACTGCTTCCATGCCATAGACCAAGGTGTAAGGGGTATCCCCAGTAGAGGTTCGGATTGAGGTTCAATAGCACCAGAGTGCGTACTGGATTCAATCGGCCCAATCCCTACAACTTTCGGTCATCTTGCTGATGATGGTTTTGAGATTTTTGTTGGCGGCTTCAACTGCACCATTGGTCTGAGGTCGGTAGGGAGAAGATTTTTGTCTCTGAATCCCGTACTCGTTGACTATTTCTGTGCCTTCTGCCTCAAAGTTCAAACCATTATCCGACACTAGCTCATGCGGGACCCCATATCGGCAGATGATATTTTTCTTGATAAATTTGGCCACCTTCTTGGCATTTAATACTGCGTATGACTCAGCTTTGACCCATTTGTTGAAGTAATCGATGGCAACCAGGATGAACTCATGCCCATTTGACGCTTTTGGTGTAACCTTCCCTATGATGTCGATACCCCAGGTGGAGAACGGCCAGGGAGAAGTCATGTTGTATAATTCCCGCGGAGGTAGGTGTTGGAGGTTGGAGAACTGTTGGCATTTAGGGAAACTCTGAACATAGGCGGTGCAATCCTGGGCCATGGTGGTCTAGTAGTAACCCTGTCGGATGATCTTCTTGGCAAGCATGTGACCGTTCATGTGGGGCCCGCATTCCTCGCTGTGGATTTTCTGCATTATCTTTTTAATGTCAGCCCGTGCGATACAGTGCAAATGAGTTCCATCGAATTTCCTCTTGAGTAGTGTTTTATGACAGATGATGTACTGAGCGACCAACCTTCGAAGGGTAGCTCGGTCGTTCTTGTTGGAACCCTCGGGATACCTACCATGTTTGAGGAGGCACCATATATCATAGTACCAGCAATCGGCTAGTTCGGGGTCTTCTGTGGAGACATGATCAATATGGTAACAATGGGTCGGTTTGTCCTGCTTCTGAACTAGGAAGGGGGTCATTGTTATTCCCTCGAGCATATCGATCATGGAGGCCAAAGTGGCGAGAGCATCAGCTAGGTTTTTCTTTGCTCGGTCCAGGTAATAGAAGGTGATATCTCGGAATTGGGAGGCTAACTCTTCTAATTGGGCATGAAAGGGTTGGAGCTTTTCGTCCTTGACTTTCCACTTTCTGAGAACTTGACCGATAATGAGGGAAAAATCCCCAAATACATCCAGGTGTTGAATACTTTTACTAAGAGCGACCTTGAGGCCCACTGTGCATTCCTCGTATTCTGTCATGTTATTGGTGCAAGGGAAATTCAATTTGATGGCGATGGGAGTGTGAGAGTCATCTGGGGCAAACAGGAGTATCCCAATGCCATATCCCTTTTTGTTGGCAGCGCCATCGAAGAACAATTTCCATCGGAGGCAGTCTTGAGTGGTGAAGAGGACATTTTCATCTGGGAATTCGGAGATCCAGACATCTGTTTCTTCTACAGGGTAGTCAGCGAGGTAGTCAGAGATGGCTCTTCCTTTAACGGCTTTCTGTGTGATGTACACGATATCAAACTCGGTTAGGAGCATCAACCATCGGGCCATTCAGTTGGATAAGGAGTGAAGTTGCAAGGTTATATGGTCTTAGTATAATTCGTAGAATACACACACACACTTAATCCAATTTAATTATTACTATGATAAATATATTCTTCTAACTCAATTTTAAATTTAGTTTCACAAATTTGCAAGAACAAATTCCAATTAAATTCATTTTATCCTAAACATGCATCTAGGTGATATGATAAAATGAAAGTGCGCAAATCCCAACCACAACACGCCGATGTACGAGGAAAACCCAAATGGGAAAAACCTCGGACGGCTGGGCCTAGACAAAATCCACTACAACAAAAGGTTTTACAAGAGACTCAAAAGACTTACAGACATTGACTCACTCAAGGCATGCTTATGCCGTCCTCGACCTCCGAAGTTGTAGTCCGCGAAACTCCAACGCGTTGCTCAACACTCCTCGTGTTGCGGTATCCACCGAAGCCCAAAACCACCGTCTCCTCGAAGCTTGAATGCAGAGATCCACCGCAATCTTGCTTGTTGAATGTGAATTGATGAAGGGGTTTTGTTTTGAAAAATTGATAAAAATGTTGGAGAGATTTTTATCAAAAAGGTTGGAAGTTATGGAAAGTGTTCTCTTTGAAAAATGATCTTCCTTAAGTTATAAAACTAAATTTTCGTCCATTAGAAAATAACTGAAAAACTAGTGGGCAAAAAAAAACAGTTGTAGAAAAAACTGCATTAAAAAAAGGTTTAAAAATCAATTCTGGCGAAACTCGTTCGAACGAGTTCGTTCGAACGACATGTCGTTCGAACGACATGTCGTTCGAATGACTTATCTAACGGCTTGCCAATTTGGGATGGTTAGATGTCGTTAGAAATCTAGTTCGAACGACATTTCTAACGAACTTCTAACGAACTACTAACGAGGCACCACTTCGTTAGAACCAGGTCGTTCGAACGACCTGGGTTAAACTTCGAACGAGAATCTGATTTTTGCCCAAAATTTTTCCAATTTAATTCAAGGACTTTTTCAAAATTAATATAGCTTATATATGAACATGTGCTTATTTAAAATTTCTTGATTAGTCAAAATACTCCAACTTATAAAAATGTATTTAGGTCATATACCTTCGTAGGATAAATAGCACGGTCTGAATATTGATGATGCGTGAACTTTGAATGCGGTGCTTGAATCCTTGTGTTTAATGATCGTTGATGCAGTATGACCCAAAAATGTTTTGTCCAACGGAATTAAGCCAATATAACAAATGACTCGATTGGAAATTTGTCCTTACAAGGAGGGTTTCTCAAGCAGGTATTTGATGGGATCCATTCGGGATAAACGTCTAATAGGGAAGGCGAGCATGTAGTGTCGCAACTTTTGGGTGACCCAGACAAGCGTGACACATGCTTTTTCTAAAGCAGTGGAGTTGACCTCGTACTCGGCCAATTTGCAACTAGCATAATAGATGGATTTTTCTTTGCGAGAGTCCTCAAGGTATTGGGCTAGCAAAGCCCCAACTGCAGTGTCGGTTATGGTTAGGTATAGGAGCAAAGGGAGACCAGGCTATGGTGGCATGAGAACTGGAGTTTGGGTCAGGTATTGTTTGATTCGATCAAAAGTTTCTTGGCAGGCCTCGTTCCAAACCTTGGTTGAATCCTTTTGGAGGAGCTTAAAGATTAGTTCACAGATGGAGGTTAGCTGACTGATGAATCGGCTGATATATTATAATTTCCCAAGGAAACCTTGGACTTCTTTCTCTGTTCGGGGAGGTGGCATCTCAAGTATGGCCTTCGGCTTGGCGGGATCTACTTCTATCCCCTTCTCACTGACCATGAATCCTAAGAGTTTTCCCTTCGTAACGTCGAAGATGCATTTCTATGGATTAAGTCGCATATAATACTACCGTAGTCGTTCGAAGAACTTTCGGAGAGCAGGAGCATGACCTTCTCTAGTTTTGGACTTTATGATCATGTCATCCACATAAACCTCGACCTCTTTGTGGATCAGGTCGTGTAGGATGGTTGTAACAGCCTTTTTGTAGGTATCACCAGCATTCTTGAGATCGAATGATATAACGGTGTAGCAAAAGGTTCCCCATGGGGTGATGAATGTGGTTTTCTCTTAGTGGTTGGGGTGCATCTTGATTTGATTGTATCCGAAAAACCCGTCGATGAATGACTTGAGAGCATGACTGGATGTGTTGTCCATGATCATATCGATATTGGGTAGCGGATAATCATCCTTCGGAGAGGCTTCGTTTAAATATCGGTAATCCACACACATTCGAACCTTTCCTCCTGATTTCGGCACAGGTACAATGTTGGCTAGCCACATGGGATATTCGATTACTCGAATGAAACCCACGTTTAACAGTTTGATCACCTCTTCTTTGACCTTGATGATGCGTGAAGTTTGAATGCGATGCTTGAATCCTTGTGTTGAATGATCGTTGATGCAGTATGACCCAAAAATGTTTTGTCCAACGGAATTAAGCCAATATAACAAATGACTCGATTGGAAATTTGTCCTTACAAATCTCCCCCTTTGGCTATTCCGGGACAAAACAAAATAAAAAATAAATAAATAAAATATTGAATATGCTAAGCCAGCCGTCAAGCCGTATCTAAGTCCCGTCCCAAAAACCCAAAAAAATACAGACACAAAGACAAGACTGACGAGCTGCAAAGGAGTAGGAGATGTATCCTACACACATGAAACAACAAATTCATAAACGCATGGGGAAATAGAGAGATGTTATATATAAGACAATGCGATAGAATATTTTGTGCATGGTGCATAAATGCCTCAATATTCAATACAAACAGTTTAACTCCCCCTTAATTGTGCATAAGGTCAATATTAGAATCAATTTGGAAATTTAATTATAATAACTTAATTCAATTATAGTTACCTTAAATTATTATTAATTGCAATGAATATGAAAAGTCAATTAAATTACCCAAATTTATCAAACTCCCCCTAAATATGAAGACATATTAATTAAAAATTAATTAAAATTTTCTCCCCCTTTTTGCCCGGAAAAGACAAAGGGATAAGGGGGCCTGCAAAAGAAATGAGAATAAATAACAAGGCAGGAAATAGAGATAAGGAAGAATAATAGTGACATAATAAGACTGCATTAAGGAAGGGGAAAAAGGAAATAATTAAGGTTCATACAATGAAAGAACTAAAGGAAATAAATCCAATACAAGAGATAATAAATCACTCAGCCTCACAAACAAAAATAAATAGGAAATGAGCCAAGAACATCAAGAGGCAGGATCAGCAGGTGGAGTGTCATCGGGAAAAGAGCTGGCGCCGGAAGAACCTGCCCCGCGGCGCATCTCCATATGGCAGAGGGCAGCAAGATGCTCTAAGAGGAGAGAGTCTCGACGAGCCTAGGCTTCATCCTGACGTGCCTGGGCTTCCTCCCGGGCGGCTTCTCGACGGGCTTGGGCCTCGCGGTCCTGCTGCATAGTCATAATGAGCTCCTGCATAAGTGTGCGGTTCTGGCGGCGGTCCTCCTGAAATTGTTCCACCTGTGAACGCAAAAACATAAAATCCTCCGACGCAACGGGTGTGGGAAGCTGGGAAGGGGCGGGGTGATGGACAGAGCGGGAGGGAGCTGGACGACTGGGAGCGGGGTGAGATGAGGTGGCGGAGTGGGAGGAGGCGGAGGGGGTGAGGGGAGGAGTATCGGGTGGCAAATGACCACGAGAGCGGCTAATGGAGGACATGTCTACGGTTTGGTATTTAGTAGTGGGGATATCGGTGGACACACGGGGGCAACCGGCGGCAAGACAAATACGGGTGATAAGGGCCGCAAATGGGAGGGCCTGGCGAGTGGGGCTGGCGGGAAGAACCCTAACAGACCGGATCACGCTATAAAGATAGGAGGGAAGGTCAATGTGGGCCCTAATGCTTATAGCAAACATGAGATCCACGTGTTGTTTGGTGATTTGGGTGGTGTTGGCACGAGGGAGAAGGCATGCACAAACGATCCAATTAAGGACCATAAAATCGGGATGTAAATTTTTATGAAAAATAGTAACCGTGCCGGAAGGAAGAATCCGAAAAATGGTCTGAAAAACGAGAGTAGGATCGGGGGTGGTCTCGGATGTCCATGGAAAAGAGGGATTATTTACCCGAGGGAGGGGAAGGGTTTGAGAAATCAATTCGAGAGTGACTAGAATCTCCCGTCCTCGCACCCGAGTGTAAAGATGAGTATCCCTATTAATGAGGCTAAAATAAAATTCCCGTACTATGTCGGGAAAAACAGCATCGGTGAGGGAGAAGAGTGGGTCCCACCCTAAATCAGATATCCATGAATGCACGTTTGTGCCGTGGAGGGAGGGGAGATTAATCACTTTCTCCCGCACAACAGAACGGGTTGCGAACCCTTGGGTGTGATAGAGAGTATGTTTGGCAAGGGTGCGCCAACGTAGTTTGAGGTCGGGAATACCCTGGGATTCCTCATCCAAGGACGTGGTGCGATCCTCGGGGGAATCGCTAAGTCGGCGTTGGCGGCGATTACGAGCCATGGAAAGAGGACAAAAGCTAGAACCTACCCGAAGACAATCCAACCGAACCACCAATTACACCAAAAAAATCCAACACCAATCAGCATAAATCCCATCCTCCTTTAGAAAAAAAATAAAGGAAAAATAAAGAAAATTGGATTAAAATAAATTCCATGAATATTGACTGAATTGGCATTTGAAAAAAAATTCATGGGAGATATTTTAATCAGGGGCTATAGAGATAAATAACAAAATAAAAGAGCCCCATTTAAAAAATATACACACATGCATATAAAGTAATGTGGGGAAAATGGTGGAAAATCAAGTTTAAAAAAAAAAAATCCCAACATTACGTATATACACATATATATATATAGAGAGATTTAGAGAGATAGAGATATAATATATAGAAGATATATATAATAGATATAATATATTTAGATATATATATATATATATATATATATATATATATATATATATATATATATATATATATATATATGCGTATAGATATATATAAAGCAGTAGAGAGAAAGAACAGGGACGATACCTGAAATGGAAGAGGAGGTAGGAGCAGCAGAAATCGGAGAGAAGAGGAATGAAGAAATGGAGGAAGGTGGGTAGTAGGAGGGAAATAGGGGAAGAGAGAGAGTGGGGAAAAATCGTGGGGGGTAGGGTAAGGAGAAGAGGTGAAATGGAAGAAAGAGGGGAAAGAAAATCGTGGTAGAGAGGGAGAAGGGGTGGGAAACGTGCTGGGAAAGAGGGAAGAGAGAATTGGGAAGCGTGCTGCAGAAAATGGGGAAGGGAAATCTGACCGTTTTAACTGCAGCTCGTTCGAACGAGTGATGTCGTTCGAACGAGGGGTTCGAACGATGAGACAGCTTCGGCTCGTGAGATGTCTCGTTAGAAGATGGTTCGAATGAAAATTGTCGTTCGAACGAGGGGATCAAACGACAAGACAGCCTCGGATCGTTAGAAGTCTCGTTAGAAGTTGGTTCGAACGAAAATTGTCGTTCGAACGATATTTCGAACGACGGGACAGTAGGGGGCTAAAAAAAGTCGTTAGAAATCTCGTTCGAACGAGAATTTCTAACGAAAATTGGAAATTTTGGAAAAAATATATGATAAAATAGATTGAAAAATACCATAATATCAGGAATTGGGATGGCCAGATCATTGCCAAAATGTGATTGTATTAATCCTAGCTCGAGCCAACATATCCAAATGGTGGGAGCGGAAATGTAGGGGTGTGAACAATACGCGTGAAAGTCTTTAGCCATAACATTTGTACAAGTGCGTAATGCCAAACAATATATACGAGCAATATTCACTCAGATGAGCCTTGTGTCAAAAATGAAATATTGTTGAACACTGAACCACGAATGTAACAAGCATACAAAATAGATGATTCTCTCGCCAATAAAGTCACAATAAGAAAGCAATAAATTAATGAAATGTGCATGCCCGTTGATCTTCAACTTATATCTCCCAAAAATATCAAATAGATTGAGACGAATCTTTTGAAGACTCAATCAAGCCTATTATTTTGGCTTTGCATTGTATATATATCATTTTCAATGCTGCTATTTTAGTCACACATCTGAATATGCAAATGGAGGCTTTTCACGCAAAAACTTTGATGTTTTTCGCAGCTCGGTTCCATTGCTAGAAACGGAAATCAACCGGAAGAATATAGTCATTTTGTTTCAATCCGGGCAACGGATGATCATGCACACTTTCGATTGCTTATAATGGATGTGACAGGATTGAGAAGACAACACCAAATATCACTTTGCAAGTACAATGTGAACAAGATATTCGAAATATTCCGAGTACGGTGTGTGCAAAAGGCAAATATGTGAGGAAATCACAACATTATATATCATAAAACAAAGCATTATTGTGCACAAGATAAACCATGTATGGATTAACTATTCATCGTAGGCCACGTGAACATGGAAAAAGATAGGGATTTAAATACATCGACCATAAAGCCATATGGACAAAAGTTTTGATAGCATTATCTAACCATTCCCGTTTTCCTTGAAAATGAAGAAAAAAAATAAAAAATATTTTTGAGATTTTTGAATAAAATATATACAAAGGAAATCTAGTTCATAGGTAAAAAGATATGCAAGAGAAGCAACCTAAACTAGATACACGGCTTCGATCTCAATCAATGGAGCAAACCCCAATTGATTTCCTAAGGTTTTCAAACCTAAGCGCATCTAGAGGTTTAGTAAAGATATCGGCCAATTGTTGATCGGTAGGAACGAAGCTTAGAGAAACAATTTTCTCTTCAACCAAGTCACGAATGAAGTGTTCACGGATCTTAATATGCTTGGTTCGAGAATGTTGAACGGGATTACGGGAAATATGGATTGCACTAGTATTATCACAATATATAGTCATAGTGCCTTGGGAAATGCCGTAATCTTCCAACATTTGTTTCATCCAAATGAGTTGAGTGCAACAACTCCCAGCGGCAATGTATTCGGCCTCCGCCGTGGACAAGGAGATAGAATTTTGTTTCTTGCTCATCCATGAGACAAGTGCACTTCCAAAATAGAAACAACCACCGGATGTACTTTTACATCCATCAACATCTCCTGCCCAATCGGCGTCTGAATATGCCGATAGACAATCATTGGTGTCAAAGGAGTACCAAATGCCAAAAGACAGGGTCCCACTAACATATTTGATGATACGTTTAAGAGCAAGTAAGTGAGACTCTTTTGGTGCGGCTTGATAACGAGCACAAACTCCTACACTAAAGGAAATATCAGGACGACTCGTAGTTAGGTAAAGTAAACTACCTATCATACTTCTAAAGAGTGTATGCTCTACATCTTTTCCATCGGTGTCTTTACTAAGTTTAATAGAGGAGCTCATAGGAGTACGAGCATGTTTAGCGGATTCCATATTAAATTTTTTAACAAGGTCTTTAGCATACTTAGTTTGGGACAAAAATATCCCATTTTTGAGTTGACGAACTTGAAGACCTAGAAAGAAGGTAAGTTCACCTACCATACTCATTTCAAATTCATTGTGCATTTCTTTGGAAAAAATTTGAGTATGTTTATCACATGTAGACCCAAACACTATGTCGTCGACATAGACTTGAGCAACAAGAATACCTTTTTCATCACGCCGAACAAAAAGTGTCATATCTACTCCCCCTCTCAAAAAGCCACGAGAAAGGAGATAAGAAGTGAGTCTTTCATACCAAGCACGGGGAGCTTGTTTTAAGCCATATAAAGCTTTTTTTAAAAAGAAGACATGAGTAGGATGAGTTGGGTCCTCAAACCCTTTTGGTTGTTCAACATATACTTCCTCTTGAATAATACCATTTAAAAAGGCACTTTTGACATCCATTTGATATAATTTAAATTGAAGATGACATGCTATGGCAAGTAAAAGACGAACCGATTCTAACCTAGCAACAGGAGCAAAAGTTTCTTCAAAGTCAATGCCTTCTATTTGGGTATATCCTTGAGCAACTAATCGAGCTTTATTTCGAACAATGACACCATTTTCATCCATTTTATTTTTAAAAATCCATTTAGTGCCAATGACATTGGTATTAGAAGGCCTAGGAACTAATTCCCAAACATCATTTTTCTTAAATTGAAACAGTTCTTCTTGCATAGCATTAATCCAATGTTCATCTTTTAAAGCTTCTTTATAGTTTTTGGGTTCAATGGTAGAAGTATAGCATAGATAGGTAACTTCATTTTCTAATTGTGCCCTAGTCTTGACACCTACTTCGGGATCTCCTATAATTTGTGAAGTGTCATGATTTTTACGCACCCAAGGAGTAACCTCCCTGTTTTCGGTAGTTGGGACAACCAAATCATTTAGAGAGTCAATACTTTCAACATTAGACACAACATCACACTCACTTGACAAATCTTCCTCATTATTAATTTGTGTGGCCGGAGCATCATCTTTTATGACAACATTTATGGATTCCATTACTTTAGACTTGCTTACGTTGAAAACTCTAAATGCTCTACTATTTTGAGAATATCCTAGAAAAATACCCTCATCACTCCTCGAGTCAAATTTTCCTAGAAGTTCTCTATCTCTAAGAATATAGCATAGACTCCCAAACACTCTAAAATAGGACAAATTTGGCTTCTTACCCGTCCACAATTCATAAGGAGTTTTATTAGTGTTTGGACGCAAATAAACTCTATTAACAGTGTGACAAGCAGTGTTAACCGCTTCGGCCCAAAACCTACGAGCCACATTTCTTCCAAGGAGCATGGATCTTGCCATTTCTTGGATCGTTCGATTTTTACGTTCAACTATACCATTTTGTTGAGGGGTTCGAACGGCCGAGAATTCATGTTTTATTCCCATTTCATCACAGAAGGCATTCACACCGGATTCCTTGAATTCGGTTCCATTGTCACTCCTAAAGCGGTTTAACATAACACCGTGAAGATTTTGAAGAGCTCTACATTTAACTGTAAGAAAGTCAACGGTTTCAGATTTCTCTCTTAAAAAGCCCACAATAGAGTATCTAGAGAAATCATCCACCATAACCAAGATGTATCTTTTTCCACCTATACTCTCGGTACGAGTAGGACCCATAAGGTCCATGTGTATCAATTCTAGGACACGAGATGTTGTTATCGAGTTTAACCTTTTATGAGGACTTTTAATTTGTTTACCAAATTGACACGGTCCGCAAATGGTGGATGTTGGCTTTCCTAGTGTCGGCAAGCCACGAACAAGCTCTTTTCTCACAAGTCTGTCAAGACCTCTAAAGTTAACATGACCTAATCTTTGATGCCAAAGATCGGTAGATGAGGTTTTTACATTATTGCAGACTAAAGGAGATTTAGGAATGATTCCATAGCAATTGTCACTTGTTCTAACACCATGTAAAATCGGTTCACCTGATTGATCATAAATGATGCACTCCGATTGACTAAATTTCACATCAAGATTATCATCACATAGTTGGCTAATACTTAACAAATTAGCTTTTAGACCCTCAACATAAAGAACATTTTCAAGTTTAGGGAAACCTGTGATTTCAATAGAACCTCTACCAATAATTTGGGACTTGCTACCATCCCCAAAAGTAACTTTACCATCTTTATGGTTTTCGAGAGTGGTAAAAAGAGATTTATCGCCAGTCATATGTCTAGAACAACCACTATCAAAATACCATTGAGAGGTATTTCGTGCCTTAAGAGCAACGTGAGCGACAAAAGCTTTCTTCATTTGATTTTTCATAACCCAAGTTTGAGTAGTTTTCTTCCCTTGGTTGGCTCTAGACTTATAATTAGAGTTATTTCCTTTGACATTAGAGAACCTAAGAAACTCTTCCATTAGATTTTTAGAAGTATTGACAAGGTACTCAACTTGACTCTTAAGATTAGCTAAGGAGCTGTAAGGTTGTTTTGAATTTGAGAATTTAGGGCTCTTTCCAAGTTTGTAGCAGAAATCTTTAAGGTGACCCTGTTTGTGACAATATGAACATACATAAGGTTGTTTTGGGCCAGCTTTTAAATGTTTCTTAGAGGGATTAACTTTAGGAACATTAGATTTGTTATCTTTAGGAACATTAGATTTGTTATCTTTAGGAACATTAGATTTGTTATCTTTAGGAACATTAGATTTTGTAACAAACTTAGCAACAGGTTCAGTTTTGACTTTTGAAGAATTTCCTTCTTCATACCCTATACCCTTTCTCTCTTGATAGCCTTTTTCTTTATATCCTAAAACAGGACCTAGAAACAGTTTTCCCATTCTTCCTGAATTGTCCTCGAGTGTGACTTTCACTTCACGGGAGGACTTGAGATCTTTTTCGAGTTGGACTATTTTAGCTTCTAGAGATGTTCTAATTTCTTGAGACTCATAAAGTTCTTTGTTAGCACTTTCTAAGGAGATAATCAAGTTACATTTTTCTTTGCCAATCACAATAAGTTTTTCAGAAAGAGATATTTTAATAGCCTCGAGTTGACTGATTAAGGCCTCCTTCTCCTTCAGGCCTTTCAACTCTTTTTCTAAGGTTAAAACTTTCAAGGTTAATCTTTTGTTGACTTTTTGAATGCGAAGAGATTCATTATAGAGTTCGGAATAGGCAGTTTGTAGTTCACTCTCATCTATATCACTATCACTATCACTCTCTTTTTTATCACTACTATTAGAATGAGTAGAAACCACCTCTAGATTATGTTCAGAATTGTCAACATTAATGTTTGACTCACACGAATTACTAGTAAGGCTCGCCATAAAGGCAGTGAAGTTATTTCTAGGCGAATTAGAGTCATCAGAGTCTTCAGACTCATTATCACTGTTGCTTAAAGTAGCATTGTAAACGGCCTTTTCTTTGCCTTGTCTTTTAAGTTTTGTGGGGCACTCGAAAGCTCTATGACCACGTCCCTCACATTCAAAACATCTTTCCGAATCATCCTTCTTAAAGTTGTCTTTATTGAACTTCTTTGAATCCTGATTAGTGAACTTTTTATTTCCTCCTTTGTTTTTATTCTCAAATTTAGGTTTTTCAAATTTGGAGTTTTGTTTTTTAAACTTGAGAAGTTTTTTAAATTTTTTGGCAAATAAGGCTATATCATCAGAATCAAAGTCAGACTCATCAGAATCAGACACATCAACTTTCTTAACTTTTAACGCTACTCCTTTATCTTTCCCTTTGTTATCTTTAGGAAACATATCAAGTTCATACGTTTGCAGATCACCAACAAGTTCTTCAAGTTTTAAGGTATTTAGGTTTCCTAAAGAATTAAGTACAGTGACTTTGGGAATGAAACGCTTAGGAAGACATCTAAGTATTTTCTTAACCACACGATTTTCAGGTATTCTTTCACCTAAGTTAAAGCAAGAGTTGACTATGTCAGATAACCGAGCATAGAACTCATCAAAAGTTTCAGTTTCTTTCATAGTGATAGTTTCAAATTGTGTAGTTAAGTTTTGAAGTTTTGATGCTTTAACAACACTCGTTCCCTCATGAGTAACTTGGAGAATGTTCCAAGCTTCCTTTGATGTTTCGCACGTCATTATACGACGAAATTCATCGGGAGACACGGCACCAAATAAGGCATTTAATCCTTTAGAGTTAAAGTTACACCATTTTAAATCTTCCTCACTCCATTGTTCAACAGGAGTCAAAATACGTTCATCATTAACAATCATAGAAGGAGGGGACCATCCTCTCTCAACAGTGACCCAAACACGTTCATCAATAGATTTAAGAGCGAATCTCATACGTGCTTTCCAATAGGTATAATTTGTTCCATCAAACAAAGGTAGTCTATTCGACGAAAAACTTTCCATATAACCTCCAGGATTCATCTAAATAACTTTTAGAAACAAGCTCTGATACCAATTTGAAGTTGCAAGGTTATATGGTCTTAGTATAATTCGTAGAATACACACACACACTTAATCCAATTTAATTATTACTATGATAAATATATTCTTCTAACTCAATTTTAAATTTAGTTTCACAAATTTGCAAGAACAAATTCCAATTAAATTCATTTTATCCTAAACATGCATCTAGGTGATATGATAAAATGAAAGTGCGCAAATCCCAACCACAACACGAAGATGTACGAGGAAAACCCAAATGAGAAAAACCTCGGACGGCTGGGCCTAGACAAAATCCACTACAACAAAAGGTTTTACAAGAGACTCAAAAGACTTACAGACATTGACTCACTCAAGGCATGCTTATGCCGTCCTCGGCCTCCGAAGTTGTAGTCCGCGAAACTCCAACGCGTTTCTCAACACTCCTCGTGTTGCGGTATCCACCGAAGCCCAAAACCACCGTCTCCTCGAAGCTTGAATGCAGAGATCCACCGCAATCTTGCTTGTTGAATGTGAATTGATGAAGGGGTTTTGTTTTGAAAAATTGATAAAAATGTTGGAGAGATTTTTATCAAAAAGTTTGGAAGTTATGGAAAGTGTTCTCTTTGAAAAATGATCTTCCTTAAGTTATAAAACTAAATTTTCGTCCATTAGAAAATAACTGAAAAAGTAGTGGGCAAAAAAAAACAGTTGTAGAAAAAACTGCATTAAAAAAAGGTTTAAAAATCAATTCTGGCGAAACTCGTTCGAACGAGTTCGTTCGAACGACATGTCGTTCGAACGAGTTCGTTCGAACGACATGTCGTTCGAACGACTTATCTAACGGCTTGCCAGTTTGGGATGGTTAGATGTCGTTAGAAATCTAGTTCGAACGACATTTCTAACGAACTTCTAACGAACTACTAACGAGGCACCACTTCGTTAGAACCAGGTCGTTCGAACGACCTGGGTTAAACTTCGAACGAGAATCTGATTTTTGCCCAAAATTTTTCCAATTTAATTCAAGGACTTTTTCAAAATTAATATAGCTTATATATGAACATGTGATTATTTAAAATTTCTTGATTAGTCAAAATACTCCAACTTATAAAAATGTATTTAGGTCATATACCTTCGTAGGATAAATAGCACGGTCTGAATATTGATGATGCGTGAACTTTGAATGCGGTGCTTGAATCCTTGTGTTTAATGATCGTTGATGCAGTATGACCCAAAAATGTTTTGTCCAACGGAATTAAGCCAATATAACAAATGACTCGATTGGAAATTTGTCCTTACAAGGAGGGTTTCTCAAGCAGGTATTTGATGGGATCCATTCGGGATAAACGTCTAATAGGGAAGGCGAGCATGTAGTGTCGCAACTTTTGGGTGACCCAGACAAGCGTGACACATGCTTTTTCTAAAGCAGTGGAGTTGACCTCGTACTCGGCCAATTTGCGACTAGCATAATAGATGGATTTTTCTTTGCGAGAGTCCTCAAGGTATTGGGCTAGCAAAGCCCCAACTGCAGTGTCGGTTATGGTTAGGTATAGGAGCAAAGGGAGACCAGGCTATGGTGGCATGAGAACTGGAGTTTGGGTCAGGTATTGTTTGATTCGATCAAAAGTTTCTTGGCAGGCCTCGTTCCAAACCTTGGTTGAATCCTTTTGGAGGAGCTTAAAGATTAGTTCACAGATGGAGGTTAGCTGACTGATGAACCGGCTGATATATTATAATTTCCCAAGGAAACCTTGGACTTCTTTCTCTGTTCGGGGAGGTGGCATCTCAAGTATGGCCTTCGGCTTGGCGGGATCTACTTCTATCCCCTTCTCACTGACCATGAATCCTAAGAGTTTTCCCTTCGTAACGTCGAAGATGCATTTCTATGGATTAAGTCGCATATAATACTACCGTAGTCGTTCGAAGAACTTTCGGAGAGCAGGAGCATGACCTTCTCTAGTTTTGGACTTTATGATCATGTCATCCACATAAACCTCGACCTCTTTGTGGATCAGGTCGTGTAGGATGGTTGTAACAGCCTTTTTGTAGGTATCACCAGCATTCTTGAGATCGAATGACATAACGGTGTAGCAAAAGGTTCCCCATGGGATGATGAATGCGGTTTTCTCTTAGTGGTTGGGGTGCATCTTGATTTGATTGTATCCGAAAAACCCGTCGATGAATGACTTGAGAGCATGACTGGATGTGTTGTCCATGATCATATCGATATTGGGTAGCGGATAATCATCCTTCGGAGAGGCTTCGTTTAAATATCGGTAATCCACACACATTCGAACCTTTCCTCCTGATTTCGGCACAGGTACAATGTTGGCTAGCCACATGGGATATTCGATTACTCGAATGAAACCCACGTTTAACTGTTTGATCACCTCTTCTTTGACCTTGAGTGACCATTCGGTGCAGATCTTTCTCAATTTTTGTTTAACCGGCTTGTAATCTGGAAGAGTGGGGATCTCATGCTGAGCTATTTCGAGATCAATATCGGGCATGTCGTCGTACGACCATGCGATGACATCCACGAACTCCTTTAGCAATTCTTCGAGTTGTGCACGCTTATGCTCGTCAAGGGTGGACCCTATCCTAATCTCGCGCAGTTGGATACTAGAACCGAGATTAATAACAACAGTCTCTTCTTCATTAACTTGAACGCGATTATGTTGTTTGTTATTAACCTTATTTAAATCAATTAAGAATTGTTCATTTGCAAAATCATCATCATCAAAAGTTTGATTAGAATCTAAATAATTAATGTAAGGCACAACAAGATACTCAAAATCTTCATTTATTTCATTGATAGGAAAAACAACTTTGAGAACCTCATCAAAAGAGGTCTCGATTACATTTGAGCAAGGATGGACAACAGTAGAAGAAATGGGGTAAACATTGGGGTTAGGTGGGATTTCAACAGGTAGAGTTGGCGTAGCATGCCAGTTGATGAGAGGTGTATCAACAGCTTTGATCAGATGAGAGGGATCCAGTGATGTAGTGCCTGAATGAATCATGCAGATTGCCAGCCCCAACGTCTGCAGGTTGAAGGAATCTTCGGAGTCACTTTCCTCAGTCTCTTTAGTATCTTTGATAAGCGGTGGCACCTGGTATTGGTAACTCCCGGCCCATGAGTAGTTGTCTTCGAAGAAGATCTCCATTCCAGGATTCATCTTCTTATTTGCATGGTTATACCACGGTTATGGAAAGCCCCAAAAGGGGAAGTCTTCACCCTCTTTGATGAATTGTCCATTTAAAGAATCACCTGAGATAGATCGAACGTAGTCTAACCCTCTTTTTTATCGAGTCTGGAAGATCATTCTGAGCTCTTATTTTGATGGTTGATACCCCAAGGCGCAAGGAGGGAAAGCTTTCTTCAGTTCGATGGGCTCAAGTATCCCCTGATGCCTTTGTCCTAGCCCTAGTCCAGGCATGAAGTGCATGTTTTTGAACATCTGAATCACAATGACATTGCCATGAGGGTCATATTCTGGACAAACCCTTTCTTTGAAATCGTCCCCTGCTGGGAGTAGGGATGGCTCAACCCGGAATCCTGATAGGAGCATATCATTTGACCCTTGATGTATCTCGAGAATTGGACTGCTGGTGCTTGCAACCTTGGCATTATCATCGTCACCCAAAATGGTGATGACTTGCCCATCGGTGAAGAACTTCAATTTCTGATGGAATGAGGAAGAGACACCCTTTATACTGTGGAGCCAGGGTCGTCCGAGCAACAGGTTAAAACAGGTCGGGATATCAATGACTTGGAATTCAACGATAGGGTTTATAGGTCCAACCCCTATTGCAAGTTTTATGGATCCCATCACCTCCCGACGGGTATTATCGTTGGCACGCACGGCAACGGAGCTTGGAGCGAGGTCACTTTCTTTTAGGCCTAAACATTTGAAGGTTCTCAGTGGACAAACATTCAAAGAGGATCCATTATCAACGAGCAAAAGCAGTACCACCATCCCCATAACTTCGATGGAGATGTTGAGTGGATGATTGTGATTCGCCCCAATTTTGGGGATTTCCTCTTCAGAAAATGACAGCATTCGGGTGGAGGTCAAGGACCCGACCAAATTTACCGCTTCTTCTGGTGTGGTAGAAGGAGGAACTATGGGTCCTGTGAGCAACTAAATTAAAGCATATCTATGCAGCTAGGAAGACATGAAAAGTCCCCATAGAGTGATGTTAGCTTGAGTTTTCTTCAGTTGATCGAGGATTTTTCTCTCCTCGAGGGTCATTTCTGGCATAGGAAGGTCTTCAACGCCCTTCCACTTGTCATTTGTTGGTAGCGAGCTTGGAACTTGGTAATGTCTCCCAGATCTGGTCATGTGATTTACTAAAGAAGCGAAAAACTTAAATCCAGTTTCCTCGTCAATCTCAGGTTGTTCTGCCGCCCTGTCTATTTCTCCGAGGAGTTCTTCAAATGATATCATCCCACATATGTCGGCTACTGGGCCATTTCCTCCTGAAGCTTGTTCTTCATTTGAAACTTCGAATTCTTACCCCTATCCGATGGCAACAATTCTATTTTCCCTTGTGAAGTCAATGCATTCCACAACTTCAACGGCTTCTTCATATAGGTCTTACCATTCTGTGGGGATGTGTGAGGGT
Source organism: Sambucus nigra (assembly GCA_949130495.1). Lineage (NCBI taxonomy): Eukaryota > Viridiplantae > Streptophyta > Magnoliopsida > Dipsacales > Adoxaceae > Sambucus > Sambucus nigra. The sequence goes on from OX422223.1 coordinate 390,644,579, forward strand.
GAAGGGACCAGGTGCCCTTACAGCTTCAAAGCATCAAATAACTCGGTGATACTGCAAATGTTGTTGGTTTGCCTGAATGCTTCCGTCATGAAATGGACAACATCATCTAAGCTGACTTCGTCAGTTGGTACCACCCACCTATCTGATTCTCGGTCCCATTTTTGTGCTTCTAAAAATAGTGCACTGAACCTCTGACAATTGATAATCATCTGTGAGGGAAATTTCAGCCCGAACTCTAGGAGTTGATTTAAGACCTCTGACAATTCCATACTTCCACTTTCAGAACAGGTCCGGACAGTGATGAACGCTCTGGTAAGGAGTGACAGTGCCTGATCAGCGGGGCTGGTAGGGTGCAGGAGGAAATATGGGCAAAGTTGATGAGGTTTAGGAAAGTATATGGGTGTGATTTGTGTTGAAGGATCGAAATCTGGGTTTTCTTCTAAGAAGATGGCATTGGTGTGATTTGGTAGGGGGTTATGAGTAGTGTTTGGCTTAAGATTGGCTGGTGGGGCGATGGTACCCCGATCAATGAGATCTTGGATTATGTTTTGAAGGTGGAAGCATTGGTCAGTGGTATGGCCGACAGTTTGGTGAAAGGCGCAATGAACATCGGCCTTGAAGTTTCTTGGGAGTGGGTTTGGTAACGGGCGGGGATCCAAAGGTTTTATAAGGTTTCGGCTCAACAGGGCTTGGTAAACTTTGGAGAGGGGAGCATGAAGCTCAGTGTATTCCCTTCGGATGGGGGCAAGATGACTTTCTGGTGCCCATGATGTGGTTGGTTGAGAGATGTTATTGATGGTTGAGACTATAGCATTAGCAGACTTGTCATATTTTCTGGGGGTGAACTGTCTGGACACCTTCTTTGGTTCAACTTCTGTTTTGGCAAGACCTTCTTCGATTTCTACTCCTGCTTCTCTGAGAGCTCGAAAATGGGGTAGTACTGTCCTCCCATGGTTGCTCGGACATGGGGCAAGAAATTCTTCTTCACTATATTGACATGTTCTTCTTCAGATGGCCGATTGGTCATGGTAGCTGCTTTTTCCCTCCATCGGGCTATAAAGTTATTGACTGATTCTCTAGATTTTTGTTTGAGCAGTTCTAAATCACGGCGGGTGACCTCAAGCTCTTCATTGTATTTGTACTCCGACATGAATTCTCGGGCTACATCTTCCCAGCTACGAATTCTGGATTACTCAAGAGATAAAAACCATCGGAGAGCACTGTCTTTCAAAGTTTGCTAAAATAATTGGTCCATCACCTCTTCGGAAGCCCCTAGTAGAGTCATTTAACGATGATAAGTGCGAAGATGAACAATTAGGGGGCCATTCCCCCCGAACTTCTCGATATTTGGCATTTTGAACTTCTCGGGTAACCTCGCTTTAGGATAAGGAGACATGTGGGTGTAGTCCATGTAATTCCCAGAGATTCGAACTTGGTCGAGCTTCTTAGTGAGCATCTTAAGATCTTCTTTGACTTTGTTCAACTCCTCCTCCTTTGGATCAGCAACCACAGGTTGGTTAGCCACAGGCTGGGCAATGTTTGGCATTGGAAGCTAGGCAGGCGGCGGCCCATTAGCAGGAGGGGCACGTGGAGCGTGCTTATATTCCTCTGGGACCCAGATAGGCTCGGGTGGACCCATAGCACGAGGGAACAGGGCCTAGGGCTCTTGAGTAATAGGAACTTGGTTCGTTGCATTTCTCGAACCTCAGCTTGGAGGTTGTCAATCTTGGCCACGAGCTGAGCTAGGACTGTCGACAAATATGGTTGTATGACTGGTGCTTGATCTTCATTCTCCATGGAAGATGGATGGATTCCGAATTCGGAAGAAGTAGTAGAGGAGCAGATGAAACTCCGAGGTGATTTGACTGAAGACCGAAGCCAATAGGGAACCAGGCCAAGGGCGTGCGATCGACCTGAGAAGGCGTAGGATGAGATTTATTTTTGAGAGAAAAAAAAGGAGAAACTATTTTTGGATTTTTGATAAAGAAGGGAAAAATGTTTTTGTATTTTTAATAAAGAAGGAGGAAATGTTTTTGGATTTTTAATAAAGAAGAAAGAAATGTTTTTTGGATTTTTTTTTCTTTTTGAAGACGGAACTCAGCATGACTATTATGATTATTATGTTCTCACTTGTATTTAATTCTCCTAAATGAAATGCCGGACGGGACCTGAGCCTGGAAAAGTGGGAGTCTTAATATATGCAAAGCTACGTTTAGACTTGTAACTAGGCTCACGGACAGAGTTCAGTTTTAATAATCTGCAAAAATTGGGCGACACACTGACCCGGAATTTCGATAGAGTTTCGGGTTGAAACCGTCAATCTAGAGTGCATGTCCTAGGTTTGACACCTATATGCGGGTATGAAGTAAATTGGGTGAATCGGCATGGGTTCCCCCCTTTGGCGTGACTTCCACGATATACATCTTGCTCTTGCGGGCAATCGGTACGTGTGGACAAGCCATTTGATATACCTGAGTGTACGTGAATTGCCTCACCATATACCTCGTGGGGACGGTACGTGTGAGAGCAAATTCGATATACTCGGCGTACGTGAACGAATTCCCTGCGATATACCTCCCGTCATGACTTCAGTCAAGTGGTACGATGCGGGAGAACCGTTCGATATACGTCGAAGGTACTTGGCCAATGGAAGGTGAGAGTCATATTGCTTAGGTTAACTGCGACCTGCCGGACTAACGCCCATCACGAAGTGACCCTCCAGTTACTGGGCAAAATTTGGTCAATATCAATGCTCTTTGGTGATGTCGTGTGAATCATACATGATTCTCTTATTAGTATCTTATGATGAGAATGACTTTCTTTGATTATGCCAAATCGGGAACAAAGTACAAGTACCTCAAAAGGTACACCAAGTATGGATGGGTGATGCGTGAAACATGGGGATATACATGTGATCCTAGGTGCACGTGGTGTGAAGTGTACATGGAGAATTTTCTACAAGTGTGTGAATATAAGCATAGGCATGGGATATACATGTGAGAAAGGGGGATAGGCAGATATGGGGGGGAACATAAACAAATATAGCATCCATATAAATAGAATCAAGCCCTCAAAATATAATAAAATACACATACCCAGCGGAGTCGCCACTGTGGCCATCCCCCAATCCCTGCCGCGGAGGGAGGAAGGGATCCTTCGGGTCCCGCGCATCCCCTCTCAAGAGAGCGCTTCGGCCGGCTTTGATTTTGTGAGGTGTGAAAAATGTAGAGAGATTCAGAGTCGCCAGTCTATTTTACTCAAAACAGACAAAAGAAAAAGGGGAAGCCACCCCGAAAGATGGCATCCAAAGACATACTTGTGCGTGCGAAACCAAAATGATTCGAAAAGGGTTCGGAGGTTTAGTTACGAAATGGGAAGGTGTTAGGCACCCATTCCGCCCTTTCGGTCTCTCATGGATATTTGCTATTTTCCTTTATGTTTCCCCCCGTGATATGTGTGCGATTTGTATATATAGAATGCAGGTAGGAATCCTCGACTTGTATCATGGACGAGATAAAGCGAGTCATCCGTAGGAATGTGAGATTAGTGTAGAAAATAGGATTTGCGCAATTACCCTTGCGTTGATCGTTATAAGGGAACGATAACTCATGTGGAGTAGTACGCCACTAAGAAAGAATATATAGAATATAATAGAGAATGAGATAAAGAGAAGATAGAAAATAAGAGAAAAAGTGGAAAAAATGGCTCGAATCTCGGGTTTTACCCCGAGACGCCTACTTAGCCTATAAAGGCATCAAAGTCCACGTAGTTCACATGTAAAACGAGGGGTGGGGTTTAACCCATAAATCCAAATGGAGAAATCTCTTATTAGTGAATGTATGTGTGTGTGTGTAAAAAGGTGTTTTAGTTGTTAGAAGAGTGTGGAAAAAGTGTGAGAATCCCACTTGGAATTTATGAGCAAACCCTCTTTTTCTTGTTTTTTGGGTTTTTATTTATATGAAAATATGGGATGTGCAATAATACTAAATAAAAAATATATATATGATGTGTGAGATGAGATAATAAAAGTGTTAAGTAAGAAAACAAGTTGTTGCAAGTTTAAGAGAATTTAGGAGAGAGTTTGAGAAAGTTGGACCTTCTTGGAGATCTTGAGCTTGATCTTGAATGTTGGGGAGCAGCCCTTGCACTTGGATGATGATGGGGAGTGGTTAATTCACCAAGTTTAATGAAGGGGATGATGAAAAGTGGAACTGAAAAAGGGATTTGGAAGTTAAAATCACGCTGCCTTCGAGAGAGGTTTCTGGGATTCGTTAAGAGTGATTTGCTTCTGATCTGAGCTCTCCTTGCAAATGAGGCCAAGGCCTCCTTTTATAGGCCCAGGGGTCTGCCGATCGGCATTGCCATGGCACTACCTATCGGCAAGTGCCGATAGGCAGGGTCTGGGACCTGCCATTTGGCAGTGCGCTTTAGCCTTTTTCGGAAAATTATCCGCCGAGGGAAAACCATTGGTTAGAATCGTGCATGGGGCATACCGTTGGAAAGATATTTCAGCGACCTTCGAAAGTCCTTTGGACCGCTCCTGAGTTCAGGAGTTGACTTTGGGTCAAATATGGCCCGGAAGAATTTATCGGTCCGTTGGATGGGGAATCGTTCGGACGCAAATGGATCGTTCGTCCCCATGGTAAGTCCAAATCGCGCACGGGATGGACTGTTAGAAAGGTTGGGAGATGTACTTCGACATTCCAAAGAGTTTGACCCGATTTGGGAGTTGACTTTGGTCAACCGTGCCCGAGAAGCCTTCGGTGACCTCTCGGAGTCAAACGGATCGTTCGTCCTTATGGAAAGTCAGAATCGTGCACGGGACAGACCGTTGGAAAGGGTTTTTAGTGATCTTCAAAGATTCATTTAGCCTCGGTCGAGCTGAAGAGTTGACTTAGGTCAAACAGAGCCCGGGAGCACCCGGTGGCCTCTAGGTCGGGTTTCGGACGCAAACGGATCGTTCATCCGCATGGTAAGTCGGAATTGTGCACGGGGTGGACTGTTAAAAAGGGTATACAGTGCCCTTCAAAGATTCATTATGTCTCGTCCGAGATGAAGAGTTTGATTTTTTAGCTAAACTGAGCCGGGGAGTGCCCGATGGCTTTCAGGTCAGTACTCGGGACATGACCTGGGTTTATAGTGATGAGTGGAGGTACTAGGGACCTAAGGAGAGTTAGGGGGTAACAGAATGAGGTGTCTACAAATAGTGTTTGAGATTAAGCAATCGAGGCAGCTCAAGTGTGGCAACTCAACGATGCAGCTTAGCGTGGCAACTCATATTTAGCTTGTTATGTTAGTCATATTATATCTTTGTTTATTTTGACTGTAAGCTATAATGGTTGTAATGTTGTAACGAGAATAATGAGTTTAAGCGTGAAGTCAAATGGTACTCGCGAGAGACCAGGCTTGGTAGGGCTTGGGAGAGCTTTCATGCTCTATTGAATGACCTCTCCGTGGGAACTTTAGAGGGACTTGATTTGGAGGATTGAGAAGTGAGGAACCGTTGGGGCTTGTCCTGACCATCTTAGGTACACCTGGTAAAACATCGAAGAACCCTGACCGTGGAACCTCGGGCAGAGCAACTTGGAGTTCCATCGGGCGTTGAGTTATGAACCAAACAACCCTCTACTTAATGTCACATCTATTGTAAGTGATGTCACTAGCCAGCTAAACAATATCAAACATTGCACTTGAGTAAACCACAGTGGTATTTGGGGCTGTCAGGTAGTTGGTGAGCCACCTTTGTGACAACATCCCCCTGACACACAGTGGTTGGACGAAAGGCATGTCTTGACATTTAATGTTCCTGACGTGGAGACAACTAGTGTATTAGGCATTTAATGTTGTGACATAAAGTGTGAGGGATGTCTTTCATAGTCTTTAATGACTGAGTTGCCTTTGGGGTGGCGTTGGGGGGGGGGGGGATATTTAAGGACCCTAACCACCTTTAAGGAAAGGGGGATACTTTGAGAGTTGAAGGAGTTATTGGTAGAGAGAAAAGAGGGAGGAGGGAGTTATTGCAAACCAGAGGGATTACCCACCTGCCATTGTTACTTATTACGAAGATTTTAATACTTGACAGAGATTCTTGAGAGTGTTAGGTGTGTTTCTACCTACCTACCAAGGTGTATCTAGGGTGTTTCCTTCTCTCTCCCTCTAGCTAAGTTACTTCTAAAAGTTCATTACTATTTTCGGAGTTATACACAAGGTATTTGTGAGTGTAAATTGAGTCTTATCTTCAATGGGTTTGTGTTTTTATGTCCTATCATTAATCTAAAGCTTTGGCCAAATTAGCTTATCATTACCATACTCAAACAGGGGTTACGCCTCCATCTATAATCTAAAGTACCCTCTTACATTTGGCGACTCCGCTGGGGAGGCATTCTTCTAAGTAAGGAGCATGGCACAGGATAATACTACTCGAAGGCTCAACTTCAATGACATCCAGCATAATGAAGAACATGCTGCGAGAGAACTGGAATCCCTAAGAGATGGGGCTCCTCGAATAGAGGTACCTCTGGCCCAGGCAATGACAGGTGTTCTGGGGGTGGCATAAGATCCCATGAGTACGGGTTTGGGACCCACTCAGGTCTCACTTTTGATGAGCAATTTTTATGAGTTTTTACAAACCCTAGTAGCTTTAACTATGCTGGGAGGGTTAGAGGATAATGCCTTCGTAACACCAGGGGTAGCTCCAATGGCCCCGCCAGGTGTAGGTGTCACAGGGACGCTCCCAGCATGCATAGCCTCCTTTGTGAATCCAGCGATAGGAGCCAAAGGAGTATCAACGGCCCCGACTGTAATGTTCGTTCTAACTCCAACGAGCATTCAACCCGAGGCCCCGTTACTTGTTTCTCGAGTAGTATCCCCCATGGAGGAGATGCAAAAGGAGATGCAAAAGGAGATGCAAAAGGAGACGCTGAAATTCATGCAGTCTTCCTGGAAATATGTAGGCGAGGTATCTTCTGTTTTTGATGACTTTCGAACACCGTATCCCCAGGAATACAACGACGAGCCCTATTCGAAGGACTATATTCCTCCTATTTTTGAAAAGTGCACGGGAAAAGGTGGGAAATCGAAGGAGCATATTAAGCGCTTTATTGAGCATTTGGGGGCGCATTGTAATAATAAAAGTCTTAGGTTGAGGGAGTTTTCTAAATCCATGACCGATAAAGCATATACTTGGTATTCCCATTTGGCTCCCAACAGCGTTTCTACATGGGAAGAAATGCACGTGTTGTTTGTCCAGAAGTTCTTTCTGGTAGAGGATGAGTTTACCTTGACCCAATTGGGTAGGGAGAAGCAAAGACCTGGGGAAAAAGTAGGGGTGGCAATTCGGGTTAGTCGTGTCATTTTCGAGTTGCGTTAATTTTTATTTGAATATAAGTTTTGGGTACTCTTAAATCTATACAAGCTAATCGTGTCAAGTTCGGGTCATTTCGGGTTATTACCATAAACGGGTTATCGTGTCAAAAATTTCTAGCCCTAGGAAAAAGTGGTGGCCTACGTTAGAAGGTTCAGGGAAAGGTCCCTCGATGTGAGGGAGGAGGCCAAAGAGTCCAAACTATTACAAATCTGTGCTGAGGGGCTGCTTCCGGAGTATATCTGTCATCTTATCAATAAGACATGCGAAGGGACCTTTGCGGCGTTCTTAAAAGCGGCGAGGAATATCTCCTTGGTGGTGCGGCCCAATCCGATGGTGGTTCCCATGATGTTTAGGCAGTCGATGCAACCCGCGGGGGGGGGGGGGGGGGTCTCAGCATCCGCAGGTGGGGTACACCGAGGGGGAGATAGGGGCAAAGCACCGAAGAAGGACAATAATAGGAAGTTCGGAAGGGACAGAGAAGACCCACCGCCATTGCCTTGTACAATAGAAGAAACTGTCAGATGTTACAACGCAATGGTCCAAGGAGGAACGGTCTATGAGCCAAAAGATGTTCCCGTTGAAGAGCCTGACACGACAAAAAAGGCGGATCCAAAGTATTGCCAGGTTCATCGGAGGGTCCAGCATCCAAAAGAAAGTTACTTCACACTGAGAAGAATTATTGACAAATACATGAGGGCAGGGACGTTACAAATCCCTCCACATAATGTCAATAATAACCCACTGCCGGCACATGGGGCCAATCTCGTGGTGGCATATAATGAAGAAGCGGAGAGAAGAGATAGAGAGGAATACGAGGAAACTTTAGAGATTTGTACTAAGGGACTAGCCAACGTAGTTTTGGCCTGCAATGAAGCAAGCGCCAAAGACGTGGAGGACGTGTACATCGTTGAAGGTAAGGAAGTAGATCTGAGCCTAGAATACTGTGCGGTCTCAAAATCCCTAAAGTTCACCTAGTTCTTCGAACAAGTAGGGATACCAAAAGAGAGCAGGTTAGAAATAACCCAGGAGATAATGGATATTTCAAGGAAGGACGCAGTCCCTTCGCTCAAATGGAAGGGACCCATAGCCAGGCTAATAAGTAGATTCCTGTTAGAGGTGACCTTTAGCGATGCCGATAGGGCTGTGAGATTCCCTCATAACAGGCCATTGTATGTGACTGCCAGTGTCAACGGGGTTAGTTTTGCAAGGACTCTCATGGATGGGGGAGCTTCCATCAATATAATGCCAATTAACTCCTTTCATGCAGCCAATATTTTGAAAGAAAGGTTGGTCCCCATGCCTTTGGGAATTTTGGGATATGATAGCCAATCTTCCAAATCCATTAGGTATTTTAAGGTGGGGATCGTGATGGGAAATTTGAGTTCCCATATAAAGTTCCATGTGATAGAGAGTGCAACTTCCTATCATCTGCTAATAGGAAGGGTGTGGATGCACAACCAAGGGCTAGTTCCTTCCACGTACCACCAGTGTGCTAAGGCAAACATTAAGGGGACAGAGGTAACCATTAGGGCTACAAAGAGGCCTTTCGCTATCGAGGAAGCTCACTTGGTGGACGCAACATTTTATACTGAGCTGGAAGAGGATGCCCGGGTACTAACGAGAAGGATGGAGGGAGCATGGGTTCCCTCGATCAGAGAACGGATGGGTCCCTTGAACGAGCAGAGTAAAGGGGTTGCGAGCAGCGCAAGAGTAGTGACCAAAGAGGCTCACCAGGCGGTCCCTCAACCCCAAGGCATCTCGAAGAAGCTTAAAGATAGGATAAGGCCCAGAACGGATCCGATGGAACATGAGGTCCAAAAACAAAGCGTACTGAGAAGGTTCTCAGGAAAAAGAGTGGTCAAGGCATCTAGGGAGAAGAAGAGGAAAGCAGTCACCACTACCAACAGATAATGCAAGAAAGTCATTACCGAGGAACGAAAGGTAGTGTATTGGTTATAACGGTGTGAACGGGTGTCCCAGGAAGCTGACGATGAGGTTGACCCGATATATGAATTCTTGCTGGTTGATCAATGGGGACAATGCATGATGATAGACAATTCCAGCATACAGGAATTTGTGGAGAAAGTCGCCGAAAAACCAGAATACATGACGGATCGACCAAAGCCACAGGCACAAGAGCTAGAGAAGTTGAACCTGGAAAAAGAAGGGGAAGATCCAAGGATCATCTTCATCTCGAAAGATCTCAGTAAGGAGAAATGAGAGGCCTTAGTTGAGTTGATTTGAGAATTTGTGGACGTCTTCGCGTGGAAAACACAGAGATGGAGGGGCTAGATGAAGAAGTAAGCTGTCACAAGTTGAATGTGATACCTTCGTCCATTCCAGTAAAACAAGCAATAAGAACGTACAAGACTGAGCTAGATTTAAAGATCAAAGAAGAAGTTCAACGCCTACTAATGGCAGGGTTCATTACACCGATATAGCACCAACTCTGGTTATCTAGTATCATCCTAGTAGGGAAGAAAGGCAAGAACCAGATAAGGATATGTGTGGACTTCAGAGACTTGAATAGATCCTGCCCCAAAGACGAGTTCACCCTACCCTCCATCGATAGCCTGATAGATGCAATGGAAGGACACGACATGTATAACTTCATGGATGGGTATGTAGGGCACAACCAGATCAAGATGGACCCTTTGGATGCAGAAAAGACAGCATTTAGAACCCCGTTGGGTAATTTCATGTACATGGTAATGCCGTTTGGACTTAAGAATGCTGGGGTGACTTACCAGAGAACAATGATGGCCATTTTCCATGACTTCTTTCACAAGTTTATGGAATTCTACATGGATGATTTGGTCATCAAGTCAAGGAAGGAGGAGTCCTATCTAAGCAATTTGAGGAAGGTGTTTTCCCGTTGCAGAAAGTTTAAATTATAGATGAACCCACTGAAGTGAATTTTTCGGGTGACGAGTGGGAAATTCCTAGGTTTTGTGGTTGATCTACAAGGGGTGCAGATGGACCAGGACAAACAGCGGGCGATTTTAGAAATGTCGTGCCCAAGAACGGCGAAGGAACTGAAGAGTTTTCTCGGTAAAGTCTCCTACCTTAGGAGATTCGTGCCTGGGTTAGCCGAGATAACACACCCACTAATGCATCTGCTGCGAAAGAACATGAAGTTCAAATGGGAGGTCGTTCACCAAGAGTACCTTAACGGATTGAAGAAGCTACTCATCTCACCACAGACCATGATTCCACCATGGGCAGGAATACCGTTGTAACTGTACCTCACATCTACCATAAGGTCCGTGGGAGCTTTACTGGAACAAGAGATTGATGGGCAATAACAACCAGTTTACTACCTCAGCAGGATCATCCATGGGCCAGAAGTTAGATATAGTAGCTTCGAAAGGCATTGCCTACGCTTAGTATTTATGGCGCAAAAATATAGACATTATATGTTGTCTTTCACAATTCACATTGTAACGAGATGTGATCCCATTAAGTATCTACTTGCAAGAAATATATTAATTGGTAGGGAAGCTAGATGGTTCCTCATCCTCTCTGAATATGACTTGAAGTGCGTGGTTCCTCGCGTGATTAAAATCCAGACGTACATTGGCCTGTTGGCCATTTCCCTTCGGGAACTTTCGAGCCACCAAAAGAAGATATTCTGGGAGATGATTTGCAGGCCAACCACCTAGACGCAACGGACGAGGAGTGGATAATGCAGTTCGATGGGTCATCAGCAGAAAATAAAGGAGGGGCAGGGTTAATTCTCTCGAAAGGAATGGAAGAGATTTGCCTTTCTTACAAGTTAGATTTCCCTTGCTCTAACAATGAGGCAGAGTATGAAGCATTGTTGTTGGGATTGCTAGAGGCCCTTCGAAGAGGGATCCGTTCACTTTGCATCAAGGGGGATTCAAACTTGGTGGTTCAGCAAGTGAATGGAGAATACACATTGAAACATATGAGCCTGGCACCATACAGAACAATTATTCAGAGACTTCTTTGCCAGTTCTATCAAACCAAAATCAAAAAGCAGCCTAGAACGATGAAGCGTCACCCAAATACATATGCCACCATTGCCCAAAAGATGATCATAAGGAGCGATACAACTACTGTTGTGATTCAACGACGAATAGCTCCTTCGATGGTACAACCAATTTCGCCAATGGAGGAGGACGCGAATTGGAGGGGAGAGATTAAGAGGCAACTAGAGACTAATGAAGGAACGATGGGGCTCAGAGAATTGGCCCAATACTTTACAAACCAGGGAAACCTTTACTTCAGAAATGCAAGAGGATGGATGTCGAGATGTATCGGTCCAGAAGAGGCAGCGCAAAGATTGAAGAAAACGCACGAAGAACACTGCGAAACGACTGAGATCCCCCTTTATAGAAGAATTCAAAGGGAAGGATATTTCTGGCCTAATATAAAGAAAGATGCGGTCGAGTTACAATAGAAGTGCGATAAACGCCAATTATTCTTCGAGGCGGCTGAATGTCATTTCGTGGAGGCTCGGGCTGACTGGAGACAGCCCTATATTAACTTCATTAAGGATGGAGTTGTCCCAACAGAGAAAATTAATGCGATGGAACTCCGGCAAAGAGCCTAGAGATTCTATGTTCAGGTGGGGCAGCTTTATCGAAGGGGATACTTCAACAGGTCGCTGCGTTGCATCACAAAGGAAGAAGCGATTGAGGTTCTAAAACAGTTGACGATCCATCTCATATAGGAGGGGCCAAGTTGTATGACCAATTGATGACTTTGGGGTACTAATTGGCCAACGATGGAGAAAGATTCTCCTGGGTTAGTCCAAAGGTGCAAGGCTTGCCAGCTTCATAGAAATATAATCCATGCCCCGTTAGTGCACTTACACTCCCTAGCAACGCCTTATCCTTTGCACACTTGGGCATTCGACCTGGTAGGGCAAATACACCCTTCTTCGAGGGGGAAGATATGGATCTTGGTAATAACGGAGTGTTTCACAAAGTGGGCTAAAGTGATACCATTGAGAAGGACAACAGCAGGAGTAGTGAGAAATTTCATCAAAGAATACATTATTTTTCATTTCGGAATCCCAAAGGTCATCCTTTCGAATAACCGAACCCCTTTCGTCAATTCAGAAGTAACGATGCTCACAGACAAATACTCCATTGTTCACCACACTTCGACGGTGGCATACCCAAAGGGGAACGATCAAGCCGAAGCGACTAACAAGACTTTGGTCAATATCTTAGCTAAAACGATGGAAAATTTCCCAGGATCATGGGATGACAAGATACCAGCCGTCTTATGGGCCTATCGGACGACTAAGAGGAAGCCTACGGGGTACACACTGTTCTCTCTTGTCTATGGGACTAAGGCAATTCTCCCGGTGGAGTTAGAAGTTCCCTCAGCTCGATATGCTTTACGAAGCAGCATGCTCCCTTAGAATAGACATGTGCAATTAGAAGCGTTGGACGAACACAGGAATAATGCGATGCAACACTTTCAAATGTATACGAAGCATCTCTCTAGGGCATATGATAACTTGGTGAGACCAAGGAAATTCGTGGAGGGAGATCTCGTATTAAAGGCAGCGGTTAAACATATTAGGGGGCTTCCTCTACCTAAGTTTACAGCGAATTGGGAGGGACCTTTTGTCGTAAAAGAAGCTCATGACTCAGGTTATTGCTCAATTTCTAAGATAGAAGAAGACATGCCATTTAAGATTAACAAGAAATGGCTGAAGGTCTATCACGTATAAGCAATTATGTTTGGAGTCATCAATATATCTAACCGATATGAATATACGAGTTCATTTTGTTTATGCAAGTTCTCTTTATTTTTAATTCAAATAGAGATGAAAGAGCTACAAAACTTCATGTCACGATCTATATAAACAACTATAACACAAAGAAATAGCATGGGAATAAGGTTTATTTTCCATTCATATACTTTGGGGCATTACAAAAATGGGAACTATTGCCCAAGGATTACATAGGAAGAAAAAAAATACATATACGAAAAAATCATTAACCCAAGAGGAACCACAGATTAGGGGGAGAAAAGAAATCTGCAGAGAGACCCGAAGAAGCTGCTTGGCAAGACTGTTGGGCGTTAATAGAAACCTCCAACCTTATCTGCGCCAGCGTGCGCTTGATTAGGAGTTTCTCTCATTTTGACTTCGCTGCGTGCAAAGCCTCTTCGAGGTCCTCCACCTCTTTGTCAATGTCTCCAAGGAGAGGTGCTAGCTCGGCTAACTTAGCTTCCTCGGCACGCTGATCCTCCTAATGTTTTCGAAGGAGCTCCCTCTGGCTATCCAATCGTGGGTTCTTCAAATTCTTTAAATGAGTAATGAGACAGTCAAGGTGGAACCCATCACGACCTAGCTCCCTCAGATAGCCCAAGAACTGGTTGAGGAGGGTCCTGATCACATTCGCAGTTCGAGTGTTGGCATTTCAGCAATAACGGTGGCCATACCTTGAAGCCTATGGCTCATAACTGGGATGTTTGAATGCAGGAAGTCCACCGTGAAAGTCTTGGGATGATGGCTCATAAGTTGCTCAATGACCAAACGATAACTAGAAGGCATTTGGGGAGAGTGTTGGAGTACTATCAGGTAAAAAGCGAGAGGAGCCAAGTTGGGCAGAGGAAGCTCGCACCCAGATTCACTTTTTGCGGCAGCACCCGTCGTGGAACTTTGGTCATTATGGATCGATTCTTTAGAGGAGATAGGTTGACGATGTGGCGAGGCAATGGGCGAAGAAACTGGTGGAGAATCCTCCCGAGCAACCTGAGAACAGCTAGGGGAAATAAGGAGTTTATGGAAAAATCTTAACAAGTACTTTCATTGTTAAGTCACCGTTATAGGTGGAGTTCATGAAAAATCTTAACAAGCATTTTCGTTGTTAAGTCACCATTATAGGTGGAGTTTATGGAAAAAATCTTAACAAGCATTTTCGTTGTTAAGTCACCGATATAGGTGGAGTTTATGAAAAATATTAACAAGTGTTTCATTGTTAAGTCACCATTATAGGTGGAGTTTATGGAAAAAAATCTTAACAAGTGTTTTCGTTGTTAAGTCACCGTCATAGGTGGAGTTTAAAAAAATCTTAACAAGTGTTTTCGTTGTTAAGTCACCGTTATAGATGGAGTTCGTGGAAAATCTTAACAAGCATTTTCGTTGTTAAGTCACCGTCATAGGTTGAGTTTGAAAAAAAATCTTAACAAGTGTTTTCATTGTTAAGTCACCGTTATAGGTGGAGTTCATGGAAAATCTTAAACAAATGTTTTCATTGATTAAGTCACCTATATAGGTGGATTTTGAGAAGCTGAGAAATACAGAGAAATTAAAGAAGTACCTCCTCAGCAGCAGCAGGAGCGAGAGGGGTAGTCACCATAGGAGCCATAATGCTAGAAACCGTGGGAGGAGGGCTCATTACCTCAGCAGCCTCAACGGATCCCTTGGACATAAAAGCCTCTAAGGTAGGAACACTTCCCTCGCCAGCATAGGGAACTATGGCCAACATGAGCGCATCATCAAAAGGAGATGTTAGACCTTCGAGAGATGCCCCAACTAGAGCAGCTACCCCAACCTGGGCCTGAGAAGGGATAAGGCCACTTAAAGCGAAAGGTAGAGAAAGACACAGAGAAAGCTACAAATGTAAAAACAAATGTTAGATAAAAGGAGTAATTACAAAGAGATAAGAGACAGAAATGCATTTAGCTCACCCCCGTTATGGCACTAAAGAGAGGAACAACAGTAATGGTCTTGATAGAGCAGGAGGAAGGAGAATGTTGGCTATCAGTGATGCCACTTCCACCTGAAACAGCCCAACACATTAGAGTTGATATATAAACCAATAGGAAAAATAAAAGATGCAAGGCTTGGAATGAAATCTACCTGTGGGTCACCCTCTTCGATCAGATAAGGGGCAAAGAGACCTCCCTCTCCGAGGATAACTCGGAGGAAGCTGTAACAATTACCTCGGTCTGGTTGGACATCTCAACAGCACCCACAACGGCATTTCTGGCCTGGCGGGAGGAGGAACGATGAGAATAAGTAAGGCTTATTAACGAAGACCGTGGAAGGGTGGTAGTGGGTGGAGGAGTACCACAATGCCCCCCCCCCCCCATGAAATGACTCACTAGAGGGCTGGGGGGACTGGGAGGACTGATCCTCACTTCTTGAAATCCCTACACCAAAGATATCAGGCAATAAGTAAAAGCTCTACGTTAAGAAAATAATAAGAAATAAAGAATGCACATATACCTCAGATCCGGAGGGAGAACGAGAGGGTATGACCACTGGTGAACGTGGCGAGGAAGCAACAGCCGAAGGAACTGGGGAGGAGGGCTCCTCATATGTCTATTTTTTCTTAGTCTTAGTACCCAGTGTTTTCCTTCTTGAGCCCATGGAACCACCACTTTCGGGCACCTTCGCTCTTCTTCTTCTTTTTGATGGTGGCTCACTAGGATGAACCACGATTTTGGGGAAGGTACCCGGAGGAGGAATGACCACTGCATACCGTTGGAACTCAACATTTATCCGGGAAACTTCAGCCTCTACCCACCTCCTCAGCTCTTCAGCCAGTTTTGGAGACATAGGAGGGGGAATGGAGACAATTGAGAATGCCTCTAATGGAGCGTGTGCTTGACCTCTGGCCTTAGCCTTCTTGGACTTGGGCTTTTTGGATTTCTTGGCAGCTGGCTCAGAAGGCCCTTCTTTCACGTCAGCTTCGGTTGTGGGGACAGATGGTGTGGGGATCGCAGTAGCCTTTGCTTTGGGCGTGGCAACAGGGATCATGGGGCAGTATGGAGGAAGTTCCGTGGGAGGTTCTTTAGGGGTCTAACTCAGAGGGAACTCAACCCTGAGAATGGAATTACCCTTCAGGCCTAGCTCCAGGGCAGAAAATGAAAGATTTGGGGGATACACGGGATCACCCTCAATGAATTCAGCAATCTGTCCCAGTTACCTCGGCTAATATTTTATGGCAAACATAGGGGTCACGTCCCCTTGCCTAGTGATGCTAGGGATGGTAACTCATCCAGTCAATGTTGAACTCGCTCCCCACACGGCCGTTGAGTAGAATAGGGAGCATGCCTTGCCAAAAGATACCTGGGGGTTAGATATTTAAAACATCGGGCGAGGAACCCCTTTATCAAAGCCAAATTGATGGCTGGATCGGTTGGGATTGTAATGTTCGTTGGTGTACCCCCACTTGGTGTATGAGGGCAGGTATCCCGGTGAAAACAGAAGCACGACGGCTAAGGAGGGGTCTTCGATAATGAGGTCTACGGTGGTTGGCTGGACCATTCTCGCCCCATGCTTGAAAAAATCACAAGTATACATTAAGATATCCTCCCCATAGGGCCTCATCACAAAACTTGCAAAATCATCAATAAAGGAGGTCAGCTCCTTTTGGCTCTGCCTCTTATGATAAACAAATGACCGAGGGGGCATGATTATTTCCCCCGAGGGAGGACGGTTAGTCTTGGTGGCTATGGCCGGGAAGCGCACATAAAGGAAACCCGTCAAGAGAATGCAGTTGGCCAAATTGGCTAGGTTGTAACGACCCAGAGATCGCTCCATGTCAAAAAGGACCCTGTCAAGCCATGTGTAGAGGGACCCTAAGGCGATTGCAGCCAGAGGGAGCTTGATACCTCGGGCCAATCGGAGAGAGAGGTTGATGAGATCCCTTCAGGGCTGGTCTTTAGTCTTCCCCATTAAAAAGAAACGATAGAGAATGACAAGGATATAGGCAGGAAGATCTAACGATGTACCTTGTCCAGTGGGCGTCCTCGAAGGAACTTTCGTCCGAGGGGTCTTTGAAGAAGTAGTTGATGAGGGGAGTGAATGTGGCCTTATTTGAAGTACCGATGCACCTTCGGCATATACGGTCCAACTCCAAATGATTAGCAATTTCTTGGGCATCCAGGGCTTCATCGAAATAGGGCTCATGACCTGTTACCTCAAGGCCTAAGAGCTTGCACACGTCCTCCAACGTTATTATAAATTTGCCCCATGCAGTGATGAACGTGTGAGTAGTAACGTTTCAACGAGATACCAGAACAGGAAGAGCATCATTGTTTTTAGAGAGAGTGAACTCACCAAACCACTTGGCTCGATGACGCTCAATCTTAGTGAGGCTATCAACGTGGGAACTCTGCATATGAGAATTCCAAGCAACAAAGTGAGCAGGAGATCCCCCAGGACTTTCAAAATTAATGTGGGACCATGGGAAGTCCCCTCGCTTAAGACAAAATCTGAGAGTCCCCTCGGGAGGTAGAAAGCCCCATTCATCAGAACTCTCGTCTTCATCACCAAGCATAAGGGCATCATACTTGGCGTTAAAAATGCAGCTCTTTCAAAAACCAGCAAAGTTGTCACCTTTGACAAAAATGAGGGACCGATGCTAGAAACGCAATTGTTCTTCACAAGCAGCGGTCAAAGAGGCAGCAGAAGGGGCGGCGGCAACGTGGGTGGCAGGAGGAGCGCTGGTGGCAGGAGGAGTGCTGATGGCAGTAGTGGCAGGGTTGCTTGACGAGGCCATTACAAACAACAGAAGTATGAAAAGGTCTAGTGAAAGAAGCGTTGGAAAGAAAGTAGAGGAGCAAACGCGGATGGTGGTGCAAGAGATGAGAGGAGGAGGCGACTGAGAAAAGGGAGAAGGCAACAATGGAGGTCGCACAAAGCTCTCTCTCTGAAGAAATATGCAAGCTTGAAGAAGAAGAAGAAGATAAAGGTTTGAAATAGATAGACGTTTGAAACTTTTAAACCCTTTTACTTGTCTTTTGAGTTTCCCACCCTCCCCCACATGTGCCAAACCGCCTATAATCATTTCAAAGGCACACGTGGCACTTCGAGAAGTGCCTTTTTACAGTGGAAAAGACAGTACTACGGCAAAAATGAAGTGACGTCTGGGTAATAAGAAGGGTTGCCTTCCTAACCAAGTTTATATTTTGCCGCCAAAATGGTGTCAGACATATCCAATAACGTAGAAGCGACTTGCTCTTCACTTCCCAAGAGCCCAAACGAGTATTTCGGAGGGCTAATAGGCCTTTCGGGAGAATTTCAAATACTAAGGCTAGAACGGTTGAGGCTCAGCATGAGGAAAAAGGGGCAATGTCCCTTCTCCTAAGCCCCAATCAGTCATGGCGCTTCAGCTCAGGAACATCGAGGAGAATTTTACTTTTTTTCAGGAGATTATAACACTGCGATTCTTACGAATAGAAGAGATAAAATTACTCATGCAGGGAGGGTTCATTGGATTGAGAAGTTTCGTGCAGACATTTCTTATTCCAACAAATCCCTCCACAAAGGGGCAAATGTGGAGGGGTCTTGAATGTAATCATGAGATTAGGGATAATTCCCTAATTGGCAATAGTGTATGAGATTAAGCAACAGAGGCAGCTCAAGCGTGGCAATTCTGCGTGGCAACTCAGCGATGCAGCTTAACGTGGCAACTCGTATTTAGCTTGTTATGTTAGTAATATTGTATCTTTATTTATAATGACTGTAAGTTATAACGTTTGTAATATTGTAACGAGAATAATAATGAGTTTTAGAGTGAGGTAAAACGGTACTCGCGAGAGACCAGGCTTGGCAGAGCCTGGGAGAGCTTTCACGCTCTATCGAATGACCTCGCCGTGGGAACTTTAGAGGGACTTGGTTTGGAGGATTGAGAAGTGAGGCACCGTTGGGGCTTGTACTGACCATCTTAGATACACCTGGTAAAACACCGAAGAACCCTGACCGTGGAACCTCGGGCGGAGAAACTTGGAGTTCCATCGGGCGTTGAGTTGTGAACCAAACAACCCTCTACTTAATTTCTCATCTACTGTAGGTGATGTCACTAGCCAGCTAAACAATATCAGACATGCACTTGAGTAAACCACCGTGGTATTCGGGGCTGTCAGGCAGTTAGTGAGCCACCTCTATGACAATAGCCCCCTGACACACAGTGGTTGGACAAAAGGAATGTCTTGACATTTAATGTTCATGATGTGGAGACAACTAGTGTATCAGTCATTTAATGTTGTGACATAAAGTGTGAGGGATGTCTTTCATAGTCTTTAATGACTGAGTTGCCTAGGGGGTGGTGTGTGTGTGTGGGGGGGGGGGGTATATTTAAGGACCCCAACCACCTTTTTGGAAAGGGTGATCCTTTGAGAGTTGAAGGAGTTATTGCTAGAGAGAAAAGAGGGAGGAGGGAGTTATTGCAAATCAGAGGGTTTACCCACCCGCCATTATTACTTATTACGAAGCTTTTAATACTTGACAGAGATTCTTGAGAGTGTTAGGTGTGTTTCTACCAGCCTACCAAGGTGTATCTAGGTGCTTACTTCTCTCTCCCTCTAGCTAAGTTACTTCTAAAAGTTCATTACTATTTCTTGAGTTATACACAAGGGATTTATGAGTGTAAACTAAGTCTTATCTTCATTGGGTTTGTGTTTGTATGTCCTATCATTAATCCAAAGCTTTGGCCAAATTAGCTTATCATTACCATTCTCAAATAGGGGTTACACCTCCATCTATAATCTAAAGTACCCTCTCACAAAAAGCAAGATAGATACTTTCCTGGAAATTCAAGGGTCTTATTTGTGGATGAAAAAGGAATGGTTACGTTCCTCTTCGTTCGATCTACGAATTTGTGCTAGTAGCGGTGCAAACGGATGAGTTCCTGGGCTTTGAGTGCTTGGAAAGCTTCATACCTTCTGATCTAATGGCCGTTATTAAGTTTTCTGATTGTTAACCCTAAAATCCTAACTCAAATGGTTGATATATTTAAGGGAAATTCGTGGGTTTAATTACCCAAAAATACAAAATGTCTAAAATACCCTCCTGGGATACCAATTAGGCCTAAAAAGGTCCCGAGACCCAAACTAAACCCCCGGGTATAGTTTTCTGATATCTCGACCCTTACGAACACTTTGGCGAACTCAAAAATACCATACGGGTGACTTATAATATATTCACTTTTATAATAATAATTTAGTCCTGACACGAAGTAGGCGCGTCCCGACTTAAATTTGCATAATTGCCATTTTATTCACTCGTGAAAATTTTAATAAAATCAATCTTATATATTACTTTACTCATCTAGTAATATTCAACAAATTCTCAATAATTACTAACTTTCGTCAAGATAGTAAATATTTAAAATAAAATTCCGAATTAATATTAAATTAACATCTCAATTAAATTTAATAAATCCCCAATTTTAAAAGACATAAAAACACGGGGTATTACATACTCCCCCCCTAATAACGGAATTTCGTCCCGAAATTCAAAAAATAAGGTATGCCTGGTAAAAATAGATCTGGATGCTTTAGCAATACTCAAAATTGACTTTAGGATAAGGCGAATTACTATAGCCCCCCCCCCCCCCCTCTCACAGTAAGCTTATGTAACACTCTTAATACTATCAGTTATAGAGTCACACCTTAATAACGACACTTCATATTGTGCTCCAATCCATTTCTATTAGAATAAAACGAGCCCACACATCATTGGCCCCAATTGTCTCAATATTATTGGGAGGCCACACTTCACTATGTAACCATTACTCGTATTTATCTAATCAAAAAACTCTCCTTTTTTAGAGAAACCACGCGAACATTTGACCACTCTTGTCATTTCTTTGAATCTTGATTTTCGGCGATGTAACTCTTACGACATTCAAAAGTCACCTAGAACAGCCGAGGTAATTCCACCACAGTCATCAGACTCTAACTCGGCTGATCAACAAACTTGATTATCCACTCACCTCTAAACAACCAGAGGGAGAATAGTTAAGATTCTTTCCACATAAAGTTTCAATAAGTTGTTTGTCAACAATAAACAGGTATGAGTAGTTCCACGAAACTCTACTGTACTAAACGTCACTTGCTATATACATTTGTTGTCGAAATGAAATGATCACCATGAATTCAAAATTACGTTCACGTGGTTCCACTAATCTTTAATCACCTCGCGTACTCCATGGCTAAGGGTGATACAACCTACTCAGAACGAAACGTTATCTCCATTGCTTCCCGAAACCCTGGTTTGAAGGCGGGGTTCAATGATCCCATTCAAGTTAAGAATAATACCGGGAAGAACCTCTTACCGGTGCGATTCTTATTTTCAAATAAAGGTTGGGGCACATTGTCTAATAGTGTATACCATCCAAAAGAATAATAATCACTTTCTTTTAGGTCAACTTGTTCCACACATTCTAAGGAACTCATGATCTTACCTTGAAGTTGGCACCCCATCCAAGAAATTTCACACAACTGCTCTCTTCTATTTTAGGAATCGTAGGTTTGCTACAAAATTCTCGATTGATCCTCTCGTTCCAACCGACTTCTATCCATGAGTGGTGCTCGCGGAGACTACTAACTATGTCCCGCTCAACATCGACTTCTACTTGTAACGACTCACATTAAGTGACACGTAATACTCCCCTTCTTTCCTTAGCATATACCGAAAGTTCCTTCCCATGCACTTTTCTCCACGATGTGCAGTGCTGAACCTTTATACCTTACTAACATCATCATTCAACCTACGCGCAAGTCTCGTTCCACACTTGACTAGGTAAAGCTCCGCTCTGAGTCTTTTCCATAATAGTTAAGTTTTATCTTTCTCAAGGAATACCCTTAAATGGCTTCACATAGCCTTCCAACTAAATTCATGTTTTCTACTCTGATCGTACACGTATATATGGATTATCTTCCTTCGCACCACGCTTAATCCACTCTACCAGTTCCACTTTGTTATGTCGTTCTCACAAACATTTATTCCTCGTGTCTATTCCTCTATCTCTTCAACTCGAACGATTTAAGCAACAGCAACTAGGATGCCCACACACCTTATAAACCGTGCATACTAGTATAAGCATCACCTACGCTTTACACATAACACCCAATTATTTGTTTCCCTTGTGACACAACATGTTTAAAACACTTGGGTAATCCCAAACCTCCTTATCATCGTTCCACCCTTCGATTGGGTGATTAAACAAAACTTCCAATGTTTCCTTACCACACAACTGGCTCCACTGACCTTAAATCATCACTCAATTTTAACTTACAATCAATATTACTGGCTCCTATGACAACCGAGGTACTAGAGTCATGGACTAATGACACTACATCTTCCTACTTCCAACCTTACGCAAAGTTTCATGCATCGGATGTCTCGTAAAGTGAAATCCAAATAAGGAACCCCCCCCCCCCCCCGATACACTACTACCTAGCAATGTCGGTTATCGAAATTCATTGGGTCCTTCGTCCATAACCTACACCCCTCTATTCCATATTTTGATAGAAAATCTACATCTCCTCTCGCAATTGTACTAAAACAACGATCTTTTTACTAATTGCACTATTACTCAGTATTGGATGTAATCACATAAACCTCGTACGTATACAATCGGGTCACTCAAAATCCCATTCCCAAACCTATGAATATAAGTCTTAACTTTCACATTTCCAAAAGGGTAAATATAACAATGAGCTCCTCCTACCACTAAGTCTTGGGCGTTACATATAATAATGAGTGAAATCTTTTCGCCCAACGGTAAACCCAATACACACTAAATCATAATAATAATGTCCCTATACACCCTGGGATTTAACATTTTCTTACCAATATACCCATCGAATTTCTATAATATATAATATAAGTTCAAGCTCGACCCTCTCGCAGGTGAGATATTATTAGAACAAAACATGATGCACTAAGGAAGCAACCCCGATAACTTTATAATCACTGTCCACTATGGTTTTAACCATTTTTCTAAAACCATAATCAATATAATAACATACTCACATATCACATCACTAAAATGAGTAATCTCAATAAAGTATATAACACAAACAATGCACCCATTTATCCTTCCGATAATACTGAAGACAACCCCGCTATACCAGGGAAAACATACACATAATAATAACTCTATAGATATACTCACTAAATTCTTCTCACATGCGAATCTAGCAATAAACAAAAATATAGTGACTTGCTCGCGTCACATAAAACACGCTTCATCGTCCGAGGATAAAACTCATACTCCTACTTTGCCAATTGCTTGGCTACTTAATGGTCTTTCAGACATAACGCGTCTGTCTGAACCAAATTGAAAATTACATTAATCGTTTCCCTTGCAAGAACCATACCCATGTCCTTTTTCTCGCTTCAGAATTTTTTAACTCGTGTGGTTTTACTCTCCATAAAATACCTCGACACATAACCCACTTATCTCCTGTCATACTGACCCTATTTGATTTATCCTTCTTTCGAACTTAAATAGTCTCGATCCTGATGGCTACCCCCATCGTTCCCTTATCTTCGTTGGCCCTAAGGAACGTGCTACTAGCTTCAATAACTCTTACTGAATTCACCATCGCTTGGTAAGATTTCAGCTATCCGAATTATTTAAATGAGCCCCTTGATGGGTCTCCCCCTTGCAGCGTGTTTCTAACTGCGTTTCATCTAGTCTCATTCTCCAATAAATCTTTCGATTACTTTATCTCCCTTCACATAAGAGTGTTAACATTTCTACGGACAATGTGCGTCATTGTCACCATATGGATCGACTGTCCAACAAAATTCTTTTTAAGTGTTGTCAACTTTCCTCACGACTTGATCTCCCATTTGAAATCTTCTCTACCGTTGGTATCCACCTCTCCTGATACAAGAGTTCCTAAAAGTTTAAATTCATTACAAATGGGCCCCTGTTTGTCCCTTCCGTAATGGGTTCAGAACAACGTTCACATCTTATTCTGAATAACTGATGAAGGAACGTGTGGTTAAAAACTGTATTTAAGGTCCTTCCATTTATGCAACATTTCACTATTAAATGTGGTGGTTGACTCCCACTGTTATAACTTTTCTCCGACGATCCAACAAAAAATTTTACCCCAAATTTTTCACTTCCAGTTAACCACACTCCTCCATATGCCCAAGCCTTTGAAAATAAAACCTTCATTGGGTAACACACACAATTCCTGCATTTCTAGAACTTCCATTAATGACTCTCCTCAATTTTCCATGTGACCCTCTCCCAAGCGTACTACATTGGGTGAGTCTAATTTTGACATCACTTTTGACTACATCAGCACTTGGAATGTGTAGGCTGCGTCCTAGTCATCTTTATAGTCCTGACCTCTCGTGCCATAATAAGGGTTACCTCGACTACGGTCATCATCCTCGAATATACTTCACGACCTCACTAAGTCATGCCTCCCGCTACTCTCCCAAGGGACCTCATCTGCGATAATTCATTGTTTGAACATGCCCGAACGTAAATAAGATTCACTGATTCATACGTGATAGCAGGAGAATGAAATCTCACCAAAGAAATTAATAATCCTAAACATAGGGCTCTATATCAAAGAAAGCTACGCTGGAAGCATAATAAGCCGCACAGATCCTAAAGGACAATAGAACATGATGCTCTGATACCACTTGTAACACCCCGCCTAATTAAATATCGGATGATTAGTTTTTTATTAAATTAAAATAAAGATGAACGGTTGGTTCATTCTTAGCATCACTACCGCAATTTTTTTTTCCAATTTAAACACTCTAAATAATTAAGCTAAGTGTCAAAACAATTTAAAGTCTTATTTTTATTTTATTAAATTCCAATATGAAAACCTTTTTAATAACCACAGTTTAAGAATCACGTAAATAATAAGGATAATAATTATCACACAAGAATTAAACCATCTACAAAACTAAAAATGAAATCATCCTGACAAGACTTAACTCCTAAAGAGTACCAAGTATTGGAAATAACATAAACATAAATCACCGACAAATCTAAACGGAATAGGAAATCGGGCGACACATGCCCTAACTACAAAAACTAAAATAGAAACTGAATCAATGAAGAGGTCGTCTAAGCAAGAGCCAGCAACTCCCACATAAGCTGCATCACGTCCAATCCAAATATATATATACAAGAGAGATAAGATAACAGAAAATGGGTCAGAGTCCGAGTGTAAAACATTTTAAAACAGTTTAGCAAATATTTAAAATGCTTACCGGCTAATGTAGCGACCATGTTGGTATGTGACACTCTCTTGAGAATTCCCACCTCTCATCTAGTGTGCACGCCTACCGTACTACTATCTTCATAACTTTATCTAACTTATTTTCCATGAAGTTTTATCCCGATAAGTAGAAAGGTTATGATATTTAGTTTTAGAAAACCATTCTCTTCCATATTCTTACGTTACTTGGAACCACTTAGTACCGTTACGAAAATTCACGAACACTTGTTATAAAGCTGAAGCATTTATTCATTACTTAACTACTTATACACACAGTATAAAGTTTCCATATATATATATATATATATATATATACTTTTAGCACCTCTAATAAATCTATGGTGCTGGCATACTCTGCTATCAAGTCCCCGTATCACTCATACTAAGGGAAATACTAGTTCGGAATTACTCTCGAACTATATTAACACAATACACATACAAATGGAGGCGAAGCATAGTTCCAAGTCACTAAGAGGTCAGCACATACCCCTCACGTCTCTTAGTACCGTCTGACTATCATTCTTAGATAGCCTGTACTAAGGAATCCTATGTTCTAGGGTAAGATTCAATATCCCCCATAAAGTTCAATCGAGATAAGACTGTCCCGGTGCAGAAATCTCCGTGATAGCAAGTAGCGCGGGTATGATTTGTCACAACATAATACTTAATATATGTGCATTCACACAGTCATATATATAGATATTCACATTTTCCTAAATTAGGTTCACCCACGACCCATAATTATTATCATCAGTTCTTAACACATATTTTACTCAATTATCTCGCATAATGGATTCGTCTATTTTATTCTCATTTATAATTTACTTCGTACTGACTTCTCATCTCTCCAAGTATTATCTCTCACTAAATATAATTTTAGTTGGTATACCCTCACTTACCTTATGTTCTAAATCTTTCACGAGTCTCAATTCTTTAGTGAACGTACGCACAATTTCTAATGTATGAATAACTCCCCGTTAACCCAAAATTTCATCCCATATTAATTTCAATTAACAGAGAGTACTTAGATCCTACTTGTCCTCTTCATATCCCATTATACTTTATAAATAATAATCAAGGGTTCCTACATATTTAAACCGGACTAAACGAAAAGGGAAAAAATATGCAGTTTTCCAGGAGCGGTCGATCGATCGATTGATCAAGTAGTTCTTGCCCAGAAACTGCATTTTAAACCTACGGGTTTCATCTACCAAATTACTCCAAAACACCATTAACGATTCTCAAACTCCCAAACAACATTACCACTAGTTACATATACCTATATACATGATTTCCTACGTGGAACATGTCCAAATTCATCAAACGTATGGAATTAATTGGCTAAATCATCATATTTAACGAGAACCCTAATTTTCATAAAACTTTCATTCTTTTAAATTCTTTTCCAAATTTCTTGCTTCTAAACTCATACAATTTTGCGGGTTATCCTCTACATATGATTGGGATGTCCATAATATATCTATTTCCACCAAGACATGTGATTAAATCCTCAAATTCCTTAAATTCTTTTATGAAACATGTGTAGAAAAATCCGAATCTAACATGGATGTAACAATAAATAAAAGAAAATCAAGATAGATACTTTCTTGGAAATTCAAGGGTCTGATTTGTGGATGAAAAAGGTATGGTTGCATTCCTCTTTGTGCGATCTACGCTTTGGTGCTAGTGGCGGTGCAAACGGATGAGTTCTTGGCCTTGGATTGCTTGGAAATCTTCCTACATTCTTCTCTAATGGTCGTTATTAAGTTTTGTGATTGTTAACCCTAAAAGCCTAACTCAAATGGCTGATATATTTAAGGGAAATTCGTGGGTTTAATTACCCAAAAATACAAAATGTCTAAAATACCCTCCCGGGATGCCAATTAGGCCTAAAAACACCCCGAAAACTAAACTAAACAGTCGGGTACACTTTTCTTAATATTTCGGACACTTTGGCGAACTCAAAACGATCATACGGTCGACTTATAAGATATTCACTTTTATAATAATAATTTAGTCCAGACACGACACAGGCGCGTCCCGACTTAAATTTCCATAATTGCCATTTTATTCACTCATGACAATTTTAATAAAATTAATCTTATACGTTACTTTACTCATCTAGTAATATTCAACAAATTCCCAATAATTACTAACTCTCGTCATGCTAGTAAATATTTAAAATAAAATTCTGAATTATTATTAAATTAATATCTCAATTAAATTTAATAAATCCCCAATTTTAAAAGCCATAAGAATACGGGGTATTGCACATTAGTATTACAATTATGTATACATGTACTGTTGGGTAGTAGGAGAACTCTTTGGTTCCACCTACAGGGGAGTAGGTGTGGACACTGAGAGGATATATTTTAGTAGATTCGCTCATTTTAGAGAGATATAAGATTTGAACACGATGTTATCTTTGTGATGGAGTGGCTAGGGATAATTTTAATGATAGTGGATTGATATAATAAGATTATCATGTTTGTTGTTCCAAGGCAGGATGTATTGTTTTGCGAGGATTCACTTGAAATAGGGTCGAGCCTGCGTATATATAATATTGTAAAAGAGACTTTGAAAAGTGCAGTTTTCTAGTTTTATTTGATCCTGGTGCATAGGGACTTTACCAAAGTGATTAAGGGTATAATGGGTTTATCACCAAGTAGAGAGATTGAGCTCGCTATATATTTAAGCATTGGGGACTTAGTGATAGTACGACCGTCACATAGTAGAGTTCCTTTAGAGATGATGGAGATGAGAATTGGACTTATATGTTTGGGGGTCGGATATAGAATGTCATCATTATGTATTTTGGGTCAAAAGACCTCAATAACCGACAATGCTAGGTTATAGGTCATTGGGAAATTTCCTTGGTTAAATTCCATTTTGTGATGTTCAGTGCATGAACCTTAATAAATGTATGGAATTGGGAGACGTTGTTAGATGTTTGGGTATCAGTTCCCAATGATGATCATTATACGTGTGGGGAAAACACTTGAGCTAAGAATTATTACAAGATATAAGGCTAGTGCAGTCCGTTAGTGTGGTGTAGGAAACACTATGGTACTTCTACACCACTAGTTGACAGGTGGAACAATCTTAAGAGAAAATGAGTTGAAACTGGGGGTGATCGGAAATTTCCTCATTGTATAGCCACGCCGCGCGTGTAAGGGGAATTTGGACATATGAATGATACATCAATTAAGATTATGAAGATATGGAAGAGATATAGGGTGTATGGGCACCCTAGATATTTTGATTTTTAAAGTCATATGGAATAAAGGAAAGTGGTGATAAAAGTGTGAGATGTATGCCTATCGGGAAGTTGGAAGAAAAATTGGAAAATTAAAATGGACTAAACTTCATTGGAGGAAGAAGATAGTTAGGATAGATATTTCCATCATCCAGAGGGTTATCACACCTGAGATGGTTGAAAGACTATGGAGTCACAGGAAAGAGAACTCTAGTTAAGGGAAGATCCAACAGTTTTGGGAATTAGAGCATAGTCATACTCAGTAAAACTATGAGAGTGGCCATAAATAAGATGTTAATTTTACTATGCGAGAAAGACCCACAAAGTGGGCAGTTGTGTAGCTGACTCATAGGTCACAGGTTTCGGCATACCCCAGGAAGAGGAGTAAGATGTACCACATAAAATGGGATATAGATAGTGTGGACCGATGCAGAGAGATACATAGAGAAGTTTTCTCCAGGAACACCACTAGTTAGATAAGGAAAAAGTTGATTCAAAACGATCAACCAAAATTTCGCAATTTTTGTTAATTCGATTGATGGAGTGAATAGGAGGATGATGGAGTTCAATGTTGTCTTACCAATAACATAAAAAGGTCAATATTTCTTTTGGGTTTATGGAATTTGTTGGCCAAGATTGACATTTAATGCTAATTTAGGCAAGTTACACTATTGGATAGACTATCCAGCATTTTCATTGAGAAAAGAGAACGAACCCGCACATGTTATATTGTGGATTAGGATGAGATTATTAAAGTACCACCTATGATAAAATTTTCAAGAGATGACGAGGACAAAGTTTCTTGTTAAGCAAGACATATTACCAAAAATCGAGTAGATAAGGGAGGTGACTAAGATATGAGTAAGTTTCTAGGAAATGCATTCTATCAATGATAAGGTAATTGGGAGGAGTAATTAACATTGGTAGAGTTGCGTGTAACAATTCGTACTAGCTATTATTAGAAAAATGCCTTTTGAGGCTTGGTGTGGAAAACTTTGTCATCCGCCTTCTGATTGGTTAGGGGTGGGGAATTAATAAGTTCCACGGGTCGAACTTGATTTAGAGTCGACCGATAAGGATTGAGTTTATCAATGTTATTTTCATATAGTTCAGAAACAACGTAAGACTTACATCGTCATGAACCAAAGAGCTAAAAACTGACGTGAGTGGTTAGAAATTTTTACAAGTGTATCCCATGAAAGACGTATGTGATTTGGGCAGGAAGGGAAGGTGGCACTTAAAGAGATAGGGCCTTTTCCAAAATTGAGATGATAGCGGAGTCATGAAAGTTTTACATATCATTGTATAGGTGAGACCTTAAGAATGATGGAGTACAACACTATGAAATGATTTAACAGACATATCGCTAATCTTAGGCCGTAGTGAGTACCCCTTCAGTCAGGATGGTACCACTAGAGGGTGTATAATGCAGGCACTAGAATGTCATCATGATTTGATTATGAGTACGTTTAAATGACATCTCGGTAAGGATCCGAAGTTCTTAGTACTAGGCATATCTAAATTTCGAGGACAAAATTATTTTTCAATGGGGAAGTATGTAATACCCCATAGTTTTGAATATATTTAATTTGGCATTTAAATTACACGTCTGCACATAATTTAATTAAATTGAGAAATAATGAAAAATAAATAAATATTAAATAAAATAAAATGGATTAATATTTATGTGATTATATATTTACTAGTGGGATAAAGTAAATTAATTAAATGCTAAATTATATGACGTCGTAAGTGGGTAAACGCGACATGATTTGGCAGTATATCAATTGGGACACATGTGTAATTTATATTAGGTTGAGATGAGATAAAATTGATAAGTGACTCGGATGATGATTTCAAGTGTACGGTGGATTCAGAATAGGTCAAAATTAAGTACCGAGCGTAGTTTTTGGGATTTTGAGGCTAGTCAGGACTTCTATCGTGGCATTCTAGTCATTTTAATAAATTGGGAAAAGGAAAATTTGGGATTCCTATTATAAAATGAAGAGCTTGGATCAGTTGAACAATCATTTTACAAAAATAAAAGGTTTTATTGGGTTATACCAAATTTTAGAGAGAGCGAAGAGAAAAGAGGAGAAAAACTCAAGAGTCTAAAGGAATGCTTAAGGAAAATTGTAGAGAGAATCAAATTGAAGAAAAAACGAAGGAACTTTTCAATCATGTTCAGACCCTACTAATCCTAAGTCACGTGTTTAACTTACTTTGATACTATATGTTATGTTTTAGTTCATATAATAATTGGTGAAAAATAAATATGAACTTTTGGGGTGAGATTCACATGTCAAAGTGGGTTTTGGGGAAAGATTTCATGAGAATTGAACTGAGAAACATAATATATGAAATCTTAGATGAATCCTATATAAAAGTTAGAATTTTAATTCAAAAATATGATTTGGAATTATGATGGGGATATATGTGATCCTAATTGATAAATCTGGAAAAATAGCGAAATTGGATGTTATAATTAAGGTGATTTAATTCTAAAAAAATTAATGTTGGATCCTATGTTGTAGATGATTTGTGGGATCAATTGACATGTAAACAAATGTATATTTATGTTAAGTAATGTTAGGATTGCTTTGAAGTGTAAGAAGAGTCACTATAGAGGCCAAAAATGAAAGTCAAAGAGGCAACAATTAGAGGAATGAGAAGAGTCACTTTGGGAGAGTTTTAAATCTTCTTTTTGATGCTTTCGAAAGATATTTGAGAAAAACTCAGAACACATACCTAACTCAATTTTTTGTGTAGAATCCACGTCTAACGTCGGATTGAGGATTTGGATAATGTCCAGATATGATTTTTTTTAAAAACAGGTTTATAATTATGGATTTTGGCTCTGTTTGACTACCTTACTACACACAGTTTGGCTTATTTACTGAAATATGTTAATAATTTAAATTTAGATATTAAATTATGATATCAATAGTTAATTTAGGACTTATGATTTTTTTATAAATTGATATTATGACTTAGATAAATTGAGAATTTATCTAGGGTGAAAATTAGAGTATTTAGGGGTGAATTATACTCAGAAATTTATTAATGAGTTAGTGATGAAAACTTAGGGAGCTGATTCAGAGTTATACGTGTCCAGAATTAAAATGACGAGAATCAATTAATTAATTAAGTGGATAATTAAATAATTGAGAGTGAAAATAATATTTGAAATGTTGGGCTAAGGCTAC
The DNA here is from genome assembly GCA_949130495.1 of Sambucus nigra. NCBI lineage: Eukaryota > Viridiplantae > Streptophyta > Magnoliopsida > Dipsacales > Adoxaceae > Sambucus > Sambucus nigra. The sequence goes on from OX422223.1 coordinate 390,676,395, forward strand.
GAGAGATAGGCATGGTTAGCCAGGATTATTAAGAAAATATATACGAATATATACATCACACATAGTTCTAGGGCCTAAGAAGGATTTTTTTTTTCAAATTTTTTATTTTTCTGTTCAAATTAATATTTCAATCAACATATGTTCAAAAAATTAGGTTAAAAATATATTTTCTAGTTATTTTTAAAAAATTAACAAAATTATGTTGGCACAGACCCTTATAAATAAAGTATTTTCGACAGTTTTTTGTTGAATTTTAAAAAAATAGATAGAAATTGTATTTTGACTTAATGTTTTGAGTATGCGTTGATTCGAAGGCTAACTCCATGGGTAAAAAAAATTGAAAAGAAAACTTTTTTAGGGCTTAAAACTAGGTGTGATGTATGGGTGATGTAGGAAGCAAGATATATAGGAGCCTAACCCTATATATAATATATGTGTGAATGGTATAATTATTTGAATATACCTCTTTACTAGGTTCTATTGGTGGAGGTTACACTATGTGAGTGATCTTCCCTGGTGAAAAACAGAATGCTAAGTATCGACCCCAGTTCATAGCGCTATGAATGCCCTTGTGAGGTTGGAGTCGAGTGAGGTAATTTTGTATGGTTATAACTCACTGTCTCAAGACTTTGACCGCCTCCAATATGTGTATGATTTTGGGTTCGGTGGTGAGTTCTCCTCCCGAGAACTCAGGTTGAGGTAATGGTGTCCTGAAGCGAAATAGAACACTAGAGAGCCGTATCCAAAGAGTAATAGCTCGGAGGGATGATACTTTTACGTATATTACGAGAGAGAGAGATATATGTATGTTTGCCTTGGTATGAAATTACATATATAACTGTGAAGAAAATTATATTTGGAATATTAAAGTGTGAAAGATTAACTTAATAACTAGCAAAAGTTATTTAAAACGATGAACATTATTATAGTTGAGATTATAATGGTTAAGCAGATGTGAAAGTTAATATTATAAAATACGTGTTATAGGGTAGCATATGAGGTCGTTGAAATACATACGTTAGGTGCGCACTATAGATGATGGGTGACTGTTATCTCATGTGAGTGCGATGCCAGCTTAAATATGGAAGAATGCACAAATATTTAATTATGCATTTTAATCACTTGCTACATATTTTCAATAGGATTTGGGCTCTGAACCGTATCAAATTATTTTCAAACATTTTAGGTGTCCAGCCACGGGGATGCTAAGCCCGACTACCTTTCCACATTATCGGAGTTGCGACATATGTGGGGTGCTGTAGAATTTGATGTAGTCGTTCTTACTTCTCATAGGACTCTTTTATTATTCGAGCATGTCTCCCAATGTCAGACTTTAGGTATTTTAGTTATTTCAGTTTAGTGGATTTTTATAATGGGTTGTAAATCGAATGTTTATTTGGTTAATGGATTTTATATTATCATTGCATTTAGATTTTATATTAGTGATGGTTTTGTTAAATTGGTAATTTAAATGGTTGTGGTGAATGGTTTATAGTTTGTAATTTAAAAATAAAGATAAAAGTGACATAGAGTTTAGTTTAATGATAGGTGGTTAGTAATTAATTGGTTTTCAATAGTGATTCTGAGAATGAACCAAACGAGGTTCCCATTTTATTTTAGTAAAGGGTTGGAAACTCGTTATTTTAATAACTGGGGTACCTAATAAAATACAGTGACCTCTCCGTTAACATAGCAATTTGCCAAACCACGTATATTGTTGTGTTGTGTGACTGGTATCTTTTTATTCATTCTTTAATTGGTTTCTGGGATCCTTTTAATTGTAATTAATTTGTACTCACAGTGAGCTAGTGAACAAGTTTGGACTCAATTTGGCTAAGCATTCACGCACACTAATGTGTATCAGTGCCAAACTTAGCAAAGAAAGTGAATGAAAGTATATGGAGCAAACACTCTATAGTCTCATGATATATAGTATATTGTATCTCACCGCTAGTCGTCCTAACATATCATTTATTATCGGAGTATGCGCTCGATTTCAATCATGTCCAAAGGAATCCCACTTGTTAGTAGTTAAAAGTTTTATTAATTATGTAATCAGGACTCTCAATTATAGAATGTAGTAATATTTCAACACTAATGTTTACTTATATGCCCACTCTAATGAAAATTGGGCCAGAGATTTCGATGGAAGAAAGATCACCTCAGGTGGTTATTTTTATCTAGTGAAATTGTGTCTTGGCATAAGAAGAAACAAAATTCTATCTCATTATCGGTAATCGAGGACGAATATATAGCAACCGCTAATTATTGCGCACGACTTATCTGGATGAAAAAAATTCTTAATGATTATGGGATAGATCAAGTCACGATGACTATATATTGTGATTATATATAAGTGAGATAAATATTTCTAAAAACCCCATTCAACACCTTCTCATTAAGAACAACGATTTATCTCATCATTTTATCTGAGAGTCATTTGAGGAAGACGTTATTTGCCTAAGTTATGTTCAAGGTGATATCCAACACGACGATATCTTCAAAAAATCCCACAATTTGGTTAGTTTTGAGAACCTTAGGAAGTCCATCGGGGTGTGCTCCAAGCACTAGCATGTCATCGTACTCTAGCTTAGGATTATGACAAATTCCATTTATTCATATATTTCGAATGTACATTGAACTTGTGTAATATACTTCTTCCCATTTGTCTTTTATTTATTACATTTTCTAAAAATAAGATCAAATATGTTTTGTGATTTTATTAATTTTTTTGTTTAAAAAACCCAATAATATTTTATGTTAAGATATCTACAGTGTTACTTTATATATGGTTCTTATAACCCATCATCTAGTCACTACCCACTCTCTCGATTGAATGTATCTCATAAAGTGATATTGATTTCATCTTAATCCAACTTAACCATTTTATATCCTTCATCTCATTATAATAAGAGAAACCCATGACTAAGTTGTCCCATATTTCACACACACAACCCATAATGAATTAGGGTGTATCTTCAGGCATACCTACAAGCTAGCCTGACTTTACTCGTTATCACTCAATCAATCCTAATACCTATCTTCGCTAGATTTTTTAGCACTTGGTGTAGGAATCGTTGCATGTGAGTATTCTTATAAAAAATGATGATGGATTCAATGGTAAGTGTCGTCCTAAGCGAAGTGAAATATCTATTGGTAAAAATAGTTTATTATGTTCTCTTTAAAAATAAAAATTGTTCACAGAAAAACAAAATAATGGAAAAAAACAGTTGAACAAGTCCAGTTTTGTCTAGGATATGGATTTTTGTATTATGTCCATGTTGACCTCTTAACGGATTTGGAAAATGCTCTAGTTCGCATCCTTTTGAACCCAAAACATTTGATGTTTTTTCTTTAAGAATCATCACGTTGGTTATCAATTAGACTGAGTGTTCATGTGTAGATTAAATGAGAGTTTTTTCTCGAACGGTTAGATAGTCAATCATCCATTTCCTGTGACTTGTTGTGTGGTGTTACTAACACAACTTTAAAAGTGTGTGCAGTTCATGTAAATGCTGCTTAAGTGTAAGTCGATCACGTAAGTAATAATTTGAGCAAGTCAGGAATCAAACACTGGGACTAAGAAGAAAGACCGTGACGACAACTACAAAAGGTGTCTAAAACCTGATTACCGACTCATGAAAGAGAAAAGAAAATGAGATGATTTTATGACAAAGTTCTAATTAACTAATGCGACCTAACTAACAATTGTGAATTAATTAAAGTGTGCAATGATAAAAAATAAAATTTATTCTTAACTATGTGAGAAAAATGGGATTGGAATGCAATCCCATGAACCGTAGGCAATTATGTCGAATATAAACTTTCAAGAATCACACAAATAAAATTTCAAAAATAAAAATAATGTGAATGACGAAATTGTCTACATGCATATTATACCCTTAAACACTCCGGTTACCTATGGAAAATGAAGTTAAAAGGCCTATAATAATCGTCCCAATAAAGTATCAAATCTCTCATTATTTATTTAATTACATTAAGATTTATATCCATCCATAATACCTAGGTCAGTTTCATGTACCCCAACCCACTAAAAATCTAGTCGGACATGGAAAAATTAACCGTACGCACGATTTCTATGTTGTATGTAAACATAATGGTGTATAGAATTCAAGAACAAATATATTAAATCATAAACCCAAGGGAGGGAATAATTATAACCTAAAGTATTGAATCTTGAAAATCAAAGAGAGAAACATAATACTTATATAGATAAAAAGTGCAAAACAAAGACGAAATTGTAATCTAGTTATTGTTCTTCTTGGTAACCTTATTCCTTCCCTCCAAAGTATCTCTAAACTAGGTTAAAAATCATGTATCATAAGTCTAATTACAAACTACCACAACTAGGGTTATTTTTGGAAGTGTTTTAAAATAACGCAACTCTCATTAAAAAATCAGGATAAGTGATAAATTCGCGAATAGGTATTTCTAATCTTCTTTCTTGAGGGCCGAACCAGTTCGTCTACCAAACCAATTCCATTTAGGCCAAACCTATTTGCATGATTATATAATTACGAATTTTCCATTGGATTCTCAACTTTAATTGCATGTAACTTCTTCACTGTAGTTCGAATTTGGATGTCGTTTCTTCCAGTATGCTCGTGGCTTCAAGATTTTCAACTTTCTTTTAGGCTCTGCATCTGGGTTCAGGTTTCAAAATTACACTAATTCCCTTAGACTTCCTTTCCTTATTTGCTTTATTTGTTCCGATTTCCCTCTCGCATTCACTTGCATGAAATACCTGTAAAATAAAGAGAGAAATACACAATACCATAAGTACTTGCTGAAAATGATTAGTAGCATGAATATTAGATAAATCCAATATAATTACACTACAAGAGACCATAAAAGTACCTAAATTGAGGGTAAAAATATGAAATATTTATGCTAAATCAAACCCCCCTAACTTAGGATGTTGCTCGTCCCAAGCAATGTAAAAGAATACGAGTATGAGTTAAAAGAACTTCCAAATAATTTATTAGGATAAAATACCTCTTTCACGGGCAACTGATTTAATTTGGCATATGCAACAAGCCATTAAATCCCTAGGCTACCTTAGTGGGACAAGTGGTGACTCGTGAGGTTTTGCGGTGAATCAACCGACAAAATTCATTTTTTTTACTCAAAGTAAATATCAAAATAATAAAAAACCCTACAATGCAAATTCCTTAAAAATAATCACTTTTTATTTTATTCAAGAATCTCAATTCATAAGAGTGTGTGTGTGTGTGTGTGTGCAAAGCTGAGAATTAAATCACTAATTTTCACCGATTGATCATTACATCACTTTTCAAAAAATTTCTTTGATTCAATTTCTCACGGGATGCTCTCTCAAACGAATATCTCGGAATGTGGTTATTTTCTTACAGTGTGCGTGTTGTAAAGATTAATTGTTATGGACATGAATTCATGCACACAATTTGAAAACGACATTATATGGGTGAAAAGATTTCTTCCACGGATTACGTTCGATGGAAAACAAATACATCATCTTTTATTCACACCATTCAATCTGTTTTATTATCTTTTCGTATTTTAATTCTCCACGTAGAAATTAAATTTTTTATTCAAACTCGATTAGGACTTTTTTAGGTTATGATTTGAGTAAAATTAGGAGTCTTTGGGAAATTTCGAAATTGGAAAATTTTCTTATGATGTCCGTTAGGGATTTTTCGGGATTTTGCTCATTTTCTCTTCTTTTTCTATTTTTTCATATTTTCTCTTTTTTTCCTTGCTATTTTTGTTAAGTATTAGTCCATTTTTCTTGCCACTTTTTGTACACTTTTTGGACGTAACTTATGAATGTTCGATTTTTACAATACAGAGCAATTTTGTTTTTTCGTGATAATAAATGAAAAGGAAAAATTTATTGGGCTCAATTGGGCTTGCAAAAGGATAATTTTTCACAACTTTTTTTGGCTAGTATTTTTAGGTGCCAAAAGATGGCCTAACTTCATTTATCCGAGTTACTAATTATTTTACCATATACATCTCGAGATTGATTTTAATTCAGAGAAGTTTTTAGCGCCTTTTCAAGACGACATCTCACTTATTTTTCGTAACCGATTAAGACAACAATTTAGAGATCACGAATGACTTTTAACATTAAAAAGAACTTTGAGTTAATTTTTAACTCGAAACGATTTAATTAATTAATAAAAAATAATAGGCTCGAAATCTCACCGGGTTGAAAATCTCTACAATTATTCTTAGTCGTCAATTTTCGCTCAATTTCCACCTTTGGCCAATTTCGGCGTAATATATTTGATTTTTTATAAATTAAGACTTCAAACAAAAAATTTAGTGATGTTTTTGAAGAACTAAAATTCCAATTTTTATTCATTTTTAAAGAAAAATATTTTTGACTTTTGTTTCGAAATTTCTCTATTTTTTAGGAAGTATTTGAATTTATTATAATTTTTTTGAACTTTTTTGACAATTTTCAATTTTATGGGCATTTTGAAATTTGTGAAATTTAAAAACACCTGTGTACCCCATCCCTAACTTAGACTTTTGCAATGTCCTCAAGCAAAGGGACTAAAATCTAATTAAGAAATAAAAAGTGCGAAATTGAAAAGAACAAATGAACATGTGCATTTTTTCATTAATAACGACCACTATGTACAATGTGATAAAAAGATAGAAATTACATAGTTCTTTTCAATAAGGAAGTACAAATGAGAAAGCAAAGAACTACATAATATAAGAACACCAAAAACTAGAGCATCAATGGAATGGGTCGGGTGCATTTGGGTCGCGAGCGTACAGGTCAGAGAAATAAGGGGGAAGTTGAGGATTTGGGACCATTTGTAGGTGATACATCTCCAATTTGAGACGCACTATCGAGTCAAGTCGAGTTTACAAGTCGTCAATATGATGGTTAATAACTACAGATTAATAAGCTCCCTCGTAAAAATCTAGTTCATAATCCGAGTCCCCTTACTCCTCGCCAATGGGCTCACCTCCAGCCTCGGGAAAGGGTGGGCAGAGATGATTATGGTGAAAAAAATGGGAGGAGGGAGTTTTTGTAGGGTCCATTTTCAGAGTGTATGGGGGATGAATTTGGTGGGAAATCGAAAAATGGGGTAGGAATGCTGTTACAGCGCATCCGAGCTTATTCGAAACTAGAGTGAACTGGTTTGGGCCCTAGGCGAATCGGTTCGCCCAAATCCATCTGCCAAAATGTGCTTTTTCCCCTTTTTTCAGAGGCCAAGTGCGAAAATAATATTTTTCTCCTTTTTAAAGCTCCTTAAGAACCTCCTCTCAATTTGGAACCTCACACACCTTAAAATCTCATCGTAATGCGATGTACGCTCTTTCGTGTGTGGTATGCCATTGTGGCGTTCCTAACCCGCTCCTATCGTGGACTCAACGGACCTTTAAAATATCCTAAAACTGACACGACTCAATAATATACAACAAAAATCACCCCATACACGTCGGGGGTGCGATGACCTCTCGTGGAAGATTATTTTACCCCCTAAACAGGGTTCGACAACCAAATTGTGTCGATTTCCTCAACACGTGCCTCGAGATATGTCTTTAGGTGTTTTCCATTAAATTTAAATGTGTCCCTACCTTTCGGGTTCTCTAAGTCAATTTCACCATGGGAAAAGACTTCCTTTATGACGAACGGGTCGGTCCACCGCGAACGTAACTTGTCGCAAAACAAGTGTAACTGTAAGGTGTAAAAAAGCACTTTTTGATTGAAACAAAACTCTTTTCGATGGATAGTTCGCTCGTGTGAGAATTTCATCCTTTCTTTGGATATGCGGGTGCTTTCATACGCGTTGGTGCATATTTCTTCTGATTCATGCAAATGTAATTTTCGCACTTCACCTGCTTTTTCGATGTTATAGTTCAACCTCTTAATGGCCTAATATGCTTTGTGCACAAGCGCGATGGGTAGCTGGCAAGGTTTGCCATATACAAAGAGGAATAAGTACACTCCAATGGGGTTCTTATACATGGTATGATAAGCCCGTAGTGCATTGATAAATATACTAGACCAATCCTTTCGGTTAGGATCAACGGTATTTTTGATAATTTGGTTGATCTCTCAATTTAGAGGTGGTAAGTTATTCCAACCTTTTGGACGACTCCATACTTCCGCATTAATGTTTCAAACGGCCTATTGTAAAAATGGGTGCCTTTATCACTAATAATTGCCTTTGGATCACCGAAGCGATATAGTATGTGTTTATGGATGAAATTTATCCACACCTTACTATCATCCGTCCTAATAGCTATGGCATTAACCCATTTCGACACATAATATACCGTGACAAGGATATGTAGGAAACCAAGAGAGAGAGGAAAATGTCCCATGAAGTTGATGCCCTAACAGTCTAATATCTCAAGGACGAGAATAGGGATCAATAGCATCATGTCCCGTTGAGTAATGACTCCCATTATTTAACACCTATCAAAAGATTTATAATGGGCATTCACATCCCGGAAGATTACGGGCCAATAGAGACTGCTTTGAAGGATCTTATCGGCCTTCTTATTCATGGAAAAATTCCTCCACACGCTTCTGAATGATAAAATTGAATCACAATAAGGATCTTGTCATCCGGCACACATCTCTATATTAATTGGTCGCCCCACTATTTAAACAATTATGGATCATCATAGAAGAACATGCAAGACGAAGTGAAGAACTTCCTCTTCTCTTATGGTTTCTAATCAGGGGGAACGACCCTCGTGACTAGATAATTCACTATATCAGCAAACCAGGGGAGAGAGGAAGTGGCAAATAATTGCTCATCTAGGAAGTACTCGTCTATGGCTATAGGATCTTTAGGTACGTCAGACAAGAGCCTCGATACATGGTCGGCTATGACGTTTTCTAGTCCCTTTTTATCTTTAATGGAATGGTCAAATTCTTGGAGTAACAAAATCCACTTAATGAGGTACGGCTTCGCATCCTTTTTGGAAAGGATATACTTAAGAGTCGCGTGGTCGGTAAAGCATGTTATGGGCGAACTGTTGAGGTAAGAGTGGAATTTGTCTAAGATGAATACTACCGCTTACAACTCTTTCTCCGTGGTGGAGTAGTTCAATTGGGGTTCGTGGAAGGTCTGGCTAGTGTAGTAAATGACGTGGGTCTTATGTCTTTGTTGCCCCAAAATATTCCCTACCGCATAATCACTCAATTCACGCATGAGCTCGAATGGAAGGGTCCAATTAGAAGCTTGCATGATGGGAGCGGAGACTAGTATGCTTTTCAAATTTTTAAAAGCTTCTCGGCATGCTTTGCTCCACTCAAAGGGGGTGTCCTTCACGAGTAGGTTATTAAGGTCCTAGCGATGGCACTAAATTCCTTAATAAACCTACAATTGAACCCTAAGAGGTCCAAGAATGAGCGCACATCCTTTAGTGTCTTGGGGGGTGGAAGTTTGGCAAAGACGCTAATCTTCTCCCTATAAAACTCTATACCTTTGGATGACACTATGTGGCCAAGAACTACGCCTTTGGTAACCATGAAATGGAACTTCTCCTAATTCAGTATCAAGCTCTTTTCCACACATCGGGCTAACACCTTGTCAAGATTATCAAGGCAATGGTCAGAGGAGGGGTCGAAGACACTAAAATAGTCCATAATGACCTCGAGGCCCCTCTCGACCATATCACTAAAAAGATTAAGCATGAACCATTGAAAGGTTGTAGGTGAATTACATAATCCAAATGGCATAATTTTATAGGCAAACATGTCAAAAGAACATGTGAAACTAGTATTTTCTTGATCCAACACGTCCACATCGATTTGGTTATACCCAGAATAACGATCTATAAATCAATAACACGGGCGTCCCAAGACCCTCTCAAGCATTTGGTACATAAATGGCAAGGGGAATTGATCTTTTCGAGTGTCGGCATCGAGCTTTCAATAGTCAATGAAAATGCGCCACTTGGTGATGGTACGTTTTGGGATAAGTTCCCCCCTGCATTTTCAACCACATTCATTCCCAAATTCTTTAGGACAACTTGAATATGATTCACCCAGTTGTTATTCGAGATGGGATAGATGATGCCCGCATCCAATAACTTTATATTTTTTTCTCCCATGACATATTTCATCATGGGGTTCAAACGCCTTTGCATCTCCCTAGAGGGTCTCACTTCCTCCTCTATGTGGATTTTATGGGTACAAATTAGGGTGCTTCTACTCTTCAAATCCGCGATGCTCCAACTAATTGCACTTCGATGCTTCTTTAGAATGGGCATGAGCTTTCCCTCTTGCTCTTTATTTAGGCTCGAGGAGACAACAACATGATATGTTTCATCCTTTCCCAAATAAGCATATTTTACGTTAGAGGGCAGCTTTTTCAATTCGAGGGTAGGAAATTTCTCATCAGAGGAAATTGTACGCGATTCTTCCTCTATAAGATTCGACTCGTGCAAATTGTTTGTATCACCTATTTGCTTAGTGATGTTAAAGATATTAGTCTCGAGTGCCATGTTCCCGAATGTGAGTTGCATTTACCCATTACGTGTAACGTATTAGATGTAGTTAAGAATGGACGACCAAGGATCACAAGAACATGATGGCTCGAGGGGGAAGAGGGCTCTGTATCGCAAAAGACAAAATCTACCGAGAAGTAGAAACTGTCAACTTAGATTACCATGTCCTCCACAATCCCCCGAGGTATCTTCAAGGAACAATCCGCGAGTTGGATAGTAATTTGTATGGTCTTAAGATCCTCTAAATCAAGATATCTATGATGGAGTAAAGGAGAATATTAACACTCGCCCCTAAATCTAATAGTGCTCCTTAAATTTTACTCTCTCCGATGATGCACGAAATGGTAGGTGCACCCGGATCTTTATACTTTGGCAGGAGGTCGCTTAAAAGTATTGAACTAAACATTTGTGCCAATAATATCGTCTTCTTTACCTTTAGCCTAAGCTTCACCGTTAGAAAGTACTTCAAAAACTTTGCATAAGAGGGAATTTTCTTGATTGCCTCGAGAAAAGGTAAATTAATCTTTACTTTCTTAATCACTTTTAAGATATCGTCATGGGAGATTCCTTTAGTAGGAAGGACCAACCGTTAAAGGTAAGGAGTGACATTAGGGGGTTTCGCTACCACCTCGGGCATAATTGTGTCCACTTTAGCAATCTCTTCCAAGGGGGCATCTTCGGCCTCTTTCGTGTCGGGAGAAACCTCCTTGTCATCTTTCTAGTCGTGTGGGGGAGGAGACAAGTTAACAACTCTCTCATTATGTATAGTAGTAACCTCTTAACATTTCTCTTTGCTCTCGTCGGTATTATAGCTAACACAATTTTGACCTTGTGTAGGTCTTTGACCTTGGGTGGAAAACATGCCCTTCTCTTGGACACTTTGGATGGATTTCAACTTAGACAATGACTCCTTTAAGTCAAATTTTTTTGGGCATTTTGAGCATTTATCGCTGACTGAGTTTTCATGAATTGGGCTAAAGTTCCCTCGAGACTTTTTCTTCGTGGGATTTTATAAGGCACGGGAGGGTGCGCTTGTATATGTGGATCTTGTTGGTAAGGTGGAAGTGGTGGAGGGTGTTGGGCAACACGTGGATTCAAGTTCATCGCTACATCTGGTTGCCCATAACTAAACCTGGAATAGTTTATTCCCGAGGTATTATAGTAACTCCCATGAGGGGGGCATTAAATTACCCTTATAAGCTCCCATCGCCTCAACTTGCTCTTGGAGCATAACTTTGTAGGCGGGTATCGTCGGGCATTACATAGTTGAATGCCTCGCCTCACAAATAGCACACACCTCATCTCTTGGAGTCGAATACTTCTCTCCCCTAGCTTCGACCACGTCTTCTAAGATTTTGGCTAGGTGACTAATTTGAAGCTTTAATTAGGCTTCCTTGTTCAACTGATAAAGTCCAAATGTGTGAGGACCCGTGGACGTGTGTCGAGATATGGGTTGGGTATTTGGATCCGATGTGTCCCACATTTGCATAGTCTTTGGAGACATACATAAAGTGGGAATCCACATCGTTTGGGTCTAACCCTAAGAACTCTCTCGGGCGTATAGGCTCAATTAGTTGCTTTGAACTTAAGTTTATCCTATGATGGAAGTAGGAATGAGTCTCCACTTCTCAAAATCGTGGTGTGGGAACATGCTAATTCACTCTTTAAATCTCTCTCAATATCTATCAAAGGGCTCGTTATTGTTTTGTCTAAAGGTTTGAATTTGAGACCTAATAGAATTTGTCCTATGTGTAGGAAAGAAATTTTGGAGAAACTTACCCTGCATATCCCTCCATATGCCTATCGAGTTCAGTGCTAGTGACCAATAGAGAGAATAGAAAAAACTTGAGGATCACTATGTCTTGGGTGCATGTTTGGTCATTAAACATCTCGCACACCTCCCCGAACTCTCTAATGTGGAGGTAGGGCTTTTTCGACTCCATACTGTGGAATGTTGGGAGAATCTGAATCACCCCATTCCTAAAGTGAAATTGCCTCGCATTATGTGGGAATATAATGCATCCCGGAGTAACGGTTCACTCGAGATATAAGAGGTCTCTTATGGGGCAATAAGGTATCACATCCTCACCCGTCCCAAAACTAGCATTATCTGACATCATACCCTCACTAATTGATTCGTATCCTCATCGGATGTCCTAGGCATGTGACTCATAGTATTACTTGTGATGGAAGTGCGCGGTATAGCAGGAGGAACCCGGAAATTATGAGAGTTTCGAGTGTGTGGGCTAGTAGGGGTGATCTCCACTATGGGGTTCTCGTATACATTAGGAATATTGGAACTAGGATGGGTATTTTACATTTGACGATTGAGAGACTATTTTTATTTTTATTTTCTTTTTCTGAATTTTTTTAGATAGTTTTGGATCTTTTGATTTTTTTTTTATTTTTTAATTTTACGATTTTTTTGGCTTTTTATGATTAGAGTCAAGTTATTAGATTATCTCGACTAAACCTAGTATGTCTGCCTAATCCCCAATAACGGCACCAAAAACATGATGCGAATTTAAAATTTTATGGAGTGCCTGTAAATATGAATCAAGTGCAAGTCGGTCGCATATTAAAAATCCGAGCAAGTCGAGTATCGAACCCAGTGACTAAGAAGAAAGATCGTGACGACTACTACGAAAGGTGTTTGAAACATAATTACCGACTTTGGAAAGAGAAAAGAAAAGGTGATGGTTTTATGAGAAAGGTCTAATTAACTAATACAACCTAACTAACAATTGCGAATTAATTAAAGTATGCAAAGACGAAAAACTTTTTGATTCTTTATCTATGCGAGAAAAGTGGGATTGGAATACAATCCCCCGAACCGTAGGAAATTATGTCGGGTATAAAACGTTCAAGAATCAAACAAATAATTAAGAGAAGACTTTAAAGTCATCTAAGACTACATATATGAGGATTTTACTCCGCACGATAAATAATCAAAAATAAATTTAACACGAATGACAAAATTGTTGACATGCGTATTATTCCCTTAAACGCTTTGGTTACCTTCGACAAACGAAGTTAAAAGGCCTACAATACTCGTCCCGACAAAGTATCAACCCTCTAATTATTTATTTAATTCCATTAAGTTTTATATCCATCCAAAATACCGAGGTTGGGTTCATGTATCCCAACCCTCTAAAAATCTATTTGGACATGGAAAAATTAACTCTACGCATGATTTCTACACTGCATGTAAACATAATCACGTATTGAATGTAAGAACTCATATATTCAGTCATAAATGTAGAGGAGAGAATAATTATAACCTAAAATATTAAAACTTGAAAAACAAAACGATAAAGATTAAACTTATACTGATAAGAACTCTTTGTTGTTCTTCCATCTATCCTTCTTCCTTGCCTCTAAAGTATATCTAAACTAGGATAAAACTCATGTATCATAAGTCTAATTACAAACTATAACTAGGGTCGTTTTTGGAATTGTTTTAAAACAACACAACTCTCATTAAAAAATCAGGATACGTGACAAATTTGCGACCATTTCTTTCTAACTGGTTCACTTGAGGGAAGAACCGATTCGGCTACCGAATCGATTCCTTTTAGTCCAAACCCATTTGCATGATGACATTATTATAAATTTTCCACTAGATTTCTTCTCAACTTATATTGTGTGTAATTTCTTCATCGTAGCTCGAATTTAGGTGTCGTTTCTTCCAGTATGCTCGTGGCTTCAAGATCTTCAACTTAACCGTAGGCTCCGCATCCGGGTTCAGTCTGAAAATTACTTTAATTCCCTTGGACTTACTTTCTTTCTTTATTTTGGTTTCCCTCTAGCATTTACTTGCATGAATTACTTGTAAAATAAGAGAGAAATACACAAAATAAGAAATACCTACCAAAAAGGGTTATAGCATGAATATGATATAAATCCAGCCTAATTACACCGCACGGGACCATAAAAGTACCTAACTTAAGGGGATAAATATGAAATATTTATGCCGAATTAGTTACAAGACATCAAAGCAGTGTGTAGTGTCATTACCTTCTGTATTTTAACTTTATTTGTATTTTTTATAGTGTGATTCATTTTAATTCTTTTTCTTTTTAAAGTTGCTTTTAGTTATTTTTTTCGTTCTAGCCGTTCTCATGCTTTGTGTGCAACCAGTACACCTCGCAATTTGATTGTAGTTTGACCGCGGGTGTGACTCAAATCTCTACAGGCACGGCTTGAGTTCGCTAGATCACGCTACAAACATTCACGACCACATGTGTGTACCAGGTTAAACCCCTATTGATTCAACCTTTCCACTTTACCTCTTTATTTTCTAAACCTTAGTTGCCAGTGCGATTTCGCTCCTTCAAAAACCTCCATTGTTGCCTTCTTCAAACTTCTTTCTTATTTTTAGGTGTTTAAAGGAAACATTCCTTTATTTTTCTTCTATTTTCATCCATTTTTGTATTTTGTCTCCGCATTTCGTATAAATATGAGGCCACAATCAATTTTTTTATTAATTTTGTTCTATAAATTATTTTGCGTGAAGAATAATATGTTTTATTTGTTCATTTTTTCTCTTCTCGACTCCATTATAGTGGAAATTCCATTTTGATTTATAAAAATTGCTTGTGGATTCTTTCTTGCTAATCTGAGATATTCTATTTAAAAGTTCATATTGTCTCAATGTTACTTTTTTATGTTTTGTTCGATTTGGGATGTGTTTAGGGTCTTTCTACAAGTTAATTATAGGCAGTCACCATGTTTAGTCTGAAAGCAATGGTATTTGTTCTACTCTTCCATATGGTAGATAAACTAAATCATGAGATAGGAAAGGCCAAAGCGAGTGCCTCTAAAACACCCTCCACTAATTCCACTCAGACTATAAAAAGATACCATGTGACCAAACTCGGTGGCCTTCCCGTACGAACCACATCAAATATTAAAACAACAACTTTGTTGATATGAGAGTTAAGAGCATTTGAGGATACCCTTCTCTGCAGGGTTGTCAGCTCTCATCATTGGTATAGAGTGATTAGGACGGGTGGGGAATGTATACCTGAGCTAGTGCATGGTTTCTTTAATGCGACAACAACTTGGACCAAATTAAAAATGATTTCGAGGTTTTTCCTTTCAACTTACGTCCAATGCCTTCCAAAACCTACTAAATATTCCTTCTATATAAGCACACAATTTTCGAGTGTTGCAAAACAATTGCCCTCCTACTTTTCTGGGTCTCCGTGATATGTATGTTGGGGGTAGCATTATGGAAAGCAAATTCTTTAACTTCGAGTATCGTCTCCTCCTCTACCGTGTCTACGGCCCATATCTAATGAAACTAGCATTCTCAATGACATGGAACGCTTTCTCATAGCCCTTGGTAATGGCCAACCTATTGCTCTCTCCCACTGAATGTTCAAACCTGTATGAAAATAATTATCGTAGAGAGAGAATTACTTAAGTGATTTTTAATCCCTTATGGTGTGACCCTGACCACCCTCAAGAGCTTCTTCAAAGTCTCCCGACAAAGTCAACCATCAAGGGATCAGATAGTGTGTCGAAGATCGATCCAAACAACCCCAAGTTTGATTTGGGAATGCAAGATTTACTAGATCTAATTTTTGCAATGGAAGGTTTTGTAGCTGATGCAACAAAGAAGTCGGGGTTAAGCACAGGGTCTCTATCAAAATTGATATTATTAGACGATTCTCTTCGAATGGTAGTGACGAGTTCATGACCTCTAAATTTATGAAGCCTATCAAGTGGGACTTATTAATTGACTTTTATACGTGTGAGGTACAATTTTCTCTTGATTCCCATCGTATCTCAAACATCACATCCATTTTTCCTTTTAGACAACGCACACTTGTACAGAGGGACGTAGCTAGGAATTATTCGATGTGGGGATTAAAAAAATTTTAACACAAAAAATAATGAGCATAACACAAAAAAAGACTTGATATTCAATTGAAATGTTTTGGCACGGTTACAATTACAATTGGCCTCGATGACTTTTCATTTTTTGAAAACGTTGAATGATAAAATCATCTATTTCAGCAAAGACATCTTTTTCGACATATACAATCATGATATCATTCAACCATTGATCTTCCATCCTATTGCGCAACGAAGTCTTTACAATATTCATAGCCGAAAATGCTCTCTCCACGGATGTCGTAGCTATGGGTAAGATCAACGCCAAGGTCACAAGCAAATACACCAATGGAAACACCTCATTTTTCTTTGCCTCGACCATTTTTTTTGCGAGAGAAGAAATTCCATTCAATCTTTTAAAGGCCGGACTAGATTGCATATCAATAATATAAGTTCCAAGTTGTATATCAAGTTCAATGAGTTTGTAGCTTGAAAATTCATTTGGATATAACAGGGAAAGACGAATCAACTTTTCCTTATTAAAAGCAACGAATGCATCATCGGGACAAAGGCATGCCACACAAAGAAGTAATTCGGAATTCACCTCATTGAAACGGCCATTTAGCTCCTGTAGTTGCAAATCGATGACCGCACAAAATAATTCAACACGATAACGATGCAAGTTAGTCTTCTTTGTCGCTTTACATTGTGCTCGTTTTTTGGCAAAGAATGCATCATTCATATTGGGTACTTCAATTTCATGTTTCTCGCAAAAGGGAGATACTTCGTCAAGCAATAAGTCCCATCCATTATCCCTCATCATTTGTAGTTGTTGCTTACATACCCGAACTAAAGACATGGCATTCAGAATATCTTGATCTTTCATTTGCAATGCTTTTGATAATTCATTTGCAAACCCCAATACATTTTCATCAAAAGCATACTAAAAACAAAGTCAAAAGTATGCATCGAATCCATAGCTACCCTTGCCTCACATCTATGCTCTTGCTTAATTGCATCCACTTCTATAATCTCAAGAACACCAATTACAGAGGAGACCATGGTAATCAAACTAACTAAAGTGCAAAAATTTGAGCCCCAACGAGTGTCACCGGGACGTTGTAGATAAGAACTTTGATTTTTTCCTTTCCCACTTTGAATCTCACCGCTGTCAATTGCACTACTAATCTTTTCAAGTTGTTGCTCACGAAGAATATCACGACGTTTACACGTGGCTCCAACTAGATTGACAACACTTGAAACCAAGGTAAAAAGAGTCATAATATCATCATCTTTCTTTGCCATTGCAACAAGAGCCAACTGCAATTGGTGAGCAAAACAATGAACATGAAAAGCACAGTTATTCTCCCACAAAATAAGTGTTTTGAGACGATT
Organism: Sambucus nigra; assembly: GCA_949130495.1. NCBI lineage: Eukaryota > Viridiplantae > Streptophyta > Magnoliopsida > Dipsacales > Adoxaceae > Sambucus > Sambucus nigra. The sequence continues at coordinate 390,694,122 of OX422223.1, forward strand.
AAATTATCCTCGCATATTACTCGCCCCATCATAACCTTGCCCACGTAGTCTCGAAATACTCAAACCAAGTCTTGCAAAAAAACTATCTATCGACAACTTAAGCGACATAGCCGTTGTATCCCTAACATGTTCTACACCGATCAAACGCTCCATGACTTGCCCACTCTTATCTACATATCGTAAAACAACGGCCATTTGCTCCTTTACCGATACATCACGGGACTCGTCAATTAAAATTGCAAAAAATGAATCTCCTATATCTTTGATGATAAAGTCGACAATCTCACTAGCAATAGAATAAACAATATCTTTTTGAATATCCGGTGATATCAATCTTAGGTTTGAAGGAGCATTCTTCATTGCAACGACTCTAATATCCGCATTTAGATTGCATGAAAAATTCATCAGTTCAAGAAAGTTCCCTCTATTTTTGGACTCTTCTGATTCGTCACTACCACGAAATGCAAGTCCTTGGCGTAAAAGAAATCGAATAGAATTGATTAAAGCACATAGACGTGTTCGGTAATCACTTTTAGTTTTTTGTGATTGCTTAAAGAAAATTGTCTCAATGTGTAGATTTTGGTCCATTAAATCTTGACATGCTCTCAAAGCTTGATTATGAGTACTACTGGGACCTCCAACGTGAACATTAAATCTTTTTTTTTCCAATTTGAAAACCCTTCACCCATAAAGGCATCTTCTTTGTCACTCGTATTTGGCTTGAAAAGATAGCAACATAGACAATATGCGCGATTAGTAGTAACACTATATTCTAGCCAAGGAAAGAATCATTGAACCAAGCAGGGTTGAAATGCCTCAATTGTTTTCCCATAGTTTTATATGGAAAATTATGACCACGTCGCTGACAAGGACCTTTCTGTAAATAGACTCTACGAATTTTGTCCTCCAATTTAGGATTTCCACGAGAAATTGGAGTTCGCAATGCCGGATCAACCGAGACATCCTCCAACATAAATTCATCTGCCACGTTGCTCTCAACCTCGCTAGGTGATGTGGATGTTGAGACAAATTTTCTTTTAAAATAATTCTCCATGAATTAACTGTTAAAACACAAAATTCAACCATAAAAATTTCAGTCCCAAAATTCAAACATAAAATTAAGCAATTTTATCCCTAAAATTTCAACCCTAAAATTAAACCTCAAAATTTCAGCAATTAATATGCAATTAATACACCAATTAATAAGCAATAAATTTCAGCTATTAACAAATTTCAGCAATCATATAATAATATTTATATATAAAAAATTAAATAATTAAGTTAAACTCTTACTTACCTACCAAAATGATGTTTGCTGCTTCTACAAATAAAGCTTGCTGCTTTAAGCTTCTTACAAATGATAAGGCTTCTTCTTAGCTTACAAATGATGCAAGTAGTGCTTTTAACAAGTTACAAATGTTGCTTTGCTTCAACATAGTTTTGTTAGAGTGAAGAGAATTTGTTGTGGAGATAAGAGAAAGACGACGTGGAGTAAAAATAAATGAAAGAAGGGGATAGATTCAAATAGGGTTTTAAGTTAAGTTTAGGATATTTACGTTTTTACCCTACTTTTTATAAAAAATAAGTTTTTACCTACAATTTTTAAATAAAAAACAACAACGTGGGGGCTCAAGCCCCCACCTCCCTCCGCCCCTGCTTGTACAAAGAACATTGATTCCATAAACAAAGGAAACGCATATCGTTTTGGTACATGGAAAAAGAATGGGAACTCAACATGTTACACTTTAAAGATTGGTATGATAGGGGATAGCCTTATAGAACATTACATCACTCAAATAATTTTAGGTACTTCTAAATACTAGTGCAAATACAGAACACTCTAAAGCCTTCGATGATCTTCGTTTCTAATTAACTGAAAGATGCAAGGAGAGGCTGTTCATTGTTTATCTTTAGCAGAACAACTAAAACATACACATTTTTTCTAAAAGAACAACTCTTGCTTTCCCATTCTGAGTATTTGCAAAGATTTTTAAGTCAATGATAAAATATTTTAAATATTTAAAGTTAAGAAACCATAAAAATGTGGAATTGAGAATTCAATGGAACTGAAATTAGATTAATTTTCTTTGATTTTGACATTGATCGAGTAGCGTACTCTCATAACTATTAATGGACATCTACTACCATGAAAATATATTATCACTAAAGTAAATTTACACACATATTTGCAAATTTCAATTATATATCAGGGGTGAAATGTATGAATCAAATTATTACATTTAAAGTAAATCAAATTATTACATTTAAAGCTTAAGCCTCAATTAATGTATCTACAATTACTTTTAAGAAAAGCATACACTAGTTTAATTATGCACAAAAAGTAGTATATAGTAGATTATATAAGTATTTGCGCTCCTTACTAAAAGAAGTTCATACTTTCCTTCTCTTTTTCATTCTTACTAATTATCAGAGACTGAGTTTATAACATATAAATGCTATCATAGGGGAATACAAATCACCCAAATAAATGATTGAATTGGGGTTGTTGATCATCATCTCAACACTAAATGTCATTTTTTTTATTAACTTCATTACAAACAATCTCATCTATTGACACCTACAAATAGGATTTTAGCTCATTATGTCCACTAATTAAGGTGTCAAAGGAATAACAGATACACTAAATTTGGTCTTCATAAAAGTAAAAACATAGGTTAAAAACGTGAATACCAACATAGGGAAATTGACCACATATATATTTATTAGGAACAAGGTGATGTGGAGCGCACAGGGAACATTTTATGAGGAGCTTACCACTTGATGTGCTTATCCCATTGTTTATTGTTTTCATTTATGTGAATCTATCTCTTTGATGGATTAGTTTGGGACTCTTTGATGATAACAATGGTATGTCTTATTATAAAGAAGCTCATTAACCTTGATTGTATTTGATTTGGCATAAATATTTCATATTTATCCCCGTAATTTAGGTACTTTTACTATCCCGTGCGATGTAATTAGGACGGATTCATCTTCTATTATTGCTAATGACCCTTTTCGAGAGGTATCTCTTGTTTCGTGCGTTTCTCTCTTATTTTATAGGTATTTTGTGCAAGTGAATGCGATAGAGAAATCGAAATAAAGAAAGAAAATAAGGAAAGGAAGTTCAAGGACATAAATGTATTTTTACAACTTGAACCCTAATGTTGCGCCAAAGAAAAGTTGAGGGGCTTGACTCCATAATCACACTGTAAGAGGCGACACCCAATTTTGAGTTACAGTTGAGAAGTTACGAGAATTTGAAGTTGAGAAGAATCCAGGGAAAATATTGTAAATATTCTACCATTCAAACCGGTTTAGAGGTTTATGGAATTGGTTTTGGAAGCGAACCGGTTCGGGTATCAAGCAAACCGATTCGGGATAGTTGTTCGTGAAAATTGCCTTTTATGTTATTTTGAATGAGAGTTGTATATGATTAAAACACTTGTAAAAACGTAGCTCATTCGGTTAATTCATAATTAGAGATTAGTTAGGAAGTTTTTAACCTAGGTTTTGAGAGCTAAGGAGTCAAAATACATTAGAGGGAAGATCATCATCAAGAATTCATTGTTTTTCATTGTTTTGCACTCAAATCTTCAATATAAGTATTTATCTCTTTATTGCTTTCAAGATTCATTGTTTTCTAGGTTATAATTATTAATTCTCCTGCAGTAGTGATTATATGCATATTTTTTAGAGCTCTTTACATTATAAAGAATTCATACAACGTAGAATCCATGATAAATATTAGCTTTATCATGTCCGTCTAGGGTTTTAGAGGGTTGGGATACATGAACCTAACTTATATATTATGCATGGACATAAAACTGTAATTCAATTTAATAAATAATTGGAGACTTGATACATTGTCAATACAAGTATCGTAGGCCTTTCAACTTCGTTTACAGTAGGTAACCAGAGTGTTTAAGGATGTGATACGCATGTTGATAATTTTTTCATGCACTTTAATTCTATTTTTAATTATGTATTATGAGGAGTAAAATCCCCATATATATAATACTTAGATTAATTTAAAGTCTTTGTTGATGTAAAAAACTAGATTACTCTAATAATTCAATCACAGATAAATATAAATGAGACAAAGAATTTCAAAGTGGTTCAGCCTTATATGAATGACCTACGTCCACTGTTATGTTATTGCTGAGTGTTTGGGAATTCTCGATTACAAGTACTATCAAGAAATTTCGGTCCCTTTGAATGAGGGTAATACAATGTATTTATAGCCTTGAGGCTATATTCTAAAAGGGTTATACATTAAATGATATACATATGAAAGGGTAATTCATTCAATGCTCTTCAAGAGTGTGCGTCAAGATGATAAGCATTCAATGAATAGTTGAACTGTTAATTATCTGGCAATCAATGCTGTGGTCGAGATGCAGCTCGAACCGCCTTAGTTGCTCGTCGTCCAAGAGTTCCTCGGAGTACACCTGTTGCTCGGAGTGAGTATGACTAGGTCGGGGGAATGAACTTCCTCGTTGCTATTGTGCCACGTAGATTGATATGTGTCTTCTTATTATTCGTCCACATCAGCATACTAATTTTGGTATCAACAGAAGCCCCCAATGTTTCATATTTCAAACTTTGAGGAGTATGGAACATTCTTTCTCGGTATATGGCAATATTAAATGACCTTCTTGGGTTTTAGGAGCCTTTTCTTCGTATTTGAATTTCCTTCCAAATTCGCAGAATCCGCCTTTTTCAATTTTTATAAGCGCTTCGATCTTCGTGCGCTTTTTGTCCTTTTAGCCGCCGGTAGCGTAATAGTTTCCTTTTTGTAATCATTTCTTTCGCCATTTCCCAAGGAAAAGTATTTAAACTTCATAGACAATATCATCGTCTTCTACCTTTTCCAATTTCGGCTTTCGAGTTTTCCATAGTCTTTCTTTCTCTTGTGCGTTCATCCTTGTTTTCGTTCGTCGTCAACAGATCTCCCTTTTACCTATAAGATCTTCTACCTTCTTCTTCATTTCTTTTATTCACCATGGTTTATATTATTAAATCTCTTGAGAAACTCCGTTCTGATTTCTCTATTCCGTCTTAGGTAACTTTGGAGGATCTTTCTGAGCCTTTAAATTATTTTAATTTGGCTGAGGGACATTGGTTCCCCAGTCTCTTTATTGCTAAATGTGGATTTTCTTTTCCACCGAACCCTATGTGCTTAGAGTTTTGTCAGTATTTCAATCTTGTTCCTGCAAAAATAGCCCCCAACACATGGAGAATAGTTAATGGGGTGCATAGGTTAAATCAAACTCATGGAACTCGTATAGGAATTCCTGAGATTATGTACTGTTATAGGTGGGCTGTTCTAGACAATGTTTATTATTTAAAAACTAGATTTTTGAATAGATCTTTTGTAGTCAATCTCCCTGATGCTAATAGGGATTATTTTGAACATGGGGTAGTTATAAAAAATTGGCAACATTCCCCTTTGGTTGGAGACGAAGTATATGAAGGTCCCAAATGCCCTCCATATGGCAATGGGATAGGTTGTTTTCATTTTATTTTATTTCTGAAATTATGATTTCATTATGTTTGAATAAATGCGTGATTGACATTTCAATATGTATTTGTTTGCAGTTGACAGCAAGAGAAAAACTCCCAAAGAATCAGAAGTTAATATAAAGCATTTGAAACATATCTGGAGTTTGCATCAGAAAGTTGCAGACGAGCACGTCAGGTCTGTTTCATACTTGTTGCAGTACAGGAGCTATACATCATCCTTTACTGCTCGTCCTATGGTCAGCATTAGTGAAGCATTGCCAGCTTCTGAGGATTCTTCACCAGAATCTCACATTCCTCTAAGTCAGAAAATGGGCAAAAGAAGAGTTCCTGCTATCTTCGAGGAGACTTCCTCTGCTGGAGATGGAAAGAGAAACAAGAATGATGTCCCAAAGGGGACAAAGAAAGTAGATGCTGCCCCTTCTGTTGCTCCTTAGAAGGCTGCCGAGAAGCCCCCAGTGGCTCCGAGCAAGAAAAGTGCTTCTGTGGAAGTGGTCACCATCTACCCCACCAAAAGTTCTTTGGTTGAAACTGCTGAAGTGCCACTGAGGAGAATGAAGAAATCCTCCTCGGTCAGTTTTTCTGAAACCATTCCCCAGCTCCAAGCTAGTGGAGCTGGTGTTCCAACCATTATTCCCCCTAGTTCTGTAATGAGCTCGGTAAAGACTTGGACTATTCCTGAAGTCCAAGGAATTGAAGAAAACATGTCTAGGGATATGCTGACATCCCTAGCTACCCGTCACATTGCTTCAGTAAGTTTCTCTTATCCTGAATTTTTCTTTCTTTCAGTCAATATATGTATCTCGGCATTGACTTATCATTACCTTATTTTTCAGCTGGTGAGTTGTTTTAACACCATAGTGAAGAAAGATGAAGCACTTAAGGCTTTTAGCTCCTCGTCTGGAGTGGAGGATGCTTTTCTGGGTTTGGCCTAGTCTTTGAAGGATTCCCGTCAAAAATATGACGAGGATAGGGGTGAATGGGAGAAGAAGTTGCCTGCATCTGTGGCAGAGAAGGTGCAGTTGGGAAACAAAATAAAAGACTTGGAGAGAGAGAATAAGAAATATGCCGAGAAGCTCACAAACTTTGGGGAGCTTGAAAATAAGTTGAAGTCGGCTGAGGAAGATCTAATACTTCTTCGAGAAGTAAATCGCCAGAAGGAGTAGGTGGAGGCCAAGTTGAAAGCCTCCGAGGATCTTCTATCCGAGAAGCTCTCCTCGGAGAAAATGAAGAGAAAAGTGGCTGTGAAAAAATCTTTCTGCACCGGTTGGGATAAAGGATGGGATAGGGGGGTAGCGGCAATGATGACCCAGGTCAAGTATGGGAGTTTGAAATACTTTCCAGATGGTTGGGTTGCTGCCCTGTAAGAATTGAAGGTGAGCGAGGACTCAGAACTGTTTGAACAACATCTGCCTGGTCCTCCCCCAGCTATTGAGGATGAAGAAGAGGATGAAGATGCCTCCGAAGAATCTTCAATGGTAGTGGGTGATCTCATCCTTACCCAGCCTGCTGACGAGGAGCTTTCATCTCGGCCTGCTCCTCCTGAACAAGTTCCAGTTCCTGCCGACCAACTCGTTGTTCCCACCGAGCAACCGAGCTCCTCATCCCAGCCTCCCGAGAAAGTCTTGGGAGACAAGGAAAAGGTGTGAAGTTGTTCTTTATTCTCTTTTTATTTTTCTTCTTTTTCAAGTTTAACCCAGATCTTTGTAACTTTGCCGTATGATCTAATAAAATTTGAGTTCTTTTCTTCCATATGACTGTCTCTTTCTATCTGCATTCTGTCTGGATCTTCTTTTTTATGATTACTTTCTCTTTCTCTGCTAGTTTCTGGCCAGGATGAATATGTTATCTGCTAATGATACGAAGCTGATGCAGCAATGTCATGAATATTATAAGGCTGGTCACACAGAATTGAGTGTATCAGAAGTTGCTGACATCCTCGGTCATGATGCTTCAGAGCAGGCAGTAGAAGCTTATCAGTACTTGAAAGACTTACTTGATCGAGCTGTGGCCAATAACGTGGCTTATTATGAAATGATCGAGGATCTTCAATATACTTTAGAAGATCTTCAGACTCAGTACAAGGAATCAACTGCCCTTTTGCACGAGGGGTATGAAAAGAGGTATCAACAGCTTTCTGCTGAGACAGGCCACAAAAAGATCCTTGCTGGGTACGATGTCAGGGAGAAAACCCTAAGGGGTGAAGTTGAAGCATGTAGACAGATTGCCGAGCTGCTGGAGCAAGAGAATAACAATTTGCAGAAAGAGCTAGCACAGTATAAGTCTGCAGCTTCTTCTTCAACAGCTGTAATCCCAGTGACTGACGAGGGATTTTCATTTTTAGAAATTGAGAATGCCAAATTAAGGCAAGAGTTGGATACCTGGAGAAGTTCGGGTGCCTCTACTGCTACTCGGGGACGAGGAAGAGGTTCTCGTGGACGAGGAAGAGCTGCTCAGAATGTTGTCGAGGAACCAAGTTCTCGACCTGCTCGGGGAGGATCCAGAGCTCTTAGTCGTAATGTTGAAGAAACTCGTACTCGATCAACGTTGGAAAATCAAGCATTCCAATTAATGGCTAAGAACCAAGCCTTGTCTGAGCTGTCCAAGAAAGTTAGAGAATTGGAACAACAGCTCTCTTAAAAGGAATCAGTTTTGAAGACTAATGAACTTTTCATCCAGAGTCTTAACGAGAAGATTGCAAGGTTGACATTTCAATTTAATAAACAGCCCAGGGAGTTTCGGATGGCTGGATACAACGAAGCTTTATTCCATTTAGATGATCGTATCCAGAATGCCAATAATGAGGGCTACAAGCAAGGTTGGCTGAATGCCTTGGGCGTGCTGAAGCTCGAACAAGGGCACTACCTGTGGGACTATTATGATCCTGGGGTATTAGACTTGCCTGTGCCACCTTATAAATTGGACATGGAATGGATCCCATCTCGTGCCATTCCTCGGAACTTAATTGAAAAATACCTCGGTGACTACAATCTTCATTCTCAGATCGAGGTATCTCGTCCCGAGCATCTACTGGACACTCCTTCAATAATGAACGTCCGAATGCTCCGAGATATTAACTTCATTAATTCTCCCCTTTGCTTGGAAGATCCTCCTGCTGGCGAGGAGCCTATATCGAAAGCTGAAGGAAAAAGCCAATAGAATAGGAAATTCTGATGTAATAATTAGTACACAATTTGATATCAATGTAATAAACTTGTGTAACTCATTTTGACTTTAATGAAAGAATTTTATTTTTGTTTGCAAATTTGTATTGCTCTTGTATTTGTCAAACACTTTATATCTGTGCTTGCATAACAATATTGTGTGGTTCATCGACCAACTTAGTAATAAAAAGTTACAAGTATCAGAAATGTTGCTCGATCACTTAATAATAAAGTAATGAGTATAAAAATGTTAAAAATTATTCCAACTAACCAAGGTTGTTAAATTGTGCTTGTCGACCAATTATAGTTAATGGGTTTTTATCCCCGACCAGCTATACTTGGTACTGTTTAAAATATTTTCTCCTCGTCGACTAACTACAGTTAATGGATTTTTATCTCCGACCAACCATACTTGATTCAGTTTGGAATATTTTGTTCTTAGAGGAACTTTTATGTAATAAACTTACCTCCCGACCAACATAAGTTGGCATTTGAGACCATATCTTGTTTCCTAACCAAACACGTTGGCATTTTTAGGAATATTGATGTTGTTCTCGCCCTTTTACCAACCGGAGTTGGTCTGAGTTTGAACTATCGTGTTCTCACTCTTTTACCAACCGGAGTTGGTCTGAGTTCAAACTATCATGTCCACTAACTCTTTTACCAACCGGAGTTGGTCTGAGCTAATGTACGCCTCCTAACCAAAGGAGTATGGGGTGTTCTCGCCCTTTTACCAACCGGAGTTGGTCTGGGTTCGAACTATCGTGTTCTCTCTCTTTTTACCAACCGGAGTTGGTCTGAGTTCGAACTATCATGTCCACTAACTCTTTTACCAACCGGAGTTGGTCTGAGCTAATGTACGCCTCCTAACCAAAGGAGTATGGGGTGTTCTCGCCCTTTTACCAGCCAGAGTTGGTCTGGGTTCGAACTATCGTCTTTTTTTTACTGCCGAGCAGCGTTGTGTGCCGAGTAGCGTAGTGTTAAACACTAGTATTCCCCGAAAAACTTTCAATAAAAGGAGAGAAGATTGTGAAATATCATCATTTTATTCATATTGATGGAACTGCTTTACATTTTACATCACTGATAATACTTGCGTAGGTGTTCATCATTCCATGCATTCTTAAATTCCTCTCCTTCTAGAGTCGATATTCGGTAAGTTCCTGGTCGGACAACTGCAGTAACTCGGTAGGGTCCATGCCAGTTTGCTTCCAACTTATTGTGCTTCTGAATGACCTTCTTTAGCACGTAATCTCCTTCTTTAAGTCGCATTTTTTCACCCTCTTGTTGTAGAACCGGGCTGTTCGCTGTTGATAAGCAGCATTCCTAATGGCTGCCTCTTCTCTAACCTCCTCGAGCATGTCCAAATTTAATCTCCTCATCAAGTCGCTGACTGGGGAATTGAAATTCAGCATTCTGTGTGTTGGAAGACCCAACTCGGTAGGTATTACAGCCTCACTTCCAAATGCCAGCATATATGGTGATTCTCCAGTTGCTGCTCGGGGAGTTGTTCGGTAAGCCCACAATACTGACTGTAGCTCATTAATCCAATTAGCTTTAGCCTCACTTAGCCTCTTCTTCAAACCATTTAGTATTGTTCTGTTCGTCACTTCAGTCTGTCCATTGCTTTGAGGATGGCCTGGTGCTGAATGAACCTTCAAAATGTTTGACTGATGACAATAGGCGACAAACTCCTCGTTATCAAATTTTGTTCCATGGTCTGTGATAAAGGCATGAGGGAGACCATATCGGCAGATGATGTTCTTCCAAATGAATTGGTACACCTTCTCGTATGTCATATCAATCAGAGGCTCAGCTTCTACCCACTTAGTAAAATAATCCACTGCGACAACGATGTACTTAAATCTTCCTCGGGTCGTTGGCAGTGGTCCAACCAAATCCATTCCCCACATGGCAAAAGCCCAAGGGGATGTTATGGGTGTCAACAATGCTTGTGGAGTTCGCCGGATGGAGGAAAAACGTTGGCATTTATCACATCTCTTAGCATAGGCTATACAATCAGCCCTCATCATTGACCAATAGTATCCCTGCATAATCACCCTTTGCAAAAGTGTCCGACCTGCTACATGGGCTCCACAGGACCCTTCATGGATTTCTTCAATCAATTCTTTCACCTCGGAAGGATGTACATGTTGATACCAAAATTTGTATGCTGATGTGGACGAATAATAAGAAGACACATGTCAATTTACGTGGCACAATAGCAACGAGGAAGTTCATTCCCCCGACCTAGTCATACTCACTCCGAGCAACAGGTGTACTCTGAGGAACACCAATCCTCCGAGGAACACCAGTCCTCCGAGGAACACCAGTCCTCCGAGGAACTCTTGGACGACGAGCAACTAAGGCGGTTCGAGCTGCATCTCGACCACAACATTGATTGCCAGATAATCAACAGTTCAACTATTCATTGAATGCTTATCATCTTGACGCACACACTTGAAGAACATTAAATGAATTACCCTTTCATATGTATATCATTTAATGTATAAACCTTTCAGAATATATAGCCTCAAGGCTATAAATACATTGTATTATGCTCATTCAAGGGGACCGGAATTTCTTGATAGTACTTGTAATCGAGAATTCCCAAACACTCAGCAATAACATGATAGTGGACGTAGGCCATTCATATAAGGCTGAACCACTTTAAAATTCTTTGTCTCATTTATATTTATCTGTGATTGAATTATTAGAGTAATCTAGTTTTTTACATCAACAGATTGGCGTCGTCTGTGGGAACGACTGTTGTTATCGTTTCTCACCAAAAATTATTCATCATCAATGGCAGATAATCCGGAATCCAGCAATCGAAATGCTGGAAATCCTCCAAATCCTTCTGCACCTCCAGATCTGGCTGGAATTATGACGAATCTGGCTCAAGGATAAACCGCCATGCAAGAAACAATGCGGCAACTCATACAGACCCTTCATGGTGGTGCACCTGTACATTTGGGATAGCGAAGTGGTCAGAGGCAAACCTATTTACTTTCTTCACGATCCAGGCGTACTGAGTCATATCGTAATGAGGAATCTGATGATTTCTCTTATCAACCTGGGCGAACTTTGTCAATAAGGGCTACAGATACTGATCAACGTATCACTCTCTCTCCAGAAAGACCCAGTGCCTTGGAAAGACTGAGTAGGGTGTCTCCTTTCAGTCGATTAGGCCCTAGGAGGAATAGGAGTCCACCTAAGACCATGTCGAGGAGTTTTCGATGACCATCAGATCTAAGAGAAGGATCAGCACAATCACGACCAGTTGCTCGTCAAGATAGATCTCAGGAGGCCACTTCAAAACAATCAATTGCTCGAACTAACAAGCCCGAGGAAGGAAATGATGCGTGGAAGGGTTCCATTCAGCGGTTGGAGGATAGATTGGGAGAAATGGCTAAGGCGAAGAATCCCTTACAACGAACTTTTGTTCAAGGGACACCTTTTGTCCAGGCCATTGTGGGTTTTCCTACCCCGTCAAAGTTTAAAGCACCTATGGTGACCCCCAAATATGATGGAAAGACAGATCATGTTCTACACATAGAGCAATACCAAGCTGCCGCCGACATCTATGCTGTCCCCGACGAGATGAGATGCAGGGCATTCTCGGGAACTCTTACTGGATCTGCCCAGATATGGTACAACAATCTTCCTCGGGGTAAGATTTCAACTTTCTTTCAATTGGCCGAGTTGTTCATCGGCAATTTCTGTTTTGGATCAAAGCCAGTAAAAAGAGTAGCACACTTGTTAAGTGTTAGATAAAAATCTGGTGAGAGTACTAGAGATTATATAACTCATTTCAATAACGAGAAGCTGGAAGTCATAGATTATGAAGAAAAGACAGCAATCACCGCCTTGATGAGTGGGTTGTTGCCTAACAAGTTGTATTACACTTTGGCCAAAGATCCACCTACAACTATGTCAGAGTTGATGGCAAAAGCGGCCAAAATCATGAATGCCCCCGAGGAGGCTATGGCTGCGAAGAAGAATATGCATAAAGAAACCAAGGTGGAAGACGACAAATCCAAGAAGAAAGAGCATAAGGGAAATGGCGCTGACAAGCATTCCAAGAATAATAAATTGTCATGGGAAACCCTGAAGAAATTCGATAATTATAGTCCTTTAAAAATGGGTATTAATCATGTCTTGGAAGAAATCAAGAATAACGAGGAAGTAAAGTGGCCAAAGAAACTGAGGTCAAACCCTGACATGAGGAATAGGGAGAAAAATTGTGAGTTCCATAAGGATCACGGCCATATGACCAAAAATTGCATAGCTCTTCAGAACGAGATTGAAACACTCTTCCGAAGAGGAAAGCTAGCGAAGTATGTTGATCGGGGAGGCGAAAGAAGAAATAATGACCAAACTAGAGAAAGGTCTAGATCTCCTCGTCGAGCAGAGGAGAAAAAGAAAAGGAATCATGAAGATGATACAGAGGATGACCCCGATCTTCCCAAGAAACCAAGGCAGCCATAACGAGAGGTATTTTCAATACGCTTTGGGTCATTTGATTGTAATGTCATTACAGGAGGAGATGCAGGAGGAGGGGACCTTACAGCAGAATGAAAAGCTTACCTCGGTGAGGCTCAGGCTTGCTCATACATTCAACGGATAAATTTGGCTGAAGACGATCGCCCGAGGAAGGTAAACAAAGAGAAGCTGGTCATCGGTTTTTCAAAAAACGACCTTGCAGGTGTTCTTTACCCTCACGACGACCCTTTGGTGATCAAAATAAGGATGAAAGAAGTAGTGATTTCAAGGGTGCTGGTAGATAATGGTAGTTCTGCAGACATCATGTACTATTCATGCTTTGACAGTTTAAATTTGAAATTATCTCAATTGGAACCTTATCACAGACCTCTATTGGGTTTTGCTGGCGAGAAAGTCTTTCCACTTGGGACGATCAAGTTGGATATATTCATTGGAACTTGGCCTGCTTGTCGAAGAGAAAGAATACGCTTCTTTGTGATGGATAAGAATGTGCAGTCAGCTTACAACATCATCATGGGAAGAGTTGGTTTGAAGAAGTTCGAAGCATTTCCATCTACAGTACATCAGTGTTTGAAATTCCCTATAAATTTTGAAGTAGGAGTCGTGAAAGGTGATCAGAAAGTAGCTCGGGAATGCTATTATTCATCTGCCGAGCAAGAGGAGCTTGAAGAATCAAGGAAAAAGACTACTACCTACCAGGTGGATGAAGGTACAAAAATTGAAACACTGGATCCCAGAGATGAATCCCAACTTGTAAAAGGACAGGTGGTGGAATCTACAGAAAATGTTATTCTGGACGACGAGCACCCTGAACGAATAACCCAGATAGGTTCGACGTTGGGTGCTTCAATAAAACAGGAGTTGATAACTTTCTTGAGAGACAGAAAGAAAACTTTTGCATGGAGTCATGAAGACATGCCAGGAATAGATCCAAAATTCTTATGCCATGAACTCAATGCGAATAAGGAGATCAAGCCTGTAAAGCAGAGAAGAAGAGTGTCTAGTCCCGAGAAGAATCAAGCCATACAAGAGGAGGTCGAGAAGCTCCAGAAAGCCCAATTCATTGAATATGTGAAATATCCAGACTGGTTAGCAAATGTGGTGATGGTGAAGAAGAAAAATAATAAATGGAGAATGTGTGTTGATTTCACTGATCTCAACAAGGCCTGCCCAAAGGATCACTTTCCATTGCCCAGAATTGACCAACTAGTAGATGCTACCTCGGGACACGAGCTGCTCAGCTTCATGGACGCTTACTCTGGATACAACCAGATCAAAATGAAACCTGAAGACAGGGAAAGCACTTCTTTTATTACCCCTTGGGGAACTTATTGTTATAATGTTATGCCTTTTGGTTTGAAAAATGCAGGAGCGACATACCAGCGGCTGATGAACAAGGTTTTCGCCGAACAAATCAGTTGCAATATGGAAGTCTATGTCGATGATATGCTGACAAAGAGCAAGAAAGCTGCTGATCATCTAGTTGACTTAGGTCAAACCTTTGATCAACTGGATAAATACCAAATGAAGCTCAACCCGACGAAGTGATCCTTTGGAGTACGAGAAGGAATGTTCCTCGGGTACATCGTCAACCAGCGAGGCATTGAGGCAAATCCAGGAAAGATCAAAGCTCTTTTAGGGTTGCGATCTCCAACGACGAAGAAAGAGGTGCAGAGTCTTACAGGACGAGTTGCAGCACTCAACAGATTTGTATCCCGAGCAACTGATAGATGCCTCCCATTCTTTAAAACGCTTCAAAAAACTTTCAAGTGGAATGATGAATGTGAAAAATCCTTTCAAGACTTGAAGAAATATTTGGGATCACCTCCACTGTTGTCCAGGCCAGTAATGGGAGAAAAGTTGTACTTGTACCTGGAAGTATCAGAGAATGCAGTCAGCTCGGCATTGATCAGAATGGAGAATAGAGTCCAGAAGCCAATTTATTACACAAGTAAGGCTTTCCGAGGTGCAGAGATCAGGTACCCAAAGCTGGAAAATTTGGCATTGGCATTAATTGAGGCAAGTAGAAGAATGAGGCCATATTTCCAGGCCCACACCATTGTCGTGTATACCGATATGCCATTGAGACAAGCCCTTCATAAGCCAAAAAAATCAGGGAGACTGATGTATTGGACAATAGAGCTCGGCGAATATGATATTGTGTATGAACCCAGATCATCACTAAAAGGGCAGGCTGTAGCAGACTTTATAGCAGAATTTACATATTCTGATACCCCCGAGGAACAAAAGTTGCTCGCTGACCAACCTGTGGATGTTACAGGATCAACAGACATAAGTCCAGATCAACTCCAGTTGGTAAAAGGGCTTGTGGATGTAGAAATATCATCAAATTCAAACCCAGACCAACTCCGGTTGGTAAAAGGGCGAGAAGAGATGGTCGACGAAGAGCGAAAAATACCAGGGGAGGATGAAAGGAAACATCAGATATTTCACCGAGGAACTCTGTCAGATAAGAAATTTGAAGACGAGTTACCTACATGGAGATTATATGTAGATGGATCATCTTGCACAACGGGTTGTGGAGCAGGGATTGTTTTGAACACCCCAGACGAGATTGACGTTGAATATGCCTTGCGATTCCAATTCAAAGCTTCCAATAATGAGGCTGAGTATGAAGCCTTGATAGCAGGTCTTAATTTAGCAAAGATTATGGAAGCGCAACAAGTGATGGTATTCAGTGATTCTCAATTAATTGTGAATCAGATGATGGGAATATATGCAGTTAAAGGAGAATTAATGGTCAAGTATCATGCAAAGGCGATGGAGTTGTTGGCAGAATTTGATGCCATTCAGTTGATCAGAATACCAATAATGGAGAATGCACAAGCAGACGCACTGGCCCGACTAGCATCAGCTACTCGTACCGAGCTGCGAAGAACGATACCAATTGAGGTGTTAGAAAGTCGAAGCATAGATGAAGACCCGACGATGAATATTATTACTCTTGATTTAGGACCATCTTGGATGGATCCCATCAGGGCATATGTTGAGGAAGGAGAATTACCAGAGGATAAGATCGCTGCCGAGAAATTGAAGTTTAAAGTTGCTCGGTATGTACTAACTAATGGTATTTTTTATAGACGAGGAATTATGGCAGGTTTGCAAAGATGTGTACATCCCTCCGAGGTGAAGGAATTGATTGAAGAGATCCATGAAGGGTCCTGTGGAGCCCATGTAGAAGGTCGGACACTTTTGCAAAGGGTGATGACGCAAGGATACTACTGGCCAACGATGAGGACTGATTGTATATCTTATGCTAAGAGATGTGATAAATGCCAACGTTTTTCCTCCACCCGACGAACTCCACAAGCATTGTTGACACCCATAACTTCCCCTTGGCCTTTCGCCATGTGGGGAATGGATTTGGTTGGACCACTGCCAACGACCCGAGGAAGATTCAAGTACCTCGTCGTCGTAGTGGATTATTTTACTAAGTGGGTAGAAGCTGAGCCTCTGATTGATATGACATACGAGAAGGTGTACCAATTCGTTTGGAAGAACATCATCTGTCGATATGGTCTACCTCATGCCTTCATCACAGACCATAGAACACAATTTGATAACGAGGAGTTTGCCGCCTATTGTCATCAGTCAAAATTTTTGAAGGTTCATTCAGCACCAGGCCATCCTCAAAGCAATGGACAGACTGAAGTGACAAATAGAACAATACTGAATGGTTTGAAGAAGAGGCTAAGTGAGGCTAAAGCTAATTGGATTAATGAGCTACAGTCAGTATTGTGGGCTTACCGAACAACTCCCCGAGCAGCAACTAGAGAATCACCATATATGCTGGCATTTGGAAGTGAGGTTGTAATACCTGCCGAGTTGGGTCTTCCAACACGCAGAGTGCTGAATTTCAATTCCCCAGTCAGCGACTTGATGAGGAGATTAGATTTGGACATACTCGAGGAAGTTAGAGAAGAGGCAGCCATTAGGAATGCTACTTATCAACATCGAACAACCCGGTTCTACCTCAAGAGGGTGAAGAAATGAGGCTTAAAAGAAGGATATTACGTGCTAAAGAAAGTCATTCAGAAGCACAATAAGTTGGAAGCAAACTGGCATGGACCTTACCGAGTTACTGCAGTTGTCCGACCAGGAACTTACCGAATAGCGACTCTAGAAGGAGAGGAATTTAAGAATGCATGGAATGCTGAACACCTACGCAAGTATTATCAGTTATGTAAAATGTAAAGCAGTTCCATCAATATGAATAAAACGATGATATTTCACAATCTACTCTCCTTTTATTGAAATTTTTTCAGGGAATACTAGTGTGTTTAACACTATGCTTCTCGGCACACAACGCTGCTCGGCAGTAAAAAGAAGACAATAGTTCGAACCCAGACCAACTCCGGCTGGTAAAAGGGCGAGAACACCCCATACTCCTTTGGTTAGGAGGCGTACATTAGCTCAGACCAACTTCGGTTGGTAAAAGAGTTAGTGGACATGATAGTTCGAACTCAGACCAACTCCGGTTGGTAAAAGAGCAAGAACACAATAGTTCAAACCCAGACCAACTCTGGTTGGTAAAAGGGCGAGAACACCCCATACTCCTTTGGTTAGGAGGCGTACATTAGCTCAGACCAACTCCGGTTGGTAAAAGAGTTAGTGGACATGATAGTTCGAACTCAGACCAACTCCGGTTGGTAAAAGAGCGAGAACACGATAGTTCAAACTCAGACCAATTCCGGTTGGTAAAAGAGCAAGAACACGAGATGATCGACGAAAGGCCAATCTCGGTTGGTTAGGAAACAATATATTCTCTCAAATGCCAACTCATGTTGGTCGGGAAGTAAGATTATCTCAAATGCTAACTTATGTTGGTCGGGAAGTAAGTTTATTCCATAAATGTTCCTCGAAGAACAAATATTCCAAACTGAACCAAGTATAGTTAGTCGGGGATAAAAACCCACTAAGTGTAGTTGGTCGACGAGGAAAATTCATCGACCTTGGTTGGTCGGACACATTTTATGAAAAAGACAAAAATTTACCAAGTATGGTTAGTCGGGGATAAAAACTCTCACTAACTATAATTGGTCGACGAGCACAATTTAACAACCTTGGTTGGTTGGAATAATTTTCAACATTTTATACTCATTACTTTATTATTAAGTGATCGAGCAACATTTGTGATACTTGTAACTTTTTATTACTAAGTTGGTCGCTGAACCACACAATATTGTTATGCAAGCACGAATATAAAGTGTTTGACAAATACAAGAGCAATACAAATTTGCAAACAAAAATGAAATTCTTTCATTAAAGTCGAAATGAATTACACAAGTTTATTACATTAATATTAAATTGTGTACTAATTATTACATCAGAATTTCCTATTCTATTGGCTTTTTTCCTTCAGCTTTCGATATAGGCTCCTCGCCAGCAAGAGGATCTTCCAAGAAAAGGGGAGAATTAATGAAGTTAATATCTCGGAGCATTCTGACATTCATTATTGAAGGGGTGTCCAGTAGATTCTCAAGACGAGATACCTCGATCTGAGAATGAAGATTATAGTCACCGAGGTATTTTGCAATTAAGTTCCGAGGAATGGCACGAGCTGGGATCCATTCCATGTCCAATTTATAAGGTGGCACAAGCAAGTCTAATACCCCAGGATCATAATAGTCCCACAGGTAGTGCCCTTGTTCGAGCTTCAGCACGCCCAAGGCATTCAACCAACCTTGCTTGTAGCCCTCATTATTGGCATTCTGGATACGATCATCTAAATGGAATAAAGCTTCGTTGTATCTAGCCATCCAAAACTCCCTGGGCTGTTTATTAAATTGAAATGTCAACCTTGCAATCTTCTCGTTAAGACTCTGGATGAAAAGTTCATTAGTCTTCAAAACTGATTCCTTTGAAGAGAGTTGTTGTTCCAATTCTCTAACTTTCTTGGACAACTCAGACAAGGCTTGGTTCTTAGCCATTAATTGGAATGCTTGATTTTCCAACGTTGATCGAGTACGAGCTTCCTCAACATTACGACTTAGAGCTCTTGATACTCACCGAGAAGGTCGAGAACTTGTTTCCTCGACAACATTCTGAGCAGCTCTTCCTCATCCACGAGAACCTCGTCCTCGTCCCCGAGTAGCAGTAGAGGCACCCGAACTTCTCCAGGTATCCAACTCTTGCCTTAATTTGGCATTCTCAACCTCTAAAAATTAAAATCCCTCGTCAGTCACTGGGATTACAGCTGTTGAAGAAGAAGCTGCAGACTTACACTGTGCTAGCTCTTTCTGCAAGTTGTTATTCTCTTGGTCCAGCAGCTCGGCAATCAGTCTACATGCTTCAACTTCACCCCTTAGGGTTTTCTCCCTGACATCGTACCCAGCAAGGATCTTTTTGTGGCCTGTCTCGGCAGAAAGCTATTGATACATCTTTTCATACCCCTCGTGCAAAAGGGCAGTTGATTACTTGTACTGAGTCTGAAGATCTTCTAAAGTATATTGAAGATCCTCGATCATGTCATAGTAAGCCATGTTATTGGCCACAACTCGATCAAGTAAGTCCTTCAGGTATTGATAAGCTTTGACAGTCTGCTCTGAAGCATCATGACCAAGGATGTTGGCAACTTCTGATGCACTTAGGTTTGTGTGACCAGCCTTATAATATTCATGGCATTGCTGCATCAGTTTTGTATCATTGGCAGATAGCAATTCCATTCTAGCCATAAACTAATAAAGAAGAGAAGGCAAGAGTTAATAAAAAAAGCAGACAGAGCATCAACAATGTATAGGAACAAAAAAAGGTAATTTTATTACATCATCAAAAGGAGTACAGCGTTCAGAATACAGAGTACAAGAAAAAGAAAAACAGAAAGAGAATACCGAACAACTTCACACCTTTTTCGTGTCTCCCAAGACTTTCTCGGGAGGCTGGGATGAGGAGCTCGGTTGCTCGGTGGGAACAATAATTTGGTCCGCTGGAGTTGGAGCTTGTTCAGGAGGAGCAGGCAAAGATGAAATCTCCTCGGTAACTGTCTAAATAGGTTGGGAAGCAATGACTTGATCGCCCACTGTCATTGAAGAATCCTCGGATGCAGCTTCGTCTTCTTCTTCATCTTCAATTCTAGGAGGGGGGCCAGGAAGATGTTGTTGAAATAGCTCAGAGTCTTCGCTAACTTTCAATTCTTGCAGGGCAGCAACCCAACAATCTCGGAAGTATTTCAAACTCCGATACTTGACCTGGGTCATCATTATTGCTACCCCCCTGTCCCATCCTTTATCCCAACCGGTGCAGAAAGATTTTTTCACAACCACTTTTCTTTTCATTTTCTCTGAGGAGAGCTTCTCGGATAGAAGATCCTCGGAGGATTTCAACTTGGCCTCCACCTCCTCCTTCTGGCGATTTACTTCTCGTAGAAGGGTTAGCTCTTCCTCAGCCGATTTCAACTTATTTTCAAGCTCCCCAAAGTTTGTGAGCTTCTCGGCATATTTTTTATTATCTCTCTCCAAGTCCTTCACTTTATTTCCCAACTACACCTTCTCTGCCTCAGATGCATCCAACTTCTTCTCCCATTCACCCCTATCCTCGTCATACTTTTGACGAGAATCCTTCAAATATTGGGCCAAACCCAGAAAAGCATCCTCCACTCCAGACGAGGAGCTAGAAGCCTTGAGTGCTTCATCTTTCTTCACTATGGTGTTAAAGTAACTCACCAGCTGTAAAAAGAAGAAAATAATGATAAGTCATTGCAGAGACATATGTATCGATGGGAAGAAAGAAAAATTCAGGGTAAGAGAAACTTACTGAAGCAATGTGACGAGTAGCTAGGCATGTCAGCATATCCCTAGACATGTTCTCCTCAATTCCTTGGACTTCAGGAATAGTCCAAGTCTTTACCGAGCTCATTGTAGAACTCAGGGGAATAATGGTTGGAACACCAGCTCCACTAACTTGGAGCTGGGGAATGGTTTGAGTCAAAGTGACCGAGGAAGATTTCTTCAGTCTCCTCGGTGGTAGTTCAACAGTCTCAACCAAAGAAGAGATTTTGGTTGGGACCACTTCTACAGGAGCATTTTTCTTGCTCGGAGCCACTGGGGGCTTCTCGGCAACCTTCTGAGGAGCAACAGAAGGGGCAGCATCTATTTTCTTTGTCCCCTTTGGGACGTCATTCTTGTTTCTTTTTACATCTCCAGCAGAGGAAGTCTCTTCGAAGATAGCAGGAACTCTTCTTTTGCCCATCTTCTGACTTAAAGGAATGTGAGATTCTGGAGAAGAGTCCTCAGGAGTTGATACTGGTTCACTGGTACTGACCACAGGGCGAGCAGTAAAGGATGTAGTATAACTCCTATACTGCAACAAATATGAAGCATACCTGATTTGCTCGTCTGCAACTCTTCAATGCAAATTCCAGATATGTTTCAAATGTTTAATATTTACTTCTTATTCTTTTGGAGTTTTTCTCTTACTGTCAACTGCAAACAAATACATAGTGAAATATCAGTCATACATTTTGTCAAACACAATGAAATCGTAATTTCAAAAATAAAATAAGATGAAGATAACCTATCCCATTGCCATATGGGGGGCATCTGGGACCTTGATATACTTCATCTCCAACCAAAAAGGTATGTTGCCAATTTTTGATAACTACCCCGTGTTCAAAATAATACCTATTTGCATCAGGGAGGTTGACTACTAAGGCCCTATTCAAAAATCTAGTTTTTAAATAAAAAACATTGTCTAAAACAGCCCATCTATAACAATACATAATCTCAGGAATTCCTGTACGAGTTCCATGAGTTTGATTTAACCTATACACCCCATTAACTATTCTCCATGTGTTGGGGGCTATTTTTGCAGGGACAACATCGAAATACTGACAGAACTCTAAACACGAAGGGTTTGGTGGAAAAGAAAATCCACATTCAGCAATAAAGAGGCTAGGGAACCAATGTCCCTCAGCCAAATTAAAATAATTTGAAGGCCCAGAAAGATTCTCCAAGGTTACCCAAGAAGGAATAGAAAAGTCAGAACGGAATTCCTCAAGAGATTCGTGTAATACCCCGTATTTTTATAGCTTTTAAATTATGGGATTTATTAAATTTAATTGAGATAAATTAATTTAATTTTAATTCGGAATGTTGCTTTAAATATTTACTAGCGTGACGAGAGTTAGTAATTATTGGAAATTTGTTATCTGTTGAATATTACTGGATGAGTATAGTAATATATGAGATTTATTGTTATAATATTATCACGTGTGAATAAAATGACAATTATGAAAATTTAAGTCGGGACGCGCTTGTGTCGTGTCGGGACTAAATATTGATTAATAAGTGAATTATTTATAAGTTGTTCGTATGGTCGTTTTGAGTGCGCCAACGTGTCCGGAAGGGTCGAGATAGTCAGAAAAGTGTACCCGGGGGTTTAGTTTGGGTCTCGGGGCGTTTTTAGGCCCAATTAGTACCCCGGGAGGGCGTTTTGGACATTTCGCAATTATGGGTAATTAAACCTACGAAAATTAAAAGGGTTATATAAGATATCTAGGTTGTCTTCTAGGGTTAGAACAACCAAAGACAAATGACGTCCATTGGAGAGGAAGAGGAGAAGCTCTCCAAGGAGTTCTAGGCCAAGAACACCTCCGATTGCACCGCCGTCACCACCAACGCGTAGATCGCGAGACGGGGAACGAAACCACACCAATTTCGGCACCAAATCAGATTTCTAAAAATTCCAGGCAAGTGTTTATATTGCTTATTTCGTTGATGCATCTTTCATATTGGTTTAGGAATGATTAGGATGAATTGTATGGAAGAAAAACCCAATTTGAGATAGGAAAATTGCATGTAGTGATGACTTAAATGATATTTTAGAAACCCTTTATCATGTAAAGGATTAAGAGTTTGATTAAGAAAAGAGTTCTAATTAGATACAAACACTAAAAATTTTATTCCGAATGATTGGACCATTGGAATCGCTTGAAATTTTAGTATGTTGTAGCGAACGACGAGACAGGACTGCTGACAAAAATTCAGCTTGATCGAACGGTCGGATTTCTAAAAAATATTATTTATACTAGAGAGTTTTATGTTTTGAGGACTCTTAGAGAGTTTTATATTTTGAGGACTCTTAGAGAGTTTTATATTTTGAGTACTCTTCTAAAAAAAAATCAATTAAAACTCCATTTTAATTCCGATTTCGAAACCATTTGAAATTCTCATCTTTGAAAATAAAATTCAAAATCCTTTAATGTAAGGCGAAATCTATATTTTTGGGATATCTTACATGAGGGACAATGTAAGTATATGTTAAAGAGAGAGAGACACGTAAGAGAGTTACTTTGGGACAAATGTGTATACCTACTGAATTTTATACTTGGGAGGATAGAATCCGTGAGCGTGATGTAGTAAGTGGAAAAGTTCGTCAAATTAAAATAAGATGTGAATGGTTATACGTGATAACTAAATAATGAGAAATAAATACAAATGTCGTAATTATGGGAATTGAGAATTTACCCATTATTGAAATGGTAATGTT
The DNA here is from genome assembly GCA_949130495.1 of Sambucus nigra. Taxonomy (NCBI): domain Eukaryota; kingdom Viridiplantae; phylum Streptophyta; class Magnoliopsida; order Dipsacales; family Adoxaceae; genus Sambucus; species Sambucus nigra. The sequence goes on from OX422223.1 coordinate 390,717,821, forward strand.
AGTATAGTTATATGATTGTGTATGCATATACTATCTATGTGTGAAAATCATGCCCACGCTACTTGCTATCCCTGAGGTTTTCGTGCTGGGACAGTCTTATCTCGATGGGACCTTTATGGGGGATATTGACTTGTACCCTAGAAGATAGATATCCTTGGTACAAGCTATCGGAATGATAGTTCAGACGGTCCTAAGAGATGCGGGTATGTGCTTTCCTCTTAGAGACTTGGAATCTATGCTTCGCCTCATTTTGTTTGTGTATAGGTATCCTTGGTACAGGCTATCGCAGTGATAGTTCAGACGGTTCTGAGAGACTTGGAATCTATACTTTGTCTCAATATTGGTTGAGCATGTGTTGATACAGTTCGAGAGTGATTCCGAATCTGTATTCCCTTAGTACGAGTGATACGAGGATTGGATAGTAGAGTATGCCCGTACCATAGTTGTTATTTGGGGTGTTGTTGTGATATATATATATTTTATGAGTAGTTAATATATATATGAAATTCTGAAATCTGGAACTGCCTACTGTGATGAGACATGTAGGACATGGTTGATGACTCAAATTTTAAATACTTGTTTTGAGAAAGTATAATATGACACTGGAAAACTTTATTGATTTATAAAGTTAAAAATGAGAACTTTGGTTGCTAATTGAAATATCCTTTTCGAACAATTGAATCGTTAAATTTTGAATCTTACGAGTAAGCTAAGATAAGTTAAATCATTGGGAAGATTAGTGCGATAAATGATAAGAAAAACCGTTGGGAAGGTTAGTGCGATAGGTGTGCACATTAGAAGAGAGGTGAGAATTCCTCAAGAGAGTGACGCACTAATATGTTGTTGCATTGGCCTGTATCAATTTAAATACTTGTTAAACAAATTTTAAACCATATACACTATCGGGCTCTGACCCGTTTTGTTCTCTCTCTCTCTCTCTTGTATATATATGTATGTATTACAGGTGCCCAGCCACAGGGGCGTCTTGCTTAGGATCTCTTGGAAGGAACGCGCTGCAGCTTAGGTGGAAGTTGCAGGACTCTTGATTAGACGACTTCGTTTATTCGGATCCACTCTTAGTACTTTCATCTAGTTGGGCATGTGTAGCTCTTTCCATTATTCCGTTGTTATTGGACATTTGTATTTCAGTTATTTCCAGTATTGTTACTATGGGATTTATTCAGTTTGGATGTGTGACTTCAGATTTCGTATGTTGACATTCGATTGACGAATGTATTAAATTAATTGGATTATGTTGCAGAATTTAATGTGGTGTGATTCTTACTTATTGAATGTTGTTAATAAAATAAATGATTTTTCTTTAAATAAAATTCGGAAAGTATGTATGAACATGGTTTTGACACTTAGCTTAATTAATTAGGGTGTTAAATTGGAAAAATTTATTTTTCGACAGTGATGCTAAGAATGGACCAACTGTTCACCTTGATTTAATTTAATAAAGGAGTGATCGCCCGGTATTTAATTAGGCGGGGTGTCACAATTCGATAATATAAACCATGGTGAATAAAAAGAAATGAAGAAGAAGGAAGAAAATCTTACAGGAAAAAGGAGATCTGTTGACAAACAAACGAAGAAAGGGATGAACGCACAAGAGAGAGAAAAGCTATAGAAAACTCGAAAGCAGAAATTGAAAAAGGTAGAAGACGATGGGATTGCCTCTGAATCTTAAATACTTTGCCTTGGGAAACGGCGAAAGAAATGATTACAAAAAGGAAACTATTATGCTACCGGCGGCTAAAAGGACAAAAAACGCACAAAGATCGAAGCGCTTATAAAAATGCAGAAAGGCGAATTCTGGGAATTTGGAAGGAAATTCAAATACGAAGAAAATGCTCCTAAAACCCAGGAAGGTCATTTAATATTGCCATATACCGAGAAAGAATGTTCCATACTCCTCAAAGTTCGAAATATGAAACATTGGGGGCTTCTGTTGATACCAAAATTAGTATGCTGATGTGGATGAATAATAAGAAGACACATGTCAATCTACGTGGCACAATAGCAACGAGGAAGTTCATTCCCCCGACCTAGTCATACTCACTCCGAGCAACAGGTGTACTCCGAGGAACACCAGTCCTCCGAGGAACACCAGTCCTCCGAGGAACTCCAGTGCTCCGAGGAACTCTTGGACGATGAGCAACTAAGGCGGTTCGAGCTGCATCTCGACCACAGCATTGATTGCCAGATAATCAACAGTTTAACTATTCATTGAAAGCTTATCATCTTGACGCACACGTTTGAAGAACATTAAATGAATTACCCTTTCATATGTATATCATTTAATGTATAACCCTTTCAGAATATATAGCCTCAAGGCTATAAATACATTGTATTACCCTCATTCAAGGGGATCGGAATTTCTTGATAGTACTTGTAATTGAGAATTCCCAAACACTCAGCAATAACATAACAGTGGACGTAAGCCATTCATATAAGGCTGAACCACTTTAAAATTCTTTGTCTCATTTATATTTATCTGTGATTGAATTAATAGAGTAATCTAGTTTTTTACATCAACAGTACACATCTTTGCAAACCTGCCATAATTCCTCGTCTGTACAAAACACCATTAGTTAGTACATACCGAGCAGCTTTAAACTTCAATTTCTTGGCAGCGATCTTATCCTCCGGTAATTCTCCTTCCTCAACATATGCCCTGATGCGATCCATCCAAGATGGTCCTAAATCAAGGGTAATAATATTCATCGTCAGGTCTTCATCTATGCTTCGACTTTCTAACACCTCAATTGGTATCGTTCTTCGCAGCTCGGTACGAGTAGCTGATGCTAGTCGGGCCAGTGCGTCTGCTTGTGCATTCTCCATTCTTGGTATTCTGATCAACTGAATGGCATCAAATTCTGCCAACAACTCCATCGCCTTTGCATGCTACTTGACCATTAATTCTCCTTTAACTACATATGTTCCCATCATCTGATTCACAATTAGTTGAGAATCACTGAATACCATTATTTATTGCGCTTCCATAATCTTTGCTAAATTAAGACCTGCTATCAAGGCTTCATACTCAGCCTCATTATTAGAAGCTTTGAATTGGAATCGCAAGACATATTCCACGTCAATCTCGTCTGGGGTGTTCAAAACAATCCCTGCTCCACAACCCGTTGTGCAAGATGACCCATCTACATATAATCTCCATGTAGGTAACTCGTCTTCAAATTTCTTATCTGACAGAGTTCCTCGATGAAATATTTGTTGTTTCTTTTTATCCTCTCCTGATATTTCTCGCTCCTCGTCGATCATCTCTTCTCGCCCTTTTACCAACCGGAGTTGGTCTGAGCTCGAATTTGATGATCCTTCTACATCCACAAGCCCTTTTACCAACCGGAGTTGGTCTGAGCTTATGTCTGTTGATCCTGTAACATCCACAGGTTGATCAGCGAGCAACTTTTGGTCCTTAGGGGTATCAGGATATGTAAATTCTGCTATAAAGTCTGCTACAGATTTCCCTTTTAATGTTGATCTGGGTTCATACACAATATCATATTCACCGAGCTCTATTGCCCAATACATCAGTCTCCCTGATTTTTCTGGCTTATGAAGGGCTTGTCTCAATGGCATGTCGGTATACACGACGATAGTATGGGCCTGGAAATAAGGCCTCATTCTTCTACTCGCTTCAATTAATGCCAATGCCAATTTTTCCAGCTTTGGGTACCTGATCTCGGCACCTCGAAAAGCCTTACTTGTGTAATAAATTGGCTTCTGGACTCCATTCTCCAATCTGATCAATGCCGAGCTGACTGCATTCTCTGATACTGCCAGGTACAAGTACAACTTTTCTCCCATTACTGGCCTGGACAACAGTGGAGGTGCTCCCAAATATTTCTTCAAGTCTTGAAAGGATTTTTCACATTCATCATTCCACTCGAAGGTTTTTCGAAGTGTTTTGAAGAATAGAAGGCATCTATCCGTTGCTCAGGATAAAAATCTGTTGAGCGCTGCAACTCGTCCTGTAAGACTTTGCACCTCTTTCTTCATCGTTGGAGATCGCAACCCTAAAAGGGCTTTGATCTTTTCTGGATTCGCCTCAATGCCTCGTTGGTTGACGATGTACCCGAGGAACATTCCTTCTCGTACTCCAAATGTGCACTTCGTCGGGTTGAGCTTCATTTGATATTTATCCAGTTGATCAAAAGTCTGACCTAAGTCAACTAGATGATCAGCAGCTTTCTTTCTCTTTGTTAGCATATCATCGACATAGACTTCCATATTGCAACTGATTTGTTCGGCAAAAACCTTGTTCATCAGCTGCTGGTATGTCGCTCCTGCATTTTTCAAACCAAAAGGCATAACATTATAACAATAAGTTCCCTAGGGGTAATAAAAGAAGTGCTTTCCCTGTCTTCAGGTTTCATTTTGATCTGGTTGTATCCAGAGTAAGCGTCCATGAAGCTGAGCAGCTCGTGTCCCGAGGTAGCATCCACTAGTTGATCAATTCTGGGCAATGGAAAATGATCCTTTGGGCATGCCTTGTTAAGATCGGTGAAATCAACACACATTCTCCATTTATTGTTTTTTTTCTTCACCATCACCACATTTGCCAACCAGTCTGGATACTTCACATCTTCAATGAATTGGGCTTTCTGGAGCTTGTCGACCTCCTCTTGTATAGCCTGATTCTTCTCGGGACTAAATACTCTTCTTCTCTGCTTTACAGGTTTGATCTCCTTATTTACATTGAGCTCATGACATAAGAAGTTTGGATCTATTCCTGGCATGTCCTCATGACTCCATGCAAAAGTTTTCTTCCTGTTTCTCAAAAAAGTTATCAACTCCTGTTTTATTGAAACATCCAACGACGAACCTATCTGGGTTACTCGTTCAGGGTGCTCGTCGTCCAGAATAACATTTTCTGTAGATTCCATCACCTGTCCTTTTACAAGTTGGGATTCATCTCAGGGATCAAGTGTTTCAATTTCTGTACCTTCATCCACCTGGTAGGTAGTAGTCTTTTTCCTTGACTCTTCAAGCTCCTCTTTCTCGGCAGATGAATAATAGCATTCCCGAGCTACTTTTTGATCACCTTTCACAACTCCTACTCCGAAATTTGTGGGAATTTTAAGCACTGATGTACTGTAGATGGGACTGATTCGAACTTCTTCAAACCAACTCTTCCCATGATGATGTTGTAAGCTGACTGCACATTCTTATCCATCACAAAGAAGCGTATTCTTTCTGTTCGACAAGCAAGCCAAGTTCCAATTAATATATCCAACTTGATCGTCCCAAGTGGAAAGACTTTCTCGCCAGCAAAACCCAATAGAGGTCTGTGATAAGGTTCCAATTGAGATAATTTCAAATTTAAACTGTCAAAGCATGAATAGTACATGATGTCTGCCGAACTACCATTATCTACCAGCACCCTTAAAATCACTACTTCTTTCATCCTCATTTTGATAACCAAAGGGTCGTCGTGAGGGTAAAGAACACCTGCAAGGTCGTTTTTTGAAAAACCGATGACCATCTTCTCTTTATTTACCTTCCTCGGGCGATCCTCTTCAGCCAAATTTATCCGTTGAATGTATGATCAAGCCTGAGCCTCACCGAGGTAAGCTTTTCTTTCTGCAGTAAGATCTCCTCCTCATGCATCTCCTCCTGTAATGACATTACAATCAAATGACCCAAAGCGTATTGAAAATACCTCTCGTTCTGGATACCTTGGTTTCTTGGGAAGATCGGGGTCATCCTCTGTATTATCTTCATGATCCCTTTTCTTTTTCTCCTTTGCTCAACGAGGAGATCTAGACCTTTCTCTAGTTCGGTCACTATTTCTTCTTTCGCCTCCCCGATCAACATACTTCGCTAGCTTCCCTCTTCGGATGAGTGTTTCAATCTCGTTTTGAAGAGCTATGCAATTTTTGGTCATATGGTCATGATCCTTATGGAACTCACAATATTTCTCCCTATTCCTCATGTCAGGTTCTGACCTCAGTTTCTTTGGCCACTTTACTGCCTCGTTATTCTTGATTTCTTCTAAGACATGATTAATACCCATTTTCAAAGGAGTATAATTATCGAATTTCTTCAGGACTTCCCATGACGATTTATTATTCTTGGAATGCTTGTCACCGCCATTACCCTTATGCTCTTTCTTCTTGGATTTGTCGTCTTCCACCTTGGTTTCTTTATCCATATTCTTCTTCGCAGCCATAGCCTCCTCGGCATTCATGATTTTGGCCGCTTTTGCCATCAACTCTGACATAGTTGTAGGTGGATCTTTGGCCAAAGTGTAATACAACTTGTTAGGTAAAAATCCACTCATCTAGGCGGTGATTACTGTCTTTTCTTCATAATCTACGACTTCAAGCTTCTCGTTATTGAAACGAGTTATGTAATCTCTAGTACTCTCACCAGATTTTTGTCTAACACTTAACAAGTGTGCTACTCTTTTTACTGGCTTTGCTCCAAAATAGAAATTGTCGATGAACAACTCGGCCAATTAAAAGAAAGTTGAAATCTTACCCCGAGGAAGATTGTTGTACCATATCTGGGCAGATCCAGTAAGAGTTCCCGAGAATGCCCTGCATCTCATCTCGTCGGGGACAGCATAGATGTCAGTGGCAGCTTGATATTGCTCTATGTGTAGAAAAGGATAAGTCTTTCCATCATATTTCGGGGTCCCCATAGGTGCTTTAAACTTTGACGGGGTAGGATAACCCACAATGACCTGGACAAAAGGTGTCCCTTGAACAAAAGTTCGTTGTAAGGGATTCTTCGCTTTAGCCATTTCTCCCAATCTATCCTCCAACCGCTGAATGGAACCCTTCCAAGCATCATTTCCTTCCTCGGGCTTGTTAGTTCGAGCAATTGATTGCTCTGATGTGGCCTCCTGAGATCTATCTTGACGAGCAACTGATCGTGATTGTCCTGATCCTTCTCTTAGATCTGATGGTCATCGAAAACTCCTCGACATGGTCTTAGGTGGACTCCTATTCCTCCTAGGGCCTAATCGACTGAAAGGAGACACCCTACTCAGTCTTTCCAAGGCACTGGGTCTTTCTGGAGAGAAAGTGATACGTTGATCAGTATCTGTAGCCCTTATTGACGAAGTTTTCCCAGGTTGATAAGAGAAATCATCAGACTCCTCATTACGATACGACTCAGTACGCCTGGATCGTGAAGAAATTAAATAGGTTTTCCTCTGACCACTTCGCTGTCCCGAACGTGTAGGTGCACCGCCATGAAGGGTCTGTATGAGTTGCCGCATTATTTCTTGCTTGGCGGTCTGTCCTTGAGCCAGATTCGTCATAATCCCAGCCAGATCTGGAGGTGCAAAGGGATTTGGAGGATTTCCAGCATTTCCAGCATTTCGATTGTTGGATTCCAGATTATCTGCTATTGATGATGAATGATTTTTGGTGAGAAACGATAATAACAGTCGTTCCCACAGACGGCGCCAATCTGTTGATGTAAAAAACTAGATTACTCTAATAATTCAATCACAGATAAATATAAATGAGACAAAGAATTTTAAAGTGGTTCAGCCTTATATGAATGGCCTACGTCCACTGTTATGTTATTGCTGAGTGTTTGGGAATTCTCGATTACAAGTACTATCAAGAAATTCCGGTCGCTTTGAATGAGGGTAATACAATGTATTTATAGCCTTGAGGCTATATTCTGAAAGGGTTATACATTAAATGATATACATATGAAAGGGTAATTCATTCAATGCTCTTCAAGCGTGTGCGTCAAGGTGATAAGCATTCAATGAATAGTTGAACTGTTAATTATCTACCAATCAATGTTGTGGTCGAGATGCAGCTCGAACCGCCTTAGTTGCTCGTCGTCCAAGAGTTCCTCGGAGCACTAGAGTTCCTCGGAGGACTGGTGTTCCTCGGAGTACACCTGTTGCTCGGAGTGAGTATGACTAGGTTGGGGGAATGAACTTCCTCGTTGCTATTGTGCCACGTAGATTGACACGTGTCTTCTTATTATTCGTCCACATCAGCATACTAATTTTGGTATCAACAGTCTTCTCTTAATTAAATATTAGTTCTTGAAAGTTTTATATCCAACATAAGTACCGATAATTTGGGGTAATTTGTTCCAATCCCATCTTTCTCATATAGTTTAAAATCAAAGTTTTCTATCTTGAATGCGTAGTTAATGCTCATTTACTAATTAGGTTCCATTAGTTAGTTCAAAATCTTCATAAACAATCATCATCTTTTATTTTCCCCTTTTTATGAGTCGATCATTAGGCTCTAGATACCTTCCTTAGTAGTCTTTACGTGCCACATATTAATCCCTGAGTTCGATACCCGACTTGCATTATTACTTACGCGACTGACTTACACTTGATCCGTATTCAGAGGCACAAGAGAAATAATGTAAGTCAAGTTAAGTTTTTGGCATCGTTGTCGGGGACTAGGTAGACTTACTAGGTTAGGTCGAATTAATCTAATAATTCAACTCTAATTCATAAAAAGACAAAAACATTCATAAAATCCAAAATTCAAAAAAAAAATTAAAAATCAGAAAAAGAAAATATAAATAAAAATTGTTCCTCAAGTCCTAAATGCAAAATACATATTGAGTATACGAGAACCCCATAGTCGAGTTCACACCTACTTGCCCACATACTCCAAACTCTCCTAATTTCTGGTTCTTCCTCCTATACCTCCCAATTCCATTACGAGCCATGCATCGAGTCACACGTCTAGGATGTCCGATGAGAAATTCGAATCAATTAGTGGAGGTACAATATCGGATAATGCTAATTTTAGGACGGGTGAGGGTGTGATGCCTCATCGCCCCATAAGAGACCTCTTATATACTCAGTGAACCATCGCTCCGGGATGCATTATAATTTCGTATAATGTGGAGTAATTTAACTTTAAGAATGGGATAATTCAGATTCTTCCCACATTCCATGGTATAGAGTCGAAAAAGTCCTACCTCCACATTAGAGAGTTTGAAGAGGCTTGCGAGACATTTAATGACCAAACGTGCACTGAAGACGTAGTGCGCCTCAATCTCTTTACATTTCAATTTAAGGATAAAGCCAAGACTTGGCTTTGGTCACTAACATCAAACTCGACAGGGTCGTGGAAGGATATGCAGGTTAAGTTTCTCCAAAAGTTCATTCCCGCATATAGTACCGATTCTATTAGGGATCAAATTATGACCTTTAGAGAAAATGATAATGATACCTTCAATAGATGTTGGGAGAGATTCAATGAGTCGATTAACATGTGCCAAAACCACGGTTTTGAGAAGTGGAGACTCATTTCCTACTTCCACCATGGGTTAAGCTTAACTTCTAAGACAATCATTCAGACTATGTTCCCAGAAAGTTCTTAGGGTTAGATGTGGATGATGCAGAGGCCCACTTTAAGTATGTCTCCGAGACTACTCAAGTGTGGGACAAATGTGATCCAAATATCCAACCCAAAGCTAGACACACGTTTATAGATCCTCCCACGTCCGAAATTTATCATTTGGACAAGGAAGCCGAGCTAAAACTTCAAATCAATCAACTAGCTAAGAGGTTAGAAGATGTGTGATAAGAACCCAAAAGTGTTTAAATAATACCCCGAATAGACGATTTTTAATTGCTAATTCTCGGCAAAATGGGTCTTATGCGCTTATATATTTATTTTGTAGGTTTTCTTTCACTTGCGGAGTTCAAATGCTTAAATCAAGGCTAATGCAGTATATATGTGCTTAATAATGAGCTTACCCCAGTCATGTAGCCTTAGCCTATCTTCGAATCGAGACCAGGCCTACCTAAACCTACACTGAGCCTTGTGTTTGTTTAGTTTACTTTTTTTTTACATTTTTAATTGAGTAGTTTTTAATTTTTAGAATTTATTTTACATTTTGTTTAGAGTCTTATATATAATTTTAGGATTTAATTATTTAGGATATTTTTAATATTTCTTTTTATTTAGGTGTAAGTTTAATTTTTAAATTTTTTAATTTTGATTTTTATTTTAATTTTTAATTTTATTTAGCTTTATTTTTAGGATAGATTTATTTTATCTTTTATTAGGAATTTAATTTTTATTTTATATTTTCTTTAGTTTTATTTTATTACGTTTTTTATTATGATTTTTTATAGCTTTTGATTTTTTTAGTTAGATAGTTTTTTTAGGTACAAACTAAGACACACATTAAATCCACTCACACACACCATTCCATACACCTAAATACACTCAAACTAATCCCCCATCCACACCCTAACTACCATACACATACAGATACCATAACCCCCACATCATCTTCAATCTCCGACCACCCATTATTTCTCTCTCCTAATCATCCATAGCCAAACACCCAAACCTATTTCGATCCTAAACTCAAAAATAATAACCCGAGCCAAAAACCCAGACCCATTCCAACCTCTAAAACCCTGAGACTTAGACCCGTAAACCCGGATACGAACTCAACCTCAGAACCCATTTTTGACCGATCCTACTGGCCACAACCCAAACTAGTTACCAGACAACAAAAACCCGAAACCACATTAACCCGATCAACCCATTTCCGGAGCAACCCAACTACGGCTGAAATTTACCACCTAAAAACCGCGACCACGACCCATAAAAACTCGCGACGCAGTTGCAGTCAATACCCGAACCTACTTCCAGTGAACCAACTTCCAACACTAACTTAACCCAAGTTCAACCTGAGCTGCGATCCTCATCTTCCAAACCCGATTCCGACTCATTGAACCTCCAACCCATCCTTAATCCAAAACCCATATAACTTTCCATACCTATCTTACACGATTATGCCAAATCCGAAACATAACACCCACATGTTTTTAAAAAGACTTCTACCCCTTTTGCCCAAAATACCCCCACCTAAATAACTAAAATCCAACTCTACCCTCCTTACCCATTTACCCCAGTTTCCCTTAAACAAATCAGATTTTTCTTACCTCTTTGTTTCCATGCACATGTGTGTATTTGTCACAAATTACCCCCCCATTCCACCTCACACCTGTCATGCACCATTAAATGCTAATTATGAAGACCCATTTGAAGAAGAATTGTTTTTCCATAGAGATAATGAGTAGAAAAATACAATATGGAGATAAAAAACTTTTAAACATTTTTTATTTTATTTTTTTAGAGATTAGTGAGAAATTAAAGTGTATTGAAAGATTCAATTGAGTGTATGTATTGAATTAAAAATATTTGGATGCTCATATTGAATGTAGATTACTCAAGTTCAATGAAGATTTAGAGTTCAATTTTTCAAATCGAAGAGACTTGTTTGAAATTTGTTCTCGTATCTCTACCATTTCATTTTAATGGCTTTGATTGCTTGATTATTGTATTTTATCATCATGTTAGGCTAGAACCCCATTTCAAGGGGTGGGGTATTATTTGATGTTAATCCCACTTTAATTAGTTTATTTACTTTCAATGTTCATTTGATAATTAACTTTGCACTCTTACTTTTAATTTACACCTCGAGAGAGGGTAAATGATTTTTGAGAGAAAATCGAGATTCTAGTCTTAGTTTCCATATTAGAATCGAACTAGAGATAGATTTTTCTAAAATGTGAAATTACTTCTTGGAATTTCAACTCTAAGTTTATTTTTATGATCTAAACTAATTTAGTAAATTGGTCCTAATGGGTGGTTTATTAGATGATGTTTGGATCTACTTTTCAAGAGTTGTAGGATTGTTAAATTCAATTTTCTAAAAGTTTATTATTAAAATCACAATTGCAACGAGAGTTGAATTGTAATTTTGATGCTAACTTGAGACGTTTAATTTAAATTGATGAATTAAATAGATTAACTAGAATATATGGTGTAATCCCATCCCTTGTTAGCTCTCACTTTGATTTCCTCATTCATCTCATATTTTTCATTTTATTTAGTTATATTTCACTCCTTTTTATCACACTTTTTAGTTAGACTCTAGATCTTTGATTTAGTTTAGTCTTATTTTACCACTCCTTAATTTTTTTAATATTAAGAAAATCATAAAAAAATAGAAAACAAAGAAAAAATTTAAAAAGAAAATAACTAGAAAAAAATGAATTGCATATCTTCTCTTGTGTTTCACTTTTTAGAGTTGGATTGATACCTCACTTACCACTACACTCTAGTTTTGTTATACTTTTATAGGTATTTGAATGTTTTGATTAACTTGGCTTGCAATAACGACACATCCACACAAAAGTCAAGTAATCAAATGGCGTCGTTACTAGGGACACAAGAAGACTAGTTATCAAATGGCTTCGTTGCCTGATTTTTAAGCATTGGACTTTGCTCAAACTTTGACGATTGACTTTTCACGATGTGCCGTTGCCGACTTTTCGAGTTGAGGAGCGTTTTGAAGACTTGTACATTTGTTCTTTTCTATATATATTTTATTATTTTCCATAGCTTTCTTGTATTAGGATATTGAGGCCTTGTACATTTGTTCGTGATGTTTTGGACACCAATTATTTGTAATAATTAAATAAAAATAAGAAAAAACGAAAACGGGACAAGGTAGAAAGAGAGCACCCTTAGAGTGGAATTTTGAAGCCTCTCTACGTTGGGTTCGTATGACTCTCGAGGACGACTAAAGTTAGGCGGACTTCCCCCGGTCGACTCAACTTGGTCTTCACCCTACGTGTGTAAAACTAGTAGGAGGTACATTTCTTTATCACCCGCGCATCTCCTGTTAGTGAGTACATTTATTGTTTGACTATATGCTCTTATGTGACTTTATTTTTTGCATATCTTACTTTGAATGGTTTGATGAATTAATTGGACTTAAGACCTAGACTCGGTCATTGAAACGAAAAGGGATTTCATCACCCGACTCAATCACTTAACTCCACTTACTTGTTAACTCGTGTCATCACTTAATTAAAATCAATTAAATAGCAAGCCAAGTAGGAGGACAATTTTACAAAGGTGACGTATAAGATTCCGTGATTTTTCTTGCCCGCGGAGCAATTAAAATTTGACTATCCATTCACCTCATTGAAGATATCAATTGGTTACGTGCTAGTTATGATTTTACTTGGCTTGCACGTTCTTAATTCAAATCCTTTGGTTGTTGGTTTTGTGTGCTCCGTCCTAGTGTGTTTCATATCGAGTCCACTTTTATCCCTTTTTCAAGAATTCCAAAATATTTTTCATTTTTTCTTATAAAATCCAAAAATCAAAAAAACATTTTCTTCCTTTATTTTTTATAAAAATCCAAAAATATTTTCTTTCCGTTTGTAAAATATTCAAAAATATATATATTTCTTTCGTCATGGACGACGAACGCCCTTTAAGGGAATACTTTGGCCATTATCCATCATCTCGAAGCATGTTTGAAGTTAAGCTAGAGTCCACCCTCCATATTTTACTTAGTGTCTTCAACTCTCACACATTCACCGTTGATACTTATGCGTCGTCCACACATGCATATCATATTCCATCACATCTGATGATGAGTGTTAACACGTCCAATGCTTTGTTATGAACTTATTGTTTTCAAGCCAATCACTTGTTCCATGAGTGTCCATACCTTCCTTATCCATCCGAACCACCCATGACCTAAGTGTATCCATATGACACTATTTCGGAATCCACCTCGTCTTATTCTTATGACTTTTTTAATGTCGAGTGGAGTGAGCAACCAAATTATTCGTGGCGTATTGATGACCCTCCCACGCAATACGAATCCCAACCCCATGCTGAGGATTCTCTCATATTCCAATAGTCGTCATGGAAACTTAGTGCACAATATCCCGATCAATCCTATCACTACGCACCACATGATTATCACCACTTATCCATCATGAAGGCGCTCCTTCCGTGTATGATGAACTTGACCTCGCTCCCAACACTTCCTATGAGTATTCTCCATTTAGTCATGGTACTAGTGTGAAGTGTCCACATCACCCATCCACCATTGTCCCACCACTACCCATCACTTCACCACCATCACCCCTATCCTCTCTCGAAAGCCTCTTACAACAGTTCATCTTCGAGCAATAGCAAGCCACTCAATATCAAAACCAAGCCCTCTAATGACTTGAGCAATGCTTAACTGAATTTTAGTGTGCGAGCGAGTCATATTACCTCTCAAGTCAACCCATTATTGCCCCCATGTGGAACGATGATGAGTCATCTTATGACACCGATTTTGAGTGTGACCAACCCTACGAACCCAAGAATCTCACAATGGAGACCATTCTGTGGTCCAGGCCCCAAGTTGACAATTGTGTTGACTTATCCATAGAATGTGAGGATGATTAATACCCTAGTAATCCAAAGAAACCGATCCTTGAGGTTCCCACTTCCAAAAAATCCAAAGAACCCGCATTTTAGGTTCCCCACCCGTTATATCCAAAAATATGCCTGAGTTTATACCTGTTTCACCCATTGAGTGTGTCCCCGAGACGCCCATTCCTTATAGGTTAGCTCCGGCTACGAGTGCTCCCCAATGCACATAGATTGGATCGGAGATGGTTCCCACCTCCCTTGATATGGCTCCTCTCCAGAGATGTTTGTGTCACTTTGAGTCTAATATTGATGTTGACTCATATATCTCGGATCTTAATGCCTCATTAGACCCTTTCACCATTACGGATGGTGACACATTGGTGGATAAGTTGATCTCGCCATCACTTGATACCACACTCCCTCATCAGGAGGATCTTGAGGACTATTCTGACCCTCAAGATGAGTGTGTATGCCCTACTCTAGAGTAAAGAAGGTCAATCAAAAATTCCTTTTGATACCTACAAACACATTAAAAATGTATATTGGCAAGTAAGGGTCAATCCGTGCTCCTTAATGTGGACAAGAGAAAGTTAAAGACAATGTATAATTTTCTAAAAACAGTTTTGAAGGAATATTTATACTACTAGTTATGAACTAAAATTAAAACTACACTAATAAATAAAGAAAATGATAAAGTGAGATAAATATGAGAATAAAATAATTATGAGATAATTCAAGGGATTAAACTTCACCACTTGACCTATTTATTTTCATTAATTAGTTTGTATATTTGAAATACACAAAAACATATATAAATTCACAAATCAACTCTCATTGCAAATGTAAAGTTACATATAGTCTTTTTAGATGATTAATATTTAAATTTCACATACTCACAAAAATTAGATTTAAACATTTTCTAAGAAATGACCCGCTAGAGAAAATTTACTAAACGCATTTTAAATCATAAAAAAATACATTTTTAGAGTAGAGAAGTTCAAACTATAATAACATTTAAAAATTATTTATCCATAGTTTAATTAATAAATATATATTATAATCTAAATTTACAATTTTCTCTCAAAAATAATTCACCCTCTCTTGAGGCGTAAATATAAATTGTAAAATTTTAATATTAATATTCAAAGGGACATAATAAATAAACAAACCAAAAATTAAAATAATTAAGCTAAGGGTTTCATCTCACCCCTTGAATGGGGTATTTAGCCTCTCATTTTGTTATTATTACATATAAAATGTAATAATGGCACAATAAGAGGCATAATATAAATAAGCTAAGAGATAACAAAACAAAACCAAGTCTTCTTAACTTTTCATTCCAATCCCAAGCTTTGACCTGAATAGTAACCCACAAATTTGAGTGTCACAACACTAAAAATAATGTCACTTAACTCACAATTTGTATCTTACAAAAATAATCTACCTCACACTCAAGTCACTATATAAAAAAAATTGAAAAGAAGAAATAAAAATAGAACCAAAAATTGGGCTCCAAAAATGGAGCTCCTAAACTAAAAACTACAATACTCTCTCTTGCATTATTCTATTTGTTGGCTCCGGAGAGGCATCGGACTCAGATACAGAAACAGAGTCCGGGGGAATATATCGGTGCATGGGTTAACTGGGTGATCCATAGAATGAAGAGCGTCGACAGAGAGAGACTCAAAAGGAGTAGACCAAGTGCATGAATCCATTAGTGGTGTGGAATCTAATAAGGCATCCACTTCAGAGATGGAGGAATCAACATCAAAGTTAGACCTCAAGTGAGCTAAAAATTAATGGAGAGGATCTATGGGGTATGTTTGATCCAACATCTATTGGGCCAAGGAGTCAATCACACACACCTCATCAATAGAATCAACGTCGGTCTTTTATTGCATGAGGTGAACGATATTGACTTCAACGGTCATGTTACCAAAAGAAAGATTGATGGACCCATCTCGATAATTGATGATGGCATTGGCAGTTACCAAAAATGGGTGACCCAATATGATTGGAATATTTGTGGGTCAGGGGAAGGAGTGTCTAAGATGATAAAATCCATAGGGTAGTAAAAGTAAGAAACTTTCAGCAAAACATCTTCAACTATTCTTTTAGGAACTTTTATAGAATGGCCAGCAAGTTGAAGAGTAACCCGTGTAGGTTTCATATTTTATAAACCTAACTCAAGGTAAAGGGATTAAGGTAACAAATTAACACTAGCCCCAAGATCAAGTAAAGCCCGATTTGTGAACTTATCTCCTAACATGCAAGAGAATGTAGGACATGGCTTGCTCAGTTATGAAGGCATCACGAGGCACATTCGTCGGACGTTTCACAGTGCAAAAGTCCTTCAAGAATTTGTCATAGGATGGAACTTGTTGAATCTCGACAAGGAATGGAATGTTAATGTGTACATTCTGAAATACTTGCCTGATCTCATCAAATTTTTTGGCTATCTTTGTCAGAGCCAAACTATGAAGGAATGGTGCTTTAGGCACCTAGACGATAGTGGGGTCTTTAATGTTGGACTCGGTCTTTTCTGTGGATTTGGTAGGTGGGAGAACCTTAGGAAGAAGATCTAATGGGCATTTTGGGATGTGTGGTATTTGCACATCACAGGGAGACATCAACATCATTGTCAACTTGTTTTCCCGATCTTAGAGTGGATATCGCTTTCATGTCCGCTTGGAATGTGGGGGGAGTGGATGCGGATCTAACCTCATAAGCCGACTCTTTGCCATTCCCCTTAGGGTTAGTAATGGGTTGACTCAGGAATCGACCTTTCTCTCGCTCAGACTCAAAATGGTTAAGACTCTGATCAAGATTTTGGATGTCTTGAGTCTGTGCTTGCGTAGATTATTTTTAAGTCGTGATAAGTTGAGTGAGAATATTCTCAAGAGAGGAGGTGGGTGATTGGGGCGGAGGGAAATAGTGGGGTTGGGGAACCAACTCATGGTGATAACTAAGCGACGGTGAATACTCGTAAGAGGTGGGTGGAACACGAATAATTTGATGATGGGTATGTGATGGTCCTCCATGGGGGGACAAAAGGTGATGGATGGTGTTGTTGATGGTATTGAGCATGGTGGTTTTGGATGAGAGGGCGATGCTTCCTTTGTTGGATTTTCTAAAACTCGGGTGGATCACCTACATTTTACCGTGGGTGTGATGGAGCGAGGTTGTTGTCGTACTTATAGGAAAAACGGGGATGGTTCCTATTATTGGGGATGTAAGTAAACGACAGGGGAGTAGGTTTTCGAGCGGTATCAAAAGCAGATGATTGAGCCATGGTGGGCTCGGGATTTTCTCGAATGAGGGGGAACAAATGAGATAAATGATCTTGTCTTAAAAATACATTACACGAAGAAGGACTAGACTCGTTGACATCCATCACTTATTTAGAAAGAGAAACATTTTGTTGCATAGAACAACTGAGAGCGTCAACTGTCTTAGTCAAAGTGTTTAATCCATGAAGCAAAGTTTTAAAATCAAGATCAGTTTTTACCTCATAGGTACTCCCTACGCATGGTGGCTCGGATCTTGAAAATTCATTGGTGCCCTCCCAATCTTGGGAGTCATCGCCCAATTCTAGGAGAAAATTATAGGCGACAGTGGGAGTTAAGTGCATGAACATCCTTTTATGCAAAAATTCAATCATGGTTCGAGAAGCAGGAACAAGACTATTGTAAAAAATATGGACTAAGTGACTTTTCTCGAGACCATGATGTGGGAAACTATTGTATAACCTTGAAAACGGCCCCATGCTTCACAAAATTGCTCGGTTGGCTTTTGACGAAAATTTTGGATGTATTGGCGCATCTTATTGGTTTTGCTCATCGGATATAACTTTGACATGAACTTCTTCACAAGTTGTTCCCATGTACGAATAGAATACGGTGGTAATGCATGGATCCACATGGATGAATTATCATTGAGAGAAAATGGAAACAACCGAAGACTCACATTTTCTTCATCTAAGTTTTAATTTTTAAAAGTAGCACAAACTGTGAGAAATTTTCGCAAGTGAGTGTAGGGAAACTCACGTTCAAGGTCATGGAAATTGGGAAACATTGAAATTGTCATCAGACAAATTTTAAATTGGAACACTATGGTGGGTGGAAGAACGATACATGATGATGGGGTAGCTGTTATCGGGGAAACATCGACCATAGTGGGTAGGGTAGTGGGAGAACTAGGAGTCTTCGAGACAGAAGAAGAATCATGGATATGAGGTGTAGGATCAACGATGAGGACATGATCACCTAAGAGGGAATTGAAAGATGGATCACTAGGGGAGCGTGTTAATAGATGATCAATACTATGCGTTTTGGCATAAAAGGAATGATTCCTTTTTATGAAGAAAAGGGGAAAATATTTTTTTTAGATTTTTCAAAAATGGGAAATAATATTTTTGGATTTCTAAAAATGTGAGAGAATGAAAAATATTTTTGGATTTTTAAAAAACGTGAGAAAAAATGAAAAATATTTTTGGATTTTCGAAAAAGCGTGAGAGAAAATGAATAATATTTCTGGATTTTTGAAAAATGTGGAAATATTTAGGCATGACAAAAAAATGAGAGAAAAAGGGTGATAGCCTCGATTTGAAACTCAAAAGGATGGAGAAAAAAGGTGATACCTTTAACGCAAGTTTTATTTTCTGATCCATGCAACTCCTTTACCCCTCACATCCCAAGCATCTGTCATTTTCCCAAAAGAAAAACCACATGTTCTGAACACTTTGACCTCTATTTTTCTGTTATACCCTTTCCATCCCTCCCTATACCCTACCCACCCACCCTTGGTCCACCGATGCTTTGCAATGTGTGATGCACTTTGCCATACAAGTGCAATGACTTCTTAGCTTTCATCCAACAAGGTTGGCGCTTCAGTCTTGTTTGGGGGTGATTCTCATCACATAATTTTTCTACCACCCTGTGCGTTCCTAGATCTTATCTTTCAGTTGAGTTTCCTTGGGTCTGGCTGAAAATATTAAACTAAGCACTATCCGGAGGTAGCCCGTCGTTTCTTGTATGATTCTCATCCTGTTTGAGGGTGGTGCATCACATCACTCAATGTTTTACCATGTTTGTAGACTTGTAATTTTTTTTATCTAATCATTTATTGAGGTTCATCTTGGCTTCATTTGTCCACTTCATTAGCGGTTGATTATGGTAATCTCTTTCACCCCTTCAGCTCTTAATTTTAAAAATCATTTTACTAAACATCGAGGGCGATGTTCCTTTTTGTTTGGGGTGGAGAATTTTATCAAAATCGTACCTCGTTTGAATGATTTTCAAAACCTGATTTTTTTTAAATTTTCGTGCAGTTTCTTTCATCTCAGTTATTGACGTGAATTTTCTATCATCCATCCTTTAAGTCTAGGAATCGAGCTAGAGGATAATATATCTAAATATCTTATATAATACGTACCAAGGAATGTTGAACCATGAATTTCTAGACTCAACAAAAACTTGCGCACTTATCACGTCACTACGATTTAGAGTTGAAGAGTACTATAATTCCCAAAAAACCCTTAAGCGTCAATAGTGGAGACTTTAGCTTGTGAGATTCGTGTCTTTCACCTTTTAGAGAGTTTTATGCAATCTTCGAGTCACAAGTTGATTCAACTTCTTTTGAGTCCGCACTTAATTCATAGTATGATCTTATTCTTTTCACAAATTTTTTGCTTGATTATTGAAAACGACATCATTTTCGAGTTGTAATAAATATGTTGTTGATACCAAATTTAGTCTGCTGACATGGACCAATCACTTGAAGACATGTGGCGTCCTACATGTTAAATACAAATACTTTAGACGAGCAACTCAGGCGTCCGGAGCAACTCAGGCTCCCCGAGCAACTTAAGTGTACCGAGCAACTCAGTCGCCCCGAGCAACTTAAGCGTACGGAGCAACTCAGTCGGTCCGAGCTACTTAGCGTGCAGAGCATCAAAATGAAAAGACAGCTATGCATTAAATGCACATTTATTATCGTACAGATGTATATGTCTACTGGATAACAACGCATTATCCTTTCATATGTACAATCTCAAGGCTATAAATACATTGTAACTTCCTCCTAAGAGGGGGACTCGAAATTTCTTGGTAAACCTTATTATCAAGATTTAAGGCAAACAGTCAGCAATACAAAACAGTGGACGTAGGCCATTTTCACAAGGCTTAACCACTTTAAAAATACTTTGTCTTATTTCTTTTTTATCTGTGATTTATTAATTAGATATAATCTAGTTTTTTACATCAACAGATTGGCATCGTTTGTGGGAAACGACTGTACTTAGCGTTTTTCACCAAAAACAATTCATCATCTATGGCTGAAAATTCGAAATCTAGTAATCAAAACACTCGAATCCCTCCAAATCCTTCTACTCCCCCAAATATTCAAGATCTGGCCGGCATAATGGCTAATTTAGCCCAAGGCCAAACATCCATGCAAGAAACCATGCGTCAACCTATACAAACTGTTCAAGGTGGAGTGCCAGCTCAATCTGGACAGCGAAGTGTTCACAGAAATACCCATTTTCCATCTTCCAGAACTAGAAGAATGTTATTCCTAGAGGTCTCTCAATCTAGACGTACTGACTCATATCGTACTGAGAGATCTAATGATCCTTCGTATCAGCCTGGTCGAACCTCATCGGTACGAGCTACCAATTCCTATCGAGATGTCGCTCTTACTCCATAAAGGGCTAGTGGTCTAGAAAGGTTGAGTAGAACCTCTCCTTTTGATCATTTGGGCCCGAGGAGGAATAAAAATCCCCCTAGGGTTCCGTTGAGGAACTCTCAACGACCATCTGATCTAAGGGAGGGCTCTTCCTAATCACGCCCAACTGCCCGTAATGAAAGATCCCAAGAGGAAAGCTCAGTACGATCAGCTGCTCGGAAAAATAGGATCGAGGTAGGAACTGACGCATGGAAAGGCTCTATTCAAAGATTAGAGGACCGATTAGGGGAAATGGCTAAGGCTAAAAATCCTCTATAGAGAACTTTTGTCCAAGGGACACCATTCGTACAAGCAATTGTGGAGTACGATCAGCTGCTCGGATAAATAGGCCCGAGGTAGGAACTGACACATGGAAAGGCTCTATTCAAAGATTAGAGTACCGATGAGGGGAAATGGCTAAGGCCAAGAATCCTCTACAGAGAACTTTTGTCCAAGGGACACCATTCGTACAGGCAATTGTGGGTTTTCCCACACCATCCAAATTCAAAGCTCTTATGGTGACACCTAAATACGATGGGAAATTGACCCTGTCCTTCATATAGAACAATACCAAGCTGCTGGCGATATCTATGTTGTGTCAGATGAGATGGGATGTAGGGCATTTTTAGGAACTCTCACCGGATCAGCCCAGATATGGTACAACAACCTTCCTCGGGGGAAGATTGCGACTTTCCTTCAACTAGCAGAGATCTTTATAGGGAACTTCTATTTTGGAGCAAAGCCAGTCGAATGAGTAGCACACCTACTAAGTGTTAGACAAAAGGCATGTGAAAGCACCAGGGACTATATTACTCATTTAAATAACGAGAAACTTGAAGTAATTGATTACGAGGGGAAAATAGTAATTACTTCTCTAATGAGTGGACTGTTGCAAGATAAGTTATACTACACTTTACCAAAGATCCGCCCAAGACCATGGCAGAACTGGTGCCAAAAGCAGCCAAAATTATGAATATCGAGGAAGCTATGGCTGCGAAGAAGAATGCAGACACTAAAGAGACCAAGGTGGAAGATGGTAAAATCGAAAAGAAGGATCAGAAGAACAATGGTGGCAATAGGCAGTCGAAAGGAAAACAATCAATGGAGCAGATGAAGAAATTTGGAAATTATACTCCTTTGATGGTAGATATAAATCCCATTCTGGAGGAGATCAAGAACAGCGAGGAGCTAGCCTGGCCAGCAAAATGAAGGCAGATCCTAACAGAAGGGACAAGTCCAAATATTATGAATTCCACAAAGACCATGGTCATATGACCAAACGTTGCATAGCTCTCTAGAATGAAATTGAAGTACTCATCAGACGAGAAAAATTGGCTAAGTATATTGATCGCCAAAATGGTGGAAAGACCAACGACCAAGGAAGGCAAAGATCTAAATCTCCTCGTCGAGCAAAAGAAGACAAGAAGAGAGACCACGAAGATGATCCAGAAGATGAACCCGAGCTCCCCAAAAGACCAAGATAGCCAGAGCGTGAGGTATTTTCAATCCATTTTGGGTCATTTGAATGTAATGTTATTACAGCTGGAGATGCAGGAGGTGGAGATCTTACTGCAGAGAGGAAAGCTTACCTCATTGAGGCTCAAGCCTACTCGTACATACATCAAATAAACTTAGTGTGACACCCCACCTAATTAAATACCGGGCGATCACTCCTTTATTAAATTAAAATCAAGGTGAACAGTTGGATCCCTCTTAGCATCACTGTCGTGAAAATAATTTTTTTCAATTTAAACACCCTAAATAATTAAGCTAAGTGTCAAAACCATTTTAGGCATTACTTTCCAATTTCTATTTAATAAACCAACATTTAAAACTTTGCATAATTCACAATTAAATACTCACACCACAACTATCCTAGAACATACAATCCGAATAATCAAATACTCAATTAATTGAATCCAACATTTAATACTTAAATGCAAAACATCCTGACAATAAAAATCCCAAAGTGCAAATACTGAAAATAAATGGATTACAATATCCAATAAAACAACTGAATAATGGAAAGGGCGACACGAGCCCAACTGAAATAAATAGTGCTAAGAGTAGAATCAAATGAATGAGATCGTCTAAGCAAGAGGCCTGCAACTCCCACTTAAGCTGCAGCACGTTCCTTTCAAAGGATCCTATGCAAGACGCCCCTGTGGCTGGGCACCTGCAATATATACATATATATACAAGAGAGAAAAGAAAATGGAAACGGGTCAGAGCCCGATTGTGTAAATGATTTAAAATTTGTTTAGCAAGTATTTAAAATGTTTACAGGCCAATGCAACAACATATTAGTGCGACACTCTCTTGAGAAATTATCACCTCTCTTCTAATGTGCACACCTATCGCACTAACCTTCCCAACGGTTTAACTCATCTTATCTTAGGTTACTCGTAAGATTTCAACTAAAAAATTCAACTATTTAAGGAGTAAATTTCATTTAGTAACAAAGCTCTCATTTTAACTTTATTTATTAATAAAGTTTTCCAGAAATATACTATACTTTCGAAACACGTATTTCACAATTGAAATTATTATTCATCTCTTACTTACCATAAACATAGTCGGAGATTCCAAATTTCAGGAATTTATATATATATTAAATACTCGTATAATATATATATTCTAACAGCACCCCACATAAAAATTATGGTGCGGGCATACTCTGCTATCCAATCCCCGTATCACTCGTACTAAGGGAAATACAAGTTCGGAATCACTCTCGAACTGTATTAAACGAAACACAAATAATATTGAGGCGAAGCATAGTTTCCAAGTCCAAGAGGTCAGCACATACCATCGCGTCTCTTAGGACCGTGACTATCGATACGATAGCCTGTACCTAGGATTCCTACCTTCTTGGGTAAAAGTCAATATCCCCCGTAAAGGTCCCATCGAGATAAGACTATCCCAGCGCGGTAACCTCAGGGATAGCAAGTAGCACAGGCATGATTTTCACACATATATAGTATATGCATAAACACAGTCATGTAAATATACTACTTTTTCTATATCAAATTTAGGTTCATCTCATTACCCATAATTATAACATTTATTCTCATTTCTCATTATTTAGTTATTACTTATAACGGTTCGTCTCTTACTTTGAGTTTGAGGGATTATTCCAACTTACTACGTAACACTCGTGGACTCTATCCTCCCAAGTGTAGAATTCAGTAGGTACTCATCTATTTTCCATCGTAACTATCTTACGCGTTTCTCCCTTTAATACGTAATTCTATCGTCCCTTATACGTAAGCATCCCAAAAATGCAAATCTCATCTTACATTAAAGGTCTCATAATTATTAATAAGTCCTACTGGTCTTCTTTATCTCCCAAAATATTTTAATAAGGATGACTAAGGAGTATTACTCAATTAAATACAATTCAACTATTTAAAAAGGGGAAATATGAGTCTGCCAGAAGGGGTCGATCGATCGATGGCAGGGGCTCGATCGATCGATGCGTCGATCGATCGACACTCCTGGTTCGATCGATCGATCAAACAGGTATGGCAAATTCTGCAGATTAACAGTTACGGGTTTCATAATCCAACCTCAATCAAATCCAAAATTTTCACACCCAAACTCCCTAAAATTCGTACTACAAATAGTATAAACCCATACTATACATCTTCTACGTAAAGCATGCAAATTTTCATCAATAACCATGGATTAATAGGCCAAAACTCATATCAATCTCAAGAACCCTAGAAATTCTTTAACTTTGTTCTAATAAATCTTTTTCTAGAAATTTCTAATCCTAATTCATCATAAATTAGTGGTTAAGCCTCTACATATGAAGGGGTTTCCAGATTATCATTCAAATCATTACTACATGCGATTTTCCTATCTCCAACATGGGTTTTCTTCCATTAAACTCATCCTAATCAGCCCTAGACTAACATGACTGATGCATTAACGAAAATAAGCAAGATAAACACTTGCCTGGAATTTCAGAGTTCTGATTTGTGGATGAATTTAGTGTGGTTGCGTTCCCCGTCGCGCGATCTACGCGCTGGTGGTGGTGGCGGTGCAATCAGATGACTTTTTGGCCTTGGATTGCTTGGAAATCTTTCTCCTTCCCTCTACTATGGCCGTTCTAATGTTTTGAGTCTGCTAACCCTAAAGGACCATTCCAAATGGCTGATATAGCTTAATAATTTTCGTGGGTTTAATTACCCAAAATGCAAAATGTCCTAAATGCCCTCCCAGGGCGCTAAATAAGCCTAAAAACACCCTGAGGCCCAAACTAAACCCCCGGGTACACTTTTATGACTATCTCGACCCTTCCGGACACTTTGACGCACTCAAAATGACCATACGAGCAACTTATAATTTATTCACTTTTATAAATCAATATTTAGTCCCGACGCGACACGGGCGCGTCCCGACTCAAATTTCCAAAATTATCATTTATTCACTCTTGACATTTAATAGAACCAATATTATATATTACTCTACTCATTAGTAATATTCAACAAGTTTCCCATAATTACTAACTCACATCACGTTAATAATTATAAAGTAATTAATTTTCGGATTTATATTAAATTAATAACTCACATTAAATTTAATAAATCCCCAAATTTATAAAGCATAAAAATACGGGGTATTACACTTGGCAGAAGATGATCGCCCGAGAAAAGTGAATAAAGGAAAACTAGTCATTGGTTTCTCTAAGAAATACCTGGCAGGAGTATTATATCCTCATGATGACCCATTGGTGATCAAGATGAGAATGAAAGAGGTGGTGATTTCACGAGTACTGGTGGATAATGGTAGCTCGGCAGACATCATGTTCTACCAATGTTTTGATAGTTTGAATCTAAAGTTAGCCCAGTTGGAGCCCTATCATAGACCCCTCCTCGGTTTTACTGGATAAAAGGTTTTTCCAGTTGGGACGATCAAGTTAGATATGCTTATCGGTACATGTCCTACTTGTCGAACAGAAAGAGTACGCTTTTTCATAATGGATAAAAATGTCTAATTAGCTTACAATATCATCATGGGAAGGGTAGGTCTGAAGAAATTTGAGGCAGGAGGAACGTGAAGAATCCAGGAAGAAGACTACTACCTATCAAGTGGATGAAATTGAAGATGCAGAGATTGAAACGTTAGACCCTAGAGACGAGTCTCAGGTCATGGAGGCTACCAAAAGTATCATTCTGGGCGATGAGCACCCAGAACGAACAACACAAATTGGTGCGTCACTGGATGTCTCGATAAAATAGGAACTGATAGCATTTCTAAGACGCAAGAAACAGACTTTTGCATGGAGTCATGAAGACATGCCAGGGATAGACCCGAGTTTCCTGTGTCACGAGCTTAACGTGAACAAGAAAATTAAGCCAGTGAAGCAGCAAAGAAGAGTTTTTAGTCCTGAAAAGAACCAAGCTATACAGGAAAAAGTAGAGAAGCTAAAAAAAGCCTTTTTTATTGAGGATGTCAAATATCCTGATTGGATAGCAAATGTGGTGATGGTAAAGAAGAAAAACAACAAGTGGAGGATGTGTGTTGACTTCACTGATCTTAATAAAGCCTGCCCAAAGGATCATTTTCCTTTTCCCCGAATCGATCAACTGGTGGATGCTACCTCAGGGCATGAATTGTTGAGTTTCATGGATGCTTATTCTGGGTACAACCAGATCAAAATGAAGCCTGAGGACATGGACAATACCTCTTTTATCACCCCAAGGGGAACTTATTGCTATAATGTTATACCTTTTGGACTAAAAAATGCAGGTGCAATATATCAGTGACTGATGAACAAGGTGTTTGCAGAGAAAATCATTCATAACGTGGAGGTTTATGTTGACGATATGATGACGAAGAGCAAGAAAGCTGCTGATCATCTAGTTGACTTAGGACAGACCTTTGATCAACTAGAAGAAATATCAAATGAAGTTAAATCCCACCAAGTACATATTTGGGGTGCGAGAAGGTATGTTTCTCGGATATATTGTTAATCAACGAGGTATTGAGGCGAACGCCGAAAAGATCAAAGCCCTATTGGAGCTACGATCTCCAACTACAAAGAAGGAAGTGCAAAGTCTCACAGGGCGAGTTGCAGCACTTAATAGGTTTGTGTCACGAGCAACTGATAGATGCCTCCCATTCTTCAAAACACTCCAAAAAACTTTTAAGTGGAATGATGAATCCGAGGAGGCCTTTCAAGAATTGAAAAAATATCTGGGGACACCTCCATTGTTATCTAGTCTAGTGATGGGAGAAAGATTATATTTGTATCAGGCAGTTTTAGAGAATGCAGTTAGCTCGGCATTGATAAAATTGGAGGACGGAGTGCAAAAACCAATCTATTGTACCAGCAAGGCCTTCCGAGGAGTAGAGATTAGATATCCAAGGTTGGAGAAGTTGGCACTAGCGTTGATCGAAGCAAGCAGAAGGATGAGGCCATACTTCTAAGCTCATACTATAGTTGTGTACACTGATATGCCATCAAGGTAAGATCTGCATAAACTGGAGAAATCGGGAAGATTGATGTACTGGGCAGTAGAACTTGGTGAATATGATATAGTCTATGAGCCTAGATCGTTGCTTAAGGGACAGGCAGTAGCAAATTTTATCGCAGAGTTCACCCATTCTGATATTTCCAAACAGCAGAAGCTTAATGCAGAACAACCCGTAGATGATATGGGATCGTCAAATTTAACCCCCGACCAACTTCCAACCCTGTAGAATCAAGAAAAGATAATCAACGAGCAGTGAGAAGTGCCAGAGGAGGACAAAAGGAAACATCAAATATTCAATCGAGGAACTCTATCTGATAAGGATTTTGCTAATGAAGTACCTGTATGGAAATTGTATGTAGATGGCTCTTCGTGCACTATAGGCAGTGGAGTAGGAATTGTGTTAAACAGTCCGAATGAGATTGATATAGAGTATGCTCTGCTCTTTCAATTTAAAGCTTCTAATAATGAGGCCGAATATGAAGCTATGATCTTGGGTTTAAATCTAGCTAAAACCATGTAGGCAGAGAAGATCGTTGTATTCAGTGATTCCCAGTTAATCGTAAATCAAATTCTAAGGGTGTATGTAGCGAAAGGAGAATTAATGGTCAGATATCATGAAAAATCCATGGAGGTTGTATTGAGTTTTACTGCAGTTCAATTTCTTAGAATACCGAGATTGGAGAATGCACGAGCAGATGCCCTAGCTTGGTTGGCATCAGCTACACGCACCGAGCTAAGAAGAACAATCCCAATAGAAATCTTGGTTGGTCGGAGCATAGATGAAGATTTAATGATGAACTTTATTACCCTCGACTTGGGACCATCCTGGATGGACCCCATTAGGGCTTATATCGAAGAAGGGATTCTGCCACTTGATAAACTCGTAGCTAAGAAACTAAAGTTTAAAGTTGCTCATTATGTATTGACAAATGGCATTTTGTATAGACGAGGAGTTATAGCAGGGCTACAAAGATGTGTCCATCCCTCCGAAGTGAAATATTTGATCGAAGAGGTTCACGAAGGGTCTTGTTGAGCCCATGTAGCAGGTCGGACCCTTTTGCAAAGAATAATAATGCAGGGGTATTACTGGCCAATAATGAGAGCTTATTGCGTAGCTTATGCTAAGATGTGCGATAAATGCCAATGTTTCTCCTCTATCCGAAGAACTCCCCAAGAATTGTTAACACCCATCACGTCCCCTTGGCCATTCTCCATGTGGGGGATAGACTTGGTCAGGACACTTCCAAAGACCAGGGGGAGATTCAAATACCTCGTGGTTGCTGTGGATTATTTTACTAAATGGGTGGAAGTTGAGCCTCTCATTGATATGACATACGATAAAGTCTATCAATTTATTTGGAAGAATATTATTTGCAGATATGGTCTCCCACATGCATTCATTACTGACCATGGAACCCAGTTTGACAATGAGGAGTTTGCTGCATATTGTCATCAATCTAATGTACTGAAGATTCACTCTGCACCAGGCCATCCCCAAAGTAATGGGAAAACTAAAGTGACAAACAGAAAGCTACTGAATGGTTTGAAAAAATGACTGGATGATGCAAAGGAAAATTGGATTAACGAGCTACATTCTGTGTTGTGGGCTTATCGTATCACACCATGAACAACAATAGGAGAGTCTCCATACATGCTGGAATTTGGGAGTGAGGTTGTCATACCTTCTGAATTGGGCCTACCCACGCATAGGGTGTTTAATTTCAATTATCCTGTTAGTGACTTGATGAGAAGATTAGACCTGGATATGCTCGAAGAAGTTAGGGAAGAAGCAAAAATCAAGAATGCAGTATATCAACAACGAACAACTTTATTCTACAACAAAAGAGTGAAGAAGTGTGATTTAAAGGAAGGGAATTATGTGCTGAAGAAAGTGATCCAAAAACATAACAAATTGGAAGCCAACTAGCATGGACCCTACAGAGTAACAGAAGTTGTTCGTCCAGGGACATACAGGATTCAAACCTTGGAAGGAGAAGAATTCAAGAATGCATGGAATACAGAGTATCTGCGCAAGTATTATCAGTAATTAAAACTCCTTTGTAACACAGTTTTTTCAAAAATGAATAAAGTGATGTTTCACCCCCATTTCCTTTTTGTTGAAGTTTTTTTGGAATACTAGTGCTACACACTACACAAACCCACACTACACAAACCCACCCAAATTCACAGCAATTACCACCAACTTCGGTTGGTCAGCAAATCAATTACCACCAACTCCGATTAGTCGGGAATCAATTACCACCAACTCTGGTTGGTCGGTAACTCATCACCACCAACTCTGGTTAGTCGGCAAATCAATTACCACCAACTTCGGTTGGTCGGGAACTCATCACTACCAACTCCGGTTGGTCGGAAAATCAATTATCACCAACTCCAGTTGGTCGGGAACTCATTACCACCAACTTCGATTGGTCGAAAAACCAAGTACCACCAACTCCGGTTGGTCGGGAACTCATCACCACAAACTCCGATTGGTCGGTAAATCAATTACCACCAACTCCGATTGGTCGGGAAATCAATTACCACCAACTCCGGCTGGTCGGGAACTCATTACAACCAACTCTGGTTGGTTGGTACCAAACTAGGCAAGAAGCTGGACGACCTCCCGGGGCATCCACTGTCTAGGCAACAAGGTAATCCACACGAGATTACTACAACTAAGCAGGAACATGGGATGAAAATCATTCCATTGCTTAGGCCTAAAGAGTGACAAGTCACTATAATCATATATTCACGAATGAATGAACAATGACATTCTACAAATTATTTTGAAGAAAACAAAATGGCAAAAGACTAAAAAATTTCTTCATTCAAATCAAGTTAAATTACAGATGATGTAAAAAGTCTGATTCATTATATAAAAATATCCTACTCTATGGGTTTCTTACCCTTTGCTTTTGAAACAGGTTCTACCCCTGCTGGAGGATCGTCTAATGCATAAGGAGAATTTATAAAGTTTACATCTCGCAGCATTCGAACATTCATTACGTAGGGCCGATCAAGCAAGCGCTCTGGGAGAGATATATCAAAGTTTGCATGAAGACTGTAATCGATGAGATACTTGGAAATCAGGCATTAAGGAATTGCGCAAGAAGGAATCTAACTAATATCAAGCTTAAAAGGAGGCATGGGAAAATCGAGCACTCCAGGCTCGTAATAATCCCATAAATAGTGGCCATGCTCCAATTTTAGCACACACAAGGCATTCAACCACCCCTGCTTATATCCCTCATTATTTGACTGCTGCAACCGAGCATCGAGATGGTACAGAGCTTCGTTATACCTAGCCATCCAAAATTCCCTGGGCTGCTTGAGGAACTGATAAGTTAACCTCTCAAGTTTCTCGTGGAGTTTCTTCACTAGAATTTCTTTACTTTCCAGAGCAGAGCTTTGATTAGAGAGTTGTTCGATGAAGTTCAGAATCTTCTTAGACATTTCTGCCAAGGCTTGGTTCTTCACCATCAACTGAATGACTTGATTCTCTAAAGCCGACTGCGTTCTCGCTTCTTCAATGGTGACCCGACCAGCCCTTGCTCGTCCACGAGAAGATCTTGCTCGTCCATGAGTAGATGTGGAGGGTCCAACTCATTTAAAAGTTTCTAACTCATCTCGTAAGTTAGCATTTTCTACTTCCAAGAAAGAAAAGCCTTCATCATTAATGGGGATCGACGCTCCCGAGGAAGAGGCAGCAGATTTGAGTTGATTTATTTCCTCCTACAAAGTAATGTTTTCCTGCTCCAACAACTTGGCGATATGCATATGCTCTTCCATTTCAAGCTTCAGAACACTCTCCTTCTTCTCATGAGTAGAGATGAACTTATCATATCCCTTATCAGCACTCAATTGATGGTACTTCCTCTCATAACCTTAATGTAAAAGTGTGGAGGACTCTTTGTACTACTGCTGAAGTTCCTCGATCATTCCTTAGAGATCTTCAATCATCTCATAGTAGGCCACATTGTTGGAAACAACACGATCGATCAAGCACTTCAAGTATTGGTAAGCTTCAATTTCTCGGTCAGAAGCACCTGATTCGAGAATGTCAATTATTTGGGCCTTATTAAGATTTGCATGACCAGCTTTAAAATAGTCATTGCATTTCTTTATCAATTTTATGTCGTGAGCTGATAAGATCTCCATCCTGGCCATAAAATAGGAAAGAGAATAAATAAAAAGAATCAATAATGATGCAGATAGAGCAAGTAAAAGATAAATTCAAGACGAACAACCAAAGTTCAAATTTTATTCATCATAATTCCAGGTTACATTCAAAAAAGAAATCAAACAAAAGACCCGAATAACTTTACACCTTCTCCTTATTCCCTACTACTTCATTGGACAGTTAGGATGAAGGAGTTGGTTGCTTGAAGGACAATGGTAGCTGCTCAGCAGTAGTGCAGGTTGATTGGAATTTCTCAGAAGGTTGAACAATAGGAACATTAGGGACTTGATCTCCAGTCATCAAAGAAGATTCATCTGAAGAAGCTTCATTTTCTTCTTATTCTCCAGGAGATGGAGGAGGGCCATGAGTGTACTCTTGGAACAGTTCAGAGTTTTCAACAACCTTCAACTCCTTCAAGGATGCTACCCATCCATCTCTAAAGTATTTGACACTGTCATACTCCATTTGAGAAGACATGACAGCCATGCCCTTATTCCAGCCCTAGTCCCAACCAGCACTAAAGGATTTTTTAACTGCAGCTTTCCTCTTTGCCTTCTTCGAGGAGGTCCTCTCCCTAAGGAGCTCTTCTGCAGACTTCAATTTTTCTTCCACCTCCGTCTTCTTTCTCTCAATATCTTGAAGCTTTGTAATCTTCTCCTCAGCAGACTTGAGCTTGACCTTAAGCTCCTTATTACTCTGCTCAGCCTCCCTCAATTTCTTCTCCAAATCTTTAGAGGCAGTCACAGCCTGGTCTCGATTCGATTCAGCAGACTTCAATTGCTTCTCCCAAGCAACTTTCTCTTCCTCATACTTCTGACGAGATGCCTTCAAAGATCGGTTTAGTCCAGAAAAAGCTTCTTCTACTCCACCCGAGGAGCTTGAAGCCCTGATAGCTTCATCCTTCTTGAAAATGCTGTTGAAGCACATCACAAGCTGAAAAAAGAAAGAACTTTAAGTCAACACGTGAATATAGTATTAAAAAATAAAGGGGTCAAGCTAAAGATACTTACTGAAGTAATGTGTTGAGCACCTGTGTAGTAAGTTTCTCGTGAGAAAAGGTGTCTTCAACACCTTGGGATTTTGGAACAGTCCAGGATCTTACCAAGCTCACACCAGAGCTCGGAGCAACAAGAGCTGGAATAATACCTTCAACATTTGAAGGTTGAGAGATAGGTTCAGCAGGTCTTTCAAAAGAACTTCTTTTTAATCTCCTCAGAGGAGCAGGAGCATTTTAAACTAAATATATTATCTCTATTGGGGAGATGACAATAGTCTTACTCGGAGGCACAAGGGGCTTCTCGACAGCTTCCTTGGCAACAATGGGAGGGGGTACATCTATAGTCTTTGTCCCTTTTTCTGGGACATCTTGTTTACTTTTCTTTTCCTCCACTGTGGTAGAGGCAGACTTATCAAAAAAGGCAAGAGCTCTTATCTTCTTCATTAGATCAGTGATGGGGATGCTTAGGTCAGAAGAAGAACCTTCCACACTGGTTTCAGAGGTTGGTACTTGGTCAAGATCAAACACCACAGGGCGAGGACGAGCAGTAAAAGATGATGTGTAGCTTCTGTATTGCAGCAAATAAGAAGCAGATCTAACGTTCTCCTCAGCAATAGATTGATGCAAGCCCCAGATAAGTTTTAAATGCTTTATATTAACCTCGGTTTCTTTTGGAGGTTTCCTTTTACTGTCAACTGTAACAAAAAAAATCAAATGTTAGTGACGTATTTTATCAAATACAAAGAAAACAAGATTTCAAAAATAAAAATAACCTATCCCATTGCCATAAAGTGGACACTTGGGACTTTGGTATACATTATCTCCATTTAATGGAGGGTGTTGCCAACTTTTCATCACAACCCCATGATCAAAATAATCCCTATTTGCATCGGGAAGATTGACAACTAACGCTCTATTTAAAAACCTAGTTTTTAAATAGAAAGTACTATCACTGGTAACCCATCTATAGAAATACATGATCTCTGGAATCCCTAAACGAGTTCCATGAAGTTGATTCAACCTATGTACGTCGTTAATTATCCTCCATGTATTTGGAGCTACTCTTACAGGTATAATATCGAAATATTGTCAAAACTCCAAACACAGGGGATTTAGCGGGAAAGAAAATCCACATTCGGCTACAAAAAGACTTGGGAACCAATGTCCCTCAGCAAAAGAAAAATAATCAGAAGGACCAAAAATATCTTCCAAGATAACCCACGAAGGGATTGAAATCTCAGACCAAAATTTGTCTTAAGATTCAACAAGATAAACCATGGTGAATAAAGAAAATAAAGAAGGAAGAAAATCTTACAGAGGAAATAGAGATCAGTTGTCAATGAACGATGGAAAGAAAGAAGTCACAAGATAGAGAGAAGATGAAGAGTTTAGAAAGACAGATTTGAAAAGTGAAAAACGATAGGATTTCTGTCACACTTAAATACTTTACCTCGGGAATAGAGAAAACAATGATTACAAGGAAAGACGTTTGCATTTCCGGCGGCTAAAAGAAGAAAAGGGCACCAATATCAAAGTGATCATGAAAATTCAAAATATCTACGAAGTCTGATATTATGCGCTCAAAAAGGGATCATACAATTTTCCTAAAATCCATGAAGATCCATACTCTAAGCAGTTTTCAAGCAAACTGTTCCACATTCTCCTTCAACCTCAACTGTGAAACATTAGGGGCTTCTATTGATACCAAATTTAGTTTGCTGACATGACCAATCACTTGAAGACACGTGGTGTCCTACATATTAAATACAAATACTTTAGACGAGCAACTCAGGCTCCCCGAGCAACTTAAGCGTACCGAGCAACTCAGTCGCCCCGAGCAACTTAAGCGTACCGAGAAACTCAGTCGGTCCGAGCTACTTAGCGTGTAGAGCATCAGAATAAAAAGACAGTTATGCATTAAATGCGCATTTATTATCGTACAGATGTATATGCCTACTAGATAACAGCGCATTATCCTTTCATATGTACAACCTCAAGGCTATAAATACATTGTAACTTCCTCCTAAGAGGGGGACTCGGAATTTCTTGGTAAACCTTATTATCAAGATTCAAGGCAAACAGTCAGCAATACAAAACAGTGGACGTAGGCCATTTTCACAAGGCTGAACCACTTTAAAAATCTTTTGTCTTATTTCTTTTTTATCTGTGATTGATTAATTAGATATAATCTAGTTTTTTAGATCAACACGTGTTCTAAAATTTATCTCGATTAACAAACTTTCACCCATACATCATACATCCATTTACCTTTTATTTTTCATAGCATCGTCATACACCATCCCCATTTCCACATCAACTCCATTTTCCATCCTCCATTTTGAATAAGGGAAGAGTGTTGAAAGTATCAAAGAGAAAATTCATCATAGAGAGTGTTTACATTTTTAGCAAATATCTCTCCTAGAGTTCGATCCAGATGGAGAAAATTTTAGATACAAGTCTATGTTGGGGTTATTTGTATTTTTAACAGACTTATCTCACACATTGATGAGTATTTTAAAAAAAAAGTCGCAGTAATAGTTCTCATGAAATAAAGACATTCGTTCATAAAGTGTACTACACTCTTCTTAAACATCCATCAATCCATCCATCAAAACATCCTACTTCATATCATCATATACTCCTTATTTCATTTCCCCTCACCCATAAACATCCATATTGCCCCTAGATGTCCGGGAAAATGAAGGTCAACGTGGTGAATAACTCGGCATTCTCACTATAGTGATTAGCATTCTTTCATGATATCATTTTTATTTCTAAAATGTATGTTCTTTCTTATGTGTCTGAGACGTTTAACATTGCTTACATTTACTCACCTCCTCACACACAAGAGAGATACACTTATCCAAATTTAGTGAGTTCGTTTGAGAGAGATATATCCAATGAGATTGGAAGTTGAAGCATTAATTTAACAAGGCGATTTAGGAACTACTCTTGGGATACTCTGTAATGACCCCATTTTTGTATGCCAATATATATAATCATTTTTACAACTGCGTCTTAATTACTATTTGAAAAAGCTATAATATTACAAATGTGATATTTTGGATTCTTAATATGACAAAGCCCATTTTTAAATTTGAAGAATCAACTGTAAAATAAGTCAAATTGAAGTTTTATGGAACATCCTAAGCTAAGTGATAAGTTTTAGGGTAAAAAATGTAATTTACTGAAACTTTAGGGATTTTATTTTAATTATGCAAGTTTTAGGGACCAAAATGAAAATAAAAGGACCTATTTGAAAATAAATTATTTTCATGGACCTCTAAGAAATATTGAATATATATGGTGTGAAATTACTAAATTACCCATCATGTATAAAATGACCCTTATACCCTTAATACCTTTCCACCTCGTGCTCAACACCTCGTGCTTGGTTTTCACACCTCCACTGTACACATGTCATCATTAGAGGAGAAGCCAAAACACGTGTGTCGTTAGAGGAGAAGCTAAAACACGTGTCCCAATCCAGTGAAATAAGACTGCAAGACGCCTCTGTTATGCAGCACGTCAACGCTGACTCGCCATTGTAAAAGCTTGGTCAGGATGGACACGTGTCAACGCCATGATATCTTTGGAAAATTATAAATAGGACCTTTGGGATCATTTGAAACTCACACCAAATTCCTTGAGAATTATAGAGAGAAGTAGTGAGAGTAAGCATGGAAACGTTTAAGAAGAAGTTCATAGGGATATTCATCTTAAGGTAATCTTAATGTTATAATGCATTTTTATAATTTTAATTTATTATTTTATAGCTTTACTTAGTAGTTATGCAGGCAAAATATACTAAAGGATTCACTACTCAAAACTTAAAATTTAGAATAAATCTAAGTTGATTTTATTTTCAATATATGTAAACTTGTTTAAAATTATACGCTTTTAAAAAAATTATTCCTTTTAAAGAAATTGCTCGTTATTATGGAATCCCATTTAAGTAATTCCAAAGCCAGGCCCGGTGAAGTTATGTCTAGATGAGATGGTATTTAAGTGGTGCCCCTGTGACCCTCCATCTCTGTTGGGAATAAATCCAAAAATGTTATGTCTAGATGAGATGGTATTTAAGTGGTGCCCCCATGACCCTCCATCTCTACTGGGAACCGAATGATTAGGAAGAACTATGAGTTGAATTCTTTAAATACGATGAATGAATATTAAAAATTGAGAAAGTACTCTACGTCATTTCTTGCACATTTAAATTATATGATATTATGCAAACTATGTATTTTGTGAAATGCTTTTATTCTCAAAATGCATCTGATACCGATGATTGATTCATTTGTGATATGTTTATATATCTCCATATAGACATACTAATTGAAATGAGTATTGAAAATGATATTGAATATTGGAAATAAGATTCGGCCTAAAGGACCTCTTTACTGACTGACCTTCCCAGCTGGGTTATCGCTGGTGTGCCCTAAATAAGGCATTATGACGAACTAGTTCGATTGACCCTCAACTACCGGGGAATAATACGGTAGAAGAATACGATATTAGAGTGTACTTGGCCATCAAAATGATATGCTTGAAAGAAAAAGATATCACATTTAATTTATTGCATTCGTGTTATTCTGAGCTGTGATATATATACTTTCATTTCAAAATATATATCTATTTACTGCAAGTTCCTATCTATATATGTATAAGCTTTCTCTTTCGACTTGAATAGGTATCTATTTTCTGAAAACCCTGGAATGTCTGGAGATTGAACCTCATTCGGCTTTTAGCTGATGTTTTATAAATAACCATTTTTTAGGAAACGTTTAGGCTCACGAACGGAACGAAAAAGGACTATATTGAATATTTAGCTTTTGGAGCTCTTTTTCTAAAATGTTTATTTAGAGCATGTCTGGCTCTCTTGTGATAAGTTTTAAAATTTTCTCTTAAGTTTGTAACTCGTTGTTACTTTTATATATATGAAGTTTCCTTTAGAAAGCTCTCATGATGTAATTCCTTTACTTTCAGTATTTTACGATTCATAACCATGTGATCATATTTCCATTGCATTTATTTAAGGAAACAATTAAATCAAAATATTTGTTGCCTTGGTGGCATGTCAAGACACTCATTCCCTACTACTAATTTTTAGATGGGGTCATGATAGAGGTGGTATCAGAGCATATGTTATGAACTCGTAGACTACTGAACATAGGTTTCGAACGTTATAAATTTCATGTTTCTATCCTTAGGAGATAATATTAAATATCGGATTTATGTGATAACCCACCTATGTGTTATATTATTTATAACTGGTCTTTTACTTTTCAATCTTGATATAGAATAATAGATCTTACGTTTTGCCATGACTGTAGAAAATGACCAAGAGAAGATCATCTATGGGAACTAGTGATTCGAGTATTGAAGGACTAGAAGGTGCATACAAGGCGATCGAATGTCTAGCAAAGACTGTGGAGCATCAAGTGAATAATGGAATACCAAGTAATCCAGAACTAAGTAAATGTACTATTGAAAAGTTCAATAAGTTGATTCCTCCATCTTTTAAAGGTACTCTTAACCCCACTGAAGCAGAAAGTTGGGTGATGCAAATAGAAAAGATATTCGATGTTCTTAAGTGTACTGATGAACAAAGAGTTTGATTTTGGAACGTTTATGTTAGAAGGTGAAGTCGAACATTGGTGGAGAATGACTAAGAGAATATACGAGGAAAGGAATAATCCTATAGGTTAAAATGACTTTTTAGTGATATTCTACGAGAAGTATTCTCCTGAAACTGTACAAGACCAAAAAGAAGCCGACTTCATAAGTTTAGTTCAAGGAAATATAACGGTTAGTCAATACGAGGCGAAGTTTATCGAGTTATCCCGTTTTGCACGTCATGTTGTGATAACTGATTTTTTAAAGGCCAAGAAGTTTGAACGTAGGTTAAGGTTGAATATTCATAGTCGAATTTCCATCCTGAAGTTGACATCATATACTGACGTGGTGACTAGAGCAATAATAGCTGAGATGGACAATGAAGAATATAATCAGATTAGAGAAGGTAAGAGGAAGTTTGGGGAATAAAGAGGAAGGAATCCTAATAATAAATCCTTTAGGACTATACCCAATACAGGGAAACCTTTTGTGGACAAACCCTTTAATGTTGATAAATGCCAACAATGTGGTAATATTCATAGAGGGTGACCATATTACCTGGAAATGGGAAATTGCTTTTGGTGTGGCTAAAAGAGACATAAAATGGGAGATTTCCCTAACAAAAGGAAGGCGCCAACAAAGACTTTTAATGAAAATAAGGATCATGGCAGACAAGGTAGAATTTTTAATCTTTTTGATGCAAGGGCTTCTAATGCAGCAATATCAGGTACACTTTCTATATATTCACAACCTTTTCAAGTTTTAATAGTCCTAGTTCTACCCATTCATTTTTGTCTTTACGTTTTGTTAAATGCTTTCCTAATATTCCTGAACCCTTGAATCATAACATACACATTTCTACTCCTTCTGGTGATTTATTGACGGGTACATTAGTATATAAATATTGCCCTATTGATGTCAATAGTCATAAACTATTTGTTGATTTTATAGCTTTAGATATAAGAGATTTTGAAGTCATTTTTGGGATGTATTAGTTAGCATCATATCATGCTAATGTAGATTGTTTTGATAAGAGAGTTACTTTCAAAACTCCTAAGCAACTAAAATTCAGTTTTGAAGGAACTGGCATCCTATCTCCCATGTGTATTATCTTTGCAATGCAAGCCTATAGTTTTCTTGAGAAGGGATGTCCAGGATTCCTTGCAAGTGTGATTGGTTTGCAAATGAAAGAGCATAGTTTAGAAGAGATCCCTATAGCTAAACATTTTCCATATTTTTTTCGGATAATTTACCCAGTCTACCTCCTAGTAGAGAAATAGAGTTTACGATTAACCTTATTCTGAGAGCTAAACCAATCTCAAAATCACCTTATCGCGTGGCACCTTTAGAATTAAGGGAATTAAAAGTTCAATTACAAGATCTGTTAGACAAGAGTTTTATTAGACCTAGTATATCCCCTTGGGGTGCTCCAGTGTTATTTGTTAAAAAGAAGGATGGGACGATGAGGTTATGTATAGATTATCGTGAACTGAACAAGGTAACCATTAAGAATAAATACCCCTACCTCGTATAGATGATTTATTTAACCAACTACAAGGTTAGCAAGTATTTTCTAAGATTGACCTTAGGTGAGGATATCATCAATTGAAGATTAAGGAAGATGATATTTCAAAATCAACTTTTCGTACTAGATATAGTCACTATGAATTTCTTGTGATGCCATTTGGACTTGCTAATGCACCAGCCATTTTTATGGATATGATGAATAGAGTGTTTAGGAAATATTTGGATAAATGTGTGGTTATTTTCATTGATGACATCCTTATTTATTCTAAGAGTGTTAAAGAACACGAGAAGCATTTAGAGATAGTATTACAAATCCTTAGGAAGGAGAAGTTATATGAAAAAATAAAAAAGTGTGAGTTTTGGTTGCCTAGATTTTATTTTTTTGGACATGTCATTTCCAAGGAGGGAGTGTCGATTGACCCTCAAAAGATCGAGGATATACTAGATTGGCCTAAACCAACTAATGTAACAGAGATTCGTAGTTTCCTCGGATTAGCAGGTTATTATCGAAGATTTGTTGAAGGATTTTCTAGCATTGCAAACCTCTATCTAGGTTAACACAAAAGAATTTAAAATATGAATGGTCTGAGGAAGTTGAGAATAGTTTTCAAGAACTTAAGAATCGATTAGTAACTGCCCCAATTTTGACTATTCCTTCAGGGACAGGAGGATTGGTGATTTATAGTGATGCTTCAAAAATGGTTTGGGATGTGTGCTAATGCAAAATGGAAAAGTAGTAGCTTATGCCTCGAGACAATTAAAACCACACAAGAAAAATTATCCAACCCATGACTTAGAATTAGCTATTGTAATTTTTGCTCTTAAGATTTGGAGACACTATTTATATGGTGAGACTTGTGAGATTTATACCGATCATAAGATATGAAATATATATTTACTCATAAATAATTGAACATGAGACAAAGGAGGTGGTTAGAATTGTTGATGGATTATTATTATTTAAATATTCACCATCACCTGTGGAAAGCTAATGTAGTAGCTGACGCTTTAAATAAAAAGTCTATACAAAATTTAGCATGTCTTTTTACCAGCTAGGAAGCTCTATTGCAGGATTTGAGAAGTATGGAAATAGATGTACGTATTTATAGCAAATGAGGAATACTCGCAACCTTACAAGTACAACCCACATTGATAGAAAGGATCGAAATTGCACAAGTAAATGACCTACAACTAAAGAAGAACAGAGAAGAGGTTATTGAAGGGATGAGAATTAATTTGCAATACGGGATGATATATTAAGGTTTGGAGATAGAGTGTGTTCCACGTGATGCCCAACTAAAGAGGCAAATTTTGGTGGAAACTCATTGCTCGAGATTTACGTTTCATCCTGGAAATACCAAGATGTATATAGATCTTCGAGAAGTGTTTTGGTGGAATAATATGAAAAGGGAGATAGAAAAATTTGCCTTCAAAGGGAGTAATACGATTCGGGAATAAAGGAAAGTTGAGCCCAAGATACATAGGACCTTTTGAAATCCTTGAAAAGATAGAAGCTGTTGCATATAAAATAGCCTTGCCACCTGAACTCTCTAGTGTACATAATGTGTTTCACGTATCAATGATAAAGAAATATTTCCAAGATCCAAAACATATCTTAAGTCACGGGCCTCTTCAAGTTAGAGAAGATAGTCGTACATTGAGCATCCAGTGGAAATCTTGGACCATAATGATCAAATATTACGAACCAAGGTTATTCCACTAGTCAAATTATTATGGCAGAATCATTCTGTTGAAGAAGCAACATGGGAGAGAGAAGATGAAATAAAGGAGAGACATCAATACCTTTTTGAAAATTAATGTAAGTAAAGTTTGGGACCAAACTTTTTATAAGGAGGGTAGGATGTAATGACCCCATTTTTGTATGCCAATATATATAATCATTTCTACAATTGCGTCTTACTTACTATTTGAAAATGTTATAATATTACAAATGTGATATTCTGGATTCTTAATATGACAAAGCCCATTTTTAAATTTTAAGAATCAACTGTAAAATGGGTCAAATTGAAGTTTTATGGCACATCCTAAGCTAAGTGATAAGTTTTGGGGTAGAAAATATAATTTTCTAAAACTTTAGGGATTTGATTTTAATTAAAAAAGTTTTAGGGACCAAAATGAAAATAAAAAAGGACCTTTGCAAATAAAATATTTTCAGGGACCTCTAAGAAATATTGAAAATATATGGTATGAAATTACCAAAATGCCCTTCATGTGTAAAATGACCGCATACCCTTAATACCTTTCCACCTTGTACTCGACACCTCGTGCTTGGTTTTGACACCTCCATTGTATGTATGTCGTCATTGGAGGAGAAGCCAAAACATGTGTCGTCGTTAGAGGAGAAGCTAAAACACCTGTCGTAGTCTAGAGAAATAAGACTGCAAGACGCCTCCGTTATGCGACACATCAATGCTGACTCGCCATTGTAAAAGCTTGGTCAGCATGGACACGTGTCAATGCCATGATATATTTGGAAAACTATAAATAGGGCCTTTGGGATCATTGGAAACTCACACCAAATTCCTTAAGAATTATAGAGACAAGTAGTGAGAGAAAGCGTGAAAACGTTTAAGAAGAAGTTCTTAGGGATATTCATCTTAAGGTAATCTTAATGTTATAATGCTTCTTTATAATTTTAATTTATTGTTTTATAGCTTTAGTTAGTAGTTATGCTGTAAAAATACACTAAAAGATTCACTAATCAAAACTTAAAATTTAAAAGAAATCCAAGTTGATTTTATTTTTTATATATGTAAACTTGTTTGAAATCATACGCTTTTAAAAAATGATTATTTTTAAAGAACTTTCTCATTATTATGGAATCCCAATTAAGTAATTCGAAAGTCAGGCCCGGTGAAGTTCTATCTAGATGAGATGGTATTTAAGTGGTGCCCCTGTGACCCTCCATCTCTACTGGGAATAAATATGGAAATGTTCTGTCTAGATGAGATGGTATTTAAGTGTTGCCCCCGTGAGGAAGAACTCTGAATCGAATTCTTTAAATACGATGAATGAATATTAAAAATTGAGAAATTGTTTTAGTAACCTTTTTCAGTAAGTTATCTTAGGATTAAAACACAATATTT
Source organism: Sambucus nigra (assembly GCA_949130495.1). Taxonomy (NCBI): domain Eukaryota; kingdom Viridiplantae; phylum Streptophyta; class Magnoliopsida; order Dipsacales; family Adoxaceae; genus Sambucus; species Sambucus nigra. The sequence continues at coordinate 390,760,678 of OX422223.1, forward strand.
AGAATTGGGATTTATTTAGAATACATAATTAAACCTTTATTGTATTTATTAGATTAACGTGTGATCCAAGACTCAATATCTATATTTTCAAGCCTCTATTTTAGGTGAGTACTCTATGTCATTTCTTGCACATTTAAATTATATGATATAATGCAAACTATGCATTTTTTGAAATGCTTTTATTCTCAAAATGCATATGATACCGATGATTGATTCATCTGTGATAAGTTTATATCTCTCCATATTAACATATTGATTGAAATGAGTATTGAAAATGAGATTGAATATTGTAAATAAGATTCGACCTAAGGGACCTCTTTACTGACTGACCTTCCCAGCTGGGTTATCGCTGGTAAATAAGGCGTTGGGATGAACTAGTTCGATTAACCCTCAACTATCGGAGAATAATACGGTAGGAGAATACGGTATTAGAGTGTACTTGGCCATTAAAATGATATGATTGAAAGAAAAAGATATCACATTTAATTTGTTTCATTCGTCTTATTCTGAACTATCCAATTGTGATATATACACTTTCATTTCAAAATATATATCTATTTATGACAAGTTCCTATCCATATATGTATATGCTTTATCTTTTGACTTGAATAGGTATCTATTTTCTGAAAACCCTGGAATGTCTGGAGAATGAACTTCATTCGGGATTTAGCTGATGTTGTATAAATAACCATTTTTTAGGAAACTTTTAGGCTCACGGATGGAACAAAAAAAATACTATATTGAAGATTTACACTACACCAAAATGACAAAATTGTCACCTTTCAGCCGGCCACCCTTGTCATGGTCATTGACCGTGACACAAATCTCGCGTTTTGTGTCACGGTAATTAACCTTGACACGACCGTGACAATTCTTTAAATAATTGTCATGGCTAATGACCTTGACACGACCGTGACAACTTCTCCAGTAAAAAACAGCCCTAGTCTTCTTTTTTTCCCACCGTTTTTTTGTTTCCCCTCTCTCTCTCTAAGCGATTTCTGCTCTCTCTCTCTCTATGGTATGTTTTTTTCCTCTCTTTCTCTTTCATTTCTATATGTGTGTGTATGTGTGTATATGTATGTGTGTATATGTGTGTATATATGTGTGTATATGTATGTGTATATGTGTGTGTGTGTGTGTGTGTGTGTGTGTGTGTGTGGTGGTGTGTGGTGGGGGAGGGGGCAGGGGGTGTGGTGGGGGGAGGGTGGTGGGGGGGGGGGGGGGGGGGGGTTAACAATTTTATAGCTTTAATTAATAAATTGTATAGCTTTAATTGTAATTTTAATTGTATAGTTTTAGATGAAAGTAAATTAATAATTAGTGTCAATTTCATATGAAAGTAGGATTGCCCCTCATTGTAAATTAGTAAATTAATAATTGTATACTTTAATTATTAGTTTAAAACATCAAATGAATTAATTGAGTAGATGAATTAGGAGTACGGGTTAGACATTTGTTGTTGAAATTGATGTTGGATTATTTTGTTTAGTAAATGTTGGGTTGATTAGTTTTAAAAGTGGCATGACCACTGGATTATTGTCCATATGGGGGTGGGATTTTTCAACTTTTTTTGAAAATTACTTTGTATATCGAACAATATATACAAAGTGTATATATATATATGTGTGTGTGTGTGTGTGTGTGTGTGTGTGTGTGTGTGTGTGGTGTGTGGTGGGGGAGGGGGACAGGGGGTGTGGTGGGGGGGAGGGGGTGGGGGGGTTTGTGTAATAATAATTCCATGTTTTACATCTATTCCGACATATATAATGTATATAATAATAATTCCATGCTTTACATCTATTCCACGTTAGATGTTTTCAACTAATTTAGACATATTTATGTGTGTATGTGTATATGTGTGTATGTGTGTGTATATATGTGTGTGATGGTGTGTGGTGGGGGTGGGGTAGGGGTGTGTGTCTATGTGTACTAATAACATTTTTTTATCTGTACTAATAACATTTTTTTACAGCAAATGTCTCCTTCAGATATTAAGGCGAAGATGATGATGATGTTTATGATGATGTCATCTGGGCTCGGTGGTAGCGGAGGCGACGAGGGCTCCTCCGCCCCTAGGCTCCCCAAATATGGAAAATTTGGGATTACCATTGAGAACAAATCGGAGCTATTAGCAAGATCCCTCGAGCTGCTAAAGACGATCATCGGCCCGGGGTTTATGAGTTGGAAGGAGGTGCCATATGAGCTCAAGTTAGCTGTTTGGGCGGCACTATAGGTAATATATTTATATTTATATGAATATTTCTATTTCAATTTCAATTTCGATTTTATTTTATATTTATATTTATATTTATATTTATTCGCAACTAACATTGAATTTGTTGGACAGGAACAATTGAACTTGGATCCAAAGCTACGCGATTTCGTCTTGGAGCAGTTGAGGGAGCAACACAAGACGTGGAAGAAAAATATGCGGACACGGTACTTTGGGAAAACACGAAAGTCCATTATACAATGGCATGGATCTGTCCCGCCTAAGGAGCCGATCTCATTGGCACAGTGGCAAAAGTTCATTGACAATGAGATCGAGGATCGACAATTGGCATCTCGCCAATCGGGGAGGGAAAATCGGGCAAAAAAGACGGACGTGCACTACTCCGGTCGGACCTCTTACGCCGAGGTGGAGCATAGGATGAAGGTAAGATTTAATTTTTCTATAACTACAAAAATATATTATTCTTCATTATTTTACTTTGCGAGGTCGATACTAATTTTACTTTATTTTATTTCAGGGGGTAGGGAGTGGGCCAGGGGGTAAGACACATAGGCTCGATACTTATGTGGCGCTTCGGACGAATAAGGGGAAGGACAAGGAGGTGTCCCCGAGCATCGCGGCCACGATTATAAGTAATCCGACAGTTTAATTTTTGTTAATTACGTTATAATTTTTTAGTTTACTTATTTTACTAATCATGTGATTTTTGTCGTTTCAGGCAAAGCTTAAGGAAGTGCATGAGTCGCAGTCTGATGCCGATAAGGAATCTTTGTCCACATACACACTCAGCCAAGTGCTTGGCTCTGATTGCAAGGGAAGGACAAGGGGGGTGAGATCACGGGTGGCCAAATCTAGGATCATCGAATTGGAGACGAGCGACACCGGGTTGGCCCGAACGGTTGATTCACACGACGTGAAGCTGTCCCGTTTGGAGGCAACGGTCCAAGATATGTACGCATTCATGATGCGTACGTTGGGCGGAGACCGTAAGGGGAATGGGAAAGGGAAGGAGAAGGCAGTGGAGGAGGAGGAGGTGCGGGAGAAGGAGGCGCAGGGGGACGAGGATGTGGACCTCACTGCTTCTTCACCGTCACGTGCGTATTTCGATGATCCACTTCCTTATTTGTCTCCCTTCCCCAGACCATTGTCGACACTTGGTTGGCCGAGCGTGTTCATATTAGATGTATTTGATGGCCAGCGGATAGGGCGGGGGTTGAGGGACCCGAATATCGTTGAGGGTGGTATAGTTCATGGACGTGCGCTTCAAGCGATCGAGTCCAAAGTGCTCATCACGCATGTGATACTCGGGAAGGAGAACTCCCTATTGTGGTTGGGCGAACAATGCGGCACGCTGTATATTAGTGGGTATGTCAATTCGTATATCGTGTGGACAACTCACCTCCTCACATTTACCCAAGACATATAGTAACATTATTTTTAAGTTTGTCCATTTTAATTATATTTGGATTATATCGTCATGTATATTATTTCTATTTTGAATATTTGGATTATATCATCATGAATATATATTTGCACTATCTTTAGTTTATTTGGATGTATGATGTTTGAATAGGTACAACCAACGTTGCTATAACAGGTACAAATATACTGCTGGGTAGTGGCAGTGGCCATACTGCCCAGCAGATTTTTTTTAAATTCTACCCAGAATTGTCATGGTCATTGACCGTGACAAGTCCTTGACAAATAAGGTTGTCACGGACTTGCCACGGTCAATGATCGTGACAATTTTTTAAATATTATCACGGGTTTGTCACGGTTAAGAACCGTGACTAAACTTGTCACGGTCCATGACCTTAACATGACCGTGACAATCCTAACCGACTTGTCAAGGTCAATGATCGTGACATGTCCGTGATAAAAAAAAATTGTCTCGCCTCGAATTGTCACGGTCATTGACCTTGACAAGTCCAACTTGTCAAGGTCAATGACCGTGACAACAGTGCAGATTTGGTGTAGTGTTATCTTTTAGAGCTCTTTTTATAAAATGTTTATTTAGAGCATGTCTGGCTCTCTTGTAATAAGTTTTAAATTTTTCTCTTCAGTTTGTAACTCGTTGTTACTTTTATATATATGAAGTTTCCTTTAGAAATCTCTGATGACGTAATTCCAGTACTTTCAGTATTTTACGATTCATAACCATGTGATCATATTTCCGTTGCATTTATTTAAGGAAGTAATTAAATCAGAATATTTGTTGCCTTGGTGGCATGTCAAGACACTCGTTCCCTACTACTAATTTTGGGATTGGGTCGTGGCATACTCGACCCATTTTGAGTTATTCACACCACACACGTTGAGTTCTAGGAAGGATGTGCCATGAGTATTTACTCAACTGAACTTTTTATACACTTCTAGCTTGTATTTCTCAAAATATTTCTTTCGTGATGGATTGTTTATTTATTCTACGTCTAATAAGAGATTGACTGCCATTTGCTAATAAAGAAATTTGTGGGTATATTCCCTGCAAACTCTCACGAGGCAAAACTCGTCCTGTAGTGTAACCTATAGGTTTAAAGGATTATTGCACATGCAAAGTGCAATCGTAAGTGCCCGCGAAAGTGGTACACTTTTGGTTTCTTATCTTTCTTTATCTCTATTTTATTTTTGCTTAAGGACTAGCAACGTTATGTTTCGGGGGTGTGATAAGAACCCAAAAGTGTTTAAATAATACCCCAAATAAACGAATTTTAATTGCTAATTCTCGGTAAAATGAGTCTTATGCGCTTATATGTTTATTGTGTAGGCTTTCTTACACTTGCGGAGTTCAAATGCATAAATCATGGATAATGCAGTGCATATGCGATTAATAATGAGCTTACCCCAGTCCCGTAGCCTTACCCTATCCCCGAAACGAGTCCATACCTGCCTAAACCTAAATTGAGCCTTGTGTGTGTTTAGTTTGCTTTTTTAACATTTTTTAATATTTTTAATTGAATCGTTTTTAATTTTTAGAATTTATTTTACATTTGTTTAGGGTCTTGTGTATATTTTTAGGATTTAATTGTGTTGGTTATTTTTAATATTTCTTTTTATTTAGGAGTAAGTTTTATTTTTTTCTTTTATTTTATTTTGGTCTTTATTTTAGTTTTATTTAGCTTTATTTTTAGGATAGATTTGTTTTGTCTTTTATTAGGAATTTAATTTTTACTTTATATTTTCTTTAGTTTTATTTTATTACGATTTTATTTTTTAGTTTTTATAGTTTTTTAGTTTTTTAGTTTTGTTAATTTTAATTTTTTAGTTAGATAGTTTTGTTTTTTTAGGTACAAACTAACACACATATTAAATCCACTCACACACACCATTCCATACACCTAAACACACTCAAACTAATCCCTCACCCACACCATAACTACCATACACATACACAAACCATAACCCCCCACATCATCTTCAACCTCCCACCACCCATTCTTTCTCTCTCCTCATCATCCATAACCAAACACCCAAACATTTCCACCAAATCAAAACCAGGCCCACTTTGATCCCAAACTCAAAAACACCAACCCGATTCAAAAACCCAGACCCATTCCAACCTCTAAAACCCAGAGTCTTAGACCCGTAAACTCGGATACGAACTCAACCCGACAACCCATTTTCGACCAATCCTACTGGACAGAACCCGACTCAATTACTAGAAAACACAAACCCGAATTAATCCGGTCAACTCATTCCACTGCTATCGTAATCCCTCAAACCGGAGCAACCCAACTTCGGCAGAACTTAACCACCTGAAAACTGTGACCACGACCCATAAAAACCCAGGATCCAGTTGCGGTCAATACCTAAACCTACTGCTAGTGAACCAACTTCCAACACTACCTTAACCCCAGCTCAACCCGAGCTCCGATACTCATATTCCAAACCCAATTCCGAACCATTCAACCTCCAACCCATCCATAGTCCAAAACCCATATAAACTTTCCATACCTATCTTGCAGGATTCTGCCAAATCCAAAACATAATACCCACATGTGTTTCAAAAGAGTTCTACCCCTTTTGCCCAAAATACCCCCACCTAAATAAATAAAATCCAACATTACCCTCCTTATCCATTTACCCCGGTTTCCCTTAAACAAATCAGATTCTTCTTACCACATTCATTCCATGCACATGTGTGTATTTGTCCCAAATTACCCCCCATTCCACCAAACACCTCTCATGCACCATTAAATCCCAATTATACCCCTTGCCCTAATATTCCCATTATAGAAGCAAGAGAAGACCCATTTGAAGAAGAGTTATTTTTCTAGAGAGATAGTTTAGAGTGGAAAAATACAATAGAGAGAGAAACACCTTGTAAATAGTTTTTTTTCTTTTATTTATTTTAGAGATTAGTGAGAAATCAAAGTGTATTGAGAGATTCAATTGAGTGTATGTATTTAATTGAAAATATTTGGATGCTCATATTCAATGGATATTACTCAAGCTTAATGAAGATTTAGAGTTCAATTTTGCAAATCAAGGAGACTTGTTTGAAGATTTGTTCTCTTATTTGTACTATTTCATTTTAATGCCTTTGATTGCTTGATTATTGTATTTTATCATCATGATAGGTTAGAAACCCCTTTCAAGGGGTGGGGTGATCCCATTATTTGATGTTAATCCACTTTAATTAGTTTATTTACTTTAAATGTTCATTTGATAATTAACTTTGCACTCTTACTTTTAATTTACACCTCGAAAGAGGGTAAATGATTTTCGAGAGAAAATCGAGATTCTAGTCTTAGTTTCCATTTTAGAATCGAACTAGAGATAGGTTTTTCTAAAATGTGAAATTATTTCTTGGAATTTCAACTCTAAGCTGATTTTTATGATCTAAGCTAATTTCGTAAATCAATCCTAGCGGGTGGTTTATTAGATGATGTTTGGATCTACTTTTCAAGAGTTGTAGGAGTGTTAAATTTAATTTTCTAAAAGGTTATTATTAGAATTACATTTGCAACGAGAGTTGATTTGTAATTTTGATACTAACTTGGGACGTTTAATTTGAGTGAATAAATTAATTAGATTATGTAGAATATATGGTGTAATCGCATCCCTTATTAGCTCTCACTTTGATTTCCTCATTCATCTAATATTTTTCGTTTTATTTAGCTGTATTTCACTCATTTTTATCGCACTTTTTAGTTAGACTCTAGATCTTTGATTTAGTTTAGTCTTATTTAACCACTCATTGAAAATATTTTAATATTAAAAAAATCATAAAAAAAATAGAAAACAAAGAAAAAATTTAAAAAGAAAATAACTAGAAAAAAATGAATTGCGTATCTTCTCATGTGTTTCACTTCTTAGAGTTGGATTGATACCTCACTTACCACAATACTCTAGTTTTTTTTATAATTTTGTAGGTAATTGAATGTTTTGATTAACTTGGCTTGGAATAATGACATATCCACACAAAATTCAAGTAATCACTGTGGTCGAGGATGGGGGAGAGACGTATCCGGCTCCACTCGAGAAATAGGAGATGACGCGTGAACTATTTGTGAGGAAGGACATTCAACTAAGGAATGCCCGATGATTCCTACCTATAATGTTATACTCCAAGATCAAGTCGATGCGGTGGGATCATATAAGGGTTATATTAATGCCCCTTAGCAGAATTCCTATAATCCCTCGTGGCGTTAGCTATGGGAAACCAAACATAGCGATGAACCTCAATCCACATGTGTCCCAACATCCGCCATAACTCCCACCATTTCAACAAGATCCACATACGCAAGCGCCCCCTCCCTCGCCTTATAAAATCCCATAACGGAAGAACCTCGAGGACACTTAAGCCCATTCCACACAAACTCAGTTAGTGATAAATGCTCAAAATGCCCAAATTTTTTCCCGATTTAAAGGCGTCATTGTCTAAGTTGCAATCCTCCTTAAGTGTCCAAGAGAAGAGCAAGTTTCCTGCCTAAGGCCAATGACCTACCGATAAGAACAAAGGATAATGTCAAGCATCTACCACTTTACATAGTGAGAGAATTTTTGACTTGTCACTTCCCCCACACGATGAGCAAAATGAGAAGTAGATTTCGCCCGATACAAAGGAGGCTAAAGATGCCCCTTTGGAAGAGAGTGGTAAAGAAGACACAATTAGGCCCTAGGTGGTAGTGAAACCCCCTTAATTCTGCTCCTTACCTTCAATGGTTGGCTCCTCCTTCTAAAGGGGCCTCCTGTGACGATATATTATAAGTGTTAAGAAAGTATAGCTTAATTTACCTTTTCTCAAGGAAATCCATAAAATTCCCACTTATGAAAAGTTTCTGAAAGACTTGCTAATGGTAAAGTGTAGGCTAAAGGTAATGAAGAAGGTGTTCTTAGCATAAAACATTAGCTCGGTACTTTTAAGCAACCTCCCACCAAAGTATAAAGATCCGGGTGCAGCTAACATTTCGTGCATCATTGGATAAAGTAAAATTGAGAGATCACTATTAGATTTAAGGGCGGGTGTTACCATTCTCCCTTACTCCATCTATGGAAAACTTAATTTAGGGGACCTTAAGCCCAAAAAAATTACTCTCCAACTCACAAATTGTTACATGACGATACCTGGGGGGATTATTGAGGGCGTGATCGTCTAAGTTGACCCTTTTGACTTTTCGATAGATTTTGTTATTTGGGAAACGAAGCCCTCCCCTTCCTCGAGCAATCATGTTCCCGTGATTCTTGGCCGCCCATTTTTAGCTATAGATAATGAATTGATTAATACACACAATGGGAAAATGCAACTCACATTCGGGAACATGACTATCGAGACTAATATATTCAACATCACCAATCAAATAGGTGATGAGGATGACTTACACAAGTCGGACCTTATAGAGGAGGTAGTACATGAGCATATCGAGGGTAATCATACTAGGGATCCGTTAGGGGTGTGTCTAGTTTCTACGAGTGAGAGAAATGACACGTACACAAGTTTTGATCGGGAAGTGAGGGAGTTGAGAGAGAGATTATATGAGGTTAAGAGAGATAAGGAAGTGAGAGACATTAGTTGGGTATCTCTATTCGAGGAACTACCACCGAGGGAATCCCGCACGATTCCCTTCGATGAGAAATTTCCTACCCTCGAATTGAAAAAGCTTCCCTTAAACGTTAAATATGCTTATTTAGGAGAGGATTAGACATATCTTGTTGTTGTCTCCTCGAGTCTGAATAAAAAGAAAGAGGGTAATCTTATGGCTATTTTAAGGAAGCACAAAAGTGATTTTGGTTAGAGCAACATGAATTTGAAGGGTATAAGTCTTCTAATTTGAACCCATAAAATCCACTTAGAGGATGTGAGACCCTCTAGGGAGATACAAAGACGTTTGAACCCCACGATGAATGATGTCGTGAGATCATAAATTATAAAATTATTGGATGCGGGCATTATATATCCCATCTCGGATAGCAAATGGGTGAGTCGAATACAAGTCGTTCTGAAGAAGTCGGGAATGAATGTGGTCGAAAACACTAGGGGGAACTTATACCAAAAAGTATCACCACCGAGTACTGGAAGCTCAATGATGGAACTCTTAAAGATCATTTCCTCTTGTCGTTTATGGACCAAATGCTTAGCCACCCATTTTATTACTTTTTAGATGGTTATTTCGGGTATAACCCAATTGAGGTGGATGTATTAGATTAAGAAAAGACTACATTCATGTGTCCTTTTAGTACGTTTGCCTACAAACGTATGACATTTGGACTATGTAATTCACTCGCAACCTTTTAACGGTGCATGCTTAGTCTTTTTAGTGATATGGTCGAGTGGGGCCTTGAGGTGTTTATGGACGATGTCAACATTTTTAGCCCCTCCTTTGATCATTGTCTCGCTAATATTGAGAAGATATTAGCCCGTTGTGTGGAAAAGAACTTGGTACTGAATTGGGAGAAGTGTTGTTTCATGATTACCGAAGGCGTAGTTCTTGACCACATAGTTTCATCTAAAGGTATTGAGGTTGATAGGGCAAAGATTGACATCATCTTTGAACTCCCCCCACCTAAATCACTAAAGGATGTGCGCTCTTTCTTGGGCCATGCGAGGTCCTATCATAGGTTTATTAAGGACTTTAGTGCCATCTCTAGGCCCTTAAGCAAAGTACTTGTGAAGGACGCCCCCTTTTAGTGGAGGGAAGCATGCCACGAAGCCTTTGAATAATTGAAAAGCATGCTCATTTTTTCTCCCATCATGCGAGCTCCGAATTGGACCCTTCCATTAGAGCTCATGTGTGATGCGAGTGATTATGTGGTTGGGGCTATTTTGGGGCAACGCAAAGATAAGAAGGCCCACGTCATTTACTAATCTAGACGGACCTTAAGCGGACCCCAACTTAACTACTCCACCATGGAAAAAAAAGTTTCTAACGATGGTATTCGCCTTAGATGAATTCCATTCTTACCTCATTGGTTCACCCTTTACATGCTTAATCGACCTCGTGGCTCTCAAATATCTCCTTTCTAAAAAGGATGCGAACCGAGCCTCATTAGGCGGATGTTATTACTCCAACAATGTGGCCTTTTTATTAAAGATAAAAATGGAGTAGAAAACGTCGTAGCTGATCAAATATCGAGGCTTTCGCCCGACGTACCTAAAGATCCTATGCCCATATACGAATATTTCTTAGATAAGAAATTGTTTGCCACTTACTCTCTCCCCTGGTTTGTGGACATAATGAATTATCTTGTCACGGGGGTCGTTCACCCCGATTGCACACTGCAAGAGAAGAGTATGTTCTTTACTTGGTCGTGCATGTTTTTCTATGGCAATCCTTATTTGTTCAAATATTACTCCGACCAAATAATCCGGAGATTTGTGCCAGATGACGAGATTTCTAGTGTCATTTGGTTTTTTCATACGAAAGCATGTCGTGGGCATTTTTCCACAAATAAAATGGCCGCTAAGATCCTTCAAAGTGGTCTCTATTGGCCCATAATTTTTTTAGATGCAAATGCTCATTGCAAATATTGCGGTAGATGACAAAGAATGGGAGCCATCACTCGACGAGACATGATGTCATTGACCAATATTCTCGTTATTGAGATATTTGACTATTGGGGCATCGACTTCATGGGTCATTTCCCTCCCTTCTTTGGTTTCATATACAGCCTTGTCGCGGTAGATTATATGTCAAAATGGGTTGAGGCCATAGCTGCTAATATGAATGATAACAAAGTGGTGATAAAGGTCATTCATGAACATATACCTTCTCGCTTCGGTGCTCCAAAGGAAATTATTAGTGATAATGACACGCACGTTTGCAATAGGCCGTTAGAGAAATTAGTGAGAAAGTATGGAGCCGTCCACAAGGTTGGGACGACTTATCACCCACAAACAAATGGGAAAGACGATCTAGAAAATCAATAGATCAAGAAAATTATTGAGAAGATCGTTGATCTTAACCGGAAGGATTTCTCTACTCAATTGATCGATGCACTGTGGGCTTATCGGACCGCTTACACCAACCCCCTCAGAATGTCCCCATTTCGCTTTATCTATGATAGCCTTTCCATCTCCCCGTCGAGCTCGAGAACAAAGTGTATGGGAAATTAAGAGGTTGAACTACAACTTAGATAAAGCTGGTGAAGTACGAAAAATTTCAAGTGCATAAGTTGGAATAAATGTTCAACTATGCGTATGAGAGAACCCGCATATCCAGAGAAAGGATGAAACTCGCGCATGGACAAACTATCCATTGAAAGGAGTTTCATTCGGGTAAAAAAGTTTTGCATTACAACCCGTGATAACACTTGTTTCTCGACAAGTTACGTTTGTGGTGGACCGACATCATAAAAGAAGTGTTTGCCCACGGTGCAATAGAGCTAGAAAATCCGAAGGGTGGGGGTACATTTAAGGTTTATAGACAGCGCCTAAAGCCATATCTCGAGGATTTTGTTGAGGAAGTCGACACGATTTGGTTATCAGACCCTGATTACGGGTTATCGAACCTCGTTTACAGGGCGGAGTAGTTTTTTCGAGAGTTCGTCGCACCCCCAATGCGTATGGGGTGATTTTTGTATATATTAGTGAGTTGTGTTAGGTTTAGGTTAGTTTAAAAGGTCTCTAGAGTTTGTGATTTAGAAAGGTTAGGAGCACTGAAATAACGCACCATACACAAGTGAGCATACGTCTCATTACAGATAGAGTTTGAGGTGTCTTGAGGTACCGAAGGGTTAGGGGAGTCTTAGGAACCTTTATAGAGTAGGAAAAGGGGATTCTCACACTTAGCTTATGGAAAAAATGGAGAAAGTGGCATTTGAGACAGCCTTCTCATGCGAACCAGTTCAACCTAGGGCCAAGCCAGTTCGGAAGTCAAATCGATTCCCCTCAAGTACGAACCAGTAAAAAATACCTTCTATCAGATTCATCTCCACTTCTCTTTTTCCCACTAATTTCCATTCCTAAAATTCAATCCCCCCCCCCCCCCCCTCCCAAAAAAAAAAATTATCCCCCTCCCAGCTAAAATTTTCAACTTTTGCCATCCCTCCACCTTTCAACTTTTTAACCAAAAACCAACCCTCTACACGTATATCCCACATTAAAAATACAATTTCCTTCCTCTCTCAAATTTCCCTAAGATCACTCCTTAAATTTCCAATGAATGGTTATGTTATTCTTTTATAATTTCACTTATTGCATGTTAATCAGATTAAATTTAAAATTTGACAACTCACTTTTTAAATACTAGGTGGTTAGTAATTATTAAAATGTTTTCGATAGTGATGCTATTAACTTAACTAACTTGACATTTTGTATTAATTTAATAAAGGAGTATCTACCCGGTATTTAATTAGTCGGGGTGTCACAGGTGGTATCAGAGCATCAGGTTCTAGTGTCCTTAGGATCTGTACGGCTTGTTATGTTTCCGCTGAGCTTTCTTTGATGTAGAGCCCTATATTTTAGGACTGTTGTATTCTTTTGTGTATGCTTCGCTCTTCAGCTATTTTGAGTTAATAACTGCAAACTTATAGACTTTACTCTTATTTCAGATGCCTCCACGACGTGCGCAACAGGTTCCTAGGGATGCACAGCCAAAGCCACAGCCTGCACCAGTACAGGGCACCATGAATGCTGCCGAGGTTGCAGCTATTGTAGCCAAAGCGGTAAATGCCGCCCTAGCCGTTGTACAGCAGGCACCGGTAGCCACGCCAGTTCAGGCACATGCATTCCCGTCTGCTTGGGAATGCATTCGTGATGCTTTTCAAAAAGCACACCCTCCGGAGTTTGCAGGTAGCTCCGATGTTGTGGTATCCAGTCACTGGAGGAAAGATATTCAGAGGAACTTGAGGATGTATGAGTTCACCTATGTTCAGAAGTAGATACTAGCTACTTTCAAGCTAGTGGGATCTGCATTGCAGTGGTGGGAGTCCATTACCACCGCAGAGGAGAGGGATACTCTCACTATACAGGAGTTTTGGGTGCGGTTTGATCGCAAATATTTTTCGTCAGCTGTTCACACGGAGATGAGGAGGAAACTGACGAACCTCAAGAAGGAGGGAAAGACTGTGGCCGAGTATGAGGCCGAATTCACTAATCTACTGAACATTGTTTCAGATGAAATACCGACTGAGGAGAAAAAGATTCAGAAGTTCACAGATGGATTGACTTGGAGGATCCGTCAGCATTTGTTGGGGAATCTCTCGTTGGCTACTTATTCTGACGTGGTTAACGCTGCACTACTGCACTACCAGGATCACCGCTTTCACATGTCTGAGAGCAAGAGATCAGGAGAGTCCAGCCATCAGGGCAGGACTGGGGGAAATGGTTCCAGCGGGGCACACTCTGCTCAGGGACAGTACAGGCAGGGTGACCAGGGTTCCCAGTAGGGGATCCTAAGAGATTCAGATCGGGAAATTTCAGAAGTGGACAGGGAGGTTTTAGGCAGGGCCATCAGGGTCCGAACGGCCATCAGGGCCAGCAGGGTCAAAATGGTCAGCAACAGCAGTTTCAACAGGGCCAGCATAGCCAGGGGAGGAATGGTAACGGCCACCAGGGCCGAGGGTAGCAGGGATAGCGAGGGGGAAACTTCCCGGGGAAGTGTTATGCTTGTGTCAAGACTGGCCATAAACACCAGGATTGTCCTGATAGGGGCAGGGCCCCACAGCAGCAGCAGCAGCAGGTGCTCGACAGGAGCCACAGAGGCCTATGTTTCCTGCCGCCCTCCCAGCACCACCACAGATGGCAGCATTACCACCCATTCCAACGGTCCCAGTTCAGCAGGGACATCTTCCGTATGGGAGAGTGTATCAGCTCCAGCAAGCCGCAGCCCCACAGGATCCACCGGCCATTGAGGGTATGTTCTCTATTCAGGGGACTAGGGGAGTATTTTATTTGACACGGGGGCCACACATTATTTCATTGCTATGAGATTTGCACGCACCATTGGGTTGTTAGACACCGCCGAGAGCACGGTTACTTGTGTAGATTCACCGTTGAGTAGAGGTTCCGTGATTTCCCATATATGTAGAGGCGTGAGTATAGAGATTGGGAGGTTTACTTTACCCGTAGATATGTTAGTGTTAGAGATGACCGAGTATGATGCCATTATTGGTATGGATTGGCTAGTTGCGTACCGAGCCATGATTGACTGTTTTAGTAGGAGTATTATCTTTGCCATTCCCTGGTAGGGGATGTTTTTAGTGGCGATGCCTCGCCCTGAGGGAGGATCGTCCACTCACTTGTACTATATAGAGGAGGAGACCTCTAAAGAAGTGGTGATACCACTTGATGCAATTCCAATTGTGAGGGAGTATGCTGATGTATTTCAGGATATACCTGGACTACCTCCGAGTAGGGAGATAGATTTTGTGATCGATTTGACGCCGGGCACTTGGCCTATTGCCCGCGCACCTTACCGTATGGCTCCAGCAGAGATGAGAGAGTTACGGGATCAGATTGAGCAGTTATTGGGTCAGGGGTTTATCCGGAGGAGTACTTCGCCGTGGGGTGCCCCTGTGTTGTTCGTAAAGAAGAGGGATGGATCATTGAGGTTGTGTGTAGATTACCGAGAGTTGAATAAGGTCATGATACGAAATAAGTATCTATTACCCCGAATCGATGACTTATTCGACCAGCTGAGAGGAGCTTCTTTCTTCTCAAAGATTGATTTGCGATCGGGATACCATCAGTTGCGTATCAGGGAACAAGATGTTTCAAAGACTGCTTTTTTAACGATATATGCTTCCTACGAGTTTCGGGTTATGCCTTTTGGCTTGACCAATGCTCCAGCCGTGTTTATGGACCAGATGAATAGGGTATTTAGAGAGTTCTTAGACCAGTTCGTCATTGTCTTTATCGATGACATTCTGGTTTACTCCTAGACAGAAGAGGAGCCCGCCGAGCATTTGAGACAGGTGTTACAGACGCTACGTCAGAACGAGTTGTATGCAAAGTATGAGAAATATGGGTTTTGTCTGAAGGAGGTTCAGTTTTTAGGGCATATTATTTCAGACATGGGGATATCTGTTGATCCGGGGAAGGTATCCGCGGTGAGGGAGTGGGGACAACCCACGACACTGACTGAGATCCGTAGTTTCTTGGGCTTAGCAGGATAGTACAGGAGGTTTATTCGGGGTTTCTCAAAGATAGCGGGTCCATTAACACACATGACTCGTAAGGGTGTGCCATTCATTTGGAACGATGCTTGTCAGTTGGCATTCAATGAGTTGAAGGACAAGTTGACCTCAACAGCTGTGTTAGCATTTCCGAGACATGGAGTTGAGTATCTAGTCTACACCGATGCGTCCTTGCAAGAACTTGGTGGTGTATTGCAGCAGGAGAGTCAGGACATAGCTTATGCTTCCCGTAAGCTTAAGCCTCACGAGAAGAATTACCCCACCCATGACTTAGAGTTAGCGACAGTTGTATTTGCCCTTCGGATTTGGAGACACTATCTCCTGGGGGAGAAGTTCCAATTGTTCATGGACCACAAATCTCTACAGTACCTATTCACGCAGAAGGAGTTGAATATGCGACAACGGAGGTGGCTTGAGTTTGTGAAGGATTATCAGTTTGATATCCAATATCACCCGGGGAAGGCTAACGTGGTAGCAGACGCGTTGAGCCGTAGGCCAGTAGATGAGGTGGCCGAGGTGTGGAAGGCTAAGTGGAAGGAGTTGGGACACCAGGATGCAGTGGCCCGATCGTTCATGTCTGTGATGACTGTTACACCGCAGATTGTCACGAGGGTGGTAAAGGCACAGGCAAGTGACTCGTTCTGTCAGGAGCAAATAGTTCGATTACTAGCAGAAGGAGCAGAGTCCTATACCGTTAGCTCAGATGGGGGATTATGCTTCAATGGGAGACTAGTCGTTCCAGAAGGGGAAGACTCGCGACACGAGGTAATGGGAGAGTCGCACGGCTCACGGTTCGCAGTACATCTCAGTGGGGATAAAATGTACCAAGACATGAGACGTCAGTATTTGTGGAGTGGGATGAAGAGAGATATTGCCGTGTTTGTTTCTAAATACGCCACTTGTTAGCTGGTAAAAGTGGATCATCAGAGATCTGCAGGACTTTTACATCCATTAGAGGTCCCGATGTGGATATGGGAGAGCATCTCCATAGACTTTATTACGGGGTTACCTACGTCACAGAGGGGTCACGACTCCATTTGGGTAACTGTGGATAGGTTGACCAAAGTCGCTCATTTTCTACCCATAAGGACAGACTACACTACGGGACAGTATGCCCAGATGTTTATTGCAGAAATAGTGAGACTTCACGGTGTGCCCCTAAATATCGTGTCTGACCGAGACAAGATATTTGTTTCACAGTTTTAGGAGAGTTTTCAGGAGGCCATGGGCACGGAATTACGGTTGAGTATGGCTTATCACCCGCAGATCGATGGGCAAACCGAGCGTACAAATCAGATATTGGAGGACATGTTGCGTATGTGCATCATAGACTTTGGGGGTGGATGGGAGCAGTATCTTCCACTGGTAGAGTTTGCTTATAATAACTCCTACCAGTTCACCATTGGCATGGATCCATTTGAGGCATTGTACGATAGACCTTTTCGTTCCCCAGCATGTTGGTTAGAGGTGGGGGACAATAAACTACTTGGGCCAGAGGTGATTCAGGATACTTCAACAAGGATAGAATTGATACGGAGTATCATTCGGGTAGCTCAGGATCGGTAGAAGAGCTATGCTGATGCGAAGAGGTTCTTCAGAGAATTCAAAGTGGGGTACCAGGTTTTACTCAGAGTATCTCCTATGAAGGGTATTATGCGTTTTGGGAAGAAGGGGAAACTGGCACCGAGATATGTGGGGCCATTTCCTATCATCGAGCGTATTGGGTCCGTTGCATATAGACATGGGTTACCGGAGCATTTGCATAGGATTCATGATGTGTTTCATATTTCCTCGCTAAGGAAATATCTTAGGGATGATTTGGCTCATTCTCACATTGCTTTGGAGGACATCGATCTCCAGCCTGATAGCTCCTACGAGGAGGGGCCGATTGCTATTTTGGACCGAAGCGAGCGGAAAATGCAGTCAAAGATAGTACCGTTGGTACGTGTTCAGTGGTGGCATCATAATGCCGAGGAGTCCACATGAGAGCGCGAGGATAAGATGCGAGAACTTTATCCAGAGTTGTTTTAACCAGGTACTTTTCAGTTCCGAATTTCGGGACGAAATTCTGTTATTAGGGGGGAAGTATGTAATACCCCGTACTTTTATTGATATTTATTTATGGGATTAATTAAATTAAATGTGAATTAATTGAGAATTAATCCGGATAAAATACTAATGAGATGTGAGTTTGTATTTGATTATAATGTGTATATATGGCAATATATGAATATTGAAAATATTGAAATTGTCGCGAGACTGAAATATGACAATTTGGGAAATTTAGTTGGGACGCGCGTGTCAGTCGCGTCAAGAATGTAATTATTTAAATTAAAAAGTGAATTTTATTTTATCAACCGAATGGTCATTTTGAGTGCGCCAACGTGTCCAGAAGGGTCGAAATAGTCAGAAAACACTAGTCGGGGGTTTAGTTTGGGTCCCGGGGTATTTTTAGGCTAAACCGGCAACTTAAAAGGGCATTTTGGTAATTTTGAAATTTTGGGAATTATAACCAACGAATTTTGGGAGTTAAATATAGGTTATTTAGTAACCCACTAAACCATTACCAGCATTAAACTAATTAGAGGGCTTCGGGAGTTATAGGAAGAAGTTAGAAGAGGTTCCCAAAGAGAAAACCACCATCTTCAACCTTGGGAGAAAAATCCATAGAGAAAGGAGAATCAATCCATTCACCAACATCAAATTCAGAGAACTATCTAAGGCAAGTGGTTTAATTACGTTAATTTCAAGCGAATGTTTCTTCCATGCTTAGAATTGATAAAAATTGCATTACATTGGGTATTTGATGAAAACCCTTGAAATTTGAAAGAGAAATTCATGATATGTTATAGGGATTGCATGTAGAATGTTAGTTGATGATTGTCCTACGAGAAATACAACTTTTTTCAGATGAAAAACGGATTTATAAAGGGAAAATTGTAGACATTAAATTTCTGGGTTCACACTCATAGGGTTTGGGTAAAATTGGGAATTGATGATAATTTTATGTTATTTAGGAAGATTGGAACCCCAATAATATGTTAAGATACGATCTACGAAAGTTTAGTGACGTTTAGGAACCATAAAATACTGTTGGGATGATTTTTGGATGAGTTTTAAGAAGAGGAAAATTGAGAAAAATGAAATAGGAAATTCGGGGCTCGAAACTGCCATCTCGTTAGAAGACCTGCTCAGGTCGTTCGAACGAGCTCGTTCGAATGAGCTTCTAACGAGGTGACAGTCTGCCTTCTAACGAGTTGGTAGATCGTTCGATGCCTTTCGTTCGAACAAACTCTCGTTCGATGCCCCTTCGTTCGAACGACCTCGTTCGAACGAGACTTCTAATGAGTTGACAGAATGGCTTTTTGGTCTGATTTCATTTGAAATGTTCCGTAGACTCATCTAATTGGAGTATTAACCTTCCCTTGTTGATCGGTGAGTATAATTGTGAGAATTAGGGCACGTTGAGGAGTAAGACTTAATACCTCATAATAAAATTGGATGTCATTTGTGGAATCGGAAACGAGTACCTAATTACGACGTGAGGAGGGTCGATAACTTGAATATACAAATCGGGAACTTAAAATCGTATAACATTGAAGTGACGGTATAAGAACGAGAAGTATACCTATATTAAGATTACGAGATAACTAAGATGTGTGAATGCTTAGTATATGAAATTTTATGTGTATGACATACCTACCATACTTGCTATCATGGGAGGTTTGCGTTCGATTAGGGCCATCTAATCTTTTTTGTGCCTACAGGGGGGATATAGATTGGTACCTTGAGGACATAGGTCAGAGAAGGACTTATTGAGAAGTTAATAAGTCTGCTGATCATGGGAGCGTAGGTATGTGCGTGACCCATGTGATGTGAACTATGTTCGCCTCCATTGTTTGTGATTGCTATTATCTGAGAACGATTCCTGAGAGATTCGGAATGCGTGGTCCTTATGTACGTGATGTACCGGGATGGGATAGCAGAGTATGTGTGCACCGCAGCTTAGTCTCGGGGTGCTAGTACTGTATATTTATGATGAGAATAAAATATGGTTAATTGGAAAGTTGTCATATTTAATTGTGAGTATAATTATAGTAACGCTCTGAAAAGATAAAATGGGGATAATCTCCAGTAAATGGTTTTGCTAATAATTGGTAATCCGAGAATTAAAATAAAACTCTCTATTTAATTGATGATGTTGGAATTAAAGCGTGAACCGAGTCAAAATGTTAGAATTTATTTTGGACTAGATATATATGATAATCACTAGAATGGGTACGGGTACGTTAGGAGTGCACAATTAGTCGAGAGGTGAGTATTTCATGTGAGAGCATGTCCTAACATGTATTTTGCATTCATTGATTTAATGTCATTAAATCACTTGCTATTTTTAAACTATTTTCCACAATCGGGCTCTGACCCGTTTGCTTTCAAATCTATTTTTGTAAAAACCTTTTAGGTTCCCAGCCACAAGGACACCATGCATAGAATCCATTCAGGTGACGAGCTGTAGCTGTTGTGGAAGTTACAGGGCCTTGACAGTAGACGCCTCCATCTTCGATCTTGATTCCTTTATCAGAGTTATTATTTTGTTGGGCATGTCGCCCCATTTCCTTTAGAGACATTTTATATTTAAGTTATTCAGACTTTGGTTTGCAATTAATTTAGGATGCAGACTTGTTTTATTATTTCAGTATTGGGATTTTTGTGAGGATTATTTCCTCCGGATTAATTATTATTTGATGGTTACGCTATTGGGACTTTATTGTGAATGGTTATGTTATTCTTTTATAATTTCACTTATTGCATGTTAACCAGATTAAATTTAAAATTTGACAACTCACTTTTTAAATACTAGGTGGTTAGTAATTATTAAAATGTTTTGGACAGTGATGCTATTAACTGAACCAACTTGACACTTTGTATTAATTTAATAAAGGAGTAGCTACCCGGTATTTAATTAGTCGGGGTGTCACACAGCTTTCCTAAAATTGCCTATATTTGCAGTATTCTGCCCAAATTTCTTGAAACATAATTTTTCTATATGTCCATTTCTAGAGCAAAAATTACATTTAAGTGAAGGCTTAGCAATTTTAAGAATCCCAACATTTAATTTGCCTAAATTTGCCTAAATCTGAATTATTTTGTCCTAACTTCTTAAGACTAATTTTTTCCAAATGCCTAGTTTTATGGCAAAAAGTACATTCAAAAATATATTTACCACTTGTAGAACAACCCTTATTTTCAAAATGTTTATAAGACAACTTAATTTCATTCAAATCGAGAAATTGTTCCTTAGAATTTATAAAATTGGTAACATCAAATTATTTTCCTTCAAAACCAAACCATTTAGTAGGAACAAAATCAGAATAAGAGTTTATTGGATCATAACACGTATTTTCATTAATAGTTTTGACTGCATCACCGGCATTCCAATAACTTTTTAACTTTTCGAAGTGACTTCTAGTTCCTTTTTACATTCATAAAATTTAATAAAAACGGCCTTTAATTTAACTTGAGATTCATCAAATTTACACAAAAAATCCTTATTTTTAGTTTCAAGAGAATGGTTAAGCTCAGTTAACATGATAATCCATTTCTCTAAGGATGAAACATCATTGTCAAGCTCATTTATACGAAATTCAGATTCTTCAGACATTAACTTGATTTGATTGCTTAAAACCACATTTTTAGCCATTAATCTAGAATTAATTTGGCCTAAATCAGTGCAGTCCTCAATAGTGTTATCGATGGAAATATTATTTACACAACGTTCCAAATTCGTACTCACACACCCTTCTAAAATAACAGAAGTGTCTACATTTTCAGATTCATCAACATCATCAAAAATATTATCAAAATTAGATATAGAAGCTGTAAATGTAGGGTGAAAATGAGCATGAGTGATACGAGATAAAGTCACTTTGTCTAAATCAGAATTATCTACACATAAATCAGAATTATTAGAACTAGTAGATAAGCAATCATTAATGTCCTTATGTAAAATAGGTGCACTATCAAAAGCAGCAACATATTTAGTGCCACAAATAGGAGTAGAAGGAAATAAATGGTCAAAATTATCTTCATCACTATCACTATCAGTCATGTTATCCCAAATTTCAAACAAAGATGTAGAAGATTTAAAAGGTTAAATTGTGAGTAAAGATTTTCTTTAATAGAACATTCATAAAGGGATTTTCTCAAAGAAAAAATAGCATCACCAATTTGTTTTTCCATAATAAAAAATAGATTTTAAACGATATAAAATATAGATTTTAAAAGAAGTTTAGGATCTTTGCGGAATAAAAACTTTTATAAAGTGAATCCTGAAGCTCTGATACCACTTGAAAAGAAGGCTCACTAGAAAGAACCAAAGGGTACTTGCTGATGCGTATTAGGTTATTTAAAAATTCTCCAACTCTTTCAAATCTTTGATACAAAAGCTATCATAAAGTTTAAGTGAGAAAATACTCATGCACACTAGTAAGAAAATGGTGGTGATGCTAGATATAAAGAATAAATCCCTTTAAGAATGAGATGAGGAAAAGTATAGTGCGACACAGTATTTGTTCTCGAGGAACCCACCATAGTGGTAAGCCCCGTGTCCTTAGTCTTAGGACAACACACGCACCCAAGTCCACTATTACCGATTACAGGTTACAGATTACAGTTCTCCAAGTCAACAATGAAATAAACTAAGCAAATATAAACCCATACACCTAGCCTAGTCTAAAACAACCAAACTTGACTGAGTATCAGTCAACCCAATAATACCCCGGTAATAGTGACTATCACTCACTCACTATGCACGCAACACTAATACCAATGTTCAAATATAGAATTTAGAAATCCAATGTAAATGAAATAGTTAGGCCAATACAGTACCAGTATACCCATGCACAAACTAATCAACTCCACAATACTAAATCTAACTAAACAACCCAGGTAGTGAAAACGTGAGACACACACACAACTACACACTCAAACCCGAGACCTCGTGTAGATGTGAAAAAAAGATATATTAATAAATATTATTTTAATCAAAATAATAAAATAATCTTGTTAAGTAAAATAGACCAAACAACCAAGGTTTAAATCTATTTTAATTGTCAAGATAAATTACCAATCACTGACTAAGTGAAAGGTAAGACAATATTGAATTAATCAATACTAAAAAGAATGCTTAAATATTAAGTCCCAAGACACAAGTAAGGTCTTCCTTAATATTTAATATTCAAGTAAAGATTAATCCTAAAAACAAATTTAGTTGGCGCAAATGACAACAAATAAAATAGAAAATAAAATTCCAATAATTGTGTCGCACAACTAAAATAAAAATTAACTTAACACCAAATATAGTATGAATCAATTTAAATAGGTGTTATGTTAAAAATATTAAGTCCAAGTAAAATGAGAAAAAGATAAATAAGTGTAGCACTTAGCTCATACAAATTAGGACTTGATTAAAATAAATAAAATAAGGTTACAAATATTAAATTCTAATTTTAGTTTAAACCAATACTATGACAAGGTTTGGATCAAAAGCTCACACACACACAAGCACCACCTAAGTATAAAAGAATACAACAAAAAGTATTCTACTTAGATAATAAAAAGTGTACGAGTCAATTGGTCCAATCCGAGTTAAATGAGTACGAGATAAAAAATGTAACACTTGACTCAATAAAATGGTATGGGTTTTACTAAAATAAAATTTAAATAAATAAAGATTATTATGATTAAAGTCTACACACTAATTAAACCCAACTAAATAAAGTGAACAAACAAAAGTTCAACTTAGAGGGTGTAATTAGTTAGAGACACAAACCAGATTGTCTTTATCCCTAAATAAATCAAATCAAATAATAATAATAAATAAAAATGTGTGACACAAAAAAATAAGTCTTGATAACAATGTGTACACACAAACATTTGTTATAGATAAATCAAACCAACAAAGTACCCAAAATTGAATATAGTCCTAAACAGTCCAAATTAATTTTTAGTCCAAGTAAAATTTATCAGATAAAGCCTTTCCAATGTTTTTGGTCCAAAGTAAACACCCAACAAATAAATCCAAGATCTAACAAGGATCCAAACAAAATTTTCCCAAATAAATTTTTCAATCCAAAAAGGTGTCCACAAAAATAATTTAGACAAGAACTAAATAGCTCAACACAATCAGGATTAAACTACATTAAATCTAATTACCAAGCAGTTTAGATTAAGCCATAAAAATTACCACATATGTTTTGATTATTTTTTTTTCAAAAAAAAATATATATATATAGCTGCCCAAAAAAATATATCTATATATATAACAGGTTATATAAATATATATATAAATATATGTATCAACACTATTCATGCACTGTTCACGCACTGTAGCAGTACAAACACACACACGCAGATTTAACCAAACACAAACTGTCAAGAACACACGCACACAGAATCAACAATAAACCAAAAAAAATCCAAATCAAAGACAATATATGTGTGTGTGTGTGTGTGTGCGTGTGTTTGTATATATCTATATATATATAAACAGAAGAACAGTTACCAAATAAAACGCCAGAATCCAACCGAAAAACAGCAAACCCGATAATGGTTTTGTAGATTCGAACACCTCGGAATAGCAGGCCGAAAACCAAACCACCTTCGGCCAACAAGAAAAGAAAATCCCGACCTCCAAAGTAAACACCGATAAAATAGGGAACCTCCACACCGGAAGAAGCAAACCGAAAAAGGACCTAAAACAAACGAGAACACAAAAAAACGATCCAAGTTCCAAATCGGTACCACTGGAACCCAGACTACCTCATCAAAAAAATTAAAGCCCCAAACAAAACTCTCAAGGCCTAATGTATGTGTATATATATATATATATATATATATATATATATATATATATATATATATATAGAGAGAGAGAGAGAGAGAGAGTGAGAGAGAGAGAGAGAGAGAGATCAAAAGAACTAAAAATGAGAGAGAGTAGAGTGTGACAGCCGAACAAAAAGAAATATGGGACAGAGAGAAAGATATTTGACTTATACAACAAAAAATAACCCTAACGGCTTCTTCCAAAAGCCCATTCCTTTTAAGGCCCAAAAACTTAACACATATAATATGAAGTCCAACAAAAAATAAAATGAAACTACAAAATTAATGTAACAAAAAAATATTCCGAATATATTTTTTTTCGAAAATTTATCCAACGAGTCAAAAAAATATTAGACTCACATTATGAGAATACAAAAATGGTTGACAAAAAATATAAAAGAAATTGTATTTTGACGAAAACAAATTGTACACTCCATAAAAATTATTTTTATAAAAAATAATTTATATTATAAATCAATGTATGAAAATATGATTTAAGGTATAAAAAATAGATTTTAGTAAAAATACAAAATGCAAGAGCATATAAATAAAAAATGGTTGTCTCAAAATTGAGCCAAGAAACGAAGAATGAGATTTTCAGGATAAGCCCTACTTAGCCTTTCTAAGTCACTCAATCTTTCTGAAATGAGGGACTGTCTATCAGAGGAACTAGTAATCCTGATAGAAGAAGTTGCTCCAGGACAGTACGAAGGGTCCCTTCAAGTTCTGGACTGGATATGCCCAACACTCCTTATTGGCAGCGGTGGCATACTCCTTTGATTGGACTGTGTAGGAATTCCAGCTTGAAGAGTTTGGGCCAATTATCTTACATATCCTGCATAGCCTCTTGACCTTTGGCCAAGCTAGCCAAAATTCCAGTGAAATCGTTGTTATTTAAAGGGGCAGAGGGTTTAGGCAAAAATTTTCATTTATGGTACTTGTTTCAGTGATTTCAGCCATGTATGATGAATTAGTGAAAACGTTTAGAAATACATTCCCAGAGATGGCGCCAATCCATTGATGAAAAAAACTAGACTAGGCCTAATTAGTTGATCATAGATAAATAAGTACAAATAAATAAGATGAAGAGATTTTTAAAGTGATTCGACTCAATAGAATAGCCTAGGTCCACTATTATGTATTGCTTGACTACCTTGATTTGTTTTTTGATCCCCTGCAATGAGGGTGTTATAATGTATTTATTGCCCAAGAGAGGTGTTGAGAGTTGTCATGTGAAAGGATGAAATTCCTTCATTTTTTAGGCATTTACATCGATACATAATGAGGATTAAATATAAGACTGATGTTGCTTAATTGGCTATACTTGTTGGATTTCTGGTCGTTGGTCGGTCTTCCCAGTTGGTTGGTATCCCCTGTTGGTCGGGCTGCCTTGTTGGTTAGACTTCTCAGTTGGTCGATCTTTCCTGTTGGTCGGGCTTCCTTCTTGATTGGGGATTTGTATCATGCTGACTTGGATTTATGCCACCTTGGATGACTCGTGTTGGCTTATAATTGGTCCACATCAGGTGGTGAATTTTGCTATCAACAGTTTGTGAGAGTTTAATTACTTAAGTAACTTAAGTGAGAGTTGTGAACCTTCAAGTAGTGAATGAGACTCTAGAACGTACGATAAGAAGTGATATTAATGTATCGATATTACGTCGAATATTCGAGAGTTTTTATACTACGTACGGATTATACTTAAGGGTTGTGTGTATAACTATACGAGTTTTATTTATAGGTTGAGTGTACACTTGTATGGATGATATTTATAGGTTGAGTGTATACCTATATGGAGGATATTTATAGGTTGTGTGTATACCTATACAAAATATATAAATGGATTGTGTGTATGCCTATATGCGACATATGGATAAGTTGTGTGTATGCCTATTATTTGCTTTCTTATATATGTGAACATGCCTACGCTTCTTGCTATATGGAGGTTTCCCGCATTGGTCGATCCTACCTTGACGATTCTAGTGAGGTATGTATTCGTGCCCCAGAACATAGAACATTGGTACATTCTATCTGAGTGTATGATAGCTTCGACGATCAATTGGGTACATTATGTATGTGCGTGAGCCATAGGTTTAGAACTATGTTCGCGTCCATTACTTGATATTTGATGTTAGATTAGAGGGTGATATCCAAGCTGATAGTCCTTAATTAGATACGAAAGGTACTTGGACTTGATAGAAGAGTATGCAGACTCGCACCATTGTTCTTAGCTCGAGGATGCTGGATTTATGTATAGAGATTGTGTGATATATCTATACATACATGTGTATTCATCCTACTTGTGTGTTAAAGTAGCAGTGATAGATAGAGTATATCTAAATGTGATGCAATTAAGAGATATTCTATCTAGTGTGTGATGGTAATCAAGTTAGATGGCAAATATTTAAAAGATGATTTAAATTGAGTAAGTTAATGGAAAGGTTTAACGATAACATAAGGGAGATGTTAATTATAATTAATAATAATGTACGAGACATGTTAATTATTAAGGTTACGATAGCGTATTGTATGAGCGGTATGAGAGAGGTTAAAGAGATTCTTAACCAAGGACTTAATGAGTAAAGTACTGTATAGGCGATGCGGTCGATCCAAACCTGTTTGTGGTTAGATAGTTATTGAGGAGACCTAGGTGGGTTGGGTAGCATAGCTAGTAGGATGCATTAGGAATGCACATTAGTTGAGTGGTGAGTGATATGCCCCAATTATACAACCTCGGCTCAGAGGCATCAACCTCGGCCATGGTCAAGGCCGACGATTGAAAGGGCCTTAGATCAACGACTAGCGACCTCGTCCCATGCAAGGTCGGTTACGGCCGATGTTACTATCAACCTCGTCATAGGAAAGTCCTTCATGATCATTTGGAAGTCATTCATCAGGCCGACCAGGGGATCATAACCTCGGTTGGGAGTATGCCGAGGTTACAGCTATGCTACCATCAAAAGCCAACTTCGACAAGGAATCAGCCGACATCCCTGATCTGTACCAGTTCAACCTCGGCCCAGGCTGACCTTATGATAGTGCCTACCTAACCTCGGCTCTGTCAAGACCGAGGTCATCATGATTGACCTCGGATCGGATAACAGCTCTAGTTTACCAAGCTCGTACTCTTTCAGGCCGAGGTTGTGACCAGGCACAGAAGGCCGAGCTCTTATGCGCATGTGCTTGGATAAGGACACGTGTACACAAATCAGTTATAACAAATCATTCTCCTCACATGGGGGGAATATTTCATCATCATTCTTTACATGTGACAGGGACACCTGTCTTCATCATATTGGCTATATCAACACACACATGCTCATTGCATGCATGGGGGTACACTACACCCCCCAGCTACTATATATACTTGTCTTCTCCTTTTTGAAGGAGACTCGAGATTGGAAACTCTATCTGAAACTCTGTTCAAATACACAATAGAGAGAGAAAGCTTGAGAGATTGTATCCATGGCCATTAGAACGCTCATACAGTGATACACATCATACACTTGCACAGTGGACGTATGCCTAATTGGCTGAACCACTTATATTCTGGTGTGAATTCTCTTCTCCTCACCTCCTTCTATTACGTGTATAAACCCTTATACTGCCATTGTTAACATTGAATTGAGCTCACAAACACCTTGAAGGGTGGTGCTATTTTTGGCATCATTATTTTGGCACCGTCTGTGGGAACGAGAAGCTGTCTCTTCCTCTTCTTTAGCTTAACCTCATTGGAGGCTCTGGTGGTGAACCACGCACCACCCCTTGCGTGAAGTTGCTTCACTATTGAAAGAAGTCCTTTAAGGTATTAAGCTCATCTGTTACTCAAACTCTTTAGTGTTAACATATGGCACCAAAATTACCACCGCCTGATTCGGGAGGACCTAGTTCCAGCCAGGCACCACCTCAGTCCGAAATGGCAGAGGTAGCCACAGCCTTGAGGTATTTGGCTGCAACGCAACAAGCTATGCAGGAGCAATTCGCACAACTCAGCCAAAATATGATGAGGCCACCTGGAGTCTCACCGAAAATGATCACTCCGGTAGTTGTTCAGCCTCATCCAGATGCCAGGGGACCACCCGAGGCACTGTGAAAAGACCAGCCTACACCCCAGCGGAGGAGGGACATTGTTGACCCAAGGCGCTTACGCCTGAGGAGGCAAGGACACCCTTGCCCTGAGGATAGGTATAATGATGTGGACGCTGAATATGTTCCGAAAGACTGTTGGGAGCCGTATGAGGTTTCGAATAATACGGTGTGTCCTCTTCAGCAGAGCCGAGGTTGTGGTGGCAGAAGAGGTGAAGAGGCCCAACAACGAGGATCAACTTTTGATCGATTGAGTAGAGGATAAGCCTTTGAAAGGTTAAGCCCAGTAAATGACCTAAGACAGAGGTTATCAAGGTCGAGAAGCGCAGCCGGCTCATAAAGAGAAGACGGACAATGTCGGTCTCATCAAGGCCGATCTCATACAGGAAGAGGTAGAGACCAGGAAGAGGTCAACAGCCAACGTTATGCTGTGGCTGGGAACCCTCAGTCTACCCCTTGGAGGTGGCTAGGGACAACCTCGGCCAGGTCAATGTTGCAAGACCCTGTAATGAATCTATTCAACGTCTTGAGGAGAAGATAGAAGACCTCATCAAAAGCCGAGACCCAATCCAAAGAGGTTTCTCTGAAGGCTCCCCGTTTGTGGCCAGGATAGTGAGTTTTCCAACCCCTGATAAGTTTAATCCACCCATGGTGTCTACCAAGTATGACGGAAGCACCAACCTTGTACATCACATTGACATGTATCAGTCAGCGGCGAACATCTACTCAATACCTAATGAGATGAAGTGTAGGGCCTTCTCTGAGACTTTGACAGGAGAAGAACAGAGTTGGTTTACTTCTCTTCCAAAGAATTCAATTAAGTACTTCAATGGCTTAGCTGAATGATTCATTCACAACTTCTTTTTTGGGGTAAGACCTCAAAAGAAGACCACTCATCTGCTGTATGTCTAACAAGGCAAAGATGAGAGCCTAAGAGACTACATCACCAGGTTCAACAAAGAAAAGCTTGAGGTTGAATATTACGAAGAGAATATAGCCATGACCGCCCTCATAGGAGGTCTTCAGAAAGGGAAGTTGTTGTGGAAACTCGCGAAAGACCCTCCCAGATCTATGGCAGAGCTATTGGCAACTGCGAGAAAAGTCATGAATGCTGAAGAGGCAATGGTCGCCAAGTATGAGGATGATA
Organism: Sambucus nigra; assembly: GCA_949130495.1. Taxonomy (NCBI): domain Eukaryota; kingdom Viridiplantae; phylum Streptophyta; class Magnoliopsida; order Dipsacales; family Adoxaceae; genus Sambucus; species Sambucus nigra. The sequence continues at coordinate 390,790,602 of OX422223.1, forward strand.
ACCATGATAGTAGCGGGAAGTCCCAAAGAAAGAAAGATGGAAAGAATAGGTCAGTCGATGACAAGTTCGCTCACTATACTCCTCTAACTGTGAGCTGTGAACATATCCTCAACGAGATCAAGAATGACAGGTCTCTTAGATGGTCAGAGAAACTGAAGGCTCCTCCACATAAGAGGAATAAGAACTTGTGGTGCGAGTTCCACCAGGACCATAGCCATGTTACAGACAGGTGCTTCGCCTTGAAGGATGAGATTAAAAAGATGTTAAAGTCTAGAAAGTTGAGGAAGTATGTTGATGGCAAGGCTCCAAAAGGTTGAAGAGATGGCCCTAAAAAGAGGAGAAACGACAGATGCCATGACGATGCCCCAGCTAGAAGAGATAATGATTCAGAAGGTGATGATGAAGATGATTCGGACCTTCCATCGAAAGATGATAACACCTCGATGAAGAGGGTTGGCATGATCTCCTTTGGTGTTGACACCATATGCGGAGGACTTGCGGGGGGTGGCTCCGAAGTGGCTGACAGAAAAGCTCATGTGGCAGAGGCCAAGTCAGTGGCGAAACTTGAAGTTATAAATCTAACGTCTTTCGATACAGCGCAGAAGAGAAAGAAGGTGGACATGGACACTCTTATATTTGGGTTCTCCCGACTCGACTTCAAAGGAATATTATCCCCACATGATGACCCTTTGGTAATAAAAACAAGAGTGCATGGATGCGAGGTGCAAAGAATCCTCATGGACGGGGGGAGTTAAACAGACGTAATGTTTTGGCCCTGCTCTAAGAGCCTAGGTCTTAGCAGAGCTAAGCTGGTACCCTATCACCATCCTTTAATGGGATTTAGCGGTGAAAAGGTCCATCCATTGGGCATGTATGAGATGGAGGTACGGATGGGTGATGAGTGGCCTAAGAGGTTAACCCGGAAGATTAATTTTTTCGTTATGGACGAAAATGTCTTCTCGGCCTATAACCTCATCATAGGAAGAGTAGCCCTTAAGGAGTTTGAAGCCGTGCCATCAACGGTTCACCAGATGCTAAAATTCCCGACCCTTTATGGGGTAAGGGAAGTGCAAGGTGACTAGATCATAGCACGAGAATGTTACTTCAACTCGTCCGAAGAGAGGGAGGCCCACAAGACGACAACCACTACTTATAACATTCATACACTTAACCCAAGAGAAGAAACAAAGTTGAAGGGTGAGGCCGCGGAAGAGGTAAAATCCATCATCCTCAATGAGGACGAGCCGGAAAAAACCATCCAGATTGGCAAAGCCCTAATAGAAAAAATCAAGGAAGAGCTGATAAACTTCCTGAGGAAGAGACAGAGTGTCTTCGCTTGGAGTTACGCAGACATGCCCGGCATCGACCCTGAAGTTATGTGTCACAAGCTCAACGTGACTAAAGATGCCAGGCCAATCAAACAAAGGCGAAGAGTTTACTTCAGGGGGAAGTACGACGTCATCCAGAAAGAGGTTAAAAAATTAGAAGAGGCTGAATTTATTAGAGAAGTCATATATCCAGAGTGGCTATCGAATACAGTCATTGTGCCCAAAGCAAATGGAAAATGGAGAATGGGCGTTGATTTTACTGACCTGAACAAGTCTTGCCTGAAAGACAACTATCCCTTACCTCGGATAGATCAGATGGTAGAAGCTATTGCAGGGCATGAGCTCATGAGCTTCGTGGATGCGTATTCAGGCTACAATCAGATCTTCATAGATACAGAAGACTCAGAGAAGACAGCCTTCATCACCGACAAAGGGATATATTGATACAAAGTGATGCCCTTCGGTTTGAAAAATACAGGAGCAACATATCAACGTCTTGTCAATAAGATGTTCGAAGACCAGATAGGCAAGCTATGGAGGTGTACGTAGATGACATGTTGACGAAGATCTTAAGGGCCTGCACTCACATGGAAGACCTGAAAAAGACCTTTGATACCATGAACCTATACAGAATGAAACTCCACCCAACGAAGTGTGTTTTCGGGGTAGGAGATGGGAAGTTCCTGGGGTTCATCGTAAATCAAAGAGGAATGGAAGCAAACCCTGAGAAAATCAAGGCTTTGCTTGACATGAAGACGCCAAGGAGTATCAAGGACGTCCAAAGGCTCACAGGGAGAGTGGCCGCACTCAACAGGTTTGCTTCCAGAGCAACGAACAAGTGTCTTCCATTCTTTAAAGTGCTTAGAAAGCCCTTCCAGTGGGGCGAAGAGTGCGAAGAATTTTTTAACCAACTCAAGTCTTACCTTGGGTCTCCCTTATTATTATCTCAACCTATAGTAGGAGAGAAACTGTATGTTTATCTAGCAGTCTCTGAATCGGCAATAAGTGCAGCAATAGTACGGGAAGACGTTGGGATCCAAATGCATGTGTATTTCAATAGTAAAGCCCTTCAAGGGTCTGAACAAAATTATCCTTGTATGGAAAAGTTAGCCTACGCCTTGATACATGCATTAAGGAAGATGAAGCCCTACTTCCAAGACCATTCTATGGTCATCCTCACCGATTCCCCACTAAGATAGGGCCTCCATAAACTTGAGAAGTATGGAAGATTAATGACCCGGGCTATTGAGTTGGGGGAGTATAACCTTACTTATCAGCCTAGGGTAGCCATCAAAGGGCAGGACCTCGCAGACTTCATTACTGAGTTCACATGGGAAGAGGCCGAGGTAGAGAATGACCTAGAGAATGCCGAAGGGTCAAACAACAATGTCTTTCGATAATCGGAAGAGGTTGCACCAAACGTCTTCCGGTATCGGGAAGAGGTTGTAACCAAGAAGATCAGGAACGGAATAGCAGAGAACGAGGAGGATCGATACCTCTTCAAGTAAGGAATTATGTCGGAAGGGGCCTTCTCATTGGATACAGACATCTGGAACCTCTTCGTTAACGGTTCTTCCTGTGACAGTGGAAGCGGTGCAGGACTAATACTTTCAGCTCCGATGGTACTAACATTGAATACGCTTTGAGGTTTAACTTCAAAGCATCTAACAACAAGTCAGAATATGAGGCCATAATATTAAGTCTCTCATTGGCAAAGACTATGGGAGTAAGACGACTCCTACTTCATAGCGACTCAAGGCTAATAGGCAATCAAGTATTTGGGGTCTATGAGGCTAAAGATGAAAGGATGGCTAAATATCTGAAGAGGGTAAGAATTTTGTTAGAATATTTCGAAGAGACAAAACTGAAGAGAGTACCTCAGCAAAACAACAGCCATGCAGATGCATTGGCAAGGTTGGCTTCAGCGACGAAGACAAACATAAGAAGGACAGTTTCGGTCGAGGTCTTACCAACGGCGACCATTGAGGAAGAAGAGGTTAGCAACCCTTGCCTCAATTTGAACCTAGGATACTCATGGATGGACCCCCTTGTCAGATATATCAAAGAGGGAGAGCTACCAGAATACAAGTTAGAGAGGAGGAAATTAAGATACAGGGCTACCAAATTCTCCATAGTAGGAGACGTCCTATATAAGAAGGGATTTTTATTGTCTCTCCTCAGATGTGTTTATCCCACAGAAGTTCCTCTCATCTTACAGGAAGTTTATGAGGGTTCTTGCTCCAGTCACATAGGAGGAAGACCCTTGGCCAAGAGAATTATTACACAGGGGTACTGGTGGCCAACATTGGCCAAAGATGTTGCAGCTTACGTGAAGAGGTGCGATAAATGTCAGAGATTATCCACTATTCCCCACCAACCTCATCAACCTATGATGTCAATCACTTCCCCTTGTCCATTTTCAGTGTGGGGAATTGACTTAGTAGGACCACTGCCAAGGGCTGCCAATAATTACAGATTTCTGCTAGTTGCCATTGATTACTTCTCAAAGTGGGTGGAGTCAGAGTCGATGATAATGATTACAGAATAGAAGACCTTCCAATTTATTTGGAGGAACATCATATGCAGACATGGCCTCCCAAACACTCTCATCTCAGACAATGGAACCCAGTTCAAAGAAATTTTTCTCTTCTCCTGGACGACCTCAAGCAAACGGTCAGACCGAAGTCATAAACCGAACAATCCTCGACGGAATCAAGAAGAGTTTAGAAGAAGCTAAGGGGAGATGGACTAAAGAGGTTTATGTTGTGTTGTGGGCTTAGAGGACAACGGCAAGAACACCAATAGGAGAAACACTGTTCATGCTAGCGCATGGCTCAGAGGTCGTCATACCAACGAAAGTGGGACTTCCTACTCATAGGGTTCAGACCTATGACCCTGATAAAAATGGGGAAGAGAGAAGACTAGACCTAGATTTGATTGAAGAGAGAAGGTAAGACGCAGAAATCAGACAAGAAGCTTACCAACAGAGAGCTGCAAAATTCTACAATCAGAGGGTGAAATCAAGACCCATTACCGTGGGAGACTTAGTACTGAAGAAGACATTACAAAAAACAAACAAACTCCACCCAAACTAGCATGGTCCCTACAAAGTGATCGAAGAGGTTGTGCTCGGGACCTACAGGATAGAAAACTTAGAAGGAGAGCCTTTTGCCAACCCCTGGAATGCTTATTATCTAAAGAAGTATTACATATGATGTTGCAAAAGTATATGTATATGTATTATCTTATGAAGATATTATTAATGAGAGATCAGTTTCCATGTCAATTCTTGCTTCATTGTGCTCTAATGGTAGAATGTATGAGGATAACATCTTAGTGATGACCTGAGGCCTTATAACATCACAATCTGGTGACAAGGTCTGAGGTAAGACATCATACTGAGATGACCTCAGACCCTTGACATCATTAATTTGGTGAAATTATTTATGAGGATAACGTCTTAGTTGATGACCTCAGACCTTATAACATCATAATCTGGTGACAAGGTCTGAGGTAAGACATCATATTTGGATGACCTCAGACCTTATAACATCATAATATGGTGACAAGGTCTGAGGTAAAACATCATACTGAGATGACTTCATACCCTTAACATCATTAATTTGGTGAAATTATTTATGATGATAACGTCTTAGTTGATGACCTCAGACCTTATAACATCATAATCTGGTTACAAGGTCTGAGGTAAGACATCATACTGAGATGACCTCAGACCCTTAACATCATTAATTTGGTGAAATTATTTATGAGGATAACGTCTTAGTTGATGATCTCAGACCTTATAACATCATAATCTGGTGACAAGGTCTGAGGTAAGACATCATATTTGGATGACCTCAGACCCTTAACATCATTAATTTGGTGAAAATATTTATGAGGATAACATCTTAGTTGTGAACTCAGACCTTATAACATCATAATGTGATGACAAGGTCTGAGGTAAGACCATTCATTGAGTAAACAGACATCATTGCACCAAGACTTCAGAGCCGAACACATCACATGGCAAAGAGAAGCATTCAACAAACAAATCAACAACTGAAGAAATAAAAACCCTCCTCAGAGGTTGTCATCCAACTGTAAAATGCAAAAATATAAGGTGACGATGTTCTTCAGAGGTTACAACTAATCATGGGTTACAAAAAAAAATTACTTCACAAAATCGAAGTGTTCACAGCTTCAGGATTGGGGGTCACGCCTTCATGTCACTGCCCAAGGGTAGCTACTTCGACCCCTTCATCTTGAGCACCGACATCCTCAGTTAAGGTGTTTCCTTATTGGGAAGTCTCGGTGGGGGCAGTACCTCCCTCCTCTTCAACCTCCTGCAGGACCTAAGCAAACTTGGGGTCGGCATAACCCACGCCGATGAAGTCAGCAGCTGTAAGACTCCCTGATTCCTTCTCTTTCATGGTAGCCCATTTGCCAGGTGCCTTGACGCCCCTCTCCAGATACTCGAAGCCGAAGTCGACAAACTCATCAGAGACCTTGTATTCCTCCAAGATCTTCTTAGAGGCATCTTCTAAGGCTGCCTTGACTGCAACATCGACCTTGTGCTGAAGGGAGTTAGCCTGCGCTTTCATGGCAGTGTCATGATCTTCCTTCTGCTTGTCCAGGTCCTTCTTCATCCCCTTAACACTTGCCTCGGCCTTCTTCAGAGCAGCCTTCAGATGATCCACTTCAGCATTTAAAGTGGCCTCTGTCTTCTCAGCCACTTACCCCTTCTCTATAAGAGGGAGTTTCCTCAAGGTCCAGTTAACGTAATGATACATTATGATAAGATCCTGCAGAACATAAGTAAAGAAGTCAGTCTAGAGTCTGATGTAGTTCAAATGCCTATGTTACACTTGTAAAAAACTCAAAAGCAAAGAAAAAACTTCACTTAAAGGTCTTACTTGAATGGAGCGATGAAGACAGAACTCGGTAAGCAGAGGCTTATCCATGGACCGACAGAAGCGCTTGTCAGACTCAGTCATGACACCGCTGATAGCATCCAAGGCCTTCAGACTTTGGCCAATGACACTATCACATATCTTTAATTGCTCCAGACGAGCAATCAAGGCATCCTCAAAGGAAATGAGGATGGCACGATCCCCACCTTTCTTCTTCTGCCTCTGATCCTCAGGGGAAGGGTCAGCAACCTTCCTCTTCTTGGTGGCCTCAACCCTCGATGTAGATGGAGGGGGAGGAGGAGCATTCAGACCTGTCTTTTTAATGAGTCTTGTAAGACTTGAAGCGACCATCTCCCACAACTCTTCTGAAATTCCTTTTGGGCGCACTGCAAAGTAGAAAGGTCGGAGTTAGAAAATAAGATATATATCAATTCATAGGTATAACTTAGAATAAAAATCACTTACCAAGCTCGGCCATTGGACTTCCCCCTAGACCAGTCTCAGAGGGGTAATAGGGGGTCATCAAGTGCTAAAATATTATGAGTAGACCATGCGCCCCCTTATCCTGAAGGTCTTTGACCTTCTAAAGATTTTGCTGGCTTAGACCAGGATCGGCCTTAGCAGCCATTGTAACTTTTCCCCATCTTATATGCATCCTCGGCTCTAATGAGGAAGAGGGGGCACATGGGCCAAATTCCCATAGCCCTGAGGCAAAGAAATAGTGTGGCTTCTAGTTATGGTTTGAGGTTTGGGGTATCTGAAGCATCTTCTTTTCAGGCTTCCGAGCTACAAAATGATAATAGCTAGGATGATTTTTGGCAGATGAGGGGACATAACATCCTATAAAGACTTGGATAGGAAGGTCTGAGTGATGAACAACCCTCCATAAGACAATGGCACCAATTATCACCCTCCAAGCATTGGGTGATAACTGGGAAGGGGCCAAGTTGATATTGGCCAATATAGACCTGATGATGGGATGGATGGGCAGACGAAAGCCCAACTTGAACATCTGCTCGTATAGGCAGATCTCACCATCCCGGCCGTCATAAGCCCTCTCTTCCCTCAGAGGTCTCCTGATTTGTATGGAGGGGCTTATAGAGTATAACTATTTGAAGCAAAGAAGGTCGACCTCACTGACTGTACTCTCAATCTCGGCCGCCTCAGAGGTACCGACATCACTCTCGGCACCATCGTCATCATTAAACTCAACATCGTCCTGAGCAGATGGTGGGGCATTACTCTAAAACCTCTGAGTGAACTCAGCCCCTGTGACAGCCGACAGGGGAATGGCTTCAAGAATTGGTGGGACGGCCACACTTGGTCCAATAATTTCAACCTCTAAGGAAGAGGTTGACGTACTTGAGCTTTTATGGGACGAGACTCGACTGGAAACCTCTGCCTGATCGGGGATCTGGTCTTGTCCAGTTGAGAAATTCATAGCCTCTTAAAAAGAGTCCACAGACATAGGGTCTGAGGTAGATGACTCAGACTCAGACATCGGTGAAGGTTCAGCTTGGGCCTCTGCTGGGTTAGCTGGTTCGGATGGTTCAGGGTATATAACCTTCAGAGGTTGTGGAAAAATAGGTCTGAGGGGGAACGCCTCTGACCTACGAGCTTCCTCTTGGGCTCTTTCTACTTGTCTAATTTTCTCTAAGGCCTTCTCCCTAAGAAAGGGGAATCCCTCTAGGAGTTGGTAGAGGGTTCTGAGCATATGAGGCAGACGTTACACTTGTATCACTCTCCTTAATTACAAAACTACAAACAAAGACTGGCCTAAGGAATGATGGAATGAAGGATCAAACTATTAAACTTCTAATAACCACGAAGAACATACAATAACAGTTCACCAAAAAGATAATAACCTCACCGTACTCCTCTTAAACCTCACCGGAAAACTCTTATACCTCACCGAAAAACTCTTAAATTTCACCGGAAAAAGCAAAAATAATACCAAGGCATAAAAATGAATGATGAAGAGATGGCAAAGGGTACCTGAAGAAAGGTGAAGAGAAGCAGGAGAAGGACCACCCAAACGTAATGCAAAACCAAGAGCTCTTTTAGAGAGAGAAAGCTGCAGAAAATGCCCAAGTTTGGAAAAGGAGAGAAATGAGGAAGAAAGAGAAGAATGGGGGTTTAAACCTTAAGTGTGGGGGCACGCGTCCCAAGGCCCATCATTGCCTTGGGAACCCAAAAGACAACCATCATCAAACCTGTCAGGCACGCTACCTACTCCAATGGTTGACACTTGTCAAAAGGATATTTGACACTTGAAGAAATCCAACCTCGGACTTATACACCACTTAGATACCTGACCACACATGTAACTAATGGCTAGGGGGTGATTGATATGCCCCAATTGTACAACCTCGTCTTAGAGGCATCAACCTCGACCATGGTCAAGGTGGACGATTGGAAGGGACTTAGATCAACGACCAACGGCCTCGTCCCATGCAAGGTCGGCCATGGCCAACGTTACTATCAACCTCGTCACAGGAAAGGCCTTCATGATCATTTGGAAGTCATTCATCAGGCCGACCAGGGGATGACAACCTCGGCTGGGAGTAGGCCGAGGTTACAGCTATGCTACCATCAAAAGCCAGCTTCGACAAGGAATCAGTCGACGTCCCTGATCTGTACCAGTTCAACCTCGACCCAGGCCGACCTTGTGACAGTGCCTACCTAACCTCAGCTTTGTCTAGGCTGAGGTCATCATGATTGACCTCGGATCAGATAATAGCTCCAGTTTACCAACCTCGTACTCTTCCAGGCTGAGGTTGTGACCAGGCATACAAGCCCGAGCTCTTATGCGCATGTGCTTGGATAAGGACACGTGTACACAAATCAGTTATAATAAATCATTCTCCTCACGTGGGGGGAATATTTTATCATCATTCTCTACATGTGACAGGGATAGCTGTCTTCATCATATTGTTTAGATCAACACACACATGCTCATTGCATGCATGGGGGGTACACTACACCCCCTAGCTACTATATATACTTGTCTTCTCCTTCTTGAAGGAGACCCGAGATTGGAACCCTATCTGAAACTCTATTCAAATACACAGTAAAGAGAGAAAGCTTAAGAGATTGTATCCATGGCCATTAGAGCCCATTGAAGAGAAGAAGATACAGATGTTCATGGATAGCCTAACTTGGAATATTCAACAGCATCTTCTGGGAAACCTTTCCTTGCAGTCCTATACAGATGTACTTAATGCAGCTTTACTCCACTATCAGGACCACCGCTTCTATGCCAAGGGGAGCAAGCGAGGAGGTGAGTCTAGTTAGTAGGGCAGGACAGGTGGGGGTAGTGCCAGTGGGGCACTAGTAGCTCAACAGCAGCAGAGGCAGGGTGAGTAGGGTTCCCAGCAGGGGGATGATGCTAAGAGATTTCGATCAGGTGGCTTTCACCATGGGCAGGGAGGTTTTAAGCATGAACAGTAGGGTCAACAAGGCCATCAGGAACACCAGAGCTAGCAGCAGTTCCGACAAGGCCATCAGGGCCAAGGGAGAGGTGGCAACGACCAGCAGGGTCGAGGCCAACAGGGGAAGAAATGAGGTAACTACGCTGGTAGATGTTTCACTTATGGAAAGAATGGCCACAAATGATTCGAGTGCCCTGACAAAGGGAAGTATCCTTAGCAACAGGGTGCTCAATAGGAGCCCCAATGACCTATGTTTCCCACCTCCTTCCTAGCACTAGCACATGTTTCAGCTTTGTCTGCTATTCCAGTAGCCCCGATTTAGCAGGGAGAGCTACAGTATGGGCATGTTTATAACGTCCACCAGGCAATAACTCCACAGGGTCCACCTGCAGTTGAGGGTATATTTTATATACATGGGGCTATAGGGCATATTTTATTTGACACGGGGGCCTCACACTCTTTTATAGACATTAGATTTGCACGGGACGCAGGATTGTTAAACACGATCGAGAGTGCAGTGACTTGGGTAGACTCACTATTGGGTAATCGGTCGTTGATTTTCTTTATATGTTGGGGAGTGGGTATAGAGATTGGGAGTCTTATTCTTCCTGCAGATATTCTTATTTTAGATATGTTTGAGTACGATGCCATTATTGGCATGGATTAGCTAGTCCTGTATAGGTCCATCATTGACTACTTTAGTATGAGCATCTACGGGAGTTGTTGTTTCCTTGGATTTAATTTCGATAGTTCGTGAGTTTGCTGACATGTTTTAGTAGTTATCAAGGTTACCGCCTAGCAGGGAGATAGATTTTGTGATTGATTTAGCACCTGATACTTGATCGATAGCTCGTGTGCCTTATCGGATAGCTCCTATGGAAATGAGGGAGTTACAGGATCATATCAAGAAGCTCTTAGGATAGGGTTTTATTCGGAGGATTACTTCACCTTGGGGTGACCAAATCCTATTCTTAAAGAAGAGAGATGGATCTTTACGGTTATGTGTGGATTATCGAGTGTTGAACAAAGTCACGATAAGGAATAAATATCCATTGCCCCGTATCGATGACTTGTTTGACCAGTTGAGAGGAGAAACCTACTTCTCGAAGATAGATTTGAGATCGGGATACCATTAGTTATGTATCAGAGAGCAGGACCTGTCCAAAACTTCCTTTTTGATGAGATATGGGTCCTACGAGTTTCGAGTTATGCCGTTTGGGCTAACTAATGCACTGGCAGTATTTATGGACTTGATGAACAGGGTGTTCAGGGAGTTCCCTGATCAATTTGTTATCGTATTTATTGAGGACATACTAATTTATTCACTGACCAAGGAGGAACATGCCGAGCATCTACGTAGGGTTCTGCATACTTTATGGGAGAATGAGTTGTACGAAAAATTTGAGAAATATGGATTCTAGTTACGCGAGGTACAATTTTTAGGGCATATCATTTCAGATAAGGGGATATCAGTGGACCCGAGTAAGGTATCAACGGTGAGGGAATGGGGACAGCCCACGACACTGACGGAGGTGCAGAGTTTCTTGGGGTTAACTGGGTAGTACAGACGATTCATTCGAGGATTCTTGATGATTACGAGTTCGATGACTAATTTGACTCATAAGGGGGTACCATTCAATTGGGATGATGCATGTCAGTTGGTGTATGATGAGCTGAAGGACATGATGACTTCAACATTCGTACTAGCACTCCCCAGGGCAGGAGTGGAGTACCTTGTTTACACTAATGCATTGTTGCAGGGACTTGGTAGAGTATTACAGTAGGAGGATCAGGCTATAGCTTATTCTTCTAGAAAATTTAAGCCTCACGAGAAGAATTACCCCATCCGCGACTTGGAGTTGGTAACAATTATGTTTGCACTTCGAACTTGGAGACATTATCTTTTAGGAGAGAAATTTCACCTCATCACAAATTATAATTCACTACAGTATTTGATCACTCAGAGAGAGTTGAATATGCGTCAGCGCAGGTGGCTTGAATTTGTGAAGGACTATCAGTTCGAGATCCAATATCACCCAGGGAAGGCTAACGTAGTTGCTGATGCGTTAAGCCGTAGGCCAATAGATGAGGTGGCTGAGGTATGGAAGGTGAAATGGAAGGAGTTGGGACATCATCATGAAGTTGCCCAATTTTTCATGTCTGTTATTACAGTTACTCCTCAGATCGTGACGAGGGTAGTGCATGCCGAGGAAATGGATTCGTTCTGTCAGGAGAAGATTCGACATCCTCTAGCAAAGGGAGCAGAGTGTTATTCACAGAGTTTTAAGGGAGGCTTGAGCTTCAATGGATGTCTGGTTGTCCCAGAGGGGGAGGATCTACAACACGCGATGATGTCAGAGTCGAATGGATTACGATTTATGGTACATCTCGGTGGGGATAAAATGTACCAGGATATGAGGAGACAGTATTGGTGAAGTGGGATGAAGAGAGATATTGCTGAATTCCTCTCAAAGCGTACCACCTATCAGTTAGTCAAGGCGGATCATCAGAGATCGGGAGGGCTTCTTCAACTGTTAGAGATTCCGATGTGGAAATGGGAGAGAATTTCCATGGATTTCATCACAGGGTTGCCTACTTCTCAAAGGGAGAGAATTTCCATGGATTCCAAGGTTTTTGTGTCTCACTTTTGGGAGAGCTTTCAGTAGGCTATGGGCATGGAATTGCGATTGAGTACGACTTACCAACCACAGACCGATGGGCAGATAGAGCAGACTAATCAGATATTAGAGGATATGTTGTGCATGTGTGTCCTTGACTTTAGAGGAGGTTGGGAGCAGTATCTCCTATTAACGGAGTTCACGTACAATAAAACCTACTAGTTTACGATTGGCATGGCCCTATTTGAGGCATTATATGGTAGACCTTTTCACTCGCCTGCTTATTGGTTAGAGGTGGGAGACAACAAGCTACTAGGGCCAGAGGTGATTCAGGATACTATGACCAGAATAGAGAAGATTCAGGGTCGTATACGGATAGTTCAGGACAGGCAAAAAAGCTAAGCTAATGACAAGCGGTTCTTTAGAGAGTTTTCCATGGGGGACTAGATCCTATTACGAGTATCTCTTATGAAGGGGATAATGCGATTTGGGAAGAAAGGGAAATTGGCACTGAGGTACATGGGGACATTTCCTATCATCGAGAGGATCAAACCAGTGGCATATAGATTTGGATTGCCGGAGCACTTACATAGGATACATGACGTGTTCCATATTTCTTTACTTCGACGATTTCTTCGGGATGAGTTAGCCCACGCTCACATTTCACTGGAGGAGGTGGAATTACAGCCAGATATTTCATATGAAGAGAGACCAGTGGCTATCCTAGACCATATCGAGAGGAGACTCAGCTGGAAAGTAGTGCCACTTGTGCGTGTTCAGTGGGAGCACCAGAACATAGAGGAGTCTACTTGGGAGCGCGAGGATGAGATGTGCAATAAATATCCGATTTTTTCTTACCAGGTATACTTTTACTTTCCAAATTTTGGGACAAAATTCCGTTGTAAGGGGGGAAGTATATAACACCCCGTATTTTTATGATTTTTAAGTATAGGATTAATTCAATTTAATTTGAGAAATTAATTAAGAATTAATCCGGATTAAAATAAATATTAACTAGCGAGTTAAGGGTTAGTATTTATTGATATGCATTATTTTGAATATTACTGAGCGAATAAAGTAATATATGATTGTGAATTTATTATAATTGTAGCGAGTGAGAAATACAAAAATTTTGGTAATTGAGTTGAGATGCGCATGTCAGAATTAATTTAAAGTAGTTAAAAAGTAAATTAATTATAAGTACTCCTGATAATCATTTTGAGTGCTCCAGCATGTCCGGATGGGTTGAGATAGTCAGAAAAGTCTACCCGGGGATTTAGTTTGGGTCCCGGGACAGTTTTAGGCTAAACCGATGTCCCGTGAGGGCATTTTGGTAATTTATATTTTTGAGATTTAATTACCTATGAAATTAGGAGAGGAAATATATCTGATATGTAAGGGACAATTAGGGTTATCATCCACAAAATCCAAGGGAGAGTTACAGAGGTAGTGGGAGAGCCAATTCTAAAAGTCTAAGGCCGAGAACCAACATCTTGCACCACCGAGACAACCACTGTGTAGATCGGAGAACGTGGATCAGAACCATACTAACAACACCAATGGATCATATTTTCACTTTTGAGGCAAGTTTTTATTACTTGCTTTCTTTTAGCAATAATCGTGCTCATGTTAGTATAGGAAATAGACACCCTTGAATTATATGTTAATTTGATGAACACTTGATGATTAATCCATAAATTCGGACTGAAAAAATATAGGGAATAGATTCGTTCATATTGTGAGTAGAATAACCACGACTTTATGATGACAATGATTTGTTAAATCTGGTATTAGAATGATTTAATTGAAAAATTTATGAACTAGGGTTCTTGTGTTTATAAATTTGGGGATCTAAGTTCCTGGATGTTTTACCATGATTTAATGAACCTAAATTGTTAGAAATCACCTATATATGTTGGAATATGGATTGGAGATGATTAGTAGGTGTTGGGAAAAAATCAGTATAGGTTTTAGGGTTGAAAAATGGAGAAAAACGCAAGGGTTTGAGGTTGAAGACGAACTGCCCAGGTTGCGTAATGTCGCGTGAAACCTCGTCCAAGCAAGACTTACATCTCGCGCGAAGTTGTTCAAGCGAGATAGGTAGCTCGAGAGAATTCGTTCAAACGACATGCTTATCTCGTTCAAACGAGATACAACTATGGTTCAAGCGACATACCAGAAAATTTGAAAATTCCTATTTTTCCCTAATTTGAGTATACAGTTAATTTGAGTGAGGAAAAATGTTATTTGATGACTTTAGCATAGTGCAGAATTATTTGGAAGTATTTGAGGAATAATACTTTAAATATTTGGAACGGTAAGTTAACCTTGGAAATTTCGAGAGTGAGAGTAATCGAAATAAATGTATTATAATTAGTAATGATAGAATACTACGTATGGAAAATATATGTTCAGGTTGGGTGAATACCTATTGATTTTAATAGGATGTGTGAATGCCTATTATATGCTTATTATTATGTGTATGACATACCTAGCTACTTGCTATCGCGGGAGGTTGTGGAAGAGACAGTCTTATCTTGAGGAGCCTTCGAGAGGGATATTTGACATGTATCGTAGAACATAAGACTTAGGTTGGATTGCCATTTTTGTGAACGATGGTGTAACACGGTCATTTGGGTGCGTAGGTATGTGCGTATCCCAAAGGCTTAGGATTATGTTCGTCTCCAATATGTGTGAAATCTTTATATGGTTCGTTGGAGATTTTCGAATCGATTCTCCTTATTTGAGTACGAGATGTACCGGGATATGATAGCAAAGTATGCATTACAACACGGTGTAGCCTTGGGGTGTTGTATTAGTGTGTATATATAATCGTGATGGATATATATGCCTATGTTATATCTACAGGGTGATAATTGACAATGATCACCCTATAGATATAACATAGGCATATATATTATAGACTACTAAGATAATGAAATCATTAATAACTTGAGTTATGAATATTTAACTTTAGTGTGATAACACTTAATCGAGATAATGAATGTGGCAACATTTAATATGAGTATTTGGGAATACGGGACTTTACTACGAGATAATTAGCAGTATAAGTTTATGACCTAGTTGGGAGTGTTATAGATAGCTAAGTTGTATTAGATGTATGTTAGGCATGCACAATAGTTGAGAGGTGAGTATCTCATGTGAGAGTTCGAAACTATCATGCGCATAATACTTGCATTATTGCAAATTTTAAATACTTGCTAAAACAAAATATTTTTACAACTCGGGCTTTGACACGTCTCTTACATTTTCTCTTTTGTCGTATATATTAATTCTATCAGGTGTCCATCCATAGGGACGCCAAGCTTAGACGGTAATCTAGACTGACGTGCTATAGTAGTTGTGGGAGTTGTAGGTCCTCATGCTTAGACGCCTCCACTTTCATTTGATTCAGTATCTTTACATATTTCATTTAGGGCATGTGTCTCCCATCCTTAGTTTTACTTTATCAAATAGATTGTACTCAGTTTACTTTAGTTGTTTATTTAAGTTGGATTGAGTATTATTATGGTTTATTAGTTTTAAGACTTTGAACTGGAATGTTTTATCCATCTTAATTATTTCAGCATTATTCATATTTAGTATTTATTTTATTAAGGTGTATGGTAAATGGTTTTGTCTTAAAAATTGAATTTGTACTAAATGAATTTTTGGGTATAAATTAAAATGGAAAATGTTTTGACACTAGCTTAATTTATATTAGATGATTAATAAGGTTATATGTTTTCGATAGTCTTGCTAAGAATGAACCAATCGAACATTCTGTTTTAAATTTAATAAGGACTGATCACCCGGTATTTAATTGGGCGGCGTGTCACACAAATAGTTTAAGTTAATCTTATATGCCAGTGGCTATGAAGACTATATTATCCTAGATGCTATTATCAATATAGAATTCCAAAGCTATATGAAATTCTCCCAATTCCCTTATGAAGGAATGCAATTAGGAATTCCTAGTGGTAGACTAAATGAAGAAATATTAGTTAGAACTAATAATTCAGAGTACAATCATACTTACAGTATTAAGAATACTGGACTAGTTAAAGAAAAAGCTAAGACTCTTTAGCATTTGCCAGAATTTCAAGAAACTAAGACTATACCGAATAAACCTTTGTTTATTAATCAAGACGATGTCACTGGAAATGTTACCATCCAGTTTGGTCCCCCTAAGATTACTAGTAAGAATATCCACACGGAAGAAATTAGATTTAGAAATATGGGAGAAGCCATAATCAATGATCCTTCAGAAGGATAACGCAGTAGTAAGGCTAGCTCTAGCTTACTAAGACAATCTCCAGTAATTAGACTTAGAAGATCATTTGAACAAAAAGACTTAGTTAGGGAAAAAGCTAGAATCCAAAACTTTGGACATGATTACTCTGAATTAGATTTGAAGACATTTAAGGAACACCTTAATATAAGTCATTTTTGTTGATTCCAAGATAAAGATAGAATTAATATGATATCCCAAGACCATATATTAAAACTAAAAGAATATAAGAATACTAAAGAACTTCGTAAAAACTTAAGACTAATGGAAGAAGGAGAAGAAAGATTAATGCCATTTACGTAGGTATGTCTTAATAAACAAGAGATAAGAACCAGTAGTAGGCTAGATGATGCTCGTAGGCTCTTTAATAAAGCTATAGGAATAAATATTCCTATTTATTCAAACACTTTGGTAAAGACCAAACCAGATTATATAAAAGACTTTCCAACTAGTGAGAAGAGTTTTACTCATGTTTAGACTATAGCAAGTCAAGCCATAAATCCAGTTGGGATATACCTTAATTTAGACAATGTCCAAGATAGGAAGAAGGACTTAGATGAATGGAGTATTTAAATGAATATGTGTTTTGCATATAATGAACAATAGGATGCAAGTTCATGTAAGAAGTACGATGAGCAATATATTAGAGGAATTGCAAAAGATTACCTAAACAGTCTAAGACAGGCTACAGACTAAGAATCAATAACTAAAGTTGAAAATATGAAACAACATCTAGAAGAAAGATCAATTAAAGAATATATTTAATTGTTGACATCAGAATTCATTGGAGCAGGAAATTTAGCTCAAATCAATGAACAAGACTTAGCAAAAACTAAGTTAGCTCTTCTTAGTATTTGCAAACTAGACAAGATTAATGAATATAACAATAATTATGAACAACTATATTACCAAATTAAATAATTTGGTGAGACTCTAAAAGATGAATACTTTAGAAAAATACCAGTTATTGGAAAAATCCTAATCAATGAATACAAGAATTGGTCAGGAGTTGTTGGAGTAAAGAATAACTACCTTGGTGAAAGAATAATTTTTGTCAAAGACTATATCATATCTAAAAGACAAGATATAAATCAAGGAAAGTTAATTGAAGAAACTTTCAAACAGATTCCTCCAATTAAAGACAAAAGAGACATTGCTCCAATCCAATAGGGATGTGGTAATGATTCTAAGAAATTCAAAAGGAAACTAGATTGGAAACCAAAGAAGTTTAAAGCTATGCCTTTAGGTTTTCCAAAGCAATATAAATTCAGACCATTTACGACCTTTAGAGGAAAAAAATGTTAAAAGAAAGAAAAATAAATTTAACCAGAGACGGTATTTTAAGAAGAATACCAATAAATATAAGAAGATTCCTAATTATAGGAAAGAAAAAGAAGTAGCTCAATCTAAGACTCCTACCAAAGAATGTTGGACTTGTGGAAAAGAAGGACACTTTGCTAAAGACTGTCCTAACAAGAAAGATAAAGAAAGTATTAAGATTATTAATATAATACTAGACTTTGCAGATCAAGAAGAATTAGATATCCTATATGCTATAGAAATATCAGAAATAGAAAATAATGATAACACTAGTATCTATAGTGCATACACAGAGAAGATTAAAATAGTGAAACTGATGAGTATGAAGACTCTCATGATACTCAAGATTTATATATGATTCAAATTGATCAATATGATCAAGAAGAAGATTATATAGACTTTGAAGAGGCTTGGTATAAATGTATATTAACCCCCTTTTACAGAAAAGATGTCCAGTTAGTAATATTGAATTACTAACATATATACCAAGATGTTACTTTGATGAAAAACATTATTGCACATTTGAAATGAAATGTAGCAAAAAAAACTTTAGATGTGTACAATATTTTGAGACTAGACAAATAAAATTATTTATGATTTGTGTTATTTGTCAATTACACTACCATGAAAACTATTAGAGAACTAGATTTAAAGAGATTTATACTAACTAGTATGATGCTCAAATACACCAAGATATTAAAACATATTATCAAGACATTGATAGAAATGTAGCTAAAAGATTACAGGAAAATGAAGTCTTAAAAGGAAAAGGAATTTCCAATGATGTAGAAGAATACTACTCTGATAGTAGTACAAAAGATTTAACATCAGTAGATTTTATAGATAAACCCCAGAAAGGAATATCTATTTTAGAATTTTTTTAGGAATTTCTACTAAACCACATGCTTGTTTTGTAGAATTATTTATATAACATAAAGATTATCCTAAAAGACTTTCAGCTTTTATAGATACAGGATGCTCTCAAAGTATTTGTAAGGCTAATGCCCTCCCTAAAGATTATTTTCTAGACAGTAAGCAAGAGATCCATGGTAAGGTAGCTAATGGAGAACCATTTACCTTATATTTTTTTACCATTCCTATTTATTTCAAATTAAGAAATCAGACTAACAAAACTCTAAATCATCAATTTTGGATAATGGATCCTCGTCCTAGTTTCATAGGAAACATTATTTTAGGACAAGACTTTATTAGTAAATATCATCATTATACTCAATATAATGATAAGATGTTAATTAGTGATAAAGAGGAATTTAATATTAAATCCCCTTTAATAGATCACAAGATTTCTTTTGACCTTATGCGAGTCAAACCCAATTACAAACCAATTAACCATCAGAGTTCTTCAGCTGAGCATGGTGGACCTAGACATAGAAACCAACAAGAAGCCCTAGAGATAACTAAACACTTAAAAAAAGAATGTAATTGTCCAGACCAAAAGTTTTATAATCAAATAGCGCTTATAAAATAAGACATTTTAGATCAAGCCCAACAAACCTTATTACAAGTCCAAGATATATCCAAACAAAAAAATGGATATAGAGCAGAAAACGAGAAGATTAGGAAATTAGCAGATTCTACTTTAGCAGAAAATCCCATTGCTAAGTGGGGTAAAGACAAAAGTTATTGTGAAATCATCCCTATTAACCTAGATGCCACTATTAATGGTGGAACCTATAAGAAAGGATATTCACAAGAAGATAATGAAGAATTCGAAAAAGACATAACTTAAATGTTTAAACTAGGCATTATTAGAGAAAACAAAAGTAGACATAATAGCCCTGCCTTCTATGTTCAAAAGGAGTCTGAACGAAAGAGAGGAAAAAGACGTTTGGTTATAGACTATACACACCTTAATAATAATTGTGAATTTGATTCTTATAAGATACCAGATAAGAATAATCTAATCAGTTTGATTTAAGATAAAACTATATCCAGTAAGTTTGATTGCAATTTAGGCTTCTGGAAAATTAAGATGCACCCAAACAGTATTACTTGGATGACTTTTAGTGTGCCCCAAGGGAAATATGATTGGTTAGTAGTGTCATTTGGATATTTGAATGTCCCTCAAGTATTCCAAAGACATATGGATAATATTTTTAGACCTTATTTGGAATTCTGTCTTATTTACATAGATGATATTCTTGTAGCAAGAAAGACTGAGATAGAACATGTAGATAATCTTAAGAAGATTATTTTAGAATTAGATCAACATGTTATTGTTATTTCTGAAAAGAAAATACAATTATTTCATATTGGGATAGACTTTGTGGGAATGTATATTAATAAAGGAAAAATATATTTAGCAGGACACATAACTAAAAAGATTCTTGAGTTCCCAGACCAACTCAAAGATAGAGAGCAATTAACAATCATTTTTAGGATTGCTAAATTGTGTTACAGATTTTATTAAAGACCTTGCTTCAAAAAGATAAAGCCTAACTTCGAAATTAAAAGGAACAGACAAGAGCAATCCTTTTAAATGGACTAAATATGATTTTGAAGTTATAAGACTAATGAAAGAAGCAATCAAGAATATCCCTTTACTTGAATAGCCTAATGCTGAAGATCAATTTATAGTAGAAACAGATGCATCTGATAAACAATGGGGAGCACTATACTTTGCCATTGATCATCAGATAAAAAAGAAGAAACTTTGTAGATATAGTTCGGGAACCTTTACTGATCCAGAAATAAGATACACTGCCCATGAAAAAGAAGTTGTAGCTATAGTAAGGGTAATAGAAAAATATATGCTTTTTCTTAAACCTAAAAATTTTACTGTTTACACTGACTCTTCTTATGCAGTAAAATTCAGAGGCTTAGATTTATCCGAATCAAGAACTAATAGACTTATTAAATGGAAATAATTGCTTAATGGTTATGACTTCTCTGTTATACACATTGAGGGAAGAAAAAATACCATTCTAGACATCATATCTAGAGAACCTATGTTTGCTAACACTAATATTATCTCTTGTTTTATGTTTCAAACAGAAGGTTTAGACATCATGAGTTCCTCTGGAACAAATAGACTAAACAAATAAGACGTTGCAGACTATTTTAGATGCGTAAGACCAAATACTGGTAGAACGCAAAGACAAACTCAGATTCATATTCAAGACTCTCAAAAAAGACCATTTTTAGAAAGTTTTGATGACATTCTATTTCCTCTTGAGAAATCTAAGAATGAAATCATTGCCCAGAATAGACTTATCGGGAAAATGTGTTTCCACAATATAGACCAGACCAAAGATACCCAGACTTGATTAAATATAGATGATAATTTTCTGATGATGAAAATACTCTTATAGACGCCCTATGGTGGAATGTTAAAAATAAACTATGGGTAGAATTTAAACAGAATTTGGTAACTCTTGCTAGATTCATGAGACTTCAAAGACTTGCAGTGGATCAACTCAGTAGTACTGCTACTCCTAGACCTCAGACTCAAATGTATGCTCAGACTCTTAGAGAATCCTCCAAAATTAGACCAGCTGATAACTTTTGTTATCAAAAAAATACTTTTAAGACAAAGATTATTATACCATTTGGTCATAATAATCTTCCATTTTTAGAAGACTGTCAAAAAGAGAGTAATAGCATTATTAAACATTTCAATGTGTTATTATCTAAGATTAGTGAAGACGCCTTAATGATTATAGGTTTCTACAAAGACGTTCTAAAAATTTATCTTTTTGAAAAGGCAGATATGGCCCAGATAACTTTAGCAGAGTATGGATTCATTGGACTCGTCCAAATTTTGACTGTAGAAGACTCTATTACTGTTAGAAAAATAGTCCATAGGTATACCGAAAAGGTAGAAGACTTTCTTCCTTTATTTGCCAAGATTTACCAGATAGCTCCAAGTTCCTGTAGAGGAATGTGAGTTAACGGATTTAGACTCATTAGATTCTCCAATTATTCATTTGAAGACCTTGAGATTCTATCTGAAGACGAGACTAAAGACCTAACTGTTGATAAATCTAAACTCCAAATTGCCGAAGCTATGGAGATAATAGAAATTATAAAGTTATTGATAAGTGAAGACAGATGGTACACTTCATACCATAAAGAGACCTCATTATTCAAAATGATGAGCCATTCAATGAAAGGATTAAGAGGGAATCTAAGGAAATAGTAGAGATAGCTTTTCCATTTAGCCTTAGAGTGGTGGGACTCATTGATAATTTCTTCAACAATAAAGCTCTACCAGATAAAGACAAGGCATAAGAAGACACAGACATGACAAAGAAGGGCCCCTCGTTAGCTAAAGAATTATTAAGAACATAAGATGCCATTATTTAGACCCCTTTGAAAAAGTAAAAGATTCCTTTGCATTATTACAAGACGATAGACTCATTTCGAAGACTTGACTCGTGGGCCATCAAACGACCTCATTTTTTAAAAGAGAATCAAATTCAGATAAAGACCTGTCAAGATTATTGGAAGACGATAAAATTAATTTATGTAAAGCATAAAGATGTAGACTTTAATAATTGTATATATTTAAACGGGTAATCTTTCCAACCACCGGTAGCTAGTTGTATGTGCTCTTGAAGCTTATTAAAGGGAGCATCCAGTGTGTGTGTAAGATATCAGAAGTTAGAGAGGGTGAGTGAGCTCAATAAGAGGGAGTATAATGTACATGAGTGAGTAGACCTCTTATAGTTAGGGGAGAGGCTAGAGTTGTATTTACTTATGTTATGCAATAAAAGTATTTTTTTTTCCAGAATTCTCTTACGTTAAGTTGCTATTATTCTCCAACCGTCTCCAACTTTCTGTCAGGACTATTGTATGGAATCTCCGGTGTAGCACGTAGGTGTTATACTGTTGAACCACCGTCAGGTGCCGATTTGTCATGAGCCATGAGCCAGGTGGGTGTTAGGCATGGTGGTGTACAGGCAGGAAACGGGTCCAACGCCAAACTAGTGGAGTGAGATGCTACACATAAAGAGAGAGTTGTAGGAGGCACATATCGGAGAAAAATAGTAAAAAACTAAAGAGAATAATGAAAGAAGATAAAGGAATTACAGACCGTAAGGAAGTTATAAACTCGAACTAAACCCCTAGATATCTCAAATTTGATTATTAAAATTCAACATACTCGCATGAGCCTACAAATCACTACACACTTCTTAGCATTTGTTAACCAAACGAATCTAGACTTAACAAGAGAAATCAAAGAGTGGACTCTCACATAACCTAAAGATAAACTAATTATAGAATATGCTTTAACATACGCAAGTGGTACTTACAAATATATATCCCAAATTATTGAGTGGTTAGTACGTGAAGTACCTAGAATAGAAATAATTAGAACAGGGATTCGTGATCTCTTAAAACAAGAATTAAGAACTTAAGATTTTTCAGAAGAACTATCAAGACCAGAAAAATATCAAGAATATACTAAAATACTTGAAGATAGTATGGACGTATTAAAATATATTAGATGCAAAAGGTTAGCTGAAACAAGAACTATATTAATTAGACCGGGAGGAATATGCCCTCTTCTTAAAAATGTAGAGATAACTGCACCTAGAACATATCGAAGATTTTTGTCATCCTATGGTAGTGATTTAAATGAATTTATAGAAGACAATATAATTTACATTGTTAATCAAATATAAAAAGAAACTAGATTAAATAAAACCTCAATACCGCATAAGGTATTTAAGACTATAATATTTTCTGTCAAAATCGCTTGCAATTTCCAGACTCCCTGAGGAAAATATTTATATAAATAATCCTCACTATTCTGAATTTCAGTACGATAGTGACGTAAGAAGCAGGAGAAGTAGCAACTCTGAAACTTCTCTTAGACCCCCAGATTAATTAGATAAGCTTAAAGACGCTAGAAGTTATTGGGGTAGAAATTTTTATTCCTAAAACTTTAGAAAAAGGCAATAGTATATAAAAGACAAAGTGGACCCTAGATAAATTTTGGACGGTAGCTAGTCTGCAAACTAGGTTTGCAAACTAGGTCCGCACGAGAGCCAAACTCTCTCTCTCTCTCTCTCTCTCTCTCTCTGTGTGTGTGTGTGTGTATATATACACACACACACAAAAAAAGTCTCCTATAAGGACTCCTTATGGTACGGATCCCGGTACATACTATTTTTTTAAAATAATAAAAAAATAGTTTTTTTAATGAAACTTCATGGATATGATGTCCACGGTTAGAAGATTATCTCAATTTTTTTTCATTAACAATTTTAATAAAAAAACTATTGAGATGAGGTGATATTTAAAAATGGTATAAATATTCATTTTCAACCATTGAAATGTTGGGTCGGTGCCAACCACTTTATTGATTGATTTTTTTTATGAAACTACGTGGATATGATATTCTCACCGTCAAGATCATATCACTTGGAGATGATCTTATCATGTGAAGATCATACCCGTGAAGTTTCATAAATAAATTATTTCTTTTTCTATTTAAAAAAACTGGTATGTACCGAAATCTACATCATAAGGAGTCCTTACAGGTGGGGGCCTCTCTCTCTCTCTCTCTCTCTCTCTCTCTCTCTATATATATATATATATATATATATATATATATATATATATATATATATATATATATATATATATATATATATATATATATGCCCGTGCCTGAAGGTACGATGTTAATTTTCAAAACTGTACGTCGTTGATAGTACCATATGTCCATTTTAGTTCACAACAAATAAACTATTTTTTAAATAACCTATGGTACAAACCTATTAGTTGAAAAAAATTAGAAATTTTTGGAAAGTTTTTTACATGCATACATACACTGTGGTACGAACCTATTTAGTCAAAATGTATTTCAGAACAAATAATTGTAAACAATTTAAAAAGTTTGGGGAAATTTTCATATGTTTATATGACTATTTACCGTGTTTGATCCATTATGGATCTCGTAATAATTTTTAACTATTTATAACACAAATATTTGTAAGCAAATTAAAAATATTAGGAAAAGTTTTTGTGTTTATATGATCATCCACCCTGTTTATGAAATATAAAATATCCACAACAAAACTAATAGTCCATCTCGGAACTCGCATTACAAACATCATATCCATACAAAAATATAATTCAAGTCCTAATGTTTTTTTAGGACAACATTTTAGAAATTTTGGACATCATCTAATTTGTTTATAGGACTATCCCTTATTTAAAAAATGAAAAATACTCCCAACAACAATAATAGTAACTATGTACTTACGAATTAAATTATTATACACAATCTACTATGTACAAAAATTAGTGACAACTACCAAAGTACAATGGGAAACAGTAGAGTCATTATTTATGTACTGGGCATAACCCAATGAAACCCAAAAGAAAGAGTATCACATCCCATTGATCGTGACAAAGAAAGACACATTGACTGGGGTGTTAGTCCTCCACATTTGCCTCCATGGATACTACTAAAAGCAAATAATAAAAAGTATTTAAACCTTTAGTTACTACAGCAGTGAAGTTGACCAAATATCTAGGAAATAGCAAAAGACTACTGAAAATTCAAGAACCAAGCTAAGCGAAATGTGAGCCTTATTGAATGTACTTCCTGCTTCCCGCTGAGTATAAATCTGAAAACCAAATGAAACCACATGAGTTCAAATACATTGTCGTATCAAATTTACATTGCCATATCAAATGATTCGTAATAGATAAAAAGTGAGGGTGTTTGAGTTCAAATACATTTCCATATCTAATGATTCATAATACTTAAAAAGTGAGGGTGTTTGAGATGAAGATGTATATTAATACATCCAACATGAAGATCCATGTCTCAGGCCAAATAAAATCTAACAACACCTTAAAACACCAATTTCAAGGCATTACTATGCACCTGAATGTAAATCAAATAGTAATCATGCCACTATTAGAAGAAAATGAACAAAAAAAACAGTTTGTATCAATATATAATCTTCCTCCAAGACCGTGGGGAATAGTTTGTCTATATCTACAGTATTCGGTTGTACCAATCCCCTGATAATATAACAAATAAAATATTAGATAATGTTAGAATAAATTATAGCAAATAATATGATGTATAATACATAGTTCAATCTGATAGATGCAAACAGTGCATATATAGGAGGTGCAGGATTTGCCCTGTTCAATTATAGGGAGATATCCACCAACAATTTTTTTTCTAGAGAAGTATCCATGACATTAAATTAAATCCAGAAACAAAATTCACCACTACAGAATTCGGTTTCAAAGAGGAAAAATAAATGTCTTTTTAGTTTAATTATCTTTCATGACTCAAATATTATAAGTCTACTCAGTAAGTTCATCTTGTAGGCTCCTAGTGATTGCCATACCCATTTGAAGCAGCAGCATACATGCTTGGATCCTAATTTTGTTGCGCATTGTATCCATACACCACCACCTTAACCTTGCTTTCCATAATAATTACCTTTCCATTGATTATAGGAATCTATTCTCCACTGCTTGTTCCTTAGATTTCAACCCCAAGATAGGCGAACTGTCTGTTTACCAATAAGTGATGCACTCAATTTCTATATTGCGTCCTCAGCGTTGGTTCTATTAGCAAATTGTACAAAACCACATCCTTTTCCAGCTGGTATTTTTATGGAGAAAACCTCTCCACACTGAGAAAAGGTCTGCCTGAGTTCTTTATCACTGACCTCAGGATACAGCATGTACTGCGGTGTAACAACCCGTCCTTTTGGGGATAATTAAATTCCATAATTGGGTATAAATTGGAAATTTGAGGAATTTCTCAAAATAGTGATTTTTGGGATTTTCAAGGATTAGATGATTTTCGATGGGTGTTGTATTTACTTTTGAGATTAAGTAAATATGTCGAAGTATTTTAATTATATATTGTCGTTGAGTAAAGAGACATAAGGTAAGATTTTTAATTGGAAAAATCGCAGGGAGATGCAATGGGTTAAAATAGTGAATAGCGGTTAAGTGCCTCAGATGGAAATTTTGACTGCGCGGTGAGTCTCGGAATGGCCGAGATAGTCAGAAAAGAGTGTCTGATGGTCGGAATTGAGTTTGGGGAATTTTTAAACGAATAGGGACTCGCAATTCAGTAAACAAGTCATTTTTGGGTTTTAAGGGGTATAAACCCTTTTTCCCCCTATATAAGGAGGGAGAGGAGGAGAAAAGAGAAAAAAAAAGAGAGAAGAGAGAGAGGAAGGAAGAAAAAGAAGAGAAAAGGGAGATTTTAGGCCAAACTCCCCCGGACTCGACTCGGGATCGTCGGATTTTATTCATGAGGCAAGTGTTTACTTGATTTGTTTACTTTTGAGCATAAATGTCATATTGTAGTTTAGTAATAACAAACCCTAATGATTTTGGGTTGGGTTTTCGTGGATAAAACGGGTTTTCGGGAGTTAAAATGAATAAACCCCAATAATTTTCCAATTCGAGAAACTGAGGATTTAATCAAAATTTGTTGTTGATTTCGGGTTCTAGGATGTTTAGAACCCTTGTTATATGTATATATGATGTTGGTTGAGGTTGTAGGACGTTAGAGACGGAGATTAAAGCTTGGGAGAAGCTTTAATGGCCGAAACAACTTCACGGAGAAGAAACTGTCCGACGTGATCGATCGATTGAGGGTAGAGGATCGATCGATCGAACCATCGATCGATCGAGGTCCATGGGTCGATCGATCGACCCTTCATGAAGTTTGACAATTTTTTCAAGGTTTAACTGGATGGGATGAATTCCAATTTTAATTGATTCTAGATTATTTAAGAAAGGAAATAAGTAATCTTTTTAGAGTAAACAATCATCCAATGGAGGGAAATTATGGGAATTAAATGAGTGTTTTATGTGTGTAACACTAAAATGTTATTTTCGAGGAAAATAGATAAGTTGAGGAATTAGAAGGGTGGGGTTCCTAAAATAGGGTGGGGACCTCTAAACGATTATTTGGACAAGATGCAGTCCTTGGGTTTGTGGGAGGGAAATCCACAACCTATTCAATTTTAGGGTATTCGGGGTCGAATATCAATTGGGATAGTTTCAGTGGCCATTTTGGCCTATATGATTATACGTGCGGGATAACATAATTTTGTTGAGGATGGTTGAGTGAATCCTATGAGATTATTACGATGAATTGGAGAATATACTTATTTAGTTAATGTAAATTGGTATATTTGGAGATATCCACGAAATCCTTAGATGAGAATAAGATATTTATTATTTATCAAGTGAGGGAATACGTTCGGTATGATATCATGAGTATGTGAATGTATGAATATAATTCTTTGAGAGAATCTTTGGGATTATTGGTCATCGCTATGTGTGATTGGCAATTATAGCCATTTATATATGTATATTAGAGGAGGAATATATAGTATATATATATACTATGTAATTAAAGTATATATATTATATGAATACATATGTATCTATATGTGATGGTATATGTGTGTTTAGAGGATGGTTTCCATGGGCTTCCCCTTTGAGTATAGTGTTGGAACAACCATATTATATATATGCTTTAGTGCGATCCTGGGAGGTTGCGCGATGTGGGTGAATTCCCTGGCTCGAGGAGCAGGGAGAGTATAGTCCCCAGGCCATTATCGTCCCGCGTTCGAGTGCGATTTATGTGATTCCCACTTGCAGGGGGAACAAGATCGCCTCCACCGTTGTGTCTATGTTTACCATGACCATTGAGAGAGTCTGGCTTGGTACCGTGGTATATTGAGTAAACTCGGATTTTGGATCGGCACTATGAGACCGTATCCTCGAGTTATAGCTCGTTGGGATGGTTGTTATGCTTGTGTGTATGGTATATTACTTGTGCATGAGAACAATGTAATATATATATATATCTCTATGAGAGTAAAAAGATTCTCAGTCCGGGAGATAGATCCGGATGTGTATTATAAAGATGAATATAAAGTAAACCTCACTCCGGGAGATAGATCCGGATGTGTATTATAAAAATGAATATAGAGTAAACCTCAGTTTGGGAGATATTATCCGGATGTATATTGAATTATGTATAGTAGAGTAAGTATGTTATGTGTATGTATATGCGTTGTGTACTGAGGGTCTAATGGATCTCGACGATCGATCTTGCCGCATAGTAGTGTATAGGGGTGTTCCTTGTTTGGATTTCGCTCTGCGAGACACGCCACGTAATAGCATGGCATAGTGTTGAGACTGGGGAGAAATTTATCCCTTAGTACATGGAATAACTAGGGTGGTTAGAAGACGGGTGACGAATTAGTTAGGCAGCGTAGCTTGACTAGGATGTTAATAGGGATGCGCTAGGTGTGCAATATTAGAAGAGAGGTGAGGGGTATCTCATGGGAGTGCGATACCAAATTTAAATATGAGATAAAACCTATTTTTAAAAATAAAGCATTTATGCACTTGCTAAATATTTTTCACACTCGGGATCTGACCCGTTTATTTACTTTTCCCTCTCTTTCTATATATATATATATATATATATATATATATATATATATCTTCTATAGGTGTCCAGACATAAGGTCTCCTAGATGACACTTCCTTCGAGTCAGATGTCTGCTGCAGCAGCTGTGGATGCATGCAGGTTCTCAATAAACGCTTCTATCCTTATAATCTAGATAGGAGGTACTGTATAAATATTCGGGCCAATGGCCCAATCGTATTTATTTATTCTTTTCCACCTTTTAGTGCGACATTCGATTTGGTTATTTCATATTTGAACCGAGTGTTCTGTTATTTAATTTCATTTCAGTTTCATTTACATAAACTGCGTGGATGTTTTTATTTGTGTGGGTGTTTAAAAAGAGTAGTTAAGTAAAATTTTAACGCCAGCCTAATAGGTTATTAGTAATTAAATTTGGTTTTCGGCAGTGATGCTAAGAATGATCCATATGCGACTCCTTTTTTAATTTGATATAGGAGTGATCGCCCGGTATCATATTAGGCGGGGTGTCACAGATGGTATCAGAGCATCAGGTTCTAGTGTCCTTAGGAATCGGTGCAGACGTACTACGCTTTCAGCGTGGCTCTTGATTTGATATAAGGCCTCAGGATTAGGATTTTTGGTTTATCTTGCGAGATTTCGTTCTCCTTCCATAGTATAAGATTATGTAAATATTTTGCACGCTCGTTCGAGATTCGTGTGCGGGGATTGGATAGCAGCAGGAGGCGGGGCTTAGCTGGAGCAACTGGTAGAAGTTGGTGACGTGGACCGTAGTAGAGGTCTCTTCCTTTGTAGTGTTTGCTAAGGATTGTTTCAACGACTACTAAAGTATAGTAGTTATGAGTACTGTAGTACCGCCGTAGTAGAGAGTGGTACTAAAGTTGAATTTCTCAGTGAATTAAAGATTCAAAAGGGATCTTACGGACAGTTTTAACCGTGAGTCCCCATGATTCAGTAGGAATGAGAAGAATGCAGTTTTTGAATTATTCACATAAGGATCGGCCAGAGGTCGATAGTGAATAAGAGTAATATGGAAAAGTGAACCTTGTACCGAGGTGAGGTAGGTGCAATGAATAATGAGTCCTTTCAAGGAATGATAGGCTCACTAGAGAAGTGTTGCTAACACTTATGGAGAATGGGTATGTTCGAGGACCCCATTAGTGGACATCAACCGGGGAAATTTATTAAAACGGGGTTGTTGAGGTCGGTAGTGGAATCTCCTTCTAACAAAGAAGAAGTTAGGGGGAATTAGTAAAGTGATTGTCAGGGTCGCGACAATGGAGTCCAAGATACTGATAACTTTACCATGGTCAAGAAGGCCAGTGATGAAAATAGTGATGTGGAGTGCGAAGCCGCACTAGTAGTCCTTTCTAGATAGGAATAAAGGACAAGGTTATGGTGCTTAGATGGGGAATAGAGTTAAGTAATTTTGGTTCAGTTAGGACAAGTGTACCAGGTCCGAGAACCAATTGGAGTAGATAACTGTGAAGTTGCTGTTATGAGTTTAACCTCAGAAGGAAGAGGTATAATTGGCGTGGATAGATAAAGTCGCGATGTTCGTTAGCCCCAGACTCGTGTGTGTAAATTGAGTTTCGTGGCGGTATCGATAACATTATGTAATACGGGCCTATGTGTTTTCCGCGGTAGTGGAGTTATTTTTTTCTTTTCATTCGATATAATGGCGGGTGTTGATATTTTGAATGTATATATATGGCTTATGATACTCGTCTTATATGTTTATTCGAGTATGGTAATATTATTAGTATATTATATTCTTCGTTGTTCAGAGCGATAGCAGTCTAATGATTGCAAGACTATCGTGTCCACGGTTCTAGGGTGGAACGGGTTGTTGTTACAATATCTCACCTAGATACAGGTTGAGTTCACCTTTGTCAATGTGGATATGTGGAACTCTGGTAAGCAGAGGTTTCATTATCATGATTTGAGTGCGTGGCGACCTTATAGATGTGATTTAAGGTATGCAGGGCTGATTATTGAGCTGTGAGTTCAAGCTCATTATTAATTGGGCAAGGACTGAGTGGGGTGCGAGCACTTAGGGGTATGGCTCCTGGATAGAGATGGGAGTTCAGACCACATTTGGTTAAAAGAGGGGATAGGATTATCCCGGTTGCATATTCAAAAATAACGGACCTCCATGACCGACGAAGTTAAGTAGTAGTGTGTTGGAGGGGTTCCTTGTTTGGATTTCGCTTTGCAAGACGCTCCACGCATGAACCTTAACAACGTCGGGAGTGGAGAGATGTTATAGGATGTAAGGATGTTTGTTTTGTTGATAAGTCATATAGTGTGAATGAAACACTATAGACTATGAGCCATGTGATGATGGTATGCTTATGGAAATATTGTTCTATGGAAAAGCACTAAAGTGGTCCTCTCACCCCAAGTGGGTGGGTGAAGTAGGACTTAGAGAAATTGATTCGAGGATTATAACCAGGCCTTAATGAAAAGGAAAATTTTGAGGAAGTATATTTTAGGTATGATAATCGTAACGCTTTTACAGAGAGCGGACACTTCGATTAGTTAGATTTTCCTTTTCACTCAGGTGGGAGGATAGAACAGTAAAAATGCGTTCGTAGGTTAGCGAGCTAGGATTTAGGACGTCCCACTGGTGTGCCTTAGGTCGCTATATCTCGACGACAAACGATGCGAGGGAGTAGTGTAACGGGAGGGTTCCTTATTTGGATTTCTCTTTGCGAGATGTCCCACGCATGAAACTGAGCTAATGTCGGAAGTTGAGTGAGGCCTTGGGCACTAGGGATATACTTAGGATTGTACTCGTTTCGTGTAGGTAGGGTAACGCATAGACCGTAGCATTATTAGGATGTAAGTTCAATAGAGTTAGTGGCGCCGATATAGAAAGATTATGGGAAGTAAACCACAAGAAGATTGGTTGATTAACCCTGAGGAGAATTGAGTTTCGCGGGTTGGGAGGACCCATATGTGAGTATTACACCGAGGAAAGGAGGCCCTTATTTAGAGAGGGTGTTACGTGTTGAATGTTTGTAATGGTCGTGCAGATGTGCACGGGTTAAAAAGGTGTATGGGCACCTCAGTAAGTTGGTTTTATATACTGCCCGAAATAGAAAAGTCTTAGTGTATAAACTTGAAGTTTATGCCGGGAGGGAGTCACAAATGGATTCGGAGGGTGTTAGATGGAACGTCGTGCCCAAGATAAGAAAGGACACTGACGAGAGTGGTCGAACAATAGAGTAATTTCTTTTTGGGGGAAATTAGATATCCAAATTTTGATGAGAGAACGTTTAGAATTGTGTTTGGACATTAGAGCGGCGGCGGTAGGCTTGTCTTTCTACGTGGGGCACAAGAAATGATGGTTGCAATGTGACGTTGTTGGAGTCACTTTACGATCATGGTAGCCGTATAGTTTATGGTTGGGAACCATTGGATTAGTATCGTTCCCCTTGAGGTATTAGGATTTGGAGTGATCCTAGGTTAGTACTAGTAACATCGGTTGTATCTGAATTTCGAGGACGAAATTTCGTTGTAAAGGGGGGAATATGTAACAACCCGTCCTTTTGGGGATAATTAAATTCCATAATTGTGTATAAATTGGAAATTTGAGGAATTTCTCGAAATAGTGATTTTTGGGATTTTCAAGGATTAGATGATTTTCGATGGGTATTGTATTTACTTTTGGGATTCAGTAAATATGTCGAAGTATTTTAATTATATGTCGCCGTTGAGTAAAGCGACAAAAGGTAAGATTTTTAATTGGAAAATCGGCAGGGAGATACAATGGGTTAAAATAGTGAATTGCGGTCAAGTGCCTCAGATGGAAATTTCGACTGCGCGGTGAGTCTCGAAATGGCCGAGATAGTCAGAAAAGAGTGTCCGATGGACGAAATTGAGTTTCGGGAATTTTTAAACGAATAGGGACTCGCAATTGAGTAAACGAGTCATTTTTGGGTTTTAAGGGGTATAAACCCTTTTTCTCCCTATATAAGGAGGGAGAGGGGGAGAAAAGAGAAAAAAAAAGAGAAGAGAGAGAGGAAGGAAGAAAAAGAAGAGAAAAGGGAGATTTCGGGCCAAACTCCGCCGGACTCGACTCGGGATCGTCGGATTTTATCCACGAGGCAAGTGTTTACTTGCTTTATTTACTTTTGAGCATAAATCTCATATCGTAGTTTGGTAATAACAAACCCAAAAGATCTTGGGTTGGGTTTTCATGGATAAAACGGGTTTTCGGGAGTTAAAACGAATAAACACCAATAATTTTCCAATTCGAGAAACTTAGGATTTAATCGAAATTTGTTGTTGGTTTCGGGTTCTAGGATGTTTAGAACCCTTGTTATATGTATAGATGTTGTTGGTTGAGGTTGTAGGACTTTAGAGACAGAGATAAAATCTTGGGAGAAGCTTTAATGGCCGAAACAGCTTCTCGGGGAAGAAACTGTCCGACGTGATCGATCGATCGAGGGTAGAGGATCGATCGATCGAACCATCGATCGATCGAGGGCCATGGGTCGATCGATCGACCCTTCAGGAAGTTTGACAATTTTTCCTAGGGTTAATTGGATGGGATGAATTCCAATTTTAATTGATTCTAGATTATTTAAGAAAGGAAATAAGTAATGTTTTAAGAGTAAATAGTCATCCAATGGAGGGAAATTATGGGAATTAAGTTAGTGTTTTATGTGTGTAACACTAAAATGTTATTTTCGAGAAAAATAGATAAGTTGAGGAATTAGAAGGGTGGGGTTCCTAAAATAGGGTGGGGACCTCTAAACGATTATTTCGACAAGATGCAGTTCTTGGGTTTGTGGGAGGGAAATCTACAATCTATTCAATTTTAGGGTATTCGGGGTCGAATATCAATTGGGATAGTTTCAGTGGCCATTTTGGCCTATATGATTATACGTGCGGGATAACATAATTTTGTTGAGGATGGTTGAGGGAATCCTGTGAGATTATTAGGATGAATTGGAGAATATACTTATTTAGTTAATGTAAATTGGTATATTTGGAGATATCCACTAAATCCTTAGATGGGAATAAGGTATTTATTATTTATCAAGTGAGGGAATACGTTCGGTATGATATCATGAGTATGTGAATGTATGAATATAATTCTTTGAGAGAATCTTTGGGATTATTGGTCATCGCTATGTGTGATTGGAAATTATGGACATTTATATATGTATATTTGAAGAGGAATATATAGTATATATATATATATATATATATATATATATATATATATATATATATATATATATATATATATATATATATATATATATATATATATATATATATATATATATATATATACTATGTAATTAAAGTATATATATTATATGAATACATATGTATCTATACGTGATGGTATATGTGTGTTTAAAGGCTGGTTTCTACGGGCTTCCCCTTTGAGTATAGGGTTGGAACAACCACATTATATATATGCTCTAGTGCGATCCTGGGAGGTTACGCGATGTGGGTGAATCCCCTGGCTCGAGGAGCAGGGAGAGTATAGTCCCCAGGTCATTATCGTCCCGCGTTCGAGTGCGATTTATGTGATTCCCACTTGCAGGGGGAACAAGACCACCTACACCGTTGTGTATATGTTTACCATGACCATTGAGAGAGTCTGGCTTGGTACCGTGGTATATTGAGTAAACCCGAATTTTGGATCGGCACTATGAGACCGCATCCTTGAGTTATAGCTCGTTGGGATGGTTGTTATGCTTGTGTGTATGGTATATTACTTGTGCATGAGAATAATTTAATATATATATATATATATATATGAGAGTAAAGAGATTCTCACTCCGGGAGATAGATTCGGATGTGTATTATAAAGATGAATATAAAGTAAACCTCACTCCGGGAGATAGATCCGGATGTGTATTATAAAGATGAATATAGAGTAAACCTCAGTCCGGGAGATATTATCCGGATGTATATTGAATTATGTATATTAGAGTAAGTATGTTATGTATATCATTATATAGTATGTATATGCGTTGTGTACTGAGGGTCTAATGGATCTCGACGATTGACTAGTGTATAGGGGGGTTCCTTGTTTGGATTTCGCTCTGCGAGACACCCCATGCACGAACATGGCATAATGTTGAGACTGGGGAGAAGTTTATCCCTTAGTACTTGGAATAACTAGGGTGGTTAGAAGATGGGTGACAGATTAGTTAGGCAGCGTAGCTTGACTAGGATGTTAATAGGGATGCGCTAGGTGTGCACTATTAGAAGAGAGGTGAGGGGCATCTTATGGGAGTGCGATACCACATTTAAATATGAGATAAAACCTATTTTTAAAAATAAAGCATTTATGCACTTGCTAAATATTTTTCACACTCGGGATCTGACCCGTTTATCTACTTTTCCCTCTCTTTCTATATATATATATATATTCTATAGGTGTCCAGACACAGGGTCGCCTGGATGAAACTTCCTTCGAGTCAGACGTCTGCTGCAGCAGCTGTGGATGCATGCAGGTTCTCAATAAACGCTTCTATCCTTATAATCTAGATAGGAGGTACTGTATAAATATTCGGGCCAATGGCCCAATTGCATTTATTTATTGTTTTCCACCTTTTAGTGCGACATTCGATTTGGTTGTATCATATTTGAACTGAGTGTTCGGTTATTTTATTTCATTTCAGTTTCATTTACATAAACTGCGTGGATGTTTTATTTGTGTGGGTGTTTAAAAAGAGTAGTTAAGTAAAATTTTGACGCCAGCCTAATAGGTTATTAGTAATTAAATTTGGTTTTCGGCAGTGATGCTAAGAATGATCCATATGCGATTCCTGTTTTAATTTTATATAGGAGTGATTGCCCAGTATTATATTAGGCGGGGTGTCACATGCGGATGCTGGTACATCATATAATGCTGCTCCTACATCACCATTGACGAATCTAGATACTGTATCCCCATCCATTGCTGCTGGTACTGCTGCATAGCCATCCATTGTTGTTGTTGCTGTTGTTTCTGTTGCTGTTGTTGACTCAAATCACCTCCGTTTGTTGATTGCATCATTTTCAATCCTCGCAAATTTAATTTAGTAATTTATAATTAGTAATTACCCCTCTCTCTGGTGTGGATTTTTTAGAGGGTGTTTGTTAGAGAGAGAGGGACCTGGTCTCGAACAATAACCAGGATTTTAATGAGACGGAAATAGGCTAATATTTGGTTGTATTGAACCATTTCCACGTATTCCACCCTCCCCTCCAACACCAACAACAATGTCATCCCGACCATTCATGTAAAGGATGTCGTATATCTGATTCACACCATGCCCCGCATTTATCCATATGTTTGAGCTAATAGTTATTGCCTACATGATAGTATTAATCACAATCACAACCTTGTTTCAGATTATAAAGTTTGTTTCTATATAGAAAACATTTTCCTTAACATGTGGTTACAGCATACCTTCCAGTATTCAATTCAATCTGTTCCAGAATCACTTAATTGAATTTAAGCTAGACAGCTACTTATCGACACCAAAAGCATCAACATCGCAGACCAATTGGAAAAGAAGTGGAACATTAGGAGCATGGTAAATTAGAAAATCAATATAATCTAAAAAAATTAGAAAATGAAAAGAAGAAAAAAAGTAACAAACCATCTACTTCCTTTGACCTTTGGCCACCATTATCGAAATCCATCTAATAAAATCGATCCACCATCCACCTATATCAACAAATTAGAATAAAAATGGAACAAATCAGAATATAACCAAATTAGAGAGGC
Source organism: Sambucus nigra (assembly GCA_949130495.1). NCBI lineage: Eukaryota > Viridiplantae > Streptophyta > Magnoliopsida > Dipsacales > Adoxaceae > Sambucus > Sambucus nigra. The sequence goes on from OX422223.1 coordinate 390,827,681, forward strand.
GGAGTGACAAAAAAGTTGTCATGCTACAAAGATGTCGTGCCAAATTAATACTTAACATCCCAAAACTGAAAACATGAGAGTAATACACTAATAACATTTTTAGAATAGAGAAGAGAGCCTAATAAAACTGACAACATAGAGGAGAGAAATACACTGACAACTGAGAGGAGAGCAGATGAAACTAATACACTGCTGAAACTAATAACATTAGATGTTTGGTTTAAACTAATAACTCCATCTGATCCTAGAAAAACCACCAAATAAATTTTTGAGATGCGCTAATATATCTCCGACTTGCTGTTACTTTTCCTTTTCGCTTTAAATTTGTATTTTGCCATGAGTGTCTGTATTGTATTTGTGAAGTTTCCATCTACCATTAAAACCAAAAGTACCCAACAAAACATAACCTACCATTCAGAAACAACTCCAACAAATGTGGTCTTAAGTAGCTGCAGTCCCACATATGCCTCAAACCCCTGCAAAATGATGAGTGTAGGATATAACAGCCACAACTGGTTAAGACAAATATGCTCAAACTAAACTAATTAAGGCATTCATGTAGTATAATATGCACCAAAATAAAACAAACATGAAGATCCATGTCTCAGGCCAAATAAAATCTAACAACACCTTGAAACACCAATTTCAAAGCTTTACTATGCACCTGAATGTAAATCAAATAGTAATCATGCCACTTTTAGAAGAAAATGAACAAAAAATACAGTTTATACCTGGTAGTACCCAAAATCGAACCAAAATGGTCAAATTTTGAACCACGTTTAATAAAGCAGGGGATCTAATACTTGGGTTTAAAAAAATATTAGAGAGATTAACCTAGAAATTGTTCTTCTTATTCAACAATGGAGAGTTTTCTCCCTTATCTCTCTCTAAATAGTGGTGAACGAAATGGAGATAAGGTATCCTAACAGTGGTGAACAAAAATTCAACAAATAAAACCAAAATGAAGATCCATGTCTCAGGCCAAATAAAATCTAACAAAACCTTAAAACACCAATTTCAGGGAATTACTATGAACCTAAATGTAAATCAAATAGTAATCATGCCACTGTTAAAAGGAAATGAAGAAAAAATAGAGCTTATACCTGGAAGTACCCAAAATCGAACCAACCAGTGAACCAAAATGGTCAAATTTTGAACTACGTTTAATAAAGAAAGGGATCTAATACTTGGTTTCAAAAAAGAATAGAGATATTAACCTAGAAATTGTTCTTCTTCTTCAACAATGAAGAGTTTTCTCTCTTCTCTCTCTCTCTAAACAGTGGTGAACGAAAATGAGATGAGGTATCCCAACAGTGGTGAATGGATTAGGGTATGTCGGAGGTGGCTTCAACATCCAGCAATTAGATCTAATCCGTTTTGGTCTAGAGGTGTATAATGTGGGCGGAAGGAAATTTTTAGGGGAGATTTGGTCGAGTGAGTGCTCAGAGGTGTATAAGCATGTGGGTACAATACCGAAAACATGTTGTAAGGTCTGTCGGCTGTGTTAGCTTAAAAAATGAGATGAGCTAGAGAAAGAGAAAGAGGTAGCTGAGAGTTTTGTTCATTGGTTGCGTATGTCTTAGGTAGGTTTTTGTTTTAAGAGAAAATGACGGGGGGTTTGAGAGAGCAAGTGGGCCTTTGTGTAATATTGAAGAAAATACCATTCTATCCATGTTTTTGAATTTTAAAAAGAATGGGGAAATAAATTAGAGTGTGTCAAAAGAGGGTGAAATCAAAAATTTTAACGGTAAAAGAGGTAGTGTAGGAAAAACGTAATTGGATGACATGATAGGTTAAGCTTATGACATACATAAGTTTCCTACTTTATTATATAGATATGGGAATTGTGTTTTATTATTCATGCAATTCAATGGGCATCATTTGTTTTCCTAGTGTTGTCTAAGGGTGTCACTATGTGCCACATCATAAGAGGAGACTTATGACATGGAAAATGGTGAAATCTACCTGAAACAAAACCTCTCATTATCTATCTTTCTATTGTTCCCTAATTAGCACCCCAGATAAAACCTACATAAACAAAATTTTCTCCCCTGCCTTAACACCATGTTGTCGAACCTCTCTCCATGTCGTCGTACCTCTCTACACGTCGTCGATCCTCTTAGGTAAGATTCACATGGTTTAACCTTCGATTTATATTTCTTATTTAACCTTCGATTTTAGGGCTTACATATGGAGGTTCATTTAAGGATTCTATATGACTTCATTTTATCACCTTTGAAGTGTGTTTGATATAACATTTGAAATCTCTTTGCTAATTTGTGATATGGTATAGAATCTACAAATTTTATTTTGTACATGGGTTCTTTAGAGAGAGAGAGAGAGAGAGAGGAATAGACTAATGGAAGCAGCGAGCAATGGAGGAATATTGTACCACGAGGTTTGCGCCATCAGTTTTTTGTTGATTTTTTAAAAATAGCTACAAAATATATTTTGACCTAATTTTTTAAATATAGGTTGATTGGAAGGTTAATTTCAAGAGAAAAATAAAAATTTTGGAAAAAATATTTCTTAGGGCCTAAAGCTAGGTGTGATGTATGGTGCGATGTATACATCTCTCTCTCTCTCTCTCTCTCTCTCTCTCTATATATATATATATATATATATATATATATATACTAGGGTATCTGCCTGAAGGCACGATGCTAATTTTCAAAAGTTTACTGCGTTGATAAGTCCATATGTCGTACTTAGTTCGCGACATATAAACATTTTTTAGATAACATATGGTACAAACCCTAATAGTTATAAAAAGTTGGGATAATTTTCCTTTGTTTGTGAGACAATCCATCGTATTTAAGAACAAAAATACCGACGGTACTATAATTAATGGTAAACAATAGTATATGGAAATGTTATTACAGATAACAGGGTGATCGAGTAAGTAAATTGAGATGTACCATCAAATGAACTCTCCATAGTCCCCACTTTAGGATTAGCTAATCCATTTTATAACTTACAATTAACACGTACCTTAATTTTAAAAAAAACGTAATAAATATCATAAACTATACATTCCACAAAATATTGAATTAAAAATAAATGACAATATTATATTTTTAAAATCCCCACTAAATCAACATTAATCAAGTGTAAATTTTAAATAAATTAAATATGATCGTTAAAGGAATAAAGGAAACATCAAAGAGTAACGACATCGAAAATTATCATCTCGGTGGTTGAGGAGCATAGCTGGCATTGGAATCCTGGTAATAACGAATCATTTCTCAACTTGTGGCACGTATACCATTACTCTCAATGTGAGCATTTGTCGACATTGTACAATAGTGGACAATCGAACTTGTGCTTGTTCAGATCTAAATACAAAAATGTAGGCAACTGTCTTAATTAACCTTTGGCGGATATTCTTTTTCCCCTACATCTAAGTCAACGGTGATGCAACTTTAAAAACTGATATCTCCTGAGGCCAGGTGTGTAGCATGATTGTCAGGCCACTGCAATCTGGGTATATCATGTAACATTCTCCCTGCAATCTGCTTACCAATTTCACCAAATCAAAGCTAACACAACATACTCATGATTAGAATATCATAATCATATCTACTTAGAAATAGTATGACTATTGAGGATTATAAAGGATATGAAATTACCTGATTATTAATCAACCTTCTATGATTATCACGTCGAACCAAACTAAAATAATGAAAGAGAACAACAACGAAGATTAGGAGAATTAAGAATACCCCAATATTCATAAACGAAAAAGGACACAAATAGGGAAAATCATAAAATATACCTCATTTAAAAATATGAAATAACTGATATAAAAATGTGGATATAACTGATATAGAATCAGAGCAGCAATATTCTAACTGATATAGAATATTTGTACCCTATTTTAAAAGTATGAAAGCAGCAATATTCTAACTGATATAGAATCAGAGAAGCAATGTGTTAACTGATATAAAAATGTGTAAATCAGAGTAGCAATATGTGAATTAAAGTAGTAATAAAATCATATCTTCCTTTATTTATTAAACTCACTCACTCAATATTAAACTCACTTCTATTACCTCCACTGTCCCTTAATGAACCAACAACATTATTTAAGGGTTAGCTTCTAGTTTGTCTTAAATTTCTTCTCATGACTTCAGCTACTATGATTGTAGTGTTGTACAGCTCCAGCATACCTTCGGACCAACTTTATGTCCCTTGTTCATACTTCTCCCTAGATGTCTAACATGTATAGAACCTCCAAACTTGGCATATGGCATCAATATTTACACTTCATACCGACCCTTAGATGAACATTGAAAGATTCCAAACATTGGTATTTTATTTCTCTGTTCCAACATTCCCTTAGTTAAACTTTAAACAGAAAAAATGGAGTTGAATCCCAAATCAGAGAAAAGGAAGATTAAATTAAAAAAAAAACTCTCAATCGACCCCAACAGCAGATATAAAGACCCAACTATGATCTAAACCAGCTACAATAAGTCCCAAAGTATATGTCTATCTTCTTTGGCATCCTAATGATCAGAAGAAATTGATACCTCCTGTTCTTAGGAGATGAAGGAAAAACAGCAAGTACCAAGTCTTATCTTCTTTGACATCCAAATGAATGGAAGAAGCTTCCCACGACTTTACAATATTGTAGTGCTTAAAATCATTTTTGGCGTTTGATCTGTAAACATAGTGACCATAAAAATTAGTGTAAAATCATGTACAAATATATATTGATACAAAAAACCATGGATAGAGGAAGATGAACAGAAAAATTAACTCAGCACATCCTACAAAAATACCCAATCAAAAATAAAAACAAAATCTATGGTGAGACAAAACCCTGCCTCCCTCTGTACACATAAAACATACCTGTTAGACACCCATAACAATAAAAACTTTCCACATGATTAAACACTTTAAACAATTGTGGTGGTGGGCACCAAATTTGTAGAAACCGTAAGAATGAGAAAGCAGAGAGAGTGTTTTGTTATATCAAGTTGATGATATTTGAACTACCCAACTATATGATCATACAAAAAAAAAGTGAAAATAAATTAAAGTAGAGGTAAAAAAGAGGTAAACTTGTTGGGAAGCGAACGTGCGTCCATTGTTTCTCATAAACATCCAGATGGTTCCATCCAATCTATTCGATTAAGGAGAGCTTTAGTTCATAGGGCTTCTTTTTTAGAGGATTTAACATCCACCCATTTCTTGAGTTCTTTAAAGGTTTCTTCAAACGGATCTCTCTGGACATCGGAGCCTAGTGCCGACTCAACATTAATCTTACCCTTTATTTTTTCACCTTTAGATTCATCCAACACTGGAGCCTTCATACTCTTGAGAGATTCAATCTCTAATAAAGCTAATCCTTTCTGGTACAATGCTTTGGCTAACTGGTCACGGGTTGCCTCCATCCTCTTCTTTCTTTTCTCAAACTCCTCATCTTATGGATCACTTTTGAGGGAATAATATCGTGCTAATTCATATCTGTCAATACTATCAACCATTAACGTGTGAGTGGTGAACTAAAAGTAGAAGAGGAAGACAAAAAATGGGCCAGACCTGAGAGAGATAAGGCTTGAGTTCAGAGAGAGTGAGAGTTGGAGGAGATAGGGAGAAAGAAACGGGTGAGTGGTCAACAGTATACGCATTGAATGCTGAGATTAGAAAAGATCTCCTCATGTTAAAATTGATCTGAGCCCTTGATTTTGTGTTTGAATCTTCAACTTTTTGTAGATTACAAATATACCCTTGATATTTGAATTATAGTGAAATTTTAGAAGAAAAATGAGGGGGAATCAAAATTTTCATGGATAAAATAGGAAGTGCAAGAATAATTCATATAGATGACATCATCAAGTAAGCTTATGACATACATCAGTTTTATACTTTATTTTATATATATATATATATATATATATACATACATACATAAAGTCTCCTATAAGGACTCCTTATGGTGAAGACCTTGGTACATACTATTTTTTTTAAATAATGAAAAAAAATGATTTTTTGATGAAACTTCATGGATATGATGTCCACGGTTAGAAGATTATCTCCAATTTTTTCAATAAAAAATTCAATAAAAATTGTTGAGATGAGGTGATATGTAAAAAAATGGTATAAATATTCATTTTCAACCGTTGAAATGTTGGGTCAGCGCCAACCACTTTATTGATTGAATTTTTTTATGAAACTTCATGGATAAGATCTTCTCACCGTCGAGATCATATCAATGAAGTTTCATAAAAAAATTCTATCAAAAAGTGAGTGAGATGATCGCTAACATTTTAATGGTCGAAAATGCATATTTATACCCTTTTTTTACATCTCACCTCATCTCATCGGTTTTTTTTATTGAATTTTTTTATGAAAAAAATTGGAGATAATCTTATCACCATGGAGATCATATCCATGAAGTTTCATAAAAAAATCAGTTTTTTACTATTTTAAAAAAAGGTATGTACCGGAGTCTGCACCATAAGAAGTCCTTATAGGAGGGGGCCTCTCTCTCTCTCTCTATATATATATATATATATATATATATATGGGAAGGGTGTTTTATTATTCATGCAATTTGATGGGCATTATTTATTTTCCTGGTGCGGTCTAAGGGTGTCACAGTGTGCCACGTCATAAGAGGAGACTTATGACATGGCAAATGGTGAAATTTACCTCAAACACAACCTCTCATTATCTACCTTTCTATCTTTCCCTCATTAGCACCCCAGATAAAACCTACCTAAACAAAATTTTCTCCCCTGTCTCAGCACCATGCCGTCGAACCTCTCTCTAGGTTGCTGCACCTCTCTCCACTTCATCGTACCTCTATACACGTCGTCGATCCTCTTAGGTAAGATTAAAATGGTTGAACCTTTGATTTATATTTCTGATTTAACCTTCGATTTTAGGGCTTACATATGGAGGTTCATTTAAGGATTCTATATGACTTCATTTTATCACCTTTGAAGTGTGTTTGATACAACATTTGAAATCTTTTTATTAATTTGTGGTATGGTATAGAATCTACCAATTATATTTTGTACATGGGCTTTGTAGAGGGAGAGAGAGGAATAGACTAATGGAAGCAACGAGAAATGGAGGAATGTTGTACCACGAGGTACAAGAATAAAACTATGCGTCCTTCATTGCATGAACATGGTGTTGTAGGGAACTTTCTTCTCAGAGTTTTATTTGGCTATGTTGGCCTCTGGTCTTGTTCGAATGGAACGTATGATGATGATCCAAGTTCCTCTTAATAGCCCCATAATTTTCTTACCAAAGAATGTCACAACGTTTCAATAAATATTCAAGTTTTAGAAAATGACCTTGGGGCGGGACCTACAATTCACTATGCTCAAACGCCCTTTTGTTGAGCCAACTCAAATCGACCATTCGTTATATATAATAAGGAAATCAGTGTGCCTATTAATTGTACGCTATATTTTTATACACTGCAACACATTATAACTGAATCTTTTTATTCTTTTTAGGTGCACTGTTGGAACTTGATTTATTTGTTGTCTATTAACATTGGGTGGATGTGTATTTACAAGGTTAGTTAATACACTTTTTATCAAAAAATATTCAATTCGCATTTTGAGTGATATATCAGTGCTTCTTTGCAATCGTAGTTTGGATATTATGCATTTTAAGTAAGTCATCATTTATTTTAAGTTATGTTTCTTCTATTTGATTGGAATCTTCAATATCTCTGTAATTTTAAAATATATTAGTCATTCAGTCCTTTTAAAATAGTAGGCGTTTGGAACCATTATTTGTAGGCATTTGAAAGCACTATTTGTTGGAAATTATTGTGAACCATAGATGTAGTGAACCTTTAAGAGGGAATTATAAACTCGGAACCATAGATAGCTCAATGTTTATCATTAGACTTTCAAATTGAATTTTGACAGTGTTTTTCTCATTCATAGCAGTACGACTCAAAGACAACAAAACAAATTAAGCAGAAAATACTAATATCAGTACTGACTCTCAGACAACAAAACAAATTAAGCTAAATGACTCATGATTAAGAAAACAGATTAATCTTAACAGAGTTGTGTTTGCTCTTGATTTTTCACACAAGAGTGGGTAAATCGTGTGGGTATCAAGGTTACGAGCTATGGCAAGCGCTCGGGGAAACCTATCGTACGATGTGTACTCAGTGACGATCAATGCTCCAAAATTGCCCACCACAATGCGCCACTACCAGCGGTAGTTGGATTTGATTTTGCGGAGGAATTACAAAAATTGAGTGAACAAATAGAGATTTTGAAGGTAGAGAGACGACGAGAAGCCATCTTATGGGTACAACAATTCAAGACGGTGGGTTTTCAGTTGCCGAGAAGAAGAACTCAAATCACAAATCAAAAGGTACAAATTATGAGTATAAAACCAAAAAAAAATGTGAACTAAGCTCCCATATGCCAATTAAAACTAAACTTTTGTAGAATACATATTTTCTTAATGAAAATAGTTGCATAAAAAACTAATACCGTGAATAAGTTTCTAAACCCCACATCTAATATCTAAATATAAATTTGGCGTCTCCTCTTAGAGGATTGAAATGTGGCATAACAATTACTAGTTTTAAACCCCGCGCGATGCGCGAGCGTAGTATAATTTTATTCGTAAAATATATGCCACATAAATAATATTATCATTACATTTAAACTAATGTTAATATGAGATGAAAAAATGAATAAAAAATTTTGGACATATGAACATGCCTTTATTTTAAAATTACAAATTAACTATATATTTATATTTTTTAGTATAGATGGTAGTTCTATGATTAGTATACACTAAACACCGAAATACTTTTTTTATTTAAGACATAATTATATTTTTATGTCTATTTGACACATTATATAAGTATTAATTAATAATAGATGGAGAGAAAATGGACACTCATATATAATCACGATAATTACTATCATATATATATATATATATATATATATTTCAAAATATTTTACTTAGGCACTTAATCAACTTTACATAAATTATACTTTAACCCCTAATTTTTAAAAAATATAATGAATAGTATCATGGATATGATAGACAGAAATGACAAACAATTAGAACTTGTGTGTTAAGAAAATAAAGCATAAAGGGTATAATTTGTATAAAAAAATCTGAAAATGAGTCAAAATAAAAATATCAAACCTTATAACAAAGCACAAAAATAATTGTGCAATCACAATATAAAAAGAGAAAAATCCAAAAAGGAATATTATATATTTTATTTAACAAACAATGTTATTAAACATGGAAGTATACCTCACTTCCTTTAAAATAGAGCAACATACACCATATGCTTCTAACTAACTAAATTCACATCATATGCTTCTAACTAATTAAACTCACATTTCTATATAAAGATTCAATCGAAATTATCTTAAGAAAAACACTATTTCAATCTTCACATAACACATTCTACTTAAACAAAATCACAGTCTATTCTATGGCTCCTTGTTAATTTTGTAAGGATTTTTTACTATTTGGGGTCCAATAGTTATTTAGAGTTTTATTCCATTTGTTTACATTCTACTCGTTTGGAATTCAAAATCGACAAAAAACGTTAGTTAGCTAGTTTGATGGTCAGTTGACTCATTTTCCAATCAAAAAGACTATTTTACTCATTAGTATAAGTATTTATTAGTGTATTAAAACAAATTTTACATTATATCTTATTGTTTTAAATAGTAAAAATTTTTTTACTAACACTTTTTTATAAAATGAGAAAGTTTTATAAAATGAAAAAGTTTTATACACTTTTTTTATTAAGTATTTTTTTTTTAAATCAAAAAGTTTTACAAAATCAAAAGTTTTTTTTATAAACTTTTTTTAGCACTTTTTTTTACAAACATTAAAAAATATTGTTTTTAACTGTTTTTATAAACGTTGAAAAAACTTTATATAAAAACAATCTTATAAAAAACAGTTTATGAATGTCAAAAGTTTTTTGTAAATTATTTTCAACTTTTTTCATAAAACCAATTCTTTATATGAATAAATTAAAAACGTAAAAAACACTTAATATAAAAACTATAAAAACACTGTTTTTTAACCGTTTTTTGTATAAACGTTAAAAAAAATTATGTAAAAACACTGTTTTTAAAAAAAAGAACTCTTTTAAAAAAATATTAAAAAATGGTTTATATAAAAACAACATTTTTTTAAAGATAATTATAAAACTGTTTTTGAATGTTTATAAAAAACAGTTAAAAATTCAGTGTTTTGTAACGTTTTTTAAAAACAGTGTTTTTTCCTTAAAAAAATAGTGGTTTATATAAACAGTTTTTTAACATTTATAAAAAATAGTATTTTTAACATTTTTATATCAACTGTTTTTGAATGTTTTACGTAAAAAAATAATTTTATAAAAAAAGTAGAAAAAATTGTTTATAAAAAACCCGTTTAACGATTATAAACTGATTTTTTTTAAAACATTGATTTTATATAAATTGTTTTTTGATGTTTATAAAAAATAATTTTTTTTAACGTTTAAAAAAAGTTTTAAAAAAATAATCCAAAAAAAAGAGAAAGTAAGAATAAGAGAGAGAAAAGCTATTATAGTTTATATAAAAACACTTTTTGTTAAAAACAGTGTTTTTTAAAAAGGTTAAAAAAACACTATTTTTTTTACTGTTTTTTATATACGTTAAAAAATTACTTATACAAAAACCTTTTTTTTTAAACAGTTATAAACATCAAAAGGTTTTCTAATAAACTCTTTTTAACTGTTTTTTATAAAATCAATTTTTTTTTATAAAAAGACATCAAAAATGTTAAAAATAAAGTTTTTATCAACTATTAAAAACAACTTTTTATATGAACAGTTTTCATATAAAATGTTAAAAACGTTAAAAAAACAGTATTTTTCAACGTTATTATATAAACTGTTTTTTAGTTGCTTTTGACTTAGTTTCGTAGTTGGATTAAATTGAAAGAGAGAGAGAGAAAACTCAATAGTTCAATGCATCTATTAAATTGCTTGTATAGTATTTTATAGAAATATAAAATATAGAGTGCTACGTGGACACTCTCAATGAGGAGGAGTCTTAAATACTCATAAATGCCTTGTTTTGCATTTTATAGTATATAGAGATAGAGATTACTCTAACTCTCAGACGATTGACACGTGGCATAACAATTATTACTCTAAATAGACTCCAAAATCTGGGCCACCAATCTTTATACCCCAAAGAATGCTCATTTATCTCACAAAACACATCCCAAATGAAATGGCGTCTCCATACTTTTTCAACTTCCCAATATCTTGAACCAAGTGACTTTTCTTATCACAAACAACGCATGTATCTCTTCCTTTCGTCTAAGTCACCTTTATCTCTTCATCTCTCTCTCTCTCTCTCCACACCCATTTAATAATTTTGGCATCTTTTACGCTTCTCCCTATTTCTCCTTAACTGCCCCCTCTCTCACTTCTAGCCCATAAGATATTTGAACCATTTTTTTGTATTCCTCCCTTCACCTAACTCTACATACAATATTGTGTTTTTTAGGACTCTCTGATTGTTTATCGTAGCAAGAGAGTGGATTCTGACTCGGACTAAATTCTGAAGTACCTCCATAAGTTTTTTTAGGGAAGAGGCAATACTCTGCACTATTTTCATGTCTGATGACTTTAATAAAGGTAGGACGCTGCTATCAATTTTGAAGCTATTTTTTTTATAATGGCTTTCATAATTTGAGTTTAAGGAATATATGTTAAATTATTTGTATATATTATGTTGTTTGGTGATTGTCATCGTGTTGATTGCATCTAACAAAAGCCATCCAAAAGTTATTGGCACTCACTACCCTTCTTCCAAACAGGTTATGCTTGAGTAAGAAGGATGATAATTCTTTTGTTGTTGATTTTAACATGTGTATGGTAAATTATTTCAAGACATTAGTATTTATGTTTATTTAATTTTGCTCACCGGTCAACAATAGAAATTACAAATTATACAGTCATAGAGCTTAAAATTACTATGTGGGTTTCATTTGATATTGTAATGGATACTTTTAAGTAATTTGATTTCATTTTCATTATAAGTTAGCAATAAAAAGTGCTCAAATTTTATAATGTTTGGGGATTATGTTTTAAAGTTACACTAACATTTATATCAAATAGAAGTCAAAATTCCATTTAATTTTAGTATTGATCTATTAAAAAGAGATCTACCTATTAAAAAGAGATCTACCATCACTACAATAAAAAATATACATATGCATAACTTTTTGTTAAATAAAATGAAAAGACAATCGGCGCTTTGAGTTCTTCACCATTGTAGTTTCGAGAATTCATTAAAACAATAACAACCTCAACCTAAACTATTTAATTTTGTTACTTTTGATATCATAATTATCCTTTAATGTAGAATATGTACTTTTTATTTATGATATTTTTTTAAACAAAAATTGAATTATATCCTTTGGGAATTTTGCATGTGTATTTACATGTATTCTAGCAAATTTTCTTTTAACCTTGAGGGTATGTAAAATGGGTCTTTAAAAGTTTATATTATTCCTAAAATAAAAAAATCTAATAGCTAATGATATATTTCCCCCTTTGTTATTAAGTGAATTTTATTTTATTTATAAGCGCCCGCGCATCGCGCGGGGCTCCAAACCGGTAAAAATGAATTCCATGTCCCAAATTAATCTTAACCAATATAGTCCCAAATTAACCTTTAACCAATTCAAAACAGTGAGTGGGTTTGCAATGAAACACACAGGCGCACCCAAACCAATATAATTTCTTAAAAACACCAATCTGTTATAGCATACAAATACAGGTTTATAACACCATAACATTGTAAGTAAATATAAATCACGTAAAAACTATAATTTGGTCAAGCATCTGAACAAACAGTTGATGTAAAGTGAAAAGATAGAATGCATAATAACTCTATTAAAGTGGTGATCAGAATGAAACAAAGACATTGAACAGATGAAATTAGAGTAACTTCTAAGTAGAATCAGATTAATGTAGATAAAACCTCTATTAGTAATCCATAATCATCACAATGTTTTTCCTATTCATAGCAGTAAGGCTCAAGGACAAAACAAATTAAGAAGAAAATACTAAAATCGGTACTGACTCTAAAACAACAAATTAACCTAAATGACTCATGATTACAACAGATTACGCAGAGTTTTTGTTTGCATCGCCGCTCAACCTAATGACAAAGTACCTTGAATCAGTTATAATGTCAAACTTTAAACCTGGGACTATTGAAAATCCCATGAAGATGAACCGTGTTCTTGTAACACCCCGCCTAATGGGATACCGGGAGATCACTCCTATATCAAATTAAAACAGGAGTCACATATGGATCATTCTTACCATCACTATCGAAAATCCATTTAATTACTAATATCTTATTAGGCGAGCGTTAAATTTTTTACTTAACTACTCTTTTTAAACGACAATGATTGAAACATCCACACGATTTTGCGTAAATGAAACTGAAATGAAATAAAATAATCTAACACTCGATCAAAATATACAACCATATCGAATGATGCTCTAAAAGAATAAATAAATGCAGTTGGACCATTGGCCCGAATGATTATTCAATACCTCCTATCTATAATACAAGAATGGAAGCGTCTATCAAAAATCTGCTCGCATCCACAACTACTGCAGATGACGTCTGACTCGAAAGAAGTGCCATCCAGGTGTCCCTGTGTCTGGACACCTATATAATATATAATATATAGCAAGAAAGGAAAAGTAGATAAACGGGTCAGAGCCCGAGTTTGAAAATATTTTACAAGTGCATAAGTGCTTTATTATTTAGAAAAAGGTTTTATCTCATATTTAAGTTTGGTATGGCACTCCCATGAGATACCCCTCACCTCTCCTCTAAGAGTGTACTCCTAGCGCATCCCAATAAACCTCTAAACATCCTAGTTAAGCTACCCTGCTAAACTAGTCTATCACCCAACCACTATCTACCCTAGATAGTCCAAGTACTAAGGGCTAAACTTTACCCCAGTCTCAACGCTATGCATGTTCGTGAGTGGGGTGTCTCGCAAAGAGAAATCCAAACAATGAACCCCCCCCCCCCGATACACTACTACACGGCAAGGTCGATCGTCGAGATCCGTCAGTCCCTCAGTACAACATATATATATAAATAAATATATATACCACCAGAAATACTAATATTAGAGAACTAAGGATTAAACTTTTCCCTAGTCTCAACACAATGCCATATTCGTGCGTGGGGTGTCTCGCAAAGCGAAATCCAAACAAGGAACCCCCCGATACACTACTACGCGGCAAGGTCGATCATCGGGATCCATTAGACCCTCGGTACCCAACACATATATATATGAACCATATTACAATATACATTCGGATCTATCTCCCGGACTGAGAATTCATACACAAAGTATTTATCAATACTTATCTCAAAACTTTCCATTTCCCTTCTCATATCCAGTAAATGTATTTAAAAGCCAACTCATTAGCATGAATTGCTTCAACAAATCATATACCTTTTTAAAAGCCAATTTTATTATCATAAAAATGCTTTTCCAAATTAAATTATCCCATTTCCCTTCCTATATCCAGGAAATGTATTTAAAAGCCATTTTTATTATCATAAAAATGCTTTTACCATATCATATGCTTCCACATCCCTTCTTCCATCCGGGAGTGTTACCGAAGTTAAATAATTTAACCCATTTCCTTTCTTCCATCCGGGAAATGTAATTAAACCCAATACATTATCATGAATTGCTTTAATAAATCTAAGACCATCCCTCCGAGTTTCCCCACTGGACGCGCCCCTAAATGGCTATCATCTTCCAGGGCCTATCAAACAAGACAACCTGGGAACCTAACAACGTCGGGAAGCGGCCATATGCCTGCGGGATAGTCATGACCACACCCAGAATCACCTAACCAGCACAGTAAAAATATAATCGCTCATATGGCCTAGGACTATATCCACCCTGCATTCATTAGCCAGGGGGTATCACCATACGCACGCAACTTCCCTTATGATAGCGATTTAGGGAGGTGTGTAACCATAATTTATCAATTATGAAAATCATTTATCTTCCCATTTTGAAAACATTCATATTTTATTTTCAAAATCATTTACATCATTATATATATACTTTAATCACGTAGTATATACATATACCATATATTCCTCCTAGAATATATATAAATGTCCATATTTGCCAATTACATCTAACGATGACCAATAATCCGAAAGATTCTCTCAAATAATCATAATCATGCATCCATATAAGCATGATACTAAACCCAAAGTATTTCCTTACTTCGACAAATAATAATTTCCTTAATCATCTCTTAAGGATTTATTGGATATCTCCAATTATACTAATTCACTCTAAGTAAATATATATATATATATATATATATATATATATATATATATATATATATATATATTCCCAATTCCTCAAGTCCCTTAGGACATAACCCTCTATAATACTTTAATTTAGAAGGCCCTTAAACTTTAATCTCAAAGAGGAGAAAGAATAACAATTTTCAAAATCTTGGGCTGAAAATAGGGCACCGGTCGACCGGTACTGGACCCCCGATCGACCGCGGGTTGCAAATAAGCCTACGAAACAAAGCAGTAGGCCCTTTTTCCTTGACGTGATCGACCGGCCTTAGGGGCGCGGTCGACCGGTCACACTAGATCCCCAAAACTAAATTCCTCAAGTCCATTATCCAACAACCCAAATTCATTATCTGGGTTTCTAAACTATCCCAAAAATCATCCAAAACATCTACACGACTAATCCTAGCCTTCATTTTTCCAATTCCCGATTTGATTTCCGAGTTGATGATTTCAACCTGGAGCTGCCATCTTGTAAAAATCATATCAAATCGATTAAAAATCAGAAAAATAAGCGGTTAGTGCCCACGCGACCGTATCGAAAAGATATACAACTTTCGTGTTTTGGCCGAGAGCTAAATCAATTCTTTTCCTGGCTAAAATGCCCCCCTAAAGTCACGAGTTACTATTCATCGTCTTCTCCGAGACGATTTCGGCCATTAAAGCCTCTCCCAAGCTTTTGTCGCCTCACCCAATGTCCTACAACCTCAACCAACTACAAATACACATATATTAAGGGTTCTAAACATCCTAGAACCCAAAACTACCAATTAATTTCAAATAAATTTCTAGGTATCTCCAATTATAAAATTTTAGGGGTTTATTTGTTTTAACTTTCAAAAACCCTTTTTATCCACGAAAATCCAACCCAAAATCTTTAGGGTTTGTTTATACCAAACTAAGGTATGAGATATTTATGCAAAAAAGGAAATAAAGCAAGTAACACTTGCCTCGTGGATAAAATCCGACGACCCCAAGTCGAATCCGGCGGAGTTTGGCCTGAATCTCCAGTTTCTCCTCCTATTTCTCCTTCCTCTCTCTCTTCTCTCTCTTTTCTTTCTTTCTTTATTCTTTTCTCCCTATCCCCCTCTTTATATAAGAAGAAAAAGGGTTATACCCCTTAAAACTCAAAAACGACTTGTTTACCCAATTACGAGTTACTTTTACCTTTAAAATTACCCGAAACTCAATTTCGACAATCGGACACTCTTTTTCGACTATCTCCGCCATTTCGAGAATCATGGCACAATCGAAATTCCCATCCGAGGTACTTGACCGCAAATCACTATTCCAACCCAAAATAAATAAATGCGATTTTTCCAATTAAAAATCTTACCTCGTGTCGCTTTACTCACATATAATTAAAATATTTCGACCTATATAGTTCCAAAAATAATCACAACATCCTTCGAAAATCATTTAATCCTCAAAAATCCCAAAAATTACTATTTAGAGAAATTCCCCAAATTGCCAATTTATATTTAATTATGTAATTTAATCGTCTCCAAAAGGGCGGGTTGTTACAGTTCTATCCTTCAGAATAGCTTCAATTGTCACGGTCATGGGCGGAGGCAAGAAGAACACATGGTGGGCAGCTGTCCACCTTGTCTTTGGGGGAAAAAAAACTTCAACCGCAAATTTGTAAATTAAATTAGTAATATGTAAAAATTTTGTAGGGTAAAGAGGTAAATGCCTATCTTATCAAAAATCTATTAGCTAGTTTTAGCTCTACTACTACTATTACTCCTATCCATAAATAATAATTAATAAAAATTAAGATAAATTAACATTTGTAGACAGAGATTGAAAGAATCACAAAATTGGTACCTAAAAAGAGAGTAGTGTGGTGTTCTTGTCCAAGGTTAGTGTAGTTTGAATTAATTTTTTATATGTCAAAATTTCAGTTTGCTTTGTATTTTTAGTGTAAAACTCTCATCTTTTTTGGTGTAAATATATGAACTTATTTTTTTTTAGTGTAAAAATATGGACTTTCTTTGATTTCATTATTTGTATGTTAAAATTTGAGTTTGCTTTATATATTTTTTGTAAAAATCTCATCGTGCCTTTATTTTATTTTATTTTTGTATAAAAATCTGAACTGAATTTTTTTCGTGTGTAAAAATTTGAACTTGCTTGCTTTGATTTAATTGTTTTGTATGTTAAAATATTGCTTTGATTTTTTTGGATAAAAATCTGATCTTTCTTTTATTTATTTTTTTGGTGTAAAAAACTGAACTATTGTTTTGTTTTTTTGGGTGAAAATCTAATTTCGCTTTAATTTAATTATTTGTATGTTTAAATCTCACTTTGCTTTGTTATTTTTTTGATGTAAAAATCTAATCTTGCTTTTATTTATTTTCTTCTAGTTATGCTTAGGTACTTCAAAAAAAGGCCTCGTCTTGTAAACCTCGTGATCATAAATTTCTTCAAAGAGATCAAGGAGGGTTAAGGCAATTTAATCTTTCTTGATTTGATGAACACCCAACTTGGTTAGAATATAGTGTCCACAAAGAGGTCGCATATTGTTTTTGGTGTTATCTTTTTAATGTGGCTGGTAAGGAGCACGTGGGTGGTTGTGATGTATTTTTTATAGATGGGTTTTCCAATTGTAAGAGGAAAGAAAAAATCCAATTACATGTTAGGTTGCCCACTGCCACTCATAACAATACTTTGAAAAAAGTCCAATTACATGTTTATTGGTGATCACAAAGTAGCGTAAGTACATAAAGTTAAGAATTTTGATGTGTATCTTCCTTTTTTAACAAAGGAGAAATGCATGCTGAGGAGATATGGATTATTCAATAAGAGGAAAAGAGAACATTATTCATGAATAAGAGTTGTAAAAGGGTTCTTCAAGTATAAATGGAGGTGTAACCCCTATAGGTATAGTGATAACACTTAACCCAAATACCCTTGATGATCACATGATAAACATACAAACACAATTTAATAACAACTCAGATTGAACTCACAAATCTCTCATGTATAACTCAAACAATAATAAAGGAAACTCCGAAGTAACTCGTTCAAAGGGAGAGAGAAGTAAGCACCATAGATACACCTTGCACACAGCCAACACACCAACAAACTCTGAACAATCTCTGGTTAGTCATTAAAAGATTCACAATAAATGACAATGACGGGTGAGTAAACCATCTAGTTTGTAATAACTCCTCCCTGATATATTCTCTCTCTAGCAATAAATTATCTAGAAGGAACCCCCTTTCTCAGAGGTAGTTAAGGCCATTAAATAGCCCCACACCATTTCTGAGACGCCTCAGGCCCTCACAATTGTGAAAGACATCCCCTCATACTTTACGTCATAAATATTAAATACATGATGGTCCAGTCATACCTACGTCATAAACATTAAATCTCAAGACATGCCTTTTGCCCAACCACTGTGTGTCAGAGGACTATCACAACATAGGTGGCTACCCAAACTGGCTAACAACCCCAATACCACAGCGGTTTACTCAACTACGGATTGGACAGTGTTTAGATGGCTACTGACATCACCTACAGTAGATGTGACATTCAATAGAGGACTGGTTGGCTCAAAACTCAATATACGATGGAACTCAAGGATACTCCGCATAAGATTCCACGGTGAAAGGTCTCTCGGTGTTTTACCAGGTGTATCTAATATGGTCAAGATAAGCCTTAACGCTGCCTCACTTATTAATCCTCCAAACCAAATCCCTCTAAAGTTCCCAAGACGAGGTCATTCAATAGAGCATGTAAGCTCTCCCAAACCCTGCCAGTCCTGGTCTCTTGCGAGTACCGTTTTACCTCACACTTTATATTACAATCATTACAACATTAAAAAAAATGTATTAAACAGATGAAATTTGAATAAGTAAGAACGGAAGATGAAAATGAGCTCTCTCGGTCAGTTTACTCACTGAGTTGTATCACTGAGATTCCTTTATGAGCTGCCCCGCCGAGCTGCCTCTCTAAGCTGGCTCGCTGTCTTCATGCTGCTTCCTTCTCTTGAGTCTCTTCTATTAATTGGGGAAGCTCTCTATAATTCAGAGATTACCTCCAAGCCCCCTACATGAACATTTAAGGTTAGTACTTGATTTCAATCATTCTCTGAAGAGTTTATATTGTCGCTTTTTAGTTAGTTATAGCAAAATTATCTTGGACTTCGATCGTCTAATTTTTATTCAATATGAATTTTAGTTAATTTCAAAATTAGTGTTAATTAAGATGGATAAACAATGTAAACAGATTCTGATAATATCCAAATCCCGAGAATTCGAGAGGACACAAATACCGATAATTATTTTTCTATCCAAGCGAATAAGGATACGTATACAGATATAGATAGCATGGTATCTACACCGTATCTAATAGTTCACCACCCATAACTCTCCTAAAATGTCTAACACCAAAACAAATAAAAGAAGCGTATAGAGATATTGAGAGAACCCACTATTGAATGACCGAACAACTTAACTTCATCTCCTACTTGCTCTTGCTCATGCGACTAAAGAGATAGATAGAGTATTGGTTTCCCTAGCTCATGCCCAAGGTTAGTTTAGTTTTGATTAATTGTTTGTCTGTATGTTAAAATCACAACTTGCTTTTGATATGTTATAAGTTTTGAAAATGAATGTTAAAAATGTGCGAATTTATTTTTAATACAAAGGTTTGTAAAATGTTAGGACTTGTTAAATGCCAAAATTTCAAATTTAGATTTTATAAAATATTAATATTAAACAATAGGGTTATTTTAAATGCTAATTTATTAAATGTTTAGGTTTATTATCTTTCATTATTTTCTTTTACTTATGCGTAGGTACTATAAATGAAATGTCTTGACATTTTCTCCCCCTACGAGTGATGAAGATGATTATGATCTTGATGTCACGTACCATGTATTTCTACATTTTCTTCCTTAAAGGCTCTATAGCTACACCATAATTCTCCATAACATTCTAGATTTTCCTAGTATATTATCTACTATTGTGTAATATGTTATGAAATATTGTAGGATTTTCTAGAATAATCTAGAGTTTACTTGTAATGAATGGAATAATCACGAATTATAAAAAAGTAAGTAATGTTCTAAAATGTTCCTACAAGGATGTGGGACCATTCTGGAGAATTAATCTAGACTACTCATGTATTTTGATCTCCACCATCCATTGAGGAGGTGGATGCCTACAGATAGGTGGAGAAGTCATTTGGCCATACCATCCAAGCCAGACATTGTAGTATATTCCTTTGTGTTCCACTTGCTCCATTTTTGTCCCTTCTCTAGCACTTGTGTTATAACTTCAATAGATTTCTCGGCTTAATTAGTAACCCATAAATTATTGGAGTGTTAAGTTATGCATGAAAGAAATGTTAAAGTATATTCCCATGACATTGGGAAGGAGATAGTTTAATGGTTTTAGCTATTATAGTTTTTTTGTCGATAAGTTATATGTAGATGATAACAACCGCTCTTGTGGTGTTATTCTGATTAAATTTTTAACACTGTTTCCGTATAATATTTTTTCTTATACTAGTTGAATGGTTTTTACTATTATAGTTATTTTTTTGGACCCTTCGCCCACCTTAACAAAAGTTTCTGGATCCGCCCCTGGTCACGGTAGGGTCGTTTAGATAAGCGGGAAATATCGTTGCATCACCTAAGTACATGCCTATCCTGACATCACTGCTGGTAGGACTCACTTTAAACACCACCATCGTTTCTGATTACCTAGAAATGAAAATATTCAGGTTGATGGTCATCTACTATCCCACATTTGGGAACCAACTTAATTGTATGAATACTAGAATTGCTCTGTTTTTTTTAAGAACAGGGGTAGGGTTTTTTGCACGACTTACGAAGAGATTGTGGGTAAGCCCTGGAATTCTGTTTGGTAAATTTAGTGCAGAGAAGAAGCGAGGTGCTGATGGCATGGTTATGATAGAAGTGTGTGTTAATACAAACGTGATAGGTTAGCTATATATATAACCTCCCTATAACCGTACCTATTCGAATTCTCGTGCTCATGGTGTACAACCTCAATTTCACAGGGGATATTTTCCTCTAAAAAGTGCTTTTTGAATGGTGCGTTTTGTCTTGTTCACATTTTCATACCAATTACAATTCTTCTTTTTTAAGTTGTGCATTAAGGGTCCTTTGGTTTCCAATTATGAATTGGAAAATAAAAAATAGAAGTCATAAAACATCTCTCTCTCTCTCTCTCTATATATATATATATATATATATATATATATATATATAAACACACACATATGTATGATATAAATATACATGTTTATCAATTTTGTCAAATTTTCAAAAAACTGTATTTAAAAACAAGTTTACCAAACGCACACCAATAATTATAAACACAAAAATCTGAATTTTAAAACTTTATTTAAAAACAACGTTTAAATTGAGTTTTC
This sequence comes from Sambucus nigra, assembly GCA_949130495.1. Taxonomy (NCBI): domain Eukaryota; kingdom Viridiplantae; phylum Streptophyta; class Magnoliopsida; order Dipsacales; family Adoxaceae; genus Sambucus; species Sambucus nigra. The sequence continues at coordinate 390,849,475 of OX422223.1, forward strand.
TGAATAGAGAACCAAACGGGCCCTAAGTATTTTGAGTAACAATTTTCATTTTGTAGATATATAGCATAGGAAATTTATTTTTCTTATCCGATAAGATTTTTCCTTAGTGGGTTAACCAATGTTGGTGTGATTATTTTGTAATTAATCGCTTAATGTTTCTTCATCCTCGACTGCTTTGACATTTCTTTATCCTCAACCTCTTGACCCTAATGACTTCATTTATGAAGTTTTGTTCTCTTGGGAAAGTTTATTTAGGTTGAAATTCAATAGGATGCATTATCTTTAAGGAGACATGATGAAATTGCAGAGAATTTGAAATTAATCAAATATAATTTCTTGTTGTATCATTTTTCAATAAGAAATTACAAAATTAACTCTCATGGTGTGAATTTAGATATTGTAAAAGTTATTTACTACACATTCTCTGGAATTAAATTATCTAACATTTGTATTGGCAAGTTATTGATAATTTTCAATATATGGAAATTAATAAATCACGGTGTTTTGTTTAAAGGAAAATTTTCACCAAAGTAAAGTGCTCAAATAACGAAAAATTTAGTGTGAAAGACAACTCAACGTGAAATAATGTCAAATAAGGTCATATGTGGTTATTGGGTGAAGTGTATTATATAAGTTTGAAAATGAAGAAATAGATTTTTATTTTATTTTAAGTAATCGTGACTGTAGAAATGAAGGTATGTGTGTTTTGGGTAGGGGTCAAGGGTTACAAAGAAATAAGGAAAATAAAATGTGTGTATTGATTTAAGACTTATGGTGAAATTAGTCACAAAGGGGCTTACTCTTGTCACCCTGAGATTTTAATACTTGAATGGTGAAATTAAACCCTATGGTGTATTTTTGACCCACATACTAAAATCCTTCCTTCATATTATCATTTGCATGTGTGAGTTTGTCCATTTTAAAAAGATAGTAATTACGATGTGAAATTTGATAGGCATAATTAAAGTAAGTTAATCAATAACCCTAGAAAATCCTAATCTTTGCAACTCATATTTGTGACCCCATCAAGTATTAAATATTGAGTTTTAGGTCCCAAACCCATAATAAGACACTGATATTGTCTCCAACTTCACCTCTTGAGCCTATCCTAGTGTGAGGTATTTACACAAAAGGCCTAATTGATGGTAAAAGGTTCACGCAAAATTTATATCAATCCCAATTGTATTAAAATGTATAACATCACTTGGAGTGCTTGTGACACCCCGTCTAATTAAATATCGGGTGATCAACTCTTTATTAAATTAAAGCAGGTTTCTCATTTGGCTCATTCTTAGCATCACTGTCGAAAACCATATTTATTACTAGTCACCTAACAGTTAGTTACGCTGGTGCTAGATTTATCTTTTATTAAACAGATAACAATATGCGGAAACAAAATAAACTTAACCATACACACAATCACTGAGTCTAGAATCATACTGAATAAATAATTTACTTGTCAAATAAATCATCAGCTACAAAATTAAAATCCAAAATATATCCAATAACTAATAAATAAATCCCAATACAAATTTGAAATGATTAAACTGAATAAGTACTGAAGGAAACATGCCCAAAATAAAATACTGAGATAAGATTTCTAAACTAGGAATGAATAAGAGAAGCGTCTACTCCAACTCCTGCATGCATCCACATGTGCCACATATGCGTATCACTGGAATAGATAATCAAGTTTGGTGTCCCCGTGGCTGGACACCTAAAAGGTTTTGAAAATATTTGCAGTAAGGGTTAAAACCTAAAATATTTTGAAAATATTTAGCAAGTATTAAGTTTGCAGTAATTAAAATGCATGAATACTCTTCATATTTAAGCTAGTGTCGCACTCCCTTGAGATAATACTTACCCCTCATATAAAGTACACACCTAACACTTTCTGTCTAACCTTCCGAGTTATACTACTCCGTCTAACTAGCCTTGTTATGAATACTTCCTGACACACTACTCTAGCCCGATTAATCTTACTGTGAAATCATAAGTTATTTATCACATTAACTTAATGATAAGAGTGAACGTTTCGGTATATTTTGAAATTTTTTCGTCGTTGCTTGAAAACCTCCTTTAGTCAAAATCCTCGATTACCTACAAAATATAATAATCTAAAGTGTAGAGGTAAGTAAGGGTATCAATCCAATTCAAAGGGGTAAATTGAGGTAAAAACAATTGCAATTCACTTTTATTTTCTTTTTTAGGCTTTTTACTTTTTCTATTTTTTTAGCTTTTCAAATATTAAAATAATTTTGGGTGATATGAAGTGAAATAACACTAACTAAATCAAATATGTAAAGAACAAACTAAAAAGTGACTAAAAATATGAACTAAGTCTAACACTAAAATAAGAGACAAAGTAAGGTAAATAATAGTGAGAGCAATCTAGGAGTGAGACTACACCACAAATTTTAACTATTCTAATTAATTAGTTTAGTTATTTGAATTTTGCCAAATTAATACCAAAATTACAAATCAACTCTCGTTGCAAGTGTAATTTTAATACTAATCTTTTAGAAAATTAAGTTTAACTCCCCCACAACTCTAGAAAATAGATCTACACTCCTTTTAATTAATCACCTGCTAGGATCAATCGATTAAAATTTATGTAAATCATAGAAAATGAAATTAGAGTTGAAATTTAAGGAATAATACCACCCTTAAGAAACCCCTAGGATTCGAGTTATCCCTTGAAGCCTTCTCCTAGCCGTCTTCTCTTCTCTCTAGCTAACCCTAACCCTAGATAGGGTTTGCATGGCTTTTCTACCTTCTCCTATCGTAGGAGAAGGCATGCAACCCCTCCATCAGAATGCTTCTTCTTCTTCCCTTTCAAAAGCCTCTCCTAACCTCCAAAACCACGTCCAACTTGATCCAAAACACAAATCTTTTGCTGATGTTGTGTGTTCCAAAAACATGCCTCAAACCATTCTTCAGCCCATATCTTCTTATAAAGGTGAACCCGCTATTATGTATGAGGATTCTAGTATTCAAGAAATGGCTGCTCCATTCAAGTACACCTTGGTTGGGAAGTTCTCACATGGTCGACCTTCGGTGGATGATATTCATTTTCATCCAAATAAGGAATCATCAATTGTTCCTGCTTGGATTTTACTTCCTCTCCTCCCTATTCATTTGTATAATATGAGTGCTATGTTCTCTATTGGACAAGTAGTAGGGAGGCCTCTCAAGATTGATGGTGCGACTGGTTCAATTGCTAGATCAAGTGTTGCTAGGTTGTGTGTCGAAGTTGATTTAAAACAAACTTTGCCTTCAAGGGTCTGGATTGGCAATAAGGATAAACATTCTGGTTTCTGGCAACCTATAGTATATGAAGATTTACCACCATTTTGTTATTTTTGTGGTAAGAAAGGTCATGATCAAGGTCAATGTCATATCAAGAAGGTTTCGGACGCTGAAAAGAATAGGATGAGCAACAAGGTAATTCAGAGAGCAAAGCAAAACCAGAAAGAGTCTACAAAAGAATGGGTAGCTAGATTGTTTGAGACAAATACAGCAGAAGATCAAATTGTCAGTGAAATAGCATTGGAGAAAGAAGATGGAGAGATTTTGGAGAAGAATCAGTCCAGCCCCATACAAGTAAGACAAACTTTGATTTCAAAATTTTTCAAGAAACAGGATATGGTGGTGGAGTTGAGGCCTAATGTAGAAGATCAATATAATGTGCAAACTCTTAGAAAGGAGCTCCTTAAAAATGTTCCAGACGTAGGACCAAATTGTGCTACAGGTGATACTGTATGTATGCCTGTTTCAGATCTAGTAGAGGTTGAAGTGGATAATTGTATTGAGTCTATGGTTGGTGTAAGAGAAAAGTCCTGCAATGATGAGGATATTGTCCAAGCATATCAGGAAGATTCCATTCAAAACAATTTTGGGGGAGGCTGTTCATCTGATGATAGAGAGCAAATGGATGGATTTACAACAGTTGTAAGGAAGAGGAAATCTCCAATTTTGAAGGGACTAAAAAATATTAGAATCTTAAGGTCCAACTCAAACTCAAAAAATTCTAATAAGTCCATATGATTGAAGCTATGATTTGGAATGTTCGGGGAATTTCTAAGAAAGGGGCAATGAGGAGAATAAGTAGACTTAACAAAATCCATAGGCTGCAAGTAATGGTCATTTTAGAGCCTAAACAGGAATTGGGGAAAATTCAAAGCTTTATGATTAAATTAGGATTTGCATCTTGCAAATCTAATTTAAATAGTAAAATCTGGTGCTTTTTCAAGGAAGGGGTGGAATGGGAGCTCATTTCTGATATGTCGCAGTGTATAACAATGAAAGTTAAGCTTAATGGTGTAGCTCAGTCTGTACAGTGTAGCTTTGTTTATGCTAGCTGCATCAGACTGGAAAGAAGAGTTTTATGGGCGCATTTGTTAGATATATGTATAGATACAGCTTGGATGATATGTGGGGACTTCAACATTATAATGAATCAGGATGAGAAGGCTGGAGGTAATAATATTAATATTGGTGCTATGTTTGAATTCATTGAGTGCATTGAAGGTAATGGGCTAGTAGATTTGGGGTATAAAGGGTCGCAATTCACTTGGCACAATAAGAGAAGTGGAGGGAGCAGTATATGGTGTAGGCTTGATAGAATTCTAATGAATCAGCAGTGCTTAGATTGTGGAATTAAATGGGAAGTTAGTCATCTCAATCGCAGTATGTCTGATCACAATCCTCTATTACTATCTGGTAACTTAATTAGTCATCAGATTTCTAAAGCTTTTGTTTTCCTTAAATTTTGGACTGAGAAAGAGGCCTGCATCAAAATTGTGGAAGAAACCTGGAAGGAAGTGGAGTGCTCTAATCCTATAGTAGCTATCTCTCTAAAACTCAAAGCTATCAGAGGTAAACTTAGCAGGTGGAGTAGATCATATTATGGGGATATTTTTCAGGCGGCTAGGCATGCTGAAGACTTACTCTTGCAAGCTGAAATTTCTTATGATAATGATCCCTCTGAATTTAATAGAGAGGTTCTTTCCCAGGTAACTGCTTCCCATAATCATTGTCTCAAAATAGAATATGAATTCTGGGCGCAAAAAGCAAATGAGAGATGGGGTCAAGATGGGGATAGGAACACTGCCTATTTTCATAAGTGTGTTAAAAATAAGCAGCGACGTTTAGCCATTGATAAGATAAAGAAGGATGATGGTACGTGGATTCATACAAAAGAGGAGATAAAAGCTGAAGCAATTGATCATTTTTCTGCAGTTTTTCGATCAGATGAGAATGTTTATCCAGAAGGGGAACAAGATCTGCTAAGGCATATTCCAAAAACCATTACTGAAGATATGAATGAAGCTCTGATTGTGTGGCCAGATATGGAGGAGGTGGAACAAGCTATAAAAGGTTTAAGTTCTTCTAGCAGTCCAGGTGTTGATGGCTTCCCTGGGTACTTTTTTAAATTTTTTTGGGGTATTATAAAAGCTGATGTGTTGCAGGCAGTCCATAGTTTCTTTGCAGGCTCTATTCTTCCAAAAATTTCAACAACTACCAAAATTGCTTTGATCCCAAAGACTTTAAACCCTCAATCGTTTAATGAGTTCAGACCTATAAGCATGCAAAATTTTATCAATAAAATCTTCTCAAAGATTTTGAATGACAGGCTTTCAAAGTTCTTGAATCAAATAATTTCTCCAGTTCAATCAGGCTTCATCAAAGGCAGGTCCATTACAGAAAATGTTTTGTTGGCTCAAGAATGTATTTCTCGTCTTCATCATAAGAATTTTGGAGGGAATATCATCTTTAAATTGGACATGGCTAAGGCATATGATAGGGTCTCTTGGATGTTTCTTATAAAGACTATGCGAAGAATGGGGTTCTGTGAGATATGGTTGGATTATATATGGAGGATTATCTCTAATGCATGGTTCACTATTATAATTAATGGAGAGACTTCTAGATTTTTCAAATCTTCTAGAGGATTAAGGCAAGGGGACCCTTTATCCCCTAGTCTATTCATTATGATGGCAGATGTCCTATCCAAAAACCTTGAATTCTTGCTTACTAACTCAAATTATGTGGGGTATAAAATGCCAATTGGTAGCCCTCGATTTAATCATTTGTCTTTTGCAGATGACATTATCATTTTTAGCTCAGGCAATGTGAAGGAAGTGAAGCAGATTATGAGAGTGCTAAGACTCTATGAGCAGGTTTCGGGTCAACTTATCAATACTAGTAAGAGCAATGTCATGGCTTCGAAACAGATTAATCTCAGAGCCCTCAATAAAATCAAGGAAGTTTCTGGTATGCATCTAAAGTCAGATCCTATAAAGTACTTAGGCTGTCCTATTTTCAGTGGAAGGAAAAAGAGTATTTATTTTATAGAGATGGTGCAGAATATAAAGAATAGAATTCAAGGTTGGAAGTCTAAATGTTTGAGTCTTGGAGGTAAGGTTGTTCTCATAAACTCAGTGCTCTCTTCCATGTATTTGTACAATCTATCTGCTTTGAATCCTCCAAAAGCAATTCTCAATAAAATTATTGCTAGTATTGCTAATTTTTTTTGGAGTAACTGCTTTGGGGAGTCTCGGCATCACTGGTGTGGCTGGGAGAAAATAGCTAAACCCATATCTGAGGGTGGGTTGGGAATCAGAAATTTATATGATGTTCATTCGGCTCTGAGTATGAAATTATGGTGGAATTTTAGACAACAAAAATCTATTTGGGCAAAATTCATGATGGCAGCTTATTGTAGGGGGCAGCACCCTTGCTCAACTTCAAAGAGAGGGTCAGCTCAGACATGGAATCGTATGTGCAATGTGAGGGACAAAGCTGAAGAGCAAATGATGTGGATTATTGGAGAAGGAAATATTAATATAGCAAAGGATAACTGGGGTGTTCCTGAATGTAAATTATCAAATGTGGTAGAAGCGGGGCAGATTAAAGAATACTGGAACCAAAGCAAAATATGGGAAAAAGAGAAGTTAGAGCAGGTCTTCAACTATGAGATCACTTTTAAAGTGTTAACTTTTGAAGAAATTATGCCTAATTCTTCTGATTCTCTGATTTGGAAACCTTCTAGCACAGGTCTCTTCAATATAACCTCTGCTTGGAACATTTGTAGGCAGTCAAGTCCATCATGTCTGAGTTCGAAGTTTATCTGGCATAAACATCTTTCCATAAAAATGTCAGTTTTTATGTGGAAGATGTTGAATAATCTTCTTCCTACTGATGATAAGATAAAAGCTATTGGATTTAGAGGGCCTTTAAAATGTTGTTGTTGTCAAAATCCTAGAGAAGAAGATGTTGATCATATATTAGAGGCTGGAGATTTTCCTTCTGCTATATGGGATCAAGTTACTAGAGAATATGGGATTACTAGAATAAGAGGTGGAGGTGTGAGAAATCAGCTCTTTCAATGGTGGATTCATGGGGTTAAGATAGACCAAATTGTAAGCAAAGTGGTGCCATCAATTGTTTGTTGGTTCTTATGGTACTATAGAAACAAATGTTGGTATGATGACTGCTCTCCTAGTGTGGCTTCAATTTTGGTTCTAATTAAAAATGAAATTACTCGAAGGGCTGTTACGAGTATGGAGCATGGCAAAAAAGATATAATGTTTATAAAATGGAATCCTCCTATATATGGCTCTTTGAAGTTAAATGTGGATGGGAGTGCTATAGGGAATCCTGGGCATGGAGGAGGAGGTGGCGTGCTTAGGAATCAATCAGGAGATATGGTTTGGGCGTTTCATGCGCATTTTGGTGTGGTGTCTAATATGGAAGCTGAAGCTTTGGCTTTACTAAAAGGCCTTGAATTCCTTTTAGACTTTATTGGTTATGATCTTTTGGTAGAAAGTGATTCAGAGGCTCTTGTGAACATCATCAATTGTCAAAGAAAGCCTCCTTGGAAAATAAGTTGGGTTATTCATAAAATCAGGAGCTTAATGGATATGATGAAGATAAAACTTGTTCATGTATATAGAGAGGCGAATAAAGTGGCTGATTTTCTCGCAAAGCTAGGAGCATCTGAGAAAAAAGGACTGCTTCTCTTTAGTTCTTAGTGACTTCCCAAAGCATCTCAAAGGTCTTATAGTAGTGGATAAATGGAGACTCCCATCCATCAGACATGTATAGTGGTCATTGGTGTTCTATTTTGGCAGTAGGTAGGATTAGTCTATATCTTATTTGCTCCTTATTATATGGCTCTGTAAGGGATCTAGTCTATAAAGATCCTCATTTATGTTTCCTTATAAAGTTCTCTGTGTTCTTTGGATGTAAGCCATTTAGAAGAGGCAAGGTCTTCTAAATATTGCAAATAAATCTTATAAAGTTTATAAAAAAAAAAAAAAAAAAAAAGAAAAAAAGAAAAAAAGAAACCCCTATCTCTAGTTCGAATCCAAAATGGGTATTATAACTTGGAATTTTGATTTTCTCTCAAAATTACTTACCCTTTATCGAGGCGTAAATTTAAGGGTGAGGGATCAAAATTAATATTCAAGAATCCTTGAATTTGGAATTTACATCCCTCCAATTTGTGTGATCAAACCAAAATTACATCAACAATTACACTCAAAAATGGATTCTCACTAATCTAAAAAAAAGTAAAATAAAATAAATTCTAACCTAAAAAAACTAAGCTAAAAAATGGTGTTTCTCTCTTTAAAATTGATATGAAAAGCCCTAGATAATAATGGATGAACTCAACTACATCAATCTATTATGAAATAATTGCTAAAAATGCAAAAATTCATTATAGATGGGTTGGGTGGAATTCATCCTAGAGATAAATTTCATTACACACCTCTATATTTAGATATTTGCTAAAAATGCAAATACCCTCTATAGAGAAGTGTAGATAAATTTATCACATAAGGTTTAAAAACTAAATTTGAGGTCTTTTCAAAAATGGCCCAAGTCTTCAATTTATATGGTGCACATGGAGGTTAGGGGTAAATTGGGTATTGGTAAAATTGAGTGAGGATGAGAGAACATGAGGTTTGAGAGGCGTGGTCACAAAAATCTGATTTGGGTGAGGGCAATTTTGGGATAAAAGAAGGTGCATGTGATTTAAACATGTGGGTTGATTCTTTGGTTTGTTTGTTTGGCTTATGCACGTAGAAAATCGATTTTGGCTTAAGCGTTTGAAATGGGTTCAAGTGGGGAAGGGGTAGGACTCGAGTAAGGTTGGTTTTGGTTAGCGGGGTTGAACTCGGGGCTTGGTGGAGGGTTCGGACTTTGGAAATGGGGGAGGTCTGGGTCGCGGGTAGGGGTTCGGAGCTGGGCGAGTTGGGTTGGGGCGGCAGGATTGCGGGGCTGGGGATCTCATTTTCGGGTTCGGATTGGTAAGGAAGGGGGGTCAGAGGTTCGGACAGCGGGTGTAAGGCGGACAAGGGTAAGTGGGTGAGGTTTCGGGTATGAGTTTAGAAATGGTGTTGGGAAGTGGTGACAGTGGGTTTTGGTGGAGGTGTGAAATGGGTTTAATGGAGGTGATGTTGTAAGGACATAAATTTCCAATTGAGTCCCTGTATTGTTTTGACTTAATTCCGTGAACAAAACTATATTTGTAATATGTCATAGAGAGATTTTATTTTGTCACGATCCCACTTGGTCTATGATGTATTGAAGAAATTGAAGACGTTGCGGCAAAGATTCAATGATTTAATCATGCCGAAGTTTAATTGGTGCAAGTTTATTCGTCTTCAAGTTAATTGCATTCTGAGATCACACAGGTATGAATGCATATTATTAATGGTGCTCGTAATAATTTTTATAAAAGGATAAGGATGAATTTTTATAAGGAAAATATTTTAAAATGTTTTTAAAAGTGTTTTATATGCTTTGGACTACGTTTTATTCTGATAAGCTCGAAAAAGAGTTTGACTCTATTGGATCTCTTTTGGAAGAAACATTTTAAATAAAAAGTCCAACTGACACCCGCGTCATTCAAACGACATCTCTTTTCGTTCAAGCGAGATAGCTATGTCGCGCAAACGATTGGTCAATCTAGTTCGAGTGACACAGTTTTTGCGGCTGTGAATTTTCCTATTTAAAGCGTGGTTTCATCAGAATTAACGTGAGGTGCAATCTGGAAAACAGTTTCAATCCAGTACGAGTTTTGCACATGTTTTTCTAAGGTTTCAAAGCTTAAACACATCCTTAGAGCTTACAAAGATCCGAGTTATCATTATTATATGTTTATGTGATCTTGCTATACCATGAAGGTTTGTTCTATACTTGAACATCTGGGTTTTGCGATGAAGAAAAGAGAAGGAATTCTTGTTCGACATCGTAGACGTATCAAAGCCATTCGGTGGACACCGAGACATACGTGGACGCGTGTGTTATGGAAAGGTATCGTGGTAGAAGGACTTTCTGTGTGGGCACTGTGAGAGGAGTGGCTGAAGATTAGAAGAGCGTCAAGACCCATGGGGATCGAGTCGTTGAGTGAGTCTTTTGTCTGTTTGTTGTAATTCCACATTCATATTGACTGTCCGGCTTGGGCCGTTCGAGGTTTTTTCCCGTCTTGGGTTTTTCCTCGTACATCCTGCGTTGTGAGTATTCTTTACTTTACTTTACTTACTTTAATCACTAGATGTATGTTTAGGATTAATCAAGATACAATTGGTTTAAAATAAAAATTGGTTTTTCACAACTTGGTTTGGTGCATGTTAAAAGTTGGATATTTTTTGGTGAAAATTGATTTGATTTGAAACACACGCATAAGGGACACTCTTTCAAATTGGTATCAGAGCTAGAAAACATAATTTATATGTTTTGTGATCCCATGTGTTTTCAAAAATGAATTTTGGAAATAACGAACTTTTTCGAACTCCTATTTTTATGGCACTAATTACACCTATTGGAAGATGAGAATGAAAAGTGGATTAAAATATATTGATGAGCGTGTGTGGCTAGCAGTTGAGAAAGGTTGGACACCCCCTGTCACTATTTTAGGCGAGGTCACTAATTTAAAGCCTATCGAGTCATGGACCGAAACTGAACATAGACTTTCACAATATAATTCTAAGGGTTTGCACGTTATTTCTTCACATGTCACACCGGAAGAATATAATAGAATTATGACTTGTGAAACATCAAAAGAGGCTTGGGATATTTTGGCACTTACACATGAGGGCACTAGCATGGTTAGGACGTAGAAACTTCAAAATATTACTACACAGTTTGAGACCATTAGGATGTTAGAAAGTGAGACTTTTGATGAGTTTTATACTAGATTGTCCAATATTGTCAACTCGTCGTTTAACCTAGGCGAGAAAATTCCTGACAACCGTGTCATTAAGAAAATCCTTAGGTCATTGCCTAGTAGGTTTTATGTGAAAGTGACTATTTAAAATCCTTGGGGAAGTTAGAGTCGACGAAACTAGAGGAGATTATAGGTGACTTACAAACCTATGAAATCGACATGATTACCTCCAAGCAAGTGCCTAAGAAAGAAAAGGGTATTGGTTTGAAAACCCAAATGGAGGAAATTAAAGTTTCGGATTTCGATTCTGATTTTGAGGATGCTGCTTTGTTGGCAAAGAAATTTAAAAAATTTATTAAGTTTCAAAAGAAATCAAAAGATGCTAAGAAGTTTGAAAAATTCAAGAACAACAAAGTTGATCCCACCTTTAAGAATAAGTTTGAGAAGCCTAAGAGAGATGAGTCAGATAAGTGTTTTGGGTGTGAGGGGTATGGTCACAAAGTTAAGGAGTGTCACACTAGACTTAAGAAAGAGGGAAAGCAACCCATTGTATAAAGTGCCACCTTAAGTGATAGTGATCCGGAAGAGGGAGAGAGTTCCCCCATTGAGCGTAACTTTTTTGCGTTTATGGCATGTCATGTGAGCGACGATGATTCTTATGTGAATGACACTTCTGAGGAGGTTTTGAGTAAATATCATGTTAGTGAGGGTGAAGAGAGGGAGGAGGAGGAGATAGATGTGAAAGAATTGCAAGTTGCATTTAATGAGTTGTATGCCGAGATGGTTAAGGTGAAAAAGGAAAATGCAAAATTGCAAGCTAAGTTGAATGAGCGTGCCATAGAAAATAATGATAGTTTGATTGAGTATCTTAGGGCACGAGAGAAGGCTCTTAGGGAGAAATTAGAGTATGTCGAGGGTGAGAGAGATAATCTCCGTGGTTTGATGGAGTCTTTGAAAAAGGAGATTTTAGAGTTTGAGGAGTCTAGGCATTTGCTCGAGTCTAGGATTCATGAGGTGGAGGAGAGATTGAGAGACTCGTCTAGTGTTAAGTTTGATTTGGAGGCTAGGTCGGAGAAGTTAGATAAGATCTTAGGCATCATCCAAATTAAGGGAGATAGGGGAGGTATTGGTTTTGATGAGAGAGTTGTTCCCATTCCCCCTGGACGTGTGAGAAACACTAGGAAGGTTAGAAAATGTCCATATATAGGTAATCATTCCCACCGTCGCTACACTTGCACGTTTTATGGTAGGAAAGGTCACCTTAGGCATTATTGTTACGACCTTAGACAAGCTCCTAGGAAGTTTAGGAATAAAGTTTCCCTGGTTCCCCAAACCCTCATGTGTCGTTTTACACCTACTTAGGTTAGGAAATCGGATTTAGTGTCTTTAGGAATAAATCTTCATGATTCTCGTTTGGGTGCACTTGATTCTTCCCATGCTAAATCTAAAGGATGGTCGTGTTACCATGTTTGTCATATGCTAGTTTGCTTTATGATATATTCATTGCTAGTATAATGACTTGTGTATCATTTTTTATTATAGTTTCTCATTTGTTTGAGTCCTACTGAAAAAATACAAAAAAGATTTTATTTTGTAGAGTACTTTTGAAAACCCAAAAAGATTTTGCTTTTATTTTGAGTCAAAATATGTTTGAAAAGCCAAAAAGATTTTTGGTTTTTATTTTTGAGTTTACATGTTTGATGTGGCATATTGGTGTGCTTGGACCCCCATTGTTTCATATCCATGTGGCTAGGACATTTGGTCATTATTATCTATGCGTAGAATGATCTTAACCATTGTTTATATGGGATTGTTTCGAAGTTGATATGCATTTTGATTCGACTTTGTATATATGCCATCAATGCACACATGCACGAGTTTATATGGATGTTTAACTTCTCTTGCATATTTGAATTTGGTGAGGAGTTCTTATCTCAATCTTGTCATCTATGCGTAAGTAGACTTAAGGAGAAGTGTGCATGTAAGAATTGTTTACCGTGAGGATTTGAATTGGTACCTAATTAAAAAAAATGATGAGTGATTCATGGGAAAGGGCTGCGAGAGTTCAAAATTGACTCGTCGTGAAAGTCACCATTTAAAAGATCCCAAAAGAAAAAGCAAAATGCTAAGAAAAGGGCCAATAAGATTTTCTCTAAGTTGAGAATGCTAGAAACCTCAAAAGAACTTGAAAAAGTATATATATATGAGGGTGTTTGGTTGGAGAAAATTTAAACGGGTTTGCACAACTAATCCTCATGTTGAAACATTGCAATTTGACGTTATTATTTGTATAATTGTCAAAAATCTAGATTTGTGTGCATGCAGTATGTTTAGTTCTTTAAGCTCACACTTTAATTGTCATATGGCTATGATAAAGTTTGATGATTTATCGCTATCAATTAGAGCTTCTTGATCTTTTCGATGTGTTGGAATTATGACTCATTTGTTGTAGTTTCACGCCTATACATTCCATGTCCATGTTTGAGCACATCAGTACAATGTTTGCCTGTAACTTGCATTATTAGTTTTTATGCGTTTTTGCGTTTTGGGTAAAAAGCATACCATTTTAGCACTATTTTGCTGTTGTCAACCCCTTCCTGGAATTTTTTTCTGGAAATTTTTTCACTAGGCAAAAATTTATGATATATCTAGGAATCTGAGAAAGTTTGGCCTGTCGCGAGAAGTCTTTCAAATGACATCTCCATGTCGTGAGAAGACTCGTTCGAGCGACATCCTCATCTCGTTTGAGCGACGCCCCTGGCTCGTTCGAACGACGGTTTGGGAATTTGCTTCTTTTTGTTTGCAGCACCCTGGTTATTGTGGTATATTTTTTTGGTACTACTAGAAGCTTTCTGGACTGACTGTTTTATATGCAGGTCTTATTATCTCAAATTGATATTTTTCATATGATTCTGTTTATCACACCTGATTAGTTTGCTATATTATTTTTGTGATTCCTAGTTTACTAGCTACATATTTGTCATCTATTGATCATATTTAATGGTTGTTTCATGGTTATCTAGCGATTCTTAATTGGTATATTCTCATGCTAGATACTTGATTGATTCGTTTATCTTTTCACCGGATTGTCTATTCGAGACAAAAAGTGGGAGAGATGTATGTCATGTAGGGGGAGATTTGTTGAGCATGTTTTTGATTATATATTTTACAAATTGGTAATAAATTAGTAGTACAAATTGGTATCATTTTGCTTCTCAATTGTATAACAAATGATTTTTCAAGAGTTTATTCATATTGGTATCTATTGTAAAATTGGTATCATTTGAATATATATATTGGTTTCATTTGTTCCACCATACTTCATTGGGTAGTTATTTGTCTGTTTCATATGTGTAGGTATGATTCAGAGATTTGAGATTTCAAGTCTACATCACATTCAGACAGTTCATGCTTGTCGGTGCTACATATACTAGTTTGTGTCCTGTATTTTTGATTTTGGATTTATGGGATAGGATTTAGGCATCATACGCCTTGACGGCCCGACTTAGACATTTCACTGGTTTAGTTTTGTCCTGGAATAGTCAAAGGGGGAGATTTGTAAGGACATAAATTTCCATTTGAGTCCCTGTATTGTTTTGACTTAATTCCGTGAACAAAACTGTATTTGTAATATGTAATAGGGAGATTTTTATTTTGTCACAATCCCACTTGGTCTATGACGTATTGAAGAAATTGAAGACATTGCGGCAAAGCTTCAAAGACTTAATCATGCCTAAGTTTAATTGGTGCAAGTTTATTCGTCTTTAAGTTAATTTAATTTCGAGATCACACATGTATGAATGCATATTATTAATGGTGCTCGGAATAATTTTTATAAAAGGATAAGGATGAATTTTTATAAGGAAAATATTTTAAAATGTTTTTATAAGTGTTTTAAATGTTTTGGACTACGTTTTATTCTGATAAGCTCGAAAAAGAGTTTGACTTTATTGGATCTCTTTTGGAAGAAACGTTTTAAAGAAAAAGTCAAACTGACACGTGCGTCGTTCAAACGACATCTCTTCTCGTTCCAGCGAGATAGCAATGTCGTGCGAACGACTGGTCAATCTCATTCGAGTGACACAATTTTTGAGGAAGTGAATTTTTCCTATTTAAAGCGTGGTTTTGTCAAAATTAACGTGAGGTGCAATCTGGAAAATAGTTTTCAATCCAGTACGAGTTTTGCACATGTTTTTCTAAGGTTTCAAAGCTTAAACACATCCTTAGAGTTTGCAAAGATCCGAGTTATCATTATTATATGCTTATGTGATCTTGCTGCACTAAGAAGGTTTGTTCTATACTTGAACATCTTGGTTTTGAGGTGAAGAAAAGAGAAGAACTTCTTGTTAGACATCGTAGACGTATCAAAGCCATTCGGTGGACACCGAGACATATGTGGACGCGTGGGTTTTGGACATGTATCGTGGAAGAAGGACTTTCTACGTAGGCACTGTGAGAGGAGTGGCTGAAGATTAGAAGAGCGTCAAGACCCGTGGGGATCGATTCATTGAATGAGTCTTTTGTCTGTTCGTTGTAATTCCACATTCATAGTGATTGTCCGGCTTGGGCCGTCCGAGATTTTTTTCCCTCTTGTGTTTTTCCTTGTAGATCCTGCATTGTGAGTATTATTTACTTTAGTTTACTTGCTTTAATCAGTAGATGCATGTTTAGGATTAATCAAGATAAAAATGGTTTAAAGTAAAAATTATTTTTTCACTACTTGGTTTGGTGCACGTTAAAAGTTGAATAATTTTTACTGAAAATTGGTTTGATTTGAAACACAGGCATAAGGGACACTCTTTCAGATGTGTTAATGGTGGAGGAGAGAGAGTGAAAAGGTTGTAGGGAAGAAGATGTTGTAATGATGATTGGGTGTGGGTGAGTGTATGAGAAAGGGTATGGGTGAGGGGGTGTAGGTTATGTGTATGGTATTGGGGTGTGAGTGAGTTATGTGTGTGTTTAATTTAGACACCTAAAAATAAATTATAGACACCCCATTCTGTTACCCCCTAAACTCTCCTTAGGTCCCTGGCACCTCCCTTCATCACTACAAACCCAGGTCATACCCCGAGTACTGACCTTGAGGCCTTCGGACACTCTTAGGCTCCGTTTGATCAAAATTCAAAGTCTTCAGATCGACCAATACTGATTAAATCTTCGAAGGGACCTAAATCCCCTTTCCAACGGCCTGTCCTGTGCGCGATACCGACTTACCATGCGGACGAACGACCCGTTCCCCCTGAAACTTGGTCTAGAGGCCACCGGACGCTCCCAGTATCCGTTTAACCTAAGTCAACTCTTTAACTCGACCGATACTGAATGATTCTTCAAAGGGAACTGAAACCCCTTTCCAACGGTCCATCCCATGTGCGATTCCGACTTACGGTACGGACAAACGATCCGTTTTACTCCGAAAGGTCAGCGAATGCTTCCAGCGCCTGATTGACCAAAGTTAACTCCCCGAACCGGATCAAACTCTTTGGAGTGTCAAAATACATATCCTAACTTTCCAACGGTCCACCCCGTGCATGATTCAGACTTACCATACGGACGAACGATTCGTTCCCCCGTTCAATGGATCGACGAACGCTTTCGATTCACGTTTGACCCAAAGTCAACTCCCAAACTCGGGAGCAATTCAAAAGACTTTCGAAGGTATCTGAATTATCTTTCCAACGGTCTACCCCATGCGTCATTCTGATCAACAGTTTGCGTTCTGCGGGCGATTTCCAAAAAGGCCTGAAAGACAGTGCCAAACGGTAGGTCCCAGACCCTACCTATCTGCAGTGTGCCTAAACACACCTGCCGATTCGCAGGAACATGGCTATGACGATCGGCAATGACCTGGGACTATAAAAAGGAGGCCTTGGACTTATTGCAAGGGGAGCCTAGTGCATAAACATATCACTCTCAGCAAATCCAAAAAACCTCTCTCGAAGTCAGTGCGATTTCCACATCCAAATCCCTTTCCAACCTTCACTTTTAATCATCCTTTTAATCAAACTTGGTGAATTAACTACCCTCCATCATCATCCAAGTGCAAGGGCTTCTCTCCAACATTCAAGATTAAGCTCAAGATCTTCAAGAAGGTCTAATTTTCTCAACTCTCTCCATAAATTCTCATAAATTCGCAATAACTTGTTTCATTACTTAGCACTTTTACTCTCTCATCTCACATATCTTAATATAATTTTTATTTAGTATTATTTCACATCTCTTATTTTCATACAAATAAAAACCCAAAAAAAGCAAGAAAAAAAGGGTTTGCTCATAAATTCCAAACGGAAATTCTCACACTTTTTTTACACTTTTTCTCACAACTAAAACACTTTTTCTATACACACACACACACACACACACAAATAAGAGAATCCACTGATTGGATTTATGGGATAAACCCCACCCTCGTTTTACATGCGAATTACGTGGACTTTGATGCCTCTATAGGCTACGTAGGTGTCTCGGGGTAAAACCCGAGACTCAAGTCCTTTTTTCACTTTTTCTCTCATTTTCTATTCTCTCTAAATTCAATTCTCTTAGATTACATATATATATTCATATATTTGTCCTTAGTGGCGTATTATTCCACATGCGTTATCATTCCCTCACAACGATCAACGCAAGGATAATCGCGTAAATCCTATTTTCTAATATTATTTCTATATTCCTACGGATGACTCGCTTTACCTCTTCCTTGGTACAAGTCGATGACTCCTATCTCCACTATATATACACATGCACACACATCACGGGGAAAATAAAGGAAAATAACAAAAACCCATGAGAGACCGTAAGGGCGGAATGGGTGCCTAACACCTTCCCATTTCGTAACTTAGCCTCCGAACACTTTTTGAATCATTTTGGTTTCGTATGCATCAGTATGTCTTTGGATGTTGTCCTTCGGGATGGTTCCCTTTCTTTTGTTTGTTTTGAGAAAAATAGACTCGCAAATCCATCTCTCTACATTTTTCACCTCACCCAAATGACGCCGGTCGAAGCGCTCCCGAGAGGGATGCACGAGACCTAGGATCCCCCCTCACGCGCCCGCTAGCCGCGAGGATCGGGGATGGCCACATAACTAATTAACTAATAAAATAAAATAAAATCCTATTCTAAAATGAAGTAAAAACTCAAATTAAAAAAATGAAACTAAAAAGAAATAAAAATAAAAATATAAATCTATTAAACTAAAATTTAAAATCCTAAAAAAATGTAAAATCTAATAAATCTAAAAATAAATGAAATCCCCCCCAAAAAAATAATTCTAATAATATAAAACTAATAACTAATAAAAATAAAGATAAAATAAAAATATACTAATAAAATATAAAAATAGTAAATAAAACCTAAAATTTCTAAATAAATCTAAAATAAAATCTAAAAATAAAATGACTCTAACTAAAAATCTAAAAAAATATAAAAAGGCACAAACTAAACACACACGGGATTTGAGGTAGGTTTAGGGATAGGTTTAGGCTTGGGTGAGGTTAGGAGAATGGGGAATTAGCTTCATGTGATCCACATTTGTCTCGAAATAATGCTTTTTGAGTCGCAAACGTAATCAAGTCTGCACATTGAACATTTACGCACATAAGACCATTTTTGTCGAGAATTAGCAGCTAAAATACGTCTATTCGGGGGTATAAAATGTACATTTTTAGGTGCTTATCACCTAATTAATCAATTTTAAATAAAACTATATAAGAGTCTCACTACTTATATACAAGAAATATCATTTTTCCTCATGTGATCCACCTGTATATAAATATCTACTCTATTGTATACGTACATAATTAATACAATTTCTTTTCATGTATTTCACCCATATATAAATATCTACATTATTATATACGTACAATTATACTACATCATTAAGACGCATGCCATATGTATATCCATCCTCTCGAGTAATAACTCACCGGATGCTTTCTCTGAATTGCTATCACCCCAGGTATACCCATCCAACCCGGATACCACGATACGATTAACTCACACCGAATCATGCAATTATATAATAAGCGTAGTGGAGGCGGTCATAGTTCTCCGAGTGTGAGGCCGAATCATACCCAAAGTGTCTCACCTTGAAAAGAATCACAACATATAATAATGGATGCTATGACCTAGGGATTATACTCTCCCCACATTCACTAGCCAGGAGATTCACCCACATTGTGCAACCTCCTCTGATAGCACTAGAGGGTTATGTAATTATAAAAATATCTTACACCGATATTTAGACTATCACACTATCCATATATATATATATATATATATATATATATAATTTACACTACACTAACAATGCTAATCTGGCACGCTCAGGAAAGGAGAATATAGCACGGTTTTAAATCGTGCCAGAATCTGGCGCAGTTTAGTCATAATCTGTCACGATTTAAAATAGTTCCAAAATCTAGCACGGTTTAAAATCGTGCCACATATGGGTACGTTTCATTAAAAAATAAAAAACCCAATTTTCAGTCGGGACCCAATCTCATACTAACCTAAGTCTCTCTCTCTCTCTCCTCAACCTCAATCTAACATAATTCTCTCTCTCTCTCTCTCTCTCTCTCTCTCTCTCTCTCTCTCTCTCTCTCTCTCTCTCTCTTGCCCCGATCCATCATCCTCGACGCCTCCATCATCCACAAAACCACGCCGCCTCCATCATCCATTGCGCCTGCATCATCAATGTCTCCTCCATCGACCACGGTGCCTCCATCATCCACGGCATGCGATAATTAAAGGCGTATGGGAAGATCTGATCAGTGCGCACACATTTTTAGGTAGGATGTGTTAGGGGTTTCAGGAGTTCGGATTTTAATAGTTTAATGTTCATTTTTTTTCTTTGTTATAGTTATGTTTTTGTTGTTCATTAATCAATTCATTTTTTAATTTCATATTATTTCTACATGAATTACACAGACCTCAGAAGTGGTAAGTTGTGTATGTTCTAATTGATGGTATTTCTCTCAGGTGTTTGACACAATTCCTAAATGTGTGTTTTACTTTTTTCTTAATTTTTTTTTTGGATTACAAGTGTTAGATGGAGGTAAAAAACACCCCCTTGGGATTGAAAATCTAGGTATGAAAACACTCTGTTGGATTGTGAATTGAACTGTAAATTTGTTTTGATAAAAATATATAATTATTTTTCTATTTTTTTCTATATATCTACTTCCACATATCAGTAAGTTTTGAATGCATATTGGTTTTGTAGGTCTTTGATAAAAAAATCTTCTATAATTGTTTTTGATAAAAATCTATAATTCTTGCTATTTGAATTCTTTCTATTTGAGTATGTTTAGATAGTGGTTATTTTTTATATAAGCAAGGCATTGGAACCTGGTTTGTTAACATCATAGAAAAAGATTGAAGCTTTTTCTTCAGAACTATACTTGTATTGAGGTAGAGTAAAAGAATGGAAGTATAGTAATGGCATATTTAATGGATATAGTTCTACTTAGTGAACTTTTAGAAAATTATGTCATGCAAGCTTGGATGCTCTGATTTAACTCTATGTATACACTTGTATTTTATACAGTTTAATTCGTCATCTCTAAATATTCCATCATAAGAAAAGTAACATTGTAATGATCATATCGTAATATCATTGACCATCATAATAAAAAATGTTATATTAACGTATATGACATTATTCTTTGGCTAGCCTCGAACACCAAACAAGGATTGGAAGGTTTGAGGCATAGGTTTCAATGGTTCCTATGTTGCTATAGCCTCACCATGGAAATTGGGGTCCTGTTCTTGAGGCTGTAGTTGTAAACGCATTTTAGAACAGTGTGATTTTTGTGTTAATGTGCTTGGTATCCAACTAATATAAGAACTTTATGTATAGAAAAACATCCACTGAGGGAGATGAAGTATAGAATAATGTATATTAGATTATGATGCGAGTTGTGTCTATTAGGTTAAAATAGTTGTTCATTTTTCCTTGACATATTTCTCGATAAAGGTATAAGCGTACAATGTATTACGCACTTAATGAAACTTACATGGATATGTTATAAGGCAGTGTGGTGTCATCTTCTCGTGGGGTTGACTTCTTAGATAGAAGAAAAGGTGATTGATTTCTCAGTTGCATTATTGTATTATATAGTAAGATACATTTTTAAAACTCCAACTGCAAAACAAAGAGTATGTTTATGTGTATCCTTTCAACGAGATGTTGAATTTAAGTTCGCTAAATATTTTTCAACAAACGCAATATTCAGATTCCAGACTTTTTCTTTATCACTGTAATTCTGCTCCCCTTTTAATCATTTATTTATGTAATCATTGCAGAGAATACAATATGCAATGACAAAATCAGATGTCATAGCAAAGTCTGATGGTACTTTTGTACCCCGAGAAAAAAGAAAGACGCATGCTGAGTGAGGTATGGCATTTTATAGTGTGCAAAATTCACTAATACTATATGTGCTCATTTTTAAAGACTAGTTTCTTTGTTGATGGTTGTTGTCTATTTAAGTAGATCTATGATTGTTTTTCCAAGAAAAATATCTTCTTATCTTTTCATGGAGATGTGGATAAAAAGTTTTGAGAAAAAAGAGAGACTACCTTGATGAAGATAATTGAGTAAGAAATCATTTTGAAAGGGGTGGGTAAGGTTGAAGATCATACATAGTCTGTTCTCTAATCTACGAATGGTTTATGTCATTTGCATATTAGTGTTTTTGTGCAATCAAGATTTTGTGACGTGTGACTTGCGATGAATAACCAAGAACATCTGAGCAGAAAGTTGGAGAAATAAAAGGCGATAAAGAGATTGTTCTTTATGAGGCTTTATGCTATAAAATAGTATAGTGATTTATCTTTTTTTTTTTTGTGTTTCTTTGTCTTGTTATAATATGATTCAAATCTATAATTGATTATAAGGTGGAAATTCTTCCAAGTGGTTTTTGTCAGTGGCAGCATGGGAGGAGTTGTTAACTTAAGTGCTGTGGGGAACTACCTTAAGAATGAGTTTGCTTTTAATAATTATAAGAAATTACTCTTCAAGGTGGACCAAGAAATATCGTACAAGTTAGTACTCTCTCTCTCTCTCTCTCTCTCTCTCTCTCTCACACACACACACACACACACACACACATAAACACACACACAAGTACTAAGCGCACTAATATTTGCTCTCTTTAATAATAGTATACAAAAAGGCTTCCCAATATATCTCCAAATTGAATAATTTCATCATTAATTGCGGTGATCATTAAGATATTTGAAATATATGGAGATCTATGTACACATATCAGTATCCTAGACTTAGTTTGCAGATTATGATTCCCATGGGGAACATGCCCATGCTCTCATGGTGGAAAAATCTAATGTTAAGCCACTAGTTCCCCACCCCCATAAAAAAAATCCGTAAAGTTATTCGCAAAGTCATATCCATAGGTTTGTTTAATTGGGTGGTTATGGAATCAAGATAGAATAAGTTCTTATATATGGTAACTCGTGGAGTAAAAGATCCAAAACAACCCTTAATTTCCCCATAAGAGGAACGAACACCTCACACGGGACACACGCAACTTATAGCAACTTTTGGCATAGTCACTGGACCCCTGCTGTGAGAATACAACGATAATTACCTCGATTTGAGAATATGACAATAATTTGTAAATATTTAGACTTAGGTTTAAAAACATGCCGTTACTAAGTGAAAACCCAAAATTTCCCCCAAACAACCCTGTAAGAGGCACGGACACCTCGCACGGGACCAATGTGACTCGAAGGAACTGATCGCATAGTCACGGGACTCCCGGTAGGAGAAGTTGACTATAATTTGTAAATATATAGACTTAGGTTTAAAAAACATGTTGTTCAAGGACAAAACCCCAAAATAATCCCGCAAGAGGCACAAATGCCTTATACAGGACTAATATAACTCGTAGGAACTAACCGCGTAGTCACGGGACTCACCGTTTGTGAATATGAAGATAATTTATAAATATCTAGACTTGGGCTTAAAAACATGCGTTTTAAGGGCAAAAACCCCAAAGAACCCCCAAACAGCCCCGTAAGAGGCACGAACACCTCGCACAAGACTAATTAACGTGTAGGAACTGACCGCGTAGTCCCGGTACTCCCGATTTGAGAATATGACGATAATTTGAAAATATCTAGATTATGCTTAAAAACATGCCGTTTAAGGGTGAAAACTCAAACTAGGCCCCAAACGTTCCTGTAAGAGGCATGAAAACCTCGCATGGGACTAATGTATCTGGTAGGAACTGATTGCGTAGTCACGTGTCTCCCGATTTGTGAATATGATGATAATTTGAAAACATCTAGATTATGATTAAAAACATGTTGTTTGAGGGTGAAAACTCAAACCATCTCACAAATGGCCCCGTAAGAGGCATGACCACCTCTCACATGACCAATGTAATTTGTAGGAACCGATCATGAAGTCACAGAAGGGTCTCCCAGTTTGAGAATATAATGATAATTCGAAAATATCTAGATTTTGCTTAAAAACATGCCATCTGAGGGTAAAAACTCAAACCATCCCCTAAACGGCCCCATAAGAGGCAAGGACACCTCGCACGAGACCAATTTAAATTTTAGGAACTGACAGACTATTTATGGGACTTTGGATTTGAAAATATGATGATAATTTGAAAATATCTAGATTATATTTGAAGCATGTCCTTTGAGGGTGAAAACTCAAACCAGGTCCCAAACGGCCCCGTAAAAGGCATGAACACCTCGCACGGGACCAATGTAACTTGTAGGAATTGATCGTGTAGTCACGGGTCTCCCGATTTGAGAATATGATGAGAATTTGAAAATATCTAGATTATGCTTAAAAACATGTCATTTGAGGTCGAAAACTTGAACTATCCCTTAAATAGCCACGTGTAACTCGTAGTAATGGGACTCCCGGATTGAGAATATGATGATAATTACAAAATATCTAGATTAATGTTAAAAACATGCCATTTGAGGGTGAAAACTCAAAGCAGTCCCAAATGGCCCCGTAAGAGGCATGAACACCTCACATGGGACTAATGTATCTTATACGAACTGATCGCGTAGCCACGTGTCTCCTGATTTGAGAATATGACGATAATTTGAAGATTAGATTATGATTAAAAACTTATCGTTTGAGAGTGAAAACTTAAACCATCCCCCAAATGGACAAGTAAGAGCCATGGACACCTCGCACGGGACCAATGTAATTTGTAGGAACTGACCGTGTAGTCACGGGTCTCCCGGTTTGAGAATATGATGATAATTCGAAAATATCTAGATTATGCTTAAAAACATGCCATTTGGCAGTAAAAACTCAAACCATCCCCAAAACAGCGCCGTAAAAGGCATGAACAACTCGCACGGGACCAATGTAACTTGTAGTAACTGACAGAGTATTCACGAGACTTTCGATTTGAGAATATGATGATAATTTGAAAATATATAGATTATGCTTAACAACATGTCGTTTGAGGGTGAAAACTACAACCAGGTCCTAAACGACCCTGTAAGAGGCATGAACACCTCGCACGAGACCAAAGTAACTTGTAGAAATTGATCGTGTAGTGACGGGCCTCCCGTCTTGAGAATATGATGATAATTTAAAAATATCTAGATTATGCTTAAAAACATGTCGTTTGACGTCAAAAACTTAAACCATCCCCCAAATAGCCTCATGAAACTCGTAGTAACTGATCGCGTAGTCACGGGACTCCCGAATTGAGAATATGATGATAATTTGAAAATATCTAGATTAATGTTAAAAACATGCCGTTTGGGGGTGAAAACTCAAAGCAGTCCCAAATGGCCCCGTAAGAGGCATGGACACCTCACATGGGACCAATGTAACTTGTACGAACTGATCATGTAGTCACAGGTCTCCCGATTTGAGAATATCACGATAGTTTGAAAATATCTAGATTGTGCTTAAAAACATGCCGTTTGAGGGTGAAAACTCAAACCATCCCCCAAATGGCCCTGTAAGAGGCATAAACACCTCGCACGGGACCAATGTAACTCGTAGTAACTGGTCGCATAGTCATGGGTCTCCCAGTTTGAGAATATGATGACAATTTAAAAATATCTAGATTATGCTTAAAAACATGTCGTTTGAGGGTGAAAACTCAAATCATCACCCAAACGGCCCCGTAAGAGGCATGAATACCTCGCACGGGACCCATGTAACTTATAGGACTTAATCGAGTAGTCACGGGTCTCTCGATTTGAGAATATAATGATAGTTTGATAATATCTAGATTATGCTTAAAAATATGCCGTTTGAAGTCAAAAACTCAAAGCATCCCCCAAACGGCCTTGCATGGGACCAATGTAACTCATAATAACTGATCGCGTAGTCACAGGACTCTTGGTTTGAGAATATGATGATAATTTGAAAATATATAGATTATACTTAAAAACATGCCATTTGAGGGTGAAAACTCAAAGCAGGTCCCAAACGGCCCCATAAGAGGCATGGACACCTCGCATGGGACCAATGTAACTTGTACGAACTGATCGCACAGTCACGGGTCTCCCGATGTGAGAATATGACGATAATTTGAAAATATCTATATTATGCTTAAAAACATGTCGTTTGAGTGTGAAAACCCTAACCATCCCCCAAACGGCCCCGCAAGAGGCATGAACACCTCGCGCGGGACCAATGTAACTCGTTGTAACTGGTCGCGTAGTCACGGGTCTCCTGATTTGATAATATGACAATAATTTGAAAATATCTATATTATGATTGAAAACATGTCGTTTGAAGTTGAAAACTCAAATCAGCCCCCAAACATTCCCGTAAGAGGCACTAACACATCACACAGGGCCAATGTAACTCATAGGAATTTGATCGTGTAGTCACGATTCTCTTCGGTTTGAGAATATAATAATAATTGTAACTTCTATGCAATTTTTCATCTTGAATAAGATTTTTTTAAAATCACTTGGTTACTAATATCATCTTTTTTTTGTATTCTATTTTTTTGCAGGATAAGAATTTATCGTTAGCTTTTATCCACTTGGAATACACGAAGAAGTCGACCGTTTCCAATGAGGGGATTATTTATTTAATATCGTTAATATTCAATATTATAATTTTTATGTGTTATGGACGTGTTGGCTTTTGTAGTTTTATTGTTAACTTTTATGGTTGTGCATGCTTTTGTATTTTTATTGTTATATTTTATGGCCGGCAAGCTTTACATTATGCAGATTTTATATTAGCAGGTTTTCAAATGTCCATAAAATAGAGGAAAGTCTGCCCAATTTTTTATTGGTCTGTCAACTATTAAGACTTATAATATTTTGAAAGTTGTATATACATTAGTTTATCAACAACGTGCGAGATTCACAATTTGTGAATTTTCTTGATTTTTTTTGCAAATAATAAATATTTTTCTTACCATATTTGGAATTTGCTGATTTTTAGATTTTTTTCAAATAATAATTTTTTTATTAATTGAAAATTTTTGCACGATTTATAACCGTTTCAAAAGCGTGCCAGAAAATATAAATCTGTCACGATTTAAAAGTGTGCTAAAAGTGTGTCAAATTCAATACCTAGCATGATTTTAAAGTGTGTCAAAAGCGTGACAAATTGGGTAATCTGGCAGTGTTTTTAACCGTGCTAGAAAGTCTGGCATCCCTAGTTCTGGCACGGTTTTAAACCATGCCAAATTCCTGTTATTCGGTGTAGTGTTAAACCCGGATCACCCGTGCCTAACTCCCGTAGCACTAGCCCGTAAATTTATCCGAGCCAAATTCCTCCAGTCTTAATTTAATTAATTTTACATTAATTAATTTAACAAAGTGGTGTCACTCAACCAAAATGCCTGGACTCACACACTTGGCCTGTATTTTAACCTTTTAGGATTTATTACAGAGTCCCGTTAATAAGTTTGACATCCTTATAAATTTTAATATTCCTTAATACTTGTCTGCCAATATCCTAGGCATCAACCTCCATCTAATATTCCTCCAATTAAATCCTTTTAAAAATCCCCAAAATAAAATAATAAAAAAAGGATGAAATTGTCAAAAATTCCCCAACGTTGTTTGAACGACTTTCAATGTCGTTCGACATTACATTCAACCATTTCTTCTTCTTCCCCATGACATGATTTCTGCCATTAATGGCCATCCAAGATCTAGTTTTCCATCCCAACACTTAGTCCAATCATTCTAACATTAAAGCCCTCCTTTAAACACATTCAAAACATGGATTTACCCCTAAACACCATCGATTTGTAACACTAATTGTAAAAAATCGGAGTTTGGGTTTTCAAGATTTTCCTACACTCCTTTTCTCAAAATTTGATTTCAATTTTCAAATTAAATGACATGGATTATTGGTCTAATAATATAAATTAGATATAAACTCTTTTAATTCATAACATAATATTAATTGCACCTTTAATCTACGTAAACTATCCAATTCATAAACAACCATTTTTCACGCGATAACCCACCCAAAATCGAATTTGATTCACACCCACTATGATATGAATTGCAAATTGCAATTTAAGTTGAAAGCAAGTTAACCACTTGCCTGTACTGATTCGTAGGGTCTGATTTTCTTTGGCGTAGATGATGATTTGATGAAGAACACACTTAATCCTTCTTGGTTTGGCTCCCAAAAATCTCCCTCTTTTCTTCTCTACAGATCTAGGGTTTTCTAATTGAGTTATTATTGCCAATAACTCCCTTATTCAGTTTTAATAATGCTAATACTGAAATTAGACTAATGGGCCAATTCCAAATGACCCGAACACCCACATGTGGGCTCGGTTATGCCTAAAAATGTTTCTAAATCCAATTACTACCCCCAGATACTTTTTTCCAACTCTCCCGACCTATCATCATCTGAGTCACTCTATATAATTCTCCAATCTCGACCTCAAAATACGACACATGTGAAATTTAAAAATAACCCGAATTAATCAAATCTTAATTCACTAAATTAATTGCATCCTCCAGATTAATTAAATCCTATTTCAATTAAATAAATTCTCCTAATGAAATAAATTATCCAAATTAAATAAATTCTATAATTTAAATAGATTCTCCAAATCGCCAATTTAATTTAAATTCTATATCATCGAAAATACAGGGTATTACATACTTCTCCCCTTACAAAGGAATCTCGTCCTTGAAATTCGGTTAAGCCTAGTACTCCAAGCCTTGAATATATCCCTATTCACGTACTCCTATGATAGTTCCATACATCTCTACCTCTTCTAATCGTGAATTATTTTAAAATTAAATTAATTACCCAGGGCGCCCATAGACCCTATACCCATGCATAATTGCACAAATGTTACCTGACTGCACTAGGCTTAATTATTATATAACTTTAAATTCATAGTTATAACTACATATATGCATAATAACCAACTTACCAAAACTATGTCTTAATGACCAAACATCTCCCCACTTCCAACGTTGCGCTAAGTTTCATGGGTGGGATGTCTCGCAAAGAGATATCCAAACAGGGAACCCGCCGATACAGTACTACCAAACATTGCAGTCATTGAGATCCGTTTGGCCCTGTGTTCATAGTATGTACCCATCAATTCCCCTTCTATTAACATAAAAGGATACTCATCCACTCTCATGTTACAAAACATTCATACAATACGACGCTCTTACTATCACTAGTTTCTTCTCAGTAAGACAATAACGAGTTATCCCTCTTCGCTCGGTAATAAGCCAATAGACCCTGAATCATATGAGTAAACGCCCCTACTCACATGGATCAAATATAACAATACAACATATTCTTATAAGTCTATTATTCAACACTCTATAACAGATATACACGTATATATAGGCTAGACCCTCTTTCAAGTGATACCTTGCAAAATAAATCATATCCTGACACCGCGAACACATAGTCTTACTATAACTATCTACTATAGCCCAAACCATTTCTAACCAGCCGAAACTTAAAAAATAGTCTACTCTACTCTCATAACTCTTGAACGTAGTAAACTCACATGTAATGTAACGTTCTCTTAGTGTACACACCCTCTCCCTCGTAGGTGACACCAAAGAGCCCCGCTACTTCACGGTAATTAATATCTACATAATAAGGCCATTTCGACCAATGCACCCACTAAATCCGACTCACTCGCGAATCTTAGTGATAAAATCGTACTTGTGACACTCCCATGTC
This sequence comes from Sambucus nigra, assembly GCA_949130495.1. Lineage (NCBI taxonomy): Eukaryota > Viridiplantae > Streptophyta > Magnoliopsida > Dipsacales > Adoxaceae > Sambucus > Sambucus nigra. The sequence continues at coordinate 390,878,814 of OX422223.1, forward strand.
ATAAAAATCTCCCCCATACTCATAGGATAATAAAGATAATTTACCTCTATATTCTAACTACTTCACCTGGTCAAGGGGTTCCCAATCGAAATCCTCGCATTTGAACTGACACATGTACTGTTGTAGTGGTTGTACATCTAGAACCTCGTCCTGTAGTTTCCCTCTGCATCGGTTAGAGAAATCTCTCTTCATTTGGCCTGTATCTCCACCAAAGAAACATTTCCCAAAAAAATCCTCCTTGCCACTGATCTTATCTCTGATGGCCTCCCTCGCCATTCCCTTAGCCCTGACGGCCCTGAGGAATGAAATGTTGTTGCTGCTTCTCAAGGCCCTGCTGACCCTACCTGAATTCACCTTTCTTATATCGATAACCTCTGGATTTAAATATCTTAGCCCGATTCCCCAATCGGGATTCTCGATTCTGCTGCCCTTGTACTCCACTGGAACTATTCAATCTACATTCTCTGTCTGATGGGGATCCATTCATCCTTTTTCTATACCTCAATCGCAAGCGATGATACTGTTAATGGATTTCCACTACATTTACAACCTCCATGTATATCTCTAACACCGAATTACCCAACAATTGATGTTGTATCTTCTAGGCAAGTCCATCCATGAACTTACGCATCCTCTTCTCTTAAGTGTTTACCTCATCTTTCATAAAGTTTTCTAATCGAGTGAAATCTTCTTCGTATTATGCCATAATCCTATATCCTTGAGAAACTGCCACCACATCTCTTTCTGAATGGCGGACGAAAAATACTTTTGGTCAAACCACACACATAACTCCCCAATGATCATCACATATTTCTCCTTTGTGGTGTTCACAGACTCCCACCATTGCAAAACTGCGCCCACTAGCTTGAAAGTTGCCAAGAACTATTTCTGAGTGTCACTGTATTCAATCATATGCAGGTGGTGCTGCATGTCCTTCTTCCACTGACTGACCACTATTGCATCTGAATTACCCTAAAACTCTGGTGGGTGACCCTTCTGAAATGATTTTCTTGCTCTCTGCCAGTCTGACGGCCCCAGGTGATCCTGAACGTCGGGTACCACTAATAGCTGTGGCTGGTTCTGCGAGAAGTGAACAGCCATGGAAGTTATTGTTGTGTGGAAGGCCACGGCCACTATCTCGACCACCTATGCCGTCATCACCAACCCCAGTGGTGTCTATGACTGCAGTACCTTCGGCTCGTAATGAGACTCCCTCATCTCATCTCTTGCTGGTGCTCTAATCGGTCTACCTCTCTTAGGCGACATCTAAAATGGGATTGAAATATGTATAAGTTCACTATCAAATATAAAATCATTGGCAGAAGAACTTAATTACACGTACGTGAAGGAATACAATAATCCTATCATAAAGCTTTATATATCAAAGAGCGCTACGATGAAACCTAGAAAAGTCGCACAAATCCTAAGAAAATTAGAACCTGATGCTATGATACCATCTGTGACACCCTCCCCAAATAAATACCGGGTGATCAGTCATTTATTAAATTAAAATAGGTTTCTCATTTGGTTCATTCTTAGAATCACTGTCGAAAACCATATTATTACTAATCACGTAATAGTTAGTTAATCTGGTGCCAAATTTTATCTTTTATTAAACAGATAACAATATGTGAAAATAAAATAAAATTAACCATACACACAATCACTGAGTGTAGAATCGTATTGAAAAAATAATTGACTTGCCGAATAAACCATCGGCTACAAAATCAAAATCCAAAATATATCCAACAACTAATAAATAAATCCCAATACAAAATTTAAATGATTAAACTAAATAAATACTGAAGGCAACATGCCCAAAATAAAATACCGAGATAAGATTCCTAAACTAGGAATGAATAAGATGCGTATACTCCAACTCTTGCATGCATCCACATGTGCCATAGCTGCGTCTCCCTGGAATAGATAATCAAGTATGGTGTCCCTGTGGCCGGACACCTAAAAGGTTTTGAAAATATTTGCGGCAAGAGTTAGAACCCAAAACATTTTGAAAATATTTAGCAAGTGATTAAGTTTGCAGTAATTAAAATGCATGAATACTCTTCATATTTAAGCTAGTGTCGCACTCCCTTGAGATAATACTCACCCCTCATCAAGAGTGCACACCTAACGCTTTCTTCCTAACCCTCCTAGTTGTACTTCCCCGTCTAACTAGCCTTGTTATGAATATTTCCCGACACACTACTCTAGCCCGAGTAATCTTACCGTGAAATAATAACTTATTTATCGCGTTAACTTAATTAGTCATTTTTAAATAAAACTATATAATAGTCTCACTAGTTATGTACAAGAAATATAATTTTTCCTCATGTAATCCACCCGTATATAAATATCTACTCTATTATTTACGTACTTAGTTAATACAACTGCACTCCATGTATTTCAACTGTATATAAATATCTACACTATTATATACGTACAATTATACTATAACATTAAGACGCATGCTGTATGTATATCCATCCTCCCGAGTAATAACTCACCGGATGCTTTCTCTAAAATGCTATCACCCCAGGTATACTCATGCAACCCAGATACCATGAGACGATTAACTCACATCGAATCAGACAATAAGATAATAAGAGTAGTGGAGGCGGTCATAGTTCCCCGAGTGTGAGACCGAATCATACCCAAAGCGTATCAGCTCGAAAAGAATCACAACATATAATAATGGATGCTATGACCTGGGGATTATACTCTTCCTGCATTCACTAGCAAGGAGATTCACCCACATCACGCAACCTCCGATGATAGCACTAGAGGGTTATGTAATTACAAAAATATCTTACACCGATATTTAATGAGCACATAATATATATATATACACACACTTTCACACTATCCGTATATATATATATATATATATATATCAATAAAATTTAAACTCGGCTAACCCGTGCATAACTCCCGTAGCACTAGCCCGTAAATATATCCGAGTCAAATTCCACGACTCTCAATTTAATTAATTTCACTTTAATTCATTTAACAACTTGGTGTCACTCAACCAAAATTCCTGAACTCACTCACTTGGCCCATATTTTAACCTTTTTGAATTTATTACACAAAGTCTTGTTAATAAGTTTGACACCATATTAATTTTAATATTCCTTAATACATGTCTTCCAATATAATAGGTATTAACCTCCATTTAATATTCCTCCAATTAAATCCTTTTAAAAGTCCCCAAAATAAAAAAGGCAAAAAGGACGAAACTGTCAAAATTCCCCAACGTCGTTCGGACGACTTCCACTGTTGTTTGAACAACTTTCAATGTTGTTCGATGTTACGTTCAACCACTTCTTCTTCTTCCCCACGACATGATTTCTACCATTAATGGCCATCCAAGATCTACTTTTCCATCCCAACACATAGTCCAATCACCCTAACATTATATCCCTCCTTTAAACAAATTCAAAACATGGAGTTACCCCTAAACACCATCGATTTATAACACTAACAGTAAAAAAATCTGAGTTTGGATTTTAACGATTTTCCTACATTTGTTTTCTCAAAATTTTATTTCAAACTCCAAATTAAACGACATGGATTATTGGTCTACTAATATAAATCAGATATCAACTCTTTTGTTTCATAAAACAATATTAATTGCACCTTTAATATGCATAAACTATCCAATTCATAACCCCCTATTTTTCATGCGATAACCCACCCAAAAACGAATTTTATTGACACCCACTATGATATGAATTGAAAACTACAATTTAATTTGAAGGAAAGTTAACCACTTGCCTGTACTGATTCGTAGGGTCTGATTTTCTTTGACTTGGATGATGATTTGATGAAGAACACTCTCAATCCTTCCTGGTTTGACTCCTAAAAATCTCCTTACTTCCCCCCCTCTTTTCTTATATGCATATATTGGATTTTCTAATTGAGTTATGGCTACCACTAACTCCCTTATTTACCTTTTATAATGCTAATCCTGAAATTAGAGTAACCGGAACACCTCCGTGTGGGCCCGACTATGCCTAAAAATGTCCCGTGACCCAATTCCTACCCGGGTACTCTTTTTCGACTATCTCGACCTATCCCGAATCAACTTTGACCTCTAAATCATCATTCGAGTCACTCTATACAATTCTTCGATCTCGACCTCAAAATACGACACATGTGAAATTTAAAAATAACCAGAATTGATCAAATCTTATTTAAAGGTGCAATTAATATTGTGTTATGAATCAAAAGAGTTGATATCTAATTTATATTAGTAGAGCAATATTCATTGTTGTTTAATTTGGAGTTTGAAATCAAATTTTAAGAAAATGAGTGTAGGAAAATCATGAAAACCCAAACTCAGATTTTTCACTGTTAGTGTTATAAATAGACGGTGTTTAGGGATTAATGCATGTTTTGAATCTATTTAAATGAGGGATTTAATGTTGGGATGATTGGACTAAGTTCCAGGATGGGAAAGTAGAGATTGGATGGCCATTAATGGCAAAAATCATATCATGGGGAAGAAGTATCAACCTCCATTTAATATTCCTCCAATTAAATCCTTTTAAAACTCTGTGACACCCTGCCTAATTAAATATCGGGTGATCAGTCCTTTATTAAATTAACTCAAAGTGTCTGGTTGGTTCGTTCTTAGCATCACTGTCGAAAAATAATTTTCTTTATTAATCACCTAATAAATAATTAAGCTGAGTGTCAAAACATTTAATCTTATAAGTTAAGTTCGATTATTATCATAAACTATGAAACCATTTTTTTACGAATAAAAATGATTGTATTGAAACCAAACCATCCAATGAAAGAACATGCTAGATAAATCCATCCAAAAAATGTCCAAAATCACAGAACAATGTAGTAATCACAAGAAATCCCAACTACAATAGAATACAAAAATAAATCCAAAGTACAAATCTCTGTGAACAAGAATAAACTGGAACTGGGCGACACATGCCCTATCTAAGGAGAACTAAATGAAAGACTGGGACGACAAAGATGAAGTCATCTACTGCAAAGACCTGCAACTCCCACACTAGTTGTAGCACGTCAACAGTCCAAAGATCCAAGCCTGATGCCCCTGTGGCTGGGCACACACACACACACACACACACACACACACACACACACACACACACACACACACACACACACACACACACATATATATATATATATATATATATATATATATATATATATATATATATAAGAGAGAGAAGATGACAAGAAACGCGTCAGAGCCCGAGTATAAAACAGTTTTAAAATAGTTTTGCATGTATTTAAAATTCTTACCAGTTGATATTACATACACATTAGTACTCGACACTCTCTTGAGAATTCTCACCTCTCACCTAGTGTGCACACCTATCGTAATACTATAATGACTCATAAGTCTAACCCAATTCTCCACCCATAAATTTTGATTCACGAGATCGTATGTCTATGATTCATTTAAAATGTCATCTCATTAAGGATTATTTAAGTCAATTATGTATATCTCAATTTTGCTATGAAATCTAAGACATTTACTATGTTTAGGAGCTTTATTCAACATTTATCTACTTACACATACTGTAGAAGAATTTCAGGTATATGAATATATATATTAATCACTCGTACAATATTTATACTAATCGACACCCCACATAAAATCTATGGTGCTGTCATATTCTGCTATCAAGTCCCCATACCTCTCGTACAAATGAGGGAAATTCTAGTTCGGATTCACTCTCGAATGGTATTAACACAAAATACACATACTGGAGGCGAAGCATAGTTCCAAGTCACTAAGAGGTCATCGCATACCCTCATGTCTCTTAGGATCGCCTGACTATCATTCTTAGATAGCCTATACCAAGGATCCTATGTTCTAGGGTACGAGTCAATATCCCCCATAAAGTTCACATTAGAATAAGACTGTCCCGACGCGAAAACCTCCGTGATAGCAACTAGCGCGGGTATGATTAAACATATATATTCAATTAATATATATATATATATATATATATATATATATATATATATATATATATATATATATATATATATATATATATATATACATGCACTCCTATATATATATTTACATTAATCAGCTAGGTACGCCCATGACGTATAACATTTTCTAGTCATGCGTAACATAAAATGCTCGCTTTCTACGTATAAGTAAATCACTCTTTTTATTCTCTCAATTATTACAAGTCCTTAAGTACTTTTAAAATGTCGAAGTGTATACTCACGATAAACATAAAATCACTAGGTGCACCCTCACTACTCTACTGGTTTAAGTCTTCCTTAATTGTCACAAGACCTAATTTATCATACACATGATCTTATCCCATTTTATACCTTCATGATCCCCATGGTTATATCTCATAAAAAAATTCACGTCACCCAGATCTTTCCCACAATCCTACTGGTCCTTCGTAAGTTCCATTATGGTATTTAAGTTAAGCCCAAAGGTTATCATAGATTAGGGTTGGATTAATCGATAGGAGGAACAAAAATCAAAATCCATGAGGAGTTGATCGATAGACAAAAAGGATCGATTGATCGACATTCTTGAGTCGATCGATCGATCGAGCAGTTATTTTCCCAGAAAATTTGCATCTCAAGCCTACGGGTTTCTTCCATTTTAATTATCAAAACCTCCATTAAAATTTCCCAAACTCCCAACCACACAAGATAAATGTTATAGCAGTAGGTATGTACAATTTCTAACGTAGTATCTAGGTAAATTCATTAAGGAATCATCATTAAATGGGTGGGCTACATGAATTTGTCTCAAACCCTATTTATCCATATTCTTTCAAGAACTATATAAAATTTCCAGATTTCTTCCTCTAATCCTCATTCAAATTAGTGATAAATGTTTTACATGTGATGAGGACATCAGTCTAGCATGATTCTATTCCATTATTCTAGTCTTCCAATTCACAATTTATATCCATAAAACTTATAATTTAATTTCCTATTCTAACATGGATGGAATTTAAACTTTAAGAACAGCGAGATGAATACTTGCCTGGGAATATGAGTCTGAATTTTTGAGATTTGATGATGTGGTTGTGTTCTCCTTCCTCCGATCTACACTCCGACGGTATTTGTGGTGAAAATGGGGCAACTATGGTGGCTCTAGCCTTGGGAAGTTCCTCACCTCCCTCCTCTAATGGCCTCTGTGAAATATGCAAGTTCTAACCCTAGAAGACAACCTCTAACGCCTGATATACTTCTCTAATTTTCGTAGGTAATTAAATCCCCAAAATAGAAATTACCAAAATGCTCACCCGGGTTCCTGGTTAGGCCTAAAAACGTCCCGAGACCCAAACCAAACCCCTGGATATGCTTTTCTAACTATCTCGACCCTTTTGGACACATTGGAGCACTCAAAATTTCCATACGGGCGACTTATACTTTATTCACTTTTTATAATAATAATTTAGTCCCGACACGACACAGGCGCGTCCGGACTTAATTTCCATAATTGTCATTTTATTCACCCATGATAATTTTGATAAATTCAATTCTACATAATTCTTTACTCATTATGTAATATTCAACAAATCAACAAATTTCCAATAATTACTAACTATCGTTATGCTATTAAATGTTTAAAACAAATTTTCGGATTAACATTAAATTAATTTATCTCAATTAAATTTAATAAATCCCCAATTTGAAAGCCATAAAAATATGGGGTATTACATACTCCCCCCCTAATAATAGAATTTCATCTTGAAATTCGGAAAAGTAAGGCATACCTGATAGAAGCAGTTTTCCTCTAGTACTCAAAACCAACATCAAAGTAACATTCAATCACTATAGCCCCCGCTTCACAACGAACTTATTTTAACACTTCGACACTATATCAGTTATAGGGTCACACCTCAATCACGGCACCTCAATTGTGCTCCTACCGAACAACATTCGAATAAGACTAGCCTATACATCATTGGCCCCATTATCTAAATATTATTGGGAGGTCGCAGCTCACCTCATGCTAACTACCGTATTTGTCTAAACACAAAACTCCCATCCAGAGAGAAACTATATGAACATCTGACTAGTCTTGTCAGTTCTTCAAATCTTAATTCCTGGCGACATAGCTCTTACGATTGTTAAAAGGTTACTTAAGACAGTATGTGGTTAGTCCACTTTAGTCATCGAATCTAACTCGACCAATCCAAGATTATGATTATCCTCCCTCCTCTAAACAACTCGAGGGAGGATAGTTAAGGTTTTTGCACACAAAACTTCAATAATTAGTATGTTCACAATACACAGGTACGAGTGCTTCCACGTATCCCTATCGTACTATACTTCACTTGCTAGCTATATCCGTTGTGGAGATGAAATGATCACCATGAATCAAAAATTACTTTCACGCGGTTCCACTAATCGTTAATCACCGTTCGCCTACTCCCCGGCTATGGGTGATACAGCCTACTCAAAACGAAACGTTATCCCTGCTGCTTCCTGAAATTCCATATTGAAGGTGGGATTCAAAAATCTCATCTTAATTCCGAAAAATACTGTGTAGGACCACGTACCGGCCCAATTCATCTTTTTAAAGGAAAACTGAGGCACACTAGCTAATATTGTAAATTAACCCAAAGGAATGTCAATCACTTCCTTCTTCGGCAACTTGTTCCACACGTTCGAAGGAACCCTTGATCTTACCTTGAGGTTGGCAACTCATCAAAGAAACTTTACCGACTATACCGGCCTCTTCCATTATAGTAATCGTCGGCTTGCTACAAAATTATCTGGTTGATCCTCTTGTTCCAACCGATTTCTATCTATAAGTGGTGCCCACGAAGACTACTTGTTATGTCCCGCTCAACTTCGACTTCTACTTGTAATGTCTCACATTAAGTGACACTTAATACTCCCCTTCTTTCCTCGGCGTATACCGAAAGTTCCGACCCGTGCACTTTTCTCCACGATGTGCACTGCTGAACCTGTTACACTTTACTAGCATCATCATTCTTTGTACGCACAAGTCTCTCTCAACATTTGACTAGTTACAACTCCGCTCCGAGTGTTCTCCATAATAGTTAAATTTTACCCTCCTCAAGGAATACCCCTTTTTTTAAATGGCTTCCCACAGCCTTCCAACTAAATTCGGGTGTGCTACTCTGATCGCACACGTCTATATGGATTATCGTCCTTCACACAACGCTTCATCCACTCTACCACTTTCACTTCGTTATGTTACTCTCACAAACATATATTCCACGCGTCTATTCCTATGTTCCTTCAACTCGGACGATTCTAGCATCAACTAACCAGGTTTCCCACACACCCTATAAACCATGCATACTAGTGTAAGCATCACATATGCTTCACACATAACACCCAATTCTTTATTTCCCTTGTGCTCACAATGTGGTTACAACACTTGGGTACTCTCAATCACCCTAGAAATCAAAATTTTAAATCATCCTTAACATCGTCCCCCCTTTAACTCGTGGTGATTAAACAAAACTTTCAATGCTTCCTTACCACACAACCGACTCCACTAGCCTTAAATCCTACTTTAACTTCCATCTTTACAGTTATAACTACTTGCTTTTATAACGATCGAGGTACCAGACTCATGGATTAATGACTAAACATCTTCATACTTCCAACCTTATGCTAAGTTTAATGCATGGGATGTCTCGCAAAGTGAAATCCAAACAAGGAACCCCCCCGATACACTACTTCCTAGCATTTTCGGTTAATAAAATCCGTTAGGCCCTCCGTCCAAAACATGTACCCCTATTTTTACGTTTCTTGACATTCACAATTACACTTGAATAAAGAAATTTTTGCCAATTGCACTATCTCTTGGCATTGGTCTTAATCACATTCCATAAACCTCGTACGCATATAATCGGGATTCTCGAAATCCTGCCCCCAAACATATGAATATAAGTCTTAATTTCCACCCCTCTAAAACATAGATATAACAATGCACTCATCTTATCACCAAGTCCTGATCGCTAAACATAATAATGAGTGAAATCTTTTTGCTTAACAGTAAGCCAATACACATTGAATTATAACAACAGAGTCCCTATACACACTGGGATCAAATATCTCGAGACCACTATATCCTCGAAAGTCCCTATATTATATAATATAAGTGCGAGCCCGACTGTCTCGCAGGTGAGGTCTTGCTAGAATAAAACATGCTACACTAGGGCAGTAACCCCGATAATCTTGCAATCACTACCCACTTTCGTTTTAACCATTACTTATAAAACCATAATTCGAATAATATCATTCCCGTCTAACACATCACTAAGACGAGTAATCTCAATAAGGGATATAACACTATTAATTTACCCATTCATCCTCCGCGGATAACACTAAAGATAATCCCGCTACACTAGGGAAAATATTCACATAATAATAACGTTATAGATATACGCAGTAAACTCGTCTCACATGTGAATCTAGTAATAAACAAAATATAGTGACTCGCTCGTGTCACATAAAACACGCCTCATCCTCCAAGGATAAAATTCATACTTCTACCTTGCCAATCGACTTGGTTCTTCAAATGGTTTACGAACGTAACGCGCCTGTCCAAACCAAAACAAAAACTACTTTAATCACTGGCCTTTACTAGGCACCATATTCTTGTCCCCTTTACTCGCTTCGGGAAAATTAATTTATGTGCTTTCACTCTCCACAAAATATACATAATCAACTTATCACCAGTCATACTAACCATATTAGGGTTGTCCTTCTCTCGAACTTTGGTAGGCTTGACTACTGATGGTTACCCCCACTGTTCCCTTAGCTTCGTTGGTCCTAAGGAACGTGCTGCTGACTCCAATAGCCCTTATCGAATTCACCATCGCTTGGTAAGAATTCAGCTATTCGAATCATTTAAATGAGTCCCCTGATGGGTCTCCCCCTTGTGTTGCTTCACTACCACCTTTTCATCCTTCCTTATTCTCTGACTAAATTCTTCGATTCTTTTAAATTCCCACACAAAGAAGCGTTAACATCCCGATTGGCCAAATGCAAAATTTTCTCCATCTGGATCGATCGTCCAGTTGAATTCCCTATAAGTGTTGTTAACTATTCTTACGAGTCAATCTCAAACTTGAAATCCTCTCCTCCATTTGTATCCACATCCTCCGATACAAGATTCGCTAATAATTTAGATTCATATTCGCCAATGGACCTCTGTCCGACCCTCATGTGATGAGTTATGAACAACATTCACATCTTATCCTGAACATCTAATGAAGGAACCCGTGGTTAAACTATACCTAAGATCTTTTTATAAACATATCATTCCACTTCTAAAAGTGGTAGCTGACTCCCACTATTTTAACTTCGTTCCGACGAGCCAAGAAGATTTTTACCCCAAATTTTCACTTTCAGTTGGCCACACTCTGTCATATGTCCAAGCCTTTGGATATTTTACCTTCTTTAGCTAACACACACAATCCTCGCATTTCTAGAATTATCATCGACGGTTCTCCTACAAGCTTCGTTCGACTCTTTCCCAGTCATACCACGTTGGGTGACTCTACTTTTTCACCACTTTCAACCATAGAGCACTTGTAAATCATAGACTGCGCCCTAGACGTCTTTAAAGTCTTGGCTTCTCGCGTGACCTTAAGTGCGGTTATTATCCTTGAATATACTTTACAACCTCAACTAAGTCCTACATCCTGCTATCCGCCCGACGGCCCTCGCCTGTCGTACTTCATTGTTCAAACATGTTCGAACGTAAATAAGATTCACTAATATATATATATATATATATATATATATATATATATATACGTCATAGCAGGAGAACGAAATCTCTCCATAGAAACCAATAATCCTAAGCATAGGGCTGTATATCAAACAATGCAATGCTAGAAGCATAATAAGCCGCACAAATCCTAAGGACACTAAAACTTGATGCCCTCATACCACCTGTGACACCCCACCTAATTAAATACCGGGTGATCAGTCCTTTATTAAATTAACTCAAAGTGTCTGATTGGTTCGTTCTTAGCATCACCGTCGAAAAATAATTTTCTTTATTAATCACCTAATAAATAATTAAGCTAAGTGTCAAAACATTTAATCTTATAAATTAAGTCTGATTATTATCATAAGTTATGAAACCCTTTTTTTTACGAATACAAATTATTGTATTAAAACCAAACCATCCAATGAAAGAACATGCTAGATAAATCCATCAAAATAAAATGTCCCAAATCACAGGACAATGTAGTAATCACAAGAAATCCCAACTACAACAGAATACTGAAATAAATCCAAAGTACAAATCTCTCTGAACTAGAATAAACTGGAAATGGGCGACACATGCCCTATCTAGGGAGAACTAAATGAAAGACTGAGAAGACAAAGATGAAGTTGTCTACTGCAAAGACTTGCAACTCCCACACTAGCTGCAGCATGTCAACAGTCCAAAGATGCAAGCCTGACGCCCCTGTGGCCGGGCACCTGTAATATATATATATATATATATATATAAGAGAGAGAATAAATCACAGTAATAGGTCAGAGCGTGAGTATAAAACAATTTTAAAATAGTTTTGCAAGTATTTAAAATGCTTACCAGTTGATATTACGTATACGTTATTACTCGACACTCTCTTGAGAATTCTCACCTCTCACCTAGTGTACATGCCTATCGTACTACTATAATGACTTATAAGTCTAACCCAATTCTCCTCCCATAAATTCTGATTCATGAGACCATATGTCTATTATTCATTTAAAATGTCATCTCATTAAGGATTATTTAAGTCAATTATGTATATCTCAATTCTGCTATGAAATCTCAGACATGTGCTATGTTTAGGACCTTTATTCAATATTTATCTACTTACACATACAGTAGAAGAATTCCATATATATATATATATATATATATACTAATTGGCACCCCACATCAAATCTATGGTGCTGGCATACTCTGCTATCAAGTCCCTATACCTCTCGTACAAATGAGGGAAATACTAGTTCGGATTCACTCCCGAACGGTATTAACACAAAATACACATATTGGAGGCGAAGCATAGTTCCAAGTCACTAAGAGGTCAACACATACCCTCACGTCTCTTAGGACCATCTGACTATCATTCTCAGATAGCATGTACCAAGGATCCTATGTTCTAGGGTACGAGTCAATATCCACAATAAAGGTCACATCAGAATAAGACTGTCCCGACGTGGAAACCTTCGTGATAGGAAGTAGCGCGAGTATGATTAAACACATATATTCAAATAATATATATATATATATATATATATATATATATATATATATATATATATATACACACATGCACTCTTATATTTGCATTAATCATCTAGGTATGCCACGACCTATAACATTTTCTAGCCATGCGTAACATATAACGCACGCGTTCTACGTATAAGTAAATCACTAGGGGTGGACAAAAAATAGACCGAACCGAACCAAAAATTAAGGTTATTTTGAAACCGGTCTGAAAATCGGTACACACAAACTAAAAACCGATTAAATCGGTCCGATCCGCGGTCCACTATAATAAAAGACCGGTTTGGACCAGACTGAACCGATTCCCGTATATATATAATAATATTATTATAATTATTTTTCTTATATATAGTTTTTGAATTAATGTATATAACATATGAATTTAATTTAGAACATTTTATGTATGTATAGACATTTTTCCTATTTAGGTTGAGAAATGTAAATATCACTTGGGGTATCGAGTATTATTATTTTTAAAAATTTTGTATATATATTTGTGAGAACAATAAATAAAAACATTAATAATATATATATATATAATAGGGCTAGGACCGAATTTTAACCCAGACCGAACCGAAAAAAGTCAGGACCGAATTAATCGGTCCGATCTCGGTTCAAAAAAAATTAGGACCGAATATTCGGTCTAGTCCCAAAAATAGGCAAAAACTGGACCGAACCAGACCGGACCGTGCCCACCCCTATAAATCACTCTTTTTATTCTCTCAATTATTACAAGTCCTTAAGTACTTTTCGACTCTCGAAGTGTATCCTCTCGATAAACATAAAATCATTAGGTTCACCCTCACTACTCTACTGGTTTAAGTCTCCCTTAATTCTCACAAGACCTAATTTAGCATACACACGATCTTATCCCATTTTATACCCTCATGACCCCCATGGTTACATCTCGTAAAAAAATTCACATCACCCGGACCTTTCCTACAATCCTACTGGTCCTTCGTAAGTCCCATTATGGAATTTAAGTTATGCCCAAATATTCTCATAGATTAGGGTTGGATTAATCGATAGGATGAACAAAAATAAAAATTTCGGAGGAGTCGATCGATCGACAAAAAGGATCGATCGATCGATCAAGTCGATCGATCGATATTCTTGAGTCGATCGATCGATCGAGCAGTTATTTGCCCAGAAAATCTGCATCTCAACCCTACGGGTTTCTTCCATTTTAACTTTCAAAACCTCCATTAAAGTGTCCCAAACTCCCTACCAAACATCATAAAGTTATAGCAGTAGGTATGAATAATTTCTAACTTAGAATCTAGGGAAATTCATTATGGAATCACCATTAAATGAGTGGGCTACATGAATTCGTCTCAAACCCTATTTATCCATATTCTTTCAAGAACTATATAATATTTCCAGATTTCTTCCTCTAATCCTCATTCAAATTCGTGATAAATGTTCTACATGTGATGAGGGCATCAGTCTAGCATTATTCTATTCCATTATGTGAGTTCTAGTCTTCCAATTCACAATTTATCTCCATAAAACTTATAATTTAATTTCCTATTCTAACGTGGATGAAATTTTAACTTCAAGAGTAGCAAGAAAAATACTTTCCTGGGAATATGATTCTGAATTTCTGAGATTTGATGATGTGGTTGTGTTCTCCTTCCTCCGATCTACACTCTGACGGTATTTGTGGTGAAAATGGTGCAGCTATGGTGGCTCTAGCCTTGGGAAGTTCCTCACCTTCCTCCTCTAATGGCTTCTGTGAAATATGCGGGTTCTAACCCTAGAAGACAACCTCTAACACCTGATATACATCTCTAATTTTCGTAGGTAATTAAATCCCCAAAATAGAAATTACCAAAATTCCCTCATGGGTTACTGGTTAGGCCTAAAAACGTCCTGAGACCCAAACTAAACCTCCGGATACACTTTTCTGACTATCTCGACCCTTTCGTACACATTGGCTCACTCGAAATGACCATACGGGTGAGTTATAATTTATTCGTTTTTTATAATAATAATTTAGTCCCGACACGACAATGGCGCGTCCCAACTTAATTTCCATAATTGTCATTTATTCACTCGTGACAATTTTAATAAATTCAATTCTACATATTACTTTACTCATTTAGTAATATTCAATGAATCAACAAATTTTCAATAATTACTAACTCTCGTCATGCTAGTAAATGTTTAAAACAAATTTCCGAATTAATATTAAATTATATTATCTCAATTAAATTTAATAAATCCCCAATTTGAAAGCCATAAAAACACGGGGTATTACAAATTCCCCAAAATAAAACAAGGCAAAAATGAAGAAACTGTCAAAAACTCCCCAACGTCGTTCGAACAACTTCTAATGTCGTTCTACATTACGCTCAACAACTTCTTTTTTTCCCCACGACCCGATTTCTGCATTATTGGCCATCCAAGCTCTACTTTCCCATCCCAGAACTTAGTCCAATCATCCCAACATTAAATCGCTCCTTTAAACAGATTCAAAACATGTATTCAACCCTAAACACCATCGATTTAAAACACTAATAGTAAGAAAATATGAGTTTGGGCTTCCACGATTTTCCTGCACTCGTTTGCTCAAAATTTGATTTCAATCTCCAAATTTAATGACATAGATTATTGGTCTACTAATATAAATTTGATATCAACTCTTTTGATTCATAACACAATATTAATTGCACCTTTAATCTACGTAAACTATCCAATTCATAAACACCCATTTTTCATGCGAGAACCCACCCAAAAATGAATTTGATTCACACCCACTATGATATGAATTGAAAAATACAATTTAAATTGAATGAAGGTTAACCACTTGCTTGTACTGATTCATAGGGTCTGATTTTCTTTGACATAGATGATGATTTGATGAAGAACACACTTAATCCTTCTTAGTTTTGCTCCCAAAAATCTCCCTACTTTCTCCCTCTTTTCTTCTCTGCATATCTGGGGTTTTGTAATTGAGTTATGGCTACCACTAACTCCCTTATTTAGGTTTGATAATACCAAAATTAGACTAATGGGCCAAGCCCAAATGACCCGAACACCCCCGCGTGGGCTCGGCTATGCCTAAAAATATCCCGAGATCCAATTACTACCCCGAGTACTCTTTTCTGACTATCTCGACCTATCTGCAATCAACCGTGACCTCTAAATCATCATCCGAGTCACTCTATACAATTATCCAATCTCTACCTCAAAATACGACACATGTGAAATTTAAAAATAACCCGAATTAATCAAATCTTAATTCACTAAATTAATTACATCCTCCAAATTAATTAACTCATATTTCAATTAAATAAATTCTCCAAATTAAATAGATTCTCCAAATTGCCAATTTAATTTAAATTCTATATCATCAGAAATATGGGGTATTACAGTTCTCGAATTGAAGCCCATGAGCCTCCCATTTACCATTGTATTTAATCATCGGCTTTGATACCATTATGATCAGTTCATAATTAGTCATCAATGTTATTGAAAATTAAACCAATCGAGCTTGTCTTGATTTAGGGTTTTAATATAAAAGGCTTAAGTGATAGTTAAAGGGCCAAACCCATTTTGAATGGAAACCTAATTTTCTTAAGTCATCCAACATCTCTTTACGTTCTCGAACCGGTGTTCGAATTCTACTCATTGACATTTTTAACTGAACCATTGGATTTGATACTAGTGTTAGATCATGGACCCATAACTAGTTAGAAATATTGACCCCAATTTAACCACTTGGGCCTATCCTAGTGTAAGATTTTAACCTGAAAGGCCTCGATGCTAGTTAATGAGTCATACCCACTTTTGCTCGAACTCAATTTTCTCTAACGGAACAACATCACTTGGTGTCTCAAATCAGAGTCTTGATTTTTTCGATTGATGGTAACAATTGAATCATCAACTATGAATTTCACAAGTAACGTTTTATGGGTATAAATTCATTGCTTGAACAAATACATTTAAATTACTTTAGCATATGTTTGTAAATTAGTAATTATGATAGATTCACATTGTTTATTAAATGAAGCACTATACTTCGGCAATTCTGACACATATTATTAAGTTGTTAATCAAAATAACATGTTAATAATACTAAAAGGTTAAAAATGTATTGATATATAAATTTGTTCAAAAATAAATTAGGAAATATATTCCAAATCGACATAATTGGGAGATTATTGTGATAATAGAAGACATTTAATCTAGATACACTAATAAGGATAATATTTTTAGTCATATTTTTTGAAAAAATTAAAGAATGTGTAGCTAGTGTCAATTTTGAACAAATTATATAAGATATATTAATGATTGAATGGATTATGTATAACCCATATCTCCATAACTAATGATTACATTATAAATGGATATAGTACACGCGCTTTGTTTTGAGATATACGCATATCAGTGATCTCATTAACGTGTATCGAGATTTGCACGCCTAAACTACATATTGAGATTTATTATGTACACACAAATCTTGAAATTTAATATCAAGATTTTATTACATATTATGATTGTTGTGGGTTAAATTATTATCCATATGGACCAATGAGATAAAGACAATTGTCCTCATGAATATCCCTCACAAGGATTCATATACACTTGGTCTGCTCAAGAGATTCTTGGTCGTCCAATCGGCCAACCATACCTAGTAAGATGAACTATAAAGTATGGGAAAACACATTCACATGGGGGCTACCACTAGTCATTAATCACGCGCACTTAAATATCAATAGCCTCATTTATAGTATATGGGTGTAAATGATTTAATATATAAAGGCATTCCATCCATTGGTTTCCCATTCATTATAAATACAATATTTCCCTTAGCTTAAGAAAAACACAAGGGAGAACGGCAAAGACTTTGCCAAGTTCCATGCAACTACCTTATAATAACCCCTTAACTAGAATACTTTAATCGTGGATATAGGTTATTCATTAGCTGAACCACTTTAAAAACCATTGTCGTTTTGCTTGCTTTACTTATTATTCCATATATATTTATCTATGATTATAAATTTTGTATTAGAAGGATAAGAATATATGTATACCAAATTTAGACATCAATTGATTAGCGCAGTCTGTGGGAACCGACAGTTTTTCATTGTTCTCTATCAATCATGTTCATTAGTTCACTTTTGAATTCTTTTTATGGATAAATGAAATTCCATAAAGTAGTCTCACTGCTGGAGGTAATACATTCACTCCATTTTCTCCACCTAGTGCAATTGATCTACAAGGAATCCTAATCAACTTTACTAAAGGGCAAGAAGTAATACAAGAAATAATATGGTAGTTGGCTCAATCTTTATAAGCTAGGTCTACTACAGCTCCATCGTGCTAGAGATAAATGCCATCTCCTATTCCCGAGAATGAAAAAAGTGGATATTCCATATCCTTGCATGATAGATCTTATCATCCATGAACAATTTCTTCGATAATGTCCACTGATTACTATAATGGTCGGTGTTTCACCTCTAAACAATCGATTGCCCTAGAGAGGTTGAGAAAGGCCTCTACCTTTGACCGTCTTGTTCCCCGAGAAACTAGAGTCCATCACAGAGAACCAACTAGATCATGTGATCATTATGCCAAACACCGAGAAGGATTAGTCAAGTCTAGGACAACTATCTAGGGATCCATTTATACCGAGAAAACTTCTCAGGAAGAGAGCTCAGTATAAACATGTGGTAGAGACATAAAATATGCCTGAGCCAAATCCATGCCAGAATATCACCCTTGGAAGGGATCAATACAAAGACTGGAGGATTGTCGAGGGGAAATGGCCAAGACTAAAAATCTTCTGCAACGAAGCTTTGTGAAGGGGTATCTTTTCATTTCAGCCATTGTGGATTTTTCTACAACTTCCAAATTCAAGCCACCAATAGTCACTCCCAATATGATGGTAAAACCGATCATGTTCTCTATGGTAAGCAATAACAAGTGTAGACACCACATATTAGGACCATCTTAAGTGCCTCTTTAGGACCCTAGAACTCATCCATCCATCGAAACCATAAATCATATTCTGATGACTGATCTGGAGACCATCGGGCATTCTCGAGCCTCGTTTGACTCCCGTAAACTCTCCCACTCGAGGGAAAGCTCATTAATCTTCAAAGGTCTCTAAATTCCATTTCCAACGATCCACCTCACACTTGAATCAGCCTTATGGTTCAAATAAATGATTCATTTTATTACTAAAAATTGATTTGGAGGCTACTGGGAGTTCCCGAGACCCATTTGATCCCATGCAACCTTCTTGCTCTAGAAAAACCTCAATGAATCTTCTAAGAGATCTAAATCCACTTTCCAATGGTTCTCCTCGTGCACGATTTTGACTTATGGTTCAGACGAACGATCTATTTTACCTCAAAAACTGGTGTAGAGGCCACCAAGCGCTTCTGGGTCCCGATTTATCTTTGTCAACTCTCCAAACTTAATGAGGATGAATCAAATATTTAAGGCACTAAATCCCCTTTTCCAATGGTCCACCCCGTGCACGATTCTGACTTACAGTTCAGACGAACGATCTATTTTCTTCACCATAACTTCTTTGTCCAATGACTAACGGGATCTTTCGAGCCCTGCCTGACCTTGGTCAACTCCCGGACCTGGGAGTAGCTCAATGAATTTTTAAAGGGATCTGAAGACCCTTTTAACTAGTCTATCCTGTGCGCAATTCTGCCTTACAGTTTGCATTTTACACCCATTTTTTTTGGAAAACCTATGCCAGACTGCCGAACTGCACCCTTAGGACCCTGCCTAGCGGCAATGTGCATAATGTGCTGTGCTGGTCAGTAGGTATAGTGTTATGGCAATCAATAACCCTTTATCCCTATAAATAGAGGCCATGAACTCACATTGATAGGCACCCCTCAACACCCCTCTCAACAATTCATAGAACATTATCTCGAATTTAGAGTTATTCTCGTTCTTAAAAAAACCCATTTCCCACATTCCATTCCATCACTTTTGTAACATCACGTGATTTTAAAATGGTAAAATATTTTAGAAATTAAAACTTTGGGAATAAATAAATTTTTGGAATTAATTAAGTTTATTCTTTAAAATGTTGGCTTTGATTTTAGAAAAATAAAATTTTAATCGAAATTTAAATCAGGATTAATATCGGAGTGTTATAGATTCTTATACAAAATAGGGGAATTCGAATCCTATATAAATTCGAACCGGTTCGGCCTTGGGGGAGAACAGGCTTGCTCCGGCGGAAAATCAAAGTTTGGACTCTTTTTTTAGAGTTGTTTAGGACTCAAACACTCCTCTTTTATTTAAAACATAAAGGCTCGGGTTTAGGATTTTAAAACACATTTTATCCTCCTCCAAAAGCAGTAGCCTCCCATAAATTTCATCTTCTCTCCTCTACAAAATCTAAACCCATTAAACACAACTTTCAACCCAAAATACTAATAATCATTTTTTTCTTAAATTAAATTAGAGAGACTAATTAGAAAAAGTGAAACTAAATTTGGGACTATTTTTATTCAAATCCCTAATAGGAATTAAGACTCAAAACTCTCACATGCTTATATTAAAGGTTATAATTTCGTTAGAATATATGGACGTTCACATGTTAAAAGAAATCGTATGAACTTTATAAGTTGAATTCTACTTATAAAATCATGTTATTTATGTGTTGCTTGTAGAATAGATATATATGGTTGTACGCCCTCGAAATATGCATGTGGATGGAAATTATATAAGTTGTTGAAAAATGAATTGTTTAATTAATATTATCATTAAACGAACATAAATTGGATAAATAATAATCTTGGGATTAATATAAAGGAATGTTGTGATAGGATGAAAATATGCCTTATGAGATCATGAATTGTGCCTATATTCGACACCTCGGGGACTACGAGAATGTTGGGTGGTTATTTCTTTCACCTTATTTTAGGTTGCTTTCTAGGTATGTAACTAGTAGGTAAGCCTTTGTCATTGTTACCACTTTCAAGGTATGGGACTAGCGAGTGTAGATTTTTATCGATGGGTATTTTCAGGGTGGGGTTAAGTAATACAAATTTTCGTTGTTCCATTAGCCTAGGTGCGAGACTAGGGTAATTTTTTTATAGGTATTCTTCCTAAGTGATAGGCTAGGGTATGCTTGTTGTTTTGGTGATCTCTAGGTTTGGGACTAGGAATAGTTTAGGTTGGGTTACCCGAATAAAGGGTGAGGATAATAGAGAACTATGATAACTTAATAATAAATTGATAAAAATTGCATAAGATAATAAAGGGGTATAAAAATGGAATTGTGTTGCAAGTATGTGCGGGGCTAACAATAAGGAGTGAACTGGCTATAGCGACGTGGGTGTGTGTTAGCATCACGAGTATGTACGGGGCTAAAAACATTGGGTGAACTGGATATGGTGACGTGTTGTGCATGGAACCTCACGAGTTTGTGCAATGATAATGAATTTGGGCGAACTGGTTATAACGAGGGGAAATGAGTGTGGTGTAAAACGTAAATAGTCCAGAAGTTTGTGTCGCACCCATAATATGGTGAAATGGCTATACTAGTGTTGCATAAATTAAATGGATTGAATTAATTTCATTAAATTGTGGAATCCTAGTTAATGTTGAAATATCATAATTGGACTTGAACATTGAGGTGGCTTAGTTATGTGGGTAGATCGTGGTAGTTTACTTTTACTCGCATGTTAATATATATCTTGTTTAATTTAAAACAGTCCATTATGATATTTTTCATGTATAATTCTTTTGTCTGTGTTTACGGACCCTACTTGGGAGGAATATCTAATATTCATGTGGTGGGCTCTAACCCATTGCATTGACTAACATTTTAGATATAGTGTTGTACTAACTTCATAGGGGTGATTGGGGACAACTAGGGTGCAATTGGATATTAATTTTATCGCTTTACTAGTAGTTTGATTTATTTCCATTCTGTCATTTTATTATGCGACTTTCATTTATGGATTTGGTTGGCCAATCGGCTCCACAGTTGTTTATGGTTTCAGTAAGATATTTATAGTCGGAGTATTTCATTTGAATTTAATACTTTGGAGTTGAATTTATTTTGGGAGATAGCTTGGTGATGGATCTTAACTTGCATGAGTGTTCATATTGGCTGGATAAATCTGAATATTATTTTGTGAAAAAGTTTTTAAATGTCTCATATTTCTGTCCCATGCTGAGAATGGTGACTTATTTACTGACGCCTGACGTAGTTCGGAGACGGTGACTGGCCACCTCACTTGCCAAAATGTGCGGGGTGTTACAAATTTCTCACCTTACTTGGTAAGATCTCCCCCACCTCTCCCTATCACCTTCATACTACTACAAGATCAACATATCTACATTCAAGTTCAACATCAAGCATCCATAAGGAAGTCCAACTCTCTCCCATTTTCTCTAAATTATCTTAGTTTAGTATTATTTTCTTTATTTCAATTTTATTATTTCTTTAAATTGCTTCACATATATTAATCTCAATCTTTTATTTGTAGTATTTGCACACACTCTACTTTCATAATAAGCCAAAAACAATGAAAAGAGGGTTTATCCATAAATTCCAAATGAATGATCTTTCAACTCACAGTTTCCCACTCTTAAAACACTTTTTTATACACACACATAAGAAGAAATCCCCCGTTTGGATTTATGGATTGACATCACCCTATGTTGTCTTTGAACTAAGTGGACTTTGATGACCCTTAGGCTACGTGGGCATCTTGGGTAAATCCAGAGATTCGAGTCCTTCCTCGTGCACATTTGCTATATTGTTTTTAATATATATATATATATATATATATATATATATATATATATATATATATATATAATGTTCATAATGGATGTCATATTCTTGTATATTAGTGTCTTGTCCTATGCTTACATTCGTTCTTCTATAACGACTTGTAATTCGGTAAACACTTACATTATATTTTGAATTACTATTTTCAGGAACACTCCTAAGGATGAATTCACTTTGTCCTTTTCCATGGCGCGAGTCAAATGATTCCATTCTCATCTATATTATGCACATAAGCACACACTTCATGGGGTTTAACAGGAGAACATTAACACATGCCCATTAGAGACTGAAAGGGAGGGATAGGTGCTTAACACCTTCCCATTCCGTAACTTATTCCCCAAACCTTTGAACTGCTTGGTTTTGCAAGCATCCGTATTGTCCTTGATGCCATTAACTCGAGGCGACAACATTTCTTTTCCCTGTTTTGGGAAAAATAGGTTGACGACTCTATCTCTACACATTACCCCACATTGGTGACGACCGAGCATACCTAAAAGAGATAAAGTGGTGCAGAACCCCCACGCGGCCCAAGATGTCCGTAGTGGTAACTCTGTTAGGGATTTTTTTAAGAGGACTAGACTCTTTTTCTGTAAGGGCGTTATTCTTTTCTGCATATGTGCATATGCACCTACCTGTATATTCCCATTACTCCTATATTTACTATTTGTACATATATAACT
Organism: Sambucus nigra; assembly: GCA_949130495.1. Lineage (NCBI taxonomy): Eukaryota > Viridiplantae > Streptophyta > Magnoliopsida > Dipsacales > Adoxaceae > Sambucus > Sambucus nigra. Next base: position 390,902,545 of record OX422223.1, read on the forward strand.
CATGCTTATATCAACCTCATGTATATACCACTTTTTCACTCGCTTATACACTTGACACAATTGTAATATAATCTTCATGTACACTTCACATACTAACACGTAGCTTCACTTCTACTCACATACTTCACACACCACTTAGAATATCCATGCCTAGGCTTCATTATACCACACCCACACTTCTCACACTTGTATATATCCATGTCCACCTATGCATATCACACATCACTTGTAGATGATCCATGTATAGTCTCACAACCACACACACTCACTTGTAAATAATCACATGTCACTCCCTCACATCTATATACCTAGTATAGTGTCATGCTAGGTTTACTTTTCATAATACTTGTATTCTCTCTATTATTAGTATAGTACTACCTTTACTCATCATGCAAATAAAAATAAAAGATATTCTATCTCCATAATATACTAATTAAGACTCATGCATTTTCTCACACTACATGACCCAAATCATGACTATATTGACCAATATTTTGTCCCATACTGGGGGTCAGTTTTGTGATGGGAACTGGTCCTATGGGACACAGTTAGCCTAAGTGATATGACTCTCACCTTCCATTAGCCTCGTAACTTAGATGTATATAAAATGGTTCCCCACGCATCGTATCGCTTGATCGAACTCATGACATAATGTATATAGAAAGTAACTCGTTCACGTATGTCGAGTATATAAAATTCTCACTCACACGTACCGTTCCCACAAGGTATATCGTGAGGAAATTCACGTACATTCAGGTATATCAATTAGATTGTCCACACACATCGATGAATGTTTGCCCTTATAGGCAATAAGTATATCATAGAAGTCATGCCAAGGGGGAACCCTTCCACTAGCCCAACAAGTGCGTAAACCTCATATAGGCATCAAACCTAGGGTACTCATATTTAGTTTGCCAGTTACAATGCGAAACTCTGCCAAAATTTTGGGTTGGCACGCCGTTGGATTTTTTTAGCTATTTTGCCTTTTTTTAAAACAAGACCATGATCTTGAGCCTGGAAACAAGTCAAACCACGTCTTACATATTTTTAAACCCTATTTTCCCATGCTCGCGGTCTGTCTGACATTTTTTGCATTTAGTTTAACCTAATACAAGTGAAAACCTAATAATAACATTAATAATAATAATAATAATATAATCATGCTTAGATTTGTCTCTTTTCCCTCTCTAAAAAAATAAAATACCCAAAACATTTTTCCCTCCTTTTTCTAAAAATACCAAAAAGTTTCTCCCTCATTCTTTCAAAAATAAATTTAAACCGTTTTTCCTCTCAAGTCGATCGCATACCCGATTTGGCCTGGCTCCCTATTGGCTTCGGTCTGTCGTAAAACCGCCCAAAGCTCCGTTACTTCTTTTGATACTTATTCTGAGTTTGGAATCTAGCTCACAAGATTTTCATAAAGAACACTGTACAAGAACCCAATTATCAGCCATATCTGATGATCGTCTTAGATCAACTCAGTGCCAAGATTGACAACCTTCAAATCGAGGTCCATGACATGCAATGATATTAGGCCCAAATTCCCATAGAACCCAATGTTCTCTTTTCGCATGATATTAGTATATCCTCTCCCGAGCCTCTTTGGGTACCAGAAGAGTATCGTAATGTTTCACATGCCCCACCTGCCAATGGGCCACCACCAGCTCAACTCCTGATTTTGAACCTTGCCCAGCCAGGGACTAATCTGCCAGTACTAGTGGATCCCAAAGAGGAAGAACTTAAAAAGGTCAAGGAAGACATCAAACTACTATCATTGAAGTTTGACCATGTCAAGATATTCGGGAACTACATGGACTACATCCATATGTCTCCCTATCTTAAAGCTGGACTTCCATGGAAATTAAAGATGCCATATATTAAAAAATTATGGGGAAACGAATCCCCAATTGCGCACCTCTGAAGCCATCACTAAGCCACACCCTCCTTGGTGCCTCGAAAGAGATAATGGCCAAAAAATTTCAACGGACCTTAAAATAAAGTGACCTATGTTGGTTTCTATAGCTCGAAGAATCCATAATCCGTAGTTGGGAGGATGTTGCCTGGGAATTGCTCTCTCAAAACAAGTACAATGAGGAGTTGGAGGTTACATGTCGAGATCTAGCACTACTCAAGAAAAACCCTGGGGAAACAGTTAGTATCTTCATAGGAAGGTGGAGAGAGAAAGCTACAAATATGACAAGTAAGCCCTCTAAGGAGGAATGTAAGGACATTTTTATCATGTACGAAATGTTTCATTTATTTATGTCGTGCGCCGTTACATTTGGCACGGCTCTACACGATCTCATACGACGGCCTCAATCCTAATTCAGGGAATCAAGCATTTATTATCTCCATCATGTGTCCCTCATCTGCCTCAACGACTTCACGTTCCATGATTTTAGGCTCGTAATGCAAGTGGGATGCAAGAGAAGTCAAAATAGTGCAACAAGGCTTGATAGTGAAGTTCAAGGGAAATTTGGTAATTTTATAGCCACCATCCGGAGGACCGGTCAACTATAAAGTTGAATAGCTTGCCTCAACAAAGATACTGGAAGAAACGGCACCTCAATCCGAGCTACGGTGAACAAGTTATGGCCTGTTGAAAATCGAGATAATTCTAAGAAAAACCTTGGAAATTTTACTAAGTGTTGAAAGAAATTTTTCCAGCGAATTTCCCCGAACCCAGCCCGAACCGGTTCGGGGGGGAGAACCGGTTCGCAGGGACCCCGAACCGGTTCGGGTACCCTGTACGCTGGATAGAATTTCAGTGTTTTTATTTTGCAAAACTCTTCATGTGTTTTCCTATTTAAACCAACTTCGGGGGAGCTATTTTGCAAGACTTTGGAATATGTTTTTGAGAGTCCAAATACCTCTAGTCTTCATATTTTTTGAGTCCCAAGACTCATGTTTTGATTCACACAATTTTCAAACCTTTGTGAATCTTTTTGGTAACCCAAGAACACATCCTTATATTTGTTCAACCCTTGTGAAGAAGCCGTTTCTCTTCTTCATTGCTGACCACCTGGAGTTCCTGAGGGAGATTCCAGCTGACACTATTTCTAATCGTTGCTTTGAAGGTTTGACGAAGACGCCGTGCGTTACACTTGTGAGCGATTATCAAGTTGTATGTAAGTCAATGGTCTTGTAAATTATTCAAAGTTCTAGAAATAAAAGGTTTTGCCCTGCGGGGATTTTTCCTTAATTTTGTGTGGCATGCTTTATTTGTTTATGGGTTGAATCACGCTTTTTAGATGTATGTTTAGGGGTTGAAATTAAATAAGTGGGTCAAATTAAAAATTTCCGAAGTAAATCAATTATCACACAGTCATACGACGTTTTCAAATTGGTATCAGAGCGGGTTACGCTAATTTATCACGTATTCCTATTTTCCGCAAAATCGTGTGATATTGATTTTTTTTTAAAATCAGTTTTGTGAAAATTCGCAATTTTTCCGATGGAGCACTTATCTAATTTGATGCCCCCTTTTGTTGGCGCGAGTCAAAGTTTTAACGATTTAAATAGTTTGAATTTGACGTTTGCAAGGAGAATTAAAGTTTTTGGAAAAAGATAATTCTCGTTTTAAAGCCGCGATGGATCTTTTGCAAACGGTTCAAAATCAAAGAGATTTTTATCGTGAAAAATTTGTTTCCTTGGACCACGAATTTAATGCTTTAAAATTGTCCAAAAAGGAGAGTGATGATAGGGTCCTTATTTTAGAAAAAGATTTAGAGGACCTTAAAAATTCGATGGTTTGTGTTTGTGCCAAAGATGAAAGAAATATTTTAATCAATGAGTTTGTGGCACGTGAAGAGACTCTTTGGGAAAAGTTTGCTTTAATTGAGGGGGAGAGGGATACCCTTTTAGAAATTATTGAAAATTTGAAAAAGCAATCCCTGTCTTGGGAAGAGTCTAATTTGTTGCTTGAATCAAATATTTTGAAGTTGAAAAATGATTTAAATGATTCAAGTAGGTTTGATAGTGATGGTAATGGCTCATCTTGTTCTCATGCTTCTAGTGCTAAAGCCAAAACCATTATTTGTTTTAGGGGGTTAATTAATCCCAAGGACGTTAGAAAAGTTCACACTTTAGGTAATATTCCTCCCATTTACATATGTTCACATTGTGGGAGGAAAGGTCACCTTAGGCGTTTTTGTTTTGATCTTGGAAAAAGTCCTAGGAAGTTTATGTCTAGTGTTTTCGTGGTTCCCAAATCCCCCACACGACGTGTTACATCTGTTTGGGTTAGGAAATCACTTTTGGATACACTAGATTTTAGACAAGTTGATTCTTGTTTGCTTGCACATGATTCTTCTCTTGCCATATCATATAGATGATTGTGTTATGTTTGTCAAACGCTAGTTTTTTATTTCATGATATTTATGTTTGCTAGCGTTGTGACATGTACTTTTTGTATAATTTTTTTTGCTTTTGAAAAATTTTGAAAAATACAAAAAGATTTTATTTTGATAATTTTTTTGAAAAATCTAAAAAGATTTTTTTTTGTATTTTGTTTGCACCGTTTATGGATGAACACTTTGGATGATCGAGTGACAACATCATTCCATTTTATTTCATGTGACTATTTGATAGTGTTTTGAGACAATAGGTCAATTCATCCTTGTGCTTTATAATGTTTGGATTCATTAAGATGTAATTTAGTGTTATTTCCTACATGTTTGACTCATGTTTCCTTTATTGCACACATGCACGGATTTGTTTGATTACTGTGGTTGTCTTTTCACATGTTGGTTGGGTGTTTTCACTTCAATCCTGTCCTTAAAACGAATCAAGCGCGATAAATTTTGATAAGTAAATTGTGCATATAAGAACCGTTTTGTGAGTGTATGTGCTTTGTTTTAAAAAGGGGAAGGGCTACGAAAGGTTCATTTTGCCTTTGCGAATACTAAGCCACCGTTAAATTGGACCTAAAAAATGGAGAAATTTTATTATCCGGGGTCCAAATAGGTTTAAAAGATCCCAAAAAAATTGAAAGGCAATAAAAGGATATTCATGCCAAAAAGGGGCCATTAAGGTTTTTGCACCAATTCTCCAAAGTTTGAGAATTAAGTTTTTATACCTCTAAAACAAAATATTAATGAGGGTGTTTGGTTGGAGAATTTAAAAAGGGTTTGCACGTCCTTGAAATTATTGAAAATGCGCTTTATTGTTTTGGACGTTATTGGTGTGAAAATCATTTTGACTTTGATTTGTTGATTTGCGTAAGACGATGTCATCTAAATTCAACAATCTTTTACACCTAATGCTACTTTTGATGCTCATTCGTTAAGGGTACATATATGCATCATGCACATATGATTGATTGAGTTGATTTACCTATCGAATGTGTTCGCACCCATTCATTCCATTTCCATGACTTGGTTGTTTGAGTTTAAGTCCGTGGTGTGATTTTTGTATCATGTTTTACATTTTTTTTCAAAATGGTATCTATTTTTTTGTGTGCGAAAAATTTGAAAAATCAAAAATAGTTTGCGAAGATTTTTGAGCATCTCCTTGCAAGAGCGTGTTTGCCATATTGATTGATGCCTTGTTTTGAGTACCGTGGCACCCCAATTTTGTTTATTTGATTCATTCTTCTCATTTGTCTATTTGGGGACATCATAAAAAGGGTGAGAAAGAATTATCTTATTTTGGGGGAGTTTGAATTTTGGGGTGTTTTGAGATTTGACTTTTGCTTATCATAAATTGGTATCTATGTTTATCTCATTTCAAACTCGATACGTCACTTGGTATTTTTTCTTTATCTCATGTGTTTAGGTACTACATTGATGATCACTGAATTGCACACCCTGATGAGAAAAGATTTGAGATTCCTGATGATTTGAAGAACAAACGATGGAGACTATTCATTTGTACCTTTTCCAGTTTTGGGTTCATGGGAGGGTAGATTTGTATAGGCAATTTCATATTTGATAATTCGGATTTTTTATGTATGTACCGGCATAGACATAGGGGGATATTTGTAAGGACATTTTTATCATGTACGAAATGTTTCATTTATTTATGTCGTACGCCGTTACATTTGGCATGTCTCTACACGATCTCATACGACGATATCAATCCTAATTCTGGGAATCAAGGATTTATTATCTCCATCATGTGTCCCTCATCTGCCTCAACGACTTCACGTTCCATGATTTTAGGCTCGTAATGCAAGTGGTACATAAGAGAAGTCAAAACAGTGCAACAAGGCTTGATAGGGAAGTTCAAGGGCAATTTGGTAATTTTATAGCCATCGCCGGGAGGACCGATTGACTGCAAAGTTGAATAGCTTGCCACAACAAAGATACTAGAAGAAACGGCACCTCAATCCGAGCTACGGTGAACAAGTTATGGCCTGTTGAAAATGGAGATAATTCCAAGAAAAACCTTGGAAATTTTACTAAGTGTTGAAAGCACTTTTTCCAGCGAATTTCCCCGAACCCAGTCCGAACCGATTCGGGGGGCGAACCAATTCGCAGGGACCCCGAATCGGTTCGGGTACCCTGTACGCTGGATAGAATTTCAGTGTTTTTATTTTGCAAAACTCTTCATGTGTTTTCCTACTTAAACCAACTTCGGGGGAGCTATTTTGCAAGACTTTGGAAGACTTTTTTGAGAGTCCAAATACCTCGTCTTCATATTTTTTGAGTCCCAAGACTCATGTTTTGATTCACATAATTTTCAAACCTTTGTGAATCTTTTTGGTAACCCAAGAACACATCCTTGTATTTGTTCAACCCTTGTGAAGAAGCCGTTTCTCTTCTTCATTGCTGACCACTTGGAGTTCCTGAGGGAGATTCCAGCCGACACTGTTTCTAGCCGTTGCTTTGAAGGTTTGATGAAGACACCGTTCGTTACACTTGTGAGCGATTATCAGGTTGTATATAAGTCAATGGTCTTGTAAATTATTCAAAGTTCTAGAAATAAAAGGTTTTGCCCTCCGGGGATTTTTCCTTAATTTTGTGCCGCATGCTTTATTTGTTTATGGGTTGAATCACGCTTTTTAGATGTATGTTTAGGGGTTGAAATTAAATAAGTGGTCAAATTAAAAATTTGTGAAGTAAATCAATTATCACATAGTCATACGACGTTTTCAAGGAACAACTTAGTATTGTGAAAAAAAACTTTTTGCGTCACATTCGTGAATCTATGGGAGGACAATATTGCCCTAATTTTGGAGACCTTAAAGAAGCTATTGTTGAAATTGGGGAAGGTATTACCAAGGTAAAGACCAAACCAAAGAATGTGATCGACAACTCACTCCCCAAAAGTACGATAACCCTGCCAATGTTACATTCCCAACCATAAACAACATCCACAACTTGCTACCTCTTGGGCACCTGAAATTCTCCCTAATAATGTCAAAAAAGAATACACTGAGATCTATGCACTCTTCTCCAAATTTTACCAAGCCTTGCTAATCTGGAATCTTATTAAACCTTTGGACCCCTATCCATTGCCAAATCCAATCTCTAAAAACATCAAGCCTGAAGCACGTTGTGGTTTACACCAGTCTGCAGGTCATATTACCAACTATTGTTTCCATCTTAGGAATGTGGTCCAAGGCCTGATTGATTAGGGTATCATCACCCCACCATCTAATCCTAAATAAAATATACCACTCATAACTCACTACGAGGGCATGAAAATTTTGTCTTCATAGAGAACAACCTAGAATTTGACCTATCTACTCAAAGCGTGCCCTACAAAGCACCCATTATCCCAACGATCTCACCCAAGCCACTCAAGGTTTGCCCTTTCTTTATATTACACCCAACATGCTTTGTCGATCAAGCTTTTCCACTCATTATGAGAGCTTGAATTTCCATCTATACCCAATCTGAAGGGGGTGACATGGACTTATCCCCTGTGTTTATTAAACTTTTGGAGTTTGGGAAGAAATTTCCCACTGAAATGCCCTTTGAGTGTCAGAAGTTCAGCAACTTGTTTATGGAAGCCCAGAAGTGGGCTTGAGAGCCCGATGAATGGGTAGTACCGATTAAAGAAGTCAATCTCGATGATATGGTACATATCATGACCAAAATATTTAGATAAACCAGTGAAATCTGTAGCATTTTTTAGTTACTCACTACTTTAAATCTTCAGGGATGATTAGTCCCTTCACTCCTCGCTGAGTGGGATGATTTGTATGGTGAATTTATTAATGTGGTTGAATGTATTGACTACTCTTGGAAAAAGGACATAGTTTCCACTGGATGGGTGAATAATTTGAGAGTTCAAATAGTGAATATGTCAATGAAAGCTTCTATACTTGGGTCGAATATATCAAGCTTGAAGTGCAACCACTCAACGAGAAAGAATGCCAATTACCAAGAACTCTAAGGGAAGTGATTTTGAAGACTCATTCAACCTACAAATGCATGATTCATTAAGATAGTGCACCGTCATACCCCTTTGCTCACTTCAAAGATTCTGACATGCCTCTTCTCAACTGGAATACCATACCAGTGCAACATGCACAAATCTAACCTAAACTGGATGTTCATCCTATTTAAATCTCTTTACCTTCTATTAATTTTTGTTTTTCAAATATCAGTGTAATTGATACCTCCTTCGACGAGGTTTTCAATGCTATTTTCCCCAAAAATAAAATAAACAAAGATTTATCTTGGTGTGCCTTACATTAATTGCAAATTAACAATTCTTAACTGATCTTAATAAGGAGAATAACAAATAAAGTAATCACGTCCAAACTAATGATGATGAGACTATCGCTATTAATCTCAGTTCTAGTAACCATCATCCCGAGATTAGGATATGGTCCACCCTTTATGAGCATGAATGTGTGAAATTTGAAGATTAAACCAAATCAAATGATACCTCACTCGACCTCTGGTGCTCATGCCTCTGCAGCCAGGTCTTTCTCTCCTCTTATACTTGACCGTAACAGATACCGCAATAGGGACTTTTCTAGCCCAATGCATTGAAGAATCATGTAGGGAAAGAACCATTTATTACGCTAGTCAGAAATTATTCGAGTATGAAGTCAACTTCACTGCTTATGAGAAATCATGTGTCGCCTTGGTCTGGGTCATGCAGAAATTACGACACTACATGCTTGACTTACCTATCATACTAGTACCCCAAATGGATCCCATCAAGTACCTACTAGAAAAGCTCGCTCTGTCCAGTCGAATAGCCAGTTGGTTGAAGTTGCTAGTCGAGTTTGATATTATGTATGCAACGTAGAAAGCTATGAAATGGAGAGCTATCTCTGACTACCTTGATGATTACCCCATGGAAGTAACTGATGTTTAGGTCTCTGATTTCCTCTCTGCACCTCTCAAGAGAGCCTTATATGGAAAATTCTTTTTGATGGATATGCCAACAAGAAAGGATACGACATTAGGATACTCCTAATATCCCTTGATGATTCTTACACCCCTATTTCTATCAAACTACACTTCCCTCGTACCAAAAACATGACTGAGTATGAGGCATGCACTGTAGGACTCAAGATCTCCCAAGAAATGTATCCGACACCTTTATACCTATGGGGACTCTGCCCTCATTATTGACAAATCTTTAAAAAATGGAAATATAAAGACGAAAATCTCCTACCCCTCCATGCCCACCTAGAAGAATTAGCCCCGCTGTATAAAAAATTTCACCTTCTACTACCTGCCTCGTGCAAAAAATAGCCTAGCTGACCCCATTACTACCCTAGCCTCCATAGTCGACATACCTGAGGGAATAACAATGGAACCTTTCCTTATTCAGTAACAAGCTATGCCCACCCAATGCTACCACATTAAGCTTATTGCTGAGGAAGATTCTGCTATGTTCAGGTTATGGTACTGTGATATTTGGCACCTCAAACATGGTAGGTATCCCCAAGACATTGATAAGAAACATTGTGCGTCCTTTTTGCAAATTGGTTGCCTAGTATATCATCTGCGAAAAAGCGTTGCTCGAATGAAACTTTGATGGAACACATTTTCACTGCATAGTAGGGGCTGATATTGAAAAATAGTGCAGAAGATCCACAGTGGGGATTGTGGGCCCCACATGAACGGTTATATGCTCTCTAAGAAGATCATCCATCAAGGGTACTATTGGACCATCATTGTTCAAGATTGCACTACCTATCTTCAAGGAGGCTTCAAATGGCAGCAGTTTTCTAATCTCTAACACATACCTCCTCGGTAATTACACAACATGACCTCTCCCTGGTGGCATAGACATCGTAAGGAAGATTACTCCCAAAGCTTTAAACGGTCACCAATTCGTCATGATCACCATTATTACTTCACCAAATGTGTGTAAGCCAAGTCATATGCAGTGATGAATGCTAAGAAAGTGGTAAAGTTCATCAGAAAGAATATTTTTTGCTGATGTAGATTTCCCCATAAGTTAGTATCAGGTAGAGGACTCCACTTCCAAGTCAAGGTCATTGAACTAGTCGATGAATATGAGATTAAGAGACATAAATCTTCTCCATGATGACCCCAAACTAATGGTACTATTGAAGCTACCAATAAAAACCTCAAAGTAATCATTAGCAGCGTGACTGAGAGTTACAGAGATTGGGATGATCGGATCCCTTATGCCCTCTGAGGCTATCGCACGTCAATCAAAACACCCAGTTAGGCTACGCCTTATTCTCTGGTATACAGCATGGAAGCAGTCCTACCCATTAAGATAGAAATACCTTCCCTATGCGTCATTATCGAAGGAAAAGTTAGCGAAGAAGACTAGCATCAGAGACGCTTGGATGAACTATCACTCTTAGTTAAAAAGAGTCTTAAGGATCTATACCATATATAGGGGTATTATGATAACCTAGATATAACTATGATAAATTCTATTTTAATGATGCTTGACTTATGTGATTGGATAATGTGTTATTAATATATATAATTTTAGGTTATTATATTTAGTCCAATCCTACCTTAAAAATCATGAAATATCAAATTGGCTACCAACATAGATTTTTGACATTTTCGGTACGAATGTTCATGTTTGAGGTTAGTTTTGACCTTTATAATAAAATAATTGACTCAATGTGAAAACTAGATAGTTGTAGGTATATGAGTTAGGATTGTAACACAATAAACAGTGTATAAAATGGATGTCCGAGTAAGAAGTTATACCAAATTTACGAACAAAATGCAAAACTGTCCATTCCTTTTAAGTGCGAATTTGTCTTTTAGTGAACAAAATGGTTTAATTTGATTGGTTGAAAAGGAAGGCACCATTGGACGACTTAAACCTCTCCATATATCCTATTTCTTTGGCGAATTTAACCCTTGGATCAATTTGGAGATTTTGTAGCTTGAGGAAAGAGAAAGTAGAAGTTTAAGAAAGAAAGGGTTACAAGAAAAGCTAGGAAAAATTCCTAGAAAATCCTTAAGTGTTCACTAGGTATAATTATGTGTTATTACTATTTTAATATTGTATTATACTCATTTAAAAGTATAAAAACCATCAGTTACTGATTGAATTACATCCTCCTTTGTTATTATATGTATTTGTTAATACATGAGATAAGTGGTATATGTAAGTTGTATTTCTTTGTATAGAACTCCCTTGTATGCAAACTTGTATATATTTTTGTATGATTCCTGGAATTGAGAAATTATAATTGCATATGGAACTAGACTCACCTATTCATATCATAGCCGGAAATTAGAATTAAACTCTTTGTGGTTAGGACTTAGTGATGATTGCAAGTTGGTATGTAGTTGTTATTTGTATAATTCATTTCAATATGCCTTGAGTTTGGTAAAGCTTTTGACATAGCAAATGAACTCTATAAATTATGAAACTTTAATTCTATATTATTCAGTATGTGTATTGAAACACAAGTGGAAAATTATGGAAAGTTATGATGTAGAAAAAATATGAAAATTCTTGGAAGTTGAAGGAACAATAGAGGAGCTTGTAGGGCATATTGCATATGTTGTAAAGAAATGGTCATAACTTGCTCTAGGTAGCTTGAGAAATTACACTGTCACTTCTAATGTAAATTATATTCATATATGTTTTCATATTGATACATTTGGACACCTTTATGTGTCTAATTTTTTAATATAGGATAGTTAAGTATAGAGGACAATAAATTGATGCCAGGATGGTTACCCCATAAAAGAATGTTTTTATCTCCTACTTCCAAAGGGTATTTTGAGTACATGTCTCATGTGTATATATTGAGAAGTATACTTTTATGTTTACTTAGTATTATTTATAAATTCCTTACTTGGTATTTTCTACGATTGAATGTTCATAGCTTTATCCACATATATACCATTGCATCGTCTTTACTCGTGTTTCATGGAATTATACTTAGGTGGAATCATATTGTGGTTCTATAGTCATTGAAAGTTAAATGATTATATTAGGATAATACTTATGATTGGAATTCAGTACTGATTTAGTTGGATTGTCATGTTTAAGGTCTAATCCACCTAGTTCAGCTCCACCCGAAGGAAACGTTAATACATAGTTGACAACCCAAGGTGAGGGTACTCACTGGAAAGATGTATTTTTACATTGTTATTATTTGATCATAATATTATGAATATGAAATTATTCATTTTGATTTACTAAAATGTGAGGTTACTGCCTGACCCGAAGTAGGGAAGGTTTGTTTATTACAGATAAGGCGGGACTCATTGACCAGGAATGGGGGAAAATTGTCTATTATAGACAGGATATGTGAATAATGATTATGAAAATTGGCTCATTCATTATAAAAGGATCGAATGAGTTAATACACTCTTATATGGATATGGTTTATTGCATTTAATTTTACACAGTAGTGTAGTAGTGATGCATTCACTGAACTATTTTGCTTACGGTTGCTATGTTTATGTTTTTCAGGTAACATGATGTCACTGCCAAATCTAGGAGGTCGGGTTAGGTTAGCAAGAAATGGGTAAAATAATGATTTTGTTTAAATGTAAATGATGTAATTAAGTTAACTTATCCTTCAAGCAAGTTTGTATAAGCATAATTACTTTAATGTTGTATAAAGTTTTTAGTTGTATGGATTTACATTGATGACTCTATAATTAAGAATCATTTTTATGGTTTGGTTAAATTAATTATGGTTTCACTCATTTTGAATTTTAAACTTTATTATAAGTAACTGGTTCGGGGTGTGTCAACTTTTGGTATCAGAGCCTAGGTTTTAGCAGTTCTGGAGTTAAAAGACTCTAAATTTGATAGTGAATGTAAGAAATATGTTTTGTTTGATATTAATGATTATGTTAGAAATGATATTTATATTTGTATGTTGTTATATCTTTGATTTATTTCAGATATAAAATAATGAAGTGAGGGAATGTTAATGTGAGAATAGAAGATGAGGCTTAAAATATGCCAGTTGAGGTGGGGGTTGAACAACCTGTTCATATAAATGTAGAACCTGAGCCAAAACAATTGACAGATATGCAAAAAATGGTAAGTGATATGACCTAAGTGGCACAAAATCAAGAAAGGTTTATGTTTCAGATGGAAGAAAAATAGGCTAGGCAACAGGAGGAACAAGCATTGGCTAGGGATGAGGAGGTGATACACCGGGAAGAGAGGAATACTTCACACGAGAAGTGTATTAAAATGAATCCTCGTGTTGATGTAAAAATCTAGATTGCTTCTAATTATTTAATCACAGATAAATATAAATGAGACAAAGAATTTTAAAGTGGTTCATCCTTATAAGAATGGCCTACGGCCACTGTTATGTTATTGCCAAGTGTTTTTGGAGTTCTCGATATGTAGTTCTATCAAGAAATTCCGGTCCCTTTGAATGAGGGTAATATAATGTATTTATAGCCTTGAGGCTATAATCTGAAAGGGGGATACATTAAATGATATACATATGAAAGGGTAATTCATTTAATGCTCTTCAAGCGTGTGCGTCAAGATGATAAGCATTCAATGAATAGTTGAATTGTTGATTATCTGGCAATCAATGCTGTGGTCGAGATGCAGCTCGAACCGCCTTAGTTGCTCGTCGTTCAAGAGTTCCTCGGAGCGCTGGAGTTCCTCGGAGAGTTGGAGTTCCTCGGAGTATACTTGTTGCTCGGAGTGAGTCTGACTTGGTCGGGGGAATAGACTTCCTCGTTGCTATTGTGCCACGTAGATCGACACGTGTCTTCTTGTGATTTGTCTATATCAGCATACTAATTTTGGTATCAACAGAAGCCCCCAATGTTTCATATTTCGAACTTTGAGGAGTATGGAACATTATTTCTCGGTATATGGAAATATTAAATGATCTTCCTGGTTTTTAGGAACATTTCTCCGTATTTTGAATTTCCTTCCAAATTCGCAGAATCCGCTTTTTTGCATTTTTATAAGCGCTTCGATCTTCGTGTACTTTTTGTCCTTTTAGCCGCCGGTAGCGTAATAGTTTCCTTTTTGTAATCATTTCTTTTGCCGTTTCCCAAGGCAAAGTATTTAAACTTCATAGACAATGTCACCGTCTTCTACCTTTTCCAATTTCTGCTTTCGAGTTTTCCATAGTCTTTCTTTCTCTTGTGCGTTCATCCTTGTTTTCGTTCGTTGTCAACAGAGCTCCCTTTTTCCTGTAAGATCTTCTTCCTTCTTCTTCATTTCTTTTATTCACCATGGTTTATATTATTGAATCTCTTGAGAAACTCCGTTCTGATTTCTCTATTCCATCTTGGGTAACTTTGGAGGATCTTTCTAAGCCTTCAAATTATTTTCATTTGGCTGAGGGACATTGGTTCCCCAGCCTTTTTATTGCTGAATGTGGATTTTCTTTTCCACCAAACCCCTTGTGTTTAGAGTTCTATCATTATTTCGATCTTGTTCCTGCAAAAATAGCCCCCAACACATGGAGAATAGTTAATGGGGTGCATAGGTTAAATCAAACTCATGGAACTCGTATAGGAATTCCTGAGAATATGTACTATTACAGATGGGCTGTTCTAGACAATGTTTATTATTTAAAAACTAGATTTTTAAATAGGGCTTTAGTAGTCAATCTCCCTGATGCTAATAGGGATTATTTTGAACATGGGGTAGTTATCAAAATTTGGCAACATGCCCCATTGGTTGGAGACGAAGTATATGAAGGTCCCAAATGCCCTCCATATGGCAATGGGATAGGTTATTTTCATCTTATTTTATTTCTGAAATTATGATTTCATTATGTTTGATAAAATGTATGACTGATATTTCACTATGTATTTGTTTACAGTTGATAGTAAGAGAAAAACTCCAAAAGAATCAGAAGTTAATATAAAGCATTTGAAACATATCTGGAGTTTTCATCAGAAAGTTGCAGACGAGCACGTCAGGTCTGCTTCATACTTGTTGCAGTACAGGAGCTATACATCATCCTTTACTGCACGTCCTGTGGTCAGCATTAGTGAACCATTGCCAGCTTCTGAGGATTCTTCACCAGAATCTCACATTCCTCTAAGTCAGAAAATGGGAAAAAGAAGAGTTCCTGCTATCTTCGAGGAGACTTCCTCTGCTGGAGATGGAAAGAGAAACAAGAATGACGTCCCAAAGGGGACAAAGAAAGTAGATGCCACCACTTCTGTTGCTCCTCAGAAGGCTGCCGAGAAGCCCCTAGTGGCTTCTAATAAGAAGGATGTACCAGCAGGAGTGATCACCATCTCCCCAACCAAAAGTTCCTCTTTGGTTGAAACTGTTGAAGTGCCACTGAGGAGATTGAAGAAATCCTCCTCGGTCAGTTTTTCTGAAATCATTCTCCAGCTCCAAGCTAGTGGAGCTGGTGTTCCAACCATTATTCCCCCGAGTTCTGCAATGAGCTCGGTAAAGACTTGGACTATTCCTGAAGTCCAAGGAATGAAGAAAACATGTCTAGAGATATGCTGACCTTCCTAGCTACTCGTCACATTGCTTCAGTAAGTTTCTCTTATCCTGAATTTTTCTTTCTTTCAGTCAATATATGTATCTCGGCACTGACTTATCATTACCTTCTTTTTCAGCTGGTGAGTTGTTTTAACACCATAGTGAAGAAAGATGAAGCACTCAAGGCTTCTAGTTCCTCGTCTGGAGTGGAGGATGCTTTTCTGGGTTTCGCCCAGTCTTTGAAGGATTCCCGTTAAAAATATGACGAGGATAGGGGTGAATGGGAGAAGAAGTTGGCTGCATCTGAGGCAGAGAAGGTGAAGTTGGGAAACAAAAAAAAAGACTTGGAGAGAGAGAATAAGAAACATGCCGAGAAGCTTACAAACTTTGGGCATCTTGAAAATAAGTTGAAGTCGGCTGAGGAAGAGCTAACCCTTCTGCGAGAAGTAAATCTCCAGAAGGAGGAGGTGGAGGCCAAGTTGAAAGCCTCCGAGGATCTTCTATCCGAGAAGCTCTCCTCGGAGAAAATGAAGAGAAAAGTGGCAGTGAAAAAATCTTTTCATACTGGTTGTGATAAAGGATGGGACAGGGGGTAGCAGCAATGATGACCCAGGTGCAGTATGGGAGTTTAAAATATTTTCGAGATGGTTGGGTTGCTGCCCTGCAAGAATTGAAGGTGAACGAGAACTCTGAGATATTTCAACAACATCTTCCCGGTCCTCCTCCTAGAATTGAAGATGAGGATGAAGACGAAGTTGCATCCGAGGAGTCTTCAATGACAGTGGGTGATCAAATCCTTGCTCCACAACCCAATCAGACAGCCACCGAGGAGATTTCGTCTTTGCCTGCTCCTCCTGAACAAGTCCCAACTTCTTCCAACCAACTCATTTTTCCCACCGAGCAACCAAGCTCCTCGTCCCAGCCTCCCGAGAAAGTCTTGGGAGACAAGGAAAAGGTGTGAAGTTGTTCGGTATTCTCTTTCTGTTTTTCTTTTACTTGTACTCTGTATTATGAACGTTGTACTCCTTTTGATGATGTAATAAAAATCACCCTTTTTGTTCCTCTACGTTGTTGATGTTTTGTCTGCTTCTTTTATTAACTCTTGCCTTCTCTTTTTTACTAGTTTATGGCTAGAATCGAATTGCTGTCTGCCAATGATACAAAACTGATGCAGCAATGCCATGAATATTTTAAAGCTGGCCATACTGACCTGAGTGCATCAGAAATTGCTGATATCCTTTTCCATGATGCTTCAGACCAAGCAGTGGAGGCATATCAATACTTGAAATGTCTTCTTGATCGTGATGTAGCCAACAATGTGGCTTATTAAGAAATGATTGAAGATTTGCAAGGTACTCTCGATGAACTTCAGCAATAGTATAAAGAATCTTCAGTTCTTTTGCATGAAGGGTATGAGAAGAAACTCAAACAACTTAGTGCTGAAACAGGTTATGATAAGATGCTTGCTGGCTATGAAGTGAGAGAGAGAACCTTAAAGGGTGAAGTCAAAGCATGCAGACAGATCGCCGAGCTGCTGGAGCAAGAGAATAACAATTTGCAGAAAGAGTTGGCACAGTATAAGTCTGCAGCTTCATCTTCCACTGCCTTGGTACCGGTCACCGATGAAGGATTCTCATTTTTAGAGGTTGAGAATGCCAAATTGAGGCAAGAATTAGAGGCTTTGAGAAGAGTTGGGCCTTCCATTGTTATTCGGGGACGAGGAAGGGGTTCTCGTGGACGAGGAAGAGTTGTTCAGAATGTTGACGAGGAACAAAGTATTCAACCTGCTCGGGGATGACCAAGAGGTCTTCGTCGTACTGTTGAGGAAGCTCGTACTCAATCAACATTGGAAACTCAAGCGTTCCAATTGAATGCAAAATATTGGGCTTTGTCTGAAATGTCCAAGAAAATCCAAACTTTGGAGGATCAACTTTCTTCGACAAAGTCTGCTCTGAATAATAAGGACGTTTTTGCAAGAAACCTTCACGAGCAAGTAGAGAGAATAACTTTCCAATTCCACAAACAACCTCGTGAGTTCTGGATGGCAGGCTACAATGAGGCCCTTTGTCACTTGGATGCTCGCATTGAAAATGCCGATAATGAAGGTTATAAACAGGTATGGTTGAACACCCTGGGTGTCTTAAAACTAGAGCAGGGCCATTATTTATGGGATTACCATGCTCCTGGGCTGCTTGATCTACCAAATCCACCATTCAAGCTTGATATGAGTTGGATCCCTGCTCAGGCCATCCCTCGTTGTTTGATCTCCCAGTATCTTGGTGACTATGCCCTTCATTCGCAGGTTGAATTATCTCATCCGGAGCATTTATTGGATACACCTTCAATAATGAACGTCAGAATGCTGCGAGATCTTAACTTCATTAATTCTCCCCTTTGCCTGGAAGATCCTCCTGCTGGCGAGGAGCCTGTTTCAAAAGCAAAAGGGAAAAGACCAGTAGAATAGGAAATTCTGATGTAATAATTAGTACACAATTTAATATCAATGTAATAAACTTGTGTAATTCATTTTGACTTTAATGAAAGAATTTCATTTCTGTTTGCAAATTTGTATTGCTATTGTCTTGTATTTGTCAAACACTTTATATTTGTGCTTTCATAACAATATTGTGTGGTTCATCGACCAACTTAGTAATAAAAAGTTACAAGTATCAGTAATGTTGCTCGATCACTTAATAATAAAGTAATGAGTATAAAAATGTTTAAAATTTCTTCCAACCAACCAAGGTTGTTAAATTGTGCTCGTCGACCAATTATAGTTAATGGGTTTTTATCCCCGACCAGCTATACTTGGTAAATTTAAAATATTTTCTCCTCGTCGACCAACTACAGTTAGTGGATTTTTATCTCCGACCAACCATACTTGATTCAGTTTGGAATATTTTGTTCTTCGAGGAACTTTTATGTAATAAACTTACTTCCCGACCAACATAATTTGGCATTTGAGATAATCTTACTTCCCGACCAACATAAGTTGGCATTTGAGAGCATATCTTGTTTCCTAACCAACCGAGATTGGTCTTTCGTCGATCATCTCGTGTTCTCGCTCTTTTGCCAACCGGAGTTGGTCTGAGTTCGAACTATCGTGTTCTCGCTCTTTTACCAACCGGAGTTGGTCTGAGTTCGAACTATCATGTCCACTAACTCTTTTACCAACCGGATTTGGTCTAAGCTAATGTACGCCTCCTAACCAAAGGAGTTTGGGGTGTTCTCGCCCTTTTACCAACCATAGTTGGTCTGGGTTCGAACTATCGTGTTCTCGCTCTTTTACCAACCGGAGTTAGTCTGAGTTCGAACTATCATGTCCACTAACTCTTTTACCAACCGGAGTTGGTCTTAGCTAGTGTACGCCTCCTAACCAAAGGAGTATGGGTTGTTCTTTCCCTTTTACCAGCCGAAGTTGGCCTGGGTTCGAACTATCGTCTTCTTTTTACTGCCGAGCAGCGTAGTGTGCCGAGCAGCGTAGTGTTAAACACTAGTATTCCCCGAAAAACTTTCAATAAAAGGAGAGAAGATGGCGAAATATCATCGTTTTATTCATATTGATGGAACTACTTTACATTTTACATCACTGATAATACTTGCGTAGGTGTTCAGCATTCCATACATTCTTAAATTCCTCTCCTTCTAGAGTCGCTATTCGGTAAGTTCCTGGTCGGACAACTGCAGTAACTCGGTAAGGTCCATGCCAGTTTGCTTCCAACTTATTATGCTTCTAAATGACCTTCTTTAGCACGTAATCTCCTTCTTTTAAGTCGCATTTTTTCACCCTCTTGTTGTAGAACAGGGCTGTTCGTTGTTGATAAGCAGCATTCCTAATGGCTGCCTCTTCTCTAACTTCCTCGATCATGTCCAAATCTAATCTCCTCATCAAGTCACTGACTGGGGAAATGAAATTCAGCACTCTGTGTGTTGGAAGACCCAACTCGGCAGGTATTACGGCCTCACTTCCAGATGCCAGCATATATGGTGATTCTCCAGTTGCTGCTCGGGGAGTTGTTCGGTAAGCCCACAATACTGACTGTATCTCATTAATCCAATTAGCTTTAGCCTCTTTTTCAAACCATTTAGTAATGTTCTATTCGTCACTTCAGTCTTCCCATTGCTTTGAGGATGGCCTGGTGCTGAATGAACCTTCAAAATATTTGTCTGATGACAATAGGCGGCAAACTCTTCGTTATCAAATTGTGTTCCATGGTCTGTGATGAAGGCATGAGGGAAACCATATCAGCAGATGATGTTCTTCCAAACGAATTGGT
The DNA here is from genome assembly GCA_949130495.1 of Sambucus nigra. Lineage (NCBI taxonomy): Eukaryota > Viridiplantae > Streptophyta > Magnoliopsida > Dipsacales > Adoxaceae > Sambucus > Sambucus nigra. The sequence goes on from OX422223.1 coordinate 390,922,635, forward strand.
ACACCTTCTCGTATGTCATATCAATTAGAGGCTCAGCTTCTACCCACTTAGTAAAATAATCCACTGTGACGACGAGGTACTTAAATCTTCCTCGGGTCGTTGGCAGTGGTCCAACCAAATCCATTCCCCACATGGCAAATGGCCAAGGGAAGTTATGGGTGTCAACAATGCTTATGGAGTTCGTCGGATGGAGGAAAAACGTTGGAATTTATCACATCTTTTGGCATAGGCTATACAATCAGCCCTCATCGTTGGCCAGTAGTATCCCTGCGTCATCACCCTTTGCAAAAGTGTCCGACCTACTACATGGGCTCCACAGGACCCTTCATGGATCTCTTCAATCAATTATTTCACCTCGAAGGGATGTACACATCTCTGCAAACCTAACATAAATCCTCGCCTATACAAAACACCATTAGTTAGTACATACCGAGAAACTTTAAACTTCAATTTCTTTGCAGCGAGATTATCCTCCGGCAATTCTCCCTCCTCAATATATGCCCTAATGGGATCCATCCAAGATGGTCCTAAATCAAGGGTAATAACATTCATCGTCAGGTCTTCATCTATGCTCCGAGTTTCTAATACTTCAATTGGTATTGTTCTTCGCAGCTCGGTACGAGTAGTTGATGCTAGTCGGGCCAGTGCGTCTGCTTGTGCATTCTCCATTCTTGGTATTCTCATCAACTGAATGGCATCAAATTCTGCCAACAACTACATCGCTTTTGCATGATGCTTGACCATTAATTCTCCTTTAACTGCATATGTTCCCATCATCTGATTCACAATTAATTGAGAATCACTGAATACCATCACTTGTTGCGCTTCCATAATCTTTGATAAATTAAGACCTGCTATCAAGGCTTCATACTCAGCCTCATTATTGGAAGCTTTAAATTGTAATCGCAAGGCATATTCCACGTCAATCTCGTCTGGGGTGTTCAAAACAATCCCTGCTCCATAACCCGTTGTGCAAGATGACCCATCTACATATAATCTCCATGTAGGTAACTCGTCTTCAAATTTCTTATCTGACAGAGTTCCTTGGTGAAATATCTGCTGTTTCCTTTCATCCTCCCCTCGTATTTTTTGCTCTTCGTCGACCATCTCTTCTCGCCCTTTTACCAATCGGAGTTGGTCTGAGCTCGAATTTGATGATCCTTCTACATCCACAAGCCCTTTTACCAACCGGAGTTGGTCTGAGCTTATGTCTGTTGATCCTGTAACATCCACAGGTTGATCAACGAGCAACTTTTATTCCTCGGGGGTATCAGGATATGTAAATTCTGCTATAAAGTCTGCTACAGCCTTCCCTTTTAGTGATGATCTGGGTTCATACACAATATCATATTCACCGAGCTCTATTTCCCAATACATCAGTCTCCCTGATTTTTTTGGCTTATGAAGTGCTTGTCTCAATGGCATGTCAGTATACACGATGATGGTATGGACCTGAAAATATGGCCTCATTCTTCTACCTGCCTCAATTAATGCCAATGCCAATTTTTCCAGCTTTAGGTACCTGATCTATGCACCTCGTAAAGCCTTACTTGTGTAATAAATTGGCTTCTGGACTCCATTCTCCATTCTGATCAATGCCGAGCTGACTGCATTCTCTAATACTGCCAGGTATAAGTACAACTTTTCTCCCATTACTGGCCTGGATAACAGTGGAGGTGCTCCCAGATATTTCTTCAAGTCTTGAAAGGCTTTTTCACATTCGTCATTCCACTCGAAAGTTTTTCGAAGTGTTTTGAAGAATGGAAGGCATTTATCAGTTGCTCGGGATATAAATCTGTTGAGCACTGCAACTCGTCCTGTAAGACTCTGCACCTCTTTCTTCGTCGTTGGAGATCGCAACCCTAAAAAATCTTTGATCTTTTCTGGATTCGCCTCAATGCCTCGCTGGTTGATGATGTACCCGAGGAACATTCCTTCTCGTACTCCAAATGTGCACTTCGTCGGGTTGAGCTTCATCTGGTATTTATCCAGTTGATCAAAGGTCTGTTCTAAGTCAACTAGATGATCAGCAGCTTTCTTGCTCTTTGTCAGCATATCATCGACATAGACTTCCATATTGCAACTGATTTGTTCGGCGAAAACCTTGTTCATCAGCCGTTGGTATGTCGCTCCTGCATTTTTCAAACCAAAAGGCATAACATTATAACAATAAGTTCCCCTAGGGGTAATAAAAGAAGTGCTTTCCCTGTCTTCAGGTTTCATTTTGATCTGGTTGTATCCAGAGTAAGCGTCCATGAAGCTGATCATCTCGTGTCCCGAGGTAGAATCCACTAGTTGGTCAATTCTGGGCAATGGAAAGTGATCCTTTGGGCAGGCCTTGTTGAGATCAGTGAAATCAACACACATTCTCCATTTATTATTTTTCTTCTTTACCATCACCACATTTGCTAACCAGTCTGGATATTTCACATCTTCAATGAATTGGGATTTCTGGAGCTTCTCGAACTCCTCTTGTATGGCTTGATTCTTCTCGGGACTAAACACTCTTCTTCTCTGCTTTACAGGCTTGATCTCCTTATTTGCATTGAGCTCATGACATAAGAAGTTGGGATCTATTCCTGGCATTTCTTCATGACTCCATGCAAAAGTTTTCTTTCTGTTTCTCAAGAAAGTTATCAACTCCTGTTTTATTGAAGCATCCAACGTCGAACCTATCTGGGTTATTCGTTCAGGGTGCTCGTCGTCCAGAATAACATTTTTTGTAGATTCCACCACCTGTCCTTTTACAAGTTGGGATTCATCTCTGGGATCTAGTGTTTCAATTTATGTACCTTCATCCACCTGGTAGGTAGTAGTCTTTTTCCTTGATTCTTCAAGCTCCTCTTGGTCGGCAGACGAATAATAGCATTCCCGAGCTACTTTCTGATCACCTTTCACAACTCCTACTCCAAAATTTGTAGGGAATTTTAAACACTGATGTACCGTAGATGGAACTGCTTCGAACTTCTTTAAACCAACCCTTCCCATGATGATGTTGTAAGTTGATTGCACATTCTTATCCATCACAAAGAAGCGTATTCTTTCTGTTCGGTAAGCAGGCCAAGTTCCAATGAATATATCCAACTTGATCGTCCCAAGTGGAAAAACTTTCTCGCCAGCAAAACCCAGGAGAGGTCTGTGATAAGGTTCCAATTGAGATAATTTCAAATTTAAACTGTCAAAGCATGAGTAGTACATGATGTCCGCCGAACTACCATTATCTACCAAAACCCTTGAAATCACTACTTCTTTCATCCTCATTTTGATCACCAAAGGGTCGTCGTGAGGGTAAAGAACACCTGCCAGGTCATTTTTTAAAAAGCCAATGACCAGCTTCTCTTTGTTTATCTTCCTCGGGCGATCCTCCTCAGCCAAATTTATTCGCTGAATATATGAACAAGCTTGAGCCTCTCCAAGGTAAGCCTTTCTTCCCGCAGTAAGGTCTCCTCCTCCTGCATCTCCTCCTGTAATGACATTACAATCAAATGACCCAAAATGTATGGAAAATACCTCTCGTTCTGGCTGCCTTGGTTTCTTGGGAAGATCGGGGTCATCATCTAGACCATCTGGTCTCTCTTCTTTTTCTCCTCTGCTCGACGAGGAGATCTGTATCTTTCTTTAGTTCGGTCATTATTTCTTCTTTCACCTCCCGATCAACATACTTTGCTAGTTTCCCTCTTCGGATGAGCGTTTCAATCTCGTTCTGAAGAGCTATGTAATTTTTGGTCATATGGCCATGATCCTTATGGAACTCGCAATATTTCTCCCTATTCCTCGTGTCAGGGTCTGACCTCAGTTTCTTTGGCCACTTTACTTCCTCGTTATTCTTGATTTCTTCCAAGACATGATTAATACCCATTTTCAAAGGAGTATAATTATCGAATTTCTTCAGGACTTCTCATGACAACTTATTATTCTTGGAATGTTTGTCACCGCCATTGCCCTTATGCTCTTTTTTCTTAGATTTGTCGCCTTCCTCCTTGGTCTCTTTATCCATATTCTTCTTCGCAGCCATAGCCTCCTCTGCATTCATGATTTTAGCCTTTTTTGCCATCAACTCTGACATAGTTGTAGGTGGATCTTTGGCTAAAGTGTAATACAACTTGTTAGGCAACAACCCACTCATCAAGGCGGTGGTTGCTGTCTTTTCTTCATCATCTATGACTTCCAGCTTCTCGTTATTGAAACGAGTTATGTAATCTCTAGTACTCTCACTAGATTTTTGTCTAACACTTAACAAGTGTGCTAATCTTTTTACTGGCTTTGCTCCAAAACAGAAATTGCCAATGAACAACTCGGCTAACTGAAAGAAAGTTGTAATCTTACGCCGAGGAAGATTGTTGTACCATATCTGGGCAGATCCAATAAGAGTTCTCGAGAATGCTCTGCATCTCATCTCGTCGGGGATAGCATAGATGTCGGCGGCAGCTTGATATTTCTTTATATGAAGAACAGGATCTGTCTTTCCATCATATTTGGGGGTCACCACAGGTGCTTTAAACTCTGATGGGGTAGGAAAACCCACAATGGCCTGGACAAAAGGTGTCCCTTGAACAAAAGTTCGTTGTAAGGGATTCTTCGCCTTAGCCATTTCTCCCAATCTATCCTCCAACCGCTGAATGGAACCCTTCCACTCATCATTTCCTTCCTCGAGCTTGTTAGTTCGAGCAATTGATTGCTCTGATGTGGCCTCCTGAGATCTATCTTGACGAGCAACTGGTCGTGATTGTGCTGATCCTTCTCTTAGATCTGATGGTCGTCGAAAACTCCTCGACATGGTCTTAGGTGGACTCCTATTCCTCCTAGGGCCTAATCGACTGAAAGGAGACACCCTACTCAGTCTTTCCAAGGCACTGGGTCTCTTTGGAGAGAGAGTGATACGTTGATCAGTATCTGCAGCCCTTATTGCCGAAGTTCGCCCAGGTTGATAAGAGAAATCATCAGATTCCTCATTACGATATGACTCAGTATGCCTCGATCGTGAAGAAAGTAAATAGGTTTGGCTCTGACCACTTCGCAGTCCCGAACGTGCAGGTGCACCGCCATGAAGGGTCTGTATGAGTTGCATCATTGTTTCTTGCATGGCGGTTTTTCCTTGAGCCAGATTCGTCATAATCCCGGCCAGATCTGGAGGTGCAGAGGGAATTGGAGGATTTCCAGCATTTCCAGCATTTCGATTGCTGGATTCCGGATTATCTGCCATTGATGATGAATGCTTTTTGGTGAGAAACGATAACAACAGTCGTTCCCACAGACGGCGCCAATCTGTTGATGTAAAAAACTAGATTGCTTCTAATTATTTAATCACAGATAAATATAAATGAGACAAAGAATTTTAAAGTGGTTCAGCCTTATAAGAATGGCCTACGTCCACTGTTATGTTATTTCCAAGTGTTTTTGGAGTTCTCGATATGTAGTTTTATCAAGAAATTCCGGTCCCTTTGAATGAGGGTAATACAATGTATTTATAGCCTTGAGGCTATAATCTGAAAGGGTGATACATTAAATGATATACATATGAAAGGGTAATTCATTTAATGCTCCAATTTCCCATGATCTATATAGAATGGCACCAACAGAGTTAAAAGAATTGAAAGTGCAATTACAAGATTTAATAAGCAGAGGTTTTATTCGGCCTAGTGTTTCTCCATGGGGAGCTCCAGTGTTATTTGTGAAAAATAAAGATGGGACAATGCGATTATGTATTGATTATCTATAGTTAAATAAGGTAAGCATTAGAAACAAGTACCCTCTACGTCGTATCCATGATTTGTCTGATAAATTACAAGGGGCCATCGTATTTTGGAAGATTGATTTGAGATAGGGTTACCGTCGATATACCCCAAGTGTCACCTCGGCTCAGAGACATCAACCTCGGTCGAGGACATGGACGACGTTGGAAAAGCCTTGAATCAGTGACCCGCAGCCTCGGCCATAGCAGGGTCGGCCCTGGTCGACACCACTATCAAACTCTTCAGGGGGAGACTGCATGAATCAAGGGGTCAGCAGTTTATAAATTCACCCGGGAATGACAACCTCGGCCGGGGGTAGGCCGAGAATACAAAGAGCCATACTTCTACCAAGGTCAACCCCATCAGTGAATCAGCCGACGTTCCAGGCATATTCTAGCTTAACCTCGGCCCAGGCCGACCTTAAGTCCTTACCTAGGCTTCATTTAAGCCGAGACCATAGTGGCTCATCTCGGATTGGATGGGCAGCTGGACCTTACCAACCTCGGACTCTTCTAGGTCGAGGTCATGACCAAGCATGGAGGCCGAGCACTTATTGACATATGTGTGGACAAGTACACATGGACACAAATCAGTTATAACAAATCATTCCCCCCACGTGGGGGAATATTTCATCATCATTCTCTACATGTGATAGGGACATATGTCTTCATCATATTGGCTAGACCAACACACACATGCTCATTGCATGCATGGGGGGTACACTATACCCCCCTGGTACTATATATACTTGTCTTCTCTTTCTTAGAGAGGGATTCGAAATTAGCAAACCCAACTGAAACTCTGTTCAAATACACAGTAGAGAGAGAAAGCTTGAGAGATTGTATCTATGGCCATTAGAGCCCTCATACATTGATACACATCATACACTTGCACAGTGGACGTAGGCCAGATTGGCTGAACCACTTATATTCCGGTGTGAATCCTCTTCTCCTCACCTCCTTCTACTATATGTGTATGTACTCTTATGCCGCCATTGTTAACATTGAATTGAGCTCACAAACACCTTGAAGGGTGGTGCTATTTCCAGCATCATCATTTTTGGCGTCGTCTGTGGGAACAAAAGAGTTATCACTTCCTCCTCTTCACCTTAACCTCATCAGAGACTCTGGTGGTGAACCAAGCACCACCCCTTGCGTGGAGATGCTTCACCATTGAAAGAGGTCCTTTAAGGTATTAATATCATCTGCTACTCAAGCTCTTTAGTGTTAGCATATGGCACCAGAGGTACCACCGCCTCTTCCGCCGCCTGGAGCGGGAGGACCTAGTTCCAGCCAGGCGCCGCCTCAGTCCGAAATGGCGGAGTTAGCTGCGGCCTTGAGGTCTTTGGTTGCAACACAATAAGCTATGCAGGAGTAATTTTCACAGCTTAGCCAAACCATGATGAGGCTACCTGGAGTTTCATCGGAAATGATCACTCTGGCGGCTGTCCAGCCTCATCCTGATGCCAGGGGACCACCCCAGGCACTAATGAAGGACCAACTTCCCCCCCCCCCCCAGCGGAGGAGGGACGTTGCTGAACCTAGGAACTTACGCCTGGGGAGGCAAGGAAACCCTTGCCCAGAGGACATGTATGATGATCTGGAGGCGAAAGAGGCGCCGGAAGAATGTTAGGAGCCGTATGAGGTTTTAAATAATACTGTACATCCTCTTCAGCAGAGTCGAGGCTGTGGCGGTCGAAGAGGTGAAGAGGCCCAACAACGAGGATCAACTTTTGATCGATTGAGCAGAGGGTCAGCCTTTGAGAGGTTAAGCCCAGTGAATGACCTAAGACAGAGGTTATCAAGGTCGAGGAGTGCAGCCGGCTCGCAAAGAGGAGATGGACAACACCGGCCTCACCAAGGCCGACCTCATGCAGGAAGAGGTAGAGAACAAGAAGAGGTCAACAGCCGACATTGCGCTGCGGCTGGGGAACCCTCAGTCCATCCCTTAGAGGTGGTTGGGGACAACCTTGGTCAGGCCGATGGTAGGAGACCATGGAATGACTTAATCCAATGTCTCGAGGAGAATATAGGAGACTTCATTAAGAGCCAAGACCCAATGCAAAAAGGTTTCTCGAAGGGCTCCCCCTTTGTGGCAAGGATAGTGAGCTTCCCAACCCCTACTAAGTTCAAGCCACTCGTGGTGTCTCCCAAGTATGACGGTAGCACCAACCCTGTACATCACATTGAGATGTATCAGTCAGCGGCAGACATCTACTTGATACTAGATGAGGTGAAGTGTAGGGACTTCTCTGGAAATTTGACAGGAGCAACACATAGCTAGTTTACATCTCTTCTGAAGAATTCAGTTGAGAACTTCAAGAACTTGGCTGAACGATTCATTCACAACTTCTGCTTTGGCGTAAGACCTCAAAAGAAGACCACTCATTTACTGTATGTCAAGTAAGGCAAGGACGAGAGCCTAAGAGACTACATCGCCAGGTTAAACAAAGAAAAACTTGAAGTTGAAGACTACGAAGAGAATATAACCATGACCGCCCTCATAGGAGGTCTTCAGAAAGGGAAGTTGTTGTGGAAACTCGCGAAAGACCCTCCCAGGTCTATGGCCGAGCTACTGGCAACTGCGGGAAAATTTATGAATGCCGAAGAGGAAATAGTCGCCAAGTATGTGGATGAGAACCGCGGTAGTAGCGGGAAGTCCCAAAGAAAGAAAGATGGAAAGAAGAGGTCACCCGATGACAAGTTCGCTCACTATACTCATCTAGCTGTGAGCTGTGAGCATATCCTCAATGAGATCAAGAATGACAGGACTCTAAGATGGACAGAGAAACTGAAGGCCCCTTCACATAAGAGGAACAAAAACTTATGGTATGAGTTCCACCAGGACCATGGCCATGTTACAGACAGGTGCTTCGCCTTGAGGATGAGATTGAAAAGATGTTAAAATTCGAAAAGTTGAGGAAGTATGTTGATGGAAAGGCTCCTAAAGGTGGAAGAGATGAACCTAAAAAGAGGAGAAATGACAGATGCCGTGACGATGCCCCATCCCGAAGAGACAATGATTTGGAAGGTGATGATGAAGACGATCCTGACCTTCCGTCAAAAGATGACAACACCCCGGTGAAGAGGGTTGGCATGATCTGCTTTGGTATTGACACCATATGTGAAGGACTTACGGGAGGTGTCTCTGAAGTGGCTGATAGAAAAGCTCATGTGGCAGAGGCCAAGTCAGTGGCCAAACTTGAAGTTGTAAATCTAACGTCTTCCGATACAGCACAGAAGAGAAAGAAGGTGGACATGGACACTCTTATAGTTGGGTTCTCCCGACTAGACTTCAAAGGTATCTTATCCCCACATGATGACCCCTTGGTAATAACAACAAGAGTACATGGATGCGAGGTGCAGAGGATCCTCATGGACGGGGGGAGTTCAGCAGACGTTATGTTTTGGCCTTGCTTCAAGAGCCTAGGTCTTAGTAGAGCAAGGCTGATACCCTATCATTATCCTTTAATGGGCTTCAGTGGTGAAAAGGTCCACCCATTGGGCATGTATGAGATGGACGTACGGATGGGTGACGAGTGGAATAAGAGTTTGACCCAAAAGATAAATTTTTTCGTGATGGACGAAAACGTCTTCTCGGCCTATAACCTCATCATAGGAAGAGTGGCCCTTAAGGAGTTTGAAGTCGTGTCGTCGACGGTCCACCAGATGCTAAAATTCCCGACCCCTTATGGGGTAGGGGAAGTGCAAGGTGACCAAACCATAGCATGGGAATGCTACTTCAACTCGACCGAAGATAGAGAGGCCCATAAGAGGGCAACCAACACTTACAGTATTAATACACTTGACCCAAGAGATGAAACAAAATTGAAGAAGGGAGATGCCGCGAAAGAGGTAGAATCCATCATTCTCAATGAGAGCGAACCGTAAAAAACCATCCAGGTCGGCAGAGCCTTAAAAATAGAAATCAAGGAAGAGCTGATAAACTTCTTGAGAAAGAGGCAGAGTGTCTTTGCTTGGAGTCATGCAGACATGCCTAGAATCAACCCTGAGGTTATGTGTCACAAGCTTAACATGACCAAAGATACCAGGCCTATCAAACAAAGATGAAGAGTCTACTCCAGGGAGAAGTACGACGTCATCCGGGAAGAGGTTAAAAAATTGGAAGAGGCTGAGTTTATAAGAGAAGTCATATATCCGGAGTGGTTATCGAATGCAGTCATCGTGCCCAAGGCCAATGGAAAGTGGTGAATGTACGTTGATTTCATTGACCTGAACAAGTCTTGCCCAAAATACATCTACCCCTTACCCAGGATAGATCAGATGGTAGATGCTACCGCAGGGCACGAGATCATGAGCTTCATGGACGCGTATTCAGGCTATAATCAGATCTTCATGGATGCGGAAGACTCGGAGAAGACAGCCTTCATTATCGACAAAGGGACGTACTGCTACAAAGTGATGCCCTTCGGTCTGAAAAATGCGGGGGCGACATACCAACGTCTTGTGAATAAGATGTTAGAAGATCAAATAGGCAAGACAATGGAGGTTTATGTAGACGATATGCTGACGAAGAGCTTGAAGGCCTGCACTCATGTGGCAGACCTTGAAAAGACCTTCGATACTATAGACTTGTATTGGATGAAACTCAACCCCGCAAAGTGTGTCTTCGGGGTAGGAGCTGGGAAGTTTCTTGGATTTATCGTCAATCAAAGAGGAATCGAAGCAAATCCTGAGAAAATAAAGGCCTTGCTTGACATGAAGACACCGAGGAGTATCAAGGACGTCCAAAGACTCACGGGGAGAGTGGCTTCACTCAATAGGTTTATTTTCAGAGCAATGAACAAGTGTCTTCCATTCTTTAAAGTGCTTAGAAAGGCTTTCCAGTGGAACGAAGAGTGTGAATAGGCATTTAACCAACTCAAGTCCTACCTTGGGTCTCCCTTGTTGTTATCTCGGCCCATAGTAGGAGAGAAATTATAAGTTTATCAAGCAGTCTCTGAATCGGCTATCAGTGCAGCCATAGTGCGAGAGGACGTTGGAATCCAAAGGCCTGTGTATTTTAAATAGTAAAGCCCTTCAAGGGTATGAACAAAATTATCCTCGTATGGAAAAGTTAGCCTACGCCCTGATACATGCTTCAAGGAAGATGAAGCCCTACTTCCAAGCCCATTCCATCGTGGTCCTCACCGATTCCCCACTAAGACAGGTCCTCCATAAACCTGAGAAGTCTGGAAGATTGATGACCTGGGCTATTGAGTTGGCAGAGTATGACCTTGCCTACCAACCTAGGGCAACCATCAAAGGGCAGGTCCTTGCAGACTTTGTTGCTGAGTTCATATGGGAAGAGGCCAAGGCAGAGAGTGACCCAGTGGGTGCTAAAGGGTCAAACAACAATGTCTTCTAAGAACAGGAAGAGGTTGCACCTAACGTCTTCCAAAGTCAGGAAGAGGTCGTATTCAAAAAGACCAGGAGCGGAGTAGCAGAGAACGAGGAAGATAGGTACCTCTTCAGGCTTGGAATCATGTAAGAAGGGGAATTCTCATCGGATACATACATTTGGAATCTCTTCATCGATGGTTCTTCCTGTGACAGTAGGAGCGGTGCAGGGTTGATACTTTCAGCTCCAGATGGTGCCAACATTGAATACGCTTTGAGGTTCAACTTCAAGGCCTCTAACAATGAGTCAGAATATGAAGCCATGATAGCGGGTCTCTCATTGGCAAAGACTCTAGGAGTAAGACGACTCCTACTTCATAGCGACTCAAGGTTAGTTATAAATCAAGTATTGGGAGTCTATGAAGCCAAAGATGAAAGGATGGCTAAGTATCTGAAGAGGGTGAGAATGATGTTAGAATATTTTGAAGAGACAAAACTGAAGAGAGTACCTCGACAAAATAACAGCCACGCAGATGCGTTGGCTAGACTGGCCTCGACAATGAAGACAGACGTCAGAAGGACAGTTCCGGTCGAGGTCTTAGCAAAAGCGACCATTGAGGAAGAAGAGGTTTGCAACCCTTGCCTCAATTTGAACCTAGGATACTCATGGATGTACCCCCTCGTCAGATATATCAAAGAGGGAGATCTACTGGAATCCAAGATAGAGAGGAGGAAGTTAAGATACAGGGCTGCCAAATTCTCCATAGTAGGAGACGTCCTATACAAAAAAGGATTTCTATTGTCTCTCCTCAGATCTGTGCATCCCACCGAAGTTCCCCGTGTCTTACAGGAAGTTCATGAGGGTTCTTGCTCCACTCACATAGGAGGAAGACCCTTGGCCAAGAGAATTATTACACAGGGATATTGGTGGCCAACATTGGCTAAAGATGCTACAGCTTCCGTGAAGAGGTGCGATAAATGTCAGAGATTCTCCACTATTCCTCACCAACCTCATCAACCTATGACGTCAATTACTTCCACATGGCCATTCGAAGTATGTGGAATTAACTTAGTAGGACCCCTACCAAGAGCTGCCAATAATTACTGGTTTCTGATAGTTGCCATTGACTACTTCTCAAAGTGAGTGGAGGTAGAGCCGATGATAACGATCACAGAGAAGAAGACCTTCCAATTTATTTGGAGGAACATCATATGCAGACATGGCCTCCCAAACACTCTCATATCAGATAATGGAACCCAGTTCAAGAACTCCTATTTAGGAAAGTATTACAAAAGAGTTGGGATAAAGAAGTTCTTCTCATGTCCTGGACGACCTCAGGAAAACGGTCAGACCGAAGTCACAAACAGAACAATCCTCGACGGAATCAAGAAGAGGCTAGAAGAAGCGAAGGGGAGATGGACTGAAGAGGTTTACGTTGTGTTATGGGTCTACAGAACCACGATAAGGACACCAACAGGAGAAACCCCGTTCATACTAGCACATGGATCAGAGGCTGTCATACCAACAGAAGTGGGACTCCCTACTCATAGGGTTCAGACTTATGACCCTGATAAAAATGGGGAGGAGAGAAGACTAGACCTATATCTGATTGAAGAGAGAAAGGAAGACGCAGAAATCAGACAGGCAGCTTACCGGTAGAGAGCAGCAAAATTCTACAATTAGAGGGTGAAGTCAAGACCCATCGCCATGGGAGACTTAGTACTAAAGAAGACCTTACGGAAAATGAACAAACTCCACCCAAACTGGAATGGTCCCTACAAAGTGACAGAAGAGGTTGTACCCAGGACCTACAGGCTAGAAAACCTGGAAGGGGAGCCTGTCGCTAACCCCTGGAATGATGATCACCTAAAGAAGTATTACATATGATGTTGCAAAAAGTTATGTAAATGTACCACTTTATGAAGAGGTTATTAATAAGAGATCAGTTTCCATGTCAATTCTTGCTTCATTACAATCTAATGATAGAAAATATGGGGATAACATCTTAGTTGATGATCTCAGACCTTATAACATCATTAAGTGGTGACAAGGTCTGAGGTCAGACATCATACTCGGATGACCTCAGACCCATATAACATCATTAAGTGGTGACAAGGTCTGAGGTCAGACATCATACTCGGATGACCTCAGACCCTTAACATCATTAATTTGGTGAAAGTTAATCATGAGGATAACATCTTAGTTGATGAATCCAGACCCTTATAACATCATTAAGTGGTGACAAGGTCTGAGGTCAGACATCATACTTGGATGACCTCAGACCCTTATAACATCATTAAGTGGTAACAAGGTCCGAGGTCAGACATCATACTTGGATGACCTCAAACCTTATAACATCATTAAGTGGTGACAAGGTCTGAGGTTAGGCATCATACTCGGATAACCTCAGACCCTTAACATCATTAATTTGGTGAAATTAATCATGAGGATAACATCTTAGTTGATGACCTCAGACCTTATAACATCATTAAGTGGTGACAAGGTCTGAGGTCAGACATCATACTCGGATGACCTTAGACCCTTAACATCATTAATTTGGTGAAATTAATCATGAGGATAACATCTTAGTTGATGACCTCAGACCTTATAACATCATTAAGTGGTGACAAGGTCTGAGGTCAGACATCATACTCGGATGACCTCAACCCCTTAACATCATTAATTTGGTGAAATTAATCATGAGTATAACATCTTAGTTGATGACCTCAGACCTTATAACATCATTAAGTGGTGACAAGGTCTGAGGTCAGACATCATACTCGGATGACCTCAGACCCTTAACATCATTAATTTGGTGAAATTAATCATGAGGATAACATCTTGATGACCTCAAACCCTTATAACATCATTAAGTGGTGACAAGGTCTGAGGTCAGACATCATACTCGGATGACCTCAGACCCTTAACATCATTAATTTGGTGAAATTAATCATGAGGATAACATCTTAGTTGATGACTCCAGACCCTTATAACATCATTAAGTGGTGACAAGGTCTGAGGTCAGATATCATACTTGGATGACCTCAGACCCTTAACATCATTAATTTTGTGCAATTAATCATAAGGGTAACATCTTAGTTGATGGCCTCAGACCCTTATAATATCATTAAGTGGTGACAAGGTATGAGGTCAGACATCATACTGGATGACCTTAGACCCTTAACGTCATTAATTTGGTGAAAGTTAATCATGAGGATAACATCTTAGTTGATGACCTCATACCCTTATAACATCATTAAGTGGTGACAAGGTCTGAGGTCAGGCATCATACTCGGATGACCTCAGACCCTTAACATCATTAATTTGGTGAAGTTAATCATGAGGATAACATCTTAGTTTATGACCTCAGACCCTTATAACATCATTAAGTGTTGACAAGGTCTGAGGTCAGACATCATATTCGGATGATCTCAAACTCTTAACATCATTAATTTGGTGAAATTAATCATGAGGAAAACATCTTAGTTGATGGCCTCAGACCCTTATAACATCATTAAGTGGTGATAAGGTCTGAGTTCAGACATCATACTTGGATGGCCTCAGACCCTTATAGCATCATTAAGTGGTGACAAGGTCTGAGGTCAGACATCATACTTGGATGACCTCGGACCCTTAACATCATTAATTTGGTGAAATTAATTATGAGGATGACCTCTTAGTTGATGGACTCAGACCTTATAACATCACTGTGTGGTGACAAGGTCTGAGGTAAGACTTAATTTAGTTTAAACAGACATCATTGCAACAAGACTTCAGAGCTAAAACATCGCATGGCAAAGAATCATTCAACAATCAAAACAAATGAAGTAAAAACCCTCCTCAGAGGTTTCCATCCAGTTTTAAAAATTCAAATACACAAGTTAACAATGTCCTTCAGAGGATTACATCCGATCAGGGGTTACAAAAAAATATAGAAAGCTTCATAATTGAGACTAAGGATTCAAAGGGAGAATGATGGTATCCTCGGCCTGATTCTCTTGGATGACATTGGTCACCTCGACCCCATATTATCTATGGTCAGCTCCCTCTATCTCCGTTTTGTCCAGTGTGGCAGTCTCTGCAGGGGCAACAACCTCCTCTTTAACCTCTTGAAGGGCTTGGGCAAGCGGAGGGTTAGCAAAACCCAGACCAATGAAGTCAAAGGCCTTCAAACTTCCTGCCTCCTTCTCTTTAGGAGTCGCCCATTTGATAGTAGCCTTAATACCTCTTTCGAGGTACTCAAATCCGAAGCTCATGAATTCACCAGAGACCTTATAATCAGCCAATATCCACTCAGAGGCATCTTCAAGGGCTGCCTTCACTGCAGAGTCGACCTTTTGCTGGAGAACATCGTCCTTGTCCTTCAGAGACATAACATGGTCCTTTTTAAGCTTGGAGATCTCTTTCTCCAGCTCCTTCACCTTCTTCTCAGACCCATCAAAGGCAGACTTCAGGCAGTCAACCTCTGCATTTAGAGAGTTTTTCACCTTCTCGACCTCTTGACTCTTCTAGATAAGGGGTAACTTCCTCAGAGTCCAATTGGCGAGATGATGCGTAGCAGTTAGGCCCTGCAAATCATATGGTCGTGTATATGAGTTGAAATTCAAATCAGAGGTTACACTTTGAAGCTATACAGAAACCTGAAGTCATACCTGAATAGACCTGTGGAGGCCGAACTCAACCGGTAGAGGTGTGTCCATTGAACGACAAAAACGTTTGTCCGCCTCGGTCATTGTAGAGCCGATGGCATCTAGTGCCTAGAGACTATGGCCTATTATGCTGTCATTTATTTCCAGTTTCTCTATACGAGTAGCCAATGCATCTGTAGATGATATAAGGATGGCAGAATCCCCACCTTTCTTCTTCTGCCTCTGATCCTCAGGGGCAGGGTTAGCAGCATTTCTCTTTCTTATAGCCTGAGCCTTCGATGTTGAGGGAGGGGGAGGAGGAGCGTTCAGACCTGCCTTCTTAGCAAGCTTTGTTAAACTCGGTGCTGCCATTTCCTAAAACTCGTCAGATATTCCCTTTGAACGCTCTGCAAAATAGGAGGGTCTGAGTTAGAGGGTCAGACATGCATAAACTCAGAGGTATAACTTGGAATGAAAAACACTTACCAAGCTCTGTAAGAGGACTCCCCCCTAAACCAGTCTCATAGAGGTAGTAAGAGGTCATCAGGTGTTCAAATTTAATGAGCAGACCATGCATCCCCTGATCTTGAAGGTCTTTGACCTTCTAAAGATTTTGCAGGATTAGACCAGGGTCGGCCTTGGCATACATTGTAACCTTTCCCCATCTAATGGGCATTCGCGGCTCTAGTGGGGAAGAAGGGGCACATGGGCCAAATTCCCATGGCCCTGAGGCAAAGAAATAGCGAGGCTTCCAATTGTGATTTGAAGTCTGAGTTACCTGAAGCATTTTCTTTTCAGGTTTTTGAGCTACAAAATAATAATAGCTCGGATGGTTTCTAGCAGATGAAGGGACATAGCAACTTACAAAGACCTAGACTGGAAGGTCTGAGTGATGAACAACCCTCCATAAGACAATGGCCCCAATTATTACCGTCCAAGCATTAGGAGACAACTAGGAAGGGGCCAAGTTGATATAGGCTAGTATAGACCTAATAATGGGATGGATGGGCAAATGAAATACCAACTTGAACATCTGCTCGTACAAGCATATCTCACCATCTCGACCGTGGTAAACCCTCTCTTCCCTCAGAGGTCTCCTGAGCTTTATGGAGGGGCTGATGGAGTATAGGTATCTGAAGCAAAGAAGGTCGACCTCACTAACTGTACTCTTAATCTTGACTGCCTCAAAGACGTCGACATCACTCTCAGCATCATCATCATCATCATCATTATCTAGCTCAACGTCGGCAGGAGCAGACGTTGGAGGGTTACTTAGGAACCTCTGAGCAAACTCGGCACCTATGACGGCCGACAGGGGAATGGCGTCAAGTATTGGTGGAAATACCATGCTTGGTTCAATAATCTCAACCTCTGAGGAAGAGGACGATGTGCTTGAATTTGTATGAGACGAGGCCCGACTGGAGACCTCTGCTTGATCAGGGACCTGATCTTGTTGATTTGAGAATTCCATGGCCTCTTGGAGAGAATCCACAGACATAGGGTTTGATGTGGAAGACTCAGACTCAGACATTGGTGAGGGTTCAGTAGGTACCTCGGCTTGGCTAGCTGGTTCTGATGGTTCAGGGTATACTACCTTCAGAGGTGGTGGAAAGATAGGTCTTAGGGGAAATTCCTTTGACCTATGAGCTTCCTCATGCGCTCTTTCGATTTGCCTAATTTTCTCTAAAGTCTTCTCTCTGAGGGAAGGGAGCTCCTCTAGGAGTTGGTAAAGGGGTCTGAGCATAAGAGGTAGACCCTACACTTTCAACTCTCCTAAACTATAAACAAAGGCTGGCAAATGGAGGGATTCAACTAAGGATCAAACTATCAAAATTTAAGTAATTACTACGAAGAACACGAAGAACAGTTCGCCAGAAAAAATGGAGACCTCACCAAAAATCTCCAAAAAGCTAACCAAAAAATGCAAAAGTAAGAAGAAGACAGGGAAAATGAAGAGGAAAGAGTGGTAGAGGATACCTGGAGGTAAATTGGTAAGGAAGAAGGAAGGAAATGCGAAGAATCACCACCAAAAGCTTCAAGCCAAAACCTTTCTAGAGAGAGATAGCTGCAGACGCGAGTTGAACCAGGAAAAGGAGAGAAGTGAAGAAGAAAGAGGGAAAATAGGGTTTAAACCCTTAATATGATTGCATGCTTCCCAAGGCCCATCATTTCCTTGGGAGCCCCAAAGGGCGTCTGACATCATATGCTTGTCAGGCCCGCCTCTCACTTCAGCAATGGACAAGTGTCAAATGAACATTGGCATATAGAAGAAAGACCTCGGAGGTGTAAAGATCCGAGAGTCACCTGTTCCCACATGTAACTAAGGGCTGGGGGGTGATTGATATGCCCCAAGTGTCACCTCGGCTCAGAGACACCAACCTCGGCTGAGGATATGGCCGATGTTGGAAAAGCCTTGAATCAGTGACCCGCAGCCTCCGCCATAGCAGGGTCGTCCCTGGTCGACACCACTACCAACCTCTTCAGGGGGAGATTACATGAATCAAGGGGTCAGCAGTTCAACAATTAACTCGGGAATGACAACCTCGGCCGGGGGGTAGGCCGAGTTTACAAAGAGACATACTTCTACCAAGGTCAACCCCATCAATGAATCAGCCGATGTTCCAGGCATATTCCACCTTAACCTCGGCCCAGGCCCACCTTAAGTCCTTACCTCGGCTTCATTTAAGCCGAGACCATAATGGATCATCTCGGATTGGATGGGCAGCTAGACCTTACCAACCTCGAACTCTTCTAGGCCGAGGTCATGACCAAGCATGGAGGCCGAGCACTTATTGACATATGTGTGGACAAGGACACGTGGACACAAATCAGTTATAATAAATCATTCCCCCCACGTGGGGGGAATATTTCATCATCATTCTCTACATGTGACAGGGACAGATGTCTTCATCATATTGGCTAGACTAACACACACATGCCTATTGCATGCATGGGGGTACACTACACCCCCTGGTACTATATATACTTGTCTTCTCTTTTTTAGAGAGGGATCCGAAATTAGTGACCCCAACTGAGACTCTATTCAAATACACAGTAGAGAGAGAAAGCTTGAGAGATTGTATCTATGGCCATTATAGCCCTCATATATTAATACACATCATACACTTGCACAGTGGACGTAGGCCAGATTGGCTGAACCACTTATATTCTGGTGTGAATCCTCTTCTCCTCACCTCCTTCTACTATACGTGTATATACTCTTATGCCGCCAATGTTAACATTGAATTGAGCTCACAACACCTTGAAGGGTGGTGCTATTTCCAGCATCATCAACCGTCAATTGAAAGTAAAGGATAGCGATATTTCCAAAATATCTTTTCAGACTTAATATGCGCACTATAAGTTTTTGGTGATTCCATTTGGATTAACTAATGCTCCAGCAGTTTTTTGAATTTGATGAACCGGGTATTACACCCTTTCATTGATTCATTTGTGATTGTATTCATAGATGATGTGTTGACTTACTTTCGTAGCATGGAGGAACACGAGAAACATTTGAGCCTTGTATTGCAAATTTTGAGAGAGAAGAAATTATTTGCTAAATTCAACAAGTGTGAGTTTTGGTGGAATGAAATTATGTTTTTAGAGCATGTTATCTCGGGAAATAGGATATATATTGATCCAAAGAAGGTAGAAGCCATCGTTGAATTGGAGAGTCCTAATAATGTTAAAAAAATTAGGAGTTTCCTAGGATTGCCAGGTTACTATCATAGATTCATTAAGGGGTTTTCATCAATATCGTTACCATTGAAAAAGTTGACTCGTAAAGAAGTGAAATTTGTGTGGAATGAAGAATGAGAGAGTAGTTTTAAAGAATTAAAGAATCAGTTGGTTTCATATCTTATACTTACTATTTCATGTGGGAATGAGTTTTTTGTAATCTATACAAACACTTCATTTTTAGGGTTAGAATGTGTTCTTATGCAGAATGGGAAGGTAATATCATATGCTTATAGACAATTAAAGATACGTGAACGAAACTTCCCTACACATGATTTGGAGCTAGCTGCCATTGTTTTTGCTTTGAAGTTGTGGCGACATTACTTATATGGAGAAACTTATGAAATATTTATAGATCATCAAAGTTTAAAATACTTGTTTACACAAAAAGAACTGAATTTAAGACATAGGTGTTGGATAGAGTTGATTAAAGACTATGAACGTACCATCCATTATCATCATGGGTAGGCCAATGTAGTAGCAGATGCTTTGAGTAAAAAATCATTAGGGATTCTAGGTTGCATACAGTGTGCATGTTGGAAATATTCTTGAATTAGCATCGATGGGGATTGAATTAAAGTTCTCAAAAAAGGGAGGACTATTAGCACATGTTATAGTGAGACCTTTATTAGTAGAACGCATACGAAATTTCCATGTTAATGATCCATTCCCTAAGAAGAAGAAATAGGAAGTTCAAGATGGTAAAGAGAGTGACTTTGAGATTAAGAATGATGAATCATTGTGTTATAAAAAGAGAATTTGTTTGACGAATGATCCATCCTTAAAGAAGGATATATTAGAGGAGGTTCATAGTTCTATTTATTCTATGCATCCTGGAGGTATTAAAATGTATAGAGATCGGAAAGAGCATTTTTAGTGGAATAATATGAAATGTAAGATTACAGAATTTATAAATGAATGTTTAGTATGCCAAGAGGTGAAGGCAGAGCATCAGAAGCTGGCAGAATTATTGCAACCATATCCTATTTCAGAATCGAAGTGGGAGCATCTAACGATGGATTTTGTTACAAGATTACCACGGTCGCCAAAGGGGCACCATTCTATTTGGGTGATTGTAGACTGATTGACGAAGTCAGCTCCTTTTCTTCCAGTTAAGACCACCTACACTGTTGAAAAGTATGCATGTATGTACGTTGATGAGATTATCCGTTTACATGGGGCACAAGTGTCAATTGTATCAGATAGAGATCCAACATTCACTTATAAGTTTTGACCTCATTTACAGAACTCCATGGTCCCCACTTTGAATTTCAGTACTGCATTTCATTTGTAAAAAAATGGACAATCAGAAAGGACGATTCAAATATTAAAAGATATGGTACGAGCTTGTGTATTTTATTTTAAGGGTAATTGGGACGATCATTTGACATTGATGGAATTCTCTTATAATAATAGTTATCACTCTACTATTGGTATGACTCCTTATGAAACTTTATATGGGAAGAGATGTAGAACGCCTTTGTGTTGGGATGAAGTAGGTGAAAGGGAAATTTTGGGTCCTGAATTGATATATATATGACAACTAAAAAGATTAAAATGATTCGGGAACAAATAAAGATAGCGTAAAGCAGACATAAATTTTATCTAGATAAGAGGAAGTATCCATTGGAATTTCAATAGGGAGATTTTGTATTCCTATGTATTTTACCGTGGAAATGCGTCTTGAGATTTTGAAAAAAGGGGAAGATAAGTCCAAGATACATTGGACTATATAAAGTTCTAAAAAGAAATGGGACCCTAGAATATAAATTAGAATTACCTCCAAAGTTCTCTCATTTACGTGATGTCTTTCACATATCGTAAGGAGGAATGATTAAGGAACAAATTTATTCCCTTAGTTAAAGTTATGTGGATGAGGCATGGAATTAAAGAAGTATCTTGGGAAACAGACGATAACATAATGAAACAGTATCCCCACTTCTTTGGTAAGTGACATTCATATTAAATTTCGAGAACATAATTTTCTAAGGGGGGAAAGTTCTGACAACCCGGATATAACTATGATAAATCATATTTTAATGATGCATGACTTATGTGATATGGATAATGTGTTATTAATATATATAATGTTAGGTTATTATATTTAGTCTAATCCTACCTTCAAAAATCATGAAATATCGAATTGGCTACAAACATTAAATTTGAAGTTTTTGATAAGAATGTTCATGTTGGAGACTAGTTTTGACACTTACAATATAACAATTTACTCAATGTGAAAACTAGATATATGATTTAGGTTTTTAACACAACAAACGGAGTATCAAACGGATATCCGAGTAGGAAGTTATTCTGAATTTACAAACAAAGGGCAAATACGTCCATTCCTCTTAAGTGGTAATTTGTCTTTTAGTAAACCAAATGGTTTAATTTGATTGGTTGGAAAGGAAGGAAACCTTGGCCGACTGAAACCTCTCCATATAACCTATTTCTTCAACAAATTTAACCCTTGGTTTAGTTTGGAAAGTTTGTAGCTTGAGAAATTTTATTTTTTGTATACTTCCTAGAATTTAACCCTCTCCAGATATTTTTGTATGCTTCCTGGAATTGAGAAATTCTAGTTGCATATGTAACTAGACTCACCTATTCATATCGTATCCAACAATTATAATTAAACTCTTTTTGGTTAGGCCTTAGTGATGATTGCAATTTGGTATATAGTTGTTATTTGTATAATTCATTTCAATATGACTTGAGTTTCGTAAAGATTTTGACATAGCAAATGAACTCTATAAATTATGAAACTTTAATTATGTATTATTAAGTATGTGTATTGAAAATGTGTGAAAGATTATAGAAAGTTACGATGTAGAAAAATTATGAAAATTCATAGAAGTTGAAGGAACAATAGAGGAGCTTAGGGCATATTGAATATGTTGTAATGAAATGGTCATAGCTTGCTCTAGGTAGCTTGAGAAATTACATTGTCACTTGTAATGTAAATTATATTTAGATATGTTTTCATATGGATACATTTTGACACCTTTATTTGTCCAATTTTTTAGTATAGGATAGTTAAGTATAGAGGACAATAAATTGATTCCAGGCTGGTTACCCCATGAAAGAATGTTTTTATCTCCTCCTTCCAAAGGGTATTTTGAGTACATGTCTCATGTGTATATACATTGAGAAGTATAATTTTATGTTTACTTATTTTTATTTATAAATTCCTTACGAAGTATTTTCTACGGTTGAATGTTCATAACTTTATCCACATATATACCATTGCATTGTTTTTACTCATGTTTCATGGAATTCTACTTAAGTGGAATCATATTGATATTGTTGTTCTATAGTCATTGAAAGTTAAATAATTATATTAGGATAATACTTATGATTGGAATTCAGTACTGATTTAGTTGGTTGTCAGGTTCAAGGTCTAATCCATCTAGTTCAGTTCCACTTAAAGGAAACATAAATATATAGTTGACAATCCGAGGTCAGTGTACTCACTGCAAAGATGTATTTGTACATTGTTATTATTTGATGAGAATATTATGAATATGTAATTGTTCATTTCAGTTTACCTAAATGGGAGGTTAATCCCCGAACCAGAATGGGGGAGGATTGACTATTACAGACAAGTGGTTACTCCTCGACTAGGAATGGGGGAGAATTGTCTAGTATAGATAGAATATGTGAATCATGATTCGAAAAGTTGGGTCATTCATTATGAATGGATGAATAAATTAATACACTATTATATGGATATTATTTATTGCATTTCATTTCATGCATTAGTGTAGTTGTGATGCATTCACCGAGCTATTTTGCTCATGATTGCTACGTTTATGTTTTTCAGGTAACGTTGTGTGACTGCCAAATTTCGGAGGTCGGGTTGGGTTAGCCAGAAATGTTTAAAATAATGATTTTGTTTAAATTTAAATGATGTAATTAAGTTAACTTATCCTTTAAGCAAGTTTGTATAAGCATAATTACTTTAATAGTGTAAATTTTTTTTAGTTGTATGGATTTACATTGATGACTTTATAATTAAGACTCGTGTTTATGGTTTGGTTAAATTAATTATGGTTTCACTTGCTTTGACTTTAAAACTTAATTATAAGTAAATGGGTTGGGGTGTGTCAGGTATCATCGCCAAATAGCTCGTTCATTCAATCAAAAATTCAAGGACCACGATGTCAATAAAAGAGACCTTGGTCTCAAGGAAAGCATAGAACTCGTCTGGGACCCCAGAGGAAGATTCAAGCCAAACTAGAGAGGACCTTACATTGTTATGAAGATTATTTAAGGCAGGGCCACTATGCTCACAGACCTTAATGAATAAGAAATGGCGCGTTCTGTCAATTTGGAGCATTTGAAGAAATTTTACCCTAAGTTCGAAATATCAGCATGTTACGAATCTTTTCATCCATCTTTTATTATAAAAATAATTTCTTAATTTCCTTCTACCCAGAACTACCTGAGACCTTATCCTCTCAAAAGACTTTTCTTTTCAAAATTAAATTCATTAAAATTTTCAAAACCCCTAGACGTACGTAGGCAGCCCATATGCCACAAATGGGCACGATCCCTTTTTTTTCACAAAATGCTATTATTTTATAACCTTCCAGAATGATGCTCCATCTTTTAATTTACGTGAACAAAAGGATTGTGTATGCCTTAGCAATTGGTATAGATAATTCAAATACAAAACTCATCAAGAGGCATAATAAAATATGATTAAAATCATTCTTATTTATAATTAAGGAACATGCCTGTTGGATGAAGTATTAGTGAAGGAAGACAGATAAACCATGCCCTTTCCACTAAACAAAACCATAAAAATCCCCAAGAAAAAAAATCAAATTAGCCAAATACAACTTTCCCCAGCTTCACATAAATACCCTAGCTTCACAAATGCTTTCTTCAACTACCCAATGGACCCGTTTCGTCATCATTTTCGACCCCGGAGGTCCTAAAATCTCCCATTCCTGGTTAAGACTCTGTATGGGTTCCATGGAGAGATATGCCCTGACACGTTTTACTAAAATGATAACATCCTCCTCCATGGTGTCAAAAGAAACAAGCCACCTTTTACCAGTCTCTTTCTCCCGAATATTCTCTACCACCCATTTCAACAACCACTTCAGGTAGTCCCTAACACAGTCCAAACCCCTCTTACATATTATGACCGATGGGTAGATGACCGATGGAGCTGCCACAAGGAGTTATGCATCATCCATAATGATTCAATCATATCCTCCACTGGGAAAAAGTTCATTATATGAGGAGACAAAATTTGTCCGCATCCAACTTACCGCATAAGTCGCTAGGGGAAATAAAAAGAAGCCTGTCGAAGGCCAACCAAACGCACATACCGGTACTCTCTAAGATGCAAAACAGATTGCAAGAGTCCCCACTATGGAACCAATAAAGACATCGGGTTCCATGCTCCATAAGCCAGTAGACCCAGGTCTCTGTCAAAAAATCAGGCACACCCTCCAAGGGATACACAGGAGGGGCAGCCAAATGAAATATCTTTGCAAGCTATATGATCAACGTTATCGGGCTCTCCATCAGAAAGTTAGAACGACCCTCTTTCCAAGCATCAAGAACATTTAGGATTATGGCGATAAGACATCCATATCGCTATCGCAACCACTTGGAGGTCAGTAGTCAAGTCCCTTGTCACCAACAACAACCTCGTAGTAAGGCCAAAGGCAACCACTCAGGGAAAGCCACCGTCATCAAAACCCCTCTGATTCCCTGAATACATAACCAGTTTAAGGGAAATATTCCCTCCATTAACCAACAATGGAGCCGTCGAAGCAGAAGTGTGGAGCCACTCAGCAAGAAATGTCTCATAAGAACAAGAAAAATTGGGCATAGCCATCATAGAACTGGGGTTAACCCCCAACATTGCTAAGAATTCCTTTTAAGTGGGGCATACCTCATCCATGCCGAAATGGAAGACAAGGTCCTCGGGGTAGCAGAATTATATCGCCGAAGTTAGTAAGTTCTAATCTATGGCTTGATTACTCCACAGACAAATGTGATCTAAACTAAAGGTATCATTGTCAACGTTGTACGGACACATGGCCTCTAAACTTTCAAGATAAAAAGATAATTGTTAGTACATGGGAAGGGACACTTGGGAATAGAGAAATGAGAATCAAGAAAAGAAGTGAGGGTGTTGGTGAGAAAACACACATCATATTACTATCCTTTTATACTCAAAAGTCCATGCAAGAAACAAATATCCCGGAATTCCGACTGATTTTTGGCCCTACAGAGGTACACTAATGTGCACAAAAGTGTAATAAAAGCTTAGGGGTGAATTAACTTGACCCCCATCAGATAGAAGGCCAAGGGCTATATCGATCATCACCTCCCCATTTTGGAAAATTCCATCTTTCCTCTTTTATTTAAATCAACTTTCGAAAATACTTACTTTGACAAACTATATGTGGATCATTACTTCTCTTTAATAATATTTTCGTCACAAAAACAATTTTCAAAATAATTTTTTACTCAAAAATATTTTCCCGAGTAATTACTTTTACTCCCTTTCTCTAAAAATAAATAAACAATTTGCTTTTCATTATCATTTCCGTGCTTATCTATATTTGTATAAAATAAACAATCTCAGAAAATTAAAAGTGCAAATAGTTAAGGCTAAATTAAGTAAAATACCAAAAAGAAAATACGTATTTTTCATATAAAGTTTCTTACTTCATATGATTACATTTTTGCAGATAGAATGAAAAAACAAAAAATATATACAACGGGACTCTGCCCAAATCCACAACCTTCCCCTCAAACCCTCAACCTCCGCAGCGGACACGCTTTCCCCAACTAAGAGCGGTGGATCCTATAATCTCAGAACTAGAACCCTCATCTAAGGTGGAAGATGTCACAAAGCAGGAAGGACCCGACTTCTTAATATAATTAGATACGGAGGATAGCTCGTACTTGATGTCCAGCATCCGGTTGGTCGACAACTGTACTTACTGCAAGTAAAGGAACAATAAAAGATGACTTAGTTAACAAGCGAAGTGAAAGAATAATGAAAATAGAAAGATTATACCTCAGGCCAAAGGGCCTCATCTGTAAGCAATGTCAACCCAAACACATGCGCATGAGGTCGGCGCGACACACTTGGTGACTCCCCATTGTCCAACCAAAAATTATAAGGAGGAGGAGTAACATGAATGAGCAGTGCCTCCTCTGCCTCCACCGATGCTAATGTACCACCACCTATACTGTGGGTTAATACCACCAGTGCACTGGTTCCCCCACCCAAAGTCGTGTCAGGTGGAGGCATGTTTTATACGTCATATATACCGAAAGTCATAAATCTAATCGTCATAAAATCCAGGTAATTATAACTTGCCACTATATCCATGTAGTGCCTATAGGGCTCACCTATCATCGCTGTCGTCCTCGAATCATTTTTTATCTCTCTTACTCACCTCATGTACATAGGGGTGTCGATGGTGGGACCACCAGCTCCTCCTCCATGATCTCCCTCACTACCCTCTCTCCCAGGTACCAAATGTACCAAACTCATGCCTGATCAATCACCACATTTGTTCATGCCAGCCCGTAACCCCTGTGTTTCGCAGAGCCACCACCCAGGGGTAGAAGGTCACCTGTAATTCCCAACAGAGAATTAGTATCTACTCAAGAATTAAAGATACCCAGAAGAAGTAAAAAAGACAAAATTTAACCTGGCTGCTTGTCAAAGCGTTCGGAGTCGACCGAATGTTCGGCAAGGATAAGGACTGGTTCGACCGCCAGTTGGAATTTTACAACCTAAACATCCTTTAAAAATCCCCCAGATCCTCATCCTTTAGGGACATCAAACCCGCGTTATACCCTATCACCTCATAGAACCACGTCTGCGAAAGATAGGAAATAAAAAAAAAGAGAATAAAGGAAGAATCCAAGGGAATAAATAAAAAAGGAAAATAAATCACATCCAAAAGATATGTGACTCGTCTAAAAGTTTGCCAAAAACACCGACTGAAAGCATCCAAAGAAGAATAAAGGGATGCCAAAGTCAGGCTCCCCCAATCATACAACGGGACGCTTAAAATCATTCTTAGATATGGCAATAACAAAAGATGGACGACGTCTTCGATTGTCGCTACCAAGAAACCGCTAACCAGATGCAAAATAAATAGACGGGTCATTTGCCTCACCTTTTTCCCGAAAGTCACATCAACCCTCCTCTTCAGCAACGCATCCTTCAAAATAGAAATTCGAGTAGAATCAGTCGACATGATTCTACCCATATCCCCTAGAGCCGCCTGCACTACCTTCGATGTAACCCTTAAGGTGCAATCCACCTTTATCTGAAATCCCTTGCAATACAACCCCAAAAGTTTCTGAACATCTATCAGAGTAACAATCATCTCCTCGAATCTAAGATGGAATGTGTGGGTAGTGTCCCACCATCTCCCTACAAGAGCACATAACACCTTAGTGGAATTCATTGTCTCATCCAATGCCTTCGCGAGTGGGACAAATCCGGTGCATGATACCATTTAGCGCATAGCAGCAGGGAGCTTCTCCTAAATATATTTCCATCTAGTTATCCCTCGGGACCGAATGCTCGAAGGAGCAATACGAGTCTGCAAGAAAACAAAAGAAGAACCTTTCATTAGTATAAGGAATAAAAGAAAAATAATCGAAAAATAAAAAGTTGCCACACCTACATAGCCACTAGGGTTCTTCACCCTAGACGAATGGTGTATTCAGGCTCACACAGTAAAGTGTGCTAATCAGCAACAGGCTCAAACAAATCAAAGGCATTCTCATTACCTAGAGCAAAAGTCATCATCTAATGCCACTCCAGGCCGACCCAATCATCAATATCCGTCCACTTATTATTATAAACCCCACTTAAAGAGCCAGCCATTTAGAGTGATGAAGAAAAAGGACTTAAAACAATTTCCAGAGAGAAATTATAAGATTCAAATACTTAAAGATGTGGAAAATGGGGAGGGATCACCCCCCCCCCCCTTCATAGAAGGTTAATAGATCTGCCAATCGACAACTGCCTTTTCCTCTTCCCAGGGAAGCCCAGGAGTCCATGCCATTGCCGATTCGCACCTCCTCAGACATACCAATTAGCAGTTCACCTAAACTTTTGTACAGAAAATGCCAACAAAATCCAGTAATTGGCCGAGAAAATCCTGAGAATTCCTAAAAAATTAAAAAAAAATATTACTCTCCCTTAAGAAATCCTTTTTTGGAGCACTTATCCCCCTTACAAACTATTAAAATCCCAAGAAGGATTAATCTTACACTTTTATCCCATGTCTACTCCACAACAGGACCAATGATGCGCTCATATCCAAGTCCTTTATAAGTTCCCCAATAATAACCATAACATATTCCCCAGCGAAGCTTCAACACAACATATTCCCCAATCAAGTTTAACCTAGCTAGAATAAAATATAGGCAATGCCTTCCCTAATGGAACTAAAAGTGTGCCTCCACCCTAAGATAATTCAATTTTTTTTACTAAGGAGATCTACTCCGCATATTATAACCACAAGTCCTCAGAATTGACCTCGGCCCTCAGAATTGGTCGTCACAACTTTGGGTTCTCAAAATTAACCTCGGCCCTCAGAATTGGTCACTACAACTAAAGGTCCTCAGAATTGACCTCGTCCCACAAAATTAGTCGTCACAACTTAAGGTCCTTAGAATTGACTTAGGACCATAGAATTAATAGACACCACTTAAGGTCCTCAGAATTAAACTTGACCCCTTAGAATTGATCGTCACAACTTTAGGCACTTAGAATTGACCTTGGCCTATAGAATTGGTCGACACCACTTAAGGTCCTCAGAATTGACTTCGAGCCACAAAATTAGTCGGGACCACTTAGGATCCTTATAATTAACCTCGATCCACATAATTGGTCGACACAACTTTAAGTTCATAGAATTGACCTCGGCCCCTAGAATTGGTCGACATAACTTTAGATTATCATAATTGACCTCGACTTGCATAATTTGTCATCACAACTTTAGGACTTCGGAAGTGACCACGACCCCGAATTGGTTGTCACAACTTAAGGTCCTTAAAATTAAGCTTGACCCTCAGACTATCTCATCACAACTTAAGGTCCTTGGAAGTAACCTCAACCCCTAGAATTGATCGACAGACTTAAGGTCCTTACAATTGACCTCGAGCCTCATAATTGATCTCAACCCCTAGAATTGGTCGACACCACTTTAGGTCTTCAAAATTAACCTGGACACTCAGAATTGATCAACACAACTTAAGATTTCAAAATTGATACCCTTAGAATTGGTCATCACAACTTAAGGTCATCGTAATTGACCTCGGCCCCCAAAATTAGTCATCACAATTTTAGGTCCTCATAATTGACCTCGGCCCATAGAATTGGTCACTATAACTTAAGGTCCTTAGAATTGACCTCAACTCACAAAATCGATCATCATAACTTTAGGTCGTCAAAATTAACCCTAGACCGTAGAATTAGTCATCCCTAGTAGAACTTTAAGTCCTCAGAACTGACCTCTACCCGCTGAACTAGTAACCCTATCCCCTTAGAATCAACCTTAACACCTCTTTGACCCATTGAATAGGTCATATTAGTTCCTTAGTTCCTTTGAATAAACCTTGGACCAGTGAAATAATCATCTTCATTCTCTTAGGTCCTTTGAATCAACCTCAATTCGCTGAATCGATCAACCTTATTCTTTAGGTCCGCAAAATTGACCCAAAACCCCTTTTCCCCAATATCGATGTGGTGTCTATTATTTGATGGTCTTCACTTATTCCAACCTCTCCCTTAGAGGGGCTCTGTAGACATCTTATTAGGACCACACTAAGAATATCCTTAGGACCCTAACACTTATCCATCCGTTATAAACCATGTGTCACATTTTAGGTGCTGATATGAAGGCCATCAAGCCCCGTTGAGCCCCGTTTGATTCTAGTTAACTATATTAATTGAGTAGAATATCAATGAATCCTTAAAAGGATATGAAATCCCTTTCCAACAGTTTACCCCATGCACAAATCAAACTTAAACTTTAGACAAACGATCCATTTTACTATCGAAAACTGATCTAGAGGCCACTGGGCGCTCCCATGGCCCCGTTTGACTCTAATTAATTTTCCATCTCGAGAGAAATATCAATCAATATTCAAAGTCTCTGAGTTTAATTTCTAATGGTCTACCTCAATTGGAAATTCTAACTTATGGTTTAGTCGAATGATCTATTTTACCCCGAAAACTTATCTAGAGGCCACATAGCACTCTCGGGCCCCATTTGACTCCGATCAACTCGCCAGTCTAAGCAAACCTGAATGAAATATTTAAGGGCACTTATTAACCTTTTCAATGGTCTACCCCTTTCATGAATCAGCCTTACGGTAAAAATGAATGACCCGTTTTAGTCCAAAGGGTCATTGGGAAATTTTGGGCCCCGATTAATCTTGGTCAACTCTCCGAATCGAACAAAGCTGAATGAAATCTCGATGGTCTCCGTATAACTTTTATAACGGTCCGCCTCATATGAAAATCAACCTTATGGTTGGAATGAATGATTCATTCTCTTAAAAAAACTTCTCGTTCAATGAGAAGTGTTAAGAACCAGGCTGCAACTGGTATTAACTCTATTCTCGATGAGATGTATTGTCAAGATTTCTCAAGTACCATTAGTGGATATGCCCAAATATTATATTATAATCTACATCGAGGAAAAATTTCCAAATTTTAGCAGCTCGTCGAATTATTCATCAGTAGTTTCTAATTCGGAGCTAATCCAATCAAGAGAGTAGCCCATCTATTGAGTGTTCGTTTGTGACCAATTTAAACACTTCGTGAGTACATAACTCGCTTCAATAATGAGAAGTTAGAGGTAGTATATTATGAAGAAAAAACTTCCATCACTGCCTTGATGAGTGGACTTCTTCCTAAGAAAATGTATTATGCCCTGGCAAAAGAACCTCCTAAATCGATAATGGAGCTAATGTCAAAGGGTGGTAAGATCATGAACACCGAAGAAGCAATGGCTACTAAACATGTTCCGGGAGCAAAAGTTAATAGCCAAAAGAGCTCGAAAAAGAAGGAACATAAAGATAAAAAATTCAAGAAGCCTAAAAAGTATGTGGAATATATCCCACTCACCATTGGTTTGCACCATATCTTGAAAGAAATTAGGGGGGCAATTAATTTTTTAAGTGTCTTGGGAAGTTGAAATCACCACCCAATCGGAGGGATAAGTCCAAACATTATGATTTTCACAAAGATCATAGGCATACCACTGATAATTATATTTCCTTAGAAAATGAAATTGAATTTCTTATTCGTCGAGGAAAGCTGACCAAGTTTATTAATTGAACATAAGGCCGGGACTCTAGAAGGAGACCATAATCCCCTTGTAAAGGCAAATATGATAGGAAAAGAGGTCAAGAAGATGACTCTAAAGATGATCCGAACTTTCTTAAAAAATGAGAGTCAGAGCTTCATATAAAGATGATATTCTATTATTGTTATTTTATGGTAGGATGAGACACTGGAGGTGGAGATGAAACTGTCAAAAGAAAGGCCTATTTCAATTAGGCTAAAGATTATTCTTACATTCAAGGGATCAACCTATCAGATTAGGTAAATGGTGGGCCTAGAAAGGTGAAGAAAGATGAGCTAGTCATTGTCTTCTCCAAAAATGACTTATCAGGGGTGCTTTACCCTCATGAAGACCAACTAGTTGTCACCTTCAGGGTACATGAGGCAAGGATTACTAGAACTCTAGTGGATAATGGTAGTTCAACTAATGCTATGTTTTACAATTATTTTGATAGCTTTCGAGTACGATATAGCAAATTAGAACTCTATCATAGGCCTTTAGTGGGTATTTTTCTGGAGAAAAAGGTTTATCCCTTGGGGACTATCAAATTGGAAGTCTTGATTTGCACTGGGCCAGCGAGAAAAATCAAGAAGATTCGGGTATTCATCTTAGACAAGAATATTCAGTCAACCTATAGCATGATCCTTAACAGGGTCAGCTTAATGAGGTGTGAAGCAATATCGTCCACATTTCATCAGTGCTTGAAATACTCGACTCACTATAGTGTCGGTGGAGTAAAGGATAATCAGGTGGAGGCCAGAGAATGCTACTATACTTCAGCGTACCATGTTGAGTTCAATAAAAACACCACCACCTATCAAATTGATAATTTGGACCCTCGAGAAGAAGATGATTTTGTCAAAGGATAACTTGTGGAGGCCACAGAGACAATAATATTGAATAATGAAAAACTATTGAGGACTATTCGTATTGGCTCAACATTAAAACCATCTCCCAAATAAGAATTAATCACATTCTTTATAGAGCGAAAAAATGTATTTGCATGGAGTCATGAAGACGTCAGGAATCGACCAAAACTTTATAGGTCATGAGCTCAATATCATTAAAGATGCCAAGCCGATCAAGCAGAAGTGAAGGGCGTTTAGTTATTAGGAGAATGTGACTATCCAAGAATGGATTGAATAAATTGTAGAAGGCTAACTTCATATAACATGTAAAATACCCAGACTAGTTAGCTAATGTGGTGATGGTGAAGAACAAAAAAGGTAAGTGGTGTATGTATGTAGATTTAACTGACCTCATTAAAGCATGCCCAAAAGATCACTTTCATTTTCCAAGGACTGAGCAATTGGTAGATGCCACAATAGGTCATGATTTACTAAGCTTCATGGATGCCTACTCATCTATAATCACATTAAAATAAAGCGTGAAGATAAGGAGAGTACGCCATTTATCACTAATTGAGATAGTTACTGCTCCAATGTTATGCCTTTTGGGCTCAAACATGTTAGAGAAACGTACTAAAGGCTGGTGAACAAAGTTTTTGAGGAAAGAATTAGAAAGAAAATGGAAGTATATGTAGATGACATACTCACCAAGAGTAAGAAAGTCGTCGACCATATCAAATATCCGAGCCAAACATTTAATCAACTTGCGAAACATCAGATGAAGCTCAATCCGAACAAGTGTGTCCTTGATGTATAAAAAGGAATGTTCTTCAAAATCATTATAAATCAGAGGGGAATTGAGGCCAACTTGGATAAAATCAAGTCATTAATTAATATGCAGTCTCCCACATGCAAGAAAGATGTATAGAAACCGATAAGAAGGATAGCTTATCTCAATCGATTTATCTCCCGAGCTACTAACAAGTGTTTTCCATTCTTTAAGGCACTTGAAGAATTTTTTTCATGGAATGAGGAATGGAAAAAATCTTTTCAAGACCTGAAGTAATAATTGTGATCCCCTCTATTTCTTTCCCAATCACTTATGGGAGAGAAATTATATCTATAATTTGTTGATTCATAATCTGTTGTCAGCTCCACATTAGTTTGGTTGGAGAATATAGTGCAAAAGACAATATATTACACCAGTATGTCCTTTAGGAGGGGAGAAATTAGTTATCCACGCTTGGAAATATTGGCCCTCACTCTTATTGAAGCATCAAGAAAAACAAAACCGTACTTCTAGGCACATACATAGTGGTTTATTCATATTTTCATTTGCGCTAAGAAATCCATAAACTAAAAAAATTAGGGAGATTGATAGCTTGGGCTGTGGATCTAGGAGAGCATGAAATCCTTTATGAGCCGAGAACCGCATTGAAGAGGCAATTTCTAGAAGATTTTGTTGTTAATTTCATGTACCAAGAAACAGTTGTTAGCCCAAGTTTTCCTACCGAGCAGACTTCCTTGGAATAGAGATCAACTCCAAAGCAGGTCAAACTGCAAGAAAGTTTTACAACTGATAAACCTGAGATATTTGTCGCGCAAAAATAACCCAACAAGATGTCAAGAAGAGAAAAAAATTATTTAATCAAGGAGTCTTATTTTGAAGGACTTTTGATGATGGCATTCCATTTTGGAAACTGTATATATATGGATATTCAGGCATTACTAGCAGTCACTACACCAAACTGGGCGATTGGTTATGATTTTTTTTCCCGACCATTGGCTGTGGGTCGCTGATTTGGTCCGTGACCAAATCGGGCATGACCATCTTTAATGGTCACAGTCCAAATCCCTGACCAGATCATTGATCACGAATCTCAAGGGTCATGGAAATTGGTCATGGACACTATTCGTGACCCATACACACGCCTGGTCATGGCCTTAGGCCGTGACTCACCTTTTAATTTACGCGAATGTTCACGATGCTGGTCACGGCTCAAAGCCGTGACTAATCCTTCGACGTATGAAAATGGTCATGGACATTGTCATGGACCTAGACCTTGACCCATACTTTGATGTTCCCAGAATGGTCATGCCCTAGGCCACGACCCATACTTTGATGTTCCCAAAATGGTCACGGTCCTAGGTCGTGACCCCTTTTATGCACGATAAAAAAATAGAGATGGTCATGAACTATGGCCCTGACCATTTTTAACTATATTAAAAAAAATATTGGGCTAAATTTTCTCTATTTTTTGGACATTATAAAACCTGTGTAATGTAAACCCCACACGACCATAATGCTAAACAATAAATTGTAAAAGCCCGCGTGGTCACAGGACCCCCAGTTTGAGAGAACGACAATATTGTGAAATTTGGGTCGTGCTCTTAAACCTCGGGTCCCGTGGCCACGCGATCGGTTCCTACGAGCTACGTTGGTCCCGTACAAGTTGTTTTCACTACTCACGAGGCCATATGGGGGTGTTTCGGGGTTTCTCCATCTAACAGCATATTTTTAAGCCTAAGTGTAGATATTCTGAAATTTGGGTCGTGCTCTCAAATCGGGGGTCCTGTGGCCATGCGGTTGGTTCCTATGAGATACATTGGTCTTGTGCGAGGTGTTGGCACCCTTCATGGGGCCATATCGGGGGTGTTTATTGGTTTCTCCCTCTAACAACCTATTTTTAAGCCGTATATATTCTCGGTCTCCTGGTAGTTCAGTATCAAATTGTTCATTGTGCGCAATATTGTCTACATAGGTTGGTCATTTTAATAGTGGTGGACTCTGTAAGTATCATCAATTAGGTTGATCCGTGGAATATCTATTGGAGAATCATTTTCCACTTCCACTCACTGGTGTTATGTTACGCAATCTGTTAGCGTTTCTTTTCATTAAACCATATATCCACTTTTTTGGCTTTTAAATCAATGAAATATTATGTCCCATTGATGCCTGTTACAGCAATAGGGTTTTTCATTTTTATCCATTTTTTAGGAGGTAAAGCATTAGGTCTACAAGAACATATTGATGCTCCTGTATCAATTAATTTGCAAAGACTATATGGTTTATAATCTGCAAAATTGAAATAACCTAATACATAAGTATATCTTCTCTTTCCATGGCTTGGTGAGAAGATTATTTCTTCTTTTCCTAATTGGAAATGATAAATTTGACTGGATTTTATATTATCTTCTTTTAGATAATTTGTTCCAGGTAAAATTGGTACTTGTATATTTTTCATAGCAATAGGAGGTTTACTATTACTACTACTCTCGCCTTTTTAAAGGTTTTTTCCTTTTAGTTTTTCCCAATCATTGTCAGGAAAATTCTTTTGCCAATTTTCTGATTGTTTATTTTTAAAATAAACATTATTACCAGATACTCGTAATTCAACGCTGTTTCGTTGTTTTTCAGGTGGCGCTTCTGTAATTTGGGGTAGTATCCATTGTTTTGGTACTTCCCAATCTCTCTAGTTGATTAATCTAGGCTGTATTGCCGAATCAAATGGTCGAGGTTCAAATATTTCTATAATATTTCTATCCACATTCTGTGTATTAGTATGTGGTAGAGTTGTCAATTCATGGATTGTTTTCCAAAGTATTGACATATTTCTAGAGGTATCTTTCATTCCTATCCCTTTGGTTTGGATTTTTATAATGGCAGATTCCTCAATATTTGGATCATCAATTAATATGAAGAAATTTGGTTTTATATTAAACCAAATAACTCCATTCACCAAATTGGATTGGATTCCTCCAATTATGGCATTCATAAGATTACTGAATCTTTTGTCTAAGACCAGTATAGCTATGGGTGTATCCATACCTTGTCTAAATAAGGCAGTAATACATATTTGAATAAATCCGATATGAATATATTTTATATTTGGGTGTATTTTCTTCCATCTTTTCATCTTTTTTAAATCAAAGAGTTTAATATCTCCTGTTTCATCATCTGTTGAGCCAGCAATAGTATTACCATTAAATTGTTCAAATATTCTTGTTGAGAATAATTTGAATTTTGATAATTTATAGACATCTTCCTTTTTTATAAGTTGTCTTTGATTATCAATTTCTTGTAACTGTTCGTTGGTAAAAGTGATTTCTTCTCCAACTATTTCACGAAGGGCTATTGTTTGTAGCTCATCTTCGCTACTACCTCGTACTTCTGCATTATTATACATAAATACGAGTTCTTCATCAGATGTTTTTGAATCAAATTCAAGTTCATATAAAATTTCATCAGAATTATTAGAAATATCAGAATCAGATGAATCTTCCCCATAAAATATTTCTAATTCTTGTTCTTCAAGAAATTTTATCATTTTATTTGCAATTTTTCCTTTTTTAGGACAATCAGGTTCATAATAACCTTCTTCGTTACAAATGTAACAACGACACTTATTTTTTAGAAGTGGTTTTTTAGAAGGTTTCTTTGTCCTATATATTTTTTATTCTATGAAAAAGATGATTTCTTTTTCCAAGGTTTCCATTTAAATTTTCTCTTTCGGGAATATTTGAAAGTTCTAGGAGGTGGATTACATCCTATCTTCCAATTTTCTTTTAAAATCTTATCACAACATTTATAACCAGCTTTATTATTTGTGATTTGATTTTTAACTTGCTTGTTGGCTTTTATTTCAATACATTTTTCAGATATTTCTCTTAATACCCAATTAATGCCAAAGCCAAGATTGTCACCCTTCTCGATAGTTTTTAACCAAGAAGGATAACTTTTTAAAGAAATTTCATCCCATGGGTTTGGGAGTTTGTGGAAGAATTTATCTAGCCAATGAATATTTTTTGGAGGCTTTAGTTTGAAATAATACTTTTTATATATTTCAACAAATTCTTCAAATTGACAAATGTTACATAATTCTAGTTTAGATAATATATAGCACGCATCTTCTTGGGTTCTGGGTTCTCCAGTATATCCAGTCATATTTTCTTTAATAATATCAACAAATCCTTTTAGTATTTCATCAAAATATTTGAAGTTTTATAGGAGCTCATATTTTTTCTGAATTCCTTTTGCTGAGTTTTCCCATTGTTGCAACCATTGTAAAACATCTCCTTGAAGTGTTGCAGCAAGGTAGTCTAAAAAAATTTCTTTAGACCATGTACTCTTATAATTAGTAATGAGTATAGACATGGATTTTTCCCACTCATCTATAGTTTGTTATTGATCTTTAAAAGGTACATGCCTTAAATCAAGATAAATACCATGTTGAGATATATTTTGTTTGTTCAAATTATTTCTTCTTAAGAAAAAAGGATTTGGTTCGTCCTCATTCTTAGTATTACTTGTAGAAGCTGTAGAAGTATTGACTGTTTTAACAAAATCTTCTTTTTCATTTTTATATGCAGGGGTTTGCATATAATCTTCAAAGGCTTCCCAATTTTGGAATTCCTGAAGTGGTTCTTCAACCTTCTGTTTTCCATCAATTGTATTTACTACATGTGGTGGAAAATCTTCTTCATCAGAATGAATATTGGTTTAATTCATACTGATAATGTTGTAATAGTTTTTAATTTTCCAAATATGTGGTTTCTATTTGTTCAATGAGTTTATTACGTTCTGAGACAATTAATATCAAATCTTTATATAGATGTCTCCAATAATCTAATAATTCACGAACGTTTATATATTTTCGGTGTAATTAAATTCTTCTGTTTGAAGAGCTTTAATTTCTTCTGAACCATAATATAACCTAGTAATTTTATTATCCCCTGGGTTATTCATACCAGTTTGTTCTGAGTTTTGATTATCAATTTTGTTTAATAGATTTTCTATTTTTTGTTTAGTCTCCTCTTTTAAGTCCAAGTTTGAAACCGTTTCGAGTTGACTAATTTTTTGATCAACTTTGTTTAAGTTGAATTCAATATAGTCTAGTTTCTTTTCTACATAGTTTTGATTTATTATCTGACGTCTTTCAGTTCGTTTTACCCAACTAAAGACTATATCAATTAGGCTATTTAAAGTAGTACTTATCTTACTACTATCATTTTTAGATTTTTTATCTATATCTAAATTAGGATTATACATAGACTCATCTTTTTGTAACCATGGTGCTAAACATTGTAAATTATTATTATTATTATTTGGATCATCCTTATCAGGTTCCATTAGTACCTAAGACCTCCTATTATATGTTGTTTTAGGTACCCAAAACCGATTTTCCTAACGCCAATTGCTAACTACAGTAGCTTTTTGGCAAACGAAAATATGGGCTTTGAAACAATAATACGTATATGGGTTTTATGAAACTTTAAAGATTTTCAAAATAATATAATATTATTACTATGTTTAATTCACCTTAATTACAAAACAGATAGACACACAATTATTTATGTAAAACTAAGATTAAACGATATTTCATACAACAATTATTACGGCACTTAGTTCCAATAACTCTATATTTTACTTTAAAATTTTCTCCAGAAACATAAGTTCTATGATAGAGTATAATAGTTTCTACTTTAACATTCATATTAACATAATAACATAAGCATAATTAAAATACTAACCTTTGATAACAAGGCTCTGATACCAATTACACAAGTGCGGAAATGATAGGAATATTATTAATACAAACTTACTATTATTATTACAAGTGGAGAGAATATTACAAGAAAGAGAGAAAGAAAGATTCCGAAGATTAAAGGAGGAATATGATTTGAGATGAAGGAGAAGCTCTCCTTTTATATCCTCAAAAAGCTAACCTTATCTTTATCTAAATGAATAAACAAAGAAAGGAAAAGAAAAACGTGGGTTGCCGAATACAAAAGTCGTAAAGTGCACAGTAAAAAGTACACAGTAATTCTTAATAATTAAAAAAGTAAATAGTAACTAATTTGGATGTTTTTGTTTTAAATGTCCAAATCGTCATTGCATGTGTCAGCTGATTACTGACCGTATGCAGGCCCCACTACGTGTGCTGGATGATTTGCAGTCGTCTATGTGGGTTAACTTATTTTCATCCAATTTTCAAGCATCAAATGCGTTGGCAATATTGGCCTCAGCAACATAATCGAAGGACATACTGTCGTTAGGACTGTTATTTGGAGGACCATGAAATTGTGTTGCCTCATATTCCTCTGCATGGCTTAGTTTCTCATAAGAACATCAAAATTATTTTTGCTGTTCAAATTATTTAGAAACTCCCTTACAGTCGCTCGTTGTTCAAACGAGGTCGTATAGTTTATCGGAAAATCAGTAACAAATAGTCTTCGTCCATCAGTTACCATGAATTTTAAAGATATTTATCGATAATAATAATCTGCTAAATTTGAAATATTGATCAGGTTTTGTGACCAATATCTAGTTGTGTCTAATAGGTCCAATGGTAGCGGTATCTCCAAATTCTGTTCAATTTCGTCCCATTCATAATCCTCAGTGGCTCTGAGGTGCCAGATTTGGTAAGGTTGATATAAAAATTTCTCGAGCCCGCCAGCCAATTGTGCTCGTAATATGAAAGGACAAATAGCGAATATATTTATACTTGCTTTTTGCCAAAACATGATAAACCAGGGTTTTGATCATCATGGGTAAAAATTCAAAATTTTTGAAGCAACATATACTTGAGAAGATTAGTTTGTTTACCAATCCCCACTCAATGGCCTCAATATCCCAGTATGGGTAACCTTCTTCAGTAACAAAATGCAGTTTTGGCATTTCATCACTATAATTTAAACTTTGCTCAAAATGGAGTAAAAGACTTTTTATCTTTTGCTCGTGGTCCTCTATTTTTGATAAAATCTCCATTTGAAATAAAGGACGTGGAAGAAGTGCCTTTTCTTTTTCAAATAGGCAAATTCTTCGAATAGTATTGAAGATTTTATCTGAAAAATCATTTTCCAACAATTCTGCAGAATCCAAAAAAAGTTTCAATTTTTCTAGAGAAAAGTCTTCATTTTCATAATTTAAGGTTTTCAAAATCTTGAGACTAAGATTTTTAAACTTATCGAAGGTTTCTGTTTGTTCAGCAATCTTGTCAGCTAGGATACTCATGTTTTTTCTAAAATCTTTTCTTTTGTCTCGAAGATGAGATTTCCATGCTTCGTTTAAAGGTGTATACAAATCACAGGGGATTCCTGGATTATGAAAATCAGAAGTTTCAGTATCGAGGAGGCTTTCCTTGGTCTGAAGTTTTGAAAACTGGTAAATCATATTAGGAGGTCCTAACTGTTTCATCCAATTTTCCCAAGTAGTTATGGCTTCTGGCCTAGTATTAAATTTTTGCTGACATGCACCAGGAAATTTATTTACTTGCATAAAACATTGGTTCCAATTACATAGAAGCCTGGATTTCTTCCACTGAACACAACGTACACAGGATATGGTTTAGATTGTGTACTGGAAGATGCTTTCTGGGTTTTTGCCTTTAGCAATAGTGACCCAATCGCCTTTTAATTCTCCTGGATGCTTATCTCCCACTCTAAAAAAGAAATAAAAATAATCCATTTGTTTAGTGGTTTTGATAAAATATATTTCAAAATATTCCACTTGTTTAGTGGGTAGTATTTTAAAATATTTTAAAATATTCCACTTGTTTAGTGGGTTTCTAAAAACTCTACTTGGTTAGTAGGTTTTTCATCATAGTTCCTGCTAAGATAATTTTCAAGAAAATTATTAGTACCCTTTAGATGTTCAACTTCAAAAGTATAAATAGCAATTTGGTTGAACCATTTAAGTCTTCTTCCTTCTAAAATATTTCTTTTATTTATTAGGAAGTCTTTTACAGCTTTATTATCTGTCCTGACAATAAAGTCTTCGGGTGCTAAGAAAATATGGAATTTTTTAATAGCAAGCTTAATTGCTAATAATTCCTTTTCGAAAATATTATAATTCAATTCATTTGGTTTAAATTTCCCTGAATTATATCCACATCAATTCATGTTTTTGAATTGATTTTGGGATAGTGGTTTTCTTACCACGAATACCAAAATTATTGGAAGGATTGCTTTCATTCCAATATTCTGTAGGAATTGCTTTGAGAACACATCTCTAGCAATTATCCGAAGCATTAGTTTTCAATATTAATTTATCTCCTGTTTTAGGAAAATAAACTTTTGGACAACTATTAATAATCTCTTGTTTAATTGTTTTAATAACAAGAGTATCATTATCACTCCAGGTAAAAACTTCATCCTTTTTAAGTTTTTCAAGAAGTGGTAATTCTTTTTTAGATAATCCTTTTATGAAATTTCTTCCATAATTAAGGATTCCTAGGAAACTTTGTAATTATTTTTTATCCAAACTTTCCTCATTATAATCTCTTATTTTAGAGATGATATGATCTTGTAATTGTAGTCCATCCTGGTTTAGGATTATGCCAAGAAAATTAATTTCTATTTTTTCAACATCAATTTTCTTTGGTGATAAAATAATTCCATGTTTTTGGAATTTTTCACAAATAATTTTTAGATGATGTCTATGCTCTTCCACTATTTTGGAAAAAACAAGAATATCATCTATATAGACAACACAAAAATCTTTAAGGTCTTTAAAGATTTTGTCCATCCATCTTTGATATACCTGAGGAGTTGTGTTTAGTCCAAAATGCATAACATTTCATTGATAGTGTCCTCTAGGAGTACTAAAGGCTGTCAATGGTTTGGATTCTTCAGTTAATTTTAACTACCAAAATCCTGATTTACAATCGAATTTGCTAAAGAACTTTTTTCCTTTAGTTTGGTTAATTAATACATCCTTTCTTGGGGTGAAATAACCATCAAACTCTAATTGTTCATTTAATCTTTTATAATTTATAACCATTTTAGCTTTTCCTCTTATAACTTCACTGTGTTTTCTCGCCATGAAGGCGGGGCTAGAGTGTGGACTTATTGTTTCTTCAATAAGATTTATTTCCAATAATTCTTTGATTTGTTTATCAAATTCATCTATATCATTTATGGTATAGATCATTGGTTTTACTCTTATAATGACATTGGGATCTCTTAGTTTGAGATTACGATATCTTGGACTTTTGTCCCATAATTTTAATGGGTTTTCACTAAGATTATCTTTTAGAATAGTATAAAGTCAATGAGTTTCTTCAAGGGCTTTAATAAAAGGAGTTATATCCCCTTTTTTAGTAGGGCAAAAATCTCTTTCGCACTTATATTTATGTTGTTGTAGTAAAGGCATTTTTACTACATCTTTATTAAGGGTTAAATTTATTGTTCCCTCATCAATACTTATAGGCAAATATTTTGAGATAAAATTATTGCCTAAAATAAAATCTCCATGCATTTTTGGAAAGCATAAGATTTTTGGAATAATGAATTATAAGGTACATGTTTTCACCATGGTGTGTCCATTTGTTATAATCTTGACAAATTCCCCACTTTATTACTTGTAACTCAACAACTTCTAAATATTTATATTTTTTGTTAATAAAATGGGTGCATGGACATGGAATCTTCTCACTTTTAAGGTTCTTAAAAGCATAGCTAATAAATTCTTGAATGCCTTTAACATAACTATTAGCTATTCGATCAGTCTCCCCCATCCACTCTTTGTATTGTGGAAAATCCATTTAATAATCTTCAAATTGTAGTCCTCTGTTAACATGAAAAAATAAATATAAGTTTGCATAGTAAAGAATTAATATAGTGTCAAAGCAAAGCACTAATATAGTGTCAACAACGCACCAATCAATCAAACTATGCAATAACTTAAATACAAGAACACATCAATCTATGATACTACACAACCACTTAAACTCAAATTAAATAAATTTGTCTAGTGATATTATTACATCATAAGAAAAATATTACTACCTCTTCATCAAACGATAAACTAGAGAAGTGTTAAAAGAGTTTAAATAATTTTTCAACAAATTCCCTTCTCCGCT
Source organism: Sambucus nigra (assembly GCA_949130495.1). NCBI lineage: Eukaryota > Viridiplantae > Streptophyta > Magnoliopsida > Dipsacales > Adoxaceae > Sambucus > Sambucus nigra. Next base: position 390,966,145 of record OX422223.1, read on the forward strand.
GGCGACGTGCACTGGAGTATCTTCACAATCGACATGTACTTTATCAACCAGGATCTGACACTTACCCTCCTGCAAAGGCCGATTATGTACTAAATTCCCTACTTGCGTGGAGATGAGCGTGCACACCTCAACGGCAAATTTACCACCCAGGTCCTTCATATAGTATTTCTCACCATAGTCAGCGTGGGTTGTTGACGATGATCCAAGACCTGTGGCATGCTGAGGCGCTGAGAAAAGGAATGTTGAAGGAGGAACCGACATCTGTCGGGGGAATGGAGATGGAGGAAAATTTTGAGGAGGGGAGGGAAACCGAGATGTATTGGGGGTTTCAGGGGCATATGACGGGTTAAAAGGGTCATAATTTGTGAATGTTTATCATTTACGCCTCCCAATTAATTTTGAAGCCCATTACATCCCCTTCAGTCCTAGAATGACATTCTTCGTTGGACGAGAAACATTTATTAATAGAATAAAGCTCGTCCACGAGGAGTACGACGTGTTTGAATCTTGTTTTTCACATATGTGACTCCAAACCTCTCATCCTCCCTCTATTATCCTTCCCCAAGGTCTGTGCAAGGGCATCATTGTCAATGTTATCGAACGAGCTTGAAGCTATCTGACTAATCATTGACTCTAGAGTCTTGGCCAAGTGAGGAGGGAATTTATTATCTTTATCTCATCTTGCATGCACATACAAGGTTGCCCTATTCGGTGGCTTTCCTTCATCTGGGCTGCCTTTTGTCTTACTCTAACACTCGTTCTTCAAATCTTCATAAGATTTCGAGCTAAGCCGATGGGCATTAGGTTTTTTGGCCCATGTTCTGCTTGTTTTTCTCCCTTTGTAGCATTTTCGAGTCCTTCGCCTCATTTTCCAAAAAAATCATTCCATTTGACAACTAACATCTCAACGTTTGAAGGGACTTTGTCTTTAATCGCCAAAATGTCGAAGCTCTAAGATCCCTTAGGTAAATGCTTTTGCCTAAGGTTTGTCCGATATGTTCGAAGTTGTCCAGCATAAGGAGAAAGAACCTTATTTTTTGAGTTTACGAAAAATGAAAACCGTTTGTTGAGTTTCTTGTAGATGTCATCTTTAATAGCTTTATCTATGAGGTTTCAATTGTCAACTCCTCCCACTCCCACATTCATTTTTTCCAAGTACAAACACTGGGCTTTAAATTATTGAACGTGTTTCTTATCCCTAGTGGGGTAATTTCCCAATAGAGAGAACCCAGTGAGCTTCTTCTTAACTGATCCGACAATTTTAGGAGCGTTGGGTGTGTCTGTTGGATTAAAAGGAGTATATGGACTACTACAACTAGGAGTAGGGGAGTCAAATATTGGTGGACTTGAGTATTGCTCACCAATTGATGATGAGAATTTTTGTTGTGCTGGTGTCACGTCCTAGACTAGAGCGTTATTTCCATTATCGCCCGACATTATCTACAAAAATAATAAAAGTTTAATGTGTATCTATAATAATAGATGGATAATTTCAAAGTTCGATATTCAATTATAACTAACAAAATAAATGTTTTGATAATATATTATAATCTACCTTTTCATGGTAATAAAGGTTCAATGTGTCTGATCTCCATCCAGTCGGGATTTGTTTTTAAAAATCTATGGATTTTTGCATGTGACAAATTAGGAGGAAGCGTATCTATAATGGATGCATAGATGTCAGCAACATGAACTCAAAATCTCATCCTCTTCAGCATATTGGCGAGATTGAGTTTGACATGGATGTGTCGCGAGACATCACAGTCTTCGGCAATGCTCTTTGTACGTAATTCTATCCGTAATGGGTGAATTTTTTTTCTTCCTTCTCTAACAACGTAACCAAGGTTAGTGCTGTATCAGGATTATCTACTCGAAATATATATTGTACAACTTCATCCTAACATTTTGGTAGGGAAAATAGAATACGATTGAACGAGCACTCTTGTTGGAGATGAACTCCATGGTTTACAAGGTAGCTAAATTGTTCAATCTTCCCACTCCCATACCAATAAATCGGAGTACCCTCTGAATGATGCTCATTAATGAAAGAGGTACAAGTGTGATCCAAACTCTTGTTGCCATTTATTATCACCGTGACTCATTTTTCCTGAGAAAAATGAACGATGGCGTGAATATTATTCCTATAAATAATGGCTCTAATGAATCTCTAACTAGTTATTATGTACGAGGACATGGATCCCGTTCACACATACACACAACAATACACACAAAGATCAGGGATCCCGTGACTACGCGATCAGTTCTTACGTGTTACATTGGCCATTTTGTGGCTGTTTTACATAAATATATATGAATGCGATTATGGAGTCACTTTGGGTCGAATACTCCCAAACTAGACCTCACTTTTTTAGGCCTTATAATTTCGCAACTGACATAGCTTGTAAATGAAGATGAGAATGGTACAGCCCAGGTCGGGAAAATATTTGTGACCCGACCTTTGATTTCCTTCGCACAACAGTTACTTTCTTGCTCATATTAAGTCTTCGCTTTACAATGGAAATTACCACCAATAATATGTCATTTGAGAAGGAGATCATGGAATCAAACTATAGCTGCATAACAAGCCTTAGTTCCCCTCACTCTCCTCAATAAAGTCGAGCTCCACCATCTAAAATCAATAATGGGAAAACTTGCTATAGTTGTAAAACGGTAGGGCACTGGTCCAAAGACTGTCTAGATAAAACTCCAAATAAACCAGTGGAGCCATGTAGTCTCCCATGAGTGAATCCCGTGTATGTGTGTGTATCTCACCGTTAATTTATTAGGTTTTGAATACCTACTTTTGTCATTTAAGCCAACAATCCCAAAAATCAATCCTAACATCAACCCTAAAATTAACCCTTACAAGCATTAGTCATAAAATTAACCCTTACAAACATTAGTTATAAAATTAATACCTTACAAACATTACCCCTAAAATTAATCCCGAATTAAGCATCAATATTAAAGGAGAGGTATTTTTTTATATTTCAGCCCCAATCTTAAACTAACATTAGTCATATATTTTTTTCTAGAATACACACACACGCATATAGTATACATATATAGTATACACATATACATATACACAATACACACATATACAATATACACACATACATACACAATACACACACATACACATAGAAACACACACACACACACACACACACACACACACACACAGAAATACACAAACAAAAATAAGAAAGGCATAAAATATTACCTTTGAGATTGAGAGAGAGCTTGAGATTGAGATTGATATTGAGAGGAGCCAAATGTAATACCTCGTATTTTTATGGCTTTTAAATTTAGGGATTTATTAAATTTAATTGGAGTTGTTAATTTAATATTAATTCAAAAATCTACTTTAAATATTTACTAGTGTGATGAGAGTTAGTAATTGTTGGGAAATTGTTGGATATTGCATAATGAGTAAAGTAACATGTATAATTGAATTTATTAAAATTGTCACGAGTGAATAAAATGATAATTATGGAAATTAATTCGGGGCGTGCCTGTATCGTGTCGGGACTAAATTATTATTATAATAAGTGAATAAATTATAAGTCACCCGTATGATCATTTTGAGTGCGTTAACGTGTTCGGAAGGGTCGAGATAGTTAGAAAAGTGTACCCGGGGGTAAAGTTTGGGTCTCGGGGCATTTTTAGGCCTAATTGAGATCCCGGGGGGTATTATAGTCATTTTATATTTTTGGGTAATTAAACCCACGAATTTTCCTAAGATATATCAGTTATTAGAGGTTATCCTTTAGGGTTAACGATCACAGAATATAAGAATGGCCATTAGATAAGAAGGTAGAAAGCTTTCCAAGAAATTCAAGGCCAAGAACTCATTTGATTGCACCACCACCACCGCCAAAACATAGATCGTAAGATGAGGAACGCAGCCATATCCTCTTCATCAACAAATCAGACATTAGAATCCCAGGTAATTATCTATCTTTCTTTGATTTTAGTTAATGTTTCACCCATGTTATATTAGGATTGTTAAACTCATGTTTTATGGAAGAATTGGATGATTTAGAGAATTTAAATCCCATGTTTTAGAGGAAATATATATGTTCTGGAAATCTCAACATATGTAGAGGAATACCCATGAAATTGTATTGGTTCAGAAGTAAGAAATCTGGAAAAAGAAATTTGAAGAATGGAAGTTTAATGAAGAAATAGGGTTCTCGATAATTATGATGATTTACCCCATTAAATCAATGCCTTTGATGAATTTGTGCATGTTTCACGTAGGAAATCATGCATATAAGTATATGTAACCAGTAGTAAGTTTATTTGGGAGTTTGGGGATCGTTAATGAAGTTTTGGTTGAGGTTGGAGAAGAAAATCCGTAATTAAAAATAATAGAATTCGGAATACCTGCTTGATCTATCGTTCGACCAAAGAATATCGATCGATCGACCCTCTTGAAAAACTGCATGTTTTTCCCCTTTTTTGTTTAATCCGGATAAAATACGTAGGAACCCTTGAATATCATTTAAATAGTATAATGGGTCATGAAGAGGACCAGTAGGGTTTAAGTAGACTCCGTTGAGTGAAATTTAATATGGGATGAAATTGTGGGTTAACGGGGGGTTTAGTCACACATTGGAAACTGTGCGTACGTTCACTAAAGAATTTAGAGACTCATGAAAGACTTAGACCAGAAGGTTAGAGAGGGTATACCTATTGAAATTATAATTTAGTAGGAAGGAATACTTTGAGAGATGAGAAGTATGAAAAAATTATAAGTGAGAATAAAAGAGATGAATCCTTTATGCGAGATAATAGGGTAAAATTGTACTAAGTACGGTTAATAATAATTATTATGGGTCGCGAGTGAACCAAATTGGAAAATTGGAATATTTATATATATGGCTGTGTGTCTGTGCATATACTAAATATTATTTGTGAATAATCATACCCGCCCTACTTACTATCACGGAGGTTGCTGCGCCGGGATAGTCTTATCTCGATGGGACCTTTATGGGGGATATTGACTTGTATTCTAGAACATAGGATTCCTTGGTACAGACTATCTGAGATTGATAGTCAGACGGTCCTAAGAGACGTGAGGGGTATGTGCTGACCTCTTAGTGACTTGGAATTATGCTTACCGTCCATTTTGTGTGTATTGTGTTAATACAGTTCGAGAGTGTTTCCGAACTAATATTTCTCTTAGTATGAGAGATAAGGGGACTTGATAGCAGAGTATGCCAGCACTATAGATTTAATGTGGGGTGCCGATAGTATATATATTATATGAGTGATTAATATATATACATATATATGGAAATATTCTATTGTGCGTATAAGTAGTTAAGTATCTAATAAATGCTCCAAACTTTATATAAGTGTTCGGGATCTTTGTAACGGTACTCAGGTACTCTAAGTAACATAAGTAATCATGAAAAGATTGATTCCTTATACTAAATATTAGAACCATGTTATTTCTAGAGATAAAATTTTATGGGGAAATAAGTTAGATAGACTTATGAGGTTTAGTAATACGGTAGGCGTGCACACTAGATGAGAGGTGAGAATTTTCAAGAGAGTGTCGCATACTAACATGGTTGTTGCATTAGCCGGTAAGCATTTTAAATACTTGCTAAACTATTTTAAAATTGTTTCACACTCGGGCTATGACCCGTTTCCTGTCATTTTTATCTCTCTCTTGTATATATATGTATGTATTACATGTGCCAAGCCACAGGGGCGTCATGCATAGGTTCTTTGGATTGGACATGCTGCAGCTTATGTGGGAGTTGCAGGCCTTTGCCTTAGACTACCTCATCATTGATTCTGTTCTTGTTTTAGTTCTGCTTAGTTAGGACATGTGTCGCCCGTTTTCCTTTTTCCGTTTGGATTTGTCAGGGATTTATGTTTATTTATATTTAGAGTATTCAGTAATCTTTGGGAGTTAACTCTTGTCAGGATGATTTCATATATGGTTCGTAAACTTGGTTTGGTTTATCTAGATGGTTTAATTCTTGTGTGTTAATTTTCATCCTTAGTATTTATGTGATTCTTAAACTGTTGTTTATTAAAAAGGTTTTCATATTGGAATTTAATAAAATGAATATAAGACTTTAAATTGTTTTGACACTTAGCTTAATTATTTAGGGTGTTTAAATTGGAAATTTATTTTGCGACAGTGATGCTAAGAATGAACTAACCATTCACCTTGATTTTTAATTTAATAAAGGTCTGATCACCCGGTATTTAATTAGGAGCGGTGTCATAGGTGGTATCAGAGCATCGGGTTCTAGTGTCCTTTAGGATCTGTACAGCTTATTTCGCTTCCAACTTAGCGTCTTTGATATAGAGCCCTATTTTTAGGACTGTTGTATTCTTGTGTTTACGCTTACGTCTTCAACTATTTGAGATTTGATAATAATTGTAGACTAATAAACTTCCTTCTCATTTCAGATGCCTCCGAGACGCAACCCCGAGACAGGAATGCTCAGCCCGAGCAGCCAGCAGCCTTATCCTTGGGTGTTGAGCAGGTCATAGCATATAGAGACTCCCAATTAATTATCAATCGGGTGCTTCAAATATTTAAAGTCAAGGGGGATCACATGATAATGTATTTTTCCAAATTTGTCGAAGTCATATCTAAATTCTCAACAACCAAGATTATCTGAATGCCAAGAATTCAGAATGCCCAAGGAGATGCACTTGCTTGGCTAGCCTCAACGACCATGATAGAGCTCAGAAGAACCATTCTGGTAAAATTCTTACACATAGGAGCATATAGGAGGAAGTTGTTAATTTAATCTCCTTAGAATCAGGACCCTCGTGGATGGATCCAATAAAATATTACTCTGACAAGGGTTTACTTTTTGCAGACCGTAAAAAAGATTAAAAGTTGAGGTAAAAAATAGCTAGTTATGTGCTAGAGGGGAGAGTATTGTATAAAAGAGGCTACACTGTTTCTCTACTTCGATGTGTACATCCAATTGAAGTGCTAGAATTCATCAAGGAAGTGTGTGAACGTTCATGTGGAGCTCACTCAATGGGTCGATCACTAATAAGAAGGATCGCTATACAAGGGGTATTATTGGCCGACCATGAAAGAAGATTCTACCTCATTCGCCAAGAAACGTGACAAGTGTCAAAATTGTTCCATGATCCATAGAAGACTAGGGGTTGCCTTAACTCTAATCACTTCTCCATGGCCTTTTCCCATATGGGGGTTGATTTGATCGATCCATTGCTGACCACAAAATTGGTTCAAATACTTGGTGGTTACAGTGGATTACTTTGAAAAATGGATAGAAGTTGAACCTTAGGTGGAAATGCCCTATGAAAGGACTTCCAATTCATCTGAAAGCACATCAGATGCAGATATGGAATGCCATATGCCTTCATTACTGACCATAGTACCCAATTTGATAACAAATAGTTTGAAGATTATTGCATATAATCCAAAATTCATAAGCTTCATTCTACCCCAAGTAATCCCTAGTGCAATGGTCAAAGAGAGGTAACTAACAAAATGTTACATCATGGACTGAAAATAGACTTAACAATGCGAAAGGGAATTGGATTAATGGGTTGCATAGTATTATCTGGTTATATAGAACCACGCCCAGAATAGCTACTGGAGAAACCCCTTACATGCTTGCCTGTGGGATAGAAGCAATTGTCCAAGCAGAAGTAGGTTTGTTAATTCATCGATTCCTCAACTTTGATTACCCAAAGAGTGATATCATGAGAAGATTGGATTTGGATTTAATTAAAGAAGTGAGGAAGAATGTTGCGCTTCGAATGGATGCTTATCAATATTGAACTGATCGGTTTTATAATAGTAGAATGAAGTCAAGAAACTTGAAAGAAGGGGACTATGTTCTTAAGAACGTAATCCATAAAGGCAATAAGTTGGAAAAAATCTTGCATAGTCCTTACCGCATCTCGACAATCGTCCGATCAGGAACCTATCGTCTAAAAATATTAGAAGTGGAAGAATTCAAAAATCCATTAAATGTTGTTGACCTAAGAAAATATTACCTGTAGTCATAATGGAAATTTGATGTAATTATTTCACTCATTATAATAAAGTTATGTGATTTCCTATCATTTACACTTCCCCTTTTTATGTTTTTTTTTGGGGTGGGAGATGACAAATGTCTCATCTCAAACAAGAAGTTCTTAAAATATTAATGTATGACTTCATCTTTGACAAGTCACGAACAAGAAGTTCTAAAAACTTCATGTATGACTTCATCTTTGACAAGTCACAAACAAGAAGTTCCTAAAATTTCTTATATGGCCTAAATTCAAGAACAAGAAGTTTTACCGGGCCAAGTTAAATTCAGGTAAACCCTAAAAAAATTGGTCGCCATTGATAACGAATGCAGACACCTAGATCCAAAAATGATAAAGATTCGTTTTGACAAACGTAGGTGCGTTAGTAGAACCTTAGGCCAAATAACTCAAGTTCATCCCCCAAAACAAAAAATAGTCTAGTAGGTTAGTCAACCACATAGTCGATCAACTAATCAGAAAGCTTAATTATTAACAAAGTTTAAATACATAGAAGAAACATGCATACAAATGCAAGTCCTTTTTATTCCATTAACTTCGAGTAGTTCATTATAAGAACTATATTAAGATAAAACATCTATTATGAGGAAAAAGCTTAGAAATCACTCCACATGGTGTTTTCCTTTGACCTTATCCATCCCATCAGGGTGAACATCGAGAGAAGAAATAAGAATTGTCCCTTAATCTATTACCTTCACTTATTATCTACCTTTTTAACAGATGTTGGGGGGTAGATGTAAGTGTCTTCATCGTGCATGCCATAGTCACCTAAGTATTTTCTGATCAAACTCTGAGGAATGGCATCGGTAGGAATCTACTTCACATTAATTCTGAAAGGGGTATCGGGATATTATAACATGCCTAGATCGTGTCAGTACTATATGGAATATTTATAAGGTATCTTCAATAATGACAACACATTCAACCAGCCCCATTTATAGCCTTCACGATGAGCCTGCTCAAGTTCATCTTCCATATGAGCTAGAGCCTCGTCATAACCATCCATCCAAATAATCCCAGGTTGATTATGAAAGTGGAAAGTAAGCCAATCAACCTAGTCCGTGAGTTTCTTGATGGACTTATGCTTGCTTTTTATCAGGGTTACTTGGTCGGCTAGGGGTTTCCTAGTTCTCTCTTCGTCTTCAGTTGGTCGAGAAACTGCTATATATTTGGATGGTTGGATATACTTGTTCTTCTTCAAGTTGTGAGACTCTTCCATAACTTATCATTCTCCAGTGCCAAAAATGATGATCCTTCATTAGGGATAACTTCTTAGGATCTTTTCATAATCTCCAGTTCATTCTTGAGAGCATTATTTTCATTCTCTAACAGATTGGGAACTTACTGATCACTCTCTACTCCTCAATTCAACAAAAAGTCTTTCTTCCTAAAGGACAAAAAAATGTCCTGAAGTCTTTATCAAACCATTGGCCAGTACTTAGTGAGTTATACTTAGATTTGTAATCTTAATGGAGAAGGACCAAGAAAAGGTTGTGATCGTCATGCCTCTGTTTGATCATCTCATAGTAAATAATATTATTTGACCTTATTTGATAAAAAAAAGCCTATATAGATGAATATAAAACTCCTGGACTTGGTTCGAATCATCCAGGCCGAGAAACTCTAAGAACTAACTCCCTATCTGTCACATGATTCTAGAACAGTAGTCGGGGAGATTGATAAAGTTTATTCAAGATCTATAGGGGCTTGTAGGATATCTTCAGTAGGCCGGGTGATAAACGAAGTGATTGAGCTCTTGTATTTAAGAAGAATTGATGCCCACGTAGGATAGTCGTCGTCAATTCTTTAATGAATTGACCAAATAAACATCAACTCGTCGAAGTTCACTTCTAAATCACTGGGAAATTTCTTTTTCATTCCCTCTGCATAAAAAGATAAGTATAATGTGTTAGTCGGAATATTATCAAATAGATTATAGGCATAAAAAAATAGTTCAAAATAATTGTCGACCTATGCCACGCTCTTTCTAGGGGCAACTGGGACCATTGTATCTAGCCCCCTTAGGAAGGGGGGCATGTTGTCAATTTTTAACCACAACTCCATAATCCCAATAATCCTTATTGGAATCAAGTAGGTTGATTACTAGAGCTCTATTAGCTTGTTGCGTCTTCAGATAATATGCATTGTCTCTAGCGGTTCGCCACTTATAATAGTATATTAATTATGTAATTCCTATGTGGGTTCTGTAGACACCACATTCTAGGACCCCCCTAATTCTCTCCTTAGGTTCTTAACACCTTCTCACTTCAATACAAACCCTAGGTCATACTTCGAGTACCGATTTAGATTCCATCGGGCGCTCTCGGCCCCTATTTGACCCCGATTAACTTCATGGTCAGAACAAAAGCACTTTGAAACCTCGAAGGGCACTGAAACCCCTTTCCAACGGTCTACCTCATGAGTGAAACAGCATAACCATTCGGACGAATTATCCATTTCCCCCAAAAAACTGAATAGGAGGAAATCGGGAGCTCCCAGGATCCATTTGACCAAAGTCAACTCTTCAGATCGAATGAGACTGAATGAATATCCTAAGGGAACTGAATACCCTTTCCATCTATCCACCTCGTGAGCGATTATGAATTACGGTACGAATGAACGATCCGTTTTTCTCCGATAGCTCACTGGGCGCTTCCGGGCCCTGGTTGACCAAAGTCAACTTCCCGAACCGATCAAAACTCTTTAGAATGTTGAATTACATCTCCTAACCTTTGCAATGGTCTACCCCATGTGCAATTCTGACTTACCATGAAGACGAATGATTTGTTTCCATCCGACGATCTCCCGTCTAAAGGATCGACGTGTGCTTCCCAGCCAAATTTTACCCAAAATCAACTCCTGAACATGAGAATGGTCCAAGGACTCTTAAAAGTATCTGAATTACCTTTCTAATGGTATGGCCTATGCGTAATTTGGATAAAATATTGAATTCTACGATGATTTTTTGGGAAAATCTGCACTAGACTTCCAATCGGTAAGTAGTAGTGTGCCTAGGGTCACCTACCGACTGACAGGAGTAAGGTTGTGCCAATCGGCAACCCCCTGGACCTATAAAAGTAGGGCATGACCTCATTACCAAGTACACCCACAACTCATATAGTGATCTTAGTAACGTTCTCTCGAAATTAGTGAAGTTTCTTAGGACGAACGATCCGTTTTACTCCGAGAGGTCATCGAATGCTTCCAAGGCCCGGTTGACCAAAGATAACTCCCCAAACCGGATCAAACTCTTTGTAATGTCAAAGTACATCTCCTAACCTTTCCAACCATCCACCCCATGCGCGATTTTGACTTACCATAAGGACAAACGATCCGTTTGCGTTTGACGATTCTCCGTCCACTGGACCGATAAGCGCTTTCGAGCCATATTTGATCCTAAATCAACTCCCGAACCCTTGAGCGGTACAATGAATTTTTTAGGTCTCTAAATTACCTTTCCAACGGTCCACCCTGTGCGCAATTCGAATTAACGGTTTGCGCTCTGCGACCAATTTTTCGAAAAAGCCTGAAAGACACTACCAAACGGCAGGTCCCAGACCCTGCCTATCGGCAGTGTACCTAAACACACCTGCCAATTGACAAGACCAGGGCTAAGCCGATTAATAATTCCCTGGGCCTATAAAAAGGAAGCCTTGGCCTCATTGCAAAAGGGAGCCGAGATCTGAAAGATATCCCTCTCAACAAATCCAGAAAACCTCTCTCGAAGTCAGCGTGATTTCCACATCCAAATCCCTTTCCATCCTTCACTTTTAGTCATCCTTTTCATCAAACTTGGTCAATTAACTACCCTCCATCATCATCCAAGTGCAAGGGCTGCCCTCCAGGATTCAAGATCAAGCTCAAGATCTTCAAGAAGGTCCAATTTTCTTAATTTTCTCCTTAAATTCTAATAAATTCGCATTAATTTGTTTCATTACTTAGCACTTTTATTCTCTCATCTCACACATCCTAATATACTTTTTTATTTAGTATTATTGCACATCCCTTATTTTCATACAAATAAAAACCCAAAAAATAAGAAAAAGAGGGTTTGCTCATAAATTCCAAACGGGAATTCTCACACTTTTCTTACATTTCTCTCACCACTAAAACACTTTTTCTACACACACACAAATAAGAGAATCCCCCGATTGGATTTATGGGATAAACCCCACCCCTCGTTTTGCATACGAACTACGTGGACTTTGATGCCTCTATAGGCTACGTAGGCATCTCGGGGTAAAACCCGAGACTCGAGTCATATTCTCACTTTTTCTCTCATTTTATATTTTCTCTAAACTCAACTCTCTTAGATGAAATATATCCATATATGCATATATTTGTTCTTTGTGGCTTATTATTCCACATACGTTATCGTTCCATTATAATGATCAACGCAGGGATAATTGCGTAAATCCTATTTTCTAATATTATTTTTATGAACCCTCCTACGGATGACTCGCTTTATCTCTTCCATGATATAAGTCGAGGATTCCTATCCCCACTATATATACACATGCACAGATATCACGGGGAGAATAAAGGAAAATACAAAAACCCATGAGAGATCGTAAGGGCGGAATGGGTGCCTAACACCTTCCCATTTCGTAAGTTAGCCTCCAAAACCTTTTTGAATCATTTTGGTTTCGTATACATCAATATGTCTTTGGATTCTGTCCTTCGGGATGGATCCCTTTCTTTTGTCTGTTTTGAGTAAAATAGACTAGTGACTTCATCTCTCTATATTTTTCACCTCATGAATGACGTCGGCCGAAGTGTTCCCGAGAGGGACGCGCGGGACCTAGGATCCTCACTCTTCCTGCCCGCAGCGAGGATTGGGGATGGCCATAGTGGCGACTCCGCTGGGGAAATTTCATTTTGAGGTCTAGACTCTATTTACATGGGTGTTATGTTTGTTTATATTTTCCCCCATTTTCGCATGTTCCCCCATTCCATGTATATCCCATACTTATGCTTCTATTTACACACTTGTAGAAAATTCTCCATGTACACTTCGCACCACGTGCACCTAGGATCACATATATCCACATGTTGCACGCATCACCCATCCATACTTGGTGTACCATTGGTACTCGTACTTTGCTCCCTATTTGACAGGATAAAAAAAAACATTCTCATAAGATACTAATAATAGAATCATGCATGATTCACACAACATCACCAAAGAGCATTGTTATTGACCAAATTTTGTCCAGTAACTCGAGGGTCACTTCATGATGGGCGCTGGTCCGCAAGGGCGCAGTTACTCTAAGCGATATGACTCTCACCTTCCATTGGCCAAGTACCTTCGACGTATATCGAATGGTTCCCCCGCATCATACCGCTTGACCGAAGTCATGATGGGAGGTATATCGCAGGGAACTTATTCACGTATGCCGAGTATAACGAATTCTTTCTCACACGTACCGTCCCCACGAGGTGTATGGTGAGGCAATTCACGTACACTCAGGTATATCAAATGTCTTGTCCACACGTACCGATTGCCCGCAAGAGCAAGACATATATCGTGGAGGTCATGCCAAAGGGGAACCCTTTCCTATTCACCCAACCAAACTGCACACCCACATATAGGTGTCAAGCCTAGGACACACATATAAGATTGCCGATTTCTACCCGAAACTCTATCGAAATTCCGGGTCGACCTGCCGCCTGAATTTTTGTACATTTTTAAAACGGGACCCTGTCTGTGAGCCTGGTCATAAGTCCAGCCATAGCTTTGCATATATTACAAACCCAACTTTTCCAGGCTCGGGTCATTTCCAGAATTTTATTTTGCATTTAGGAGAATTTAATACAAGTGAGAACATAATAATCATGATGAGGTCCGTCTCCCGAAAAAAAAATCCAAAAACATTTATCCTCTCTTTATCAAAAATCCAAAAATATTTTATCTTTTCATCTCAAAAGGAAAAAGAAAAAAAATTCATCGCTCTTTCTCAAAAATAAATCCCATTTTTGCGCCTTTTCAAGCCGATCGCAAACCCTTAGCCTGGCTTCTTATTGGCTTTGGTCTTCAGCCAGATCACCCCGGAGTTTCGTCCGTTACCCTGCTACTTCTTTCGAGTCCTGAATCCATCCACTTTCCATGGAAAACACAAGTCAAGTACTCGTTGTGCAGCCAGATCTGATGATAGTCCTAGCTCCGCTCTTGTCCAAGATTAATAACCTCCAAACAGAGGTCTGAGAAATGCAACGAAACTAGGTTCTCATTCCTCAAGAGCCCAAGGCTCTATTCCCTCATGCTATGGATCCACCCGAGCCCATCTGGGTTCCCGAAGAGTATCAGCATGCTCCACGTGTCCTTCTTATGAATAGGTCACCACCTGCCCAGCTTATGATTCCAAATCTTGCCCAGCATGGGGCTAACTTGCCTATGATCATTGATCCAAGGGAAGAAGAGCTGAACAAAGTCAAAGAGGACATCAAGATGCTCACCAAGAAGTTTTACCAAGTCAGAATCTTTGGGAATTACATGGACTACACCCACATGTCTCATTATCCTAAAGCAAGGTTACTCGAGAAGTTCAAGATGCCAAATATCGAGAAATTCAGAGGAAGTTGACCCCTGATTGTTCATCTCCGCAGCTATCACCGTTCTATGACTCTACTAGGGGCTTCTGAGGAAGTTATGGCCCAATTGTTTCATAAAACTTTGAAGGATAGTGCCCTTCGATGGTTTTTGTCTCTCAAAGAGTCCAGAATTCATAGTTAGGAGGATGTAGCCCAAGAATTCATGTCACAGTACAAATATAATGAAGAGCTTGAGGTCACCCATCGTGATTTAGAGCTTCTCAAACATAACTCTGGGGAATGAGTCAGTAATTTCATAGCCCGATGGAGGGAAAAAGAATCTACCATAACCAATCGTCCTTCTGAGGAAGAAAAAGTCAGCATAGTGAAGAAGAACTTCTTGCCCCATGTCCGAACAACCATGGGAGGACAATACTATCCCCACTTTCGAGCTCTCAGAGAAGCAGGAGTAGAAATCGAGGAGGGTCTTGCTAAAATAAATGTCGAACCAAAGAAGGTGTCTGGACAGTTCACCCCCAGGAAATATGATAAACCTTCTAGTGCTACAGTCTAAACCATCAAAAACATCTCTCAACTAACCACCTCATGGGAACTAGAAAGACACCCTGTCCCAGTCCGAAAGGAATACACCGAGCTCCATTCTCCCCTCTTCAAAGTTTATCCTTGTTGAGCCGAAACCTTATCAAACCCTTGCATCGTCGTCCATTGCCAAATCCACTCCCAAGAAACTTCAAGGCAGATGCCCATTTTGCCTTTCACCAAACAGCTGGCCATACCACCGACCAATGCTTTCACCTCCGAAACGTAATCCACGGTCTAATTGACCGGGGTACCATTGCCCCACCAGCTAATCTTAAGCCAAACACTACTCATAACCCACTCCCAAATCATGCCAATGCAATCTTCTTAGAAGAGAACCCAGAATTTGATCCCTCAACCCAAATCACACCCATATACTCTCATAAACCTCTCCGAACTTGCCCACATTTCCTCCTATACCCTGCTAGACTTGCTGATCAAGCACTGTCACTCCTTACTAGAGCATGCATCGTTGTCCGTACCCGTTCTGAAAATGGAAGTATGGAATTATTACAAGTCTTAAACCAACTCCTGGAATTCGGGCTGAAATTTCCCCCCACAGATGATCATTGATTTCCTGAGGTTCAGCACGCTATTCTTGGAAGCAAGAAAATGGGCTCGAGAGTCAGACAATTGGGTAGTACCAACCGATAAAGTCAACTTAGATGATGTTGTTTGGGTTATGGCAGAGATATTCAGGAAAATCGATGATATTTGCAATATGACTGAGTTACTTAATGCTCTGAAGCTATACGGGTGTCTGGTCCCCTCACCCTTACATATCCCCATAGAATGGGAAGACCTGTATGAAGAATCCATTGAAGTTGTGGAATGCATTGACTTTAAATAGAAAGACAAAATTGTTTCCATCGGATGGGGGGAAGAGTTCGAAGATTCAAATGAAGATCAAGCTCCCGATAAAACTGGCCCAGTAGCCAAAATGTGTGGGATGATATCATTTGAAGAACTTCTCGGAAAAATAAACAAGGTGGCGAAACAACTCGAGGTTGACAAGGAAACGAGATTCATTTACTTCCATTCTTCAGTAAATCACATGACCAGATCAAGGAGGCATTACCAGATCCCAAGCTCACTACCAGCCAATGACAAGGGAAAGGGCGTGGAAAACCTTCCTAAGTCAGAAATTACCCTCGAGGAAGGCAAGATCCTCGATGAACTGAAGAAAACTTAAGCTAACATCACTCTATGGGGGCTTTTCATGTCTTCCCATCTACACAGAAATGTTTTGATCAAGTTGCTCACTGGACCCACAGTTCCTCCTGCTACCACACCAGAAGAAGCGGTAAATTTGGTCGTATCCTTGACCTCTACCCGAATGCTATCCTTTCTCGAAGAATAAATCCCCAAGATTGGGCCAAACCACAATCATGCACTCAACATCTCCATCAAATCTATGGGGAAGGTTGTACCACTCTCTCTTATCGATAATGGATCCGCCTTGAATGTCTACCCACTGAGAACCTTAAAATGTTTAGGACTAAAATAAAATGACCCCGCTCCAACCTCCGTTGCTGTGGGTGCCTACGATAATACCCGTCGGGAGGTGATGGGATCCATAAAGCTTGTAATAGGGGCTAGACCTATAAACCCTATCGTCTAATTCCAAGTTATTGACACCTTAGCTTGTTTCAATATGTTGCTAGGACGACCTTGGCTTCACAGTATCAAGGGTGTGTCTTCCTCACTCCATCAGAAATTAAAATTCTTTGTCGATGGACGAGTCATCACCATTTTGGATGAAGACGAAAATGCTGTGGGTGCAAGTACCAGCAGTCCAATTCTTGAGATACATCACGGGTCAAATGATATGCTCCTATTAGTATTTCGAGTCCCGGTAGGGGACGACTTCAAAGAAAGGGTTTGTCCAAAATACGACCCTCATGGCAACGTCAATGTGATTCAGATGTTCAAAAACATGCACTTCATTCTCGGACTTAGGCTAAGACAAAGACAACAAGGTATACTTGAGCCTATTGAACTAAAGAAATCTTTCCCTCCTTGTGGTTTGATGTATCAACTATCAGAACAAGAGCTTAGAATGATCCGCCAGTCTCGACCAAAGAGAGGACTAAAATGCATCCAGACTATCCTAGGTGACTCCTTGAATGGACAACTCATCAAAGAGGGAGGAGACTTCCCCTTTTGCGACTTTGCAGAACCATGGTATGACCATACAGACAAGAAGATGAAGCCTGGGATGGAGATATTTTTCCAAGATGGCTACCAATGGGTCGAGAGTTCCCAACACCATATACAATCGCTCATCAAAGATACCGAAGAGACTAAGGAAAGTGACTCCGAAGATTCCTTCAACTTGCAAACACTGGGACTAACACTCTGTACGGTTCACTCAGGCACTACATCACTGGATCCATCCCGACTGATTAAAGTTGTTGATTCACCTCTCCTCAACTAGCATGTTGCGCCAGTTATACCTGTTAAAATCTCTCCTAATCCTAATGTTTACCCCATTTCTTCTTTTGTTGTATATCCTTGCTCGAATGTAATCGAGACCTCGTTTGATGAGGTTCTCAATGCTGTTTTCCCTATTAATGAAATAAACAAATATTTTGAGTATCTTACTGTGCCTTACATTAATTGTCAAGATTCTAATCAAACTTTTGATGATGATGATTTTGCAAATGAACAATTCTTAACTGATCTAAATAAGGTTAATAATAAATAATATAACCGTGTTCAAGTTAATGAAGAAGAGACTTGTTGTTATTAACCTCGGTTCTAGTAGCCAACTGCACGAGATTAGGATAGGTGCTACCCTTGACAAGCATGAGCGTGCACAACCCGAAGAATTGCTAAAGGAATTCGTGGATGTCTTCGCATTTTCCTATGACGATATGCCCGGCATTGATCCTGAAATAGCTTAGCATGATATTCACACTCTCCCAGATTACAAGTCGGTTAAATAAAAGTTAAGAAAGCTACGCATCAAATGGTCGCTCAAAGTCAAAGAAAAGGTGGTCAAATAGTTGAACGTAGTAGGCTTCATTCGTGTGATCGAATATCGTACTTGGCTAGACAACATAGTGCTTGTGCCGAAATCAGGAGGGAAGGTTAGGATGTGTGTAGACTACCGGGACTTGAACAAAGACTCTTTAAAGGATGATTATCTGTTACCCAATATCGACATGATCATGGACAACACAGCCAGACATGCTCTCAAGCCATTCATTGAAGGGTTTTTTTGAATATAACCTAATCAAAATGCACCGAGACCACTAAGAAAAGACCGCGTTCATCACCCCATGGGTAACCTTTTATTACACTATTATGCCATTTGGTCTCAAGAACGCTGGGGCTACCTACTAGAGGGCTGCCACAACCATCCTGCACGATTTGATTCATAAAGAAGTTGAGGTCTATGTCTATGATATGATTATCAAATCCAAGACTAGAGAGGGTCATGTTCCCACTCTTCGAAGGTTCCTCGAATGATTGAGACAATATCATATGAGACTCAATCCACAGAAATGCATCTTCTGCGTTACAAAGGGAAAACTCTTGGGATTCATGGTCAGTGAGAAGGGGATAGAAGTAGATCCTGCCAAGATGAAAGCCATACTTGAGATGCCACCTCCCTGAATAGAGAAAGAAGTCCGAGGTTTCCTCGAGAAATTACAATACATCAGGCAGTTCATCAGCCAACTAACCTCCATCTGTGAACCTATCTTCAAACTCCTCTGAAAGGATTCAACCAAGGTTTGGAATGAGGCCTGCCAAGAAGCTTTTGACCAAATCAAACAATACCTGACTCAACCTCCAGTACTCATGCCACCACAGCCTGGTCTCCCCTTGTTCCTATACCTAACCATAACCGACACTGCAGTTGGGGCTTTACTAGCCCAATACCTTAAAGATTCCCACAAAGAAAGAGCTATATAATATGCCAGTAGAAAATTAGACAGATACGAAGTCAACTACACTGCTTTGGAAAAGGCATGTGTCGCGCTTGTCTGGGTCACCCAAAAGTTACGGAACTACATGCTCGACTTCCCTATTAAACTTGTATCCTGAATGGACCCCATCAAATACTTGCTTAAGAAACCTGCCTTATCCAGCTGAATGGCCCGATAATCGATGCTCCTAGCCTAGTTTGATATCATGTACGTCATGCAGAATGCCATGAAAGGAAAAGCCATCTCTAACTACCTCACTGACTACCCCATGGATGAAGCCGATGTCTGGATATCCAAATTCCCAAATTAAAACATCCTCTGCACGACCCAGGACAATCTCCGGTGGCAAATGTTCTTTGACGGCGCTGCCAACATAAAAGGACATGGCATTAGGATACTTATGATCGCCCCAGATGACTCCCACACTCCCATTGCCATCAAGCTGGATTTCCCTTTACCAACAACATGACTGAATACGAGGCATCCACGGTTGGCCTAAAGGTTGCTCTCAAAAAAGGTATTCAATGCCTAGATGTCTATAGGTATTTCGCCCTTATTATCGGTCAAGTGCTCAGAAAGTGGAGATTCAAGGACGAGAAGCTCCAACCATTCCATGCCCACTTAGAAGAGCTAACCTCCTAATTCCAAGATATCACCTTCCATTACCTACCTCGAGTAAAAAATAACCTAGCCGATACCCTTGCTACCTTAGACTCCATGGTCGACATGCCCAAAGGAATCACAATGACCCCCTTCCTTGTTAAAAAGCAAAATAAACCAATCCATTGCTACCATATTGAGCTCGTCACCACAAAAGATCCCGAGCTAGCCAATTGTTGGTACTACAATATCTGGCACCTCCCCAAGAATGGTAGGTATCCCTAGGGTTCTAACAAGAAAGATCGAGAAACCCTTCAAAGACTAGCTGCTTAGTACATCATCTATCATAAAGAACTGATCAAAAGGCACTTCGATGGAACTCATCTGCACTGTATCGCAGGGGCTAACATTGAAAAGATAATGCAGAAGATCCATAGCGGAGAATGCGGACCCGACATGAACGGTCACATGCTTGCCAAGAAGATCATTCAATAAGGCTACTACTGGACTACCATGACCCAAGATCGCACCGCCTATGTCCGAAGATGCCTCAAATGCCAATAATTCTCTAACCTTCAGCATCTGCCACAACGTGAATTATACAACATGTCTTCTCCCTGGCCATTCTCCACCTGGGGTATCAACATCATAGGGAAGGTCACACCAAAGGCTTCCAATGGGCAAGAGTTCATCCTAGTTGCCATTGATTACTTCACTAAATGGGTCGAAGCTGAGTCATACACAGTGCTGAACGCCAAGAAAGTGGCCAAATTCATCAAGAAAAATATCATCTGTCGATATGGGGTCTTGCACGAGCTAGTATCAGATAACGACTTGCATTTTGAGGTAGAAGTTACAGAAGTGGTCAACGAGTATGGGATTTAGAGAAACAAATCTTCTCCCTGCTAACCTTAGATCAATGGTGCAGTCGAAACCTCAAAATCATCATCAGCAAGATGACCAAAAGCTGTCGAAATTGGGCCAATCGAATTCTGCACACCCTCTGGGGCTACTGAACCTCAATTCGAACCTCAGTGGGGCTACCCCTTACTCTCTAGTTTATGGCATGGAAGCAGTCCTTCCCGTGGAGGAGGAAATACCCTCAATACACGTAATGCTTGAAAGCAAAATCAGCGAAGAAGACTGGTGCCAAAGCCGTCTTGACGAGCTGCCTCATAAATGAAAAGAGATTGAAAGATCTATAGCACATACAAGGGTACCACCGCTGAATAGAGCGATCATTAAATAAGAGAGTCAAGGACTGTGGTGTCCGAGAAGGGGATCTAGCCCTCAAAGAGATCATAAAACCCATCTGGGACCCCAGATGGAAATTCAATCCCAATTGGAGTGGCCCCTACGTTGTCAAGAAGATTTTTTCTGGCGGGGCCGCCATGCTCACCGACTTAGATGGGGAAAAGATGGCTCGTCCAGTCAACCTGGACCGTCTCAAGAAGTTTTACCCCTATTCTGAAATCTCGACGCGCTACGACTCTTCTCATCTCCATTTTATTCTAAAAAAAATCTCTTCATTTCCCTCTACCCAGAACTACATGGGCCCGATCCTATGCAATAAACAATTTTTAAAAAAAATTAAAGATTTTTCAAAATACCCAGAGGTACATGGGAAGCTCATTCACCTTACACGAGCACGACCCTTTCTTTTTCACAAAATACTATTCTTTTCTTATCTCCAAGAACAACAGTCCATTCTAACATATACTCGAACAAAAGGATTATGTATGCCTTAGCGATCAGTATAGATAATTCAAAAATACAAAACTCATCAAAAGGTACAGCTGGTTGATCAAAAACTTACTTATTTTATTAATAAGAAATTACAGTGCAATTTTCTAAAAAGCCGAATGAAATCCCTACATTTATTCCCCATCACAAAGTAAACTCTCTAAGAGTCTTATCCACAACTACCAGAGGATCCCGCTCCGTCATCATCATCTGCATCTTGGGGTCCCCAAGCTTCCCCTTCCTGAACAGAGTGCCGCAGGCGCTCTATGGACCGATAAGCCCGAACCAGCTTCGAAAAAACCACAACACTTCCCTCCATGGTGTCAGATAAGACGAGCCACCTTTGTCCAGTCTCCACTGATAACATCTTGCTAACCACTCTCCTCCATAACCACTTCATATAATCCCCAGGGATGTGCTAAACTCTCCCAACAGACTGAGAGGGACGGGTCAACGGTTGCCGATTCTCCCACAAAGAGCCAAGCCGCATGCGCAGACGCTCAGTAAAATCTTCTACCAAAAATAAGTCCAGTGTCCAAGGTGGCACGACTTGTTCCCACCCAAATTGACGCAGAAGACGCCAAGGGAAATAGAAAGAGGTTTGTCTGATACCAACCAGCCGAACATACAGGTATTCCCCCAGCTCTAGAATAGGCAGCAACTGTCCCACCAAGGCACTGGCCAACACAAATTTAGGGTCCTGTGCTCCACAAACCAGTTTTCCCAGCTCTCAATATCAAAGCCAATGCTGATGAAGTAGCACGAAAAGAAGTTGGGTACAACCAACAAAGGGTATTCCGAAGGAGTCACCAGGCGGAGTCTCTCAGACAACCACATGAACAGCATCACAGGGTTACCCCTCAGGAAGTCAGAACGACCTTCTCGCCAGGAATCTAGGCCATTCAAAGTCTCCGCCAGTATCACCTCTGCAGGATTACGATGATATGACATCCAAGAAATAATAGCTGCAAGTTGTGGGTCCACCAACAGTTCCCCAATCACCAGCAGCAATTTTGAAACCAAGCTCAGAACAACGGCTCCGGCGTATCCAGCATCACTAGCCTCCTGCAAATGCATGGACTGTAACACCGCCGAAAGGGAGATCATTCCCCCAGCAACCAGTGGTCTAGACGCCGAAGGCGAAACACGAAGAAGCCCGACCAACAAATCCATGGGAGAATGGGAAAACTAAGGAAGAGCAACAGCAACATTGGGATTTATCCCCAACATGGAAAAAAAATTCTCGTAGGTAGGACAAACTTCATCCAACCCAAAGCGGAATACATGGTCTTCGGGTACCAGAATTGTACCGCCGCCATCAACATGTTCCAGTCAATGGGACGGTTGCGCCACAAAGAAATCCGACGCACATACTAAAAGCATCGTAGTCGACATTATAAGAGCACATTGCTTCCAAGGTTTGAGGTAGTTAGCAAACTCAATGCTACCAGGGAGAGCCATTTTGCAAGACTCAGAAATAGTAGGCAAGTAAGTAAGAATGTGAAGGTGTGATGGAAACACTCCACCCTTACCACTTTTTATACTTGAAAGCCCCCACAAACAACATGACCCCTGCAGAAATCGGAGGAAATCCTACCTCACAAAGTACTAGAGGCTGAAGAGGGTACTAATCAAAGCTTTGAATTGATGGGACTGGACTTGACTGTCGATAAGCAGGACAAGGGTCTTGCCGATCGGCAACCCCCTATTTTTAAAAGCTTCCCTTTTTCCTCTTTTGTCAAAATAAAAATCTCGTTAAGAATAAAGTGATATTCTCAATAAAATTTCAAAAATCCTCTTCCACCCCTATATAATTTCTCAATTTTTAAAAATTTCCTCCAAAATCCCAAAAATATCTCTTTTTACGGTCTCAGCAGTAAAGTAAAAGCGCATGTGCATGCATTCACCATTAACAAAAGATAACAAAAAATCCCATTGCATATATATATATATATATATATATATATATATATATATATGTATATATATATATATTCTCATCTGTGTCACATCAAATTTTGCAAGACATAAAGAAAAGAGAAGAAAAAAAAACAACGGGACCCAGCCCGAACCCACATTTATTCTCTCTCTCTCTCACCTACCCTCTAAGAACTTCCACCCTTGTGACGCGCTCTCTTTCCCCTATGGCGAGACGACGCACCACCACTACTCGAGCCAAAGTCCTCCCCGAATGAAGCAGATGGCACCAAGAAAGAAGGAACCGGGACCGCATCCCGAATATGGGCAGTCGCCGAAGATATCCAGTCTTTGATGTCCCTCAGGCAAGTGGTCGACACCCAGACTTGCTGCAAGTAAAAGGCAAAATCTGTATCAAAGAGGGATCAAAACAGAAAAGGAACCAAAAACAGGAAGAAGGTATACCATAGGATGAAGAACCTCCTCTGTCAAACCCAGCTCCTTCGAATCTATCGCATGAGGATGGTGCAACATGGGGACCATCCCTCCATCGGCCCGCCGAATGTTATACGAAGGGGTATGAAATCGAACAAAGGGAACCTCTTAAGTCGCCGCTTCCGCAGACGTTGATGGACCACCGCGGCTATGGGAAGACCTCATCGCCCGACTCGAACCAGCAGGAGGGAAATGCAAGGCATCATATATGTTGGGCTCCATCAACCAGCTCGTCACAAAGTCCATATAGTAATACGGCGCAGTCGTATCAGTGTATAACAGATAGGACTCGCCGATCATCGCTGCGATCCTCCCATCCTACAGTAACTCATAGACATAGGAGGCTACGCGGGTGGCACCGCCACCTCCTCCTCAGCAATCAGCCAAACCACCCTCTCCCCAAGATACCAAGAATGGTGAAACTTAAGCCCCCAGTAAATGCCTCATCGGTGCGTTCACGCCAGTCCCCCCTGTATCCTGAATGGCTGTCCCCCAAGGGTAAAAAGTCACCTAAAAATTCCCACCAGGCATAAGTCAATACAGAATCAGAACATGTGAACAACCAGGACTGAAGAGGAAAGAGTCTTACCCTACCATTGGTTAGGCCATTCAAGACCTGACACACCGCCTCCAGAGAAAGAGATCCCGACGACTTCCAATTGCCCTTCCGCCATTGATACAATCGACAGAAGTCTCCAACAGTCTCGTCCTTCAAGGCAATCAGCTGGGTATTACACCTAATCACATCATAGAACCACGTCTGCCAAAGATAAGAATTCACAATAAAAAAGAGACGCATAAGGAAACTACGAATGCATGAAAGGAAAGTGCGCAAACTGAAAAATACCTCAAGAAGATACATGGCTCCAGTAAAGGTTTACCGGCAGCACCGAATGAATGCATCCAAAGAAAAATAGAGGGTCTCCAAAGTCAGGATCCCCCAATCATAGAGAGGGCTGTTCGAAAACATCCTCAAATATAGCAGGAACCACAAATGGATGACGTCGCCGCTCGATGCCACCATAAAACCTACCAGCACTAATAATATGAACAACCGAGCCATCTGCCTCACCTGCAGCCCGTCCCCCACATCAACCACCCTACTCAACAAAACATCCTTCAGCAAGCACAACCGAATGGAATCCCTAGACACAATCCTCCCTACATCGCCGAGCGCTGCCCGCACCGACTTCGACCTCACCCTCAGAGAGCGATCCACCTCTTTCTTCTCTCCATCACAATCTAGCCCCAACAGCTGCTGCACGTCTATGGGAGTCACTATCGTCTCCCCAAAACCAAAATGGAAGGTATGGGTAGTATCCCACCATCTCTCCCCCAAAGAGCATAAGACCGCTGTCGAACGAGGCATCTCATCCAGCGCAAACGCCAACCTCCCAAAATCCGCTGATGATACCACCTAATGCACCACAGGTGGAAGATGCTCCTAGACATCCTTAAGCCCCGTCTTCCCATGGTCACACATGTTCTTCAAAGAGATACCAGACTGTCAAAAGAAAAAACCTTGTCAAAAATTCAAGAAGGAAGGAAAAATGACCAAGAAAAAAGTGAAGAATGCCAAAAGTCAGGTTACTTACATAATCGCCGGGGCTCACCTCCCTCAAAGAGGGATGATGAGACGACTCCTGTAGTAAGGTCCGCTCATCCACAACCAGATCGAATGCATCAAAAGAATTCTCGCTCCCCAAAGCAAGAGGCTCTCTAGCCCTCCACTCCATGTTCGCCCAGTCATCGACAGTCAACCATTCCCTATGCACTGTAGTGCTCACAAAGGCGGCCATTTCTTAGAGATCGAAATGCTAAAACAATTTGCAGAGGAAAATTGCAGAAAGAGAGAAACGAAGAAGCTGTGGAAAATGAAGCGAATTCGCCCCCTTTATATATGATGCCAAGAGTCATGAAGATCTATATTGACCCCCCACCCACCGATCGGCACTGCCTATGTACCTTCCCGAGGTAGTCCAAAAGTTTGTGCCACTGCCAAATGGCACCCTCTGCACCATGCCGACCAGTAACCCCTTACAATTTTATACAAAAATTCCCAAAAAATACAAGAAAATCTTGATAATTCCTCAGAAAATTCCTAAAAAAACCCGAAAGGATTTTAAACATTTTCGCCAAGAAAATTTCGCATTCCCGCACGCGAAACCCCTATCTCCCTAGCGGAACCCAAAATCCAATATTTATCCCCAGCAAAATCCCTGATTTTCCCAAGGGAAATGTACACCCCTCTTAGGTCATAATTGACCTAGGTCTTGGATTGTCACCTTAGTTAGGCCAGAATTGACCTCGGTCCTCGGTCGTCACCTCTCTTGGTCAAAATTGACCTCGATCTTAGATTGTCATCTTAATTAGGTCAGAATTGACCTCAGTCCTCGTTCCTCACCTCTCTTAGGTTAGAATTAACCTCGGTCTTGGATCGTCACCTTAGTTAGGTCAGAATTGACCTCGGTCCTTGGTCGTCACCTCTCTTAGGTTAAAATTGACCTCGGTCCTCGGTCGTCACCTCTCTTAGGTCAAAATTAACCTCGGGCTTGGATTGTCACCTTAATTAGGTCATAATTAACCTCGGTCCTTGGTTGTCACCTCTCTTAGGTCAAAATTGACATCGGTCTTGAATCGTCACCTTAGTTAGGTCAAGATTGACCTCGGTCCTCAGTCGTCACCTCTCTTAGGTTAGAATTGATCTCGGTCTCAGTCATCACCTCTCTTAGGTCAGAATTGACCTCGGTCTCGATCGTTACCTCTCTTAGGTCAGAATTGACCTCGGTCTCAGAACGTCAACTTAAGCCCGCAGAATTGGTCACCTCCACTTAAGCCCACAAAATTGGCTTCGACCCGCAGAATTGGTCATCTCACCTTAAGCCCAAAAAATTGGCTTCGACCTGCAGAATTGATCACCTGCACTTAAGTCCGTAGAATTGGCTTTGACCCGTAGAATTGGTAATCTCTACTTAAGCCCGTAGAATTGGCTTTGACCCACAGAATTGGTCATCTTACCTTAAGCCCACAGAATTGGATTCGACCCGCAGAATTGGTCACCTCATCTTTAAGCCCACAGAATTAGCTTTGACTTGCAGAATTGGTCATCTCACCTTAAGCCCGTAGAATTGGCTTCGACCCACATAATTGGTCACCTCCACTTAAGCCCGCATAATTGGCTTCGACCCGTAGAATCAGTCACCCTCATCTTGAAGCCCTCAAAATTGGCTTCGACCCGCAGAATTGGTCATCCCCTGCATGCTGTTTAGGTCTTTAGAATCAACCTCGACCCTCTGAATTGGTCCTCCTTATTCCTTAGGTCCTCAGAATCGGCCTCGACCCTCTAAATTGGTCATCCTCTTTCAAAAAAGCATCATGCGGTGTCTATTCAACGACTATCGTTTGTTCTAAAATCACCCATCAATGGGCTCTATAGACACCCCATTATGTTACCCCTTAAACCCTCCTTAGGTCCATAGCACCTCCCTTTATCACTACAAATCCAGTTCATACCCCGAGTACTGACCTAGAAGCCATCAAGCATGCTCAGGCTCCATTTGACCAAAGGTCAAAGTTTTTAGATCGATCGAGACTAAATAAATCTTCAAAGGGCACTGAAACCCCTTTCCAACGGTCCATCCCGTCCACGATTCTGACTTACCATGTGGATGAACGACTCATTTTCCCTCGAAACTTGATTAGGAGGCCACCAGATGCTCCTGAGCTCCGTTTGACCTAAGTCAACTCTTCAACCCGACGGAGACTAAATGAATCTTCAAAGTTCAATTAATGCCATTTCCAACGGTCCATCCCGTACGCGATTCTAACTTACAGTACGGACGAACGATCCGTTTTACTTTGAGAGGTCACCGAATGATTCCAGGGCCCGGTTGACAAAAGCCAACTCCCCGAAATAGATCAAACTCTTTGGAATATCTAATTACATCTCCTAAACTTTCCAATGGTCTGTTCCATGCACGTTTCTGACTTACTATGCGAACAAATGATCCGTTTGCGTCCGACGATTCTCCATCCAATAGACCAATAAGCACTTCCGATCCATATTTGACCCAAAGTCAACTCTCGAACTCAGGAGCGGTCCAAAGGACTTTCTAAGGTCTCTAAATTAACTTTCCAATGGTCCTCCTCGTGCACAATTTGGATCAATGGTTTGCGCTTTGTGGCCGATTTTTCGAAAAGGTCTGAAAGACACTACCAAACGGCAGGTCCTAGACCCTGCCTATCGGTAGTGTGCCTAAACACACCTGCCAATTGGCAGGACCAGGGCTATGTCGATCGGCAATGCCCTGGGCCTATAAAAGGACGCCTTGGCCTCATTAAAAAAGGGAGCCCAGATTTGAAAGATATCACTCCCAACAAATCCAGAAAACCTCTCTCGAAGTCAGCGTGATTTCCACATCCAAATCCCTTTCCAACCTTCACTTTTCATCAAACTTGGTGAATTCACTACCCTCCATCATCATCCAAGTGCAAGGGCTACCCTCCAAGATTCAAGAACAAGCTCAAGATCTTCAAGAAGGTCCAATTTTCTCAATTTTCTCCTTAAATTCTCATAAATTAGCATTAATTTATTTAATTACTTATCACTTTTATTATCTCATCTCACACATCCTAATATACTTTTTCATTTAGTATTATTGCACATCCCTTATTTTCATACAAATAAAAACCCAAAAAATAAGAAAAAGAGGGTTTGCTCATAAATTCCAAACGGGAATTCTCAGACTTTTCTTACACTTCTCTCACCACTAAAACACTTTTTCTACTCACACACAATTAAAAGAATCCCCCAATTGGATTTATGGGATAAGCCCCACCCCTCGTTTTGCATACGAACTATGTGGACTTTGATGCCTCTGTAGGTTACGTAGGCGTATCGGGGTAAAACCTGAGACTCGAGTCCTATTCTCAACTTTTCTCTCATTTTCTATTTTCTCTAAACTCAACTCTCTTAGATTACATATATCCATATATGCATATATTTGTTCTTAGTGGCGTATTATTCCACATACGTTATAGTTCCATTATAACGATCAACGCAAGGATAATCGCTTAAATCCTATTTTCTAATATTATTTTTATGAACCCTCCTACGGATGAATCGCTTTATCTCTTCAATGATATAAGTCCAGGATTCCTATCCTCACTATATATACACATGTACACATATCACGGGGAAAATAAAGGAAAATAGCAAAAACCCATGAGAGATCGTAAGGGCGGAGTGGGTGCCTAACACCTTCCCATTTCGTAACTTAGCCTCCGGACCCTTTTTGAATCATTTTGGTTTCGTATGCATCAGTATGTCTTTGGATGCTGTCCTTCGGGATGGCTCCCTTTATTTTGTCTATTTTGAGTAAAATAGACTGGCGACTCCATCTCTCTACATTTTGACCTCATCAATGACGCCAGCCGAAGCGCTCCCGAGAGGGATGCGCGGTACCTAGGATCCTCACTCTACCCGCCCACCGCGAGGATCGGGGATGGCCACAGTAGGCATTTCGGATTAAAACCCAAGTCTCGAGTCCAACTTTCCAACTTTCCAATTCTCCAAATTTCCAAACTTTTCTAATCTCCATATTTTCCAAACTCTACGCCTTTCATATTTGACATATTCGTGCATTAATATACATATTATGTTCGTGAATATTATTTGTGTTTCATCCAACATATATTATCGTTTCGTCATAATAATCAATATTGTGATGAATGCTAAAATCATATTTTTCATATAAATTATCTTGGGAACATTCCTATGGATGACCTCACTCTACCTTTTCCATGGTATGAGTTGAACGATTTCGATCTCCATTATATATACATGCACACACATTTCACGGATAAATAAAAGAAAAAAATGCAAGCCCATGAGAGACTAAAAAGGCTGTATGGGTGCCTAACACCTTCCCATTCCGTAACTTAGCCCCTAAATCCTCTGAACTATTGGTTTCGTATGCATCAGTTTGTCTTTGATGCCATCTCTCAAGGAGGCAAAATTTTCTTTTATCTATTTTGAGGAAAATACTGGCGACTCCATCTCCTTACATTTATCCCACGCTGACGACGGTCGAAGCATTCCCCGCCCCTCTTTGATCCAGGATGGTCACAGTGGCGACTCCGTTGGGGACTATTTTCATAAGAGGGATAGACTCTTATTTATATATGTGTTTTGTTTTCTTATATGCGTAAGTACCTACCTGTATGTTCCCTTTTTCCTCCTCTATACATATGTACCTCATGCCTATATCACTACTCACTCACTTGTAGAAATTCTCTGTGTACACTTCACACCACATGCACCTAGGATCACTTATATCCACATCTTGGACACACCACTTAGAACATTCATGCTTAGGTGTCACTAACACACACCACTCACTCTCCCATATCCATGCATAGTATAGATTTCCTTCTCATAGTTATACTTATCCCCCGCTTAGCATGATGCTCATCAATAAAGATACTCTCTTCATAAGATACTAATTAAGAATCATGTATTTTGCACACTACATCACCAAAGAGCATTGCTATTGACCAAATTTGTCCCGTTACCGGGAGGTCACTTTGTGATGGGTGCTGTTCTGGCAGGTCGTAGTTAGCCTAAGCGATATGATTCTCACCTTCCATTGGCCAAGTACCTTCGAAGTATATCGAACGGTTCCCCCTGCATCGTACTGCTTGGTCGAAGTCATGATGGGAGGTATATCATAGGGAACTCATTCACGTATGTCAAGTATATCGAATTTGCTCTTGAACGTACTATCCCCATAAGGTATATAGTGAGGCAATTCACGTACACTCAGTTATATCAAATGGCTTATCCTCACGTACCAATTTCCCTCACAAGCAAGACGTATATCGTGGAAGTCATGCCAAAGGGGGAAACCCTTCCAATTAACCCAACAACTACATTCTAGAATATAGGTGTCAAACCTAGGGCACTCACATTTAGTTCACCAATTTCTACCAGAAACTCTACCGAAATAACGGTTCGGCATGCTGCCCAAAATTTTCACGTAATTTTTAAAACAAGACCCTGTCCGTGAGCCTGGTAACAAGTCTAAGTGTTTTTCTTACATATTTTTCAAACCCAGCTTAATACAAGTGAGAACCTAATAAATATAATAATAATCATGCTGAGACCCGTCTCTCATCTTTCCTTCTTTCTCTACCAAAAGCGTCAAAAAACATTTTTCTCTCTCTTATCAAAAATATTTTGTCCTCCCCCTTTCCCAGAAAACATGTCATAAACATTTTCCTTCCTTTTCAAAAGAAAAAAGTTTTCCTTCTTTCTCTTTTTCAATAAAAATAAATTCAAATTTTTCTCCTTCTCAAGTCAATCTTATACCCTTGTCCTGGCTCCTTATTGGCTTCGGTCTTCAGTCGAACCACCTCGGGTCTCCATCACTTCCCTTACTGATTCCTTCGAGTTCAATATTTATCCACTCTCTATGTAGAACGAGGATCAAGTACCAATTATTTAGCCATATCTGATGACAGTACGAGCTCAACTCATTGCCAAAATCGATAACCTTGAAACTAAGGTCCATGAAATGCAACGAAATCGGCTCCCTATTCTCAAAGAGCCCGTGGTCCTCTTCCCTCGCGCTATGGGTCCTCTCGCACTCGAGCCTATTTGGGTTCTCGAGGAATATCAGCACGTTCCACATTCCCCTCTTGCTAATGGGTCACCGCTTGCCCAACTCCCCTGACTAATCTTGCCCAGCCAAAGGCTAACTTACCCATGACCATTGATCCGAAGGAGGAAGAATTAAACAAGGTTAAGGAGGATATCAAGATGTTGACCAAGAAGTTCGACCAAGTCATAATATCTAGAAACTATATGGATTACATCCACTTGTCTCCTTGTCCCAAATCGAGGTTGCCAGAAAGGTTCAAGATGCCCAACATCGAGAAATTCGAAGGTACTGAACCCCCAATTGTTCATCTCTGTAGTTACTACTGAGCTATGACTCTCCTAGGGGCTTCCGAAGAAATAATGGCCCAAATGTTTCAATAAACTTTAAAGGTTAGCGCCATCCGCTGGTTCTTATCTCTCGAGGAGTCTAAAATCTGTAGCTAGGAAGATGTGGCCCTAGAATTCATATCACAATACAAATATAATGAAGAGTTGAAAGTCACATTTCATGATCTAGATATACTCAAACAAAACTCTGATGAATCAGTCAGTAACTTCATAGTAAGGTGGAGAGCTAAATCATCTGCTATGACCCACCGACCTTCCGAGAAGGAACAATTCAACATAGTAAAAAATAATTTCTTACCCCATCTTTGAGCGACGATGGGAGGACAATACTACCCTCATTTTTTAGCCCTCCGAGAATCAGGGGTGGAGATCGAAGAAGGTTTTACCAAAATAGAAGTTGAACCGAAGAAAGTGTCTGGGCAGTTCACTCCCAAAAAGTATGAGAAGCCTGTTAGTACCTCAGTCTCAACCATTACCAACATCTCTCAGCTAGCCACTTCATGGGCCCCAAAACGTCACCTGATACCAGTTCAAAAAGAATACATCGAGCTTCAAACTCCCCTCTCTAAATTTTACCAGGCCCTCTTAATCCGAAACCTTATTAAGCCACTAGATCCTCGTCCACTACCAAACCCACTTCCCAAAAACTTCAAACTAGATGTCCCTTATGACTTTCATCAAACTGCTGACCATACCACCGACCAATGTTTTCACCTCTTAAATATGATCCAAGGTCTGATTAACCGGGGTATCATCAACCCACCAAGAAATCCTAAGCCAAACACTACTCACAATCTGCTCCCAAATCACACCAATGCCATCTTCTTAGAAGAGAACCCATAATTTGATCCATTAACTCAGATCATGCCTCTATACTCTCCTAAACCTCTTCAAACTTGCCCATATTTCCTCCTACACCCTACCAGCCTCACCCATCAGGCACTGTCACTTCTTACCAGAGCATGCATCGTAGTCCATACCCATTCTAGAGGTAGAAGTTGTCAGAAGTGTTGAACTAACTCCGAGAGTTTGGGCTGAAATTTCCCTCCCAGATGATCATTGATTACCAGAGATTCAGTATACTATTCTTAGAAGCACATAAATGGGCTCGAGAGTCGGATAATTGGATAGTACCAATCGATGAGGTCAGAGTAAATGGCATCATCCAACTCATGGTAGAGTTATTTCGATAGACTGGTGATATTTGCAGCATGTCTGAGTTACTCGGTACTCCGAAACTATAAGCCCACCTGGTCCCTTCACTCTTGCACCTCCTCATCGAATGGGAAGACTTAGACGAAGAAGCCATTAAAGTTGTAGAGTGTATTGAATTTTCCTAGAAATACAATATTATTGGCTTCGAATGGAGGGAAGAATTTGAGGATTCAGATTAAGAGAAAATTCCAGATAGGACTAGCCCAGTAGTTAACATTTTTGGGATGATATCGTTTTAGGAGGTACCAAGAGAGATCAACAGGGTGGACGAATAACCCAAAATCAATAAGGAAATAGTGTTTATGTTATTCCCTTCTTTTGTGAACCATATGACCAGGTCAAGGAGACATTACCAAGTCCCAAACCTTCCATCAGCAAAGGACAAAGGAAAAGGTGTTGAAATCTTCCTATATCGAAAATGACCTTCAAGGAGAGCAAGATCCTCGATCAGTTGAAGAATACCCAAACTAAGATCACTCTGTGGGGACTCTTTATGTCTTCCCAGCTGCACAAAAATGATTTGATCAAGCTACTCACAGGGCTCACAGTCCCTCCTTCTACCATGCCTTAAGAAGCAGTAAATCTGGTCAGATCTCTAACCTCTACTATAGTTCTCTCCTTCTCTGAAGAAGAAATCCCTAGATTTGGGATAATTATGCTCTCAATATCTCTATTGAAGTCATGAGGAAGATTATCCTCCTTTCACTTGTCGATAATAGATCAACTCGTAATGTCTTCCCATTGAGAACCTTCAACTGCTTGTTACTAAAAGTTAGTGACCTTGCTCCGACCTCTGTCGATGTACATGCTTATGATAATACTCACCGATAAGTGATGGGATCCGTAAACTTGCTATAGGGGATGGTCCTATAAATCCTATCAATGAATTCCAAGTCATCGATATCCCATCTTTCTTTAATCTATTGCTTGGATGACCATGGCTCAACAGTATCAAGGGTGTGTCTTCTTCCCTTAATAAAAAATTGAAGTTCTTCACCAATGGGCAAGTCATCACCATCTTGGGCGACGACGACTGTGTCGAGAATGCAAGCAATATTAATCCAGTACTTGAGATATAACATGGGTCAAATGATATGCTTCTGTCAGGTTCCTGAGTTGAGACACTTCTACTCCTAGCAGGGGATAATTTTAAATACAGATTTTGTCTAGAACACAACCCTCATGGAAATGTCAATATAATCCAAATGTTTAAGAACATGCACTTCATGCTCGAACTAGGGTTGGGACGAAGACATCAGGGGATACTCGAACCTCTTATGTTAAAGAAATATTTTCCTCCTTGTGGTTTGGGATATTAATCGTCAACAGAAGAACTTAGGATGATCCGCTAGCCTCAACTAAAGAGAAGACTAGAATACATCAAGATTGTCTCAAGAGATTCTTTGAATGGAAGATTCATCAGAGAGGGTGAAGATTTCCCCTTATGTGGCTTCCCTGAACCGTGGTACGATCACATGGACAAGAAGATGAAACCAAAAATGGAGATCTTTTTCCAAGAGACAAGGTTCCCTGCATCTAGTACAACCACTCATTGAGAAGACCGTAGCTGATATCAAAGATTTCCAAGAAAGTGACTCTGAGGAATCTTTCAATTTACTAACACAGGGGCTAGTGGTTTGCATGATCCAGTTAGGGGATACATCTTTGGATCCATATTATCTGATCAACTCCTCCGATACAGCTCTCCTCAACTGGCATGCTGCACCCGTTCCACCTGCTGAAATCCAATCTAACCCTAATATTTACCCCCATTTCTTCTTCTATTGTTATTCCTCCTTACTCTGATGTAATTAAGACCTCTTTTGATGAGGTTCTCAATGCTGTTTTTCCTATCAATGAAATAAGCGAAGATTTTAAGTATCTTGTTCTGCCTTACATTAATTGTCTTGATTTTAATCAAACCCTTGATGAGAATGATTTTGCAAATGAATAATTTTAACTTATATAAATAAGGTTAATAACAAAAAATGTAACCACATTCAAGTTAATGAATATAAAACAATTATTATTAATCTTAGTTCTAGTAGCCAACTGCGTGAGATTAGAATAGGGGCCACCGTTGATAAGCATGAGCACGCATAACTCGAAGAATTACTAGAGGAGTTTATGGATGTCTTTGCATGGTCCTACGATAATATACCTGGCATTGATCCCGAGATGGCTTAGTATGAGATCCCTAATCCCCCAGAATAAAAGTCGATCAAGCAGAAACTGTAAAAACTCCGCACCGAATGGTCACTCAAGGTTAAGGAAGAAGTAGTCAAACAGTTTAACCTAGGTTTCATTCGTGTGATACAATATCCCACATGGTTGGCCAATATGGTACCCGTGCCCAAATCAGGAGGGAAGGTTCGAATATGTGTCGACTACCGAGACTTGAACAAGGTATCTCTGAAGGATAACTACCCACTACCCAATATCAACATGATTGTGGATAACACGACAAGTCACGCTTTTAAATCATTCATTGACGGGTTAGTTGGATACAACTAGATCAATATGCATCTGGATCATCAAGAGAAAACCACATTTATCACCCCTTGAGGAGCCTTTTGCTACACTATTATGCCATTTGGTTTAAAAAATGCAGGGGCTACCTACTATAGGGTTGTCACAATCATGTTGTATGATCTGATATACAAGGAAGTCGAGGTCTATGTGGACGATATGATTATCAAATCCATGACTGGAGAAGGTCTCGTTCCCTCTCTTTAGAAGTTCTTCGAACGACTACGACAATATCAGATGCGATTCAACCTATAGAAATGTGTGTTTGGCGTCACCAAAGGAAAGCTCTCGAGATTCATGATAAGTGAGAAAGGGATAGAAGAAGATCCTGCCAAGCTGAAAGCCATACTCTAGATTCCACCACCCTGAATAGGGAAGGAAGTTCGAGGATTCCGTAGAAATTTATAGTATATCAGCCGGTTCATCAGCCAATTGACTTTCATCTGTGAGCCCTAATTCAAATTTCTACAAAAAGGATTCAACCAAGATCTGGAATGAAGCCTGTTAATAAGCCTTTGATCGAATCAAATAATACCTAAACCGACCTTCGGTACTCATACCACCATAGCCTGGTCTTCCCCTACTCCTATACCTAACTGTAATCGATACCGCAGCTGGGGCTTTTCTATCCCAGTACCTTAAAGAATCTCGCGAAGAGAGGGACATCTACTATGCCAATCACAAGTTGTCTCGATACAAAGCTAACTACACAGCCTTAGAGAAAGCATGTGTTGCCCTTGTCTAGGTCATCCAAAAAATGCAGCATTATATGCTCGCCTTCTCCATCAGACTCGTGTCCTGAATGGACCCTATTAAGTACCTACTCAAAAATCCCACCATGTCCAGTCAAATAGCCCATTGGTTGATGCTTTTAGCCAAATTCGATATTGTGTATGTCACGCAGAAAGCCATTAAAGGAAGAGCCATCTCTGACTACCTCGTCAACTACCCTATGGAAAAACCGATGACTAGATTCCTAAATTTCTGAATGAGGATATCCTTTGCACCTTTCAAAAATACCTTCGATGGAAAATGTTCTTTGATGGCGTTGCTAATAATAAAGGGTATGGCATTGGGATACTCCTAATTTCCCCTGATGACTCTCACACACCCATTGCCATCAAGTTAGATTTTCCCTGCGCCAATAACATGATGGAATACAAAGCATGCACAGTAGGCCTCAAAGTTGCACTCAAGAAAGTCATCCGATGCCTAGACGTCTATGGAGGCTCTTCCCTCATCATCGGCCAAGTACTTAGAAAATGGAAAGTCAAGGATGAAAAGCTCTTACCCTTCCATGCATACCTAGAAGAGTTAGCCTCTCAATTTTGAGATATTACCATCCACTACCTGCCTCGATCAAGGAACAGTTTAGCTGATACTCTTACTACGTTAGCCTCCATGGTTGACATGCCTGAAGGAATAACAATGGATCCCTTCCTAATCCAAATGAAAGATAAGCCAACCCACTACTACCACATTGATCTCATCACAGAAGAAGATTCTAAAATGGCCTATTGCTAGTACTATGAAATTTGGCCCCTCCTCAAGCACGGTAGGTATGTCTAAGATTCTAACAAGACAGATCGAGCAACCCTCCATAAACTGGCCGCCCACTACATCGTCTTTGATCAAGCATTGTTCAAAAGAAACTTTGATGGAACCCATTTACACTTCATCGCATGGACTAACATTGAAGAAATGATGCAGAAAATCCACAGTGGGGAATAAGGACCCCACATGAATGGCCATATGTTCGCTAAGAAATCATTCAACATAGTTACTTCTCGACTTTGATGGTTCAGGATTGCACCACCTATGTTCGGATATGTCTCAAATGCCTACAGTTTTCCAACCTCTAACACTTGCCCCATGGGAATTGTACAACATGACTTCTCCTTGGCCATTCTCCACATCGGGCATTAATATCATAGGAAAAGTTACTCCTAAAGCCTCTAATGGGCATGAATTCATCTTAATTTCCATTGATTACTTCACCCAATCGGTCGAATCCGAGTCATACACAATTTTGAATGCCAAAAAGGTAGCCAAATCCATCAGAAGGAATATCATCTGCCGATATGGGGTCCCGCATGAACTAATGTCAGGCAATTGGTTGCATTTTAAGGCAGAAGTCATAAAAGTGGTCGACGAGAATGGAATTCAGAGAAACAAATTATCTCCCTACCGCCCTCAAACCAACGGTACAGTTAAAGCGTAACAACTAAAATTTGTTAAATGGGTAATTTTTTCAACTAAGTTTGGAAAATTCGAGAAAAATAAAATTTTGGATTTAATTATTGTTACTAATTAAATATGTTGGTTTTTATATTCAAAATTTGGAAAGCTAGATTACAAGACTACTAATTTGAGTATATATAAGTCTTGGGGCATTTAGAAGAGTCCTCAAAACATAAAACTCTATAAGAGTCCTCGAAACATAAAACTCTCTAGAAAAGAAAAATATATAAAAATATTCGACCGTCTGATCGAGCTGAATTTTTTTGTACAGCTTGCTCTCATCTTCAGCTACTCTGACCCAAAAATTCCAGGTAATTCCAATGGTCGGATCATCCAAAATGTTTTTTTAGTGTTTGTATCTGATTAGGACTCTAATTCTTTTTGGTATATAAACATAAAGTGACGAGTTTAGGTCTTTAAAAACACATTTTAGCCTTCTCAAAAATCAAAAACCTCCCATCTTCTTCAACTTACAAACCCTAGCCCCTATTTTATTCAATGTTCAACCTTAGATTTGGAGGCCTATTTGTGGTTATCTCGTGGTGGGGCAAAATGTGATTTGACTATTTTTTGCCAGAGGATCGTGATGGAGTGATCAGATTTTGAGGCAGAAATTTATGTGACGATTCATGTGATGATTTTGAGGTACGAAACTTATACAATATGCTCCTAAATTCTCTCGAGAGTATTCCGTTTGTTTTCTGTGTCAATTGCACTAATGTTAAATTGTGATATTCATTGGAATCTTGAAAATTGTGGGAATCTATTATTTGATTCATTGAGATATATTATATTGTTGATTTGAGCATAGTGTGATAAGATTTTAATATGGCATGGAGAATGGACACCCGCCAATTGTCCAAAAACCATTATATGGCTTTGAGATGCCTAGGCGAGGTGAGGTGAGGCCTGATGACCCATTGATGTGTTGTTGAGAAATTAATATTGATGTAATGCTTGAGTATTGAATTTGATTTGCATATGTGCATTCCTATTATTGCGATTTATTCATTGTGGTAATTATTTTTGAGCATCTATTCCTGTCATATTGTGTACTTCCCCGTATTTTCATTTAGTGGCATGCTAACGTGGATTGCGACACTATGGACTATTTTGGAGAATTATTTTAGAGCTTGGATTGGAAGATTTATCTTTTATATATAAATAAGTGGTGTAATTTTTGTTGGAGAATTGTGTATTTTGGGAGAAACAATACTGTAAATCATTATTGTGGAAATAGAAGAATTATGGTTTTATTATATTTAAATCGTGAAATTTATATGCTCTATAGTTATTGTGGATGATTTTAGTTTAGTTTTTATCGTAGTAGCATGCCGCGTGTCTCTTTTGGGCGCGCGGAGTGTTAGAGATGGTATCAGAGCTCAGGTATACCACAACCCTTGGGTCTTAGGCTTTGGGTCTAGCATGCGCATTAGACGAGTTTTCTTTAGAAATAGAAAATTTTTCAAGACGTGTTAAGTATCATGGTGATGATGTTTAGAATTGATTGGAGCACTTTAGTACTGTAATTTTTGGCAAAGACAATCCAGTAGTATTTTATTTGGAGCATTAGGTTTCGTCAAATTTCGAGGGCGAAATTCCTTGTTATCGGGGAAGTATGTAACAACACGAATTTTTTAAATGAGTATTTTTTTTAAACAATTTATGGAAAATTCGACAAAAATAAAATTTTCGATTTATTTTTTTAATAATTAAATATGTGGGTTTTTATATTCGGAATTCGAAAAGCTAGATTACAAGACTCCAAATTTTAGTATATATAAGTCTTGGGTATTTAGAAGAGTCCTCAAAACATTAAACTCTCCAAGAGTCCTCGAAACATAAAACTCTCTAGAAAAGAAAAATATATAAAAGTATTCGACCATCCGATCGAGCTAAAAAATTTTGTGCAGCTTCCTCTTGTCTTCAACTACTACGCCACAAAATTTTAAGCAATTCCAATGGTCATATCACCCGAAATGTTTTTTTTTCGTGTTTGTATCTGATTAGGAATCTAATTATTTTTTGTATATAAACATAAAGTGACGAGTTTAGGTCTTTTAAAAGACATTTTAGCCTTCTCAAAAATTAGAAACCTCTCATTTCTTCAACCTAAACACCCTAGCCCCTATTTTATTCTATTTTCAACCGTAGACTTGGAGGCCTATTTTTGGTTATCTCGTGTTGGGGCTAGAACGTGATGGTGCGATCAGATTTTAAGGCAGAAGTTCATGTGACGATTCATGTGATGATTTTGAGGTACGGGAATTACACAATATGCTCCTAAATTCTCTCGAGAGTATTCCGTTTGTTTTTTGTGTCAATTGCACTCATATTGAATTGTGATATTCATTAGAATCGTGAAAAATTGTTGGAATCTATTATTTGAATCATTGAGATATATTATATTGTTGATTTGAGCATATTGTCATGAGATTATAATATGTCACGGAGAATGGACACTCGCCAATAGTACAAAAGCCATTATATGCCTTTGAGATGCCTAGGGGAGATGAGTTGAGGCCTGGTGACCCATTGATGTATTGTTGAGAAATTAATACTGATATAATGATTGAGTATTGCATTTGATTTGTGTATGCGCATTTGTATTGTTGCGATTTATTCACCGTGCTAATTATTTTTGAGCATCTATTCATGTCATATTGTGTACTTCCCCGTCTTTTCTTTTAGTGGCAGGCTAGCGTGGATTGAGACGCTATGGACTATTTTGGAGAATTATTTTAGCACTTGGATTTGAAGATTTATTTTTGATGTATAAATTAGTGGTGTAATATTTGTTGGAGAATTGTGTATTTTGGGAGAAACTTTATTGTAAATCATTATTGTGCAAATAGAAGCATTATGGTTTTGTTGTATTTAAATCTTGGAATTTAGACGCCCTATACATATTGTGGATGATTTTAGTTTAGTTTTTATCGTAGTAGCCTTC
This sequence comes from Sambucus nigra, assembly GCA_949130495.1. Classification (NCBI taxonomy): domain Eukaryota; kingdom Viridiplantae; phylum Streptophyta; class Magnoliopsida; order Dipsacales; family Adoxaceae; genus Sambucus; species Sambucus nigra. The sequence continues at coordinate 391,006,967 of OX422223.1, forward strand.
CAGGCAGGCGAGTTATTACAGATGTTATTAGAGATTTGGTATACGACAACCCTCAGGTCTTGGATTTTGGGTCTAGCATGCGTGTTAGGCGAGTTTTCTTTAAAAATAGAAATTTTTTGAAGACCTGTTAGGTATCATGGTGAGAATGTTTAGAATTGATTGGAGGACTTTAGTATTGTAATTTTTGGGAAATAGAATCGAGTAGTATTTTATTATGAGCGGTAGGTTTTGTCGAATTTCGAGGGAGAAATTCCTTGTTAGTGGGGAAGTATGAAACGACCTGAATTTTGTAAATGGTTATTTTTTAAACAAATTTTGGAAAATTCGAGAATTTTTATTTTTCTATTTAATTATTTTTAATAATGAAATATGTTATTTTTTTTATTCGGAATTCAAAAATCTAGATTACAAGACTCCTAATTGGACTATATATAACTCTCGGGGCATTTAGAAGAGTCCTCGACACATAAAACTCTCTCAGAGTCCTCGAAACACAAAACTCTTTAAACAAAAAATATATAAAAGTATTCAACCGCCCGATCGGGCTGAAATTTTTTGTGCAGCTTCCTCTCGTCTTCAGCTACTACGCCCCAAAATTTTTGGCAATTCCAATAGTCATATCACCCGGAATGTTTTTTTAGTGCCTGTATCTGATCAGGACTCTAATTATTCTTTGTATATAGACATAAAGTGACGAGTTTAGGTCTTTTAAAAAACATTTTAGCCCTCTCAAAAATCAGAAACCTCTCATCTTCTTCAACCTAAAAACCTCAGCCCCTATTTTATTCAATGTTCAACCTTAGATTGGGAGGCCTAATTGTGGTTAACTCGTGTTGGGGCTAGAATGTGATGGTGCGATCAGATTTCAAGGCAGAAATTTATGTGATGATTCATGGGATGATTTTGAGGTACGAGACTTACACAATATGCTCCTAAATTCTCTCGAGAGTATTCTGTTTGTTTTCTGTGGCAATTGCACTCATGTTGAATTGTGATATTCTTTGGAATCCTGAAATATTGTTAGAATCTATTATTTGATTAATTGAGATATATTATATTGTTGATTTGAGCATAGTGTCATCGTATTTTAATATGGCACGGAGAGTGGAAACTTGCCCATAATCCAAAAAACATTATATGGCTTTGAGATGCCTAGGGGAGGTGAGGTGAGGCATGGTGACCCATTGATGTGTTTTTGAGAAACTAATATTGATATAATGCTTGAGTATTGCATTTGATTTGTATATGCGCATTCAAACTGTTGTGATTTATTCATCGTGCTAGTTATTTTTGAGCATCTATTCCTATCACAATGTGTAATTCCCCGTATTTTCTTTCCGTGGTAGGCTAGCGGGGATTGGAACGCTATGGACTATTTTGGAGAAATATTTTAGAGCGTGGATTGAAAGATTTATTTTTTATATAAAAATTAGTGGCGTAATTTTTGTTGGAGAATTGTGTATTTGGGGAGACACGTTATTGTAAATCATTATTGTGGAAATAGAAGAATTGTGGTTTTGTTATATATAAATTGTGGAATTTAGATTCTCTGTACTTATTGTGGATGATTTTACTTTAGTTTTTATTGTAGTAGCACGCCGCGTGTCTCTCTCGGGTGCGCGGGGTGTTATGTTTTGTTGAGAAATTAATATTGATATAATGCTTGAGTATTGCATTTGATTTGTATATGCTCATTCGTCTTGTTGCGATTTATTCATCGTGCTAATTTGAGCATCTGTTGCTATCATATTATGTACTTCCCCGTATTTTCGTTTAGTGGCAGGATAGCGTGGATTGGGGTGCTATGGACTATTTTGGAGAATTATTTTAGAGCTTAGATTAGAATATTTATTTTTGATGTATAAATTAGTGGTGAAATTTTTGTTGAAGAATTGTGTATTTTGGGAGAAACGTTATTGTAAATCACTATTGTGGAAATAGAAGAATTGTGGTTTTGTTATATTTAAATCGTGGAATTTAGATTCTCAATACTTATTGTTGATGATTTTAGTTTAGTTTTTATCCAAGTAGCACGTCACGTGTCTCTCTCGGATGCGCATGGTGTTATGTGTTGTTGAGAAATTAATATTGATATAACGCTTGAGTATTACATTTGATTTGTATATGAGCATTCATATTGTTGCGATTTATTCATCGTGCTAATTATTATTTAGCTTCTATTCCTGTCATATTATGTACTTACCTGTATTTTCTTTTAGTGGCAGGCTAGCGTGGATAGGGGCGCTATGGACTATTTTGGAGAATTATTTTAGTGCTTGGATTGGTAGACTTGATTTTTATGTATAAATTAGTGGTGAAATGTTTGTTGAAGAATTGTGTATTTTGGGAGAAACATTATCGTAAATCATTATTGTGGAAATATAAGAATTGTTGTTTTGTTATATTTAAATTGTGGAATTCAGATGCTCTATACTTATTGTTGATGATTTTAGTTTAGTTTTTATGCTAGTAGCACGTCACGTGTCTCTATCGGGTGCATGGGGTGTTATGTGTTGTTGAGAAATTAATATTGATATAATGCTTGAGTATTGCATTTGATTTGTACATGGCATTCGTATTGTTGCGATTTATTCATCGTGCTAATTATATTTGAGCGACTATTCATGTCATATTGTGTACTTCCCTGTATTTTCTTTTAGTGGCAGGCTAGCGTGGATTGGGACACTATGGACTATTTTGGAGAATTATTTTAGAGCTTGGATGGGAAGATTTATTTTTGATGTATAAATTAGTGGTGTAATTTTTGTTGGCGAATTATGTATTTTGGGAAAAATTTTATTGTAAATCATTTTCGTGGAAATAGAAGAATTGAGGTTTTGTTATATTTAAATCGTGGAATTTAGATGCTCTATACTTATTATGGATGATTTTAATTTAGTTTTTATCGTAGTAGCAAGCCGCGTGTCTCTCTCGGGCGTGCGGGGTGTTACGGATGGTATTAGAGCATAGGTATACGACAAACCTCGGGTCATGGGGTTTGGGTCTAGCATGCGCGTTAGACGAGTTTTCTTGAGAAATTGAATTTTTTTGAAGACATATTTGGTATGGTGGTGAGGATGTTTAGAATTGATTGGAGGACTTTAGTATTGTAGTTTTTGGAAAATAGAATCGGGTAGTTCTTTATTTCGATCGTTAGGTTTCATCAAATTTTGGGGATGAAATTCCTTGTTAGTGGGGAAGTATGTAACAACCCGAATTTTTTAAATGGGTATTTTTTAAAACAAATTTAGGAAAATTCGAGAAAAATAAAATTTTAGATTAAATTATTTTTAATAATCAAATATGTTTGTTTTTAGAATTCGAAATTCCAAAGCTAGATTACAAGACTCCTAATTTGAGTATATATAAGTCTTGGGGAATTTAGAAGAGTCCTCAAAATATAAAACCCTCTAAGAGTCTTCGAAACATAAACTCTCTAGAAAAGAAAAATATAGAAAAGTGTTCGACCGTCCGATCGCGCTAAATTTTTTTGTGTAGCTTCCTCTCATCTCCAGCTACTACTCCCCAAAATTTCAGGCAATTCCAACTTTCATATCACCCAGAATGTTTTTTTAGTGTTTTTATCTGATTAGGACTCTAATTATTTTTGTTATATAAACATAAAGTGACGAGTTTAGGTCTTTTAAAACACATTTAGCATTCTTAAAAATCATAAACCTCCCCAACCCCTATTTTATTCAATGTTCAACCTTAGATTTGGAGGTCTATTTGTGGTTATCTCGTGTTGAGGCTAGAAAATGATGATGCGATTAGATTTTGAGGCAGAAATTTATGTGACGATTCATGTGATGATTTTGAGGTACGAGACTTACACAATATGCTCTTAAATTCTCTCAAGAGTATTCCGTTTGTTTTCTGTGTCAAATGCACTCATGTTGAATGTGTTACTCATTGGAATCTTGAAATATTATTGGAATCTATTATTTAATTCATTGAGATATATTATACTCTTGATTTTAGCATAGTGTGATGAGATTTTAATATGACACAGAAAATGGACAGCCGCCAATAGTTCAAAAACCATTATATGGGTTTGAGATGCCTATAGGAGGTGAGGTGACGCCTGGTGACCCAATGATGTGTTGTTGAGAAATTAATATTGATATAATGCTTGATTATTGCATTGGATTTGTAATTGCTCATTCGTATTGTTGCGATTTATTCACCGTGTTAATTATTTTCGAGCATCTATTCCTGTCATATTGTGTATTTCCCCGTATTTTCTTTTAGTGGCAGGATAGCATGGATTGGGAGGCTATGGACTATTTTGGAGAATTATTTAGCTTGGATTGGAAGATTTATTTTTTATGTATAAATTAGTGGCGTAATTTTTGTTGGAGAATTGTGTATTTTGGGAGAAACGCTATTGTTAATCATTATTGTGGAAATAGATGAATTGTGATTTTGTTATATTTAAATCGTGGAATTTAGATGCTCTATACCTATTGTGGATTATTTTAGTTTAGTTTTTATCCTAGTAGCACACCACGTATCTCTCTCCGATGCGCGGGGTGTTTTGTGTTCTTGAGAAATTAGTATTCATATAATGCTTGAGTATTGCATTTGATTTGTATTGTTGCGATTTATTCGTCGTGCTAATTATTTTTGAGCATCTATTCCTGTCATATTTTGTACTTCCCCATATTTTGTTTTAGTGGAAGGCTAGCATGGATTGGGACGCTATGGACAATTTTGGAGAATTATTTTAGAGCTTGGATTGGAAGATTTATTTTGGATCCCACTATTCCCACTCCTTAATAAGTTTCCCCCACTCCACTTTTGTATTAAAAGACCCTAATACCCTTAAAGCTAACTATCTCTTTTTCATTCATTCAAAACTCACTTATAATAATAAAAAATTATTTTTATTAAATAAAAGAAATGTTTATTAACAAAAACTGTTTTTAAAAAATAAAAAATGTTTTAGCTTTTTATAACTATTTAGAAAAAACATTTCAACTGTTTTTAAAATAAATAAATTTAACTGCAGTTTTTAAAAACTGTTTATAAAAATTTGCCTTTTATATAAAAAAAAACTATACATTTTATTTGAAGCTATTTTATAAAAAAAAAATAACACTGTTTTCTATAAATATAAATAAAACACTAGAAAACAGTTCAACGAGTTTTGTTTACAAAATAGTTGTTTCTAAAAACAGTTTTTGTATAAAAGCAAGCATTGTTAATTTTATATTTATAGAAAACAGTTTTTCTAGTGTTCTATTTATATTTATAGAAAAAATTGTTAATTTTTTTTAATAAAACAGTTTTAAATAAAATCTACAGTTTTTTTAAAAACTTTAAACAAAATCTACAGATTTTTTAAAATAAAATCTACAAATTTTTTAAATAAAATCTACAGACTTTTTATAAAACAGTTTAAAATAAATTCTACAGATTTTTTTAAATAAAACCTATAGTTTTTAAATAAAATCTACATTTCAACTATTTAAAAAAAAACTTTGTAGTTGTTGTTTTAAAAACTAAAACAATGTTCAATATAATACAAAAATTGTTCTTTACAAAAAATAAAAACTGTTCTTTACAAAACTAAAATTAACAATGTTTATTTTTTGTAAATAACAGTTTTTGTATTATATTGAAAATTGTTTTAGTTTTTAAAAACAACAACTACTAAGTTTTTTTAAAATAATAGTTGAAATGTAGATTTTATTTAAAAAAATCTTTAGATTTTATTTTGAAAAATCTTTAGATTTTATTTAAAACTGTTCTATAAAAAATCTGCAGATTTTATTTAAAAAATCTGTAGATTTTACTTAAACTTTTTAAAAAAACTGTAGACTTGATTTAAAATTGTTTTATAAAAAAAAAATTAACACCGTTTTCTATAAATATAAATAGAACACTATGAAAAACTGTTTTCTATAAATATAAAATTAACAATGCTTACTTTTATACAAAAAACTGTTTTTAGAAACAACTATTTATTACCAATGCTTACTTTTATACAAAAAACTATTTTTAGAAACAACTATTTATAAATACTAGTAATAATTGTTTTTTGAAAAAACTTTTTTCTATAAATATAAATTAAAAATGTTGATTTTTAAACAAAAAACTGTTTTTAGAAACGACTATTTATATTTATAGAAAACAGTGTTAATTTTTTTATAAAATAGTTTAAATAAAATGTATAGTTTTTTTTTTATATATAAAAGGCAAATTTTTATAAACAGTTTTTAAAAGCTGCAGTCAAATTTATTTATATAAAAAACAGTTGAAATGTTTTTTTAAATAGTTATAAAAAGTTAAAACATTTTTTATTTTTTAAAAACAGTTTTTGTTAATAAACTGTTTTTTATATAATAAAAATAATTTTTAATTTTTATAAGTGAGTTTTGAATGAATGAAAAATAGATAATGAGCTTTGAGGGTATTGTAACACCCCGTACTTTTGTGCATTTAATATTTAATTAATTCGGGATTTTATATTACTGGTGTGTTGTAATTTTAATTGAATTAATTATGACAATATATTTATTTAAATATTAATCGGGAAGTAAATGGTTAATGTTTAGGGAAATTTATTTACTAAGTGAATAGTAATAATTTAATTACGTCATTTCGGGTATTAATGACGGGGTATGCATTTATTCCAGCCGGGAGTCGGTATAGACTTAATGGGGTGTGAGATAAGGATTTTTATAAATTAATTCGGATGTCAATTCTGACTGCGCGGTTGAGTCCGGATGGGTCGAGATAGTCAGAAAAGAGTACCCGGGGGTAGTAATTGGGTCTCGGGGTATTTTTGGGCATAGCCGGGCCCACACGGGGTGAGTTGGGCCAATTTAATTAAGCCCATTGTGACAACCCGCTATCCGAAATAAAGGGTGGCCAGCCCTATACCCTGATAAAATAGGAAATCATGGATAATATCATCCTCAGCATCACGACAAAAATACAAAGTATAAGGAATAACCACTCTATATTCCAGAAAAACGGGTTATCAAAAACTCTGATTTGAAAATTTAAAAGAAAAATATTTTCAACAACCCATAATAGAAATAGAGGGTGGAAACCCCCACAAGCGCATATAAGAAATCCCGAAAGATACAAGGGACTGAATAAATCGTCGGTCAAAGCCAACCATACAACATACATATAGTACCAAGCGTTACATAATAAATTCATTTTACAATTACAACTGTTTGGGCAACAAGCCCGAATGAACTGAGCATAACTAGAAACATAAACAGAGGCGTCTACACAAAATCCCGTGAAACCCGCACAATGTCACGGCTCCTCAAAATAATGGGAAGGAAGTGTCATTACTGGCGACCGTGCGGCGGAACACCTGAACGGATCATATACATATAGAGATACAACAAGAATAGAAAACCGGTCAGGGCCGGGTATATGTGATCAATAGATAAATGACAAGTATGATAATGATGCACAATTAAGCATGGATGATAATCTAGCATGTTACCGGCATATAAGGAACTAAAACTGGTGAAGGACTACATAGAGTGAGATTTATAAGCAAACGGAATTAAAAGTGCTTATGAGCCTTTATCATCTTTCAATTTCAATCTTCATTTTCCGTTCCTTATCAGGAATATAATTATCATCATGTGCTCTATATATGGCACAAATCTCAATAACATGCTCTTTGCGGCATAATTTTGCTCTTTATTGCATAAATGTTCCATCGAGTCCAACTCGATAATTTGAATAGTCATAATATAAATATAACGATTCTAAGACCGCCCGTCCGGGTTTCCCCACTGTGCGCGTCCCTAAATAACCATCATCTTCCAGGGCCTAACATAAGACAACCTGGGATCCTATCGAAAGCGTCGGGAAGCGGCCATGAGCCTGCGTGGTAGCCAAGACCACACCCGGAATCTTCCTACCAGCACAGAAAAATATACAACCATAAGCGCTCCCATGGCCTAGGACTATATCCACCCTGCATTCATTAGCCAGGGGGCTTCACCTATCGTGCGGACTTCCCTTAAGATGGTATTTAGAGAGGTGTGTAACATTCATTTATTTATTTCCATTACATGATTTAGTAAATTATCATTTACCTTAACAATTTCCCATTTTTAATATAACCGAATAAGCTAATTCCGGACTAAGTATAAGTAGTACCGACATAGCATCCCCAAAAGGAATTCAGACTCCAAAGTTATCCCCAAAGCCTCCGTTGGCTTTAATATAAACCATCAAGTCAAAATGTAACTCAAGTTGAATTCTAAAGTCTCCAAATTGACCTTAATACATTCTAGACCGATATAAAACTTCAAGACAAAAGTGATGCCTAAATATCACCTTAAATTCCCCCTTGAAAGAACCCTATATGAACCCTTTCGAGTCTAGGGTGTCGACCCAACTCAACTAGTACTCTAAACCCTATGTTTACTTCATTTAAGAAGGTCCCTAATCAATAATCCCAAAGAAAAGGGTTAAAATGAAAAAAGAAAAATTTGGAAAATGCAGGGCTACCGAATCGATTCGCCCCCTTGGCCGAATCGATTCGGCCAGAAAGTTTGAGATTCTGCATAATAGCCGAATCGATTCGCTCAGAGGGCCGAATCGATTCGGGCTGAGAATCTGGGTTTCTGCATAACTGCCGAATCGATTCGGACCAATTCCGAATCGATTCGGTCAACTAGACCTGAGCACTGGCCCTAGCCGAATCGATTCGCCCAGGGGGCCGAATCGATTCGGGCCTGAGATTTTGCCAAGAAATGGCTATGGAGTCTTGGACTCCATTTTCTACCTCAACTCAAATTTCTTCAGACCAAACTTGTATACCAACACTAAGAGAACATCAATGATGCTATTGATCATCTAAAACCTCATGAATCATCTTAGAGTGAATCAAAACCCAAAATATACATAAGAATACCCTAGGTTTACTAAACTAAAATCAATACACCATTATCACAACAAGTCATCTATCTCAAGACACAAATAGCAAGTAAAAACTTGCCTTGATTCACCAAATATGCAGATTCCTTGGTGTAGTAGCAATCTCTCTCAATCTCCAAAGCTTTCTCTCCACTCTTCTCTCTTTCTCTCTTAGGTTTAGGAAGGGATTTTGGGGAAATAGAAGACTTAATAGTCTTAAATCGTGACTTAAGGCAAATGCCCCACTTAATTAACCAAAAGTGCGATAAAATAATACGCAATAGCATAATTAAGGCACAACTAGTCAAAAATGCCCAAAACTACAAAATACAATATGGCACATTATTTTACTATTTCACACATTCCGGAATCAACTGCAACCTCCAAATTATCATTTGGACATTTTAAAATTCAATTTAGATTCCGGTCTCATTATTAAGCCAAATATCATTTTAAATTCAGATGATATTAATAAGCATGACATAGCAATATTTTCCCAAAATTATGATATGTATGCAACCTCATAATAAATATCAACTTTTCCACATTGAATTAACATTCAAATCATAACCCAACACCGGTCTCTAATTACTATACTAAGTAATTATTATAAAATATGGTCTCATAAGCGAGGGTTATTACATACTCCCCCCCTTATGAGGGAATTTTGCCCCCAAAATTCAGGCGTACCTCATGAGAAAAGATGTGGATATTTCTCCCGCATCTCGTCCTCGCGTTCCCAAGTTGATTCGCTTGCATGATGATGACTCCAATGGACTCTCACTAGAGGCACCACCCGAGATCTTAACTTCCGCTCCCCAAACTCCAGGATAGCAACCGGTTGTTCTTCATAAGAAACATCGGGCTGCAAATCGATATCTTCGAAAGGGATGTGCCAAAGGGCACCTTCACACTTTCTGTACTTTTTCAAAGAGGAGACGTGAAATACATCATGAATTTGTTGTAAAGGTTCCGGCAAGGCAAGTTGGTATGCCACAGGACCAACCTTTGCAATCACCGGAAAAGGTCCAACAAAGCGGGGCGCAAGCTTTCCTTTCTTCCCAAAACGTTTAATACGCTTCATAGGGGACACTCGCACTAACACTTGGTCTCCAACTTCCAATTCCATATGTCTCCTACCCGCATCGGCATAACTCTTTTGACGATCTTGGGCTATCCGTATGCGGTTTCGAATAAGCTCAACTTTCGAAGAAGTATCTTGGATCATTTCAGGTCCAAGGAACTTATTATCACCCACTTCCAACCAACAAGTGGGCGATCTACAAGGCCTGCCATACAGAGCTTCATAGGGTGCCATTCCAATGGTAAATTGGTATGAGTTGTTGTAAGCAAACTCAACCAACGGAAGATATTGTTCCCAACTGCCTTTAAAGTCGAGTATGCACATACGAAGCATATCCTCCAACATCTGGTTTACCCTTTCGGTCTGACCGTCTGTTTGAGGATGATAGGAAGAGCTTAACTTCAATTCAGTCCCCATAGCTCCCTGGAAACTCTGCCAAAAGTGGGACACGAATATTTTATCTCGGTCGGAGACAATATTCAAAGGTACCCCGTGGAGTCTGACGATCTCCTCAATGAACAACTGGGCATAACGAGTGGTATCATAATCGGTGCGCACAGGTAAGAAGTGTGCCGACTTAGTCAAACGGTCGACAATCACCCAAATTGAGTCATGACCCTTTTGCGATCTAGGCAAGCCCGTAACAAAGTCCATCGAAATGCTCTCCCATTTCCATACGGGAATCTCGAGCGGTTGTAACAAACCTGTCGGTCGCTGGTGGTCAATCTTAACCAACTGACAAGTAGTGCATTGAGACACAAACTCTGAGATATCACTCTTCATACCCGCCCACCAATACAAACGACGCATATCTTGGTACATCTTGTCCCCGCCTGGATGCACCGTGAACTTGGACCCGTGGGATTCCGCCATAACTGCACGTCTCAAATCCCCATCATCGGGAACCACAAGTCTTCCATGGAAGCGTAGTCCACCCTCAGAACCAATTAAGTACGACTCCGCTCCCTCAGACAACAACTGGCGTGTATGGTCTTGACAAACTTTATCTCTTTTCTGAGCTTCCACAATCTTTGCTATAATCGTGGGAGTAACCGAAATCACAGAAAGGAATGCTCTCACCCCTGCATCCTCCAGGCTGAGTTCTTTCCACTTAGCTTTCCACACCTCAGCTAAGCCTCCATCAGGCTTTCTACTCAAGGCATCTGCTACCACATTTGCCTTCCCGGGGTGATAATGAATATCAAATTGGTAGTCTTTCACAAACTCCAACCAACGACGCTGGCGCATATTCAGATCCTTTTGGGAGAATAAGTATTGCAGCGATTTGTGGTCGGTGAAAAGACTAAACTTTTCCCCCAAGAGGTAATGCCTCCATATCTTCAAGGCAAATACAACGGCGGCGAACTCCAAGTCATGTACCGGATAGTTCCTCTCGTGGGGCTTCAATTTACGAGAAGCGTACGCAATAGGTTGTCTCTCTTGTTGAAGAACACCTCCTAACCCCAGAAGAGATGCATCAGTGAAGACGAGATATTCCAATCCCGGCTTTGGCAATGCTAGGACTGGAGCGGAAGTCAGTCTATCCTTGAGCTCATCGAAAGCCGCTTGACATGAACTGTCCCATACAAATCTTACTCCTTTCCGGGTTAAGTTCGTCAACGGGCTAGCAACCTTAGAAAAGCCCTTAATAAATCGGCGGTAATAACCCGCCAAGCCCAGAAAACTACGAACTTCAGTGGGCGTCGTGGGCTGACCCCACTCCTTTACCGCGATCACCTTACTCGGATCCACAGACACGCCTTGGGATGACACCACATGCCCCAAAAATTGAACTTCCTTCAACCAGAAGCCACACTTCTCAAACTTTGCATACAATTGATGATCCCTCAATCTCTGCAGGACCAACCACAAGTGAGCAGCGTGATCCGACTCCGTCTGAGAATAGACTAGGATGTCATCAATAAATACAATGACAAACTGGTCAAGGAAATACCGAAACACCCTATTCATAAGGTCCATAAACACTGCAGGGGCATTGGTTAGCCCGAAGGGCATAACCAAGAACTCATAAGATCCATAACGGGTCAAAAAGGCTGTCTTAGATACATCTTGGTCTCGTATCCTCAATTGGTGATACCCTGTCCGCAAGTCGATCTTGGAGAAGTAGGAAGCTCCCCTAAGTTGATCAAACAAATCGTCAATGCGAGGTAAAGGGTATTTATTCCGGATGGTGACTTTATTCAACTCTCTATAGTTCACGCATAACCGGAGAGAACCGTCTCTCTTCTTCACAAACAAAACTGGAGCGCCCCACGGTGAGGTACTACGCCTAATAAAGCCCTGCTCCAATAACTTCTGAATCTGATCTCTCAGCTCTCTCATCTCCACAGGAGCCATTCGATAAGGAGCTTTTGCGATCGGTCGAGTTCCCGGCATTAAGTCAATCACAAACTCTATTTCCCGACTTGGAGGTAACCCCGATATCTCCCGAAAAATATCCTCAAAATCCCGAACGATGGGAAGAGAATCTAGGGGAACCACGACATCTCTAGATGCATCTTCCGCAATACAATATAAATAAGCACTCGTGCTCCCTTCCATACAAGGCATAACTACTAGGAACATCTCTTGTCCCGGAACCGCAAAAACTATGCTCTTCCCGTAACAATTCACTATGGCATGGTACTTCACTAGCCAATCCATACCCAAAATTACATCGTACCCGACCATATCAAGGACGAGCAAATCGGCATCAAAACACAAGTCACCAAGATTAATTCCTACGTTTTTACATACGAAGAAAATCAATGAGCCATCGCCCATAGAGGATTCGACGCTAGTGAAAGTACTTTCAGCAGATTTTATCAAACCCGTAGTCTGAGCAAAACTTCTAGAAATAAAGGAATGTGTAGCACCCGTATCAAATAGAATTCGACCCATATTCCCATGGATGAGAAACTTACCCTCGATCGCTGGTGGTGCAGGAGGAGCTGGAGGAAGCAAAGCCTCCTGAATATGGTAAACCCGACCGTACTGCAATTGCCCTTGTTGAGGAGGAGCGACCGGATTAGGCGCTTGAGGCGGAAACTGTACATACGGCTGCTGTGGGGCCCGAGGAAGATGCCCTCCAACCAACTGAGGACACGCCCTTTTATAGTGGCCCAGCTCCCCACACTGAAAACATTTGATTTCCGTAATATCCTGGTTTCTACCTTGGTTATTTCGGAATTGACCCGCACCTCGGCCCTGTTGGCCCCTACCACCATTTCCACCTCTACCTCCCTGTGGTGGCTGACCACCTTGACCTTGCCTGTTATTATTGGGGTTGCCCCCAGCATTAAACCCGTCGAACCGTTGACGCTTGGATGAATCCCCCTGCTGAGGATCCCTCTCAACCTGCTTGTTCCCCGAGGATTGGGACGAAGAAGATGTTCCCCCTCCGCTCCCAACACCTCCCTGCCTCCCCGCTTGTCCCACAGTAACAACCTTCTTCTTGTTTAGCAAAAACAATCTGTGCTCTTGACAATGAAGCAGAGCGGCATTCATCACATCACCAAAAGTCACTAGAGATGGATTTCCCAGCAAATGTTGTTTTATTCACCAATGTAAACCTCCCACAAACTTGGAGATCCTCTTCGATTCTGGAGTTACCTCATCCGGTATAAAACTGGCTAACCGGGTAAACTCTTCCTCATACTCAGCAACTGACCTCTCCCCTTGAACCAAATCCTGCAGCTTTCTCTGCATTTCCCTCTGAACTGCGGGAGGGAAATACTTCCCATCAAACAAGGCCCAAAAATTTGTGATGGACATAGTATCCCTTTGCTCGGGTGTCGTCATTGACTCCCACCAATGTAAGGCCGGTCCTACCAGCTTGAAAGTAACGAGAATCTGCTTCTTCTCCTCACTACATTCCACCATCCTAAGATGGCGCTGCATATCTCTCTTCCATTGGTTCGCCTTGATAACATCCGAACCTCCCTCAAACTCCGGGGGATGTCCCTTAAGGAAAGATTCCCTCACCCGTTCCCACTGAGAAGGTCCCGTAGGGACTAGTGCTTCTTGTCCCCTCACTTGAGCTTGTGGCATTTGTTGGGCCACTGCAGTCATCGCGACGTTGACAGCTTGGGCCACAATATTTGCCACTTCAGCGGCATTGATATTCCCCTGCTGCGGTGGAGGACCAAACTCATCCTCAATAACCCTATTACGTCTAGCGGGACGTCCTCTCTTCGGCGGCATCTGAGATAAAGACGAGATAGAGTTAAAACATATTATAAGACAATCTATATAGCAGAAGATCGCATACATAAGCAGCAAAGCAATCCTGACATTAAGTTCTATATCAAAGAACGCTACGGTAGAACGTGACAAGTCCGCATAGATCCTAAAGACTCTAGAACCTGATGCTCTGATACCATCTGTGACAACCCGCTATCCGAAATAAAGGGTGGCCAGCCCTATACCCCGATAAAATAGGAAATCATGGATAATATCATCCTCAGCATCACGACAAAAATACAAAGTATAAGGAATAACCACTCTATATTCCAGAAAAACGGGTTATCAAAAACTCTGATTTGAAAATTTAAAAGAAAAATATTTTCAACAACCCATAATAGAAATAGAGGGTGGAAACCCCCACAAGCGCATATAAGAAATCCCGAAAGATACAAGGGACTGAATAAATCGTCGGTCAAAGCCAACCATACAACATACATATAGTACCAAGCGTTACATAATAAATTCATTTTACAATTACAACTGTTTGGGCAACAAGCCCGAATGAACTGAGCATAACTAGAAACATAAATAGAGGCGTCTACACAAAATCCCGTGAAACCCGCACAATGTCACGGCTCCTCAAAACAATGGGAAGGAAGTGTCATTACTGGCGACCGTGCGGCGGAACACCTGAACGGATCATATACATATAGAGATACAACAAGAACAAAAAACCGGTCAGGGCCGGGTATATGTGATCAATAGATAAATGACAAGTATGATAATGATGCACAATTAAGCATGGATGATAATCTAGCATGTTACCGGCATATAAGGAACTAAAACTGGTGAAGGACTACATAGAGTGAGATTTATATGCAAACGGAATTAAAAGTGCTTATGAGCCTTTATCATCTTTCAATTTCAATCTTCATTTTCCGTTCCTTATCAGGAATATAATTATCATCATGTGCTCTATATATGGCACAAATCTCAATAACATGCTCTTTGCGGCATAATTTTGCTCTTTATTGCATAAATGTTCCATCGAGTCCAACTCGATAATTTGAATAGTCATAATATAAATATAACGATTCTAAGACCGCCCGTCCGGGTTTCCCCACTGTGCGCGTCCCTAAATAACCATCATCTTCCAGGGCCTAACATAAGACAACCTGGGATCATATCGAAAGCGTCGGGAAGCGGCCATGAGCCTGCGTGGTAGCCAAGACCACACCCGGAATCTTCCTACCAGCACAGAAAAATATACAACCATAAGCGCTCCCATGGCCTAGGACTATATCCACCCTGCATTCATTAGCCAGGGGGCTTCACCTATCATGCGGACTTCCCTTAAGATGGTATTTAGAGAGGTGTGTAACATTCATTTTATTTATTTCCATTACATGATTTAGTAAATTATCATTTACCTTAACAATTTCCCATTTTTAATATAACCGAATAAGCTAATTCCGGACTAAGTATAAGTAGTACCGACATAGCATCCCCAAAAGGAATTCAGACTCCAAAGTTATCCCCAAAGCCTCCGTTGGCTTTAATATAAACCATCAAGTCAAAATGTAACTCAAGTTGAATTCTAAAGTCTCCAAATTGACCTTAATACATTCTAGACCGATATAAAACTTCAAGACAAAAGTGATGCCTAAATATCACCTTAAATTCCCCCTTGAAAGAACCCTAGATGAACCCTTTCGAGTCTAGGGTGTCGACACAACTCAACTAGTACTCTAAACCCTATGTTTACTTCATTTAAGAAGGTCCCTAATCAATAATCCCAAAGAAAAGGGTTAAAATGAAAAAAGAAAAATTTGGAAAATGCAGGGCTACCGAATCGATTCGCCCCCTAGGCCGAATCGATTCGGACAGAAAGTTTGAGATTCTGCATAATAGCCGAATCGATTCGCTCAGAGGGACGAATCGATTCGGGCTGAGAATCTGGGTTTCTGCATAACTGCCGAATCGATTCGGACCAATTCCGAATCGATTCGGTCAACTAGACCTGAGCACTGGCCCTAGCCGAATCGATTCGCCCAGGGGGCCGAATCGATTCGGGCCTGAGATTTTGCCAAGAAATGGCTATGGAGTCTTGGACTCCATTTTCTACCTCAACTCAAATTTCTTCAGACCAAACTTGTATACCAACACTAAAAGAACATCAATGATGCTATTGATCATCTAAAACCTCATGAATCATCTTAGAGTGAATCAAAACCCAAAATATACATAAGAATACCCTAGGTTTACTAAACTAAAATCAATACACCATTATCGCAACAAGTCATCTATCTCAAGACACAAATAGCAAGTAAAAACTTGCCTTGATTCACCAAATATGCAGATTCCTTGGTGTAGTAGCAATCTCTCTCAATCTCCAAAGCTTTCTCTCCACTCTTCTCTCTTTCTCTCTTAGGTTTAGGAAGGGATTTTGGGGAAATAGAAGACTTAATAGTCTTAAATCGTGACTTAAGGCAAATGCCCCACTTAATTAACCAAAAGTGCGATAAAATAATACGCAATAGCATAATTAAGGCACAACCAGTCAAAAATGCCCAAAACTACAAAATACAATATGGCACATTATTTGACTATTTCACACATTCCGGAATCAACTGCAACCTCCAAATTATCATTTGGACATTTTAAAATTCAATTTAGATTCCGGTCTCATTATTAAGACAAATATCATTTTAAATTCAGATGATATTAATAAGCATGACATAGCAATATTTTCCCAAAATTATGATATGTATGCAACCTCATAATAAATATCAACTTTTCCACATTGAATTAACATTCAAATCATAACCCAACACCGGTCTCTAATTACTATACTAAGTAATTATTATAAAATACGGTCTCATAAGCGAGGGTTATTACACCCATTAGGTGAAAAACGGGATTAAGGGTTTTTAACCTAATGGGGAGATTAGAAAATCAGCAGCCATCAAATTCTAAACCTAGGGTTTGAGAGGGGATTTGGGGAAAAACAAATCAAGAGCAAATTGGAGGTGTTTGGAGCCAAATTGAGAGACTACGCCAACGGATCAGACACTACGAACACTTTTAGGCAAGTGATTAACTGTTTTGATTCTTAAAGCATGATAATCAATTCGTATCATAGTGATGTGTGTATGAAAATTCGTTTTTGGGTGTAAATGGGTACAAAATGGGATTTTCGTTTTTGAAATACTTGAATGAGATTCAAAGTAAGATTTAGATGAGTGATTGATATTTGAATGTGTATATATGATTTGAATGAGAAATCCAGAACATAAAAGAGGGGAAATTGAATCTGAAAATTTGGGATTTAAAACAGATAATTGAATTTTATGGAGTAAGACCCATTTCGAAAATTATGAGATAATTAGAGAAGTTGATCATCTTAATGGTTTCTATGAGGAATAGGATGTGGATTAACCATGTGTAGATGATGGGATTATGTAATTAGAGGTTTAAATTGTGGTTTAAAAACCTTGAAATTCGTTAATGGTGGAAAACAGGGGGGAAGAAGAGCTGTAACGAAGGGGTCGATCGATCGATCGGGGGCATCGATCGATCGATGATAGGAAATTCTGGGCAGTTCGGCCAGAATATTATATAAAAGGAAAATTATTAAAAGTTAAGTTTCATACATTAATAAGTGATAGATAATTATGAAACAAATATTCCTAGCCATTATGGGAGAAAGTAATTGGGACTAGGGTGAATTTTATGTGGGACACTTAATGGATGAATTTGAGAGATTTTATTCTAAAAATAGTGAGGTACGGATCAAGGGAGTGAATCCGGGTATATTGGTCATGCGACCCCAAGGTAGTGAATTAAGTTTGGAGATAAACTAAATAATTTTGAGTCGGAATATAGACTCGGGTGAATATTGAATTATGGACCAAGTGGGCGAGTCCGGGTATGTTGGTAATTATAGGTAAATATAATTGGGAAATTATGGAAATAAATGTGTGACACATTGTGGGCGAAAAATGTGGAAAAAGGAATTTATGAGATATAAAAATGGACCAAGTGAGTGAGTCCGGGTATGTTGGTTATGTGACACCAAAGTATTAAATTAATTATTAAGAGAGAGTAATTAATTTGGAGTCGGAACATAGACTCGGGAAATATTAAAATAATAAGAGTGTATTAATTAATTGAATTAGAGTCGGTTTGTAGACTCGGGTAGGATTAAATTAATAAGGGTGTTAATTAATTTGATTAGAGTCGGTTTGTAGACTCGGGTAGGATTAAACTAATGGATGGGATAATTAGTTTTATCAGAATCGGATTGTAGACTCGTGAAGGGGTACTTACTAATTAATGTGATAATTAATTATATTAGAGTCGGACCACAGACTCAGAATTTGGGTTAATTAATTTAAGTGTAAATTAATTGTATTAGAGTCGAACCACAGACTCGGATTGGTATTAAATTAATATGAGTGTTAATTAATTTAATTAGAGTCGGGCGATAGACTCGGGGAAAGTATTATATTAATTGAGGTGTGAATTAATTATATTAGAGTCGGACCATAGACTCGGGAAGAGGATAAATTATTAAGTGAGAAAATTAATTACATTGAGTCGGACCATAGACTCAGGAAATTACAGGCAGTGTACGGGATTTTGAGTATACGGTAAAAGCCAGAGTTTATATTATATATATACGGTGTCGTGATAGTATATATATACGTGTATTTATTTTGCGTGATACTAAATATCAGTGATGAGATATTTATTTAATTTATATACTCTAATGCTATCAAGGAAGGTTGCGCGATGTGGGTGAATCCCCCTAGCTTGAGGAGTAGGGCGAGTATATCCCCAGGTCATAGCGTCCGGTATATATGGGTGAGGGATTTATCTCACTTTCAGGGAAGGAATATGACCGCCTCCATTTCGTATATTTTGGTCCAAGTTGGTGAGCAATTCTAACTTGGGGAAACTAGGTTTTGTGAGCACACCTAGTGAGATAGCATTCTAGAGGGAATCATCCGGTGAGGGTATACTCGGAAGGATGGATACGCGTATGATATATGTGTGGATGTTAGTAAAGGTACGTATAATATAGTAGTAAATATTATATGTAGGTGATAATACAATGCGTGATGTATTTACCTTATATAACTCGGGTTACAGTTATATGTTGTTAATTAATGAGAAATTAATTAAGTTAATTATTGGTGGAAATAATACAATGTTTGACGTATGTACTTTATATAACTTGTGACACGGTTATATGTTATTATTTAAGAGGAATTAATTAAGTTAATGGTGAAATAACTTAAAATTCAAGAATCATTATACTCGGGTTAGAGTAGTATGGCAAGGGAAGGTTATACCAAGACTAGTTGGACGGGGTAGCACAACTAGGAGGGGTTAAGGTAACCGGTAGGTGTGCACAATAGTGGAGGGGTGAGAATGTCCACAAGGGAGTGCGACACTAACTTAAATATGAAGCGCATTCATGCATTTTAAATTACTGCAGTTAATTCACTTGCTAAATATTTTCAAAATGTTTTGGGTTCTAACCCTTGCTATAAAACTATTTTCAAAACCTTTTAGGTGTCCAGCCACAGGGACGCCAGGATTGATATTCTATTCCAGGGACACGGAGCTGTGGCATATGTGGATGCTAGCAGGAGTTTGGATTAGACGCATCATTCATTCATTCCTAGAGTAGGAATCTTGTATCAGTTTCAGTTTTATTTAGGGCTTGTCGCCCAGACTTCTCGGTACAGTTTTCAGATGTTGAATATTTGTATTTGGATTATTTCTTTGGTGGCCGGTGATTTATTCGGCATGTTGTGTAATTATGATTCAGTTCTTTTTCATTCAGTTGTGTGAATGGTTTATATTTTTCCGCATGTATTGTTTTGTTTAATTAAAAAGTTAAAATTGGCACCAGTTTTTGGAATACTAGGTGGTTAGTAAGTTTTTAAAAAGTTTTCGACGGTGATGCTAAGGATGATCCAACTGGGATTCCTGTTTTAATTTGGTATAGGACTGATCACCCGGTATTTTATTAGGCGGAGTGTCACAGGTATTAGGGTCTTTTAATACAAAAGTGGAGTGGGGGAAACTTATTAAGGAGTGGGAATAGTGGGAGCCTTTATTTTTCATGTATAAATTAGTGGCGCAATTTTTGTTGGAGAATTGTGTATTTTTGGAGAAACGTTATTGTAAATCATTATTCTGGAAATAGAAGAATTGTGGTTTTGTTATATTTAAATCGTGGAAATTAGATACTCTATACTTATTGTGGATGGTTTTAGTTTAGTTTTTATCGTAGTAGCAAGCCGCATGTCTCTCTCGGGCGCACGGAGTGTTACAGATAGTATCAGAGCTTAGGTATACGACAAACCCCGGGTCTTGGGTTTTGGGTCTAGCATGTGCGTTAGACGAATTTTCTTCAGAAATATAATTTTTTTGAAGACGTGTTTGGTATGGTGGTGAGGATGTTTAGAATTTATTGGAGGAATTTAGTATTGTGGTTTTTGGAAAATAGAATTGAGTAGTATTTTATTTTGAGCGTTAGGTTTCATCAAATTTCGAGGACGAAATTCTTTGTTAGTGGGGAAGTATGTAACAACCCGGATTTTTTAAATGGGTATTTTTTTAAACAAATTTTGGAAAATTCGAGAATAATAAAATTTTAGATTTAATTATTTTTAATAATTAAATATGTTTGTTTTTAGATTTCGAAATTCGAAATCTAGATTACAAGACTCCTAATTTGAGTATATATAAGTCTTGGGGAATTTAGAAGAGTCCTCAAAATATAAAACCCTCTAAGAGTGCTCGAAACATAAAACTCTCAAGAAAAGAAAAATATATAAAAGTATTCGACCGTTCGATCGAGCTAAATTTTTTTATACAGCTTCCTCTCATCTTCAGCAACTACGGCCCAAAATTTTAGGCAATTCCAATGTCATAGCACCTGGATTTTTTTTTATTGTTTGTATCTGATTAGGACTCTAATTACTTTGGGTATATAGACATAAAGTGACGAGTTTACGTCCTTTAAAACACATTTACCCTTCTAAAAAGTCAGAAACCTCTCATCTTCTTCATCACCTTCAACCTACAAACCCTAGCCCCTATTTTATGCAAGGTTCAACATTAGATTTGGAGGCCTATTTGTGGTTATCTCGTGTTGGGGCTAGAACGTGATGGTGCGATTAGATTTTCAGGTAAAAATTTATGTAACGATTCATGTGATGATTTTGAGGTACGGGACTTACACAATATGCTCCTAAATTCTCTCAAGAGTATTCCGTTTGTTTTTTGTGGCAATTGGACTCGTGTGGAATTGTGATATTCTTTGGAATCCTGAAACATTGTTGGAATCTATTATTTGATTAATTGAGATATATTATATTGTCGATTTGAGCATAGTGTCGTCAGATTTTAATATGGCATTGAGAATGGAAACCTGCCCATAATTCAAAAAACATTATATGGCTTTGAGATGCTTAGGGGAGGTGAGGTGAGGCCTGGTGACCCATTGATGTGTTGTTGAGAAATTAATATTGATATAATGCTTGAGTATTGCACTTGATTTGTATATGCGCATTCAAACTGTTGTGATTTATTCATTGTGCTAATTATTTTTGAGCATCTATTCCTATCATAATGTGTACTTCCCCGTATTATCTCTCTATGGTAGGCTAGCGGGGATTGGGAATCTATGGACGATTTTAAAGAAATATTTTAGAGAGTGGATTGAAAGATTTATTTTTTATATAAAAATTAGTGGTGTAATTTTTGTAGGAGAATTGTGTATTTTGGGAGACACGTTATTGTAAATCATTATTGTGGAAATAGAATAAATGTGGTTTTGTTCTATTTAAATCGTGGAATTTAGATGCTCTATACTTATTGTGGATGATTTTACTTTAGTTTTTATCGTAGTATCACGCCGCGTGTCTCTCTCGGGTGCGCGGGGTGTTATGTGTTGTTGAGAAATTAATATTAATATAATGCTTGAGTATTGCATTTTATTTGTATATGCGCATTCGTCTTGTTGCGATTTATTCATCGTGCTAATTTGAGCATCTATTGGTGTCATATTGTGTACTTCCCTGTATTTTCGTTTAGTGGTAGGATAGCGTATATTGGGACGCTATGGACTATTTTGGAGAATTATTTTAGATCTTGGATTAGAAGATTTATTTTTGATGTATAAATTAGTGCTAAAATTTTTGTTGAAGAATTGTGTATTTTGGGAGAAACGTTATTGTAAATCACTATTGTGGAAATTGAAGAATTGTGGTTTTGTTATATTTAAATCGTGGAATTTAGATTCTCAATACTTATTGTTGATGATTTTAGTTTAGTTTTTATCCAAGTAGCACGTCACGTGTCTCCCTCGGGTGCGCATGGTGTTATGTGTTGTTGAGAAATTAATATTGATATAACTCTTGAGTATTACATTTGATTTGTATATGAGCATTCATATTGTTGCGATTTATTCATCGTGCTAATTATTTTTTAGCTTCTATTCCTGTCATATTATGTACTTACCTGTATTTTCTTTTAGTGGCAGGCTAGCGTGGATAGGGACGCTATGGACTATTTTGGGGATTTCTTTTAGTGCTTGGATTGGAAGACTTGTTTTTTATGTATAAATTAGTGGTGAAATGTTTGTTGAAGAATTGTGTATTTTGGGAGAAACATTATCGTAAATCATTATTGTGGAAATAGAAGAATTGTTGTTTTGTTATATTTAAATTGTGGAATTCAGATGCTCTATACTTATTGTTGATGATTTTAGTTTAGTTTTTATGCTAGTAGCACGTCACGTGTCTCTATCGGGTGCATGGGGTGTTATGTGTTGTTGAGAAATTAATATTGATATAATGCTTGAGTATTGCATTTGATTTGTACATGGCATTCGTATTGTTGCAATTTATTCATCGTGCTAATTATATTTGAGCGACTATTCATGTCATATTGTGTACTACCCTGTATTTTCTTTTAGTGGCAGGCTAGCGTGGATTGGGACACTATGGACTATTTTGGAGAATTATTTTAGAGCTTGGATGGGAAGATTTATTTTTTATGTATAAATTAGTGGTGTAATTTTTGTTGGAGAATTATGTATTTTGGGAGAATCATTATTATACAGGAAATAGAAGAATTAAGGTTTTGTTATATTTAAATCGTGGAATTTAGATGCTTTATACTTGTTGTGGATGATTTTAATTTAGTTTTTATCATAGTAGCACGCCGCGTGTATCTCTCGGGCACGCGGGGTGTTACAGATGGTATCGGTGCTTAGGTATACGAAAACCCTCGGGTCTTAGGTTTTGGGTCTAGCATGCGCGTTAGATGAGTTTTCTTTAGAAATAGAAATTTTTTGAAGACGTATTAGTGTAAGGACACAAATTTCCAATTGAGTCCGTTGTTGTTTTGGCTCAATTCCGGACAAAAACATTTGAGTCATAGGATTGTGTTCAAGTTTATCCATTCTTGCCTATGACGTATTAGTTGAAGATGTAGCGGCCACGATTATAAAGCTTCATCAAATACTGAGTTTATTGTGCCTCGTTTCTACGTCATCAACATCTGTTCTGTTGACTTATAAGGTATGAATGCATTACATATTTATATAGGAGCTTGGAACACAATTTATATGGGTGTACTTTGTTTTTAACTACTGTTTATTTTCAGAAAATTTATTTAAAACTTTAAAATAAAACTTCTGGGCTAAAAAACATAATTTAAACAGCCTGAAAGTTCGTTCGAAATTGTCGTTCGAACGAGTTTGTCATTCGAACGGGAATTTCGTTCGAACGAGTTTGCCAACAGGATTTTCCCATTGGCCCCTGGAACTTCGTTAGAAGGGTCATTCGAATGAGACTTCGTTCAAACGAAAATCTCGCTCGAACGAGATTTCAGGTGGAAAATTTCTTTGACAGTTTGAGAAATTTTTCCCATGTTTCCACTCAGCTTTATCCACTAACTTTTCAACAAACTTATGAGGTGAGGGAACCAACTTTTTCAAGAAAACCTTTTCATATTATTCCATCTCCTATAGAGAGTTTTGAGAGTTCAATTTTCTAAGAAAAAGTTCATGTTTTGAGTGTTTATTTTTCAAGTAAAAATTCATTAAACACTCTTGTTTTCACCCATATTATTTATTCCAAGTTTCAATATATATGTCATTGCTTGGAGTGTTTGGCACCAGGTTTTTCTCTATCGAGTTGAAGAGAAGTTTTGGTTTGATTCTACATTTCACAAAGAAGAAGTTCGTTTGCGTTGACTTACTCGCTTTGAGAAAGGCTCCTTGTTCGGTTGGCAGTGACCGAAAAAGTCCGATCAGTGGATTTCGAGATCGCGGTAGAGCTCCGTGGTTATTCGCTAGGCGGAAGTGTGTACAAGAAGAAGCATCGGGGCATGGACGGAGTCAAGTCGAGTGTTGTAAGTCTTTCGTGTCTTGTACTTGTAAAACCATACTTAGTGAATTTGTGGCTAGGGCCGTCCGAGGTTTTTTCCCATTGTGGGTTTTTCCTCGTACATCGCGACGTAGTGGTTATTTGTTTATTTTATCTTTTGCAAAACTCACCTAGAACGCATGCTTAGGTAAAAAGATAAAATTTGGTTTAAATTACTACTTACTTAATTTGGTGCTTAAATTAATTTGGGAAATGTATAATTAATTTAGTTCAAGTCACTTACTTTAATTTGATAAGATTTGGTTTGGCCTAATTTGCAAAAATGAATTAATATTGTTAGGCAAAATTTCTAGGACTTGAGTTAAACTAATTTGGTTTAAGTGAAATTAAAATATGTGTGGATTTATTCTTATTTCACTTGGTTTAATTTTAATTTAAAAGAAATTAAAATTTGGTGTTTGTGTGTGTTTATTTGAACCATCTCTTATTCCGCATCTTTTAAAAGGAAATTGAAAATTACTTTTTAGTAATAATCTAAAAATTGGGGGTCCTATCCTTTTCAGTTAGGTATCGTGGTGTGGATGTTTAAAATTGATTGGAAGACTTTAGTATTGTAATTTTTGGGAAATAGAATTGAGTAGTATTTTATTTCAAGCGTTTGGTTTCTTCGAATTTTAAGGGTGAAATTCCTTATAAGTGTGGAAGTATGTAACAACCCAGATTTTCAAGTGGGTATTTTTGTAATTATATTTTGGAAGATTCGAGAAAAATAAGTTTTTCGATTTAATTATTTTTAATAAATAAATTTATTGGTTTTATATCCTGAATTCGAAAACATAGATTACAAGACTCCTAATTTGAGTACATATAAGTCTTGGGGCATTTAGAGGAGTCCTCAAAACATAAAACGCTGTAAGAGTCCTCGAATATAAAACTCTATAGAAAAAAATATATATAAAAATATTCGACTGTCCGATTGAACTGAAATATTTTGTCCAGCTTACTCTCGTCTTCAGCTACTATGCCCCAAAATTTCAGGCAATTCCAATGGTCATATCACCCTGAATATTATTTTTAGTGTTTGTATCTGATTAGAACTCTAGTTATATTTGGTATATAAACATAAAGAGACGAGTTTAGGTCCTTTAAAATACATTTTAGCCTTCTCAAAAATCAGAAATCGTTGATCGCCTTCATCTTCTTAAACCTACTAACCCTAGCCCCTATTTTATCCAATGTAATACCTTACATTTGGAGGCCTATTTGTGGTTATCTCGTGTTGGTGCAAGAACATGATGGCGTGATCAGATTTTGAGGCAAAAATTTATGTGACAATTCATGTGATGATTTTGAGGTACGGGACTTACACAATATGCTCCTAAATTCTCTCTCCAGTACTCTTTTTGTTTTTTGTGTCAATTGCACTCATGTTTAATTGTGATATTCATTGGAATACTAAAAAATGTTGGAATCTATTGTTTGATTCATTGAGATATATTATATTGTTGATTTGATCATAGTGTCACATGATTTTAATATAACATGGAGAATGGACACTCGCCAATAGTCCAAAAACCATTATATGGATTTGAGATGCCTAGGGGAGGTGAGGTGAGGCCTCATGACCCATTGATGTGTTGTTGAGAAATTAATATTGATATAATGCTTGAGTATTTCATTTGATTTGTATATGCGCATTCGTATGGTTGTGATATATTCATTATGCTAATTATTTTTCAATATCTATTCATGTCTTATTGTGTACTTCCCCGTATTTTCTTTTAGTGGAAGGCTAGCGTGGATTGGGACGCTATGGACTATTTTGTAGAATTAATTTAGAGCTTGGATTGGAAGATTTATTTTTTATGTATAAATTAGTGGTGTAATTTTTGTTGGAGAATTTTTTATTTTGGGAGAAGCGTTATTGTAAATCATTATTGTGGAAATAGAAAAATTGTGGTTTTGTTATATTTAAATCGTGGAATTTAGATGCTCTATATATATTCTAGATGATTTTAGTTTATTTTTTATCGTAGTTGCACGCCGGGGGTGTCTCTTGGGGTTGTTGAGAAATTAATAATGATATAATGCTTGAATATAGCATTTTATTTGTATATGCGAATTTTGGATTGTTGCGATTTATTCATCGTGCTAATTATTTTTGAGCATCTATTGCTGTCATATTGTGTACTTCCCTGTATTTTCTTTCAATGGCAGGCTAGCGTGGATTAGGACGCTATGGACTATTTCGAAGAATTATTTTAGAGCTTGGATTGGAAGATTTATTTT
This sequence comes from Sambucus nigra, assembly GCA_949130495.1. Lineage (NCBI taxonomy): Eukaryota > Viridiplantae > Streptophyta > Magnoliopsida > Dipsacales > Adoxaceae > Sambucus > Sambucus nigra. Next base: position 391,033,841 of record OX422223.1, read on the forward strand.
TTATGTATAAATTAGTGGTGTAATTTTTCTTGGAGAATTTTTTATTTGGGGAGAAACATTATTGTAAATCATTATTGTGGATTTAGAAGATTTGTGGTTTTGTTATATTTAAATCGTGAAATTTAGATGCTCTATATTTATTGTGGATGATTATACTTTTATTTTTATCTTAGTAGCACATCGCGTGTCTCTCTCGGGCGCACGGGGTGTTACAGATGGTATCAGAGCTGAGGAATAGGATAACCATCGGGTCTTGAGTTTTGGGTCCAGCATGCGCGTTAAACGAGTTTTCTTTTGAAATAGAATTTTTTTGAAGAAGTGTTAGGTATCGATGTGAGGATGTTTATAATAGATTGGAGGACTTTAGTATTTCAATTTTTGGGAAATAGAATCGAATAGTATTTTTTTTCAAGCGTTAGGTATCGTCGAATTTCGAGGGCGAAATTCCTTGTTAGTAGGGAAGTATGTAACAACCCAGATTTTTTAAATAAATTTTGAAAAATTTGAGAAAAATAAATTGTTCGATTTAATTATTTTTAATAATTAAATATGTTGGTTTTTATATTCGGAATTCGAAAAACTAGATTACAAGACTCCAAATTTGAGTATATATAAGTCTTGGGGCCTTTAGAAGAGTTCTCAAAACATAAAACTCTCTAAGAGTCCTCGAAACATAAAACTCTCTAGAAAATGAAAATACATAAAAGTATTCGTCCGTTCCATTGAGCTGAAATTTTTTATACAGCTTCCTCTCGTCTTCAGATACTACGCCCCAAAATTTTAGGCAATTCCAACGGTCATATCATCCGGAATGTTTTTTTAGTGTTTATATCTGATTTGGACTTTAATTATTTTTCGTATATAAACACAAAGTGACGAGTTTAGGTCTTTTAAAACAAATTTTAGCCTTCTCAAAAATAAAAAATCTCTCATCTTCTTCAACCTTCAAACCCTAGCCCCTAGTTTATTCAATGTTCAACTTCCCACATTTGGAGGCCTATTTTTTGTTATCTCGTGTTGGGGCTAGAACATGATGGTGCGATCAGATTTTGAGGCAGAAGTTTTTGTGACGATTCATGTGATGATTCTCTCTAGAGTATTCTGTTTATTTTCTGTGTCAATTGCACTCATGTTGAATTGTGATATTCATTGGAATCCCGAAAAATTATTGGAATCTATTATTTGATTCATTGAGATATATTATATTGTTGATTTGAGCATAGTGTGATGAGATTTTAATATGGCACGGAGAATGGACACCCGCCAAAAGTAAAAAAACCATCATATAGCTTTGAGATGCCTAGGGGAAGTGAGGTGACGCCTAGTGACCCATCAATGTGTTGTTGAGAAGTTAATATTGATATAATACTTGGGTATTGCATTTGATTTGTATATACACATTTGTATTGTTGCGATTTATTCATCGTGCTAATTATTTTTGAGCACCTACTGTTGTCGTATTGTGTATTCCCCATATTTTCTTTTAGCGAAATGTTAGGGTGGATTGAGACGCTATGGACTATTTTGGAGAATTATTTTAGAGCTTGAATTGGAAGATTTATTTTTGATTTATATTTGTTGGAGAATTGTGTATTTTGGGAGAAACGTTATTGTAAATCATTATTGTGGAAATAGAAGAATTGTGGTTTTGGAATATTTAAATCATGGAATTTAGATGCTATATACATATTGTGGATGATTTTAGAGTAGTTTTTATCGTAGAAGCATGTCCCGTGTCTCTCTCGGGTGCGTAGGGTGTTATGTGTTGTTGAGAAATTAATATTGATATAATGCTTGAGTATTGCATTTGATTTGTATATGTGCATTCGTATTATGGGGATTTATTCATCATGTTAATTATTTTTGAGTATCTATTCATGTCATATTTTTTACTTACCCGTATTTTCTTTTAGTTGCATGCTAGCGTGGATTGGGACGCTATGGACCATTTTGGAGAATAATTTTAGAGCTTGGATTGGAAGATTTATTTTTTATGTATAAACTAGGGTCTAATTTTTGTTGGAGAATTGTGTATTTTGGGAGAAACGTTATTGTAAATCATTATTGTGGAAATAGAAGAATTGTGGGTTTTTAATATTTAAATCATGGAATTTAGATGCTCTATACTTATTCTGGATGATTTTAGTTTAGTTTTTATCGTAATAGCACGTCGCGTGTCTCTCTCGGGCACGCGGGATGTTATAAATGGTATCAAAGCTTAGGTATACGACAACTCTCGGGTCTTGAGTTTTGGGTCTAGCATGTGCGTTAGACGAGGTTTCTTTATAAATAGAAAATTTTTGAAGACATGTCAGGTATTGTGGTGAGGATGCTTAGAATTGATGGGAGGACTTTAATATTGCAATTTTTGGGAAATAGAATCGAGTAGTATTTTATTTCGAGCGCTAGGTTTTGTCGAATTTCGAGGGCGAAATTCCTTGTTAGTGGGGAAATATTTAACATACCAGATTTTTTAAATGGGTATTTTTTTAAACTAATTTTGAAAAATTCGAGTAAAATAAAATTTTTTATTTAATTATTTTTAATAATTAAATATGTTGGTTTTTATATTCGGAATTCGAAAAACTAGATTACAAGACATCTAATTTGAGTTTATATAAGTATTGGGGCATTTAGAAAAGTCCTCAAAACATAAAACTCTCTAGAAAAGAAAAATATATAAAAATATTTGACCGTCTGATCGAGCTGAAATTTTTTATGCCGCTTTCTCTCGTCTTCAGCTACTAAGACACAAAATTTCCGGCAATTCCAATGGATCGATCACCCGAAATGTTTTTTAGTGTTTGTATCTGATTAGGACTCTAATTCTTTTTTGTATATAAACATAAACTCATGAGTTTAGGTCTTCTAAAACACATTTTTTCCTTCTCAAAAATCAAAATCCTTTCTTCTTCTTCAACCTACAAACCTTAGCCCGTATTTTATTCATTGTTCAACCTTTAGATTTGGAGGCCTATTTGTAGTTATCTCATGTTGGGGATAGAACGTGATCTGACTTTTTTTCGCCAGGGGAGCGAGATGGTGCGATCATATTTTGAGATAGAAATTTATGCGACGATTCATGTGATGATTTGACGTACTAAACTTACACAATATGATCTTAAATTCTCTCGAGAGTATTCCATTTTTTTCTGTGTCAATTGCACTCATGTTGAATTATGATATTCATTGGAATCCTGAAAAATTGTTGGAATCTATTATTTGATTCATTGAGATATATTATATTGTTGATTTGAGCATAGTGTCATGAAATTTTAATATGGCACGGTGAATGGACACCCTCCAATATAGTCCAAAAACCATTATATGGCTTTGAGATGCCAAGGGGAGGTGAGGTGAGGCCTGGTGACCAATTGATGTGTTGTTGTGAAATTAATATTGATATAATGCTTGAGTATTGCTTTTGATTTGTATATGCGCATTCGTATTGTTGCGATTTATTCATCGTGCTAATTATTTTTGAGCATCTATTCCTGTCATATGGTATACTTTCCCGTATTTTTCTTTTAGTGGCAGGCTTGTGTGGATTCGGACACTATGGAGTATTTTGGAGAATTAATTTAGAGCTTGGATTGGAGGATTTATTTTTTATGTATAAATTAGTGGTGTAATTGTTGTTGGAGAATTGTATATTTTGGGAGAAACGCTATTGTAAATCATTATTGTTGAAATAGAAGAATTGTGGTTTTGTTATATTTAAATAGTGGAATTTAGATACTCTATACTTATTGTGGATGATTTTAGTTTAGTTTTTATCTTAGTAGCACACCTTGTATCTCTCTCGGGTGCGCGGGGTGTTATGTGTTGCTGAAAAATTAATATTTGTATAATGCTTTAGTATTGCATTTGATTTGTATATGCGCATTCGTATTGTTGCGATTTATTCATCGTGCTAATTATTTTTGAGCATCTATTCCTGTCATATTGTGTACTTCCCGTATTTTCTTTTAGCGGGAGGTTAGCGTTGATTGGGACACTATGGACATTTTGGAGAATTATTTTAGAGCTTGGATTGGAAAACTTATTTTTGATGTATAAATTAGTGGTGTAATTTTTGTTGGAGAATTGTGTATTTTGCGAGAAAAGTTATTGTAAATCATTATTGTGGAAATAGAAGAATGGTGGTTTTGTTATATTTAAATCGGGGAATTTAGATGCTCTACACTTATTGTGGATGATTTTAGTTTAGTTTTTATCATAGTTACACGTCGCATGGTTCACTCGAGCGTACGGGGTGTTGCAGATGGTATTAGAGCTTAGGTATACGACAATCCTCAGGTCTTGGGTTTTGGGTCTAGCATGTGCGTTATACGAGTTTTCTTTTAAAATAGGAATTTTTTGAAGACGTGTTAGGCATCGTGGTGAGGATGTTGAGAATTGATTGGACGACTTTAGTATGGTAATTTTTGGGAAATATAATCGAGTAAAATTTTATTTCGAGGATTAGGTTTCGTCAAATTTCGATGGCGAAATTCCTTGTTAGTGGGGAAGTATGTAACATCGTGAATTTTTTAAATGGGTATTTTTTTAAACTAATTTTGAAAAATTCGAGAAAAATAAATTTGGGTTTTAATTATTTTTAATAATTAAATATGTTGGTTTTTATATTCGGAATTCGAAAGGCTAGATTACAAGACTCCTAATTTGAGTATATATAAGTCTTGGGGAATTTATAAGAGTCCTCAAAACATAAAACTCTCTAAGAGTCCTCGAAACATCAAACTCTCTAGAAAAGAAAAATATATAAAAATATTCGACCGTCCGTTCGAGCTGAATTTTTTTATGTCTCGTCTTCAGCTACTCTGCCCCAAAATTCTAGGCAATTCCAATGGTTCGATCACCCAAAATGTTTTTTTAGTGATTGTATCTGATTAGGAATCTAATTCTTTTTGGTATATAAACATAAAGTGACGAGTTTAGGTCTTTAGAAACACATTTTAGCCTTCTCAAAAATCAGAAACCACCCATCTTCTTCAACTTACAAATCCTAGCCCCTATTTTATTCATTGTTCAACCTTAGATTTGGAGGCCTATTTGTGGTTATCTCGTGGTGGGGAAAAATGTGATTTGACTATTTTTCGCCAGGGAATCGTGATGGTGTGATCATATTTTGAGGCAGAAATTTATGTGACGATTCATGTGATGATTTGAGGTACGAGACTTACATAATATGCTCCTAAATTCTCTCGAGAGTATTCCATTTGTTTTCTGTGTCAATTGCACTCATGTTGAATTATGATATTCATTGGAATCCTGAAAAATTATTGGAATCTATTATTTCATTCATTGAGATACATTATATTATTGATTTGAGCATAGTGTCATGATATTTTAATATGGCACGGAGAATGGATACCCTCCAATATAGTCCAAAAACCATTGTATGGATTTGAGATGCCTAAGGGAGGTGAGATGAGGCCTAATGACCAATTGATGTGTTGTTGAAAATTTAATATTGATATAATGCTTGAGTATTGCATTTGATTTGTATACGTGCATTCGTATTGTTGTGATTTATTCATCGTGCTAATTATTGATGATACGAGAAATCGTCCACTAGTCATTCTCGTACCAGTAATTCAAGTGTAAATTATAATAAACGGATAGAATTAGTAAAAAGAGAGAGAAGACAAGATATAGAGTGGTTCAACCTCTAAAATAGGCCTATGTTCACTGTGTTTCTCCATTCTCATTATATGCGTTTCATTGTACAATATAATCAAGCCTAAAGAGGCGTATAAGTATGAGAATAAAGGAGATTACATGGCCGTAGCGGTTTCGGGAGTGACGGAGGCGTGACTACGAGGGAGGTGAGTAGCCCCCAAGCTGTGTGTTGAGGTTGTGTAGAGAGAGTTTGACAAGGCTTCACCAGGTATTGTAGAATCTGCCCCTATCTCGAGGCCTAGACCTTTATTTATAGGGAGTATGTGAGCAGTGTCATGTGCCCTGACCACGTGACATATATCAAGTATGGAGCAGCTATAATGAGAAGGATGCGGCCTGTAAGTGAGGCTGGAGCTATGGGTACCGCACCCTGTGTAGTATAAGTCTGCGGCATATAAGAATGGCCAAGATTATAAGGGCCGCACCCTGTACTAAGTAGGGCCACGACCTAAAAGCTTTTGTGCATGCCTGATTAACGTCTGCGGCAAGGTGCTATATGTAATACCCCGTATTTTTATGACTTTTAAATTTAGGGATTAATTAAATTTAATTGAGATAAATTAATTTAATTTTAATCCGGAATGTTGTTTTAAATATTTACTAGCGTGACGAGAGTTAGTAATTATTGAAATTTGTTGAATGTTACTGGATGAGTAGAATAATATATGAGATTTATTTTATAAAATTGTCACGTGTGAATAAAATGGCAATTATGGAAATTTAGGTCGGGATGCGCCTGTGTCGTGTCGGGACTAAATTATTATTGTAAAAAGTGAATAAATTATAAGTTGCTCATATGATCATTTTGAGTGCATCAAAGTGTCCGAAAGGGTCGAGATAGTCAGAAGAGTGTACCCCAGGGTTTAGTTTGTGTCTCGGCGCGTTTTTAGGACTAATAATTAGTACCCCGGGAGGGCGTTTTGGACATTTCGTAATTATGGGTAATTAAACTCACGAATTTTCAAGGGTTATATCAGATGTTAAGTATTATCTCTTAGGGTTAACACAACCTAAAACCAATGACGGACATTGGAGAGGAAAGGAAGGAGCTTTCCAAGGGTTCTAGGCCAAGAACTCCTCCGGTTGCACCGCCGTCACCGCTAATTCGTAGATCGCGCGAAGGGGATCTCAACCACACCTTTTTCTTCCACAAATCAGAGATCAAATTTCCAGGCAAGTATTTATCTTGCTTTTATCAAGTTAATGCATCCTTTTATATTAGTTTAAGGTTGATTAGAATTAGTGTTCTGACGCGACTTAATATTTGTCTAAAAAGTGCGTATTTATCTAGGCTCAAGTGCAAGCCTTGTCGCTCAAGTAATAACCCGGTAAGTCGGGATCGTCTCCACAGGGATCAAAATTGCCAAACAATAACAAGAAAAATTACCAAACCTTGAAATGATTTCTTGAAAGAAATAAAAAGATGATTGATTTTTGAGAAAATTTCTAAAACTTTACTTATGAAAAACAATTGAATATTAACAGCAAAATTTGGGTTTAACAATTTAGAGAAAATTAGGGTAGGGTACAATCCCTCAATCCTTAACAAATTATCCTTTAGAATATTAAAATTATAAATCAAAATTCTTGATTAAATCCAGTCCTTATCATCACTAAGCATTACATATATGAGATTCAAGACCGCATCATATGAAATCAAAGATCAATATAAGGCGGTGAACGACAAATTATACATACAAAGCATTCTTAAACATCCCAAGTACCTAGGGCAAGAGAGATTAAAAGATATGACAATGCATGTATGATTTTCATTCACGATTCAACCAACATTTTCATTTATTTTCTAATTTTCCATACGAATAATTTGTATTAGGATTGAGTTCATGTACCCCAACCCTTGAGAAATTAGCTACTCATGATTTGGTTGAAAAATAAATTCACATATGAAACTATGAAATTGCAGAACATTGTAAGAAAATTTGCAGAAATTAAACAAAAGAGAATAGAATGATATTACTTGAATTCAGCACAAAAACGGAATTGAGATTCAGAATACAACTAGGGTTCATGCAAATCTTGAAGGAAATGGAAATTTGATCTAAAAATCTGATCTAAAAACTCTCTCTAAAATTTCTAACCCTAGCCTCCTCTCAAATGATGTAGGTCATGGGCTTTTATAGCACAAAATCTCGAAATTGACAACCAATAGTGCTTGTGGAACAAGTTTTCCAAGAGTTGCACTGCATTAAATGCATAATTAATGTCAGAAATCCGCACATCTAGACTCTTCATTATCCCGCAACTTCAAAACATCGTAATTTCTTCACCGTAGCTCGGATTGAGGTGCCGTTTTTTCCAGTATTCTTGTAATTTAGAGCTCTTCAACTTTCTAGTTGCCCCCACCTCCGGACTAAGGCTGAAAAATTACCAAAATGCCCTTCAACTCTCCATTTCTAGGTTTCTTTCACTGTTTTGCGTTCTCCTTCGCACTAACTTGCGTGAAATACCTGTAAAACACATGAGAAATACACAAAACAAGAAATACTTGCCAAAAAAGGTTAGTAGAATACATTTGAGACAAATCCAAGCTACTTACACTGCACGGGATCATAAAAATACTGAAATTAAGGGGATAAATGTGAAGAATATGTGCCTAAACACACCCCCTAACTTAGAACTTTGCGCGTCCCGAGCAATGTAAATGAAATTAGCCAAAATTCTACTCTTGAAAATTCCTTTATTAAAATAAAATCCCACTTTCGCAGGCACGCGATTGCATTTAGCGTATGCAACAAGCCTTTAAACCCCTAGGTTACCCTAGTAGGACGAGTTTTGTCTCGTGAGGGTTTGCAGTGAATACACCCACAAAATTCTTTATTGACTCAAATAAATATCAAAATACTTAAAAATTTTACAATTTAAACTTTTCGAAAAATAATCACCATAAATTCATATTCAAATGTCTCAAATCATAGTGTGTGTGTGCAAAACCAAAAATTCAACCTCAAATTTCCACCGATTGAGCATTACGTTACTTTTCAAAAATTCGTTTTGATTCAAATTCTTACGGATGCACTCACAAACGAATCACTCGGATTGTGGCTATTTTCTCTCGGTATGCATGATATAAAGAGTAAATATAATGGACACAAATTCATGCATACAAAATTGAAAAGAATGAAATTTATGGTGAAAAGAACTCATCATCGGATTACGGTTATTAGGAAATGGGAACATCACCTCTAATTCACACCATTTTAATCTCTCATATTATCTTTTCATGTCTTAGCTCTCCACGCAGTAATTAATTTTGCAATTTGGACTCGGTTAGGACTTTTTCGGGTTAAAAGGTGTAAAGGGTAAAAATATAAATGGATAGAATGTTCGGAATTGGAAAATATTTTTATGACGTCCATTTGTGCTTTTTCGGGCGTTTGCTCTTTTTTTTTCATTTTTTTTTCTTGCTATTTTTGTTGAGCATATCTATTTTTTTTTTCTTTTCCCCTTTTTGTTGCACAATTTGGACTTGATGAATATTCAATTTTCACAATTCCGGGCTATTTGGGTTTTTCGGGTTGTCAAACGAAAGGGAAATATTTTATTAGGCTCAAAGTGGGTTGCAAAGGGATAATTTTTCACATCTTTTTATGGCTAATATTTTTGGGTAACAAACGAGGGCCTACTTCATTGTCCAAATTGCTAATCACATTACCATATGCATCTCGAGATTAATTAAGTTTAGAGATATATTTAGCACGAATTTCGAGACAACATTTTACACATTTCCATAACCGATCAAAACAAAGGATTGAGATCATCAACGACTTATTAAAACGCTGAAAAGAACTTTGAGTTAATCATAAACTCGGATTGATTTAAAAACTCAAAAAGAAAATTGAAAGGCTCGAAATCTCACCGGGTTTGATCAATCTCCACACTTATTCGTAAAGTCGTCAATTTTCTTTCAATTTCCATCTTCTTGAAAATTCCTTTATTAAAATAAAATTCCACTTTCGCAGGCACGCGATTGCATTTAGCGTATGCAACAAGCCTTTAAACCCCTAGGTTACCCTAGTAGGACGAGTTTTGTCTCGTGAGGGTTTGCAGTGAATACACCCACAAAATTCTTTATTGACTCAAATAAATATCAAAATACTTAAAAATTTTACAATTTAAACTTTTTGAAAAATAATCACCATAAATTCATATTCAAATGTCTCAAATCATAGTGTGTGTGTGCAAAACCAAAAATTCAACCTCAAATTTCCACCGATTGAGCATTACGTTACTTTTCAAAAATTCGTTTTGATTCAAATTCTTACGGATGCACTCACAAACGAATCACTCGGATTGTGGCTATTTTCTCTCGGTATGCATGATATAAAGAGTAAATATAATGGACACAAATTCATGCATACAAAATTGAAAAGAAGGAAATTTATGGTGAAAATATCTCATCATCGGATTACGGTTATTAGGAAATGGGAACATCACCTCTAATTCACACCATTTTAATCTCTCATATTATCTTTTCATGTCTCAGCTCTCCACGCAGTAATTAATTTTGCAATTTGGACTCGGTTAGGACTTTTTCGGGTTAAAAGGTGTAAAGGGTAAAAATATAAATGGATATAATGTTCGGAATTGGAAAATATTTTTATGACGTCCATTTGTGCTTTTTCGGGCGTTTGCTCTTTTTTTTCATTTTTTTTTCTTGCTATTTTTGTTGAGCATATCTATTTTTTTTTCTTTTCCCCTTTTTGTTGCACAATTTGGACTTGATGAATATTCAATTTTCACAATTCCGGGCTATTTGGGTTTTTCGGGTTGCCAAACGAAAGGGAAATATTTTATTAGGCTCAAAGTGGGTTGCAAAGGGATAATTTTTCACATCTTTTTATGGCTAATATTTTTGGGTAACAAACGAGGGCCTACTTCATTGTCCAAATTGCTAATCACATTACCATATGCATCTCGAGATTAATTAAGTTTAGAGATATATTTAGCACGAATTTCGAGACAACATTTTACACATTTCCATAACCGATCAAAACAAAGGATTGAGATCATCAACGACTTATTAAAACGCTGAAAAGAAATTTGAGTTAATCATAAACTCGGATTGATTTAAAAACTCAAAAAGAAAATTGAAAGGCTCGAAATCTCACCGGGTTTGATCAATCTCCACACTTATTCGTAAAGTCGTCAATTTTCTTTCAATTTCCATCTTCGGTCAATTTTGGCTTAGTGCATTATGAATTTTACAATTTGAGACTATAAATAGAATAAAGGTGATATTTTTGAAAAATTTAAATTCCAATTTTTATTTATTTTGAACAAAAATATTTTTGGCTTTTCAACATTTTTCAATTTTTATTGTTATTTTTTTTTTTTTAAAAACACACTTGGAAAGAATATGTGATCGAATCAATGAATCTAAACAATAAATGGGAAGAATATCCCACACCCCCTAACTTAAATGTTGCATTGTCCTCAATGAGAATCAAGAACACAATATAAAGAGAGGAAAAGAAAGATATTACCCAAATGGAGCGATCCCTGATGAGTGCGAGTCCATTGAATCTACAAAACATGTTAGAACCAATCATACCAAAAAAATAACAATACTTGAACTAATTACTCTAAATGCAACAAGATACTATATAACACTTATACATGACTCAAAAATTCAGCAAAAATCACCCCATACGCGTCGGGGGTGCGACGACCTCACCTCTCTTTGTTCATTCAATCCCCATAAATGGGGTCCGACAGCCAGATTGTGTCGGCTTCTTTAACCATGGCTTCCAAATAAGGCTTGAGACGATGCCCATTGACTTTAAAAGTGGTTCCCCCTTTTTCATCCATTAGCTCAACGGCTCCATGGGGAAACACTTCTTTCACAATGTAAGGACCAGACCATCGAGACCGCAATTTACCGGGAAACAAGTGCAACCTCGAGTTGTAGAGGAGTACTTTCTGTCCCAAATGAAACTCTTTCTTACGAATGATTCCGTCATGAGCGCGTTTCATTCGGTCCTTGGAAATTTTGGCACTTTCATACGCATCGTTGCGCATTTCTTCCAACTCATTCAACTGAAGTTTACGTGTTTCACCGGCTTTATCCATTTTGAAGTTCACCCTTTTGATAGCCCAATACGCTTTGTGTTCGATTTCAACCGGAAGATGACAAGGTTTGCCATACACAAATCGAAATGGGGACATCCCAAGGGGATTCTTGTATGCGGTTCTATAAGCCCAAAGAGCATCAGTCAACCTAAGAGACCAGTCTTTCCTATTAGGATCAACTGTCTTCTCCAAGATATTCTTGATCTCCCTATTAGCAAGCTCGGCTTGGCCATTCGATTGGGGGTGATAGGGGGTGCTAACCTTGTGGACAATTCCATACTTTCGCATTAGTTTATCCATCGACCTATTGCAAAAATGAGTTCCATTATCACTAATTATGGCCTTAGGCATACCAAAGCGAGAAAGTATATTTTCTTGAATAAATTTGATCACCACCTTGCTGTCATTCGTCCTTGTAGCTATAGCCTCTACCCATTTTGAGACATAATCTACAGCGACGAGAATGTATAGAAACCCAAAAGAAGGGGGAAAGGGCCCCATGAAGTCAATTCCCCAACAATCAAACAACTCCAAGACTAAAATAGGTGATAATGGCATCATATCACGGCGAGTAATAGCTCCCATTCTTTGGCATCTATCGCAAGTCTTACAAAAAGCATTCACATCCCGGAAGATTGTGGGCCAATAAAGACCACTTTGAAGGATTCTCGCAGCAGTTTTATTTTTAGAAAAATGACCGCCACATGCTTCCGAATGACAGAATCGAATCACCCCTTGGATTTCCTCATCGGGTACACATCTCCGGATAATTTGGTCAGCACAATACTTAAACAAGTATGGATCATCATAAAAGAACATGCGTGACCAAGTAATGAACCTCCTTCTCTCTTGCGGATTCCAACTAGAGGGAACAACTCCGGTGACAAGGTAATTGACAATATCCGCAAACCAAGGGAGAGAAGAGGTAGCAAATAGATTCTCATCCGGAAAATACTCGTCTATGGGAATGGGATCAATAGGTACGTCGGACGAGAGTCGTGACAAATGGTCAGCAACGACGTTTTCTACTCCTTTCTTATCTTGAATCGAGAGATTAAACTCTTGTAGGAGTAGGATCCACCTGATTAAACGAGGTTTGGCATCTTTCTTGCTCAAGAGATATTTCAATGCCGAATGATCAGTGAAACAAAGGATAGGCGACCCAACAACGTAAGAGCGAAATTTGTCGAGAGCAAAAACGACAGCTAGCAACTCTTTCTCTGTAGTAGAGTAATTAAGCTGAGGGCCAGATAATGTTTGGCTAGCATAGTAAATAACATGAGCTTTCTTGTCTTTCCTCTGTCCAAGAACAGCCCCAATCGCGTAATCACTTGCATCACACATAAGCTCAAAGGGAAGCGACCAATCCGGAGCTTGCATGATAGGTGCAGAAATAAGCATGCTTTTGAGTTTATCAAATGCTTCTTGACATGCTTTACTCCACTCAAATGGAGTGTCCTTCATGAGAAGATTACTCAAAGGTCTAGCGATGGCGCTAAAGTCTTTGATAAACCTCCTATAAAATCCAGCATGGCCTAGAAAGGACCTCACATCTTTAAGTGATTTTGGCGGGGGTAGCTCAGCTATTACTTCAATTTTTGCTCGATCAACTTCAATTCCCCTAGATGAGACTATGTGGCCCAAGACTACACCCTCGGTAACCATGAAATGGCATTTTTCCCAATTGAGGACTAAGTCTTTTTCCACACATCGGAATAGAACTCTCTCAAGATTAGCTAAACAATGGTCAAAAGATGAGCCGAAAACGCTGAAATCGTCCATGAACACCTCAAGACCTTTTTCAATCATGTCGCTAAAGAGACTTAACATGCACCTCTGAAAAGTAGCCGGCGCATTACATAACCCAAATGGCATACGTTTATAGGCAAACGTACCAAATGGACATGTAAAAGTCGTCTTTTCTTGATCAAGAACATCCACCTCAATCTGATTATAACCGGAATACCCATCTAGAAAACAATAATAAGGATGGCCCGCTACTCGTTCAATAACTTGATCGATAAATGGTAAGGGAAAATGATCCTTTCGAGTTCCGACATTGAGCTTTCGGTAGTCAATGCAAACACGCCACCCGGTGGTGGTGCGTTGAGGTATTAATTCTCCCTTAGCATTTTCAACCACTGTCATCCCTGATTTCTTTGGAACGACCTGAATTGGGCTCACCCATTTACTATCCGAAATGGGATATATAATTCCAGCATCTAGCAATTTGATTATTTCCGCTCTTACAACATCTTTCATTGTTGGATTTAACCGCCTTTGCATCTCACGAGATGGCTTCACTTCTTCCTCGAGATGGATTTTATGGGTACAAATCAAAGGACTTATACCCTTCAAATCTGCTATGGTCCATCCAAAAGCACTTCTATGCTTTCTCAACACATCTAACAACATACCTTCTTGCCCTTTTTCTAGATGGGAAGACACAACAACAGGAAATGTATCATTCTCACCTAAAAAGGCATATTTGACATGGGAAGGTAGTTTCTTCAACTCAAGACTAGGAAATCTATGTTCAGAGGGGACCAAGGGTGTCTCCCTCAGAGGCAATTCTTCATACCTAGAAATCCAGTCAACCGCTCTCAAACTCTCAAAACTCTCTTCCTCTTGTAACCACATTTTTAACTCTTCCACCTCTCTCTCAAACTCAGTATAATCACTCATTTGAGCATCACTTTGCCCTAAGCACACTTTCAGAGCATCTCCTCCTATGATTTTTTCAATATTTTCATCCACTACTTCTTCAATAAGATCCATTTCAAGAATCTCATCCTCATCACCCATTTGGTTAGCGACATTGAAAATATTTTTCTCGAGAGTCATGTTTCCAAAAGTGAGTTGCATTTGTCCATTCCGTGTATTGATCAAAGCATTAGCGGTAGCTAAGAACGGTCGGCCCAATATAATTGGAACATGATTTCTCGTATGGAGAACAGGCTCGGTGTCCCAAATAACAAAATCAACGGGGAAGTAGAACGTATCCACTTGAACAATTACGTCTTCTACAATCCCACGAGGCACTTTGACTGTCCTATCCGCTAACTGTAGAGTGATTCGGGTAGGTTTTAAATCACCTAAATCAAGCTTCTTATAGATGGAGTATGGGAGGATGTTTACACTCGCACCTAAATCAAGCAACGCTCTTTCCACTCTCATTTCTCCAATGATACATGAAATGGTAGGTGAACCTGGATCTTTGAATTTTGGTGGAAGATCATTGAGAAGAACTGAGCTCACATTTTGTGCCAAGAAAACATTTTTCTTCACCTTAAGACGTCTCTTGACAGTCAAAAGATCTTTAATAACCTTCGCATATGCTGGAATTTGTTGAATAGCATCAAGGAACGGCAAGTTCAATTTTACTTGCTTCAACACATCCATCACCTCGATACGCGAAGCACCTTTCTGGGGTGACTCTAAGCGTTGAGGAAATGGAGCAGCAGTAGGCGACTTGACTTCAATATCAGGCTCAACCTCCGCATCTTTCAATTCCTTTTCTAAGGAAGGTTCTTCAGACTCGGAAATTTCAGATTCCTTCACAATCTCGGGTTCAACTCCATCATCATACACCTTTGGTAATTTAGGTGCTAGATCAATTACGCGGCCACTACGAAGAGTAGTAACAGCTTGACATTGTTCTTGCAATTCTGATGATGTGGAGCAAACCGTGGTTTGACCTTGAAGAGGTGGTCTTTGGCCTTGGGCTGGAAGTTTACCCTTCTCTTGAGTATTCACCGCAGACTGCAACCTAGAGATGTTAGTATGCATTTCAGCGAACATTCGCTCAAATTTGGCATCTCTTTCTTTTTGGGCTTGGATGAATTGATTGAAATTATCCTCATGAGATCTCCTAGGTGGAGGTACATAAGGACCAGGAGGTGGTACTTGCATAGGGTTTGCCACTTGCTGAAATTGAGGGGGTTGTGGTAGAGTCATCTGTGGGTTAGGAACCATCCCACCTTGGGGTTATCCATAATTAAACCCGGGATTCCTCCACGATTGATTATATGCATTCCCTTGCTGAGCATTATAATTCCCTCGAAAACCTCCTATTGCATCAACCTGTTCAGTGTACATGGCCTTGTATGCAGGTATGGTAGGACATCCTTCGGTAGAATGGCCTGCATTACAAATGGCACATACCTTCTCCATCCCGGTTTTTACGGGTCCAGACACATCTCTCAATCGCATATCTAGCATTTCTCTAAAGTTCTTTTCCATTTGATCAAGTTTTAAATCCAACAAAGTGTCCTTGTCCACGTGATAAATACCGGACGCAGCAGGCAAGTTGGACACTTGTCGATTTCTATTTTGACTATTTGGATCAGAAGTATCCCATGCTTGGGTAGTTTCCGCCACATATTTCAAATGAGCCTCAGCATCGCTCGTACTTAACTCCCAAAAAGGTCTCTCACACATGGTTTGAACAAGTTGTTTAGACGCTACAGTAAGGCCTTGATGGAAAAATGAAATCAGATGATGAGTTTCAAAACCATGATGGGGGCACGCATTAACTAACTCCTGGTATCTCTCCCAACACTTATCAAAAGCCTCATTCTCATTTTGACGAAAAGCTTGAATTTGGGCTTTAACAGAATTGGTTTTGTGTTGTGGAAAATTTTTTGAGATAAACTTGTTTTGCATATCTCTCCATGATAAAACAGAATTTGGGGGCAGGGTCCATAACCAAGTTTTCGCTTTATCCTTTAAGGAAAAAGGAAAGAGCTTTAACCGGATTACTTCTTGTGGACAAGTTTGGTCTCCAAATGTTTCACA
The DNA here is from genome assembly GCA_949130495.1 of Sambucus nigra. Taxonomy (NCBI): domain Eukaryota; kingdom Viridiplantae; phylum Streptophyta; class Magnoliopsida; order Dipsacales; family Adoxaceae; genus Sambucus; species Sambucus nigra. The sequence goes on from OX422223.1 coordinate 391,050,413, forward strand.
CGTATCTTCAAACTCTCTAATATGGAGATATGGTTTTTCCGAATCCATCCCATGAAATGTAGGAAGAATTTGGATCATTCCATTCCGAAAGTGGAACTGACCGGCATTATACGGGAATAAAATGCAACCAGGGTTAGCAGTTCTCTCCGGAAACAAAAGATCTTTCATGGGTTGATATGGTACATCATCCTCTCCAGCACCAACACCGACACTACCATGATCCGACATATTGCTACCGAAAGGTTCAGAATTCTCACTCAAGGTTTGACTCAACGAACGACTTGTGATGGAATTATTAGGGGAAGGAGGTGGAACCCAAAACGGCAAAGACTCAGAATTTTCAGATCCGGCTTGGGCAATAGTATTTTCGTGAATTTGGGTGGGAGATGAATTCTGCATATAAGATCACAAGAGAAAAAATGAAAAATATATATATATATATTTTTTATGAAATCACTTGTAGATAACAATAACTTTCTTGGAAATTTAACAATTTTGGATTCCCGGCAACGGCGCCAAAAACTTGACGCGACTTAATATTTGTCTCAAAAGTGCGTATTTATCTAGGCTCAAGTGCAAGCCTTGTCGCTCAAGTAATAACCCGGTAAGTCGGGATCGTCTCCACAGGGATCAAAATTGCCAAACAATAACAAGAAAAATTACCAAACCTTGAAATGATTTCTTGAAAGAAATAAAAAGATGATTGATTTTTGAGAAAATTTCTAAAACTTTACTTATGAAAAACAATTGAAAATTAACAGCAAAATTTGGGTTTAACAATTTAGAGAAAATTAGGGTAGGGTACAATCCCTCAATCCTTAACAAATTATCCTTTAGAATATTAAAATTATAAATCAAAATTCTTGATTAAATCCAGTCCTTATCATCACTAAGCATTACATATATGAGATTCAAGACCGCATCATATGAAATCAAAGATCAATATAAGGCGGTGAACGATAAATTATACATACAAAGCATTCTTAAACATCCCAAGTACCTAGGGCAAGAGAGATTAAAAGATATGACAATGCATATATGATTTTCATTCACGATTCAACCAACATTTTCATTTATTTTCTAATTTTCCATACGAATAATTTGTATTAGGATTGAGTTCATGTACCCCAACCCTTGAGAAATTAGCTACTCATGATTTGGTTGAAAAATAAATTCACATATGAAACTATGAAATTGCAGAACATTGTAAGAAAATTTGCAGAAATTAAACAAAAGAGAATAGAATGATATTACTTGAATTCAGCACAAAAACGGAATTGAGATTCAGAATACAACAAGGGTTCATGCAAATCTTGAAGGAAATGGAAATTTGATCTAAAAATCTGATCTAAAAACTCTCTCTAAAATTTCTAACCCTAGCCTCCTCTCAAATGATGTAGGTCATGGGCTTTTATAGCACAAAATCTCGAAATTGACAACCAATAGTGCTTGTGGAACAAGTTTTCCAAGAGTTGCACTGCATTAAATGCATAATTAATGTCAGAAATCCGCACATCTAGACTCTTCATTATCCCGCAACTTCAAAACATCGTAACTTCTTCACCGTAGCTCGGATTGAGGTGCCGTTTTTTCCAGTATTCTTGTAATTTAGAGCTCTTCAACTTTCCAGTTGGCCCCACCTCCGGACTAAGGCTGCAAAATTACGAAAATTCCCTTCAACTCTCCATTTTTAGGTTTCTTTCACTGTTTTGCGTTCTCCTTCGCACTAACTTGCGTGAAATACCTGTAAAACACATGAGAAATACACAAAACAAGAAATACTTGCCAAAAAAGGTTAGTAGAATACATTTGAGACAAATCCAAGCTACTTACACTGCACGGGATCATAAAAATACTGAAATTAAGGGGATAAATGTGAAGAATATGTGCCTAAACATGTTCTTGAAGAAAAACGTTAATTAGAGACAAAAATTGCATGTTGTAGAGATAGAGATCATATTTCTGGAAATCCATTTCATATGTAGAGGTTGAACCACGAATTTCCATGGTATTAGTGATAGAAAATATGGAAAAATAATGAAAGAAACTAAGATAAAGAAAATATTAGGGTTCATGAGAATTATATAGAGTTTGGACCTTTTAACCCATGATTTTTGATGAAAACTAGCATGCCTTACGTAGATTATTACTCATCTCGGTTTAGTAGGTTTGTGGTATCAATTTCTGGGAGTTTGGGAGTTAAAAGTTTGGAATTTGATGAGTTTGGATGATAGAACCCGTAACTGTTAATCTGCAGAATTTGCCATACCTGTTTGATCGATCGATCGAACCAGGAGTGTCGATCGATCGACGCATAGATCGATCGAGCTCCTGCCATCGATCGATCGACCCCTCCTGGCAGAATCATAATTCCCCTTCTAAATGGTTGAATTAAATTTAAATGAGAAATAATCTTTGGACTTCCTTATTAAAATATTTTGGGAGATAAAGAAGACCAGTAGGGCTTACTAAAAATATGAAACCTTTAATGTAAGAGGAGATTTACATTTTCGGGGAGGTTTTCACATAAGGGACGATGGGATTATATATTAAAGGGGGAGATGCGTAAGGTAGTTACATTGGAAAATAAACGAGTTACATACTGAAAATTTCACTTGGGAGTATAGAAACTCACGAGTGTCACTTGATAGGTTGGAATAATCCCACAATTTAAAGTAAGAGATGAATCGTTATACGTGATAACTAAATAATGAGAAATAAGGATAAATAGCATAATTATGGGTTATGAGATGTACCAAAATTTGATATGGTAATAGTATTATATTTATATGACTGTGTTTATGCATATACTATATACGTGTGAAAACCATGCCCGCGCTACTTGCTATCCCTGAGGTTACCGAGCTGGGACAGTCTTATCTCGATGGGACCTTTATGGGGGATATTGACTCATACCCTAGAAGATAGAGATTCTTTGGTACAGGCTAATCGAATAGATAGTCATACCGCCTAAGAGACGTGGGGGCATGTGCTGACCTCTTAGAGACCGGGACTCTATGCTTCGCCTCCATCTGTATGTGTTTGTGTTAATGCAGTTCGAGAGTGATTCCGAACTAGCATTTCCCTTAGTATGTGTGATACAGGGACTTGATAGCATAGTATGCCAACACCATAGTTTTTATGTGGGGTGCCGTTAGTATATATATAATTTATGAGCGATTGGTATATATATACTTATATATGGAAGCCCATCACCATAGATTTTATATGGGGTGCTGTTTGTATATATATTATATGAGTAATTAATATATATACGTGTATCTATATGAGAACTTTCTATTGAGTAAAATAGTAGTTAAGTAAAGTGTGAAATTCATCAACTTCACTATAAGTATTCAAAAATGTTATAACAATACGAAATTATTCTAAATAACGTAAGAAATCTTGAAGAGATAGATGTTTCTAAAAGTGAATATCATAACCTTAATTTCATGAGTTAAGTCTTATGGAGAATAAGTTAGAGAGGTATATGGGATTCATTAGTACGGTAAGCGTGCACACTAGATGAGAGGTGAGAATTCTCAAGAGAGTGTCGCATACTAATATGACTGTTACATTAGCTGGTAAGCGTTTTAAATACTTGCTAAACTATTTTTAAAACTGTTTTACATTCGGGCTCTGACCCGTTTGTTATTACCTCTGCTCTCTTGTGTGTGTGTATATATATATATATATATATATATATATATATATATATATGTATATGTATTACAGGTGCCCAGCCACAGGGGCATCATGCTTAGGATTCTTTGGATGGAATGCGCTGTAGCTTTTGTGGGAGTTGCAGGCCATTGCTTAGACGACCTCATTGTTGACTCTACTTCTAGTTCATTTTTATCCAGTGGGGGCATGTGTCGCCCTTTTCCATTATTTAGTTGGTATTGTCAGAGATTGTAATTCTTTTACTTTCAGCATCTTTATTTCGGGGTTTATTACTGTCGGGATGTTTCCCTTTTAGTGTTTTAATGTTGGAATTTATTATTGATGGGTAAACTCTTGAATGTTCATTTTTATTCTTATACTTATTGTGTGACTCTTAGAATGTAAATGGTTAAAGGTTTTATAATTGGATTTAATAAAAATGTAAATAAGGTTTTAAATGGTTTTGACACTTAGCTTAATTATTTAGGGTGTTTAAATTGGAAAAGTATTTTTACGACAGTGATGCTAAGAATGAACCAACTGTTCACCTTGATTTTAATTTAATAAAGGAGTGATCGCCCGATATTTAATTAGGCGGGGTGTCACAGGTGGTATCAGAGCATCAAGTTCTAGTGTCCTTTAGGATCTGTGCAGCTTATTATGCTTTCAGCGTTGCTTTGTTTGATATAGAGCCCTATGTTTAGGATTGTCGATTTCTTTGATGAGATTTCGTCTCCTACTATGACGTATATACATTAGTGAATTCTAATTTCTTTCGGATGTGTGCGTGTGTCGAGCGATGACGGATGTCAGAAGAGGACCGTTAAGCGGACATCAGGAGGTAGGGCTCAGTTGAGGAGGTAAAATATATTCGAGGATGATGACCGTAGTTGAGGTCACCTCCATTATGGCACGAGAAGCCGAGACTAGAAAGGCGACTAAGGCGCAGCAATGATTTCAAAATACAGCTATAGTCGAATGAGGTGCGAGAGTAAACTCACCCAACATGTTACAAAACGTGTAGAAAACTGTCAGTGGATATTCTATAAATGCGAAAATTGTGTGTGTTTACCAAAGGAGGTAAAGTATCCAAAGGTTTAGATATAAGAAGGAGGGTGGCTAACTGAAAGTGAAGATTTAGAGAAAAATTTTCTTGGCTTTCGGGACGAAGTTATATGATGGGAGTCAACCACAAATTTAGAAGTGGAATGTTATGTCTATAGGAGAACCTTAGGTACAGTGTTGATCGTATGCTCCTTCGTCAGATGTTCAGGATTAGAAGTGAACCTCGTCTTGAACTCAACACAGGAGGACGTGACAGAGGTCCATTTGTGAATATGAATCTTAATCGTTAGCGAATTTTGTATCGGGAGATGTAAATACAAGTGGAGGAAACGACTCCAAGTGAGAGACCAACTCGTAATAATGGTTAATAACACTCAAGGAGGAAATTCTAATGGACGGCCGGTTCAGAGGTTGACAATGTCGTATTTTGTCAATATAGATGATAACGCTTTTTTGTGGGGGAAGCTAAAAAAATCAAGGAATTTGGTCGAGAATAAGACTGAATACAATGGTGGTGGTGTAGCACCACAAAGGGGTGTGGATACACATTAGGGGACCCATTTAAATGATTCGGATAGTTGAATTCTTACCAAGTGATGGTAAATTTAGTAAGTGCTATTATAGACAGTGAGATGTTCTTTAGGGCTTAAAAGGATAAGGGAATAACTGGGTTAGTCAATCGGAATCGAGTTTACTAAAGTCCGAGAGAAGGACAATCCTAACCTGGTTAGTAGGACAAGTAATAAGTGAATTGCGTGTTGAGTTATTTTGTGCGGAGTGAGATCGCTCGCGATAATATTGTTCCGAAGTGAATAAAGGGACAAGAATACGGTGCCTAGTAAAAGACAACAATTAAAGTAATTTTGTTTTGGTTTGGGCAGACGTGTTATGTCCGAAAACCATTTGTGTAGTCAAGACGATTGCCAAGGTGGAAGTATAATTTGTATCCTCAGAGGATGAGGCGTATTTATGTGACACGAGTGAGTCACTATATTTTGTTTATTGCTAGATTAGCATGTGAGACGAGTTTAATGTATATAATTATAAACTCTATTAGTATGTGGATATTTTCCCTAGTGTAGAGGGATTTTTGTTTAGTGCTATCCACGGAGGATGAATGAGTATATTAACAGTGTTATATACTTTATTGAGGTAACTCATTGTAGTGATGCGATATGCGAGTATGATATTATCTTTGTTAAAATGTTATAGAAATGGTTAGTACGATAGTGGGCATTTATTGCAAGGCTATCAGAGTGGTTGCATTAGTGCAACATATTTTTGTTCTGGCGAGGCTTCACCTGCAAGAAGGTTGGACTCGCACTTATATTATCTATCCTAGATATTTCGGAAGGGATAGTGGGCTCGAGATATTCGATGCCAATGCATGTATAGACTTTGTCATTATGATGCAGTATGTATCGGGTCTACTGTTGAACGAAAAGATTTAACTCAGTATTATGTTTAGCACGCCGGACTTAGTGATAGGAAGAGTGCATTGTTATATCTATACTCTAGAGATGTGGGAATTAAGAGTTATACCCCTATTATTCGGGAAAGGGATTTCGAGAATTTCGATTGTATGTATTCGAGGTTTGTGGAATGCAATTACCACCACTGAACGATAGTGAAATTTGTGAAACGTTCTTTGTTAAGTGTAATTACGGGAGGAATTGTAACTTTTTTGTCAAGAGACGGAATAAAGGGGTACATGCTATGGATGGAGGACCTAACGGATTTCGATAGCCGACAATGCTAGGTAGTAGTGTATCGGGGGGGGGGGTTCCTTGTTTGGATTTTGCTTTGCGAGACATCCCACGCATGAAACTTAGCGTAAGGTTGGAAATAGGGAGACGTTTGGTCACTATTCCGTGAGTTCGGTACCCCAATCGAAATGGGATCAATTAGTTATGTATGTAAGTTGGAAGTTGAATTTTGTTTTAAAGCCACTAGAGCCGGATTTTGTGGTAAGAAATCATTGAAAGTTATCCCCACGAGTTGAGGGGTGGAACGATGATAAGGAGGATTTAAAAATTTAAATTTCTAGGGTGATTGAGAGTACCCAAATGTCGTAACCGCGTTCAGAACACAAGGTGAATAAAGAGTTGGAATGATTTTTTTTTCTCGTGGATTATCTGGAAAGAACTTTATTATCCGAAAGAGATGACTTGTAATTTCTTTGATGAATAGAGCGTTAGTGATTTATCTTGGTTGTTGTACCTATTTGGGAAAATTATTGTACTTATCTGAAGAAGTTAGAAATTTGTTGTTCCCCTTTTTGTTGTCATGGAATTTGAATGCCCTATTCCTTATCTTGTTGGGTTTAGTTAATTCTATAGACGAGTAGCACGCCATTCGCTCTCCCAGGGTGGTCGGGGTGTTGCAAAAATGTGGGCATCTTGATTATCTGATAATCGAATCGTCCGAGTTGAGGGGACGTGGGAATGGAAGTGTGGAATATATGTTTGTGGGACTAGCATAACGAAGTGGAAGTGATAGAGTGGATTAAACGTCACATGAGGGGCAATAATCCATACATAAGTGTGCAATTAGAATAGCACATCCTAATTTGATTGGAAGGCTGTGGGAAGCCATTTAAGAAGGGGTATTCCTTGAATAAAGTAGAATTTAATTATTATGAAGAACACTCGGAGCAGAGTTTTTATTAGTCAAGTGCGAGAGAGAACTTGCGCATGCAAAGAGTGATGATGGTAATATGGTGTAAAAGATTCAGAAGTGCGCTTCGTGGAGGAAAGAGCATGGGTCGGAACTTTCGGCATACACCAAGGAAGGAAGGGGAGTGTTACGTGTCAGTTAATGTGGTACATTTCAAGGAAAAATCGATGTTTAGCGGGACGTAGTGAGTAGTCTCTACATGCACTGCCCATAGGTAAGGTTCGGTTGAAAGAGGAGAATCAACTAGAGAATTTTGTGTTTATCGACAATTCCCGAAACTGGAAGAGGTCGGTAAAGTCGGTAAAGTTCTTGGATGGGTTACCATCCTCAAAACACAATCAAGGGTTCATTCGAACATGTGATTTAAGTCGCCCGAGAAGGAAGTGATTGGTATTCCTTTAGGGTGGTTTACAATATCAACTAGTATGCCCCGGACTTCCTTTGAAAGGAAGGATCGTGCCAGTGCATGGTTCGGCGTAGTATTAATTCCTGAATCGGTATGAGATTTGTGAATCCCACCTTTAATATGAGATTTCAGGAACCCGCGGAGATAAGGGTTCGTTTCGAGTAGGATGTATCACCCTTAGCCAGGAAATAGATGCACGGTGATTAACGAATAGTGGAGCCGTGTGAAGGTGATTTTAGAATCTTGGTGATCATTATGTTTCCACAACAATGAATAGATAACAAGTGGAACAATGCAGTAATTGGGGAAGGATATTCAAATGGCAGAATTCCGTGGAAGCACTCGTAGTTGTTTGTCGTAAACGAGGTGCTTATTGAAGGTTTGGTGTGGAAAAACCTTAAATACTCTCCCTCTGCGTATGTTTGGAGGTGAGTGGATAATTAAAATTTTGGATCGGTCGAGAATAATACGATAACTATGGTGGAATTCCACGACTGTTTTAGGCGAACAAGAGTGGTCAAATGTTCGTATGGCTTTTCTCAGAATGGGAGTCTTGTATATAAATAAATCCGAGCAGTTGTCATGTAGTGAGGTGCAGCCTCCTAATAATAGTGAGATAATGGAAATTTATAATGTATAGGCGTGACCTATGTGAATGTTATCGGTTAGGATCACCATGTGAAGTGGCTCCAATGAGAATGTTAAACAAGCTTGCTGTAAGAAAATGGGCTATAGTGATTGAGCGCCTTACTATGTAGATAGTTTGCGTACTGAAAAAAAAACATCCAAAATGGTACTACCGGGTAGGCCTTATTTTCCGAATTTCGGGACGAAATTCCGTTATTAGGTGGGAATTATGTAATACCCCGTATTTTTATGACTTTTAAATTTAGGAATTAATTAAATTTAATTGAGATGAATTAATTTAATTTTAATCCGGAATGTTGTTTTAAATATTTACTAGCGTGACGAGGGTTAGTAATTATTAAAATTTGTTGAATGTTATTGGATGAGTATAGTAATATATGAGATTTATTTTATAAAATTGTCACGTGTGAATAAAATGGCAATTATGGAAATTTAGGTCGGGACATGCCTGTGTCGTGTTGGAACTAAATTATTATTATAAAAAGTGAATAAATTATAAGTTGCTCGTATGATCATTTTGACTGCGTCAAAGTGTCCGAAAGGGTCGAGATAGTCAGAAAAGTGTACCCGAGGGTTTAGTTTGGGTCTCGGGGCATTTTTAGGCCTAATTAGTACCCCGGGAGGGCGTTTTGGACATTTCGTAATTATGGGTAATTAAACCCACGAATTTTCAAGGGTTATATCAGATGTTAAGTGTTATCTCTTAGGGTTAACACAACCTAAAACCAATGACGTCCATTGAAGAGGAAGGGAAGGAGCTTTCCAAGGGTTCTAGGCCAAGAACTCCTCCGGTTGCACCGCCGTCACCGCTAATTCGTAGATCGCGTGAAGGGGATCGCAACCACACCTTTTTCTTCCACAAATCAGAGATAAAATTTCAAGACAAGTATCTATCTTGCTTTTATCAAGTTAATGCATCCTTTTATATTAGTTTAAGGTTGATTAGAATTAGTGTTCTTGAAGAAAACGTTAATTGGAGACAAAAATTGCATGTTGTAGAGATAGAGATCATATTTCTGGAAATCCATTTCATATGTAGAGGTTGAACCACTAATTTCCATGGTATTAGTGATAGAAAATCTGGAAAAAGAATGAAAGAAACTAAGATAAAGAAAATATTAGGGTTCATGAGAATTATATAGAGTTTGGCCCTTTTAACCCATGATTTTTGATGAAAACTAGCATGCCTTATGTAGATTATTACTCATTTGGGTTTAGTATGTTTGTGGTATCAATTTCTGGGAGTTTGGGAGTTAAAAGTTTAGAATTTGATGAGTATGGATGATAGAACCCGTAATTGTTAAGCAGGAGAATTCGCCATACCTGTTTGATCGATCGATCGAACCAGGAGTGTCGATCGATCGACGCATCGATCAATCGAGCTCCTACCATCGATCGATCGACCCCTCCTGGCAGAATCATAATTCCCCTTCTAAATGGTTGAATTAAATTTAAATGAGAAATAATCTTTGGACAACCTTATTAAAATATTTTGGGAGATAAAGAAGACCAGTAGGGCTTACTAAAAATATGAAACCTTTAATGTAAGACGAGATTTACATTTTCGGGGATGTTTTCACATTAGGGACGATTGGATTATATATTAAAGGGGGAGATGCGTAAGGTAGTTACGTTGGAAAATAAACGAGTTACATACTGAAAATTTCACTTGGGAGTATAGAAACTCACGAGTGTCACTTGATAGGTTGGAATAATCCCACAATTTAAAGTAAGAGACGAATCGTTATACGTGATAACTAAATAATGAGAAATAAGGATAAATAGCATAATTATGGGTTATGAGATGTACCAAAATTTGATATGGTAATAGTTGTATATTTATATGACTGTGTTTATGCATATACTATATACGTGTGAAAACCATGCCCGCACTACTTGCTATCCCTGAGGTTACCGCGCTGGGACAGTCTTATCTCGATGGGACCTTTATGGGGGATATTGACTCGTACCCTAGAAGATAGAGATCCTTTGGTACAGGCTAATCGGATCGATAGTCAGACGGCCTAAGAGACGTGGGGGCATATGCTGACCTCTTAGATACCGGGACTCTATGCTTCGCCTCCATTTGTATGTGTTTGTGTTAATGCAGTTCGAGAGTGATTACGAACTAGCATTTCCCTTAGTATGTGTGATACAGGGACTTGTTAGCAGAGTATGCCAACACCATAGCTTTTATGTGGGGTGCCGTTAGTATATATATAATTTATAAGTGATTGGTATATATATACTTATATATGGAAGCCCAGCACCATAGATTTTATGTGGGGTGATGTTTGTATATATATTATACGAGTAATTAATATATATACGTGTATCTATATGAGAACTTTCTACTGAGTAAAATAGTAGTTAAGTAAAGTATGAAATTCATCAACTTCACTATAAGTATTCGGAAATGTTATAACAATACAGAATTATTCTAAATAACGTAAGAAATCTTGAAGAGATAGATGTTTCTAAAAGTGAATATCATAACCTTAATTTCACGAGTTAAGTCTTATGGAGAATAAGTTAGAGAGGTATATGGGATTTATTAGTATGGTAGACGTGCACACTAGATGAGAGGTGAGAATTCTCAAGAGAGTGTTGCATACTAATATGACTGTTGCTTTAGCCGGTAAGCGTTTTAAATACTTGCTAAACTATTTTTAAAATTGTTTTACATTCGGGCTCTGACCCATTTGTTATTACCTCTGCTCTCTTGTGTGTGTGTGTGTATATATATATATATATATATATATATATATATATATATATATATATATATATATATATATATATATATATATATATATATATATATGTATATATATATATATGTATATATATATATATATATGTATATATATATATATATGTATATATATATATATATGCATTACAGGTTCCCAGCCACAGGGGCGTCATACTTAGAATTCTTTGGATGGAACGTGATGTAGCTTTTGTGGGAGTTGCAGGCCATTGCTTAAACGACCTCATTGTTGACTCTACTTCTAGTTCAGTTTTATCCAGTGGGGGCATGTGTCGCCCTTTTCCATTATTTAGTTGGTATTGTCAGAGATTGTAATTCTTTTGCTTTCAGCATCTTTATTTAGGGGTTTATTACTGTTGGGATGTTTCCCTTTTAGTGTTTTAATGTTGGGATTTATTATTGATGGGTAAACTCTTGAACGTTCATTTTTATTCTTATACTTATTGTGTGACTCTTAGAATGTAAATGGTTAAAGGTTTTATAATTGGATTTAATAAAAATGTAAATAAGGTTTTAAATGGTTTTGACACTTAGCTTAATTATTTAGGGTGTTTAAATTGGAAAAGTATTTTTACGACAGTGATGCTAAGAATGAACCAATTGTTCACCTTGATTTTAATTTAATAAAGGAGTGATTGCCCGGTATTTAATTAGGCGGGGTGTCACACTATATTTGCCATATCAATTATTTTTGAGCATCTATTCTTGTCATATGGTATACTTCCCCGTATTTTTCTTTTAGTGGAATGCTAGCGTGAATTGGGACGCTATGGAGTATTTTGGAGAATTATTTTAGAGCTTGGATTGGACGATTTATTTTTGATGTACAAATTAGTGGTGTAATTTTTGTTGGAGATATGTGTATTTTGGGAGAAACGTTATTGTAAATCATTATTGTGGAAATAGAAGAATTGTGATTTTGTTGTATTTAAATCGTGGAATTTAGATGCTCTATAATTATTGTGGATGATTTTAGTTTAGTTTTTATCCTAGTAGCACACCTTGTATCTCTCTCGGGTGCGCGGGGTGTTATGTGTTGTTGAGAAATTAATATTGATATAATGCTTGAGTATTGCATTTGATTTGCATATGCACATTCGTATTGTTGCGATTTATTCATCATGCTAATTATTTTTGAGCATCTATTCCTGTCATATTGTGGAATTCCCCTATTTTCTTTTAGTGGCAGGCTAGCGTTGATTGGGACACTACGGACTATTTTGGAGAATTATTTTAGAGCTTTGTAAGGACATTTTTCTCATGTCCAATATGTTACATTTGTGTATGTCGTATGCCGCTACATTTGGAACGTCACTTCACGATCTCACATGATGGCTTCTATCCGAATTCTAACAATCAAGCATTCAATATCTTCATCAAGTGTCCTACATCTGCCTCATCGACTTCACGTTCCATGATTTTATGGATTTTATGCAAGTGGTACGCTAGAGAAGTCAAAACAATGAAAAAAAGGAAAGATAGAAAAGTTCAAGGGTATTTTGGTAATTTTACAGCCCTTGTTCGGAGGTCTGGTCAACTGGAAAGTTGAATAACTCGACTCCACGAATATACTGGAAAAAAGGGTACCTCAATCCGAGTTATGATGAAGAAGTTATGCGAGTTTTAAGAAAAGAAAAAAAGGTCCCTGCATAGAACACAGGGGAGATCCGAACCTTTTTATTTTAAAGGGTCCGGACCGCCTAAGCCAAGAAGGATCTGTTCGAAATAAGCAGGAGATCCAGACCGCCCTGGGAACCCGGTCCGAACCGCTTAGGATATTTTCAAAAGATCGCATCTGATTATTTTTATGCCTATAAATACCTATTTGGGTGGTGTATTTGCTTAAGACTTGGAGAGACGTTTTTTAGAGTTCTATTAGCTCAAGTCTTCATATTTTTTAGTCCCGAAACTCATATTTGATTCACAACAAAAATCCCAATCGTTTTTGTAAATATTTTGGAACCCAAGAACATATTTTTCTGTTTGTTCATCCTTTGTGGGGAGAGCTCTACAACCGAATGCTACATGCTATTATGGAGGTATCCTTGTGAAGATTTTAGACTGCGTGTCCTAGTGGTATAGCTACGTGTGAACCATTAATGATTTATTTCTAGCCGTTTCTTTGGAGGTTTGACAAAGATACCGTGCGTTAATCTTGTGGGCAAAATCAAGGTTGTATGTAAGTAAATGGTCTTGTAAACTTGTCAAAGTTCTAGAAATAAAAAGGTTTTTCCCTTCGGGGATTTTTCCTAAAATATTATATCACATGCTATATCTTATTTGTATTGACACGTAGGTGCATGTTTAGGGGCTTATTTATTTTTGGTTTAAAAATAGACTCTAATTTAATAAGTGTGCCAAATTAGAAAATTGCGAATTAATTTAAATCAGTATCACACACTGCTTTCTCAAATTAGTAGTTATGTCCATCCCTGATCCTTGCGGCGGGCGGGAAGAGTGAGGATCCTAGATCCCGCGCGTCCCTCTCGGGAGCGCTTCGGTCGGCGTCATTGAAGATGTGAAAAATGTAGAGAGATGGAGTCGCCAGTCTATTTTACTCAATGCAAACAAAATAAAGGGAGCCATACCGAAGGACATCATCCAAACCAAAATGATTCGAAAAGGGTCCGGAGGCTAAGCTACGAAATGGGAAGGTTTTAGGAACCCATTCCGCCCTTACGGTCTCTCATGGTTTTTTGCTATATTCCTCGTGATAGTGTGCATGTGTATATATAGTGGGGATAGGAATCCTCGACTTATGTCATGGAAGAGATAAAGCGAGTCATCTGTAGGAGGGTTCATAAAAATAATATTAGAAAATAGGATTTACATGATTATCCTTGCGTTGATCGTTATAATGGAACGATAACGTGTGTGGAATAATACGCCAGTAAGAACAAATATATGCATATATGGATATATGTAACCTAAGAGAGTTGAGTTTAGAGAAAATAGAAAATGAGAGAAAAAGTGAGAATAGGACTCGAGTCTCGGGTTTTACCCCGAGATGCCTACGTAGCCTATAGAGGCATCAAAGTCCATGTAGTTCGTATGCAAAATGAGGGGTGGGGTTTATCCCATAAATCCAATCGGGGGATTCTCTTATTTGTTTGTGTGTAGAAAAAGTGTTTTAGTGGTGAAAGAAGTGTAAGAAAAGTGTGAGAATTCTCGTTTGGAATTTATGAGCAAACCCTATTTTTCTTATTATTTTTGTTTTTATTTGTATGAAAATAAGGGATGTGCAATAATACTAAATAAAAAGTATATTAGGATGTGTGAGAATAAAAGTGCTAAGTAATGAAACAGGTTAATGCGAATTTAAGGTGAAAATTGAGAAAACTGGACCTTCTTGAAGATCTTGAGCTTCATCTTGAATGTTAGAGGGCAACCCTTGCACTTGGATGATGATGGAGGGTAGTTAATTCACCAAGTTTGATGAAAAGGATGATGAAAAGTGAAGGTTGGAAAGGGATTTGGATGTGGAAATCACGCTGAGTTCGAGAGAGGTTTTCTGGATTTATTGAGAGTGATATCTTTCAGATTTGGGCTCCCTTTGCAATGAGGCCAAGGTCTCCTTTTTATAGGCCCAGGGAATTTTTGATCGGCATAGCCCTGGTCCTGCTAATCGTCAGGTGTGTTTAGGCACACTACCGATAGGCATAGTCTGGGACCTGCCGTTTGGCAGTGTCCTTTAGGCCTTTTTGTAAAATCGGCCGCAGAGCGCAAACCATTGATTCGAATCGCGCATGGGTTAGATCGTTGGAAAGGTAATTCAGATACCTTCAAAAGTCCTTGGAACCACTCTTGGGTTAGAGAATTGACTTTGGGTCAAATGTGGCTCAAAAGCGCTCATCGATCCATTGGACGGAGAATCATCGGACGCAAACGGATCGTTCGTTCGCATGGTAAGTCAGAATCGCGCATGGGGTAGACTGTTGGAAAAGTTAAGAGATGTAATTCGAAATTCTAAAGAGTTTGATCCGGTTCGGGGAATTGGCTTTGATCAACTGGGCCCTGGAAGCATTTTGTGACCTCTCGGAGTAAACGGATCATTCATCCGTATTGTAAGTCGGAATCGAGCACGGGATGGACCATTGGAAAAGGGGATTGATTTCCCTTCAAAGATTCATTCAGTCTCGATCAAGCAAAAGAGTTAACTTAGGTCAAATGAAGCTCGAGAGCATCCGGTGACCTCATGATTGAGTTTCATGGGAAAACTGTTCATTCATCTGCATGGTAAGTCAGAATCGTGCACGGGATGGACCATTGGAAAGGGGTTTCAGTGCCCTTTGAAGATTCATTTAGTCTTAATCGAGCTGAAGACCTTAACTTTTGATCAAATGGAGCCTGGGTGTGCCCGATGGCTTCTAGGTCAGTACTCGGGGTATGACCTGGATTTATAGTGATGAAGGGAGGAGCTAAGGACCTAAGGAGAGTTTAAGGGGTAATAGAATGGGGTGTCTGTAGAACCCCTCGATAGGTAAGTTTGGAACAAACAATAGCCATTGAATAGACATAGCATGATGCTTTTTTGAAAGAGAATGACCAATTCAGAGGGTCGAGGTCGATTATGAGGACCTAAGGAATAAGGAGGACCAATTTAGAGGGTCGAGTTTGATTCTAAGGACCTAAGAAACATGCAGGGGATGACCAATTCTGCGAATCAAAGCTAATTCTGAGGCCTAAGGAACAAGGAGGACCAATTCAGAGGGTCGAGGTCAATTCTAAGGACCTAAGCAGCATGCATGGGTTGACCAATTCTATGGGTCGAAGCCAATTCTGAGGGCTTGAAGATGAGGGTGACCGATTATGTGGGTCGAAGCTAATTCTATGAGCTTAAGTGGAGGTGACAAATATTGCGGGTCGAAGCCAATTCTGCGGGCTTAAGGATGAGGTGACCAATTATGCGGGTCGAAGCCAATTCTGCAGGTCGAAGTCAATTATGCGAGCTTAAGGATGAGATGACTAAATCTGCGGGTCAAAGCCAATTCCGCGGGCTTAAGGTGAGATGACCAATTATGTGGGTCAAAGACAATTACACAGGCTTAAGTAGAGATGACCGATTCTGCGGGCTTAATGATGAGATGACCAATTCTACGAGTCGAAGCCAATTTTGTGAGCTTAAGGTGAGATGACCAATTCTGCGGTCGAAGCCAATTCTGTGGGCTTAAAGATGAGGTGACCAATTCTGGGGGCTTAAGCAGCGATGACCAATTATGTGGGTCGAAGCCAATTTTACGGGCTTGAGTGGAGGTGACCAATTCGGCGGGTCGAAGCCAATTCTGCAGGCTTAAGTTGACGTTTCGAGACCGAGGTCAATTCTGACCTAAGAGAGGTGACAATCAAGATCGAGGTCAATTCTGACCTAAGAGTGGTGACGATCGAGGACCGAGGTCAATTTTAACCTAAGAGAGATAACGATGGAGGACCGAGGTCAATTTTGACCTAAGAGAGGTGACGAACGAGACTGAGATTAATTATGACCTAAGAGAGGTGACGATCGAGGATCGAGATCAATTTTGACCTAAGAGAGGTAACGACCGAGACCGAGGACAATTCTGACCTAAGAGAGGTGACGACCGAGGACGGAGGTCAATTCTGACCTAACTAAGGTGACGATCAAAGATCGAGGTCAATTTTGACCTAAGAGAGGTGACGACCGAGGACCGAGGTCAATTTTGACCTAACTAAGGTGATGTTCCAAGACCGAGGTCAATTTTTTCCTAAGAGAGGTGACTATCGAGGTCCGAGGTCAATTTTGACCTAAGAGAGGTGACGATCCAAAACCGAGGTCAATTTTGACCTAAGAGAGTTAACAACCGAGGATTGAGGTCAATTTTGACCTAACTAAGGTGACCATCTATGACTGAGGTCAATTTTGACCTAAGAGAGGTGATGACCAAGGACTAAGGTCAATTTTTACCTAACTAAGGTGACGATCAAAGATCGAGGTCAATTTTGACCTAAGAGAGGTGACGACCAATGACCGAGGTCAATTTTGACCTAACTAAGGTGACGATTCAAGACCGAGGTCAATTTTAACCTAAGAGAGGTGTACATTTCCCTTGGGAAAATCAGGGATTTTGTTGGGGATAAAGATTGGATTTTGGGTTCCGCTGGTGAATAGAAAATGACCTGGGGAAAATTTAGAGTGTCCTTTGGAGACATTACCTGGGGAGAATGATTCTTTGGAATTCCGCTGGGGAAAATTACCTTGCAATGTTGTTTGGAGCTGGGGAGCTGATGGCTGGGGAAATCCTTGTGTCTTTTGGAAACTTTGTGGAGGAAAGGTCAATTTGATGCTGTAAACTCCAATGGGGAAGTGATTAGGTGGTCCAAGTATTGGACATATTACTCGGGGAGGTTTGAGACCTCTTGGGTATAGGAGGTGATCCTTAGAGATTCTCTGGGGACGTTTTCGGGAGGGGATTTACTTGGTTCTTAAGAGTTTCGCGTGCCGGAATGCGAAATTTTCTTGGAAAAAATGTTCTAAATCCTTCCGGGGTTTTTTATGAATTTTCTGAGGATTTTTTAGGATTTTCTGGTATTTTTTAGGAATTTTTGTATGAAATTTTAAGGGGGGTGACAGTCGGCATGGTGCAGAGGGTGCAAGTCGGTAGTGGCATTGATTTTTGGACTACCTCGGGAAGGTAAAGAGGCAGTGACGATTAGTGGGGGAGCCAATGCCGATCGGCATGACCCTTGGCATCCTATATAAAGGGGGCGAATTCCCTTCATTTTTCACAGCTTCTTGCTTTCTCACTTTCTTCCATTTTCCTTTGCAAATCGTTCTAGCATTACGATCTCTAAGAAATGGTCGCCTTTGTGAGCATTGCAGCGCATAGGGAATGGTTGACTATCGATGATTGGGCGAACGTGGAGTGGAGGGCCAGGGCGCCTCTTGCCTTGGGGAGTGAGAATTCTTTTGATGCGTTCGAGCCGATTGTGAATGAGCGTACCTTGCTACGGGAGCCTTCGCGTCATCGCTCTTCGAGGGTGGTAAGCCCCGGCAATTATGTAAGTAACCTGACTTTTGGCATTCTTCTCTTTTTTCTTGGTGATTTTTCCTTCCTTCTTGAATTTCTGACTAGGTTTTTTCTTTTGATAGTTTGATATCTCTTTGAAGAACATGCGTACCCATGGGACGACGGGGCTTAAGGACATCTGGGATCATCTTCCACCTATGGTGCGTTAAGTGGTATCATCAGCGGGTTTGGGGAGGTTGGCATCTACGCTGGATGAGACGCCTCGTTCGACAGCGGTCTTATGCGCTTTGGGGGAGAGATGGTGGGATACTACCCACACCTTCCATTTCAGTTTTGGAAAGATGACCGTGACTCCCATAGACGTGCAGCAGCTGCTGGAGCTAGATTGTGATGAAGAGAAGATAGAGGTGTATCTCTCTCTAAGGGTGAGGTTAGAGGCGGTGCCAGCGGCGCTCGGTGATGTAGGGAGGATAGTGTCTAGGGATTCCATTCGGTTGTCCTTGTTGAAGGATGTTTTGCTGAGTAGGGTTGATGTGGAGGACGGGCTGTAGGTGAGGAAGATGGCTCGGTTGTTCATATTATTGATGATGGGAGGTTTCATGGTGGCGTCGATCAGCGACGTCGTCCATTTGTGGTTCTTGCCGTATTTCAGGATGTTTTCGAACATCCATCTCTATGATTGGGGGAGCCCAACTTTGGTGACGCTCTATTTTTCTTTGGATGCATTCAGCCGGTGCTACCGGTAAATCTTTACTCGAGCCACGTATCTTCTTGAGGTATTTTTCAGTTTCTGCACTTTCGTTTCATGCATTCACATTTTCCTAATGCATCTCTTTTTGATTGTGAATTCTTGTATTTGGCAGACGTGGTTCTATGAGGTGATTGTATCGATGGCGGAAGGCCAATCGGCAGTCGAAGGGATCTCTTTCTCTAGAGGTGGTGCGTCAGGTCTTGAATGGCCTGACTAGTGGTAGAGTGAGACTCTTTCCTCTTCAGTCCTATTTTTTTTGCATGTTCTGATTCTGTATTAACTTATGTCTGCTGGGAATTTTCAGGTGACCTTTTACCCTTGGGGGACAACCATTCAGGATACAGGGGTGACTGGCGTGAACGCGCAGATGAGGCATTTACTGGCGCATGAGTTTGGCCATTTTTGGTATCTTGGGGAGAGGGTGGTTCAGCAGATTGCTAAGGAGGAGGTGGTGGTGCCACTCGCAAAGCCTCCTATGTCAATAAGCTGCCAGAGGATGCGAGGATCGCGATGATGATCGGCGAGTCCTATCTATTATACACTGATACGGATGCACCATATGACTATATGGACTTTGTGACGAGCTGGTTGATGTCTCCCAGCATATATGATGGCTTGCATTTCCCTCCTACGGGTTCGAGTCGGGCGGTGGGGTCTTCCTACACCGACGGTGGTCCGTCGGCGTCTGTGGCGACGGTGACTTCAGAGGTTCCCTTTGTTCGATTTCATACCCCTTCGTACAACATTCGGTGGGCCGATGGAGGGATGATCCCCATGTTTCACCGTCCTTATGCGATGGATCCGGAGGAGATGAGTTTGATAGAGGAGGTTCTTCATCCTACGGTATACCGTCTTCCTCTTTTTAGTTTCTTTTCTATTTTGATACCTCTTTGATACTAATTTTGCCTTTTATTTGCAGCAAGTTCGGGTGTCGACCACTTGGCTGAGGGACATCAGAGACTGGATATCTTCGACGACTGCCCATATTCGGGATGCGGTCCTGGTTCCTTCTTACTTGGTGCCATCTGCTTCGTCCGGGGAGGACTCTGGCTCAGGTAGTGGTGGTACGTAGTCTCGTCGTAGGGGAAAGAGAGCGCGTCACAGGGGTGGAAGCTCTTAGAGGGTAGGTGAGAGATAGATAATGAATGTGGGTTTGGGCTGGGTTGCGTTATATTTTTTTTTGCTTTTCTTTATTTCCTGCAAAATTTGATGTAACACAGAAGAGAATATATATATGCAATGCAATGGGATTTTTTGTTATCTTTTGTTAATGGTGAATGAATGCACATGCACTTTTACTTTGCTGCTGAGACCGTAAAAAAAGATATTTTTGGGATTTTGGAGGAAAGTTTTAAAAAATGAGAAATTATATAGGTGTGGAAGAGGATTTTTGAAATTCTGTTTAAGAATATCAATTTATTTTTTATTGAGTTTCAATTTTGACAAAAGAGGAAATAGGGAAGTTTCTAAAAATAGGGGTTATCGATCGGCAAAAACCTTGTCCTGCCTATCGGAAGTCGAGTCCAGTCCCATCAATTTAAAGCTTTGATTAGTGCCCTCTTCAGCCTCTTGTACTTTTTGGGGTAGGATTTCCTCCGATTTCTGTAGGGGTCATGTTTTTTGTGGGTGTTTTCAAGTATAAAAAAGGGTAAGGTGGACTGTTTCCATCACACCTTCACATTCTTACTTACTTGCCTACTATTTCTCAGTCTTGTAAGATGGCTCTCCCTGGTAGCATTGAGTTTTCTAATTAGCTCGAAGCTTTGGAAGCAATGTGCTCTTATAATGTCGACTACGATGCTTTCAGTATGTGTCGAGTTTCTTTGTGGCGCAACCGGGACATTGAGTGGAACATGTTGATGGAGGTAGTACAATTCTGGTACACCGAAGACCATGTATTCCTCTTTGGGTTGGATGAAGTTTGTCCTACCTACGAGGAATTTTCTGGCATGTTAGGGATAAATCCAAGTGTTGTTGCGGCTTTTCCTGAGTTTTCTCGTTCTCCCAGGGATTTATTGGTCGGTTTTCTTTGTATTTTGCCTTTGGCATCTAGGCCACTGGTTGCTGGGGGAATGATCTCCCTTTCGGTGGTGTTACAGTCCATGCATTTGCAGAAAGCTGGCGATGTTGGGTATGTCGGAGATGTTGTTATGGGCTTGGTTTTAAAATTACTGCTGGTGACTGGGGAACTGCTGGTGGACCCACAACTTGCAGCTATTATTTCCTGGATGTTATACCTCGCAATCCTGTAGCGGTGATACTGGCGAAGACTTTGAATGGCCTGGATGCCTGGCGAGAAGGTCGTTCTGACTTCCTGAGGGATAGCCCTGTAATGCTGTTCATATGGTTGTCTGAGAGACCTCGCCTGGTAACTCCTCCAGAATACCCTTTGTCGGTCATACCCAACTTCTTTTTGTGCTACTTCATCAGTGTTGGCTTGGATATTGAGAGCTAGGAAAACTGGTTTGTGGAGCACGGGACTCTAAATATATGATGGTCAGTGCCTTGGAGCTAGGAGAATACCCGTATGTCCGGCTGGTTGGTCTCAGACAGACCTCTTTCTATTTCCCTTGGCGACTTCTACGTCAATTTGGTTGGGAACGGGTCATGCCACCTCAGACACTAGACTTCTTTCTGGTAGAAGATTTGACTGAGCGTCTGCACATGCGACTTTTCTCTTTGTGGGAGAATCGACGTTCGTCCACCCGTCCCTCTCAGTCTGTTGGGAGAGTTTGGTGCATCCCTGGGGATTATATGAAGTGTTGTGGAGGAGAGTGGTCAACAAGATGTTGGCAGTGGAGATTATACAAAGGTGGCTCGTCTTATTTGATACCATGGATGAGGGTGTTATGGTTTTTTCGAAGATGGTTCGGGCTTATCGATCCATGGAGCTCTTGTGGCACTCTGTTCAGGCAGGGGAAGCTTGGGGATCCTAGGATGCAGATGATGATGACAGAGCGGGCTCCTCTGGTAGCTATGGATAAGACTCTTGGAGAGTTTATTTTGTAATGGGGAATAAATGTGGGGATTTCATTCGGCTTTTTAGGAAAGTAGGGGGAAGGGAGTTATTCGTTCCTTTATGTAATTGCACTGTAATTTCTTATTAATGAAATAAACAATTTTTTTATCATCCAGTTGTGCCTTTTGATGAGTTTTGTATTTTTGAATTATCTATGCCGATCGCTAAGGCATACATAATCCTTTTATTCAAGTATATGTTA
The DNA here is from genome assembly GCA_949130495.1 of Sambucus nigra. Taxonomy (NCBI): domain Eukaryota; kingdom Viridiplantae; phylum Streptophyta; class Magnoliopsida; order Dipsacales; family Adoxaceae; genus Sambucus; species Sambucus nigra. The sequence goes on from OX422223.1 coordinate 391,072,602, forward strand.
GAATGGAATGTTGTTCTCGAAGATAAGAAAAGAATAGTATTTTGTGAAAAAGAAAGGGCCGTCCTCATGTAAGGTGAATGAGTTGCCTACGTACCTCTGTGTTTTTTGAAAAATCTTTAATTTTGTTTGAAAATGGTTTATTGCATAGGATCAGGCACACGTAGTTTTGGGTAGAGGTAAATGAAGATATATATTTTTTTAGAATAGACGGGAGATGAGAAGAGTCGTAGCCCGTCGAGATTTCGGACTAGGGGTAAAACTTCTTGAGATGGTCCAGGTTGACTGGACGAGCCATCTCTTCCCCATCTATGTCGGTGAGCATGGCGGCACCGCTAGACAAAATCATCTTGACAATGTAGGGGCCGCTCCAATTATGCTTAAATTTCCCTCTAGGGTCCCAGATGAATTATATGATCTCTTTGAGGGATAGATCCCCTTCTCGGACATCGCGGTCCTTGACTCTCTTCTTTAATGATCTCGCTATTATACGATGGTACCCTTGTATGTGGTATAGCGCTTTTAATCTCCTTTCGTCTAGGAGGGTCAGCTCGTTAAGACTGCTTTGGCACCAGTCTTCTTTGTTGATTTTGCTTTTAAGTGTGATGTGCAGCGAGGGTATTTCCAGCTCCAAGGGTAGGACTGCTTCCATGTCAAACTAAAGAGTAAGGGGTAGCCCCAATAGAGGTTTGAAATGAGGTTTGGTAGCCCCAGAGGGCGTACGGGATCCGGTCGACCCAATCTCGGTATCTTTCGGTCATCTTACAAATGACGGGTTTGAGGTTCTTGTTGGCGGCTTCGATTGCATCATTGGTCTGAGGTCGGTAGGGAGAAGATTTGTGTCTCTGAATCCCATACTCGTTGACCAGTTCTGTAACTTATGCCTCGAATGCAAGCCATTATCTGATACTCGCTCGTGCGGGACCCCATATCGGTAGATGATATTTTTTTGATGAATTTGGCCACTTTCTTGGCATTCAGCACTACCTATGACTCAGCTTCGACCCATTTGGTGAAGTAATCAATGGAAACTAGTATGAACTCATGCCCATTGGAAGCCTTTAGTGTGACCGTCCCTATGATGTCGATACCCCAGGTGGAGAACGACCAGAGAGAAGTCATGTTGTATAATTTACGCGGAGGCAGATGCTGAAGGTTGGAGAATTATTGGCATTTGAGGTATCTCTGGACATAGGCGGTGCAATCCTGGGTCATGGTAGTCCAGTAGTAGCCTTGTCGGATGATCTTCTTAGCAAGCATGTGACCGTTCATATGGGGTCCGCATTCCCCACTGTGGATCTTCTGCATTATCTTTTCAATGTCAGCCCCTGCAATACAGTGCAGATGAGTTCCATCGAAGTTCCTTTTGAGCAGTGCTTTGTGATAGATGATGTACTGGGCAGCCAATCTTCAAAGGGTTGCTCGATCTTTCTTGTTGTAAACTTCGGGATACCTACCATGCTTGAGGAGGTGCCAAATATCATAGTACCAACAATTGGCTAGCTCGGGATCTTCTATGGTGACGAGCTCAATGTGGTAGCAATGGGTTGGTTTATCTTGCTTTTGAACAAGGAAGGGGGTCATTGTGATTACTTTGGGCATGTCGACCATGGAGGCTAAGGTAGCAAGGGCGTCGGCTAGGTTATATTTTGCTTGAGGTAAGTAATGGAAGGTGATATCTTGGAATTGGGAGGCTAGCTCTTCTAAGTGGGCATGGAAGGGTTGGAGCTTCTCTTCCTTGACTCTCCACTTTCTGATCACTTAATCGATAATGAGGGCGAAATACCCATAGATATCTAGGAATTGAATAGCTTTTTTGAGAGAAACCTTGAGGCCTACCATGCATGCCTCGTATTCAGTTATGTTTTTTGGTACAAGGAAAATCCAGCTTGATGGCGATAGGCGTGTGGGAGTCATCTGGGGCGATCAGAAGTATCCCAATGCCATATCCCTTTTTGTTGGCAGCGCCGTCAAAAAACATTTGCCACCGGAGATTGTCCTGGGTAGTGCAGATGATGTTTTCATCTGGGAATTGGGAGATCTAGACATCGGCTTCATTTATGGGGTAGTGAGCGAGGTAGTCAAAGATGGCTTTTCCTTTCATGACTTTTTACGTGACATACATGATATCAAACTCGGCTAGGAGCATCAACCATCGGTCCATTCGGATGGATAAGGCAGGTTTCTCAAGAAGGTATTTGATGGGATCCATTTGGGATACAAGTTTGATAGGGAAGGCGAGCATGTAGTGCTGTAACTTTTGGGTGACCCAGACAAGTGCGACACATGCCTTTTCTAAAGCAGTGTAGCTGACTTTGTATCCGTCCAATTTATGACTGACATAATAGATTGCTCTTTCTTTGCAAGAATCTTCAAGGTATTGGGCTAGCAAAGCCCCAACTGCAGTGTCGGTTATGGTTAGGTATAGGAGCAAGGGGAGACCAGGCTATGGTGGCATGAGTACCGAAGGTTGAGTCAAGTATTTTTTTATTCGGTCAAAAGCTTCTTGACAGGCCTCGTTCCAAACCTTGGTTGAATCCTTTCGAAGGAGTTTGAAGATAGGTTCGCAAATGGAGGTTAGTTGGTTAATGAACCGGCTGATGTATTACAATTTCCCGAGGAAATCTCAGACTTCTTTCTCTGTTTGGGGAGGTGGCATCTCAAGTATGTCTTTGATCTTGGCGGTATCTACTTTTATCCCCTTCTCACTAACCATGAATCCCAAGAGTTTTTTCTTTGTAATGCCAAAGATGCATTTCTACGGATTAAGTCACATTTGATACTATCACAATTGTTCGAAGAACTTTTGGAGAGCGAGAATATGGCCCTCTCTAGTCTTGGATTTGATGATCATATCATCCAGATAGACCTCAACTTCTTTATGAATTAGATCGTGCAGGATGGTTGTGGTAACCCTATGGTAGGTAGCCCCAGCGTTATTGAGACCAAATGGCTTAACAGTGTAACAAAAGGTTCCCCATGGGGTGATGAACGCGGTCTTTTCTTGGTGGTCTGGGTGCATTTTGATTTGGTTGTATTCGGCAAACCCATCGACGAATGACTTAAGAGCATGACTGGTTGTGTTATCCACGATCATGTCGATATTGGGTAACGGATAATCATCCTTTGGGGAGGCTTTGTTCAAGTTCCGGTAGTCTACACACATCCGAACCTTCCCTCCTAATTTCATCACAGGCACTATGTTTGCTAGCCACATGGGATATTCGATCACACAAATGAAGCCTAAGTTCAACCATTTAACCACCTCTTATTTGACTTTGAGCGACCATTCGGTGCGGAGCTTTCTCAACTCTTGTTTAACCGACTTGTAATCTGAGAGAGTGGGAATCTCATGCTAAGCTATTTCAAGATCAATACCGGGCATATCGTCATAGGACCATGCGAAGACATCCATGAATTCCTTTAGCAATTCTTCGAGTTGTGCATGCTCATGCTTGCCAAGGGTAGCCCCTATCCTAATCTCAAGGCGAATCCATTATCGATAAGAGAGAGTGGAACAACCTTCCCCATAGCTTCGACGGAGATATTGAGTGCATGATTGTGGTTTGGCCCAATCTTGGGGATTTCTTCTTCGGAAAAGGATAACATTCGGGTAGAGTTCAAGGATCCGGCCAAATGTATCGCTTCTTCTGGTGTGGTAACAGGAGGAACTGTGGGTCCAGTGAGCAACTTTATCAAAGCATTTATGTGTAGCTGAGAAGACATGAAAATCCCCCATAGAGTGATGTTAGCTTGAGTTTTCGTCAGTTGATCAAGGATATTACCTTCCTCGAGGATAATTCCTGGCATAGGAAGGTTTTCCACACCCTTCCCCTTGTTATTATCTGGTAGTGAGCTTGGGATTTGGTAATTCCTCCCTGATCTGGTCATGTGATTTACTGAAGAAGGGAAGAACATGAATCCAATTTCCTCGTCAACCTCGTGTTGTTCCGCCACCTTGTTTATTTCTTCGAGAAGTTCTTCAAATGATATCATCCCACACATGTCGACTACCAGGCCAGTTTATAGGGAGCTTGCTCTTCATTTAAATCTTCGAACTCTTCCTCCCATCCGGTGGGAACAATTCTGTCTTTCCATGTAAAGTCAATGCATTCCACAACTTCAATGGCTTCTTCATACAGGTCTTCCCATTCTGTGGGGATATGTAAGGGTGAGGGGACCAGGCTCCCTTATAGCTTCAGAGCATCAAGTAACTCAATCATATTACAAATATCTTCGGTTCGCCTAAATATCTCTGCCATAACCTGGACAACATCATCTAAGTTAACTTCATCGATTGGTACTACCCAATTGTCTGACTCTCGGGCCCATTTTCTTGCTTCCAAGAATAGCGTGCTGAACCTCTGGCAATTAATGATCATCTGTGGGGGCAATTTCAGCCCGAACTCTAGGAGTTGGTTTAAGACTTCTGATAATTCCATACTTCAATTTTCAGAACGGGTACGAACAGTGACGCATGCTCTAGTAAGGAGTGACAGTGCCTGATCAGCGAGGCTAGCAGGGTGTAGGAGGAAATGTGGGAAGTTCGGAGAGGTTTAGGAGAGTATATGGTTGTGATTTGGGTTGGGGGATCAAATTCTGGGTTCTCTTCTAAGAAGATGGCATTGGCATGATTTAGGAGTGGGTTGTGAGTAGTTTTTGGCTTCGGATTAGCTGGTGGGGCAATGGTAACCCGGTCAATTAGACCTTGGATTAAGTTTCAGAGGTGAAAACATTGGTTGGTGGTATGGCCAGCTGTTTGGTGAAAGGCACAATGGGCATCTTCCTTGAAGTTTCTTGGGAGTGGATTTGGAAATGGACGGGGATCCAAGGGTTTGATAAGGTTTCGTCTCAACAAGGCTTGATAAACTTTGGAGAGGGGAGCATAGAGCTCGATGTATTCCTTTCGAACTGGGACAAGGCGGCTTTCTGGTGCCCATGAGGTGGTTGGTTGAGAGATGTTGTTGATGGTTGAGACTGCAGCACTGGTAGGTTTATCATATTTCGTGGGGGTGAACTGTCTGGACACCTTCTTTGGTTCGACATCTATTTTAGCAAGACCCTCCTCGATTTTACTACTGCTTCTTCGAGATCTCAGAAGTGGGGATAGTATTATCCTCCCATGGTTTCTCAGATATGAGGCAAGAAGTTCTTCTTCACTATGATGACTTGTTCTTCCTCGAAAGGCCGATTGGTCATAGTAGCTGCTTTTTCCCTCCATCAAGTTATGAAATTACTGATTGATTCCCCAGAGTTCTATTTGAGCAGCTCTAAATCACGGCAGGTGACCTCAAGCTCTTCATTGTATTTGTACTATGATATGAATTCTCGGGATACATACTCCCAACTACAAATTATGGACTCTTCGAGAGACAAAAACCATCGGATGGCACTATCCTTCAGAGTTTGCTGAAACAATTGGTCCATCACTTCCTCAGAAGCCCCTAGTAGAGTCATGGAACAGTGATAGCTGCAGAGATGAACAATCGGGGGTCCACTTCCTCCGAATTTCTCGATATTTATCATCTTAAAATTATCAAGTAATCTCGATTTAGGATAAGGATACATGTGGGTGTAGTTCATGTAATTCCCCGAGATTCCGACTTGGTCAAACTTCTTGGTGAGCATCTTTAGGTCCTCTTTGACTTTGTTCATCTCTTCTTCCCTCGGATCAATGATCATAGGCAAGTCAGCCCCATGCTGGGCAAGGTTTGGAATCGGAAGCTGGGTAGGCGGCGGCCCGTTAACAGGAGGGACACTTGGAGCGTGCTGATACTCTTTGGGAACCTAGACGGTATCGGGTGGATCCATAGCACGAGGGAATAGGGCCTCGGGCTCTTGAGGAATGGGAACCTAGGTTCATTGCATTTCTCGAACCTCAGTTTGGAGGTTATCAATCTTGGACACGAGCTGAGCTAGGACTGCTGTCTAATCCGGCTGCACAATGGGTACTTGATCTGTGTTCTCTATGCAAAGCGGATGGATTTCAGACTCGAAAGAAGTAGCAGGGGAACGGACGAAACTTCGGGGTGATCTGAATGAAGATCAAAGCTAATAAGAAGCTAGGCCAAGGGTTTGCGATAGACCAGAGAAGGCGCAAAAATGCGATTTATTTTTGAGAAAGAGGGATGCATTTTTTTTTCTTTTTCCTTTTGAGATGAAAAGACATAATATTTTTTGATTTTTTATCAAGAGGGGAGAAATGTTTTTGGCTTTTTGATAAATAAGGGAGAAATGTTTTTGGATTTTTTTTTCGAGAGACGACCTCAACATGATTATTATGATTATTATGTTCTCGCTTGTATTAAATTCTCCTAAATGAAAAATAAAATACCGTACGGGACCCGAGCCTAGAAAAGTTGGGTTTGTAATATATGCAAAAGCTATGGCTGGACTAGTGACGAGGCTCACGGATAGGGTCCCGTTTTAAAAATGGGCAAAAATTCGGGTGGCAAGACGACCCGAAATTTCGGCAGAGTTTCGGGTAGAAATCGACAATATTTTATGTGTGTCCTAGGCTTGACACCTATATGCGGGTATGCAGTTTGGTTGGGTGAATTAAAAAGGTTTCCCCCTTTGGCGTGACTTCCAAGATATACGTCTTGCTGTTGCGGGCAATCGGTACGTGTGGACAAGTCATTTGATATACCTGAGTGTACGTAAACTGCCTCACCATACACCTCGTTGGGACGGTACTTGTGAGAGAGAATTTGATATACTCGACATACGTGAATGAGTTCCCTGTGATATACCTCCCGTCATGACTTCGGTCAAGCGGTACGATGCGGGTAACCGTTCGACACACGTCGAAGGTACTGGCCAATGGAAGGTGAGAGTCATATCGCTTAGACTAACTACGCCCTGCCGGACCAGCACCCATCACGAAGTGACCCTCCAATTACTGGACAAAATTTGATCAATAACAATGCTCTTTGGTGATGTTGTGTGAATCATGCATGATTCTCTTATTAGTATCTTATGAGAATGTTTTTTTCGATCATGCCAAACAGGGAGCAAAGTACGAGTACCAATGGTACACCAAGTATGGATGGGTGATGTGTGCAACATGTGGATATATGTGATCCTAGGTGCACGTGGTGCGAAGTGTACATGGAGAATTTCCTATAAGTGTGTGAATAGAAGCATAAGTATGGGATATACATAAAAAGAGGGAGCATGCAAAAATTGAGGAAAATATAAACAAACATAACACCATTGTAAATAGAGTCTAGCCCTTAAAATGAAATTTCCCCAGCGGAGTCTCCACTGTGTCCATCCCCGATCCTTGCGGCAGGCGGGAAGAGTGAGGATCCTAGATCCCGCGCGTCCCTCTCGGGAGCGCTTCGGTCGATGTCATTGATGAGGTGAAAAATTTAGAGTGATGGAGTCGCCAGTCTATTTTACTCGAAACAAACTAAAGAAAGGGATCCATCCCGAAGGAAAGCATCCAACGACATACTGATGCATACGAAACCAAAATGATTCGAAAAGGGTTCGGAGGCTAAGTTACGAAATGGAAAGGTGTTAGGCACCCATTCCGCCCTTATGGTCTCTCATGGGTTTTTGCTATTTTCCTTTATTTTCCCGTGATATGTGTGCATGTGTATATATAGTGAGGATAAGAATCCTCGAATTATATCATGGAAGAGATAAAATGAGTCATCCGTAGGAGGGTTCATAAAAATAATATTAGAAAATAGGATTTATGCGATTATCCTTGCGTTGATCATTATAATGGAATGATAACGTATGTGGAATAATACGCCACTAAGAACAAATATATGCATATATGGATATATGTAACCTAAGATAGTTGAGTTTAGAGAAAATAAAAAATGATAGAAAAAGTGAGAATAGGACTCGAGTCTCGGGTTTTACCCCGAGACGCCTACGTAGCCTATAGAGGCATCAAAGTCCATGTAGTTCGTATGCAAAACGAGGGGTGGGGTTTATCCCATAAATCCAATCAGGGGATTCTCTTATTTGTGTATGTGTAGGAAAAGTGTTTTAGTGGTGAGAGAAGTCTAAGAAAAGTGTGAGAATTCCCATTTGGAATTTATGAGCAAACCCTCTTTTTCTTATTTTTTGGGTTTTTATTTGTATGAAAATAAGGGATGTACAATAATACTAAATAAAAAGTATATTAGGATGTGTGAGATGAGAGAATAAAAGTGCTAAGTAATGAAACAAGTTAATGCGAATTTATGAGAATTTAAAGAGAAAATTGAGTAAATTGGACCTTCTTGAAGATCTTGAGCTTGAGCTTGAATGTTGGAAGGCATCCCTTGCACTTGGATGATGATGAAGGGTAGTGAATTTACCATGTTTGATGAAAAGGATGATGAAAAGTGAAGTTTGGAAAGGGATTTGGATGTGGAAATCACGCTGACTTCGAGAGAGGTTTTCTGGATTTGTTGAGAGTGATATCTTTCAGATCTGGGCTCCCTTTGCAATGAGGACAAGGCCTCATTTTTATAGGCCCAGGGAATTACCGATCGGCATAGAGCTAGTCCTGCCAATAGGCAGGTGTGTTTAGGCACACTGTCGATAGGCAAGGTCTGGGACCTACCATTTGGCAGTGTCCTTGAGGCCTTTTCAGAAAATTAACCACAGAGCGCAAACTGTTGATTCGAATCATGTACGGGGTAGACCATTGGAGAGGTAATTCATAGACCTTCGAAAGTCCTTTGGATCACTCTCGAGTTCAAAAGTTGGCTTTGGGTCAAATGTGGCTCGGAAGTGCTCGTCGATCCATTGGACGGAGAATCGTCGGACATAAACGGATCGTTCGTCCCCATGGTAAGTCAGAATCACGGATGGGGTGAACCGTTGGAAAGTTTAGGAGATGTAATTCGACATTCCTAAGAGTTTGATCCAGTTCAGGGAGTTGGCTTTGGTCAACCGGGCCATGGAAGCATTTGGTGACCTCTCGGAGTAAAACGGATCGTTCGTCCGTACCGTAAGTCAGAATCGCGCACGAGATGGACCATTGGAAAGAAGATTCAGTTCCCTTCGAAGATTCATTCAGTCTCGGTCAAGCTGAAGAGTTGACTTAGGTCAAATGGAGCTCGGGAGCGTCCGGTGGTCTCCTGATTGAGTTTCGAGGGAAAATGGATCGTTCGTCCGCATGGTAAGTCAGAATTGCGCACAGGACAGACCGTTAGAAAGGGGTTTTAGTGCTCTTTGAAGATTCATTCACTCTCGATCGAGTTGAAGATTTGACTTTTGGTCAAATGGAGTCTGGGCATGCCCGATGGCTTCTAGGTTAGTACTCGGGGTATGACCTGGATTTTTAGTGATGAAGGGAGGTGCTAAGGACCTAAGGAGAGTTTAAGGGGTAACAAAATGGTGTGTCTACAGTATCAGAGCAGGTTGCGCTAATTTATCGCGTATTCCTATTTTTTGCTAAATCGTGTGATATTGATTTTTTGTAATCAGTTTTGTGAAAAATCGCAATTTTCTCAATGGAACGCTCATTTAATAAAATGCCTATTTTTTATGGGAAAAATTATGCCTATTGGAAAGCTCGCATGAAATCTAGTCTAAAAGTCATTGACGAGCGTATTTGGTTGCTTTGTGAAAATGGGTGGAATCCTCCCACGGTCACTGCTAATAATATCACCTATTTAAAATCTGTGTCAGACTGGACTGAGGACGATTTTAAAATGTCTAGATTTTAATTCCCATGGACTTAGTGCTATTTCTGGAGCCGTCACTCCCGACGAGTTCCACCAAATTATGACGTACACCACGTCTAAAGAAGCTTGGGATGTCCTTCAATTGACACATGAGGGTACGAACACTGTTAAAGAATCAAAATTACAAAATTTGGCTACCCAATTTGAGACAATCACCATGTCTGAGTCTGAATGCTTTGATGACTTTTATGCTCATTTGTTGGACATTGTTAACACTAGTTTTAATTTGGGTGAGGTGATTGATAACATGCGTGTCATTAAAAAGATTTTGAGATCTCTTCCAAAACTCTTTATTCCTAAAGTCACTGTTTTTAACTCTTTGAAAAATTTAAAATCACTTAAGTTGGAAGAACTTGTAGGAGATCTTCAAACATATGAGATTGACATGTTTCCCCAAACCATTATGGCTAAGGATAAAGGCGTTGCTTTAAAGACTCATTTTAAGAAAAAGAAATAAAAAGTTTGTGAGTCCGATTCTGAGGGAGATTTTGATTTTGATGATACGGGCTTGATTGCGATTTTTTTTAAAAAGTTTCTCAAAATGAACAAAAACAATTCTTTCAATAAAAATTCTTTTGAGAAAAACAAAAGGAAAGAAAAGGCCAAAGAAAGTTGTGAAAAAGGGAAAGAGAGAGAAAAAGAAAAGGAAAGTGGAGAAAATTTAGAAAATTTGACGTGTTTTGAGTGTTAGGGTAAAGGGCATAACACGTTTGAGTGTACCACTAGACATAGGAGAGAGGGAAAGAAAGTTGCCATGCCTGCCACACTTAGTGATAACGACGAGGAGGTGAATGATTCGAGGGATGGATCATCACATGGTATGTGTGTCGTGTTTTTAGCTAGTCGGGTTAGCACACCTAGTTTACACGATGGTGAGGGCACTAGTACGCGTGAGACCCCCGAGGAGGATGATTTGTGTATTTCGAGTGAGGATGAAGGTGAGTGTGAAAGTGGACATGAAAGTGAGCTCCAAACTGCTTTTCGAGATTTATATGTCGAGACTTTAAAGACTAAAAAATTGAATAAAGAGTTAAGTCTCAGGGTGAAAGATTTAGAGAGAGAGAAAGAGAGAGGTTTTGGGTGAGTTTGAGGTCAAAGCAAGTCAACTTGAGAAGGTGAAAGTGAGTTCAAGTGATCAGTTGATTGCTTTAGGTAGGGACAAGTGTGATTTGACCAACATGGTGTCTAGTATGACAACACATGTATCCCAACTCGAGAGAGATCTTGAACATGCCCGGGAGGTCAAAGTCCCTTTTGAGAACGCAGCTAAAAAGGGTGGAAAGATGATTCTCAATCCTATTTTGGGTAGTGGTGAGTGTTTAGGAATAAGTCATGACGGTGCTTCTACTTCCCACCCGAGCCGGTTCCCACTTAGGTGATAGATTCATGTGAGTCTCCCTAACCCACCTAGGTGTCCCATTCCTATTCGAAGAGAACATCCTAGAGTTTTTGAGAGAGGTGTTCCTAGGCCTATTTATGTTTGATCCCATTTTAAAAAGAGAAGACACCTTAGGGAATTTTGTTTTAAGTTGGGTTATGTGTCACGTTTTGCTACTACACGTATTTCTGCCCACACATGCACCCACACATGACACTTTACATGCTCCTAGAGACTACATGAGAGAGTTTGCACATCTTAGTGAGCAAGTTAAGTCTTTGGTCAAAACTTCACAAAATTTTATTGAGGTTTTTCATAAGTTGTCACCACCTTTGGAAAACCCCTCCGCATCTAACGATTGAGGTTTGGACTTGTTTGCTAGCATAGGTGGATTTGATGATGATATTATATGCCTATTGTTAGTATGTACCATGTTTGTATGTTTTCCATTTTTTTGAAAAAAGTTTGAAAAAAAATCAAAAAGATTTTCTATTTTTTGAGAAAAATTTTAAAAAGCCAAAAATATTTTATTTTTTATAAAATTTTTGAAAAATCCAAAAAGAGTTTAGTATTTTGTTTACACCTTTTATGGATCGACGCTTAGGATGACCATGTGACAACATCATTCCATAACCATGTGACTTTTTTATAGTGTTTTGAGACAATATGTCATGTCATCCATGTGCTTTATAAAGTTTGAAGTCATTAATATGTAATTAGTTGTTACTTCCTACATGTTTGACTCACTATGTCTTTTATTGCACACGTGCATGGATATTTTTTATTTAAGAACTTATCTATCACATGTTGGTTCGGTATTTTCATCTCAATTATGTCCTTAAAACAAACCAAGTGCTATAATTCGAGAATAATAAAAGTAGTGCATGTAAGATCCATTGCCCATGAGGAATTTGTTTAATGAAAAAAATGATGAGGGAACACGTGAAAGGGCAGCGAGTGAATAATAATCATGTCGTGAAAGCCACTGTTTGAAAAGAGCCCGCACAAAAAATTAAGGCAATAAAAAAATGAAATATGCCAATATTTGGACCAATAGGGTTTTCTCTAAGTTGAGAATTTTAGAACCTCATTAGAAAAATAAAAAGATTATTATTTATGAGGGTGTTTTGGTTGGATATGTATCGATGGGTTTGCACGTCCTTTGAAAAATTCTCAAAATGACACTAAATAGTTTTGGACGTTATTGGTGTGAAAATCATTTAGACTTTGATTTGTTGATATTATTAAGACAATGTCATTTAAATTAAACATTTTTACACCTAAAGACTATTTTTTATGTTCATTCGTTAGGAGTACACGTATGCATCGTGCACATATGCTTGATTGAGTTGATTTACCTATCGAATTTGATCACACCCATTCATTCCGTTTCCACGATGTGGTTATCTTAGTATAAATTCATGATGTGATTCTTTGTATATTGTTTTTTTTGTATGAAAAATCATAATAGTTGGTGAAGATTTTTTTATTATCTCTCTGCAAGAGCTCGTTTGCCATTTGATTGATGCCTTCTTTTGAATATCGTGACACCCCGATTTTGCTTGTTTGATTTATTCTTCTCATTTTTCTATTTGGGACATAATAAATTGGGGGAGAAAGAATTATCATATTATTGGGGAGTTTGAATTTTAGGGGAGTTTTGAGATTTGACTTATGCTTTTCTCATAAATTGGTATCTATGATTATATCATTTCACTCTCGATACATCATGAAGGTATTTTCTTTGTCTCATGTGTGTAGGTACGAAGATTGAAGATTCTACGTTGCACACCCTAATGATAAAAGATTGGAGATCTTTGAGAGATTTGAAGTTGAAGATAAATTTGAGAACTTGCAAATTTTAGTATTTTCCTTTTTTGGGTTCATGGGGGATATTATATTTGTATAGGGTTTTGTTTTAATAATTCAGATGATTTTTATGGATGTACCGGCATAGACATAGGGGGAGATTTGTAAGGACATTTTTCTCATGTCCAATATGTTACATTTGTGTATGTCGTACGCCGCTACATTTGGCATGTCACTTCATGATCTCACATAATGGCTTATATCCGAATTCTAAGAATCAAGCATTCAACATCTTCATCAAGTGTCCCACATCTGCCTCATCGACTTCACTGATGATGCTGGGAACATCACCACCGGTAAGGTATTGACAAGCTTAAGCAAGTGATAACAATGGCAACACAGGATAATATAAGTGTATATGTAGAAGGACGTGAGGATAAGAGGATGAACTCCAATATGTAAGTGGTTCAGCCAATTAGGCCTACGTCCACTATGCCAGTGAGTGAGTAATGTCATTAAAATAAGGCACTAACGACCATGTATACAATCTCTCAAGCTTTCTCTATCTACTGTGTAAATTGACAGAGTTTCAGCTAGGGTTTCAATTCTCGATCCTTTACAATGTTGAGGATGACCTCAATATATAGTGCTTGGGGGTGTAATGTACCCCCAAGCATGCAATGTGCATGTGCATGGAGATCCAGCCAGTGCAAGGATGACACCTGGCTATTCTCAACTAAGTAATGATGACCTCAATATTCCCTCACGTGGATGGAATAATTCAGTTATAACAAATTCGTCCACGTGCTCCAAGCGATACATGTGCGCGTAGATGCTCGTTGTCTTTGCTTGGTACCAACCTCGGCTTGGATGAGTACGACATTAGTGAAGTACGACCATTACCTTAGCTGAGGATTACATGATAACCTTGGTTGGGATTCCAGCCAAGGTTAGATATCTGAAACGTCAGCCAAGGCCGATATTGTTTTTACACTTGATGCTGAGCCTATGAGGCTTTGCTGATTTTAAGTGAAACTTGTAACGTCGGTTGTGGACGATGTTGATGTTAATGCTGATGGATAACCTATGTCCATACAGACCTCGACTGATGCCCAATCATGGTGATACTTGCAATGTCGGTTGTGGCTGACCTAATGGATGGCTGACCGCATGAGTCATGCAGACCTCGGCCGATGCCCAATCGTCATGATACTTACAACATCGGCTGTGGCCGACCTGACGAAGGCCAACATCGCTGATGGTTAGTCTTGAGCTCTTGTTACCTTGGTCGTCATACAGAATGAGGTTGATGTCTCTGAACTAGCAGGTATACTTTAGGAATATCAATCACCCCTAGCCCTTAGTTACCTATGTAAGTAAGTGACTAATTGGTATGCATGTTCAAGGATATATTTCCTTATGTGCCAACATTTCCATGATAGGTGTCAACTTTTGAAGTAGGTAGCTTGCCTGACAAGTGTAATGATGTTGATTGTCTTTTAGGCTCCCAAGGCAATAATGGGCCTTGGGATGCGTGCAAGACGTTTTGAGGGTTTAACCCCTTTCCTTCTCCTTCTTCCTCATTTCTTACTCATTTCTCGCCTGTACCTTCTGCATTTTTTCTCTCTCTTCAAGAACTTAATCGAGGCTATGTTTGTGGATTTCTTTTCTCAATCCTCTTATTCCTTATCTCGTACTCCCTCAGGTATCATTTTCACCTTGCCTTTCCATTTTCAGCCCTTTATTTACATTTCTTGCATTTTCCGGTGGTAGTTAAGTTTTTTGGTGGTAGTTTAAGGCTTTCTGGTGGTAGTTTAAGGCTTTTCCGACGACTCTTTGAAGTTTCTGGTGAGCTTGTTCTTGGTTGTTCTTGGTTTGAAATGTTTCAAAATCCAAGTTTGATCTTTAGTTTAAGTTATGCCAAGTCCTTTGTTTGTGGTTTAGAATCTCAAGTGTAGGGTCATCTATCTTATGCTCAGGCTTTTGTATAAGCTTATAGAAGAGTTCCCTTCTCTTAGAGAGAAGACATTTGAAAAAATTAGGCAGATAGAGCTAGCCCAAGAGGAAGCTTGTAGGGATGAGGCCTTCCCTGTTAGACCTATCTTCCCTCTACCTCTGAAGGTGATATACCCTGAGCCAACTGAGCCAGCAGAGGATCCAATAGACCCCACTCCCATGTCTGAGTCTGAGTCGACTACATCAGACCCTATGTCTATAGAAGCTTTCCAAGAGGCTATGGATTATTCCATTAGGCAAGATCAGGCTCCTGATACGGACGAGATCCAAAGTCGTGCCTCATCTCACAATGGTGCAAGCACCTCATAGACTTCTTCTAATGTCAAGAACGAGTGTGGCTATTCCCCCACCCATCTATGCTATCCCCTTGTCGGCCGCCACAGGGACTGAGTTCGCTCAGAGGCTTCTCGATGGTCCCCTAATATCAGCCCAGGTCGACATTGCCACGGACGAAGATGATGGTCATAAAAGTGATATTGACACCTCGGAGGTGACCGAGATAGAGAGATATGTCATTGAGTATGACCTCTTAGCCTTTACGCACCTATATTCTATAGGTCCTTACATCAAGCTTAGGATACCTCTGAGGGGTGAGAGGTTCTTTTATGGCCGAGATGGTGAGATCTGTGTCTATGAGCAGATGTTTAAGTTGGGCTTCCGTCTCCCCATCCATCCTTCAATCAAAGCAATACTGTCCCATATCAACCTAGCCCCCTCACAATTATCCCCCAATGCTTGGAGGGTGATGATTGGGGATATCGTCCTTTAGAGGGAAGTCAATAACTCAGACCTTCCAGTTAGGGTCTTCAAAGGATGTTACGTCCCATCCTCTATTAAAAACCACCCCAGCTACTACCACTTCCTAGCTAGGAAGTCAGACAAGAAGATGTTGTTGGTTACCCAGAATTCAAATCATAATTGGAAACCACGGTATTTCTTTTCCTCGGGGGCATGGGAATTTGATCTTTATTTCAGCTCTTTGTCATTGGAGCCGAGGACACCTCTAAGGTGGGGGAAGGTGTCACTTTCTGCCAAGACCAACCCTAGGCTTAGACAGGATAAATTACAAAAGGTTAAAGATCTTCAAGATCAGGGGGAGCACGATTGGCTAGTGAAGTACGAACATCTGATTGCCCCCTATTACCTCTCTGAGACTGGCCTGGGGTGAAGTCCTTTGACCGAGCTTCATAAGTATTATTTTTCATGTTGTACCTCTGACTTTTAATACCTTTGATTTACTAACTCAGATTCTTCTTTTTGCAGAACGCCCAGAAGGCATCTCTGACGATTTGTGGGAGATGTATGCCCCCAATCTCGTTAAGTTGATAAAGAAAGCATGGCATAATGCATCCCCTCCTCCCCCAAAACAGAACGTCGGTACGTCTAAGGCCGACGCTACTAAGAAAAGGAAACCCCCCACTAACTCGGAGGATCATAGGTCGAGTAAGAACCAAAAGGGATATCCTTCCATCCTTATCTCAACAGATGATGCTCTAGCTGCTCGTCTGTAGCATCTGAAGATCAGCGACAGCCTAATAGGCTATGGTCTAAAGGTAATGGATACCATCGGCTCAGTAATGACCGATGCAGACAATCGTTTCCTATGCTCCCTAGATACCCCCTACTGGTCGAGTTTAGCCTTCATATTACAATTAAGGTATCCACTTCTGCTTTTTTATTCTTTCAATTGTAACCTCGACCTAGATTTAGGTTAAAGTTGAACTCATATGTCTGACTTTGCATTGCAGGGTATTTTGTCCATGCACCAATTCGTCGACTGGACCTTGAGGAAGTTGCACCTTATTGAGAAGGGAAAATAAGCTGAGAAGGTGCAAGCCTCTTTAAATGCAGAGGTTAAACATCTAAAGGTAGCATTATAAGAGTCTCACAACCAATTTAAGCAGAGGGACAAGGATATAGCCAAACTCAAGAAGGACCATACAGTTGACTTGAAGCCTAAAGATGATGTCCTTGAGAAAAAAGTGGATGCTGCAGTAATATCTTCCTTGGATGATGCCTCTGAGAAGATCTTGGAAGACTATAATGTCTCTGACCAGTTCATCAGCTTTGGCTTTGAATATCTTGAAAGAGGTATTAAAGCCACTAGTAAATGGGTAGCCTCTAAGGAGAAAGATTCAGGGAGCCTAACTTCCTCAGACTTTGTTGGTCTGGGCTTTGGTGATTCTCGCTTTGCTCAGGCCTTGCAAGAGGTTGAGGAGGAAGGCGCTGCTCCTGCAGAGACTTCACCGTTAGAGGTTACTAAAATTGAAGGGGCCAATCTTTAGGATGATACAATGGAGGTGACCAATGTCGGCCAAGAGCAGACTAATGTTGTTGCAGATACTTAGATCTTGACTTGTGAGGCCTTTATAATTTTGTTTCTTTTCAACTGTAAATTTTGTAAACTCTGATGACATATTTTGGTACATTGTATTTGCAACTATGAATGTTTCATGTTATCACCTCTTCTTTAGAGGATTTTGCTTCTTTCAATGAATGCTCTCTTGAATGTTGTCTTAAAAGTCATACAATGATGTTTACATTAAGGTCAAAAGTTATCATATATGATGTCTACCCTAATAATTTTCACCAAATTAATGATCTTTAAGTTCTGAGGTCATCAAATTATGATGTTTAAGGTCTGAGGTCATCAAAATATGATGTTCCACCTCATAAATTCCACCAAATTAATGATGTTTCAGGTCTGAGGTCACCATTGTATGATGTTTCACCTCATAATTTTCACCAAATTAATGATGTTTAAGGTCTGATGTCATCAAATATGATGTTTACCTCATACCTTTCACCAAACAAATGATGTTTAAGGTCTGAGGTCATCAAAATATTATGTTTCACCTCATAATTTTCACTAAATTAATGGTGTTTAGGATCTGAGGTCATCTAAATATGATGTCCCACCTCATAAATTTCACTAACTTAATGATGTTTAAGGTCTGAGGTCATCAAATTATGATGTTCCACCTCATACCTTTCACCAAACAAATGATGTTTAAGGTCTGAGGTCATCAAAATATGATGTTTCACCTCATAATTTTCACCAAATTAATAATGTTTAAGGTCTGAGGCCATCAAAATATGATGTTCCACCTTATAAATTTCACCAAATTAATGATGTTTCAGGTTTGAGGTCACCATTGTATGATGTTTCACCTCATAATTTTCACCAAATTAATGATGTTTAAGGTCCGGGGTCATCAAATTATGATGTTTACCTTATACCTTTCACCAAACAAATGATGTTTAAGGTCTGAGGTATCAAAATATGATGTTTCACCTCATAAATTTCACCAACTTAATGATGATTAAGGTCCGAGGTCATCAAATTATGATGTTCCACCTCATACCTTTCACCAAACAAATGATGTTTAAGGTCCGAGGTCATCAAAATATGATGTTTCACCTCATAATTTTCACCAAATTAATGATGTTTAAGGTTTTAGTTCACCATTATATGATGTTTCCCCTCATAATTTTTACCAAATTAATGATGTTTAAGGTCTGAGGTCACCATTGTATGATGTTCTACCTCATAATTTTCACCAAATTAATGATGTTTAAGGTCTAAGGTCACCATTGTATGAAGTTTCACCTCATAATTAACACCAAACAAATGATGTTTAAACATAATAAAACAATATTGACATAGGAACCGCTTTTTTCATTCATATCCTCTTCCTAAAATGATACATGTGTTAAAAGGAAAAACTAAAACATTATATGTAATATTTCTTCAAGTGGTCAGCATTCCAAGGGTTTGAAAAAGGTTCCCCTTCGAGATTTTCAAGCCGGTAAGTACCAGGCACAACCTCATCAACCACTCTATAAGGGCCATACCAGTTTGGGTGAAGCTTATTTTCCTTCTGCAATGTTTTCTTTAGCACTAGATCTCCTATAACTATAGGTCTTGATTTCACCCTCTGATTGTAGAACTTTGTTGTTCTCTGCTGATAGGCTGCCTGTCTGATCTCAGCATCTTCCCTCCTCTCTTCAATTAGGTCCAAGTCAAGCCTTCTCTCTTCCTCATTTCTCTGAGGGTCATAGGTCTGTACACTATGGGTGGGGAGTCTAACTTCTATAGGTATGAAGGCCTCTGAGCTATGGGCCAACATAAATGGGGTTTCCGCCGTTGGTGTCTTTGTCGTTGTTTTGTAGGCCCACAATACTGCATGAACCTCTTTTGTCCATCTCCCCTTGTCTTCTTCCAATCTCTTCTTAATCCCATCAAGGATTGTTCGATTCGTGACTTTAGTTTGACCATTTGCCTGAGGTCGGCCAGGAGAAGAGAATAACTGCTTGATCCCGACTCTCTCACAGTATTTCTCCAAAGAAGCATTCTTGAACTGTGTTCCGTTATCTGAGATGAGGGTGTTTGGGAGACCGTGTCTGCATATGATGTTCTTCTAGATGAAGTGGAAGGTCTTTTTCTCGGTGATAGTGATCATGGGCTCAGCCTCTACCCACATGGAGAAGTAATCAATTGCTACTATCAGAAATCGATAGTTGTTCGCAGCTCTTGGCAATGGTCCCACCAAGTCAATCACCCATATTGCAAATGGCCAAGGAGAACTAATAGACGTCATAGGTTAATGAGGTTTATGAAGGATAGTGGAGAATCTCTGGAACTTGTCACATCTTTTCACGTAGGCAGCGACATCTTTAGCCAAGGTTGGCCACCAGTATCTCTGTGTAATTATCCTTTTGGCTAAAGGTCTTCCTCTTATGTGACTGTAGCAAGAACCCTCGAGTACATCCTGCAGGATGTGGGAGACCTCTGTGGGATGGACAGATCTGAGGAGAGGTAGTAGGAATCCTTTTTTATACAGGACATCTCCTATTATTGAGAATATGGAAGCTCTATACCTCAACTTTCTCCTTTTCTAATTTGATTTAGGTAGCTCTCCCTGTCTAATATATTTGATACGGGGGTCCATCCATGAGTCCCCTAGGTTCAAGTTGAGGCAAGGTCTGGAAACCTCTTCTTCTTCAATGGTCGGTTTGAGCAGGATCTCGACTGGTACTGTCCTTCTGATGCTTGTCCTTCTGATGTCAACCTTTCTAGTGCATCTGCGCGACTATTATCTAACCAGGGTATCCTCTTCATTTTCACTTATATGAAGATTCCTAGCGTCATTCTAACCCTCTTCAGATATTTGGACATCCTTTCATCCTTGGCCTCATATACCCCCAGAATTTAGTTGACAACAAACCTTGAGTCACTGTAAAGTAGTAGTCGGCAAATTCTAAGGGCTTTTGCCAAGGAGAGCCCTGTTATTAGTGCCTCATATTGGGTCTCATTGTTTGAAGCCTTAAAATTGAACCTCAGCACATATTCAACATCAGAACCGTCCTGAGCTGACAGTATCAGCCCTGCACCGCTTCCACTTTCGCAAGAAGACCCATCAATGAAAAGGTTCCAGACATCTCCAATTGAAGAGAAGTTCCCCTCTGACAGAATCCCTTGCTTGAAGAGGTATCTATCTTCCTCATTCTCAACTTCTCCTATTTTGGTAAACTCTTCAAAATTTTGGAAGACGTTACTGTTTGATTCATATGAAATCTTTGGACTATTCTCAGTCTTAACCTCTTCCCATGTAAACTCAGCAACAAAGTCTGCGAGCGCCTTCCCTTTAATGGCCACCCTGGGTTGATACACAATGTCATATTCCCCCAACTCGATGGTTGAGGTCATCAATCTGCCTGACTTCTTGGTCTTGTGGAGGACCTGTCTTAGTGGGGAGTCGGTGAGGATGACCATAGAGTGGGATTGGAAATAGGTCTTCATCTTCCTGGAAGTGTGCATCAAGGCATAGGATAACTTATCGATCCGAGGATAGTTCTGTTCAGACCCTTGAAGGTCCTTACTATTGAAGTATACAGGTCTCTGTACTCCATCATCTTCCCATACTATAGCCACACTTATAGCTGACTCTGAGACTGTTAGATAGACATATAACTTTCCCCCCGAGATGGGGCGAGATAGGAGCAAAGGAGATCCAAGGTAGGACTTAAGCTCTTTGAAAGCCTTGTCGCATTACCCATCCCATTCAAAGGACTTTATAAGCACTTTGAAAAAAGGAAGACACTTGTCTGTAACTCTAGAGACAAACCCGTTGAGTGCAGCAAATCTTCTAGTTTTCCTCTGAACGTCTTTTATAGTTCTCGATGTCTTCATTTCAAGAAAATCTTTGATCTTCTCGGGGTTGGCCTCTATTCCCCTCTGATTGATGATGAATCCAATAAACTTTCCTTCTCCTACTCCGAAAACACACTTGGCAGGGTTTAGATTCATCATGTATAAGTCCATAGTGTCAAAAGTCCTCTCCAGGTGAGCTACGTGAGTGTTGGCCTTCAAGATCTTTGTCAACATGTCATCCACATATACCTCCATGGTCTTCCCAATCCGACTCTTGAACATCTTATTTACAAGACATTGATAAGAGGCCCCTACATTCTTCAAGCCGAAGGGCATGACCTTATAGTAATAGGTCCCCTTGTCGGTTATGAAGGATGTCTTATCTGAGCCTTCTGGGTCCATAAAAATCTAGTTATACCTTGAGTACTCATCCATGAAGCTCATAAGTTCATGCCATGCTGTGGAATCTACCATCTGATTAATTTGAGGCAGAGGGAATCTGTCCTTTGGGCGAGACTTATTCAAATCAATGAAATCTATGCATATCCTCTATTTCCCATTAGCCTTCGGCACGATGACGGTGTTAGATAACCACTCAGGATATATGACCTCTCTGATAAACTCGACCTCTTCCAGCATTCTGACCTCTTCCCTGATGACATAATACTTTTCCCTGGAGTAAACTCTTAGTCTTTACTTAATCGGCTTAGCTTCTTCTGCCACATTAAGTTTGTGGCACATTATCTTAGGGTCAATGCCAGACATGTCCAAGTGAAGACACTTTGCCTCTTCTTCAAAAGTTTTACAAGCTCTTCCTTGATCTCGGGTCTTAAGGCCTCACCTATTTAGACGGTTTTTTCTGGCTCATCCTCATTAGGGACGATGGATTCTACCTCTTTTGCGGCCTCTTCCTTTTTCAATTCTGTTTCATCCCTTGGATCAAGTGTATCAATGCTATATGTGGTTGTCTCCCTCTTATAAGCCTCTCTATCCTCTGTCGAGTTGAAGTAGCATTCTCGTGCATAGGTCTGGTCACCTTGCACTTCCCCTACCCCATAGGGGGTCGAGAATTTTAGCATTTGGTGGACTGTCGATGGCACTACCTCAAGTTCCTTGAGGGCTACTCATCTTATGATGAGGTTGTAGGCCGAAAAGACGTTTTCATCCATTACGAAAAAATTAATCTTCCGGGTCAACCTCTTAGGCCACTCATCTCCCATTCGAACATCCATCTCATACATACCCAATAGATGGACCTTTTCATCGCTAAAAATAATTAACGGATGATGATACGATACAAGCCTAGCTCTATTGAGGCCTAGGCTCTTGAAACATGGCCAAAACATTACGTCAGCCGAACTTCCCCCATCGACTAGGATTCTCTGCACCTCACATCCATGCACCCTTGTTGTAATTACTAACGGGTCATCGTGTGGAGCTAGGATACCTTTGAAGTCAAGTCGGGAGAATCCAATTATAGGAGTATCCATATCTACCTTCTTTCTCTTCTGCTTAGCCTCTCAAGATGCCAGATTCACAACCTTTACTTTGGTCACTGACTTAGCCTCTGCCATATGAGCTTTACGGTCTGCTACTTCTGAGCCACCTCCTGCTAGTCCTCCAGATATGGTATTAACACCAAAGGAGATCATACCAACCCTCTTCACAGGGGCATTGTTGTCTTTTGGTGGGAGGTCAGGATCATCCTCATCATCACTAGCTGAGTCATCATCTCTTCTTACTGGGGGATGTTCTCGACATCTATCGTTTATCTTCTTTTTAGGGTCATCTCTTCCCCTCATAGGAGCTTTACCGTCAACATACTTCCTGATCTTTTTGGACTTTAACATCTTCTCAATCTCATCTTTCAAGGCGAAGCACTTATCTGTTACATAGCCGTGGTCTTGGTGGAACTCGCACCATAAGTTGATGTTACTCTTATATGGAGGAGCCTTCAGTTTATCCGGCCATCTCAGGGTCCGATCATTTTTAATTTCATTGAGGATGTGTTCGCAGCTCATAGTTAGAGGAGTATAGTGCGCAAACTTGTCATCCACAGACCTCTTTTTCCCGTCTTTCTTCTTTTGGAATTTCCTGCTGCTACTTCCGTTATCATCCTCATACTTTACGGCCATGGCCTCTTCACTGTTCATGACTTTTCATACAGTTACTAATAGCTCTGCCATGGACTTTGGAGGGTCTTCAACAAGCTTCCAAAGTAACTTACCCTTCTGGAGTCCTCCAATAAGGGCTATCATATCTATATTCTCTTTATAATCTTCAACCTCCAATTTTTCTTTGTTGAATCTAGCAATGTATTCTCTTAGGCTCTCGTTATTGTCTTGCTTAACGTACAGTAGATGAGTGGTCTTCTTTTAAGGTCTTACCCCAAAATAGAAATTGTGAATGAATCATTCATCCAAGCCCTTAAATTTCTCAATAGAGTTCTTCGGAAGAGAGGTAAATCAAATGTGTGTAGCTCCCATCAAAGGCCCAGAGAAGGCCCGACACTTCATCTCATCTGGGATTGAATAAATGGCTACTGCATACTGGTACATTTCAATATGATGCATAGGGTTGGTACTACCTTCATACTTGGGAGACACCGTAGGTGGTTTGAACTTGGCAGGGGTTGAGAAGTTCACTATCCTTGCCACGAAAGGGGAACCTTTTGAGAATCCTCTTTGCAGTGGGTCTCAGCTTTTAATGAGGTTCCCTATCTTATCTTCCAGACATTGGATGGAGCCATTCCATGGTTTTACAATGTAGGCCTGGCTGAGGTTGTCCCCAGCCACCTCTAAGGGGTGGACTGAGGGTTCCCCAGCCGCAGCACAACGTCAGTTGTTGACCTCCTCTTGATCCCTGTCTCGGCTATGTTGAAGTCAGCCATATTGAGGCCGATGTTCCCCATCTTCCCTTTGTGAGCCTGTTACACTTCTAGACCTATATAACCTCTATCTTAGGTCATTGACTGGGCCGAGCCTTTTAAAGATCAATCCTCTGCTCAAGCGATCAAAAGTTGACCCTCTTTGTTAGGCACCACCATCTCTTCTGCCCCCCGCAACCTCTGCTCTGCTAAGTAGGATGTACCGTGCTATTCAAAACCTCATACGGCTCCCAGCAGTCCTCTAGAGCATCTTCTGCCTCCATATCATCATACCTATCCTCAGGGCGAGGGTTTCCTTACCTCCCCAGATGTAAACGCCTAGGGTCAGCAACATCCCTCATCCGCTGAGGGGTAGGTTGGTATTTTCATGATTCCTGGGGTGATCCCCTGGATTCAAGATGTGGTTGAACAACTGCCGAAGTAATCATCTCCAGTGAGACCCCTGGTGGCCACATTATATTTTTACTAAGTTGTACAAATTTCTCCTTTATTTCTTGTTGAGTTGCGGCTAATGACTTCAAGGTTGCTTCCACCTTAGCCTTCTCGGACTGGGGTGGTACCTGGCTGGAACTGGGTCCTCCAACACCAGACAGTGGAGGAGGTGGTGGAAACCCTGGTGCCATATGTTAAAACTAAAGATCTTGTAGAGAAGGTGAGCTTAATACCTTAAAGGACCTCTTTTAATGGTGAAATAGCTTCACACAAGGGGTGAGGTCTGGTTCACCACCAGAGTCTCCGGTGAGGTTAAGCTAGGAAAGGAAGAGATATGTCTTCTCATTCCCACAGACGGTGCCAAAATAATCATGCTGGGAACAGCACCACCAGGTAAGGTGTTGACAAGCTCAAGTAAGTGATAACAATGGCAACAAAGGAGAATATAAGTGTATATGTAGAAGGAGGTGAGGAGAAGATGATAAACTCCAATATGTAAGTGGTTCAACCAATTAGGCCTACGTCCACTGTGTGAGTAAGTGAGTAATGTCACTGAAATAAGGCACTAAAGGCCATGGATACAATCTCTCAAGTTTTCTCTCTCTACTATGTAAATTAACAGAGTTTCAGCTAGGGTTGCAATTCTCGATCCTTTATAATGTTGAGGATGACCTCAATATATAATGCTTGGGGGGTGTAATGTACCCCCGAGCATGTAATGTGCATGTGCATGGAGATCCAGCCAGTGCAAGGATGACACCTGGCTGATCTCAACTAAGTAATGATGACCTCAATATTCCCTCACGTGGAGGGAATGATTCAGTTATAACAAATTCGTCCACGTGCTCCAAGCCATACATGTATGCGTAGATTCTTGGCTATCTTTGCTTGGTACCAACCTCGGCTTGGATGAGTACGAGGTTGGTGAAGTACGACCCTTGCCTTAGCTGAGGATTACATGATGACCTTGGCTGGGATTTCAGCTGAGGTTAGATATCTGGATCGTCGGCCAGGTCCGATGTTGTCTTGACACTTGATGCTGAGCCTGCGAGGCTTTATTGATCTTAGGTGAAACTTATAACGTCGGTTGTCGCCGATGTTGATGTTGATGCTGATGGATAACCCATGTCCATACAGACCTCGGCTGATGCCTAATCGTGGTGATACTTGCAATGTCGACATTGGCCGACCTGATGGATGGTTGACCGCAAGAGTCATGCAGACCTCGGCTGATGCCCAATCATGGTGATACTTGCAACGGTCATCATGCAGGCCGAGGTTGATGTGTCTGAACTGGAAAGTACACTTTCGACCATCATACAGGCCGAGGTTGATGTCACTGATGGTTAGACTTCACATTCCATGATTTTATGGATCTTATGCAAGTGGTATGCTAGAGAAGTCAAAACAGTGAAAGAAAGGCAAGATAGGAAATTTCAAGGGTATTTTGGTAATTTTACATCCATAGTCCAAAGGTCTAGTCAACTGGAAAGTTGATGAGATCGACTCCACGAAGATACTAGAAAAACTGGCACCTTAATCCGAGTTACGATGAAGAAGTTATGCGAGTTTTAAGAAAAGAAAAAAAGGTCCCTACATAGAACACAGGGGTGATCCGAACCTTTTTATTTTAAAGGGTCCGAACCACCTAAGCCAAGAAGGATCTGTTCGAAATAAGAAGGAGATCCGGACTGCCCTAGCAACCCGATTCGGACCGCTTTGGATATTTTTAAAAGATCACATCTGATTTTTTTATGCCTATAAATACCTATTTCGGTGGTGTATTTGTTTAAGACTTGGAGAGACGTTTTTTAGAGTTATATTAGCTTAAGTCTTCATATTTTTGAGTCCCAAAACTCATGTTTGATTCAAAATAAAATTCCCAATCCTTTTTGTGAATCTTTTGGAACCCAAGAACATATTTTGCTGTTAGGTCATCCTTTGTGGGGAGAGCTCTATAACCAAAAGTTGCGTGCTTTTGTGGAGGGAGTCCTTGTGAACATTTTGGATTGCGTATCCTGGTGGTATAGCTACGTGCGAACCATTGCTGATTTATTTCTAGTCGTTGCTTTGGAGGTTTGACGAAGATACCGTGTGTTACTCTTATGGGCGAAAGCATGGTTGTATATAAGTTAATGGTCTTGCAAACTTGTCAAAGTTCTAGAAATAACAAGGTTTTTCCCTTTGGGGATTTTTTCTTAATTATTGTGTCACATGCTATATCTTATTTGTATTGACAGGTAGGTCCATGTTTAGGGGCTGGTTTATTTTTGGTTTAAAAATAGACTCTAATTAAATAAATGTGCTAAATTAGAAATTTGCGAATTAATTTAAATCGGTATCACACACCGCTTTCTCAATCTTGGATTGGAAGATTTATTTTTGATGTATAAATTAGTGGTGTAATTTTTGTTGGAGAATTATTTATTTTGGGAGCAACTTTATTGTAAATAGTTATTGTGGAAATAGAAGAATTGTGGTTTTGTAATATTTAAATTGTGGAATTTAGATGCTCTATACTTATTATGGATCATTTTAGTTTAGTTTTTATCCTAGTACCACGTCGCGTGTCTCCCTCGGGTGCGCAGGGTGCTATGTGTTGTTGAGAAATTAATATTCATATAATGCTTGAGTATTGCATTTGATTTGTAAGTGCGCATTCGTATTGTTGTGATTTATTCATCGTGCTAATTATTTTTTATCATATATTCATGTCATATTGTGTACTTCCCCGTATTTTTTTTAGCGGAAGGCTAGCGCGGATTGGGACGCTAGGGACTATTTTGCAGAATTATTTTAGAGCTTGGAATGGACGATTTATTTTTTATGTATAAATTAGTGGTGTAATTTTTGTTGGAGAACTGTGTATTTTGGGAGAAACGTTATTGTAAATCATTATTGGGGAAATAGAAGAATGGTGGCTTTGTTATATTTAAATCGGGGAATTTAGATGCTCCACACTTATTGTGGAAGATTTTAGTTTAGTTTTGATTGTAGTTACAAGCCGCGTGTCTCTCTCGGGCGCATGGGGTATTACAGATGGTATCATAGCTTAGGTATACGACAACCCTCGGGCTTGGATTTTTTGTCCAGCATGCGCGTAGACGAGTTTTTTTTAGAAATAGAAAATTTTTGAAGACGTGTTAGGTATCGTGGTGAGGATGTTTAGAATTGATTGGAGGACTTTAGTATTGTAATTTTTGGGAAATAGAATCGAGTAATATTTTATTTCGAGCATTAGGTTTCGTCTAATTTCGATGACGAAATTCCTTGTTAGTGGGGAAGTTTGTAACAACCCGGATTTTTTAAATGGGTATTTTTTTTAAACTAATATTGAAAAATTGGAGAAAAATAAAGTTTTGGATTGAATTATTTTTAATAATTAAATATGTTGGTTTTTATATTCGGACTTCAAAAAGATAGATTACAAGACTCCTAATTTGAGTATATATATGTCTTGGGGCATTTAGAAGAGTCCTCAAAACATAAAACTCTCTAAGAGTCCTCGAAGCATAAAACTCTCTATAAAAGAAATATATATAAAAATATTTGACCGTCCCATCGAGCTGAACTTTTTTATGCATCTTCCTCTCGTCTTCAGCTACTGCGCCCCAAAATTTCGGGCAATTCCAACAGTTCGATCACCCGGAATGTTTTTTTTAGTGTTTATTTCTGATTAGAACTCTAATTCTTTTTGGCATATGAACATAAAGTGAAAAGTTCAGGTCTTTTAAAACACATTTTAGCCTTTTCAAAAATCAGAAACCTCCCATCTTCTTCATCTTCTTGAACCTATAAACCCTAGACCCTATTTTATTCAATGTTCAAACTTAGATTTGGAGGCATATTTGTGGTTATCTCGTGTTGGGGCTAGAACGTGATCTGACTATTTTTCGCCTGGGGAACGTGATGGTGCGATCGGATTTTGAGGTAGAAATTTATGTGACGATTCATGTGATGATTTTGAGGTACGGGAATTACACAATATCCTCCTAAATTCTCTCGAGAGTATTCTGTTTGTTTTCTGTGTCAATTGCACTCATGTTGAATTGTGATATTCATTGAAATCCTGAAAATTGTTGGAATCTATTATTTGATTCATTGAGATATAATATATTATTGACTTGGGCATAGTGTCATGAGATTTTAATATGGCACGGAGAATGGACACCCGACAATATAGTCCAAAAACTATTATATGGCTTTGAAATGCCTAGGGGAGGTGAGGTGTGGCCTGATGACCAAATGACGTGTTGTTGAGAAATTAATATTGATATAATGCTTGAGTATTGCATTTGATTTGTATATGCGCATTCGTCTTGTTGTGATTTATTCATCGTGCTAATTATTTGTGATCATCTATTCCAGTTATATTGTGTATTTCCTCGTAATTTTTTTAGTGGCAGGCTAGCGTGGATTGGGACGATATGGAATATTTTGGAAATTTATTTTAGAGCTTGGATTGAAAATTTTATTTTTGATGTATAAATTAGTGGTGTATTTTTTCTTGGAGAATTGTGTATTTTGGGAGAAACGTTATTGTAAATCAGTATTGTGGAAATAGAAGAATGGTGGCTTTGTTATATTTAAATCGGGGAATTTAGATGCTCCACACTTATTGTGGTTGATTTTAATTTAGTTTTTATCGTAGTTACACGCCGTGTGTCTCTGTTAGGCGCGTGGGGTGTTACGGATGGTATCAGAGCTTATGTATATGACAACCCTCGGGCCTTGGGTTTTGGGTCTAGCATGCGCGTTAGATGAGTTTTCTTTAGAAATAGAAATTTTTTGAAGACGTGTTAGGTATCGTGGTGAGGATGTTTAGAATTGATTAGAGGACTTTAGTACTGTAATTTTTGGGAAATAGAATCGAGTAATATTTTATTTCGAGTGATAAGATTCGTCGAATTTCGAGGGCGAAATTCCTTGTTTGTGGGGAAGTATGTAACAACCCGGATTTTTTAAATGGGTATTTTTTTAAACTAATTTTGAAATATTCGAGAAAAATAAAATTTTGGTTTTAATTATTTTTAATAATTAAATATGTTGGTTTTTATATTCAAAATTTAGAAGGCTAGATTACAAGACTCCTAATTTGAGTATATATAAGTCTTGGGGTATTTAGAAGAGTCTTCAAAACATAAAACTCTCTAAGAGTCCTTGAAACATAAATCTCTCTAGAAAAGAAAATTATATATAAAAAATTTGATCGTCAGTTCGAGCTGAAATGTTTTGTACAGCTTCCTTTCTTCTTCAGGTACTAGGCTCGAACATTTTGGATAATTCCAACGGTTCGATCACCCGAAATGTTTTTTTAGTGTTTGTATCTGATTAGGACTCTAATTCTTTTTGATATGTAAACATAAAGTGACGACTTTAGGTCTTTCAAAATACATTTTAGCCTTTTCAAAAATCAGAAACCTCCCATCTTCTTCAACCTACAAACCCTAGCCCCTATTTTATTCAATGTTCAACCTTAGATTTGGAGGCCTATTTGTGGTTATCTCGTGTTGGGGCTAGAATGTGATGGTGTGATCATATTTTGAGGCAGAAATTTATGTGACGATTCACGTGATGATTTTGAGGTACGGAACTTACACAATATCCTCCTAAATTCTCTCGAGAATATTCCGTTTGTTTTCTGTGTCAATTGCACTCATGTTGAATTGTGATATTCATTGGAATCCTGAACAATTGTTGGAATCTATTATTTGATTCATTGAGATATATTATATTGTTGAGTTGAGCATAGTGTCATGAGATTTTAGTATGGCACGGAGAATGGACACGCACCTATATAGTCCAAAAACCATTATATGGCTTTGTGATGCCTAGGGGAGGTGAGGTGAGGCCTGATGACCAATTGATGTGTTGTTGAGAAATTAATATTGATATAATGCTTGAGTATTGTATTTGATTTGTATATGCACATTCTTATTGTTGTAATTTATTCATCGTGCTAATTATTTGTGAGCATTTATTCCTGTCATATTGTGTACTTACTCGTATTTTTCTTTTAGTGGCAGGCTAGCGTGGATTGGGACGCTCTGGAGTATTTTGGGGAATTATTTTAGAGCTTGGATTGGAAGATTTATTTTTTATGTATAAATTAGTGGTGTAATTTTGGTTGGAGAATTGTGTATTTTGGGAGAAACATTACTATAAATCATTATTGCGGAAATAGAAGAATTGTGGTTTTGTTATATTTAAATCGTGGAATTTAGATGCTCTATACTTATTGTGGATGATTTTAGTTTAGTTTTTCTCCCAGTAGCACGCCACGTGTCTCTCTCGGGCGCGCGGGGTGTTATGTGTTGTTGAGAAATTAATATTGATATAATGCTTGAGTATTGCATTTGATTTGCATATGCGCATTCGTATTGTTGCGATTTATTCATCGTAAGAATTATTTTTGAGCATCTATTCCTGTCATATTGTGTACTTCCCCGTATTTTCTGTTAGTGGAAGGCTAGCGTGGATTGAGACGCTATGGACTATTTTGGAGAATTATTTTAGAGATTGGATGCGACACCTCGCCTAATAAAATATCGGGTAATCAGTGCTATATCAAATTAAAATAGGAATTCCAGTTGGTTCATTCTTAGCATCACTGTCGAAAACCTTTTTAAAACTTAATAACCACATAGTATTAAAAAAACGATGCTAAATTTTATCTTATTTTATTAAACAAAAGCAACAACATGCGAAAAACTATAATATGAGCCAATCACAATAACTAAGTCCAAATCAAGTGAATAAATAAGTAAACTACTTGTCGAATAAACCATCAGCTACAAACCACAATGTAAAGAATACTCCAATAACTAAGTAAATAAAACTAAACACTAAAACTGAAATTATCTAGGGCAAAATGGCCGAAATGATATGTGAATCTGATAATCGATCCCTAATCTAGAAATAAAGAAACGAGGCATTTATTTAAACTCCTGTTAGCATTCCACATGTTCAGCAGCTACGTGTGCCTGGAATGGAATATCAGTCCCGACGTCCCTATGGGTAAACACCCAAAAGTTTTTGAAAATACTTTTATAGCAAGGGTTAAAACCAAAAACGTTTTGAAAATATTCAGCAAGAGATTTACCTGCTGCAATAAAAAATGCATGAATGCGCTTCATATTTAAGTTAGTGTCGCACTCTCTTGAGGACATACTCACCCCTCCACTAATGTGCACACCTACTTTATCCCCACCTAGTTATACTACCTCATCCAACTAGTCCTCATATAATATCCCCTTGTCATACTACTCTAAACCGAGTATTATTATTCATGGGTTATAAGTTATCTCTCACGTTAACTTAATTAATTCCCTTAAAATAATATCATATAACCGTGACACACGTTATATAAAGTAAATACATTACACTCTGTATTATTACCTGCATATAATATTTAATACCATTATATACGTATCTTTACTACAACATCCACACATACGTCATATGTATATCCATCCTTCTGAGTATAACCTCGTCGGATGATTTCCTCTAAAGTGCTATCATACCAGGTGTGCTCACTTTACCTAGTTACCCCAAGTCGGAATCTCTCACGAACTTCGCCAAAAACATAAACATTGGAGGCGGACATATTTCCTTCCTGAAAGTGAGATAAGCCCCTCAACCATATAACGGACACTATGACCTGGGGATATACTCGCCCTACTCCTCAAGCTAGGGGATTTATCCACACTGCGCAACCTCCCTTGATAGCACTAGAGTACATAATTTAATTTAATATCTAGCCACTGATATTTATAAGCACACAATATTTATATATACTATCACACACCGTATATATATATATATATATATATATATATAATATATATAAATCCCGTATTTATCGGGTACTGAAATCCATAACACTAGCATGTATATTCCCGAGTCTATGGTCCGAATCTAATTTAATTAATTTTCCCATTAATTAATTTATTACCTTCCCGAGTCTATGGTCCGACTCTAATTTAATTAATTTATCACCTGGGTGTCACTCAACCAATATACCCATACTCAATCACTTGGCTCCTATCTTACTATTTTCCCGAAGTCCTTCACTCAACTACGGACATCTAAAATAATCCAAATTTATTTTTTCCTAAAGATGTCGGTCTCACGCACCCTTTGGTAGAAAAATCATTATAAATCCAAAAAAAATCAAAAAGATAAGAAATCTATGCCCACGCGAACGTGACGAAAAGATATACAATCTCATATTTTATTTTAACTGAATGGGTCAATCGATCGACTGCTTAGGTCGATCGATCAATCGACTAGATATCCATCTTCTTTCTCGATTCTATTTCCACCATTTTTGAAACCTCAAGCTTTTTAATTCTCTCTCCCACTGTTATGCCATCATAACCAACAATATTATCACATGGGAAAATTTTCTAAACATCCTTGAGACCTTAAATTCTTTATTTATTTTCATAATTTTTAACTTTCCCAATTTGGGTATTTTTCGGGTTTTCTTCATTCGATCTAAGTTTCTACACTAATATCTAAATTTGTCATAAATTTCTTCTGGGTTCAACCTCCAATACCGATTTCTATATTTTAGAATCATATATCACAAACCATAACACCTTTAATTTCATTCAATTGTCAATTTAATCGAAAACCCAATTTCTCAATAATACCCACCCCAAAGACGGACAATTTCAATACACATGCTATAATATGAATTGATTATCACATATTTAAGATTCACAACAGTTAACCACTTGCCTTGAAATTTCGTAGAGTCTTATCCATTGGTGTAGAGGATGGTTTGATGAAGAACACCCAAATCTCTCTCTAGATTAGTCTCCAAAAGATCCCCAATTGCTCCTCTTTCCTTCCCTCAAAGACTTAGGTTTATGATTTATGAAATCTATCGTAAGACCCTTTTTCTCTTAGGTTAAATCATACTAATCCCTTTTTTAGTCTAATGGGCCAAGCCCAAATGACCCAAACACCCCCGTGTGGGCCCGATTATGCCTAAAAAGTCCCGAGACCCGATTACTACCCCGGGTACTCATTTCTGACTATCTCGACCCATTCGGTCTCAATCGTGCACTCAGAATTGTCATTCGAAATACTGTACAACATTCTCTAATTTTGACCTCAAAATGTGAAGTCGCCAAATATAAATAATTCTTCCCACTAAAATAAATTCTCCAAATCATAAATTTAATTTTATGCAATTTAAATAGTTTTATTTCTCCCAAAAGTAATTAAATACTAAATCCTCAAAATTACGGGGTATTACATACTTACCCCCTTACAAAGGAATTTCGTCCTCGAAATTAAGATAATACAAGTACTCCAAGCTTCGAATATCACTCTCTAGTCCTGTGCCTCTATGATCGTTGCATATATCTCTCCCACTTCTAATTATGAGTTACCCAAATATGCAATTTAATTAACTAGGGCACCCATTCACCCTATCCCCGTGCTTAACCGCACAAAAGTTACCCGACAATGCTAGCTGTAACCCGTAATATAACTTCCAAACCGTGGTCATATCACATACATGAATAATAACCGGGGTACCCAACCCATGTACTAACGACCAAACATATCCCCACTCCCAGTGCAGTGCTAAGTTTCATGCATGGGATGTCTCTCAAAGAGAAGTCCAAATAAGGAATCCCCCAATACACTACTACCTAACATTGTCAGTCTTGGAGATCTATTAGGCCCTAAGTCCATAGTACGTACCCCCAAATACCTGTCTCTGAAGACAAAAGCATACACATCCACTCTTATGCTACAAAAGACAACATAAAATACCGCACCCTTACTATCACTAGTTCTTGCGCAAAATAAACCCCAAACTATCTCTTCCGCTCGAGAATAAATCTAACCGTCCTTGATCACTTCAGTAGACATCCCTACTTATCGGGACGAAAATATAACAACACAAGACATTCTTATGTGTCTATAGTACACAACAATACAACATTTATACACATATATATAGGATAGACGCCCTCTCATGTGACACCTAGTAGAAGTCACTCATACCCTGGTGCCACGAACACCAAAACTTCCCATCACTATCCACAATAGTTCAAATCCATCGCTATGCATATGATACTTGGAAAATCATCTACCCTACTCCCATAATTCTTGAAAGTAGTGAACCCTCATAAAATTCAAACCTTTTCTCAGTGTACATACCAACTCCCTCGTGGTTAACACCAAATAACTCCACTGCCCCATGAAAATTTAATATACGTAATATGGCTGCTTCAGCCAGCGCACCCACTAAATTCGACTTACCAGCAAATCTAGTGAAAATAAATTTTCTATTATGACACCCTCATTGCCACCCAAAACATACCCCATGCCCATAGGATAAAAATAATTACCTCCATACTCTAGATGTCTTGCCTGACCCTTGGGTTCCTGAATGGCCTCCTCACGCCAGAGCGTACCCATGACTTGTTGTAGTGGTTGTACATCCAGAACCTCATCTTGTAGTTTCCCCATGAATCGCTTAGGATAATCTCTCTTCATGTGACCGCCTTCTCCGTAAATGAAACACTTCCTAATAAATTCACTCTGCCACTAATCCCTTCCTTGCTGGCCTTGTCAGAAGTCCTGACCATCCTTTCAATAACCCCCATATCTGAATAGCTTGGCCTGATTCCCCTACCGAGGATCCTGCCCTTGATGTCCCCCTTTATTCTACCGGGATACCCCACTGGCACTGTCCCCTCCTACCTTATCCGACTAACTGGGTTTAACTCCCCTCTTACTTCCTTTCAGGTGAAAGCGATGCTCCTCTCAGTGTAGGAGTGTTGCATTGATTACGTCTGTATAAGCTACCAATGCGGGATTACCAATCAAATGTTACCTGATTCTCCAGGCTAATCCATCCATGATCCTTGCTTTCTTTCTTTCTTCATTGCTTACCTCATCCAGTACAAAATTTTCCAAACGAGTTAACTCTTCCTCATACTCGGACACTGAATGATCCCACTGAGTCACCTCACTGAATTTCCTCCTCATATCGGCCTCAACTGCTGGTGGAAAATACTTCCAATCCAACCACACACAAAACTCGACAATAGTCATTGTGTCGCTTTCCTCAATGGTGGTGATCTACTCCCACCACTATAGCGCTACCCCCACTAACCTAAAAGTGTCTAGCATTTGCTTATGCACCTTACTGTAATCTACCATGCGTAGATGACACTGAATATCTTTCTTCCACTGGTATGCTGAAATCACCTTTGAGCTCCCCTGAAACTTTGGTGGGTGGCCCTTCTGAAAGGCTTCTCGTGTCGTCACACTCCCTTAGGCCTAATTATAAGTTGCCCGTTTGGGTCTCGGGACGTTTTTAGGCCTAACCAATAATCCGAGAGGGCGTTTTAATAATTAGCCACTTTTAGACTTAATTATGGACGAAAATAATAGGTTTATATCTGATGAAAATAGAGTCCTCGAGGGTTAGGGAGTTAGAAGTTGCAGAGGGGCTAATTTAGAGAGAAGAGGGAAACCTTCCAAGGAGGAGAACCCCAACTCACAACCTTTTTGTCGGATTCCACCACTGTCGCGTAGATTGGAAAAGCGGGAACGCAGTCATACCCATCAACACCTGGAATTCAGACTTTCATCTTCAAGGAAAGTATCTATCTTTTTGTCCTTAATGTGATATTACATCAACGTTAGAGTAGGAGATGATTAAATCATGCTTTATGTAGAGAATTTTGTTATTTGGGAAATTTTAATTCAATTGGGAGTAGAAATCAGATTAGGATGATATCTTGTTATATGTTAAGTATTAAAAAATAAATTTGAATGTTAGTAGAGGAAGAAATCTGGGAATCAAATGAATTCTTGAAGAAGATTGGATAAACTAGGGTTAGAAGATAATTCCTTAAAGTAGCCTATTTGATGATGATTCTTGATGTATTAATGTGAACTTTACGTTAAAAATCCTTCATAATTAGTTAGATAATTACTCTTATGTTTAGTTGGAAATTTGGGACTCATTAATGGTGATTTGGTTGAGTTTTAAGGAGGAAACCCGTAGGTTATATTTGCAGAATCTCGGAAATACTTGTTCGATCGACTCAAGAATGTCGATCAATCGACCCATCCTGGAAATTTTATAATTTTTCCCTTTTGAATTAATTCGAGGAGAATGTGTAGGAACCTTGGATATTAATCATAGGTGATAATAGGTCATGGGGAGGACTAGTAGGGTCTAAGTAAGTTTTGATATATGGGATTTTATAACGAGATGTGTCCGTGGGATAACGGGGGCATAAAATTAAATAGAGCTCATGCATACGTTAAGTGAGGTATTGGGAGACTCGAGAAGGAATAGGACCAGTATGATAGTGAGGGTGCACCTACTGAAATTATATATAGTATAAGAGAACACTTCTAAGGACGAGAAGTAATTATGAAAAGGGCGACAATTGATAATAAAATGAACTGGTTAATTATACGTAGGACTTGGGTGATATGGGCTATGTATGGTTACGATATTTATTATAGGTCGTGGGCAAACCAAATTAATATATGTGAAGGTATATATATATATAACAGTGTGCATGTGTATATGTATATATATTATTATATATATGTGTATAATCATACCCGAGGTACTTGCTATCAAGGGGGTTTTCACGCCGGGACGGTCTTATCTTGATTGGACCTTTATGGGGAATATTGACTCGTACCCTAAAAGATAGTATCATTGATACAGGATATCTGAGAATGATAGTCAGATGGTCCTAAGAGACGTGAGGGGTATGTGCCGACCTTTTAGGATTGGGAACTATGCTTCGCCTACAATATGTGTGTTTGTGTTAATACGGTTCGAGAGTGGATCCAAACAAGTATTTCCCTTATTGTACGAGAGGTATAGGGACTTGATAGCAGAGTATGATAGCACCATTGATTTTATGTGGGGTGCTTTATTGTATATATATATGGTGTGAGATATATACCTATACCTTAAATTCTTCTACTGTGCGTTTAAGTAGATAAATATTGAATAGGTGTTCCAAATTGTAGTATGTGCATGAGATTTCATATCAGAACTGAGATACACATAATTGGCTTAAATAATTCTTAAGAAGATGTTAACTTAAATAAATTATAATCTTACGGTCTCGCGTACTAGAACTTATGGGAGGAGAATTTGGGTTAGACTTATGATATTTTAGTAGTACGATAGGCGTGCACACTAGATGAGAGGTGAGAATTCTCAAGAGAGTGTTGCGTACTAACATGTATGTCATTTCAACTAGTATGCATTTTAAATACTTGCTAAACCATTTTAAAAGCTATTTTTATACTCAGGCTCTGACCTATTTCCTGTCATTTTCTTTCTTCTTTTGTGTGTGTGTATATATATATGTGTATATATATATATATATATATATATATTAGTTGCCCAGCCACAGGGGTGTCAGGTATAGACTCTTTGGATTGGACGGGCTGCAGCTTATGTGAGAGTTGTAGGTCTTTGCAGTAGAAGATTTCTCCCTTGATTCAGCTTCTGATCTAGTCTCTTCTTAGATAGGGCATGTGTCGCCCATTTCCTGTTTCAATTTGGACCTATTAGAGATTTTGTATTTATTTATGTTTCCAGTATTCAGTGCTCATTTGGGATTTATTATTCTGGCATGTGGATTACATTTGTGGATATTTATTTGGGTTAAGATTTCTAGTTGGCATTTCATTTAAATGGATTGTTTTATTTATCTCTCGCGTTAATCATAAATTGTTATGATTTAAAAGGTTTTCATTATGCAATCTAATAAATGAAATATTATTTTAAAATGTTTTGACACTTAGCTTAATTATTTATAGGGTGATTAAAATGGAAAATTGTTGTCGACGGTGATGCTAAGAATGAACCACACTGTAGACACCCCATTTTGTTACCCCCTAAACTCTCCTTAGGTCCTTATCACCTCCCTTCATCACTACAAATCCAGGTCATACCCCAAGTACTGACCTAGAAGCCATCGGGCACTCCCAGGCTCCGTTTGACCAAAAGTCAAACTCTTCAGCTCGATCAAGGCTGAATGAATCTTCGAAGGGCACTGAAACCCCTTTCCAACGGTCTATCCTGTGCGCGATTCTGACTTACGGTATGGACGAACGATCCATTTCACTCTGAAAGGTCACCGAATGCTTCCAGAGCCCGATTGACCGAAGCCAACTCCCCGAACCTAGAATGTTGAAGTACATCTCCTAAACTTTCTAATAGTCTGCCTCGTGCACGATTAGGACCTACCATGCGGATGAACGATCCGTTTACCCCCGATGATTCCCCGTCCAATGGACTGACCAATGCTTCCGAGCCATATTTATAAAAAAGTCCACTCCCGAACCCGGGAGCGGTCCAAAGGACTTTGAATTACCTTTCCAATGGCCTGCCCCCGTGCATGATTCTGACCAACGGTTGGCATTTTGCGGCCGATTTTCTGATAAGGCCAGAAAGACACTGCTAAACAGCAGGTCTCAGACCCAACCTATCGGCAGTGTGCCTAAACGCACCTGTCGATTGGCAAAAATAGGTCTATGCCGATCGGCAATGCCCTGGGCCTATAAAAAGAGGCCTTGACCTCACTTGCAAGAAGAGCCCAGATCTGATAGAAATCACTCTCGGCAAATTTAGAAAACTTCTCTCGAAGTCAGCGTGATTTCTACACCCAAATCCCTTTCCAACCTTCACTTTTCATCATACTTTTCATCAAACTTGGTGAATTCTCTACCCTCCATCATCATCCAAGTCTAAGGGATGATCTCCAACATTTAAGATCAAGCTCAAGATCTTCAAAAAGGTCCAATTTTCTCAACTCTCTCCTTAAATTCTCATAAATTCGCAATAACTTGTTTTGCTACTTAGCACTTTTATTATCTCATCTCACACATCCTAATATACTTTTTATTTAGTATTACTGCACATCTCTTATTTTCATATAAATAAAAACCCAAAAAACAAGAAAACGAGGGTTTGCTCATAAATTCCAAATGAGAATTCTCATACTTTTCTCACAACTAAAACACTCTTTTCTACATACACACAAATAAGAGAATCCACTCTTGGATTTATGGGATAAACCCCACCCCATGTTTTGCATGCGAACTACGTGGACTTTGATGCCTCTATAGGCTACGTAGGGGTCTCGGGGTAAAACTAGAGACTCGAGTCCTATTTTTACTTTTTTCTCTCATTTTTTATTTTCTCTAAACTCCACTCTCTTATATTATATATACATATATTTGTTCTTAGTGGTGTATTATTCCGCATGCGTTATCGTTCCATTATAAATGTCAACGTAAGGATAATCACGTAAATCCTATTTTCTAATATTATTTTTATACCTTCCTATGGATGACTCGCTTTACCTCTTCCATGGTACAAGTCGATGATTCCTATCTCCACTATGTATACACATGCACACACATCACGAGGAAAATAAAAGGAAAATAGCAAAAACCCATGAGAGATCGAAAAGGCGGAATGGGTGCCTAACACCTTCCCATTTCGTAACTTAGCTTCCGAACCCTTCTCGAATCATTTTTGTTTCGTATGCACCAGTACATATGCACCAGTATGTCTTTGGATGCTGTCCTTCGGGATGTCTTCCCCTTTTCTTTTGTCTGTTATTAGTAAAATAGACTGGCGACTCTAATCTCTCTACATTTTTCACCTCACCTCAAATGACACCGGCCGAACCGCTCCCGAGAGGGATGCGCGTGACCCGAGGATCCTCCCTCACGCTCATTCACCCCGTGGCGAGGATCGGGGATGGCCACAGCGGAGACTCTGCTGGGGATATCTTTCTTTTGAGGGCTAGACTATATTTACATGGGTGTTATGTTTGTTTATATTTTCTCCCTATTTGCATGTTACCCTTTATTACTCATGTGTACCCCATGCTTATGCTTCTATTCACACACTTGTAGAAAATTCTCCATGTACACTTCGCACCACGTGCACCTGGGATCACATATATCCACATGTTGCACGTATCACACATCCATACTTGGTGTACCATTGGTACTTGTACTTTGCTCCCTGTTTGGCATAATCGAAAAAGACATTCTCATAAGATACTAATAAGAGAATCATGCATGATTCACACGACATCACCAAAGAGCATTGTTATTGACCAAATTTTACCCAATAACTGGAGGGTCACTTCGTGATGGGCCCTGGTCCAGCATGGCGCAGTTAGCCTAAGCGATATGACTCTCACCTTCCATTGGCCATGTACCTTCGACGTATATCGAACGGTTCTCCCGCATCGTATCGCTTGATCAAAGTCATGACGGAAGGTATATCGTAGGGAATTCGTTCACGTATGCCGAGTATATCGAATTCACTCTCACACGTACTGTCCCCACGAGATATATGGTGAGGCAGTTCACATACACTCAGGTATATCAAATGGCTTGTCCACATGTACCGATTTCCCGCAAGAGCAAGACGTATATCATGGAAGTCACGCCAAAGGCGGGAACCATTTTCGATTCACCTAACCAAACTGCATACCCGCATATAGGTGTCAAGCCTAGGACACACATGTTAGATTGTCGGTTTCAACCCAAAACTTTGCCAAAATTTTGGGTCGGCCTGCTGCCCAAATTCTCGCGCATTTTTTAGAACGGGACCCTGTCTGTGAGCCTGGTCATAAGTCCAGCCATAGCTTTGCATATATTACAAACCCAATTTTTCAGGCTCGAGTCCCGTCCGACATTTCATTTTGCATTTAGGAGAATTAAATACAAGTGAAAACATAATAATTATAATAATCATGCTGAGATCCGTCTCCCAAAAAAAAATCCCTTTTCTTTATCAAAAATCCAAAAACATTTCTCCCTTATTTATCGAAAAGCCAAAAACATTTCTCCCTTATTTATCAAAAAGCCAAAAACATTTCTCCTCCCTTTATCAAAAATCTATAAATATTTTGTCTTTCCATCTCAAAAAGAAAAAAAAATGTCAAAAATATTTTCATCCCTGTTTTCTAAAAAATAAATCCCATTTTTGCACTTTCTCAAGTTGATCGCAAGCCCTTGGCCTAGCTCCTTATTGGATTCAATCTTCAGTCAAGTCACCTCGGAGTTCCGTCCGTTCCCCTATTACTCCTTCTGAGTCCGGAATCCATCCGCTTTCCATGGAGAACACGTATCAAGTACCTATTGTGCAGCTGGATCTGACGAAAGTCCTACCTCAGCTTGTGTCCAAGATTGACAACCTCCAAACTGAGGTTCGAGAGATGCAACAAAACCAGGTTCCCATTCCTCAAGAGCCCGAGGACCTATTCCCTCATGCTATAGATCCACCTGATCCTATCTGGGCTCCCGAAGAGTATCAACACGCTCCACATGCCCCTCTTGCTAATGGTCCGCCGCCTGCCCAGTTTCCAATGCCAAATCTTGCCCAGCATGGGGCTAACTTTCCTATGGTCATTGATCCAAAAGAAGAAGAATTGAACAATGTCAAAGAGGACCTCAAGATACTCTCTAAGAAGTTTGACCAAGTCAAAATCTTAGGAAATTACATGGACTACACCCACATGTCTCCTTATCCTAACGCGAGGTTACTCGAGAAGTTCAAAATGCCAAACATCGAGAAATTTAGAGGAAGTGGGCCCCCCAATTGTTCATCTCCGAAGTTATCACCGTTCCATGACTCTACTAAGGGCTTCTGAAGAAGTGATGTCCCAATTATTTCCACAAACTTTAAAGGATAGCACCCTCCGATGGTTTTTGTCTCTCAAAGTGTCCAGAATTCGTAGCTGGGAGGATGTAGCCCGAGAATTCATGTCACAGTACAAATATAATGAAGAGCTTGAGGTCACCCGTCGTGATTTAGAGCTGCTCAAATAGAACTCTAGGGAATCAGTCAGTAACTTCATAGCCCGATGGAGGGTAAAAGCAGAAACCATGACCAATCGACCTTCCGAGGAAGAACAAGTCAGCATAGTAAAGAAGAACTCCTTACCCCATATCCGAGAAATGATGGGAGGACAATACTATCCCCACTTTCGAGCTCTAAGAGAAGCATGAGTAGAAATCGAGGAAGGTCTTGTCAAAACAGATGTCGAACCAAAAAAGGTGTCCGAACAGTTCACCCCCAGAAAATATGATAAACCTGCCAGTGCTACAGTCTCAACCATCAACAACATCTCTCAACCAACAACATCATGAGTGCCAAAAATCTGCCCTATCCCAGTCCAAAAGGAATACACCGAGCTCCATGATCCCCTCTCGAAAGTCGAAAGTTTATTAAGCCTTGTTAAGTCGAAACCTCATCAAACCTTTGGATCCCCGTCCATTGCCAAATCCACTCCCAATAAACTTCAAGGTAGATGCACATTGCGCCTTTCACCATACTATTGGCCATACCACTGACCAATGCCTTCACCTCTGAAACATAATCCAAGATCTCATTGACCAGGGTACCATTGCCCCACCAGCCAATCCTAAGCCAAACACTACTCACAACCCACTTCCAAATCATACCAATGCCATCTTTCTAGAAAAGAACCCAGAATTCGATCCCTCAACTCAAATCACACCCATATACTTTCCTCAGCCTCTCCAAATTTGCCCATATTTCCTCCTACACCCTACTAGCTTCACTGATCAGGTACTATCACTCCTTACCAGAGCATGAATTATTATCCGTACCCATTCTGAAAATTGAAGCATGGAATTATCAAAAGTGTTAAACCAACTCCTAGAGTTCGGGCTGAAATTGCCCTCACAGATGGTCATTAATTGCCAGAGGTTCAGTGCGCTGTTCTTGGAGGCACGAAAATGGGCCTGAGAATTAGATAGTTGGATAGTACCAACCGATGAAGTCAGCCTGGATGATACTGTCCAGATTATGGCCGAATTATTCAGGCAAACCAACAACATATGCAGTATGACCGAGTTACTAGATGCTCTGAAGCTATAGGGATGCCTGGTCCCTTTACCCTTACACATCCCCACATAATGGGATGACCTATATGAAGAAGTTGTTGAAGTTATGGAATGTATCGAGTTTTCATGGAAAGACATAATTGTTGCCACCGGATGGGGGGGGGGGGAAGAATTCGGAGATTCGAATGAAGAATAAACTTTCGAGAAAACTAGACTGGTAGCCAATATGTGTGGAATGATATCATTTAAATAACTCGTCGGAGAAATAAATAAGGTGGGAAAATGACCTGAGATTTATGAGGAAACGGGATTCATGTTCTTCCCTTCTTGAGTAAATCACATGACCAGATTAGGGAGGCATTACTAGATCCCAAGCTCACCACCAACCAATGACAAAGGGAAGGGTGTGAAAAACCTTCTTATGCCAGATATGACTCTCGAGGAGAGCAAGATCCTCTATCAACTAAACAAAACTCAAGCTAGCATCACTCTATGGGGGCTTTTCATGTCTTCTCAGCTACACACAAATTCTTTGATCAAGTTGCTCACTGGACCCACAGTTCCTCCCTCTACTACACCAGAAGAAGCAGTAAATTTGGTCGGATCTTTGACCTCTACCCGAATGCTATCCTTTTCCGAAGAAGAAATCCCTAAGATTGGGCCAAACCATAATTATGCACTCAATATCTCCGTTGAAGTTATGGGGAAGGTTGTGCCACTCTCTCTTGTCGATAATGGATCTGCCCTAAATGTCTGTCCACTAAGAACCTTCAAATGTTTAGGAGTGAAAGAAAGCGACCTCGCTCCAACCTCCACTGTTGTGCGTGCCTACGATAATACCTGTTGGGAGGTGATGGGATCCATAAAGCTTGTAATAGGGGTTGGCCCTATAAACCCTATCGTCGAATTACAAATTATTGGCATCCCAGCCTGTTTCAACCTATTGCTAAGATAACCTTGGCTCCATAGTATCAAGGGCGTGTCTTCCTCACTCCATCAAAAATTAAAGTTCTTCATCGACGGACGGGTCATTACCATTTTGGGCGATGACGACAATGTCGATGGTGCAAGTACCAACAGTCTAATCCTTGAGATACAGCACGGGTCAAATGATATGCTTCTATCAGGATTTCGAATTGAGCCACTTCCACTCCCGGTAGGGGATGACTTAAAAGAAAGGGTTTGTCCAGAATACAACCCTTATGGTAACGTCAATGTGATTCTAATGTTTAGAAACATGCACTTCATGCCCGGACTGGGCTAGGACAAAGACAACAAGGGATACTCGAGCCTATTGAACTGAAGAAAGCTTTCCCTCCTTGTGGTTTGGGGTATCAACCATCAGAACAAGAGCTCAGAATGATCCTCCTGTCTCGACCAAAGATAAGACTAGACTGCAACCAGACTATCTCAGGTGACTCCTTGAGCAGACGATTCATCAAAGAGGGTCCGAAGTTCCCCTTTTACGGCTTTCCTAAACCATGGTATGACCATATAGACAAGAAGATGAATCCTGGAATGGAGATCCTTTTCCAAGACAGCTACCCATGGGCCAAAGATTCCCAACACCAAGTACAATCACTCATCA
Source organism: Sambucus nigra (assembly GCA_949130495.1). NCBI lineage: Eukaryota > Viridiplantae > Streptophyta > Magnoliopsida > Dipsacales > Adoxaceae > Sambucus > Sambucus nigra. The sequence continues at coordinate 391,117,476 of OX422223.1, forward strand.
AAGATACCGAAAAGACCGAGGAAAGTGACTCTGAAGATTCCTTCAACTTACAGACAATGGGGATGACACTCTGCATGGTTTATTAAGTCACTATATCACTGGATCCATCCCACCTGATTAAAGCTACTGATACACCTCTCCTCAACTGGCATGCTGCGCCAGTTCTACCTACTGAAATGTCCCCTAATCCTAATATTTACCACATTTCTTCTTTTGTTGTCTATCCTTATTCAAATGTAATCGATTCCTCCTTTAATGAGGTTTTCAATGTTGTTTTTTCTATTAATGAAATAAATAAAGATTTTTAGTATCTTATTGTGCTTCAGGTGTTACAATCGATCGATCGACTCCTTAGGTCGATCAATAGATCGACCAGATATACATCTTCTTCCTCGATTCTGTTTACACCATTTTTGAAACCTCAAGCTTTTTAATTCTCTCTCCCACTGTTATGCCATCAAAACCAATAATATTATCACATGGCAAAAGGTTCTAAACATCCTAGACACCTTAAATTGTTAATTGATTGTCATAATTTTGAACTTTCCAGATTTTGGTATTTTCTGGGTTTGCTTCATTCGATCTAAGTTTCTACACTAATATCTAAATTCGTCATCAATATTTACTGGGTTCAACCTCCAATACTGATTTCTATGCTCCAGAATCACATATCATAAACCATAACACCTTTAATTTCATTCAATTGTCAATTTTATCGAAAACCCAATTTCTCTACAATACCCACCCCAAAAACGGATAATTTCAATACACCTGCTATAATATGAATTGATTATCAAATATTCAAGAATCAAAACAGCTAACCACTTGCATTGAAAGTTCGTAGAGTCTGATCTGTTGGTGTAGAGGATGGTTTGATGAAGAACACCCAAATCTCTATCTACATTAGTCTCCAATTCCTCCCCAATTGCACCTCTTTCCTTCCTTCAAAGACTTAGATTTATGATTTATGAAATCTTCCATAAGACCCTTTTTCTCTTAGGTTAAATCACACTAATCCCGTTTTTAGTCTAATGGGCGAAGCCAAAATGACCCAAACACCCCCGTGTGGGCCCGATCATGACTAAAAATGTCTCGAGACCCGATTACAACCCTCGGGTACTCTTTTTTGACTATCTTGACCAATCTGAACACAATCGTGCACTCAGGATTGTCATCCAAAATACTCTATAACATTCTCTAATTTCGACCTCAAAATGTGAAGTCATCAAATATAAATAATTCTTCCCACTCAAATAAATTCTTCAAATCATAAATTTAAGTTTCTCCAATTTAAATAGTCTTATTTCTCCCAAAAGTAATTAAATACTAAATCCTCAAAATTACGGGGTGTTACATTGGATTAGAAGATTTATTTTTTATGTATAAATTAGTGGTGTAATTTTTGTTGGAGAATTGTGTGTTTTGGGAGAAACGTTATTGTAAATCATTATGGTGGAAATCGAAGAATTGTGGTTTTGTTATATTTAAATCTTGGAATTTAGATGCTCTACACTTATTGTGGATGATTTTAGTTTAGTTTTTATCGTTGTTACACGTCGCGTGTCCCTCTTGGGCGCGCGGGGTGTTACAGATGGTATCAGATCTTAAGTATATGACAGCCCTCGAGTCTTGGGTTTTGGGTCTAGCATGTCGGTTAGACGAGTTTTCTTTAGAAATAGAAAGTTTTTGAAGACGTGTTAGGTATTGTGGTGAGGATATTTAGAATTGATTGAAGGAAATTAGTATTGTAATTTTTCATAAATAGCATCGAGTAATATTTTATTTCGAGGGTTAGGTTTCATCGAATTTCGAGGAAGAAATTCCTTGTTAGTGGGTAAGTATGTAACAACCCGGATTTTTTAAATGGGTATTTTTTTAAACTAATTTTGAAAAATTCGAGAAAAATAAAATTTTGAATTTAATTATTTTTAATAATTAAGTATGTTGGTTTTTATATTCGGAATTCAGAAGGCTAGATTACAAGACTCCTAATTTGAGTATATATAAGTCTTGGGGTATTTAGAGGAGTCCTCAAAACATAAAACTCTCTAAGTGTCCTCGAAACATAAAACTCTCAAGAAAAGAAAAATATATAAAAATATTCAACCGTCCGATCGAGCTGAAGTTTTTTGCATCCTCGTCTCGTCTTCAGCTACTATGCCCCAACATTTCAGGCAATTCCTATTATCCGATCACCCGAATTTTTTTTTAGTGTTTGTATCTAATTAGGACTCTAATCCTTTTTGGTATATAAACATAAAGTGACGAGTTTAAATCTTTTAAAACACATTTTAGCCTTTTCAAAAATTAGAAACCTCCCATTTTCTTCTCTTCGTCAACCTACAAACCTTAGACCCTATTTTATTCAATGTTCAAACTTATATTTGGAGGCATATTTGTGGTTATCTCGTGTTGGGGCTAGAACGTGATCTGACTATTTTTCGCTTGGGGAACGTGATGGTGCGATCAGATTTTGAGGTAGAAATTTATGTGACGGTTCATGTGATGATTTTGAGGTACGTGACTTACACAATATGCTCCTAAATTCTCTCGAGAGTATTACATTTGTTTTCTGTGTCAATTGAACTCATGTTGAATTTTGATATTCATTGAAATCCTGAAAAAAAAATTGGAATCTATTATTTGATTGATTGAGATATATTATATTGTTGATTTGATCATAGTGTCATGAGATTTTAATAGGGAACGGAGAATGTACACCCTCTAATATAGTACAAAAACCATTATGTGGATTTGAGATGCCTAAGGAGGGTGAGGTGAGGCCCCGTGACCAACTATTGTGTTATTGAGAAATTAATATTGATATAATTCTTAAGTATTGCGTTTGATTTGTATATGTGCATTCATATTGTTGCGATTTATTGTGCTATCTATTTTTGAGCTTCTATTCCTATCATATTGTCTACTTCCCCTTATTTTTCTTTTAGTGGCAGGCTAGCGTGGATTGGGGCACTATGGAGTATTTTGGAGAATTATTTTAGAGCTTGGATTGGAAGATTTTTTTTTATGTATAAATTGGTGGTGTAAGTTTTGTTAGAGAATTGTGTATTTTGGGAGAAACGTTATTGTAAATCATTATTGTGGATATAGAATAATTGCGGTTTTGTTATATTTAAATCGTGGAACTTAGATGCTCTGTACATATTGTGGATGATTTTAGTTTAGTTTTTATCATAGTATCACGCCGCATGTCTCTCTCGGGAGCGCGGGGTGTTATGTTTTGTTGATAAATTAATATTGATATAATGCTTAAGTATTGCATTTAATTTGTATATGCGCATTCATATTGTTACGATTTATTCATCGTGCTAATTATTTTTTAGCATCTATTCATGTCATATTGTGTACTTACCCGTATTTTCTTTTAATGGCAGGCTAGCGTTGATTGTGACACTATGAACTATTTTGGAGAATTATCTTAGAGCTTGGATTGGAAGATTTATTTTTAATGTATAAATTAGTGGTGTAATTTTTGTTGGAGAATTATGTATTTTGGGAGAAACGTTATTGTAAATCATTATTATGGAAATAGAAGAATGGTGATTTTGTTATATTTAAATCGAGGAATTTAGATGCTCTACACTTATTGTGGATGATTTTAGTTTAGTTTTTATCGTAGTTACGCGTCACGTGTCTCTCTCGAGCATGTGGGGTGTTACAGATGGTATCAGATCTTACGTATATGACAACCCTCGGGTCGTGGGTTTTCGGTCTAGCATGTGCGTTAGACGAGTTTTCTTTAGAAATAGAAAATTTTTGAAGACATGTTTGGTATCGTGGTGAGGATGTTTAGAATTGATTGAAGGACTTTAGTATTGTAATTTTTGGGAAATAGAGTCGAGTAATATTTTATTCGAGGGTTAAGTTTCGTCAAATTTCGAGGGAGAAATTCCTTGTTGGTGGGAAAGTATCTAACAACCCGAATTTTTTAAATGGGTACTTTTTTAAACTAATTTTGAAAATTTTGAGAAAAATAAAATGTTGGATTTAATTATTTTTAGTAGTTAAATATGTTAGTTTTTATATTCAAAATTCGGAAAGCTAGATTACAAGAATCCTAATTCGAATATATATAAGACTTGGGCATTTAGAAGAGTCCTCAAAACATAAAACTCGCAAAGAGTCCTCGAAATGTAAAACTCTAAAGAAAAGAAAAATATATAAAAATATTCGACCGTCCGATCGAGTTGATGATTTTTTTGCAGCTTCCTCTCGTCTTTAGCTACTATGCCCCAAAATTTCAGGCAATTGCAATTATCCGATCACCTGGAATGTTTTTTTTAGTGTTTGTATCTAATTAGGACTCTAATCCTTTTGGGTATATAAACATAAAGTGACGAGTTTAGGTCTTTTAAAAAAAATTTAGCCTTTTCAAAAATAAAAAACCTCCCATTTTCTTCATCTTCTTTAACCTACAAACCCTCGCCCCAATTTTATTCAATGTTCAACCTTAGATTTGGAGGCCTATTTATAGTTATCTCTGTTGGGGCGAGAACGTGATCTGAGTATTTTTTGCCTGGGGAACGTGATGGTACGATCAGATTTTGAGGCAGAAATTTATGTGACGATTCATGTGATGATTTTGAAGTACGGGACTTACACAATATGATCCTAAATTTTCTCAAGAATATTCCGTTTGTTTTCTGTGTCAATTGAACTCATGTTGAATTGTGATATTCATTGAAATCCTGAAAAATTGTTGGAATCTATTATTTAATTGATTGAGATATATTATATTGTTGATTTGAGTATAGTGTCATGAGATTTTAATATGGCACGGAGAATGGACACCCTCCAATATAGTCCAAAGACCATTATGTGGATTTGAGATGCCTAATGAGGGTGAGGTGAGGCTCGGTGAGCAATTGTTGTGTTGTTGAGAAATTAATATTGATATAATGCTTGAGTATTGCATTTGATTTATATATGCGCATTCGTATTGTTGCGATTTATTCATCGTGCTAATTATTTTTTAGCATCATTTCCTGTCATATTGTGTACTTCCCCGTATTTTTCTTTTAATGGTAGGTTAGCGTGGATTGGGACGCTATGGATTATTTTGGAGAATTATTTTAGAGCCTTGATTGGAAGATTTATTTTTTATGTAGAAATTGGTGGTGTAAATTTTGTTAATGAATTGTGTATTTTGGGAGAAACGTTATTGTAAATCATTATTGTGGATATAGAAGAATCGTGGTTTTGTTATATTTAAATCGTGGAATTTTGATGTTCTATACTTATTGTGGGTGATTTTAGTTTAGTTTTTATCATAGTAGCAGGCCGCGTGTTTCTCTCGGGAGCATGGGATGTTACATATAGTATCACAGCTTAGGTATACGATAACCCTCGGGTCTTGGGTTTTGGGTCTAGCATGCGCGTTAGTGGAATTTTCTTTAGAAATAGAATTTTTTTGAAGATGTGTTAGGTATCATGGTGAGGATGTTTAAATTCGATTGGAGGACTTTAGTATTGTAATTTTTGGGAAATAGAATCGATTAGTATTTTATTTCGAGCGTTAGGTTTCGTCGAATTTCGAGGGCGAAATTCCTTGTTAGTGGGGAAGTAGGTAACAACCCAGATTTTTTATATGGGTTTTTTTAAACTAATTTTCAAAAATTCGAGAAAAATAAAATTTTCGATTTAATTATTTTTAATAATTAAATATGTTGGTTTTTATATTCAGAATTCGGAAAGCTAGATTACAAGAGTCCTCAAAACATAAAACTCTCTAGAAAAGAAAAATATATAAAAATATTCGACTGTCTGATCGAGCTGAAATATTTTGTACAACTTACTCTCGTCTTCAACTACTACTCCCCAAAATTGCAATCAATTTGAAGGGTACTATCATCCAAAATATTTTTTTTAGTGTTTATATCTGATTAGGACTCTAATTCTTTTTGGTATATAAACATAAAGTGACGATTTTAGGTATTTTAAAAGACATTTTAGCCTTCTCAAAAATCAGAAACCTCTCATCTTCTTCATCTTCTTCAACCTTCAAACCCTAACCCGTATTTTATTCAATGTTCAACCTTCGATTTGGAGGCCTATTTGTGGTTATCTCGTGTTGGGGCTAGAACGTGATTTGACTACTTTTCGCTAGGGGAACGTGATGGTGCGATCAGAATTTGAGAGAAAAATTTATGTGACGATGCATGTGATGATTTTGAGGTACGGGATTTACACAATATGCTCCTAAATTCTCCCGAGAGTATTCCGTTTATTTTTTGTGTCAATTGCACTCATGTTGTATTGTGATATTCATTTGAATCCTGAAAAATTATTGGAATCTATTATTTGATTCATTGAGTTATATTATATTGGTTATTTGAGCATAGTATGATGTGATTTTAATATGGCAGGGGGAATGGACACCCGACAATAGTCCAAAAATCATTATATGACTTTGAGATGCCTAGGGGAGGTAAGGTGAGGCCCTGTGACCCATTAATGTGTTGTTGAGAAATTAATATTGATATAATGCTTGAGTATTTCATTTGATTTGTATATGCGCATTCGTATTGTTGCGATTTATTCACCCTGCTAATTATTTTTTAGCATCTTTTCCTGTCATATTGTGTACTTCCTCGTATTTTCTTTTGGTGGCAGGCTAGCGTGGATTGGGAAGCTATGGACTATTTTGGAGAATTATTTTAGATCTTGGATTGGAAGATTTATTTTTTATGTATAAATTAGTGGTGTAATGTTTATTGAAGAATTGTGTATTTTGGTAGAAACGTTGTTATAAATCATTATTGTTAAAATAGATGAATTATGGTTTTGTTATATTTAAATCGTGGAATTTAGATGCTCTATACTTATTGTGGATGATTTTAGTTTAGTTTTTATCGTAGTAGCAGGCCACGTGTCTCTCTCGAGCCCGCAGGGTGTTACATAAAGCCGCCAATAAGAACCTCAAAGCCATCATCAATAAGATGACTAAAAGATGTCAAAATTAGGACGACTGGACCCCTTATGCCCTCTGGGGCTACCGCACTTCAGTTCGAACCTCTATTGGGATTACCCCTTACTCGCTTGTTTAGGGCATTGAAACAGTCCTACCCGTAGATCTAGAAATCCATTCGCTACGCGTCATGCTTGAAAGAAAGGTCGACAAAGAAGACTGGCATCAGAGCCGCCTCGATGAGCTATCACTGTTGGACAAAAGGAGGTTGTAACACATACAAGGGTGCCATCTCTAGATAGCAAGATCTTTCAGTAAAAGAGTCAAGGACCTCGGTGTTCGAGAAGGGGACTTAGTCGTTAAAGAAATTATATAGCCAAACTAGGACCCTAGAGGGAAATTCAATCCCAATTGGAGTGACCCCTACATTTTGATGAAAATCCTATCAGGCGGTGCCGCTAAGCTCACCGACCTCGATGGAAAATAGATGGCTCATCTAGTCAACCTGGCCGTCTCAAGAAATTCTACCTCTAGTCTGAAATCTCGACGTGCTACGACTCTTCTCATCTCCTTTGTATTTAAAAAAAAATCTCTCCATTTCCCTCTAGTCAGAACTACGTGGGTCTCATCCTCTAAAACCTTTCAAATTGAATTCAATTTTTTTTTCAAAACCTTCAGACATACGTAGGCATCTCATACGCTTTACATGATCACGACCCCCTTCTTTTTCACAAAATGCTATTCTTTTCTGATAGCCGAGAATGATAGTTCATTTATAAACATTTACATTGAACAAGAGGATTATGTATGCCTTAGTGATTGATATAGATAATTCAAATGCGAAATTCATCAAAAGGCATAACTTGATGATCAAAAACTTATTTATTCACTACTAGGAAACTTCGGTACAATTACATAGGGAGGAAAATAACTTCTATTCACCGTACCTTCCTAAAAAAATTCAAAAATTTATTCCCATGCATAACCAAATGCCAGTTAAACTCCCCAGCAGACCTACCCACAACTTCCAGAAGAACCAGCCGCATCATCATCAACATTATGGGGTCCCCAAACTTCCCCCACCTGAATAATGTGCCATTAACGCTCCATAGATCGTTAAGCCCGGAGCATCTTAAGGAAAACTACAACACCTCCTTCATGGTGTCAGATATGACAAAACACCTTTGATCGGTCTCCGTAACCAGCATCTTGGCAACTGTTCTTCTCCACAACCACTTCATGTAGTCCCCTGAAATATGCCAGACTCTTCCAACAAACTGGGAAGGATGGGTCAATGGTTGCTGACTCTCCCTCAAAGAGCCAAGTTGCATTCACAGACACTCTATCTAGTCCTACACCGAAAAGAAATCCAGTGTCCGCGGTGGCACAATCTATTCCCAGTCAAATTGTTGATAGAGCCTCTAGGGAAAATAGGAAGAATTCTATCTGAGGCCAACTAGCCGAACATAATGGTATTCCCCCAGTTCCAGAATGGCTAAAAGCTTCCCCCACCAAGGTACTGACCAACGCAAACCCTAAGCCCCATGATCCACAAACCAATTCTCCCAGCTCTTGACATACAGGCCCATACTGATGGAGTAGTGTGAAAAGAAGTTTGGCATAATCGACAACAAATATTCTGAAGGGACCACCAAATGAAATCTCTCTAACAGCCACATGAACAACATTACAGGGCTACCGCTAAGGAAGTCAGATCGACCTTCTCGGCAGGCATCCAGGTCATTCTGTATCTCTGCCAGTATCACCATCGTAGAATTGCAACGGTACGACATCCATGAAATAATGGCTGAAAGTTATGGGTCCACCTGTAGCTCTCTAGTCACTAGCAACATTTTTGAAACTAGGCCCAGAATGATGGCCCCAGCACAGCTAGCATCACCGACATCGTGCAAATTCCTAGAATACAACACAAATAGGAAGAGAGATCATTCCTCCTATTACCAGGGATCTAGACACTGAGGGTGAGCTTTGGAGAACCCCAATTAACAGCTCTCGAGGAGATCAAAAAAATTTAGGGATAGCTACCGCAACACTGGGATATATCCCCAATATGGTAGAGAACTCTTCATAAGTCGGACAGACTTCTTCTAAGATAAAGCGAAAAACATGGTCTTCAGGGTACCAGAATTTTACAACTGTTGTCAGCGTGTTCCACTCTATGGGTAGGCTGCTCCATAAGGAGACTCAACGCATGTTGAAAGCATCGTAGTCGACATTGTATGAGCACATTGCCTCCAAAGTCTCGAGTTAGTTAGAGAACTCAATGCTAGCAGGGAGAGCCATATTGCAGAACAAGGAGATGGTGAGCAAGAAAAATTCAAAAGAGAAGTATTATTAAGGTGTGAAGAAAATACTCCACCCTTACCCCTTTTATACTAGGAAAAACCTCAACAAAAGACAAAACCCTACAACAATTGGAGAGAAACATGCCCCAAAAAGTACTAAATGACTGAAGAGAGTACAAGTCAAAGCCTTGGATTAATGGAACTGGACTGACATGTCGATAGGCAGGGCAAGGGGCATGCCGATCGACAAACTCCCTATTTTTAAAAAATTCCCTTTTCCTCTCTTGTCAAAAGAAAAAAACTCAATAAAAATAATCGTTATTCTCAAACGAATTTGGATTTTCCTTATCTTTATATTCTTACTTATTTCGTATTTAGAATAAATTCTCCCTTAAAAACATTTGTAAAATTCTTTTTACGGTCTCAACAGCAAAGTAAAAAGAGTATGTGCATTAAGTCATCCAAAGCGAAGATAATAAAACTTCATTTTATTGCATAGATATTTTGATGTTTTACATCAGTTTTGCAGGAAGAAATAAGGAAAATACAAATGGGACTCAGCCCGAACCCATATTTTCTCTCTCTCTCCACCTACAAACTCTCTCTCTATCTCTCTCTTTATATTCTCCTTCTCTCTCTCTCTCTCTCTCTCTCTCTCTCTCTCTCTACGAGCCTCCTTTCCCGAGGCATGCTCTCTTTCCCCGATGGTGAGATGACGTACCTTCACTGCCCGAGCCAGACCCTTTCTTAGATGAGCCAAATGACACCAGACAAAAATGAATCGGAATCCCATCTCGAATATGGGAAGTCTCTGAAGCTATCCAATCCCGAAGATCCTTCAGCCAATTAGCCAACACTCAGATATGCTACATGAAGAAAAATAGAAAAAAGAAAATTAATCAGTCGGAGGCAAGAGAAGAAATTAGAAAATCAAAAGATTAAAACATGAAAAGTATACCTCAGGTCGAAGGACCTCATATGTCAAACCCAGCTCCTTCGGATCCATCGCATTAGGATAGTGCAACATACACACCGAACTTCCATCAACCTTTCGAATGTTGTAAAATGGAAGGGCCAACCACACAAAAGGAACCTCCGAAGTTACCATCACTGATGTGGATGTTGACGGACCACCTACACTATGGGAAGACCCCATTGGCCGACTCAAACTTGCACGGGGGAGAGGCATCACGTCATATATGATGGGAGGCATCAACCATCTCGACACGAAGTCCAAATAATCATATGCTACCACCATATCGGCATATGACGAGTAAGGCTTGCCTATCATCGCCTCTACCTGCGCATCCTCAGACATCTCTCACTTGTGATTCATGTACATAGGGGGTCCGTGTAGGAAGCACCATTACCTCTTCCTCTATGATCTTTCTAACTACCCTTTCCTCGAGATACTAGGAATAACCAAACTCATGTGTCAACGGACGCCGCATCTGTGCATTCTCCTCAGTCACCCCAATATCCTGGATGGCCATCCCCCAGGGATAAAAGGTCACATGTCAATTCCCCAGCGGATAAAGATTAATATCTGAAAGGATCATTAAGAAAAAAAATGGTCAAAATAGGAATAAGGACTTACCCGCTCACTAGTGAGGCCATTTAAGACCTAACACACCGCCTCAAAAGAGAGAGACTTATTTGGCACCAGTACATCTGGCAGAAGTCCCCAATAGACTCGTCTTACAAAGCTATCAGTTGGGTGTTGAACCCATTCACCTTATAGAACCACGTGTGCAAAAGATAGGGATTAGCAAACAAGAAAAATATGCGTAAAGGAAAGTGCATATGCATAATGGAAAGTGTGCAAATTAAAGAATACCTCCAAAAGATACGTGGCTCCAGTAAAAGTTTGCCAGCAGCGCTGGCTGAATACATCCAGAGAAGAATAAAGGGTCGCCAAAGTAAGGCTCCCCCAATCATAAAGAAGAACGTTCGAAAACGTCCTAAAATATGAAGAAACCCATAAATGGAAAACATCGTTGCTCGACGCCACCAAGAAACCCCCTAACACTAGCAGAATTAACAGGCAGGCCACCTGCCCTACCTGCAGCCCATCCTCGACATCGTTCCCCCGACTCAGCAACACCTCCTTCAGAAGGGACAAACGGATGGATTCCCTAGAGACTATCCTCCCAACATCACCTAACGCCACTATCACCACCACTGGCATCACTCGAAAGGTCATGTCCACCTCTATCTACATCCCATCACAATCCAACCCCAGTAGATGTTGCACATCCATGGGAGTCACCATCATCTTCCCCAAAATAAAATGCATAGTGTGGGTAGTGTCCCAGCACCTCTCCCCCAGAGCGTAAAGAACAACAGTAGAACGAGACGTCTCATCCAGCTTCGACGCCAAATTCCCAAACCTAGATGATGACACCGAACCTGAGATTTTGTACAAAAATTTTGGAAAAATGCCAGAAAATCTCGAAAAATCTCCAAAAAATTCCTAAAATCACCAAATGAATTTTTTAACCTTTTCACCAAGAAAAACATTCATTTTCTCGATGGAACTCTTATCTCCCCAGTGGAATCCCCAAAAACTGATGGACATTTCCAAGCTAAATTTCCCTAGCTAAGAGAAAATCCCATCCCTAATAAAAATTCAAAATCTGATGTGGAACCGCACAACAGATATCCACTTTTAGGTCAAAATTCACCTCGACCCTCGATCGTCACCTATTTTTCGTCAGAATTAACCTCGAGCCCTAGCTGTCACCTCTTTTAGTTCAGAATTGACCTCGACCCTTAGTCATCACCTCTTTTAGGTCAGAATTGACTTTTGGCCTCCGGTCATCACCTCTTTTAGGTTAGAATTGATCTTGACCCCCGATCGTTACCTCTTTTAGGTCAGAATTGATCTCAGCCTCCAATCGTCACTTATTTTAGGTCAGAATTGACCTTGTCCCCCGATCATCACCTTTTATGTCATAATTGACATTGGCCCCTAATCGTCACCTCTTTTAGGTCAGAATTGACATCGGCCCCCGGTCGTCACCTCTTTTAGGTCAGAATTGACATCGGCCCTTGGTCATTATCTCTTTTAGGTCAGAATTGAACTTGGCCCTGGTCGTCACCTCTTTTAGGTCAGAATTGACCTCGGCCCTCGATTGTCACCTCTTTTAGGTCAGAATTGACCTCAGCCCCCGATCGTCACCTATTTTAGGTCAGAATTGACATCAGCCCCCGGCCGTCACCTCTTTTAGGTTAAAATTGACCTCGGCCTCGGTTATCACCTTTTTTAGGTCAGAATTAACCTTGGCCCCCGGGCGTCACCTCTTTTAGGTCAGAATTAACCTCGGCCCTCGGTTATCACCTCTTTTAGGTCAAAATTGACCTCGCTGCGCGTCGTCACCTCTTTTAGGTCAAAAATTTTCTCGCCCTCGGTCGTCACCTCTTTTAAGTCAAAATTGACCTCAGCCCCCTGGTCATCACCTCTTCTACGTTAAAATTGGCCATCCCAATCTTAGGTCCGTAGCAATGCGCTCCTACACATCATGTGGCATCTGTTCGACAGCTTTCGCTTGTTCCAATCTCACCCATCGAGGGGCTCTATAGACACTACATTTTAGGATCCCCTAAGTCTCTCCTTAGGTCCCTAGCTCCTTCTCAATTTACAACAAACCCTAAGTCATACTTTGAGTACCGATCTAGAGTCCATTGGGCACTCTCGGGCCTTGTTTGACCCTAGTCAACTTCATCATCAGAGTGAAATCACTTTGAAACCTCGAAGGGAACTGAAACCCATTTCCAACAGTATACCCTGTGCATGAAATGGCATAACTATTTGGACGAACGATCCATTTTCCCCCAAAAACTGAACAGGAGTCCACTGGGCGCTGTCGGACTCTATTTGACCAAAGTCAACTCTTCAGCTCAAACGAGACAAAATGAATCTCCGAAGGGAATGGAATACCCTTTCCCCCATGCGAGATTCTGAATTATGGTACGGATGAACGATTCGTTTTTCTCCAACAGTTCACCAAGCGCTTCCGGGCCCCGATTGACCAAAGTTAACTTCCTGAACTGAGCAAAACTTTTTGGAATGTCTAAGTACATCTCCTATCCTTTCCAATGGTCCACCCTATGTGTGATTCTGACTTACCATGGGGATGAATGATCTGTTTTCGTCCGACGATCTCCCGTTTAAAGGACCGACATTTGCTTTCGAGCCACATTTGACCCAAAGTCAACTCTCGAACCCGGAGTGGTACCAAGGACTCTTGAAGGTATCTAAATTACCTTTCTAACGGTAGGCCTTATGCATGATTTGGATCAACGAATTGCATTGTACAATCGATTTTCTAGGAAAATTGCACGAGAATGCCAATCGGCAGGTCCAGAACCCTGCCTATCAACAGTGTGCCTAGGTTCACATGCTAACTGGCAGGACTAGGTCTATGCCGATTGTAAACCCACAGTCCCTATAAAAATATAGCATGAGCTCATTACCAAGTACACCCACAGCTCAGATCCATCAGCATCACTGATCTCTGCAACATTCCCTCAAAATTATCGAAATTTCCTTAGGTGAAATTCCATTCAAGCTTACATTCCCATCATTTTCATATCCAATTGGGAAAAATACCATTTAACATTCATATCAAGCTTCAAGGGAGTTCATCCAAGATCAAGCTCGGGCTCTAAATTCTCCAAACAAGGTCCAAATCCTTCCCTTATCTCTTTAAATCTCTTATTTTTTGCATAAAGTATATTATATTCATAATCTAGTTCCCTTTTAGTTCATACTCATTAATATCTACATTTTTATTAGTATATTGCACATACTTTATTTTCTATAAAAAAACTAAAACCAAGAAAAGAGGGTTATTGATATACCCGTTTATATCCTCGGCCTGGCTGAGGATTACCTTCAAACGGACGACCCCTCAGGGTCCGACCCTTCATTAGGCTCAAGACGACCCCTCAGAGGAGCCGACCCTTCATCATGTTCTAGACGACTGTACGAGGGGTCGACCCCTCCAATGGGCTCCATATGACCCCTCAGAGGGGCCGACCCTTCGCCAGACTCCAACCGACCCTACGAGGGGCCGACCCTTCACTACTCTCCAGACGACCCTACGAGGGGCCGACAGTACGAGGCCAGAATTGGGCCAGACTCACTACCGAAAGAAACTTTGCCCTCGGCCTCGGCTCATAGGCCGAGGGTGAAATCATCACAGCGCGTGGTTTAGGAGACGCGTGGAACAGTGCGCGTGAGGCTGACATGGCACAGGGGAGACCGTTATAACAAAATCACACCCTCACGTGAGGGAATATTATGTCATCATTTGGCGTCTACAGGTGTCCACAGGGGACTGGCTAGATCATGATTCACATGCACCATGCATACTTGGGGGTACACTACACCCCCCAAGACCTATATATACTTGTCACCTACAACCCTACAGGGGATCGATCCATTAACTGTAGCCCTAGCTAAAACTCTGCTTGTACACACATGAGAGAGAGAGAGAGAGGGTTATGTGTATTGTATCCAAGGCCATTAGTGCCCATACTTAGTGGATCACACACTCACAGTGGATGTAGGCCAAATTGGCTGAACCACTATAGATCATTGTCTTATTTCCTCTTATACTCATCCCCCTCTACATACTTACACTTATACATCTCTATGGCTTCCATAGCTGCTACTGTTTGAGCTCACTATCACTTATCTGGTGGTGCTAAATCTTAGCATCATCAGTTTGGCGTCGTATGTGGGAACGAGAAGACATCTCTTCCTTTGTACAGCTTGACCTCACTAGGCACTCTGGTGGTGAACCAACACTCCTCCTGAGAGGAGGTGTTTCACCATTGAAAGAGACCCACTAAGGTCCCAAGCTCACCGATCTTTTCTTCAGTTCAACTTCTCTTAGCTCAAGCACATGGAACTTGAGATGCCACCACCACCACTTCCCCCACCAGATGAGGGGGGAAGACCCAGTTCCAGTCAGCCACCGCCGCCGCCTCAGTCTGAGATGGCTGATGTAGCGGCAGCCTTAAAGTCTCTGGCAGCAAGCCAACGGATGATGCAGGAGTAGTTCACAGCTCTAAGCCAGAACATACTAAGGGCACCAGGAGTTTCACCTGAGATGATTACTCCGGCAGCATCTCCAGGACCGCATGAGGCCAGGGGACCACCCCAGGCACCACGCAAAGACCTGCCACCCCCTCAGCGGCGTAGGGATGTTGCTGACTCCCGGCGTCTGCGCCTGGGGAGGCAAGGAAACCCTTGCCCTGAGGACAGGTATGACGATCCAGAGGGAGAGGAGGCCCCTATAGAGTGCTGGGAACCCTATGAGGTCTCCAACAATACTGTACGACCTCTCCAGGACAGTAGAGGAAAGTGCGGGAGACCAAACCCCGATGATCGCCCGAGGGGCTCTGCTTTTGATCGCTTGAGCAGGGGATCGGCCTTTGAGAGGCTAGGCCCAGTAAATGACCTGCGAGAATAGTTATCCAGGCCAAGAAGTGCTCTGAGATCCAGGAGGGAGGCAACAGATGGCCGACCCAGAGGACGAGACGACGTCCAAAGGGAAGTGAACAACCGATACAGGCCTGCTGCAGTAGAACCCTCCGTCCACCTCGGAGAGGCGGTAGGGGATAACATCGGCCAGGCCGACCCTGTGAGGCCCTGGAATGACTCAATCCAGCGGTTAGAGGATAAGATCGGTGATATACTGAAGAGCGAAGACCCTCTTTAGAGGGGGTACACCATAGGCTCACCCTTTGTGTCAAAGATAGTCAACTTCCCCACGCCGTCAAAGTTCAAGCCACCCGTGGTCACCCCAAGTTATGACGGGAGCACCAACCCTGTCCACCATGTGGATATGTATCAGTTAGAAATAGACATATACTCTATCTCAGATGAGATGAGGTGTCGTGCCTTCTCTGGTACCTTGACAGGGGCTGCACATGTCTGGTACACGTCCCTTCCAAAAAATTCCATTGGAAACTTTAAGCAGTTGGCAGACCTGTTCATCCATAATTTCTGCTTTGGGGTGAGGCCACAGAAGAAGACCACCCAGCTGCTCTATGTTAAGCAGGGGAAGAGTGAGAGTCTGAGGGACTATATAGCCATATTCAATAAGGAGAAGCTGGAGGTGGAAGACTATGAGGAGAGCATAGCTATGACAGCCCTGATTGGAGGACTCCAAAAGGGGAAGCTGTTATGGAAGCTTGTTGAAGACCCTCCGAGGATGATGGCCGAACTATTGTCGACAGCAGGAAAGGTGATGAACGCCGAAGAGGCGATGACTGCAAAATATGAAGACGAAAGAGGAGGTGCTAGTGGGAGTAAATACCCTAAGAAGAACAAAGAGGGGAAGAAGAGGTCCACGGATGACAAGTTCGCTGGGTACACCCCTCTGACGGTCATCTGTGAATGGATTCTCAATGAGATTAAGAGTGATCGGTCCCTGAAGTGGCCTGAGAAGCTGAGGGCAGACCCAAGCAAGAGGAATAAGAACCTGTGGTGTGAATTTCACCAAGACCACGGCCACGTAACGGACAAATGCTTTGCTCTGAAAGACGAGATTGAGAAGATGCTGAGGGAAGGGAAGCTCAGAAAGTACATCGACAAAGGTGCCTTTAAGAGGGGCCGAGGGGACGACCCCAGAAAGAAGCGAGGCGATGCATGCAGAGAAGGACCTCAAAAAAGAGGGGACGACCCTTCTGATGATGAGGACGACCCTAACCTCCCGCCGAGAGACGACTATGGCCCTGTCAAGAGGCTTAATATGATCTCGCTCGGAGTGGGAATGATCTCCGGGGGTCTTGCAGGAGGAGGGTCTGAGGTCGCCGACAGGAAGGACCATGTGGCTGAGGCCAAGGCAGTGACGAAGATGGTATACGCAACCTCCCTGGAGGTCAAGTCAGAAAAAAGGAAGAAGGTTGATATGGACACACTGATAGTGGGATTTTCAAGAATGGACTTCAAAGGACTCTTAGCCCCACATGATGACCCTCTCGTCATCATTACCAGGGTGCACGGATGCGAGGTGCCGAGGATCTTGGTAGATGGGGGTAGCTCTGGAGATGTGATGTTTTGTCCATGCTTCAAAACCTTGGGTCTCAGCCGTGCTAGACTCGTCCCCTACCATCATCCATTGATTGGGTTCAGTGGGGAAAAGGTTCATCCCCTTGGGGTATATGAGGACTATGTGAGGATGGGGGATGAGTGGCCGAGATGGCTCACCAAGAAGGTCAGTTTCTTTGTGATGGACGAGCAGGTGTTTTCGGCCTACAACATCATACTGGGGCGTGTGGACCTCAAGGGGTTTGAAGTTGTGCCATCTACGGTCCATCAGATGGTCAAATTTCCTACCCCTTACGGGGTGGGGGAAGTTCAGGGAGACCAGACGACAGCGAGAGAATGTTACTACAACTCCGCTAAAGAAAGCGAGTCACACAAGAGGGTTACAACCACTTATAATATTGATACCCTAGACCCCAGAGATGAAACGAAGATGAAGAAAGGAGAGGTTGCGGAAGAGGTAGAATCCATCATCCTCAATGAGGATGACACGGAAAAAACCGTCCAAGTTGGCAAGTCTCTGAAGCCCAACATCAAGGAAGACCTCATTAAACTGTTGAGGAGAAGGCGAAGCGTTTTCGCCTGGAGTCATGTAGATATGCCAGGGATTGACCCTGAAATCATGTGCCACAAGCTCAATGTGGTAGAGGGAGTGAAGCCGGTGAAGCAGAAGAGGAGAATTTACTCCAGAGAAAAATATGAGGTCATCAGGGATGAGGTCAAAAAATTAGAAGACGCTGAATTTATCAGAGAGGTCATCTACCCTGAATGGATGTCCAATGCAGTCATTGTCCCAAAGGCCAATGGCAAGTGGAGAATGTGCGTGGACTTCACAGACCTCAACAAGCACTGTCCCAAAGACAGCTTCCCTCTCCCCCGCATTGACCAGATGGTAGACGCTACCGCGGGCCATGAGCTCATGAGCTTCATGGATGCCTATTCAGGGTATAACCAGATCTTCATGAACCCTGAAGACTCAGAGAGGACAACCTTCATCACCGACAAGGGGACATACTGTTACAGGGTCATGCCCTTTGGCCTCAAAAATGCGGGGGCAACGTACCAGCGCCTCGTAAATAAAATGTTTGAAGACCAAATTGGGAAGTCTATGGAGGTCTACATAGATGACATGCTGACTAAGAGTCTAAAGGTCGAGGATCATGTGGCAGACCTGGAGAGGACCTTTAATACGATGGACAAATACAAGATAAAGCTTAATCCGGCCAAGTGTGTCTTCGGGGTCGGAGCAGGGAAGTTCTTGGGGTTCATTGTCAATCAAAGAGGCATCGAGGCCAATCCTGAAAAGATAAAGGCCCTTGTTGAAATGAAGACCCCCAAGTCCATTAAAGACGTTCAGAGGCTCACAGTGAGAGTTGCTGCCTTGAACAGGTTCGTGTCTAGGGCCACAGACAAGTGCTTGCCATTCTTCAAGATCCTTAGGAAGGCCTTCGAATGGAGTGAAGAGTGTGATGAGGCTTTCAGGGACCTAAAGTCATACTTAGGGTCTCCCTTTCTGCTATCACGACCCGTACAGGGTGAATGACTTTATGTGTACCTCATCGTCTCAGAGTCGGCCATCAGTGCAGCCATTGTGAGAGACGAAGACTGGATACAGAAGCCTGTGTATTTTAACAGCAAAGCACTACAGGGGGCAGAACAAAGATACCCGAGGATGGAGAAGTTGGCCTACGCCTTGATCCATGCATCGAGGAAGATGAAGCCGTACTTCCAGTCCCATACAATGGTCATCCTCACCGACTCTCCTCTTAGGCAGGTCCTACACAAGCCAGAAAAATCAGGTAGGTTGATGGCATGGGCTATAGAGCTGGGGGAGTTTGACATTGTGTATCAGCCTAGGACGGCCATTAAGGGGCAGGCATTGGCAGACTTCGTGGCTGAGTTCACTTGGGAAGATGATAAGGCCGAGGGTGAGACCCTCGAGAAGACGGATACAGAAGACAGACCCGCAGACACACCCGCAGATAGGGCTGAGATGAGCACCGCTAGAAGGAAAGCGACTGAAAATGATGAGGGAAGATACATCTTTAGACAGGGGCCCCTCTCTGAGGGAAATTTTTCAGAAGGAAAGACTCTGTGGAGCCTCTTAGTTGACGGGTCCTCCTGTAACAGCGGAAGTGGGGCTGGACTGATACTATCAGCACCCGATGGCACAGACGTTGAATACACCCTGAGGTTTAACTTCAAAGCCTCCAACAACGAGGCTGAATATGAGGCCTTAGTAGCAGGTCTCTCCTTGGCCAAGTCTCTTAGTGTCGGCCAGATTTTGGTCCATAGTGATTCAAGGCTAGTAGTGAATCAGATACTAGGAGCCTACGAGGCTAAGGATGGATAGGTACCTTGAGAAGGTGAGGTCATTACTGAAGGGCTTCAGATAAGTGAAATTAAGGAGGGTACCTAGGCTCGACAATGGCCGTGCTGATGCCCTTGCTAGGTTGGCCTCGGTAACAAGAACAGACATCAGGAGGATGGTCCCAGCAGAAATTTTTTTTCGGCCAACTATTGAGGACGCTGAGGGAACACTCGGCAATTGCCTAAATGTTTCTCAAGAAGCTTCATGGATGGACCCCCTGATCAGATACATTAAAGAGGGTCAGATGCCAGAAGCAAGGCAAGAAAGGAAGAAGTTGAGGCACAGGGCTGCAAAATTCACTGTCATCGGAGACACCTTGTACAAAAAGGGGTTTTTGCTCCCCTTACTTAGGTGTGTGCATCCCTCAGAAGTCCCTTCCATTTTGCAAGATGTGCACGAAGGATCGTGCTTAAGCCACATCGGGGGCAGATCCTTAGCGAAGAGGGTGATCACTCAGGGGTACTGGTGGCCGACCTTGGGGAAAGACGCAGTGGCATACGTAAAAAAGTGCGACAAATGTCAAAGATTTGCCACCATCCCTCACCAGACCCATCAGCCTCTTACTTCCATTACATCCCCATGGCCATTTGCAGTGTGGGGGATCGACCTAGTAGGACCCTTGCCTAGGGCCATCAATAACTATCGATTCCTCATCGTAGCCATTGACTATTTTTCAAAATGGGTGGAAGCGGAGCCAATGGTGACGATCACAGAGCAGAAGACCTTCCAGTTCATCTGGAAAAATATTATATGCAGATATGGTCTCCCCAACACCCTCATATCGGATAACGGGACTCAGTTCAAGAATGCCTCTCTACAGAAGTACTGTGAAAGGGTGAGTATTAAACAATTTTTCCTCACCCCTGGACGACCTCATGCCAATGGGCAAATAGAAGTTACAAACAGGACAATCCTAGATGGAATCAAGAAGAGGCTTGAGGAGGCAAAAGGAAGATGGGTCGAGGAGTTATATGCCGTGCTATGGGTATACAGGACGACAGTGAGGACCTCTACT
Organism: Sambucus nigra; assembly: GCA_949130495.1. Taxonomy (NCBI): domain Eukaryota; kingdom Viridiplantae; phylum Streptophyta; class Magnoliopsida; order Dipsacales; family Adoxaceae; genus Sambucus; species Sambucus nigra. The sequence goes on from OX422223.1 coordinate 391,138,158, forward strand.
GGAGAGACCCCATTCATGCTAGCTTATGGATCAGAAGTCGTCATCCCCACCGAGATTGAGTTTCCTACGCATAGAGTCCAGGTGTATGACCCCCAGAAAAATGCGAAGGAAAGGAGAGGAGACTTGGACCTGATTGAGGAAAGAAGGGAGGACGCTGAGATACGGCAGGCCACCTACCAGCAGAGGACCGCAAGGTTCTACAATCAGAGGGTGAAACAGAGGCCTATCGCAGTGGGGGACTTGGTCCTCAAGAAGACTTTGTAAAAGACCAACAAGATCCATCCTAATTGGCATGGCCCATATAGGGTCATGGATGAACTCATCCCTGGGACCTACAGACTAGAAAACCTAGAGGGGGAACCTTTTTCCAACCCCTGGAATGCAGATCATTTGAAGAAATACTATCAGTAGTGTTGTAAGATCTTGATAGACCATAATTGTAATGAGAGTTGCTCCAATAGAACACTTTGGAAAATCAATGAGAAATATCAGTGTTTCCCTCATCTTGTGGTTGTCAGTTCTAGCACGCATGGAAACATCTACAGAGAACCACCCTCGGCTATAATGAGGACCATTGGAGGGGACGACCCCACCACTGTCCTCAAGAAAGACGAGGGTAGACCTTGTTAAAAACCATGAATTTGGTAAGTTGAACCCTCGGCTATAATGAGGGCCAGTGGAGGGGACAACCCCACCACTGTCCTTAAGAAAGACGAGGGTAGACTTTGTTAAAAACCATTAATTTGGTAAGTTGAACCCTCGGCTATAATGAGGGCCAGTGGAGGGGACGACCCCACCACTGTCCTCAAGAAAGACGAGGGTAAACCTTGTTAAAAACCATTAATTTGGTAAGTTGAACCCTCGGCTATAATGAGGGCCAGTGGAGGGGACAACCCCACCACTGTCCTCAAGAAAGACGAGGGTAGGATTGTTAAAAACCATTAATTTGATAAGTTGAACCCTCGGCTATAATGAGGGCCAGTGGAGGGGACAACCCCACCACTGTCCTCAAGAAAGATGAGGGTAGACTTTCTTAAAAACCATTAATTTGGTAAGTTGAACCCTCGGCTACAATGAGGGCCAGTGGAGGGGACAACCCCGCCACTGTCCTCAAGAAAGACGAGGGTAGACATTGTTAAAAACCATTAATTTGCTAAGTTGAACCCTCGACTATAATGAGGGCCAGTGGAGGGGAAAACCCCACCACTATCCTCAAGAAAGACGAGGGTAGACTTTGTTAAAAACCATTAATTTGGTAAGTTGAACCCTCGGCTATAATGAGGGCCAGTGGAGGGGACAACCCCACCACTGTCCTCAAGAAAGACGAGGGTAGACATTGTTAAAAACCATTAATTTGGTAAGTTGAACCCTCAGCTATAATGAGGGCTAGTGGAGGGGACGACCCCACCACTGTCCTCAAAAAAAGATGAGGGTAGACCTTGTTAAAAACCATTAATTTGGTAAGTTGAACCCTCGGCTATAATGAGGGCCAGTGGAGGGGACGACCCCACCACTGTCCTCAAGAAAGACGAGGGTAGACATTGTTAAAAACCATTAATTTGGTAAGTTGAACCATCGGCTATAATGAGGGCCAGTGGAGGGGATGACCCCACCACTGTCCTCAAGAAAGATGAGGGTAGACCTTGTTAAAAACCATTAATTTGGTAAGTTGAACCCTCGGCTATAATGAGGGCCAGTGGAGGGGACGACCCCACCATTGTCCTCAAGAAAGACGAGGGTAGACTGTTAAAATCATGTTTGGTAATTTAATCCCTCGGCTATAATGAGGGCCAGTGGAGGGGACGACCCCACCACTGTCCTCAAAAAAGACGATGGAAAGGTTAGTGGCTAACAAAAAATAGCAAATCATGCAAGAAGCTGATATAGAAGACAGTAAAGGAGACGATATGATATTAATGAAAGTGAGATACAAGATATCCAAGTGTTTTACAAAAAAGAGTACAAAAATAATAGGTACATTATGAGGGTGTGGGCTACAGACAGCCACCCTAAGGGACAATGTCAGAGGGCAGAGCCTCAACATCTACAGGAGTGGTCTCCTCAATAACCAGAACTGGATGATCTTCAGAAGTGCCGACCCCCTCGACTTGAACTTGGGATTCCACTTGGTTGAGAGCCTCGGCAATTAGGGGATCGTCCAGTTGAACACCCTCCAGTGAAGGACGAACCGAGGACACGACGTCGCCAAACCTGAGGACGACCCATCGGCAGGCAGTCCTGATTCCTCTTTCCAAATATTCAAGGCCGAAGCCCTGAAACTCGTCAGAAACCTTGTAAGCCTCAACAGCATCGGCCTCGGCTTTCATAATGGCTGCTTTAAGGTCAGATTTGTACTTGGACTCCATGTTGGTCAAGGCCTTGTCCTTTTCCTTGAGAAACAAGTCCCTGGCCTTAATGTCTTCGTCCCTGGCCTTAATGTCCTCGTCGTGCTGCCTTATCAACTCGTCCAGGATCCTTGCATGCTCAGTCCTGGTACTTTCCAACTCGGCCCTTGCAGTGTCAAGCTCAGACTAAAGATCTGCCTCATGTTGGATAGCCCTCTCGGCTTCATGGAACTTTGCTTGGTTCTCATCCATCCATTTTGTTGCCGAGGTAAAGGCACACACAGACTGCATGAAAAATAAACACATGACAAGAGGCCGAGGGAACAGTTAGTGAAAGAATGAAATTTAAGATGTGGGTCAGAACCAATACCTGTGCAAGGGAGTGCAGACCATAGTCGTACACTTTGGCAGGGGGCATTTTGGACATGAACTCATAATCAGCTGCTGAAGGTGCAGAGAACATTGAGGCCTTGGCTGCCCTCAAATTTGCAATGAGCGACGAGGGCTCGACCCTCAGATGCGCCAGGTTTTGAGACCAGAAGGACTCCATACTGGACGAAGAGGTCGTCCCCTCAGAGGCTCCGACCTTGGCCCTCGTTCGAGAATCTGGCCGAGGGTCCATAGGGGCTTCAGGCTCCTTTCTTTTATGACTATCGGTGGTCGGCTCCACCACCGTCGGCCCAGCGGCCCTTGTCTTCCTCGAAGCCTGCTGAGGCTCCTTCCCTTTCTTCTTGGCCAATCCAGATAATAAGCTGGGAGCAGTCATTTCCCAAAGATAGTCTTACGTACCTGCAGGACGACCTGATAAGAGGACGACACGTTAGAAAAATGCAGATCTAAAGAGAAAACACTTCAAAAATAAGTGAAGAATGGAAAATGTTCAGTATAACTCACATAGTTCTGTTAGAGGGCCGACCCTCAGACCAGCTTCTTTGAGGAACCGAGGGGTCATCAGGTCTTCGAATTTTGCAAGTTCACCCTCTCTTCCTCGTCCTCTCAGGTAATCAACAATGTCCTTCTCCTCCAGGCTAAGTCCAGGGTCTGGTCTGGCCTTCATGGAGGGGTTAGACCATTTCTTGGGGACCCTCGGCGACAGGCTCCCACTCCCCAGAGATAAAGAAAAACCTCTTTTTCCAATCATGGTTGGAAGTTTGTGCCACATGGAGGAGTTTCTTCTCAGACCTCCTTGCCCCCAGGTTATAATATCCAGGCTGTTTGAACGAGGAGGTGATGTTGTAGCAGCCCAAAAATAGGTCAGTCGAGGGCTCATCGGTGAAGGCATTCTTCCACAAGGAAATATAGCCCAGGATCGTCCTCCAAGAGTTGGGGGGAAGTTGAGAGGGAGCAACACCAAGGGCAGATAGGATATCTACGATGGCAGTATGCAAAGGGAATCTGACTCCAACTTTGAACATATGTTCATAAACTGCAACCTCTCCCTCGCCACAATCAAAAACCCTCTCATCCTCAGAGGGAACCCTCATATTCACACTGGGGGGCACTCCATAGGCATGCCTCCATATCAGGAGGTCGCGATCCCTAACAGAGGAGATAAAGGACGAGGCATGGGAGGTATCAACTTCATCATCTGTATCATCGTCCTCGTCCTCAGTCCCCTCCCCCTCGGCCTCGTCATCTGCTGGAGGGCCCTGGGGGAAAGCCACTTGGAAGGCATGGGGAGAAAGGGTTGTTACAGGAACAGCCTCGGAGGGGACCGTACCGTCGGCCTCTCGGCCTGGGCTTAGATCGGGTGTCTCCCTCCTGTCGGAGGTTCCAGCACCAGTTGGTGAGGATGCTCTCTCGTCCATCTCACTTGGTTTGGGAGTCTCGACTGGACGAGCAGACGACCCACAAGACTCAGACGGTTCAAAGGGTTTTATTGTGGCAAGAGGAATGGGAAAGATGGGTCGTACCCAGTTAGGGTCGGCCCCTCGTCTCCTCTCTTCCTCTTCCTCTATTCGTCTGATCTCTGCAAAGAGCTTCTCTCTCAAAGATGGGAATTCAACTACTAAGCTATAAAGCCTCCTAAGCATTAAAGGGAAGACTCTACACTTGGAGATATTACACCAAACTTAGCTAACTTAGCTACAAACAAGTGGGAAATTGACCAGGTTGGACTTTTGGATCGAAACAAAGGAACTCAATGGTTTTGGTCAAGAACATCCAAGAACCAGTTATCGGAGAAGACACCAGAAAAAGCTATGGGATAACCCAAAGAAAATGCAGCCCCACAACCCTAAAAAGAAAATAGAAATGAAGGCAAAAGAGAGCGATGGGTGAAAGAGATTACCTGATAAAGAGAGCAAGAACGTTGCTAGGCTTGAAGGATTAAAGGCTGCAAAAAATGGCGATGAAAGCTGGTAAAATTCTAGAGAGAGAAGGCTTGGGATTGAAGAAGAAGAAGAAGGAGAGAGAGTTTTAAAATCTCTTAAATACCTTAGCAATGAGTGGGCCCATTGACCAAGGCAGGACACAGCCCACGAGGAAGGCATCATTAGGGCACAAAGCCCCAAGAAAAGTGTGCAGCCGCCTTGCCTTGGAAACTGGAACAGCAATGAGTGTCTGCCCAGGTGTCACTCACCTAACTGATCATACATGCATCTCATTTAAAACACTATCCCTCAGCCATCTCAAAAGCACCTATGGCTAAAGGCTGGGGGGTGATTGATATACCCGTTTATATCCTCGGCCTGGCTGAGGATTACCTCCAAACGGACGACCCCTCAGGGTTCGACCCTTCATTAGGCTCAAGACGACCCCTCAGAGGAGCCGACCCTTCATCATGTTCCAGACGACCCTACGAGGGGCCGACCCCTCCAACGGGCTCCATACGACCCCTCAGAGGAGCCGACCCTTCGCTAGACTCCAGCCGACCCTACGAGGGGCCAACCCTTCACCACTCTCCAGACGACCCTACGAGGGTCCGACAGTACGAGGCCAGAATTGGGCCAGACTCACTACCGGAAGAAACTTTACCCTCGGCCTTGGCTCATAGGCCGAGGGTGACATCATCACAGTGCGTGGTTTGGGAGACGCGTGGAATAGTGCGCGTGAGGCTGACATGGCACAGGGGAGACCGTTATAACAAAATCACACCCTCACGTGAGGGAATATTATGTCATCATTTGGCATCTATAGGTGTCCACATGGGACTGGCTAGATCATGATTCACATGCACCATGCATACTTGGGGGGTACACTACACCCCCAAGACCTATATATACTTGTCACCTACAACCCTACAGGGGATCGATCCATTAACTGTAGCCCTAGCTAAAACTCTGCTTGTACACACAGGAGAGAGAGAGAGAGGGTTATGTGCATTGTATCCAAGGCCATTAGTGCCCATACTTAGTGGATCACACACTCACAGTGGATGTAGGCCAAATTGGCTGAACCACTATAGATCATTGTCTTATTTCCTCTTATACTCATCCCCTTCTAAATACTTACACTTATACATCTCTATGGATGCCATAGCTGCTACTGTTTGAGCTCACTATCACTTATTCGGCGGTGCTAAATCTCAGCATCACCAGTTATATCCATAAATTCCAAATGGGATCGTTCATCACTCTTTTCTAAAACAAAAACTGTTTTACACACACACATTCTATAAAAAAATCCCGTTCAAATCTATGGAATAAACCTCAACCCTATGTGCTATACGAACTATATGGATTTTGATGCCTTTATAGTCTACGTAGGCATTTCGGATTAAAACCCGAGACTGGAGTCCAACTTTCCAATTTTCCAAACTTTTCTAATCTCCATATTTCCCAAACTCCCCACCTTTAATATTTGACGTATTCATGCATTAATATGCATATTATATTCGTGATTCTTATGTGAGTTTCATCTAACATATATTATCATTTCGTCATAGTGATCAATATCGCAATGACTGCATAAATCATATTTTCTATATATATTATCTCGGGCATATTCCTATGGGTGACCTCACTCTAACTTTTCCATGGTATGAGTTGAACGATTCCGATCTCCATTATATATCCACACACACACATTTCACGGAGAAATAAAGGAAAATAGCAACGCAAGCCCATGAGGGATCGAAAGGGCAGGATGGGTGCCTAACACCTTCCCATTCTGTAACTTAGCCCCTGAATCCTCCGAACTATTGGTTTCGTATGCATCATTTTGTCTTTGATGACGTCACTCGAGGCGACGACATTTTCTTTTGCCTGTTTTGATCAAAATAGACTGGCGACCCCATATCCTTACATTTATCCCACACCGACGATGGTCAGAGCGTTCCCCTCCCTTCTTTGATCCGGGACACCCACAAGTTCCATGAAGTTAATTATGGTAGTTAATCCCATTTATGACTCTCCAACTGTTGGGTGCTACCATAACATGGACTACGTCAAAATATTGGCCAAACTCAAGAAATAAATTGTTCAAAGGAAAAGTTATCCCACACTCTGCAATAAAAATTATGGGTAGCCAGTGCCCCTCATCTAAGGCAAGTACGTCCACTGGCCCAACCACTATCTCCAGTTTGGAATCTTTTTCCTTTCCTTAAATTCTTATAAAGAACCATCATTAACAATATAGACCATTTTGATGAAGTTACAAATAAATAGATAAAGAATAAAAGAGTTACGAATATGTCTAAAAGGTACAGAAAGCTGCTGAGGTAGCAAAGAAATCTTGTAAGCACTAAGGAAGATGGAGTTCGTTAACATATGAGGTAAGGAAAAAGGGGGGGGAACCCAATCCTTTTATAGGTACCTTATTTTACCTTGAGGTTTGAGAAGTGAAATGATTAACTGAACTAACAATTGAACTATCGATGGCAACACAAATCCCAAAAAGGTAATAACACTAGCATACCCTTCAGCGGTTCGCTATTTTTTAAATTATTTACAAAAATGTCACGGCCCTGTTACATCGGTAGAAACACTAAAAGTTAAGCAAGTCGCGGCCTATCTCCACCGTTTTTGGGTGCTGAGTAACTTTTTAGATTAAATACTCCATCCTTTCACTAAATCATCAAGTATGGAGCATTAAGGGCTTTTGTTATGGATTAAATTATTCATCCACGTGGACCAGCGATATAAAGACACATGTTCTCATTAACATCCCTCTTAAGCCTTCATATACACTTGGCTGTCTCGAGAGATTCTTGGTCGGCCAACCGACCGACAACACCAAGGAAGATTGACCATAAAGTAGAGGAAAAGACATTCACATGGGGCTACCAACAGTCATTATACACATGCACTCGAAGATTGATAGCCTCATTTATTATACATGGGTGTAAATGCTTGAATATATAAAGGCATTCCATCCCTTGGTTTCCCACCCATTTTAAATTCACTAACGTTAGCTCAAGGGACACAAGAGGGAGCACGAATAAGACTTCACCAAGTTCCATGCAACTACCTTGTAACAACCCCTTAACTAAAATACTATAATCGTGGATGTTTCATTAGTTGAACCACGTTAAACACCCTTGTTGTATTTCTTACTTTATATATATATATATATATATATATATATATATATATATATATATAATTATAAATTTGGTATTAGAAGGATAAGATTATATTTATATCAAATTTAGTCATCAATAATGATAAATTCTCAAGATTCGCATATCTAAAATAACTTCAGCCTAATTAATAAATGTATTCTCTTGTTGTAGAAGTTTTTATTTAGGGAATTTCTATTATAGTTTCTACACAAAAGACTTTGGATATAATATTAAGAACAATGAAAACTACAACTTGGCGGAGGAGATAATTGTTGTCAACGATATACAAGTACGCAAAACACCTAGTGTTGGCAAAATGAGAAGTCCATTAATGCTACAATAATGTTGTTGTGAACTTATAGGCTCTCGAATGTCACGAAGCTAGAATAAATAATCACTTATAATTTTTTTCTACATATATTTTAATATTTTCCAGGTAATTCATTCCCAACATTGGGATAGTAGAAACGTAAGAATAATATTGTGATATACATAATTGAATTTGTTGATTCTTGTCATAAGAAAAATAGCCCTTCCTTAAGTAGGTTCGAGAGTTAGTTGTACTATATTTAAAACTAAACTAAATGAATATCCAATTTTTCCATTATGTGTCAAATACATAAGTTATTTTTCCAATGCAATTAATGTACAATATGTGAACACAAATTAGTATTACACGTACCTAATTAAAACTTAGGTTGTGGTCTTCTATTTTCGGTGAACGTGATTTTCATTACACATTTTCATTAAATTTATTTGTATCTTAGTGGGAAAAATAATCTAGAAGTGAGATACACGTCTATAATAGTCATGGGTGTTTTGTATTGTATCAACCCCCCACCCACCAACTTAAATGGTAGCGATCCAACTAAACATTTTTATTCCAGTGGGGATAACTATGAGTATGATTTTCGTCGTGAAGTAGCCACGAGTAACAAATATAAATCCACAATAAAAAATTACGAAACAATAAATCTAAGAACATCAGGTATGGCCAATAAGAGGATCTTGAGGACTGGTTATTCTGAAAAAGTTAAAAAGATAAAAGAGTCAAAGAGAATCGATTAGTAATTTATGAGTTTATTTAGTCATAATATGGGGGGAGAAAAATCACTTAGAACTCATTGAATCTTGTCTAAATAGAAATTAATTTCACGTAATTATGTCTCATTTAAATAGGTTCCAACTTATTTCTCAATCGGTAATTAAGGGCCCATATGTCCTTCAATAAGCCAAAAGTGAATTGAGTAATATAACATATTTAAATACGTTCCAAGTGAATTTATTTCTCAATTTTTAATTAATGGGGCATACATAATTATATGAGCAATAAATAACTCATGTTACGAGACCTGTATGAATAGGTTCTAAGTGAATTTATTTCCAAATTTGTAATTAACAGCGCACATGTCCTTATACTATTCAAGAAGGGCTAGCATAATAATTAGTGTCAAATATTGTATTATATGACTCGATTTATGTGCATAATTGCAATCATGTACTCGCTAAAACTAAAATTTATACTTATTTAATGTGCAACGTTAAATAAATATGGTTAATATCTTATTGGAGTACTTATAGGGTTTTGGATGCTAATTGTGAAGTTTGGACGCAATCGTAGACATAAATGTTCACATATGGAGTTTTAGGGGTAAAATTCTGATTTCAAATAACCAAATTAGGACTTGGACTCTCACGAAATTTGTCGACCTCAATCCATGGAATGTTTAGGTTCAAATGATGCATCAATCCGCCTTGAAACAAAGAATTTATCACTGTTCAATGTTGGAACAGAAGAAAGATAAAAGTTTAATCCATGGGTTAACTCCAAAGTCAAACCCCATTAACTAGACAGTAATGAAATATTATCAACATTGAATTGAGAATCATGTTGGCTAACATGGTATGCAAATCCCAGATTGTATAAAGAAGTTAAGATTGTTTGTGACATTTTCGTAATTTATGATTCATAGTTCAAATTAAGGGTCAAATATTAATTCTACAAAATATTGTTTGGTACACTCTTTATGAGAGTGAAGGAGAAAGGAGGAGACTTGTGTTTTAGTCTCCACCCCTTCAACTTTTACAAAAAGAAAAGGAAAAACAAAAATGAAATAGAATAAAAGGAAAACTAAATATCATAAACCAACTGGGTGGGACCCTGCGCGTGGAGTCCAACGCGCCCCACGCTCACGCATCCCTCCTTTAGTCAATTATTTTACTTTGTTATTTATACTCTTCCCCCTTTTATTTCTTTTTTCTCCTTTATTCCTTTCTCCTCCTATTTATTTTTCTTCTTTTCTTTTGCAAAAGGATCCCTTTTTTATTCCTCAACCATGACTTTCCCATTGGGCTTTCCATTCCCATATTAAACAACCAATTACCATAAACCACCTTACACATAAAATTAATTAAATAAAAAAATATAGGTTACTTTAATAAAAAAAAAGGTTTGTCTTTCCCTCACAAATTAATGAAACTTTTTCCTTCTTTTCTCAACATCAGGCAACCATTTTAGAATTTAATATTTCTACCCTTATTATTTTGTGAACTACCAATTATGCCCTTAAGCTATTTCTATTCTCCTATAAAATAAGCATACGTTTTCACAATTTTTGCATCCAATTTGTGATACAATAAATTCCTAAATATCATTGTATCCTATTAGTTGTAACTCAATTTTTGAGAATTTAATAGAAGAATTTATGTCCCGTATGTGTTGTCATTCGATATTTTTGGGTTCTCCTGCGGGTAATTTATCGCGTTGTAGAGTTCGCAATTATAAAACGAGGACTTTGATCCCACTCTTTGTAATTTCCTTCATTCAAGACTACATGATTATAATATATGGATTGCAGAAGATTTTCAACCGTTCATTATATCTTACTCTTTAGTGTAATTATCGTTCCTTCAAGTAAGTCTTAAATATCGTTTTAATAATTGTTACAAGCATGAATTCTCATTATATGTGTTTTTCAATTGAAATTATCAACGTTAGATATGTGTAGTTGCGGTTTATGAACCCAAGGATAATTAGAATTTTGTTATGAAATGAGTTATGTTTTAAGATGTAAACTATTAAAATAAGTTGAAAATAATACACGATGATTTTATAATAAGTGTCACGCACTAGTTATCATTATCCACTTATACATTTCAACATAGTTTCGTAAAGTTTAGCAAAGTTTTTTATCCTTTCCATAACGAATGGTCTTACATACTTTATAGTTCATTTCATACATAAATCTTAAGATTAAAGTTTTTAACAATTGCAATTCAAAGTAGAGGATTAATCTTCAGCCTTTGTTTTTCTAGAAAAAAACTTCCTTCTTAACTTTGTTAATATTTTCATAAAACTTCTAAAATTCCAATTTTGTCCACTTTTCTGAAATTAATCAAAAATAAAAAATCAAAACAAATCAATTTTTCTTATTTCTTTTAGCAATTTACTTAAGAACTCGACTATTACTAATCACACCCAATCATATTGATTCCAACTAGATACGATATCCAACTTATGACTACACTTGTAATCTTTAAATTGTGGAAATTCATAAAGTTATTTTGCAAGATGACTTGATGATATTACTTCTCGTCATAAATTTTGTTAATATTGATCGTTTTATATTTTACAAAACAACAAAAATTGCTTATTAAAATGGCATCGTTGTAGGGGATTGCAAAAGAGTATAACTAAAACTAATTTAATTTGAAATTTATTTTACTTTTTAGTTATTATTAATAGTCTTGTATTATTAAAATAATGATCTTGTTTTCATAAACGGAGTTGATTGACCAATGGGAAACAAACAAAGATTGAATTCTGGAAAATAATTTATTGATTTAGACTTTGCCTCGTCCAATACTAGTCAATCCCGATTTTTGCAACCATCATCATCATCCAATTACCCATTCACCCTCCCTATATCTCCCACGCACACATCGTTGTTTGAACCATTATCCATACAATTTTATGTCCAATCATCGAATACACTACCCTATTTACAACCCCGATATAACACAATAGGCGATTTCCAAAGTAAACACGACGTGAATACACCAAAAACTTTGAGATATTATATCCATCGAGATACGATTATGCCTCCATGCCCTTATAACGTCAAGACATTCCCTTTATGTAACGACATGATTTTCCTTTTTTCAACTTTTCTTGGAATGGAAAATGAAACGTCTTATAGTCAGACAAGTAATTTCAAGAAAATGTGTAACACTTTCTCACACCAAAATTGTTATCAAGAACTTATAAGATTTACATTGTTCTCCTTCTCTGTTAAGGATAAGGATAAAGAATGGTTGACAACATTGCCTTCTAATTCAATTGTCAGATGGCATTAACTTCAAGATTTATTAGTTAAAGAATTCTTTTGTATTAATAGGATGAACACTTTATGAAATAAATCCCGAATTTCATGGAAATAGAAGGCAAAACATTTGAATAATATTCGAAATAATTCAAAATCCAATTACACCTATATCCGCACCATGGATATGATAAAATGAGATAAATTTCTATTTTTCATGGTGCTCTTAACCCAATGACAAAGCAATTGGTTGGGACAATGTGTCAGGATAGTTTTCTTACCTTGAGTCTGGATCAAGTCTAAGCCCATCTTAAGTTTGTGGCTATAACCTCCCAAAGTTGGGGGGTGTCCACCTATATGATCACACTCAAAAATCAAGTGTTGGTGCATTTGGGAAAAAATAAAGGGTATACCTCATAAAAGTACAAGATGGCATATATAAAAAATATTTCACTACCATGTGGAGACATTAAAGCTATGCAAGTGAGACAAGGGAACCCTCCAAGGCCCCTATAATAGAAGAAGCTTAAGATGTTTAACAGTTAGTGGATACCCTACCGATGAGTGACCCTTACTCCTCAGTATCACGGGGTCATTATTGAACATCCTACACTAATAACCTCTATGGTGATAGAAAAAACCCTCATTAAAATCCAAATGGGAAAACGTCAAATCATCCATTTTCATGGAGGAATACATATACTATTAGATTTCCATGGACGAGTATCTAACCATTGAATCCCCCAACCTTGTTGTAGATTAAATTATTCAAACCACGTGGATCGATAAGATAGAGATTTATGTCAATACAAATATCCACCTCATATGTTATTTATACTTGATCGACCAAATAATAATGTGGCTGACACGCCATCCGACCATCCGAAGAATGTGAATTATTAGGAAGGGGAGAAGTCATCTCCCCGGGGGAAACCAATAGTCATTCTACACATTCCTAAGAGGATCAATAGTCATATTTGTTATACTTGGATGTAAACTCCTGAATATGTAAAGACATTCCTTCCCTAGGGTTTCGTACCACTATAAATACAGCATTCCCCTTAGCTTAAGGAGTAAGACAATTGCGCACTTACAATAGGACATAAATTTCTATGTTAATACCCCCAACAGTAATATTATAACCATGGATGTAATCTTTCTCCTAGTTTAACCATGTTAAAAAACCTTTTGTGTCATGTCTATTTTATTTCCGTTACTAACCTATTTTATCTTTGATTATAGAATTGGTAATTTATAGCTAAGAAAAATTATATACCAATTTTAGACATCAACGGAATAGGGATATATGTAGGAACAACTGCTTGTCATCATTTTCTACCAGTTTAATTCATTTGTTCGACTTCGAAGCTTTATTGAAAGATGACATACATTCCTGAGAGTAGCCTTACAGCATCAGGCAACCCTATCAATCCTTCGGCTCCATCTAGTTTAGCAGAGCTTCAAGGAACTGATTAGTATTGCCAAAGGACAAGAAATAATGCAACAGATTGTGAAAAGTTTGTCTCCAATAATACAAGCTAAATTCAATGTTGCACCATCCCAAAGGGAGATGCCTCCTCATCCTCCTATAAACGAAAGAAGTAGTTATTATGATGGTCTTAGTGACCTAAAATTTATTCCTCAATTAGGTCTAGTGACTATTACGATGGTCAGTCTTTTAATACTGAACGGTCGAGTATCTTGGAAAGGTTGAGTGAGGTCTATGCACTTGATTGTCTTGGTCCTTGAATAACTAGAGGTCATTATGTGGAACAAGAAAAAGCACATGATCATCATACCGAATGCTGAGAAGGATCAGCCTACCGAGAAGGTCTAGTGGAAGCATCTGAGAATCAACATGTGCCGAGAAGACTTCCCAAGAAGAGAACTAATCGCAAACACGTGTCAAAGTTAATAAAGATGTATCACATCACTCAAAACCTGAAGATCATTCCTCGAAATAATCAATACAAAGGTTGGAAGATCGTCTAGGAGAGATGGCCAAGACAAAAAACCCTTTTCAAAGGAGCTTTGTGAAAGGATCTCCTTTCATTCTAGCTATTGTGGATTTCCCCACACCTTCCAAATTCAAACCATTAGTGGTAACCCCTAAATATGATGGTAAGACTGATCGTTCCATACATATAGATCAATATCAAGCTGTTACTGACATCTATTATGTTCCTGATGAAATGTGCTGCCGAGCTTTCTCAAGTACTATCACTGGATCAGTCTATATATGGTATAACAATTTACCCCGAAGATAAATTGATACTTTCCTCCAACTTGCTGAGTTATTCATTAGAAGCTTCTATTTTAGAGAAAATACAATCAAGAGAGTGGCTCATCTACTTAGTGTTCATCAGTGACCAGTAGAAACTACTTAATAATATATCACTTACTTCAATAATGAAAAGTTAGAAGTAGTGGATTATGAAAGAAAAATAGTCATCACAGTTCTAATGAGTGCGTCACTTCCACAGAATTTATACTATGCACTGGCAAAAGAACTTCTAAAGATCATGACTGAACTGATGGTAAAGGCTGGGAAAATCATAAACACCGAGGAGGCTCTTACTATCAAGAAAAATCCTAGGATAAAATTTAATGCTCGCAAGAATTCAAATAAGAAGCAACAGATAGATAAGACGATTAAAAACCCAAGAAGTATGAGGAATACACTCCTCTTACCATTAATGTTCATCATATTTTGGAAGCAATTATAGGCAGCAGAGATCTGAATGGCATGGAAAGCTAAAATCACCACCCAACTGGAGAGACAAATCCAAGTACCGCTATTTCCACAAAGATCATGGGCATACCACTGACATTTGCATTGCCTTAAAGAATGAAATTGAATTTCTCATCTATCGAGGAAAACTGACCAAGTTTGTTGATCGATCAGAGGGTCGGGATAATAGAATAGAATCAGAATCTCCTTGCGAAGGCAAACATGACAAGAAAAGGAATCGAGATAAGGACTCTAAAGATGATCCAGAATTACCAAAGAAACCCCGAAAGCCGGAACTAGTGGTAAGAATGATATAATTTTGTTATCATTTTATTGCAAGAGTGGATACTAGAGGTGGTGATTGATGAGTCGAAAATCGTTGTTATCGGTTTTCGGCCAACATACAAAAAAAAACTAAACTCTAACTACACTTGCAAGGCAGGTACAACGGTAAGTCGGGTATCGTAAGAGATCCATAGGGAGTGATTGAATTTTAGATTTTAAATGTTTTGCTACTTCAAAAATAAAAGTGTAAAAGGTGATAGGGGGTTATAAATAAAATAAAGAAAAAGAGAAGTTATTACACTATGAAAAAGTAAAGCGAGGATAGGGTCGCATTCGTACGCTAAAAAGCTATTTAACCGAGCATTTTAATTATGCATAAACATCATGCAAGAAGGAATTTAACCCAAAGTATCGTGATAAAACATTTAATAAAAAATGGTCACATACGGATTAAATTCGGATTGTCGCTTTAAATACTAACGTTGTGTGACAAAGAAAGTTAAATGCTTAACAATCCACTTTTGATACGCGAGGTTTCAATTAAACGCAATTTTACCCAAAAATAAACTTTTGGAGCTCGACGCCCGTTAATGGTGAAACACAACCCCGACCCTATTTATCTAAGGGCGCGACATAAATAAAACTAATTTGACATTAAGAAAGCAATAAATAAATGACATATAAGTTAATCTAGGCAAGGAAATTAAATGACAATAATGGAAATAAAGATAGAACAATTAAAGAGATAATGAATAGGAAAATAAAAGATTACAAAGTGGGTAAAACCCAAAGAAAATGGGAGTAGGTCCAAAACTCCCTTACAAACCCTAAAAATATTGCATATAATGAGATATTTTCAAAAGAAACAAAATGTTATCTTATATAGTAAGTTGTAAATAAAAATAGAAAAGAAAAGGAAAAAGAAAATGCAGAAGAAAATTTGGACAAAACTAAAGGATCGATCAATCGACCCAAATCGTCGATCGATCCATCCATCAGGTATGAGCCAACTACATTCTCCCCTGTTTTGGTTGGTTTGTTGATCTCTTCCGCAAAAAGTCTCATAACTTCTTCATTAGGGATCGGATTCATGCATCGTTTATGGCCACAAGAAGCTTTATCAAAGGGCTACAACTTCGGTGAAGATGTTGGGCCATTTTCCCAAGCTGTGAAATGACTGAATTGCCCTTGCGCGTGCGAATTTGTACGAAACTTCTCCAAAATGCGTCCAAACTCCATACTAAGTACCTAAATACCTACAAAATCTCAATTAACCTCTGCAAAGCATGTTAACATATAAAACGGAGGTTTTCTAGTTAACGAGCATAAATATATGGATTAAGATACCCGAGGGGGCTAATAAGGTGTAGGTTATCGGGTGAAATACGCAATATTTGCGTCGTATTAACCCCCCCCCCCCCCCCCCAACTTACACATTGCTTGTATATAGCAATAAAATAGGAAACAACAAGAACTACAAGTGAACCAAAGACAAGAGATAGTACAAAATGGGATAAAATCCACTTTCATGGGCGAACGATTGCATTTATCATATGCAATAAGCCGTTAAACCCCTTGGTTACCCTAGTGGACGAGTGCCATCTCGTGAGGGTTTTCAGGGATGAAACCCACAGACATCATATAGTTTCCTCAAAATATGCCTAATAAACATGCGACAAACTGAATAACAATGAACAAGATTTCAACATGTAATTAGCATAATGAACGAATTCCAACAAAAGTCCGTCGTTATTATCATTATAGAACGAACCTCATAGAATTGAAACCTTAAAAGGGGGAGGGGGGAGAGCACATGGAAAATATGATTTGGAAAAAACTTAAATAAATTGGATAAACATAAAGCATGCATATATGTCAATCCTCACCGGGCATTACACTCAACAAATGAAATCACTATGAAAGGGAAGGTAATACATGGGACATGCGGGCATAAAGAATTAATGTAAATGGAAACTAGGTCGCGCACATGTCACGAATGAAGAACGCTATATAGCAAATAAAGACTATAATCTCAATGAAAGATACCGATCATTAAAGGAGGCGAAATGTATTTTCACAGATTATCAAAACTATTTAAACTTTTAAATTAAATTCACGCTAAGATCACATAGGATTTTATAGGGTTGTAATGTATACTAGGCTATAGTACGAAATGAAGGATATGTATGTACGTATTCAAAGTGTTCGAAATGAAAACTTAGAATAATGGGAAGAGTGCGGGAAATAACGAAAATGGAAAACAAGTTTCATAATCAAGAATTAAATATAACAATTGGAGAGCAACAAGGATTATTGAACTATATACAACATACATAACTTTCTCTTTATTTTCTTTTTTTCTTTTCTTCTTTTTCTTTTCTTTTTCACTACTTTTTTTTCTTTTCTCACTATTTTCATGCTTAAATTTCAACCACACTACACAAAATCATTCAATTACAAGCAACATTCCAAACAAAGGTATGTAAGGTAGTATGTATGATATATAACTCCAATTTAGAGTTGGTTATTGGATTTTGGATTATGAAACGATAGGCTATATTTAGGCTCAAAGGCATTGACTAGGGAAACATTTAAGGTGAGGTTAAGGATAATATGGCTAATATAACAAAGATGGCCTATGATCATTTCATAAAGTTTACACAATTCTCGAGTCAAAATAATATATGAAAATCATGCTCAAGTAACACATTTCATGATATAAACTCAAATAATTAATGATCAATGAAAGAATAGAGAGATTACCGACGAATTCAACATTTTCAAAGAGAAAATAATAGTGTATACACTCACAAACGTTGAAAGGTACAAAGCTTACTCGGTGTAAGTATATACAATGAAACAAAAGATTACCGAGTTATAAAAATCTTAAACCAAATCAATATAACAAGAAAATTGCATGTGCTCATGGGATAAAGTTTAATTCATGAAGTTATTCATAATATCAATGATTTGAGGACTAAAGTCTAATGACTTTTAAAATCGAGAACAAGCATCATTGAATTGTCTATTGGATCGGGAAATTATTGAAATTTATCATCGAAAACAAAGGCAAAATGCCCAACAAAGGAGAAAAAAGAAAAAAACTAATTTTGAAAATTTTCAATTTTTCTAAGAAAGCATGCTTTGTAACTAACATGTGATCGAATCCATGGACTAAAAATGAAATTGATAGAATATCCTACACCCCCTAACTTAAATGTTACATTGTCCTCAATGCGCATTAAGAACACAACATAAAGATATGAAAAGAATGATATTACCCAAAATCAGAGATGGTTTAGGGTTTATGTATGGGGTTTTGGTGAAGGTTAGGACTACTATGGATGAGGGTTGAAGGTGAAATCCCATCAAAACTTCATTCTAGAAGCCAAACGAACTAGTTCGATCCATCCAGCAGATTGGTTCAGTTTTGTTTGCTTGCCACCTTTGTCTTGTTTTTTTAGACTGTTTGAGGATTGGGCATGGGATCTTGGGTCCATGTATGAATTTAGGCTTCTGGGAATTCCGAGAGAGGGTTAGGAAGCATCGTAGGCTAACCAGGGGTGGATTTCGTGTAAGAAAAATACGTGAATAAGTGAGTGAACGCACACGAGTGAAAATGGGAAATCGAGCTAGGATCTGGGGAAGGTTAGGCTACTGCTTGGTTAGATTAGCATGTTAGCCACAAGTATATAATCAGTGAGTTCAACTATAAGTAAGGGGATACTTAGTTCAATTGGGAAGTCGAGTTAGACTTTAAGATTTAGTAGGCTAGTGCTATGAGAGATATTGTGTGCGTTAGCTGACTTTATATACGTATAGAGTGTGACTAGTATATATATGTCTATGGTGATTGAGTTTTTGTGAACATACTGTAACAACCCTCGATTCTGGGAGGCTCATTTTATACTAATTTTACCGCATAAGGTAATTATATAAAATGTGGGGACTGGAGTAAATATTAATTTAATGAATTGAAAGTTAATATTTACTAGATTGATGCATATTTACTGCATGTGAAAGTAAATAACATCAGGTTGCATGTCTGTAGTGTCATGTATTTTATATGGCCTTATAGTTTAAATGATTTTCGGAACTCGAAATAATTTATACAATTCCGGATGCCAGTTTAGAGGGTGTAGTTAGTCTCGGAAGGTGCGAGACAGTCAAAATAGGTGCCATATTGTATTTTTGTGTTTCGGGCACTTTTACCTGGTTTTAGCTTATATGCGTATTTGCGAGTCATTTTAATGTGGTATTAACCATTTAAGTTGGGAGAATTATGTTAAGCCCCGATTTTTGGTCTTGCCTCTTATTTCATTCCCTCATTTTATGTCTTAAAACATAGAGAGAAAGGGTGAGAAAGAGAGAAGAAGAGAAATGGAGAAATGAAGATTGAAGATGGATTGATGCTCCTACTCAAAGAAATCTGATATTCCCTACATCAAGGCAAGTTTTCTACTTGCTAATATATGATTTAAGTTGAATAATTTGTATGATATTTATGTAAATTCATTTGGAGATCAAAAATGGAATTTATGGAATTTAAGCCCTAATCTTAGTTTTGATGATGAAATTGTGGACTAAAATGGTTTTAAATCATGTAGGATACACTTTGGGTAGATAAATATTGTTGGTTGTGTGTAAGATGGAAGAGATTTGGGGTTTGGAGAAATTAGGGTTCATAACCCTCCGTAGCCATTTTTGGCAATTTGCAGGTCCGAATCGATTCGGCCCTTTGGGTGAATCGATTCGCTGAGGGGAAATTGGCAGGTCTGCATAACCCGAATCGATTCGGGGTTAAGGCCGAATCGATTCTGTCAATTGCAGAAGGTTGGTTTAGTTGTCCGAACCGATTCGCTTTTTGGGGCGAATCGATTCGCTAGGGCGAATCGATTCGGCCCTTGGGCGAATCGATTCGTTTTCCTGCTGTTTTTGAGTTAACTTTTATAACTCAATTTTAATCCTTTTTTTTTTATATAGGGACTAGGAACCTTCTTGAATGAAGTAAACTTAGAGTCCTAGAGTGTGAGATGAGTTAGATGTCTACCCTACATTAGGAATGGGTTATGTGGGGATTTTTCCGGGGTTAGGCCTATTAATGATAAGGCATTCTTTTCTTCTAGTTAATTATTATAAAACTAGGAGATGTAGTGTTATGTTCGGGAGACCTTAGGAGCTTAATTAAGCTATACGAGTTTTGATGGTTTATATTACCACCCCAAAAGAATGTTGGGAGACTTTAAAAGTTCGATTGAACTATGTTAACCTTGGTGGTTCATAATAACGCCATAAAGGTGAGTTTGGAGAATAAATTGAAAGTCATTTCATTCCTTCGGAAGATGATAACCTTGGGGTTCTAAAATAACCTCCTAGAATGCTTGGAGATAATGAAGAGTTTATTTACTCCTTTGAGGTTGTAGTGTTGATATAAGTTATCGTATGGCTCCGGATTATAAGCTCTATCTAGTAGTAGAAGTAAAACAGTAATGGTTTCGAATAATAAAAAATGAAACATATAGATGGATATGGTATTGATAGTAGTAAATGATAATTTACTCAATAATGGAACCGGTAAATAATGATTTACTTGATTTTGAAATAATAAAATAAAATGGATGTTACACACCTCTCTAAATACCATCTTAAGGGAAGTCCGCACGATAGGTGAAGCCCCCTGGCTAATGAATGCAGGGTGGATATAGTCCTAGGCCATGGGAGCGCTTATGGTTGTATATTATTTCTGCGGGGGTAGGGAGATTCCGGGTGTGGTCTTGGCTACCACGCAGGCTCATGGCCGCTTCCCGACGTTTGCGATAGGATCCCAGGGTGTCTTATGATAGGCCCTGGAAGATGATGGTTATTTAGGGGCGCTCTCAGTGGGGAAATCCGGACGGGCGGTTTTAGAGTACGTTATATATATATAGTATAACAGTTCATAATCAAGTGGGACTTGATGTATTTTGATATGCCATATAGAGCATGATGGAGTTCCACATAGAGCACATATAAATGCCACAAAGAGCATTTGGAAATGATTATTTTCCTGATAAGGAAAGGATTTTTACAAAAGGTAAAATTGAGATAAAATCTCCTTAAAGAGTAAAAGATTGTGATTATATATATACTTCCTGCTAAGGAAAAGATATATAAAATAATTGGCACATTTGGTGAAGTCTTTAGTTTAATGCTTCTTATTTTTGTTCCCGCTTAGCTTATGTTTTAAATTGCATAGGTTGCTTCTTATTTCTCTTTCTTCACGATTTATCATGCATAACTGTCATACTCTTTATTCATCCGGTAATCATATAGAACCGGGCCCTGACCGGTTACATTTTCCTGTTGCATATCCTTCTTGTCTCTGCTCAGGTACTCCGCCGCAAGGATGCCTGATTTAAATTCCTACTCCGATGTTTTCGACGAGCCGTGATTCATTGCGGGTATTACGGGATACATTTGGTATAGACGCCATCATTTTCATTCTAGTTAAGATCAAGTCTGTTATTCGGGCGAGAGGCCCAAGCTTTTGTAAATGTCTAATGTAATGAAATAAGTAACTTATTGTACTTGTGTATTATTGGTGTATCAGTTTAAGTGACCGGTTACATATTCGGTCTCTTTATCGTATTTTTGTTGTAATATTTATATATATGTCTTGGGGTTTCCCTTATCTTTCAGGAATCGGGTTGTTTGTTTTCATTTATTTACTTTCAAATCAAAATTTTGGCAACCCGTTTTCTGAAATATTGGGTGGTTATCCTGGATACTCTATATTTCGTTATGATGCTGAGAATGATTCCATCCATGATTCTGTTATATTGGAGTATTGGGTTGGCCACCCCTTATTTTGGTGAGCGGGTTGTCACACATACCTACTCTAATATGCTATCATTGGAGGTTACGAATAGTGTGCAGTCCACCCTGGCATTGACTAGTAAGTTTTGGATTGTTTCCCCAAGGTCATAGTACTGCTGCATGGCCACTATCCGTATATAAGGATAGATATTAGTTTTGAGTCTTGCTGGGTGTGATGTGGTGGAGTTACGACCCGTGGATGTATGTTTATGATCACCTCCATTATTGTTTAAGTTTTGGGATCGATGTGAGATTCCATCCCGGTGGCACAAGACTAGTACGTGATGTACACGGTGTCTGATAGTATACTAGGGATGCATTAGGAAGGTCCCGCTCAGAGGATGCTAGTTATATACATATAAAGAGTGATATATGTATATTTGGTTAATTGTTTGTGTGAATATCAAATTAAAACTAGTGTATAGTTATGTTGCCTGTGTAGCGAGATGAATACGATTGAGAAACCCCATGTTATAGCTTATGTGTTAGCTACATGATAAATAAATTAAAGTATCATATGAGTAGTAGGGATGACCTAGAAGTTAGCGGATTATAGTATGTTAAGAATAATTAAATAGTTAGGCAAGGTAGCATAACTAGGCGATTAAAATAAATGCGTTATGTGCGCATTGTAACTGAAGGGTGAAGATAATCTCATGTGAGTCGACACCAGATGAATATGGATAATTCCTACTACTTTATTATTATTGCATTTAAATACTTACAACAATTTTTCAAATGTTTTGGGCACTGACGTGTATCAAAAATATTTTCAAAACCTTTTAGGTTCTCAGCCACAAGTTTTTCAGGATAACCATTCCATGCCAGTCAGAGGATGCTGCAGCAGCCGTGGACGACTGGAGGACTTGACTAGATGCTTTCCTCATTTCTATCTAGACAAGTTTCCAGTTTAGTATTTGTCTTTAAGCATGTTGCCCACAGTTGGACAGTTTATTATTAGACATTATTTATACTATTTCGGTTGAGCATTTGGATTATTGTATTCTGGATACTGAGAGTTTATTCGGTTGATTTATTTATGCTATCAATACTCTTTATGTTCAGTCACTGAGGATTTTTATATTTATATTATTTAATAGTTTTATGTATACATGTTAATAAGATTTAAAATTGACACCAGATTTAATAGGTTATTAGTTACATCAATTGGTTTTCGACAGCGATGCTAAGAATGAAATCAAATATGATTCCCGTTTAACATCCTGATCAATTGGTATTAGACTAGCCGGGTCTACACTTATGTACGCTCTATTACATGTGTCAAGAAATATGAAGCCCTATTTTTAAGTTTGGTAGTTGTAAACACCACATTCTAGCCCCCCCCCCCCCCCCCCTGTTTAACATCCTGATTAATCAGTATTTTGCATGCTTTGGGAAAAATAGATTGGACACTCTATCTCTTTGTGTTGCCCCCATTTGATGACGACCATTTTCATTTCCGAGGCTAGAAAGCGAAGATGTCGACTCGAGTGGCGAAAAGAGGACCTCCATATCCTCGAATCCCCACATGTGAAAGGCTAAAAAATGGAAGAGAGAGGGGGAGGGGATCTTTTTTCCTTCGTTCTTCCTCTCCATCATGCCGACTTCAAGGGATTGAGCCTTGACGGAGGAATCCGACTCGGATGGCAACAATGGAGACTCCGCTGGGGACAATTCCAGAGAACTAGACTTTATTTCCAAATGGGTGTTACACATATGTATCCACCCGTATGTTCCCTTAACTCCTTTACTTACTTCTTGTATATTTCACCCCATGCTTATCTCTCCTCATGTATATATCACTATTCATTTTTTTCTAAGAAATCATTATCTCAGGCATTAATGCAAGGATCAATAAGATCAGTAACTATATACATGATTGGATTCTGATATGAAGATGTATAGAGATCTTTGTAAAAATATGCAACATGAGACTCGATATCCCCTTTATCAAACAAAACATTATTTTTATGTAATGTAAATAATTTTGGATTTTAATGGTAAGTAAAGAGTAAAATAAATATCACAAATAAATTAAAGGCAACATAAATTAAAAGATTTTTATTAGGGAGATGCCTAGCATCTTATTACATAACCGAGTCTGAAATAAACAAAAATACATAATTATTTGTACATGACACATATAAGGCAAAACTGGTAGAAAACATTTGGGAATCATAAGAGCTGATAAGTTATGGTGCAGATATTCTAACGGGAACTACCATATTTGTCTCCTACCACCCATACGTACGTAATCAAAAATATTTTTTGAGGTAATATAGAATAAAAGTCCAAATGTGCGGGAGGTATCTCATCTTCTTCGGGTTCGTCGTCCATCTGAAAGGAAAACAATTAAGCATACATGCCAAGTAGATAATTTTTATTTTCGTACAAGGTACGGGAGAAAAATTATTATTAAAGAGTATTTGGATTTAATATCAAAATCATAAACATTTGGAGGCAACTGAAATATCATAGAACTGTCAGGGTTATAACCCATACATTATCGGTTATGGGGGCTTCAATTGCGTAAACATACAATTACAATATCGTCCAAAGTATAATATATACTTGGATAGGCAATCCCAAAATAATTAGGGAGTAATAATCATAATAAAGGCTTATCATAGTTAGCTATAGTGGCACTCATACCTATGTAGCTAACAAAAACTAGGCACTCATCATCGGAGTCCTACATGCCAATTAGAACTACCGTGGTATACCGGGATCTAATCCCTAAATCATAAGGTATGCTACTAGGGGTTTCACCGATAATGGTCATAAATTGCAGGGTAATATGTCAGTGTTGTAGTACGTTGAAGGGCTATCCAACAATTAAGGTTAAACGAAAGAGTACAACGGCTCTTACTAAAGTTGTAAGTTGTAAGGGTTTATTGGTTTTAGGGATAACTGAAATATCGAGAGAAATAATATACGGAATAAACATGAACTACACAAATGAGTTCGTATTTAAAATATGAGTTCAACATTATCACAGAGTTATATAACAATCAGTAATTTTTAAAGATATAAGCTTAATTTGTTTAATACTGGAATTAAAATCACGTACTTCGAATTTTTAAATTTCGAGTTTGTGCATTTATTTCACTGGGGTTGAATGGATAGTCTGAAATCATGAAGAGCGTAAGTAGGTTATATAGGCCCCAAAAGAATGATTATAGAATGTAGTAGGATACTAACTTGTATGTAGTTTCAATGTAAAGATAACTTAAAGGGTATAATGTATAATTTTGAAAAGTTTGTAGAATAATTTTTCTTATTATTTCAAGTCAGAGTTGGATTTAATAACAAGATATGAAATAACTTTATTTGAACTAAGGAATTTATAGAAAATGTTTGGGGGTGTTTTGAAATACTTGGAAAAATGGTCAGGGGATTATGTGTAAAATTGAAACACAATTTTAAACTTTAAAACTAGTTTTCTCGAGAAAATGCTTTTTTCTAGGATCCAAACAAGGCGATGTGATATACCATTTTGTTTAGAATTGAAAAATATTTTTTTTTTGGAAAAAAAACATATATTTATGATTTAAGGCGCGTCCTAACGCGCTCAGTCAAATAATTCACTCGCCCTCATCTAACCCACTTATCTTTAACTTTCGAACGTTTGACTTTAGGGTTTTAAAACTTCAACCTTAAATTTGAGACATTTTAGGAATCCATTTAAGTTTCTTCCTGAATCAAAATTGCATAATTTTTGGATAGGAATTCAATCGTATTGGTTTTAAGAATTTTGGTTGGCTAAATTGAGCTATTGAGTTTCTGTAAAAATTGCAAAAATTTGACTAAACCTAAGTGACTGGAAGCTATGATTCTTCTTCTGGCATTATAGTGGTTTTGTTCTATGTTAAAAATGTAGCAAAACAAGCCTAGTTGGAGGGATTTTGGTTGAGTAAAACTCTTAAATTTGTTTTCTAAAAATTTCAGGCCTCAAAACTTCAAGCTTAAATTTGAGGCATTAAAACCTATTCTTGGTTGAATTAAATCTTTCACCTAGGTTCCTGAGAACCTAAGCTTAACTTACCTCACTTGGAAATTGTTTCATAGTCAAGGAAGTAGAATCCACCATTAAAGCTCAAGCTTTAATGGTTTTTTCTTGTTTTTAATCTATTTCAGTGCATACACATGTTAACTAACAGATGTAAAAGCATAAATCCATTTTATATTCAAGCAGAAACATAACCAAATTGAAGAAAGAATCATTCAAGCATAAACTAACAGAAATGGAAAAACTCTCAATTTTTTACATTAGAAAAGCTCTCAGTTGGGATGAGTTTTTACTAAGGTGAGGGAGGATATTTATAGGGTTCGTAGGGATGAGTTAATTAGTGGTTTTGGAGGTGGAGATAGGGCTGAAATAGTACAACTTTCACCAAGGCTTTTGTGTATGATATATGGGTACCATGGCTATCCCGCATGGTACAACCCATCCTCGTAGTCCAGCTAGTGTCATGTCATCAGGGGAAAAGGGTGACTAAGTTTAGATTTTAGTTTGGGTCCCTGGATAGTTTTTGTATAGGTTTTAGGGCTTTTACATAATGTATGAAAGTTTAGGGGCGTATGTGCAATTTATTCAAACCTAATGGATTGGTTCTTGATATTTCTACAAAATATAAGTCATTTGATTAAATTTTAAGTGAAATTTGGGGTTCAATTGGTATAGGAGAGTGTAAGTTAATCTAATTTTTCCTTTAGGGGCATTTTGATAATTTGGTAAAAGTCTAGATTTTATTTGGATTTTTTTTATCTATTATATGGACGAAAGTCATATTTAAAGTATATTTAGAGTGGGTTGTTACATTCTTCCCACAAAAAAAAATTATCCTCGAAATTACCTGGAAAAAGCGCGCGGTTTTGTTGTCTCATAGAGTCTTCCATTTCCCACGTTGCTTCTTCAGTTCCGTGGTGTCTCCAAAGAACTTTGACTAGTGGAATAGTTTTATGTCGAAGAACTTTTTCTTGTCGATCAAGAATCTGAGTAGGGATTTCTTTAAATTTGTGGTTGGATTCAATTGTCGTATCTTTCCAAGTAATGATGTGATTTGGGTTAGAGATGTATCTTCGCAACTGCGAAACATTAAACATGTCATGAAGATTGGATAGTTCGGGAGATAATTCGAAATGATATGCTACTGGTCCAATACGTTCGATGATTATAAATGGACCAATATAGAGAGATGCTAATTTTCCTCATTTTTCAAATCGCCTAAGAGGGCTTCGTAAGGAGTGGTCTGAATGTTGGTCTGATAACTATTATTGTAGTGACAATTTGTTCAAGGCAAGATGATTATTTCATGAATAGAGAAATTCTAATGTGCATGATCATAACATATCTTCCAGAGTTTGAATCACTTGTTCAGATTGTTTGTCGGTTTGAGGATGAAAATTAGTGCTTACGTAAAGTTTTGTTCCTCGGGAGTTTTGTAAAGCTTGCTAAAATCCTTTGATAAATCTGGGGTCTCGATCACACACAATAGAAATAGGTATTCCATTAATTCTAACAATTTCCTTGATGTAGAGTTCACTTAGTCATTAGAAGGAATCAGTGGACCTGATTGGTAGAAAATGGGCTGATTTTGTAAGACGTTCAATGACAACCCATATCATATTGTATCCTTGAGAAGTTTAGGGAAATCCACTGACAAAGTCCATGGTCATATGATCCCATTTCCATTCCGGGATAGGGAGTGGTTGGAGTAAACTGCAGGGGTATAAAATATATGTCTATTCGGGGTATAAAATATGCACTTTTTGGTACTTATCAATGTTCATGTTCAATCTTCACTTGTTGGAGGGTTAGACACTTTTCTATGAAGTGTACAATATCTTTCTTCATACTGGGACACCAATAATGTTGTTTGAGGGTTTGATATATCTTGGTGCTTTCAGGGTGAATCATGAATTCAGAATGGTGAGCTGCAGGATTTTTTTCTCGTTGTGAGGTGATGAAAGGAACACATACTCTATTTTTGAATTTTAATCCTTTCTTGGGGTCCAAAGTCCAATATTTTTAGGGGAGTTTATTTCAAAGTTAATTCTTTTGGGAACACAAAAATTCATCTTGGTCTTGGAGCTCAATGATTTTCTTATGTAGAATTAGGTGAGAGATAATGTTTCGTAAAATAACTTAAGTCTTAGAGGATTCTCGTTTTAAATTGTAATCTCTAATGGTGTAAGAACAATTTTATAGGATTGTTCATAGTATAATTTTAGGTTAGTTTGGCGTATACATTTACAAGTCATCACACATTGTCAAGATGAACCGAACACAAGCATCTCCAAAGTTTGAAGACTTCCCTACATCCCAAATGGTATAAAATAATTTAGAGTTTTTATTTAATTCATAGAATTATATTTGGGATGTTTAAGTTTTTTCAAAAACCATAAACAGGGTTTTTTACACTTTTAAAAAATATTTTCTAAGTGTTGAGGCGTCCTTTTTTTGGCAAAATAATTTTTCCAAGACCTGTAGGCGGAGTTTTAAGAAGTAAAAGTGTTTCGCTCTATTGATCAAATGACATTGCAATTTCATTCAAACGACATTGATATGTCATGCGAAGTAACTTCAAATGACAGTAGTATGTCACGCAAAGTCTAGTTCAAGCGAGATAGATATCTCCTTCGAACTAGGTCATATGTCATTCGAACGACATATCAACTTCATTCAAACGAGATTGAGATATCGTTTGAACAACAAGGCCGCCTCAAAAGTTTTTATAAATGCCTGTTTCATGAATAATTTTATTTAAGACTTTTGATGAAAATGCTATTCCATATCTGGTGCAAAATTTCTTCAAGTTTTGTGTGTCAAAACACTTTTTAATTCATAAATAAAGGATCATTGAATATGATTCTTTTGAATTGATTTAGAACCCTAAAATTTTTAGTATCTTTGTGTATACCTATTATGGAGAGGCACTACATTGCTGATTTGTCATACCTACGAAGAGTCACTGCTGAAGATGAAGGCTGAGGCTGACGGACGACTGAGTTCATTGTGGATTGTTGCATGTAGTTCATTGTTGAATCAAGACTGCATGTTTTTGTGGATCTACTGCATGAAGATTCATTGAAGATTTCATTGTGTAAGTTGTAAGTTGTGATTTACTATTCATAGTGAAATAAAGGTTTTACCCGAAAGGTTTTTTTTCTGAAACTTGGCCTAGTCATATTTGTTTGATTGATTTATCTATTTTATCACCATAGATGCATGTTTAGGATAAAAAAATAAAATCAGTTAATTGGCTTCCTCACATAAAAATTAGTGTTGCAATTTTTGGATTTTATTTGATAAAAGGTTCAATCTTTAAAATGGGAAAATTGGATTTTAATATAATTTGCATGTATAATCTCACCCGCTTTCTCAAATTGGTATCAGAGCTTTAGCTCTGGTTCACCCTCATTTACAAATTGGTATCATAGGTTTAGATCGGGTTCACCCTCGTTTCACAAGTTTGTACTGTGTTGATCATGTTAGTGCGTTTTGGGTGATTTTGTTTTGTTTCTCCTCTCTCGATGGATTCTCATATTTTTATGAACTAAATCGTTTGAATTTTCAGTTTTCTAAAAGTCTTGAAAAAGAGAAGGAGTCCCTAATTTTGGAAGAGTCGTATTCTTTGCTTCAGTCGAATATTTTGATATTAAAAAATAATTTGACAGACTTGAGTATCATTTGTAGTAATGTGTGATACCCCGCCTAATTAAATACCGGTGGATCAGTCCTTTATTAAATTAAAACATGATTTCCAAATTGTTTCATTCTTAGCATCACTTTCGAAAACCAAATTAATTACTAATCACATATTAGTTAATTAAGCCAATGCCAAATTTTATCTTGCATTAAACAAAAGATCACAATATGGAAAAAACTAAATCTAAAACATCACACCATACTAGTGTCTAAAACCTTAAGTAACATAAATAAATAAAGTCTTGCCGAATAAACTATCGGCAAAACCCAACCAAATAAATCCAACTTAATAATAATTGAATCCAATATAAGTCTGAACTAAAATAAACTGAATGGGCAACACGCCCAAATGAAGAACTGTAAAATTGCCCATAGATCCTACACTATGAAATGAGGAAATGAAACGTCTAATTGAAACTCCTGCAAGCATCCACCTGTGCTGCAACTGCGGGTCCTTGGAACAGAATATCACATCTGGAGTCCCTGTGGCTGCACACCTAAAAGGTTTTGAAAATAATTATATAGCAAGAGTTAGTACTCAAAAATATTTTGAAAATATTTATGAAGAGTTTATAACAATTCAAAATCGGTTATTAATTACACATATTAGGTTCACGCACATTCTCCTGAGTTTCCTCACCCCTCAACTATTGTGCACGCCTAAAGTTCTCTAGTTATCCCACCTCGCTATAATACCCAAGATAACTAGACATAAGTAACTATCTGGACTATTCTGATCTCTAAGTCCCCGTACCGCTCATACAGCACGCTATCCGATTTAACATTTCTCGTATGTTATTTATGTCTCGTGTAACATTTCACATATGTTATAATTCTTATAATTAAGTTTCACCGCTTAATTTACTTTCTTAGATATACACTACCTACTATCGACTATATCACACAAGTAGAGTTCTCTCACATATATATATATATATATATAATGCTCTTATGCGAACTAGTCCGCATTTTAAGAATGCGGACCAAATATGTGTCACCTAATGGTGAGCCTATAAATTATCTCCTAAATTATAGGCACACTCTCTCTCTTTTCTGGGTTCACCTCCAGGTGACACATGCCCGGTCCGCATTCTTAAAATGCGAACTAGTCCGCACAAGAGCAGGATTGTATATAT
The DNA here is from genome assembly GCA_949130495.1 of Sambucus nigra. Lineage (NCBI taxonomy): Eukaryota > Viridiplantae > Streptophyta > Magnoliopsida > Dipsacales > Adoxaceae > Sambucus > Sambucus nigra. Next base: position 391,169,046 of record OX422223.1, read on the forward strand.
ATATATATATATATATATATATATATATATATACTAATTACGGCATCCCCCAGAACGACAATGGTGATGCATGCATCTGTTGCTATCAAATCCCCGTACATCTCGTACCTCAAGGACATATTGTTCGGCGAGCACCCTCGAACCAAAAATAATTATCATACTAAGGAGGAGGACTTGGTTTTCAGTCTTTGGGGCTGCGTACATACCTGACGTACCCAAACGACCTGCCGGTATTACTATTGTCACTCAAAATAGTATGTTGCCTAAATTTTCATGCCCTGGGGTACTTATCCAAACCTCGCTGGAATCGCCAAGGTGGGACGGCCCCTATCACTATTTAAGCCCTGTGATAGCAAGTAGCGGTATGTTCACATATCAACAGGTATACAAGGTATTCACACAACCTCAGTATCCCTTTTAAATAGTAAGTATACACACAACCCAATTATTTATGTTTGTACGTAGTATCTTTCTCTCGCATACTCTCCGTACTTATTACTTTACGATTTATCACACTTATCACATTTATTTGAGTATCACGCACTACTCTAAGGGATCTAGTTACCCCTTCATTAATTTTAGTAGTCGAATCAATATTTACCCTACTAGTCCACTTATTAATTCATTTAGGATTTTCATAATTCATTATCTTTCTCTCCAATAATTTATGACACCCCTTCATCTCATATAATTCTTATCTTAATCCTTTTAATAAGACTAAATACTGCAAGTCCGTCAAGGCCTACTATACTATAATAAATTCCTTATTATTATTAACGACGTCCAAAAAGTTCTCCCGAAACAATTTAGCAGTTATAAGGATAAAAGGAAAATTCACATTTTTCCAGGACCGAACCGATCCGCCTCTTGAATCGGACCGATCCGCCCTTCTTTTACTCGTCTTCTCCAGATACACAACTATGTTTTTCACCATTTTCACATATGTGTCCTACATGATTCTTCACCAAAATCATAACTAACTATACCAACCCTTTTCTACATGTCTTAGGAAGGTTCCTAACGTAAATCTCACATCAAAACATTTCGATTCATGATCAAGAATAGATTAAATCATCAAATCATCAAAAGCCCTAGGATTTTCATGTTCTTCCCATGCATTCATTTAGAACCCAAATTTAATTTGTGTTAATGATCATGTCTCCTCTTATTATTAAATTTCTACATATATCAAATCATGCTACATGCAAGTCCTACCCAATCTTGCATAAGAATTCAATCTTTTCTTCCAAGAACATTTGATTTAATCAGATCTGGACATTAAAACCCTACACATGGGTATTATAACTTCAAAAACACTGTATATAAACACTTGCCTTAACAAATATGATCTGATTTCGTGGTGATGATGATGGGTTGAAGTTCTTTTCTTCCAATCTTCACTCCTTAGGTGATTAGGATGCAAGAGCAAGGTCCAATTCTTCAAGAATACCACCTTAAGCTTTGAGAAAAGGTTTATCTCTTCTCTCTAATGGCCTCTATTAAGATTTTTATTTAATAAACCTAACCCTAATCTTCAATTATCAGATATAGGACTCTAAATTTCGTAAATCCCCTAACCTCTATTTTTCAAATGACTAAAATGCCCTCCATAGGTGCTGATTTGGCCTAAAATTGATCCGGGACCCAACCTATACCCCCGGGTATACTATTTCAACCCTTTCAGAATCATTCGTGACCTCTAAATTATCATCCGATTCACTAAAAATATATTTCCTATCTCGACCTCAATTTAGTCTCTCGGTTGAGATATAATCAAATACGTCCATCTGACTCGCTATGACGTAATTCAATAATCATCAATTATTTACTATTTACACTTAGAAAATTCACTCCAATATTAATCCGTATCTATCTCTCAATTAATATCTAATTGTCACATTTATTAATTAATCACATTAAATTACTCCACTCGTGTAATTTAAATAAAAACGTATTTTTCCCAAATAATTATAAATTAATTTTTGAATTAATTTAAATTTCAAATACGTAAAAATATGGGTTATTACATAATGGTAGTGGATCATCATGTTCTAATGCTTCCGTTGTTAAAACCAAGACCATTGTTTGTTTTTGAGGGTCAACCATTCCCAAGGACGTTAGAAAAGGTCAACCCATAAGTGTCATTCTACCCGTTTACACATCTTCACATTGTGGTAGGAAAGGTCACCTTAAGCATTTTTGTTTCGATCTTCAAATAATTCCTAGGAAGTTGAAGTCTAATGTTACCTTTGTTCCCGAAACCCGTCACGTTAGATACACATCATTTTGGGTTAGAAAATTAGTTTTAACGACACTATAAGGTAGACTAGTTGATTCTCACTTGCTTGCACATGATTCTTATCTTGCTATATCTTATAGATGATTGTGTTCGCATGTTTATCAAACACTAGTTGTGCCTGTTTTGATATGTTATTGCTAGTGTTATAACATGTGTACTTTTTGTATGATATTTTTCTTTTATTGAGTCATATTTGAAAAATACAAAAAGATTTTTGGTTTAAGTTTTTGTGTGGCATATTAGTGTCTACAAAGATTTTTGATTTTTGGTTTAAGATTTTTTTAGTTTTACACATTTGATGTGGCATATTGGCGTGTCTAAATCCAATTCACTACGAAATTTCCATGTGGCTAGGATATTTGGTTATGACTTTAGATGCTTAAATTGATCTTAACCATGTTTATGGAGTTGTTTCGAAATTTACTTGCTTTATGGATTCGACTTTGTATATGCCTATACACACACATGCACGAGGTTATTTGAATGTTTGACTTCTCTTGCATATTTGAGTTTGGTGAGTCGTTCTTATCTCAATTTTTTTCATTTATGCATAAATAAGACTTAGAGAGGAGGAGTGGATGTAAGAATCGTTGCCCGTGAGGATTTTATTTAATATTGAAAAATGATGAGTGTGTACGAGAAAGGACTGTGAGAAGATAATAACTTCGTCGTGAAAGTCACCATTTGAAAAGAGCCCAAGACAAAAAACTTAAAGGAAATAAAAAGAAAATTATGACAAAAAGGGGCCAAGTTGTTTAGTTTGATATATTCATTCAAAAGAAATGAACTATATGAATATTTGAGGGAGTTTGGATGGATAAAGTACAACGGGTTTGCATCACGAATCCTAATGTTGAAGAATCGTATTATAATGCTATTATTTGTAGAATCGTCAAAAATTCAGATTTGGGTGCATGATGTTTGTTTTGTTCATTAAGTTGAAATTTATTTATCATAAAGGATAACTTATGTATTTTGTGTCATGGTTTTTGGTCGTTTATATCTATATATGTGTGCTAAATTTTCGTTAATATATTTTGCATTTATTATATATGGTATGTTTGTTGTATTTGTGCCACTTTGAAAAACATGGAAATTTCAAAAATAGTTGGTTTTGATGGCCTTTGAGATGTTCATTACATGTGCTCAATTTATATCTATTGTGATGATATCTTTTCATCGACGTGATGATCCGTATTTCATGTTTATTATTTCTACTTCTTTGTATGTTTATCTATTTTCGATAAAAACAAGGGGGGGGGGGGGGAAATTAAAATGGATTTTTAGATTTTTGATGAGTTTGAATTATGGGGGATAATTTGTTATTCATGTTTACTTTGCTTTAAACTCGATGAATCACAAAGGTATATGTTTGTTATCTCATGTGTGTAGGTAACTAATTGCGGATTTCGATAACACGCGGATGAAGACAATTTTTGGAAAAAAGGAAAGATGAAGTATTTAAGATGAAGAAACTTATGCCATTCCGTTTATCTAGGGTTGGGAGGGGTATTAGTATCTTTGTATTTGAAATGGGATATTTTGATTTTAATTTGGTGTTTAGACATTTTGTTTCTTTTTTACTAGCATAGCCAAAGGGGGAGATTTGTAAGAACAATATTTATAGGATTGTTCATATCATAGCTTTAGGCTAGTTTGACGTATACCGTTACAAGTTGTCACGCATTGTCAAGACACACTGAACGCAAGCATCTCCAAAGTTTGAAAACTTCCCGACATCCCAAAAGGTATAAAACAATTTAGAGTCTTGATTTAATTCATAGAATTATATTTAGGATGTTTAAGTTTTATCAAAAAAGACAAACAAGGTTTTTTACACTTTTGTAAAATATTTTCTAAGTGTTGAGGCGTCCTTTCTTCGTCAAAATAATTTTCCAAGACATGTAGACGTACTTTTAAAAAGGAAAAGTTTTTCGCTCTGTCATTCAAACGACATTGCAATATCGTTGAAACGACATTGATATGCCGCATGAAGTAACTTAAAACGACATCAGTATGTCACACGAAGTCTGGTTCAAGCGAGATAGCTATCTCGTTCGAACTAGGTTATATGTCGTTCGAACGACATATCAACTTCGTTCAAACGAGATTGAGATATCGTTTTTATAAATACTTTTTTTGTGAACAATTTTATTTTAGACTTTTGACGAAAATGCTACTGCATATCTGGTGCAAAAGTTCCTCAAGTTTTGTGTGTCAAAACACTTTTTAATTCACAAATAAAGCATCCTTGAATATGATTCTTGTGAATTAATTTAGAACCCTAGAAAGTTTAGTATCTTTTCGTACCCCTATTATGGAGAGGCACTCCATTGCTGATTTGTGCTACCTGCGGGGAGTCACTGCTGAAGACGAAAGTTGAGGCTGACGGACGACGGAGGTCATTGTGGATTGATGCATGTAATTCATTGTTGAATAAAGACTGTTTATTTTTGTGGATCTACTGCATGATGATTCATTGCAGATTTCGTTGTGTAAGTTGTAAGTTGCGATTAACTATTCATAGTGAAATAAAGGTTTTACCCGAAAGGTTTTATTTTCCTGAAACTTGGCCTAGTCATATTTGTTTGATCGGTTTATCTGTTTTATAACTGTAACACCCCTTATTTTTGGTACATTTAAAATTTAATTAATTCGGAAATTCTAAATTACTAGTGTGTTGTAATTTAATGAATTAATTATGGTAAAATAGTATATAAATATTAATCTGGGATTGAATGGTTAATATTTAGGGAAATTTATTTACTAAGTGAATAGTAATAATGTAATTACGTCGTTTCGAGTATTAATGACGAGGTATGTATTTATCACATCCGGAAGTCGGTATAGACTATATTGGGTGGGGGATAAGTATTTTTATAAATTAATTCGGATGCAAATTCTGAGTGCACAGTTGAGTCCGGATGGGCCGAGATAGTCGGAAAAGTGTACCCAGGGGTAGTAAACGGGTCACGGGACGTTTTTAGACATAGTCGGGCCCACTCGGGGGCATTTAGGTCACTTGGGCTTGGCCCATTAGTCAAAAAACGGGATTTGGGTAATTAACCTAATAAAAAGAAGTAAGGGCATGGCTGAGCTTAATTAGATAGAAGAATTAAAGGGTTAGGAAACCCTAACAGCAGCCAAAGCCATTTGGGGATCTCAAAAGAGCCAACAAAGGTCATCTTCAACCTTGGAATCCATCTCAAATTCAGACACTACGAAACCTAAGGCAAGTGAATAACTTGCAATAGTATTAAATCTGTCTTTAAATTCATATTTGTGTGAGGTAATGAATTAAAATTCGTTTTGGGGTTTCATGGCATAAACATGGGGTTTTGAAAAAAACAAAAGAAAATATTAATCTGATTTGCCAAAATTTATGAGGATTTATGTAAAAATCTGATATTGGAATATTGATGTGTATCTGTTAGAATGATATCCGGATAAATTAGAACGAGTTTGATGAAGAAATTTGGGGTGTAAATGTGTTTAAGGATAAAGATAGATTTTTCCCCAAAATTATAAACCAGTAGTTTATGGACGAATTGATGATTGTTGTGGACTTTCTGGGGGATCCTAATAAGGTTTCTGATATGTACTTGTGATAAGAAGGCTTATAATTCATGTTAGAAGAGATTAGGGTTTAAGTAAATTCGTCCATGGCTGCCCTGTCTTCGCGAAGAAGACAAAGACCTGTTCGATCGATCGATCGACGGTCTGGGGTCGATCGATCGACAGTTGTCAGAACATGGCAGTTTCGCCAGTTAATTATATAAAAGGGGAAATTCATATAAAAATCTTATGTAATTAATTATTGAGAAATTAAATACATGAGTTTAAATCTAATTAATTGTAGATAAATTAATTAAGGTTTGAGGCAGAAAATTTAGTTGTCACGTCATGATGAAATACGGAGCAATTGCCGAGTCCGGGGATATTGGTTGAGCGAAACCGAAATGTAATAATTTAATTAGACAGAAGCTAATAAATTAGAGTCGGGGATTTTGACTCGGGTAAATTTATTTTGGGCTACGAGAGTAAGTCCAAATTTATGGTGGGGGAGACACCAAAAGTAACTTAATTAATTGAGGTGAAATTTAATTAATATTTAGAGTTGGACCATAAACTCTTAATAATTTTAATAGGCTTATGTTACGAATTTAGCGCACGGTAGAGCCGGGACTTTTATATTTATATATACGGATGTGATAGTATATATATATGGTGTGTACATTAATATCAGTGATTAGATATTTTATACTATAGTGCTATAGGGGGAGGTTGCGCGTAGTGGATGAATCCCCTAGCTTGAGGAGTAGGGTGAGTATATTCCCAAGGTCATAGCGTCCATTATATGGGTGAGGGACATCTCACTTTCAGGGAAGGAATATGACCGCCTCCAATTATTTATTTTTATCAAGTTGGTGTGAAATTCTGACTTGGGATAACTAGGCTATGTGATTGTACCTAGTGGGATAGCACTTTATAGAATTTACATTCTGTGAGTATTTTACTCGGGTGGATGTAAGTTGTTAAATATATTACAGTATGATTGTGAATGCTGAAATATGATTATAAGTATATAATTGGATAATTAATTATATACGGGTTATTAATGAAAAATATGAGTTGTTTCATATGTATAACAAGTGTCGAAGTTATATGAATTTAAAAAGGGAAATGTTTTAGTTAAGTTGATGTTACTAATAACTTAAAAATCATAATCACTATATACTCAGTTAGAGTAGGGTGGGTATAAAGGAACTTTGTTAATTGTCTAGTCATGAGATGAAAAACTCGGTAATTTAATTAAAGTGTTAGTAGTGTACATTAGAGGAGGGGTAAGGAAGTCCTCAAGAGAGTGCGATACTAACTAGAATATGAAGAGCATGCATATTTATTTATTACTACAAGTTAATCATTTGTTAAATGTTTTCCAAATGTTTTGGGTACTAACCCTTGCTATAAATCTATTTTCAAAACCTTTTAGGTGTCCAGCCACAGGGACGCCAGCCTTGACTCAATTCCAGGGATCCGTTGCGGCAGCATATGTGGGTGTTGCGGGGTGTTGATAGACGCCTCATTCTTCATTCTTAATGTAGAAATTCATGATTAGTTATTCGAGCATGTTGCTCACATTCCGTTTATTTGTATTAGACTTGTTGGGAGTTCATTCTTGTCTTTACGGGATTTATTATTTGGACCGATGGTTTATTCGGTTAATTATTCTTACTTGTGGATGAATATTTCAGTTATCTGTGATTGTTGTATTGTTTTATGTTCCGCATGGGTTTTTGTTTAAATAATGAAAGATAAAAATTGGCACCAGTCTATTTTTCTCACTTAGGTGGTTAGTAAATTAATAAGACGACAGTGATGCTAAGAATGGACCAAATGAGAAACCTGTTCTAACTTGATTTAGGACTGATCACCCGGGATTAATTAGGCGGGGTGTCACAATAACCATAGATGCATGTTTAGGATAAAAATATAAAATCAGTTAATTGTCTTCCGCACATAAAAATTGGTGTTGCAATTGTTTGGATTTTATTTGATAAAAGGTTCAACAATTAAAATAAGAAAATTGCAATTTAATTAAACTTGCATGTGTAATCACCCCCGCTTTCTCAAATTGGTATCAGAGCTTTAGCTCGAGTTCACCCTCATTTACAAACTGGTATTAGAGCTTTAGCTCAGGTTCATCCTCATTTCACAAATGGTTTCTAAGAACACGAACATACTATGAAGGCTTCTCTTGGTTTTGCGGCTTAAGGCATCAGCTACTACATTACCTTTTTCGGGATGGTAAAGTCAGTTAAACTTATTATCGTCTAAAAATTATATCTATCGTCTTTGCCGAAGGTTGATATCCTTTTGCGTGAAGATGTACTTAAGACTCTTATGATAAAAAATACCTGAAATTCTTCTCCATATAGATAACATCTCCAAATTTTTAGGGCAAAGACTGCTGTTGTTAATTCCATGTCGTGTACTAGATATTTACGCTCATGAATTTTCAATTGTCGTGATCCATACTCGATCACTTTACCTTGTTGCATCAATACACAACTGAGTCCTTGTAATGAAGCGTCAGTGTAAACATCATAAATGATGTTACTTGAAGGAATGGTTAAGATGAGTGCAGTGGTTAATTTTTCCTTTAAGGTACAAAAATCTTGTTCTCATTCGGAGGTCCATATTAATCAAACTACCTTTTAGGTCAACTTCATTAGTGGTAGAGTAATTTGAGAAAAACCTTCTATAAAACGTCGATAATATCCAACAAGTCCTAAAAATATACGTACTTATATAATGTGGAATTGAGTCTATTCGAGTAATGCGGTGGTTTTGGTTGGGTCCAATTGTATACCTATTTCAGTGACTAGATGTCCAAGGAACTTTTCCTCCTTTATGAGGAAATCGCATTTACTCTGTTTTACGTAAAACGAATATTTTTGAAATGTTTCCAACACTATACATAGTTGATCTTCCTGTTCTATCCTGGTCTTGGAATAAATTAATATGTCATCTATAAAGACAATCAAAAACTGATTTAGAAAAGGACAAAATATTCTATGTATTAGGTCCATGAAAGTGACAGGGGCATTTATTAATCCCAAAGACATGATTATAAATTCAAAATGGTTGTATCTTATTCGAAAAGCGGTTTTTGGTAGGTTTTATTCCTTAAGACAAAGTTGGTGGTAGCCAAATCTTAAATCAATCTTTGAAAATATCTTTGACCCCCGCAACTGGTTAAATAAATCACCTATTATAGGCAAGGGATATTTTTTCTTGATTGTCACTTGATTCAATTTACGATAATCGATACATAACCGAAAATATTCATCTTTCTTTCGTACGAATAAAACTGGAGCTCCCCAAGCTGATGTATTGAGGCATATAAATCCTTTATTGAGTAGGTCTTCGAGTTGTATTCGAAGTTCTCATAATTCTAGAGGAGCCATATGGTAAGGGGGTATTGAGATAGAGGAGGTATCTGGCAACAAACTGATAAAGAATTCAATTTCTCGAGGTGGCGTTATTTTGGGTAAATCTTCAGGAAACACATCTTTATAACTAGTCAAGATGTTAGAAATGGGGGAGGTCATTTTTTCACTTATCCGAAAAAGTAGATGTTGGTGCGAATTTTATCCTTAAAAATCAAATGAAGTTTGATGGTGTGGGTTGAATGTCACCGTCTTTGCATGGAAGTCAATATGAGAAAATTTATGGGATAACATGCCCATTACTATTATTAATTCAAACTTCGTTAAATCGAGGGCTATTAAATCTATAGTTAATGTCCTGGTTCCAAAATGTAAAGGATGGTGTTTACAAATTCTATCGATAATGCCCATACTTCCTGTTGGCATTCATATAGTAAAAAGGTGAGCTAATGGACTATAGGATAATTATAAAGGAGTCACGTGTAAACGACTAATGAAAGATGGGCAGATCCAGAATTAAATAATATATTTGTAAAAATATTATAAAAAGGAAGATTACCTTCTATCACACCGCGGTAATTTGGATTTCTTGTTGGGAGAATGGAGGAATTCTAACCTTGGTTCTTATTAAAGGGTTTTTTCTTTCTTTCACGAGGATTTTTCTAGTGTAACCGGTTAGAGTTATTAGTTTGATTCTTGACAAGAGATTTAATAAAGTTGGTGGAAGTATAAGGAGGAGGCATGTGTATAATAGGGCCTTGGGGTCTAAGATATCCTACTTGGTTGCATTCATAACAACACATCAGAGGTTTACTGTGATTGTGCTGAATCTGTTTGAATACTCGACCATTCTTGGTCTTGTTATAAGGATGATTGCTTTTGTTTGGCTAGTTCCTAATAACGTAGGGATTTCGAGAATGAGTAGAGGTTCGAGTTGTGTTGGTACAAGAGGGTTGTTTTTTTTATAAGGGGGGTTATTTCGATCATTCGGTTAAACTCTCAAACTTGTAAAGGAATGATGAAGGATTTGATGTTCTGTTGTAAACCTCGCTCAAAATGCTTTCACTCTTTGGATTCGGTGTCCACGTACTCTTGAGCAATTCAGTAAACTTTGCCTCATAGTAGGCTACAATCATTTTTTTCTATTGTAGTCTTAGGAAATCATTGGTCATTTGATCTTTTAAGGATTCGAAAAAGTACTTCTTGAAGAAGATTTCTTCAAACTGTTCCCAAGTTAGTTCATTCAAGTTTTGGTAACATAAAATAGGCTGCCACGAGAAATTTGCTTCTCTTTCGAATAGGTATAAAACCAATATTACCCTAAGTTCAAGGTTAATACCTACCCCATTTAGTACCTTAAGTGTCTAACGGATCCACCTTTCTGCTTCAACTGCATTGGGCTTCCCAAAGAATGCTAGGGTTTTTTGTCTAAAAACTTCCTTAAGGGCATTCATTCTTCGAGTTTCTTCTGATAGATCATTATTAATGAGGGGTAGAAGAACATTTTGTTGTCTCTGGGTTAGTATGGCTAATTCTTGTATATAATGTAAAATTCCTTCATTTATGGTGGTTGGGTTAGGTAGTTGTGGAATAAATTGTTTCTCTTGAATTCCACTGCTAGTTTCTCGAGTATTAACCATCCTATATAAATAATGTATCAAAAGATAAATTACAAGTAGAGATATTGCAACATACTTGTTATATTATATCACTTTGGGTTACATAGTACTACACAGTAAAAACATAAAGAATATTACCTAGAAGTTAAACCTATTTTACAACAAAAGAACGCTTACTAATACAAACGAACTATTAGTTTAAACTACTGCAGTCATTCGAGAATATGGGTTTCGTCTACATGCATCCGCACACATGTAGATCTTATTTATTTACGACCATATTCCAATAATAGTTTTAAAGCCATTTGAGGAATCATTTAGTCAATCTCGGTGTTTGGGTCATCTTTAGAGAAAACTGAATCATCGAAGGATGAACTGGTATTCATGGGTGTAAAGATAGTAGTAGTAGGAGAACGACATCCCATGCAAGTTGGATTGTTTGTTGAAGAGTGTCAAGATCTTCGGAGAATCTCTTGGCTTGTCGAGTTGCTTGATCCTCTCCCATATGGAAACCAATAAGCAGACTGTGTTTGATCTCAGGAGTCACAATTACACAATCACGATCAATGCTCCTTATGTGTTGACAAATTTTTATGTATCCAACTTCTTTAATTGCTCGTTCAAACCTTTGGTGAGTCGAATCATGAATATCAAGATAGATATCATCGCAAATATTCATTACTGCAAAATAATATGAGTAACCTAATGGATAAAGGAAATATTTATAGGAATAATTGTATAAGTCATAGGCGGGAGATTCTTTTATTTTGTCTCGTATAGGCATAAAACCCAGTGATGCTCTAATACCATGTGGTCGCATCCGTGAATTCTCTTTTTTAATGGTAAGTAAAGAGTAAAATAAATATAATAAACAAATTAAAGGCAACGAAAATTAAAATAACTTTATTAGGGAGATGCCTAGCAACTTATTACATAACTGAGTTTGAAATAAATAGGAATACATGATTATTCGTACACGCCACATAGAAGGTAAAACTGGTAGAAGTGCTGATAAGTTGCGATGTAGATATGCCAACGAGGACTACCAGCTTTGTTTGCTACCACCCATACTTACGTAGTCGAAAAGATTTTTCAAGGTAATATAGAATAAAAGTATAGATGTGTGGGAGATATCTCATCTTCTTCAGGTTCGTCATCCATCTGGAGGGAAAATAATTAAGTAGACATGCCAAGTAGATTATTTTTATTTATATACAAGGTAAGGGAGAAAATGTATTGTTAGATATTAATTGGATTTAATATTGATATTATAAACATCTGAAAGCAACTTAAATATCATAGAAATATCAGGGGTATACTGGCGTTTAATGATATGTAAATGAATAATATGGTGGAGTGTAACAAGATAAGGATTCAGACTATAACCCATACAATATTGGTTATAGGGGTTTCAATTACATAGACATACCATTACAATATCATCCAAAGTTTAATATATACTAGGACGGGCAATCGCAAAATAAGTGGGTAATAATAATCATAATAAAGGCTTGGCACACTTAGCTAGAGTGGCACTCAGACGTATGTAGGAAATAAAAACTAGGCACTCAAGATCGGAGTCCTACAAGCCAATTAGAACTGTCGTGGTTTACCGGTGTCTAATCCCTAAATCGTAAGGTATGCTACTAGGAGTTTCACTGATAATGGAAATAAATTATAGGGTAATGTACAATTATTGTAGTAGGTTGCAAGGCTATTTTATAATTAAGGGTAAACAAAAGAGTTCAGTGGCTTTTACTGAAGTCGTTTCTATAACAATTTATCAGTTTTAGGGATAACTGAAATATCGAGAGAATCAATATACAGAATAAACATGAACTATACAAATGAGTTCGTATTTTAAACATGAGTTCAACATTATCATAGAGTGATGTAACATTCATTAACTGTGGAAGACATAAGCTCAATTTATTTAATACTAAAATTAAAATAACCTACTTTGAATTTTTAAAATCTAGGTTTGTGTGTCCAATTCATTAGGGTTGACTGGATAGTCTGAAATCATGAAGAGTGTAAGTAGGTCATATACACCTAAAAGAATGTTTATATGATGTAGTAGGATACTAACTTGTAAGTAGTTTCAGGGCAAAAATAACTTAAAGGGTATAATGTATAATTTTGAAAAGTTTGTAGAATAATTTTTCTATTTATTTCTAGTTGAATTTGAATTTAACGATGAGACAAATAGCTTTATTTTAACTAAGGAATTTGTAGAAAAAGTTTGGCGGTGGTTTGAAATACTTGGAAAACTGGTCAGGGGTTATGTGTAAAATTGAAACATAATTTTAAATTTTAAAACTATTTTTCTCTAGAAAATTCTTTCTTGGGATCCAAAAAGGGTGATGTAATATACCATTTTGTTCAGAATTAAAAAAAAATTGGAAAAAATCAGACTTTTCTGATTGTAGATGTGCCCTCATGCGCTCAGTCAAATAATTCACGGACCTGGTTGACTCACACTCGCACGTGTGTAACCCACTCATCTTCAACCTTTGATCGTTTGACTTTAGGGTTTTAAAACTTTGACCTTAAATTTAAGATGTTTTAGGAATCAATTTAAGTTTGTACCTAAATGAAAATTGCCTAATTTTTGAAGAGGAATCCAACCATATTGATTTCAAGAATTTTGGTGGGCGAAATCTAGCTATTGAGTTTAGGCAAAAATGGTAAAAATTTGACTAAGCATAAATGATTGAAATCTATGATTCTTGTTCCTACATTATAAGGGTTTTGTTCTATGTTGAAAATGTAGAAAAACAAGTATTTCTTGAGGGATTTTGGTCGAGTAAGACTCTTGAATTTGTTTTCTAAAACTTTTAGGCCCGAAAACTTCAAGCTTTGATTTGAGGCATTAAAACATGTTCTTGGTTCAATTAAACCTTGCACCTAGGTTTCTGAGAACCTAAACTCAACTTATCTCACTTTGAAATCAGTTCAAAGTCAAGGAAGGAGAATCCACTATTAAATCTCGAGCTTTAATTACGTTTTCAGGTTTTTGAGCTATTTTAGTGCAAACACACGTTAACTAACACATGTAAATGCATAAATCCATTCTATATACGTGAAGAAACATAACCAAATTAAAGAAACAAGCATTCAAGCATAAAATTATAGAAATGTAAAAACTCTCAAATTTTTACATTGGAAAATATTTCAATTGGGATGAGTTTTTACTGAAGTGAGGGAGGGTATTTACAGGGTTTGTAGGGAGGAGTTGATTGGTGGTTTTGTAGGTGGAGATGGGGCTGAAATGGAACAAAATTAACCAAGTCTTATGTGTATGGTAAATGGATACCCCATATGGTACAACCCATACTGGCTGTCCAGCTAGTGCCATGTCATCAGGAGGAAGGGTAACTAAGTTTAGGTTTTAATTTGGGTCCTTAGATAGTTTTTGTATAGGTTTTAGGACTTTCAAGTCATTTTATGAAAGTTTAGGGGCTTATGTGCAATTTCTTCAAACCTAATGTGTTGGTTCTTGATATTCCTACAAAATATCAGTCATTTGATTAAACTTTTAGTGAAATTTGGGGTTCAATTGGTATATGAGAGTGTAACTTAACCTAATTTTTCCTTTTGGGGTATGTTGATAATTTGGTAAAAGTCTAAGGTTTATTTGGAATTTTCTTATATCTATTACAGGGACTAAAGGAATATTTAAAGTATATTTAGAGTGGGTTGTTACATATATACCTCATGCTCATTTACACATATCACACTCCACTTATAGATGATCCATGATTAGTCTCACTAGCACACACATTCACTTGTATATATTCACACGATCACTCACACTATTCAGGGGCACTCCCTTAGTTTGCACACACACACACATATATATATATATATATATATATATATATATATATATATATATATATATATATATATATATATATATATATATATATATATATATATATATATATATATATATCACCCACTTGTATATTCACATACTTCCCTATCACCATGCTTAGTATATTTTTCATGCTACATTCTAGCTTACTTTTCATAATATTTGTATCTTTTCCCTCATAGTGATAATATTTCCCTTACTTAGCATGCAAATAAAAAAATCTCTCTCCATAAGATACTAATGAAGACATGCATTTTTGCACATTATATCAATAGCATGGAAATATTGACCAAAATTTTATCCCGTACTAGGGGTTTCTTCGTGATGGGCACCGATCATGCGGGGCATGGTTAGCCTAAGCGATATGATTCTCACCTTCATCTGGCCTCGTACCTTTAACATATATCGAACATTTCCCCTTCATCGTACCACTTGACTGAACTCATGACGGGAGGTATATAGCAGGGAAGTCATTCACGTACGTCAAGTATATTTAATTTCATCACACATACCGTCCCCATGAGGTATATCATGAGGCAATTCACGTACACCCATGTATATCAAATGGTGTGTCTAGACGTACCGATGAATGATTGCCCTTATAGGCAAGAGGTATATCGTGGAAGTCATGCCAAAGGGGGAACCCTTACACTAACCCACCAAATGCATAAACCTCATATATGCGTCAGCCTTAGGCTACTCATAAATAGTTTTCATGTTACAATGCGAAACTCTTTCAAAATTTCAGATTGCCATACTGCCTAAATTTTCATGCTATTTCGTACATTTTAAAACACGACCCTCTCCGTGATCCTGAAAACAAGTCAAGCCGTATCTTATATTTTATACCCTATATTTTCCATAGCCTCAGGTCCTGTCCGTCATTTTTTACATTTAGGTAAACATAATACAAGTGAAAACCTAATAACAATAATCATGCTTATGTTTCTCCATTTTTCCACTCTTTCCAAAAAAAAATACCCCAAAACATATTTTCCCCTTTCATAAATACCAAAAATACTCCATTTTTCTTCCAAAAATAAACCCATATCATTTTCCCTCTCAGGTTGATCACATAACCGACTTTAGTCTGGCTCCCTATAGGCTTCGGTCTTCTGCCAAACCGCCTCGAAGATCCGTTGCTTCTTCTGCTAATTCGATTGAATTCAGGATCTACCTCTTCAAGATATTTATGGATAACGTAGACCAAGCATTCAAATGTTTAGTCGAATCTGATGGTCATCCTATCCCAACTTAGTGCCAACATTGATAACTTGCAAGATGATGTCTAAGAGATGCAACAACATCGAACCCAGATTCCTAAAGGTCATGAACTTGAGACCCTCTTGCCTTGTGACATGGGTCCGCCTACCCCCAAGACTGTTTGGGTATCAGAGGAATACTAACATGCCTCATTTGTAAATAGGCCACCACCTCCTCAGCTCCCAATTTTGAACCTTGCCCAACTAGGTGTTAATCCTCTAGGTCATGTGGACCCTAAAGAAAAAGATTTAAACAATGTCGAGGAAGACCTTAAACTATTTTGAAAGAAGTTTGACCAGGTCAAGATCTCTGAAAACTACATGGACTACACCCACATGTCTCACTATCCAAAGGCCAGATTACTGAAAACGTTCAAGATGCCGGACATCGAGAAGTTCAGGGTCATCGATCCCCCAATTGTGCATCTACGCAACTACCACCAAGCCATGACCCTCCTCGATCCCTTAAAATAAATAATGACCCAAACCTTTCAAAAAACCTTGAAAGAATGTGCTCTCCAATGGTTGTTATCTCTCAAAGAATCTAGAATCTGTAATTGGGAAAATGTAGAATGAGAATTCATGTCTCAATACAAATACAATTAATAACTAGAGGTCACACGCAGAGACCTGGAGTTTCTCAAGTAAAACCCAGGGATCCAGTTAGTATCTTCATTGGTAGGTGGAGATAGAAAGCCACCACTATGACCAATAGGCCCTGAGAGGAGGAACAAGTGAGCATTTTGAAGAAGAAATTATTGCCTCATATCCGAGCATTTATGGGAGGGAGATACTACCCGAACTTTAAAGCCTTCCGAGAAGCCGGTGTGGAAATTGAAGAAGGGGTTATTAAAGTGGATCCTGAAACGAAGAAGTTGATCGAAAAGTTCACATCGCATAAATATTACAAGGCCGCCAATACCTCAGTCTCAACCATCAACAATAAATATGATAAGGCACCTGAAAGTCTCCCCAATCCCATCAGAAAATAATACATTGAACTCCATGCTCCCATGTCAAAGGTGTACCAGACCCTGCTAGTTCGAAATATCATTAAACCATTGGAACCCAGAGCACTACCAAATCCTCTCCCTAAAAACTTCAAACATTATGCCTACTGTGACTTTTATCAAGTCGCGGGCTAAACCACCGACCAATGCTTTAACCTCATAAATGTAATCCAAGCCCTTATAGATCAGGGCATCATCGTCTGGCAAAATTATGGAACCAGAACAAATGCCATCTTTCTAGACAATAATCCAGATTTTGACCCTTCTACCCAAATTGTGCCTGCTAAGATACCCGACACATTCCCGATCTCACTAAACCTCTCAATGCCTGTCCATCCTTTCTTCTGCATCCCACAAGTTTTTCTCACCAAGCACTATCGCTCCTCACGCGAGACTGTATTTTCGTATGCACCCGATCAGAGGGGGGAGGCATGGAACTACCTGTTGTGCTAGACCAACTCCAAAAGTTTGGGCTGAAATTGCTCACAAAAATGAACATCGACTACTAGAGATTCAGTCACCTGTTCATGGAAGCCTGAAAGTGGGCTCGGGAATTAGATGATTGGGTGGTACCCATTGTGGAAATCATTCTAGATGACGTAGTAAAGATCATATAGGGGATGTTTTTCCTGACAGAAGAAATATGGAGCATCTTTGTGTTACTCACGGCCTTAAAACTTTAAGGGCGTCCGGTCCCTTCATTGTTACAGTTAAGGTGTATTGGATAAAAATGAAAATATTTGGGAAATTTTGGAGTTGGAAAATTTTCTTGCTCTTGTTCATTGGCACATTTTTTAGCATTTGCTCATTTTTTTTCTTTCCTATTGATTACATGCTTTCTTGCTATATAGTCACCATTATGTCTTCATGCAATGTAAATAACTCATGCTTAGTTATATTTAACATGTCTGGTATGATAATTCGAGGTTTGGGATAAATAAATCTAACCTAGATATATAAGTTGGATATAAAATTGGATAAAAATTGTATGGATAATTCGTAGCAATGATAGTTTGTTAAAACAAATATTATAGGTCTAATAATTTATGGGCCTGATATTTTGTCTAATATTTAGAGTCAAATTCCTAGATTAATTCAACCTACCCTAGTATGTCTACCTAATGCCCGACAACGGCACCAAAAACTTGATGCGACCAAGAATGTGCATGCTACACGTGTATCTACTACTGAAGTGTAATTCTCCCACTCAAGTAATAACATCTGGTAGGTAAGTCAGGGTCAAATTCTCAAGGAATAGGACGTAAAACATTTTGACGACAAAAATAGGGTCAGTTTCTAAAATCTAGGTATCGACTTTCGAAACAAAAAGAAAAGGTGATTTTTCTGGAAGAATTTTATTTAAGAAAGTAAGAAACAAGAATTTTGATTTTATGAAAAACTATTGGGAAACGAAATATTCGGGATCCAATCCCCTGACTCGTAGGTATCTTCGCTAAATATAAAATTCTTTAAAACTATATATTTAATAAGATGAAAATGTTAACTAATTTGAAGAACTAATTAGGTGGGGTGTCAATCTTCACACTAGTCTACATATTAATTAAAGTGAATGGTAGAATTATTAATAAACATATTTGTAAGGACATATTTTATAAGTCCGGGTTTATATTAAAATATGTTGTATGCCATTACAACCGTCAAAGATTTATTCAAGTTCAATCATGCATCAAGACGAATCCGAATATCAAGCTTCTTCAACAAATGAGCCTCTACAAGATTAATTTTGGTAAGGTTTGTGCTTAAGTTAAATAAATTTTTCATTTTAGTATTGGGATACTTTTTATAAAATGTTTTATCAAAATGAGGCATTTTTTATTGGAAAGAATTTTTTAAAAATAAAATCGAACTGGTTAGCCTATTTACAAAGGTCGATCCAAATTGTTGAATTATATTTCTTGAGATATGTCTTGGAGATCATATGGAGAGATTGGAATTTTTAGAAGAACTTATAGATAATTGTAGGAGAAGAAAAATGGTTTAAGGTGTGAGGACGAATAGTGGAGGGGTGGGGTATTTGTAGGTTGGAGGTGGTGTGAAAGGGTGGGAAATGAAAAGGTTTTTAGGTGGAAAATGGAGGGATATGGAAAAATGTAAGTTTTTGGAGGTGGGGGAAATATTTTTGGATGTATTTTTTTGTTTGGAAGGAATGGGGGTGAATTGGAGTGGAGGGAAGGTGAAAGGATTGGAGGGACATGAGAAAATTTGGAAAAAAATTATGAGTTGGCAGCACAGAAAAGCGAACTAGTTCGCCCCTAGGACCGAACTGGTTCAGTTTAGAATTCTGCCAACACTAAATCCTCATCTCTGAGGGTTCAGTTTTGGAACCAAACCCTTTCGCAGAGGGTTCAATTTTATGAACACCATTTTTTTCGTTTGATTTTTCTCTCCCAATTCTCTCACTCCCTTGTGCACGGGAGTTTGGTTTCCTAAAACTCTCACTAATTTCAACTAAAATTCACCATTTTTAACCAAAAAAATTCAATATCACCGCGCGTTCATTTTTTTACTCTCGAGACGGGTCTCTAAAAGTCAAATTAATTCCACTCTTGCTAAAACATGTTTGACTCACCCATCAACACTCTACGCACTCACACGACTCAAAAATACTATAAAACTCACCCCATATGTGTCGAGAGTGCGACGACCTCTCTCTGAAAATCTAGTTATCCCCGTATACGAGGTCTAATAATAAAATTTTCTCCACTTCCCCTATACATGCCTCTAGATATGGCTTTAGGTGTTATCCATTAAATTTTAATGCATTCCCATCATTAGGATCCTCCACTTCGATACCACCGTGAGGGAACACTTCCTTCACAACAAACGGTCTGAACCATCGCGATCGTAACTTTCCAGGAAATAAGTGCAAACGGGAGTTGTAAAGGAGCACTTTTTTACCCAAATGAAACTCTTTTCGATTTATATTTCGATCATGTGCAAGTTTTATCCGTTCTTTTGCGATACGGGTGCTCTCATACGCGTCGTTGTGTATTTCTTCCAATTTATTCAACTGTAGTCTCCGAGTTTCACCATCTTTATCTATGTTAAAGTTCAACCTCTTAATCGCCCAATATGCCTTCTACTCCAACTCAACAGGGAGATGACCAGGCTTGCCATACATAAAACGAAATGGGGACATCCCGATGGGGTTCTTGTATATGTTTTGATAAGCTCGTAATGCTTAATTAGTTAAACCAATCCCAACAATTTGGATCAACTGTATTTTCGAGAATATTTTTTATCTCTCAATTTTCTTACTCAACTTGCCCGTCTGCGGGTGGTAAGTTGTCCCAACCTTGTTGATAACTCCATACTTTCTCATTAACTTTTCAAACGGTCTATTGCAAAAATGCGTGCCATTGTTACTTATAACGGCTTTTAGGGCACTGAGATGAGAAAGAATGTGTTCATATATGAATTTTACCACCACTTTACTTTCATTCGTGCGAGTAGCTATTGCCTTTACCCCCTTAGACACATAGTCTACCGCAACAAGAAAATCTGATTTTTGTTTTTAGGAAAATTTCTATTTCTCTAAGTAAATTTAAACTAGGTAAGAGCAAATTAAACTACTAAAACCAATAACTTGAAATTTTGGTTTTGAAAATACTTTTGGGAAAAATGGAGTTGGAATTCTCCGTTATATCCAATTTTAGGACATCTCCGCTATATACAAAATTCTCGAAAACTATTTAATTAATTGAAAGAAAAACATAAACTAATTTGAAGCACCAGACATGTGTGGGTGTTAATCCGGATAATATTTAGTCAACTAATTAATTTATACGAGTGATAAAATTACCGACACGTATATTGTATTGTCAAACACTCCGATTGCCTTTGACAAACGGAGTTAAGGGATCTATAATATTTGTCCCGATTAGATTATCAAACTTTAATGATTAATTATATAATTATTTTGAATATATTTAACATAAAAAATCTAGGTTGGGTTTATGTTCCCCAGCCCACTATGAGTTTAGCTAGACATGGATGTAATCTCTACACAATTATCATCATTATGCAAGCAATCATCATTGAATAACAATAAAAAGATGAAATTATGTTACCAAACTTGAAAAAATCAATTTTCATGCAAGGAATTCACACCAACTGAAGAGAATCGAAAAAAGAATAAATCTTAATTGAAGTTGATGATGATGAAAAGTGCAATATTCCTTCCCCAATTAGTTGTGGTTCATACGTTACCTAAATAAGACTATTAATTAGACTCCTAATAGGCTTAAAACATGTGCCGAAATTCTTACAAAGAGGTTTATTTAGACCTAAACTACATTAGCAAGAACCTAGGAAAAGATAAGAAATTATGCCAGAGACCGAACCCTCAGACCAAATCGAATCCTCAGAGGCCAATCCCTCACCTAAATCGAACTGCTTCACTAACGAAACCGGTTTGGTCACCAGCTTTTCCATTTTCTCCTTAATTGTATTTTTTCCCCTAGATTTCTTCTCAACTTCAAACGGTCATAATCTCGGATTGAGGCGTCATTTCATCTAGTATTATTTAAATGGTTTGACTTTTGTCTTTCATCCAATTAAAGGATTTACTTATAAAACATATGAGAAATACACAAAATATGAAATACTTGCAAAAAAGGTTAGTAACACAAATCTGAGATAAATCTGAAATAAATGCAATGTTTGAAACTGTAAAATTACCGAAATTAAGAGGATACATATAGAATATTTATGCCTGATAACATGCCCTGCGAGCCTATTGAACTGCATTATATTCTTGTGTGCCTCTTCCTTGGTTACTACATTAGTGAGAAAGCTTTGCAACATATATCATTACACATTCCTATATATAATTGCACAAGTTGAAAGTATGGTTCACGTGCGTTAAACAAAAATTCCAATCGTGTTGTTGTGTTCATCCATGACAGCATTTCAAAACGTTCCATGACGAATAGAGTTGCCTTTATAACTCGACCCGTATATTTTGCATAAACGCTAAAAAAAATCTCATCTTCTTTGAGAGTCATATTTGGTTGGAGCTAGATAGGCGTTGAACCACCCACAATGGGCTGTTGAGAGGAAGGCATTGTTTTGAAAGATTGAGATATACTAAAACAACTCAAAATGGAAATAAATAGATATGGTTATACATTTTTTTTATAATGATTATTTATACTAATAGAGAAATCAAGGCGTTAGTTTATTACCGTTTAGTAAATACTTCCTATGAACATCATTAGTTCGTAGGAATTACTATGAACAAATGAAGTTCATAGGAAGACTTTACAGATTTTGTAGCCATTCTCCAAATTTGGATAATGACTATAAATAGTGTTGGATAACCCTCATATAATTACCCACCACTATAGACATCCAAGTTCGCAAACTTACAGAATTTCTTGGCATCTTATGTCACCATTGCGGATGCTCTAAGGTACAATATATTTTCCATCTTAAAAGTACAACGATGATCTGTGTATTTTTTATATTTTATTCCTTACATGAACAGTAAGAGGGGATCGGTATGTCGTATTTCTTTTGGTGTCTTTGGCTATAGATATATATCAAATAGTTTTAGAAAAATAAATATGTTGTGGAGCTTTTATGGACTCTTGAATATAAAGTTTTATTCCTGTGTAATAAATTTATCATTTTCATACTTTTATTTTAAGAAAAATCATGTAATGAGAACTCTATAAAAATTATTGCTAATTTTTCCCACGTGTTGTATTATGAAGTTTTCTTTTATAACTTATAATTGATTAAAATTTGATAATGTCTATTTTTAGTAGTGAAATAAAATAAAAAACTATAGTTAGTGATAACAATCTGCATCCATATTGTCTGGTCTTTTATTTTTATCACAGGCCTAACCCAAAAATACATCTTCGTCATGGGAAATCCCATGACAACTTTGTTAAGGCACTGAACCTAAGAAGATAATTGATTGTTTTCGACTTAAATTTTTAAGGCGATCACTATTTGGGGAGAAATAATATCATATATGGAGGTCAACACATGTCTCTCATCAACAAAATTATTTGTATTAAGTACGGACATGTTGTGTTCTCTACACATGGTATTATTTCTATTATTTTGGATAATTTAAATTAATAATGTTTTGATACTCCCTCTCAAGTAATAAAATCCTTTCAAATCATATATGTTAGGTGATGTCAATATCTTTCCCCCACTTTGTACTTTTTTAATTAATATATGATTTTTTATTCATTATACGTAGTGGTTAACTTTATTAAATTATGTAAGAGCACAACTTTGCCCAAAAGCTCCAATAAGATTAGTTTGTCTTATTCCATTACAAAACATACTTGAGTTAGAATCTAAGTTGTCTCGGGAAAGCTTCATGATCAATTTAAAAATTTGGACTTCTTTATTTTAATCCGAAATGCTACCCCATGCCATAATATACATAAGTGTGGTCAAGACTAGACGACTCACTAAAGTAGGGTCCCTCAGAGACATCCCCTTGAATAGGGCCACCATACACGAGAGTCCTTCGATAGACTCGTATATTATGGTCCCTACTACTAGTTGCGTCTAGATAATTCTTGGCTTGAGAGATTACTCTGGACGACTAGTCATGACAATTACCTCAGTAGGCAAGGAGCAACCAGTCTCGACCGCTATCAAAGTCAACATCACATACTATCAAAAATTCTTCTAAGCAGTCCCCATTTGACTAGGATGCCGATCTCAGACGGCTATCGAGTCTCATCTCAGTTCACCTACACAGGATAACACTTCAGCAGTCTCGGACAGTTGAGACCCATCATCTCAAACATCTTGTGCACACATGGGAACCATAACATGGGTATTTTAGGTAAGTCATGAAAAATCATTATAGAAGATCAAACCACCATTTGGAGGAGAATATTCCACACCATAGCTTCTATCTAGGTGTCATATGCTTATTGGTCCTATTTTCATCCACGCATTGAGTGCATGCTTAAGAGGTGATTTTTTGCACTCTTAAGCCTATAAAAGAGACCTTGTGCTTTCTTCTTCATCATCTGATAATTGTAAACCATATTATTAGTCTGTCGAATTGTATAGAGAGTGAGAATAGCTTATATATCTACTATGGACGTTTATGCCTTATTATAGTGAAAATACTCTTCACTTTGCACAATGGACATAGGCCAATGGTTGAACCACTTATATTTGTTCTCATCTCATCTCTTCAACTATTTTACTAATGTTTATTGTTTTCACCATTTTTATGTAAGCTCCAAACTGGGTTGAATCCTTAGAATGATCTTCAACATCATCAATGACCAATGAGATTTCCACTTTAAAGTAAAGGTAAAGGACTTGGAATGACTTAGGTTTATCAACCTTATTTTAACATAACTTAAAATTAAGATTTTCTTAAAATTGGATAACGTGCTAAAACATATTCTTGAGTTGTTTGGACTATTTGAACAAATAAAATATTCAATATAATTTTCTTATAGAAAAACTATGTTCTAAAAATTGCACTCTTTCATGTGTATTTTAATCATGAATGTTCTTGGGGGAGAATAAACGTGATTAGAGTATTTTGCCAAAACTATATACAAATATTGATGGCAAGGTACTAGTTCAAATTTTTTGGAAAATGGCTCGACCTGCCTCGTTACTTTATTGTCGTAGCGATGCAATATTTCACTGTGGTGAATTTCGTCACAATGATACACACCTCGCTACATCAAAATTCTATCGTTGGTATTCTTTTCCATGTCCAAATTTTCCCTACATTTTGGTGCGACCTAAATCGCCTCAGGTTCATTGTAACTACAAAATTACTCGATGTAGTGACACTGCGGCAACAACATCAGATCTAGCCCAGAAAGTGGATCTAACCAAAATTTTGCATTATAAAATGTGAAAATCTCTTTTTTACTGCTTTGGGGAAGCAATATAATTTTTGTATAGTTGAGATTAACTTAAAGGGTTTGAAATATTATGTCCACATGTTTTAAAATACAAAACTGCTATCTAAATTACTCTCTACTTACACACAAAATAAAGTTGAACATTTTAAGGTTTTCATTGTTTATCAATCTAAAGAAATCAGATTTTCGTAAAGAGAAAAAACCTTATTTTTATTTTCTGAGATATATTAGTATCATTCTAGTTTAGAGTTTTTGAAGTTTTATTACTTCTTTTAAGTGTCTCGAACAAACATTTTGCAAAACTTGTTCTTGAGAAACTTTTTAATATCCTTGATATCTAAAATATAATTTGTGAGTTTATTATGATTAGCCAAATACTTTTTGAAACTTCCTTCAACCCTTTGAACATTCACATCCTAGGATGTCAGATCTACGAATTGTGGTTTTTTCCTTGTTCCATTTTGGAACATAAATTTTTTATTTTCAAACTCTAAAAGGGGAAAATTTTCTCTTCAATCTTTAAAAGAAGAAATTTATTTTTGTGCAAACGTGACATTATCAATTAAAGTTGACACATGCGACACGACGTGTGCTCTAAGAATTATATGTGCTTGCTCTTTTAGTTAGAAAGTGAAAAAGTTCCTTATGTAGGTTATGTGTTATTAAGTCTAGGAGAGGTTCGAGTTTGCAAGTCATTTATTCCTTTTCTAAATCTTTACCTATATAATGGAAGGTTTACGTTTGACCTGAGGTTTTTCCACAAGGGTTTTTCCTCGTATAAATGCTTATCTCAAGTGCATAATTTTCTATTATGCATTTTGATATATTTTATATGCTTCATGAACATATATTGTTAAGTTAAATCAACATGTAAATCACTATTTTATCATTTATAGTCAAGGATTAATTTTCACCCGAATTTGAATTAAAAGAAAAAATTACCTTCATTTTGGTAATAATTTTTAATTTTGGCATTCCCTCTCTATACGCACAAACTCTCAAATTATCTACTATTAAATTTAGATCATTTGCAAAATCATATATATTTGCTATATGTCACTTTTTTCGACCATAATATGAACAATGGCAAAAAAACACGAGGTGAGGTTATATTGGCAAAATGACTAAACTAAAATAATCAATAACTTAAAAAATCCATACATTTATTATTAATTGAACTTAACATTTATATGTAAGATGAATGATTCTACAATATTATTAAAATATGTATAAATAAAATAAACACAAGCTTGAGAAGGCAATATGAATTTACCAAGACCATGTTTTGGTACAACATCTTGCATGCAGAGGCGAAGACTGAAATTGTACTGAGTCTGGGTTGATTTAGTAAGTAATACCGGAGTTTCGAGGCCGGGAGCCCCTGAACTGAATTTTTTTCCAGGTCATTTGTAACTTTTAACATATAATTGCTCATATTTAAACAATAAGATAAACATACAATCAATTGCAAACTATAAAAACAAATCATAATACATTAAATTTACCCGTCACCATTTTTTTAAAGTACTTCTCCATAATTTAATCCTACAACATCAAATTTAAACTACCATTCTACTCTAAATTCATATCTACAAACAACATCAAATTTAAAGCAACATTGAGCCCCAAATTAATCAACAATATTCAACCCCAAATTTAATCCTAAAATTAACCCAAATTTAACCCTAAAATTTAAACCAATCAACAATAAAAAAAATTTAACCATTTAACATTAACTTAACAATAACACTAAGAAACATATAATACAACCATTTACTTTACCAATAAACTAAAAAAACATATATGATATAAGTTCTCATTTAACAAATTAATAAAACACATATATATATATATATATATATATATATATATATATATATATATATATATATATATATATATATATATATATATATATATATATATATATAGAGAGAGAGAGAGAGAGAGAGACAGAGAGAGCGAGAGAGAGAGAGAGAGAGAGAGAGAGAGAGTACCATGGTGCTGGGAGGGAGGGTTGTCCTGGGCAAGAGGTAGAGCTCTGGGAGTGGGAGGGAGGGAGATTGAAATAAAGATGGGTTTGTTTGTGAGGTAGAAGTGCGTGTGTGTTTGTTAGTTAGTTAGTTAGTTAAGTATAAGTTTGATAAACTTTCTTTTATTTCAATATATGCCCCCAAGTTTCCGTACAAATATTTTTACCCATAAATTTTGTATAAGCATTAAAGCATATATATATATATATAATATTTTTTTTTAAAATTTGTGGCTGCTAGCCCCCATTCAGCTCGCTATTGATCCACCCCTCCCATGATTGCATGCATGCATTTAATAAAATAATGACTGATATTTAATGTGTTAATTTTAAAGTATTATTTTGTGACTATCTTTTTTCACCATTATATGGTGTTTGAATAATATAAAATGCCTTCAAACGGATATAATAAATATTTGTGAACTATTTGCTGTATTTTTAGAAGAAAATAGTCTAAATATAATATGATGGAATATTGAGTAGACTAGGCAATATGAACTTCAAGTTCGTAGAGAAAAATAGATAGAGGGGACTTTTAATTGGAATTGGGATTTTATTGGTTGGTTTTTAGCTACTCTCGATCTGGTGTAGTGCACTAGGTGACTGCATATCTTTTTGGTTGATTGATCTATGGATTAGGGGGGTATATTTCCTATTAACAAGTTTCATTAAATTTTATTTTAATTTATAAATTTCATGAAGTTAATCCTTCAAATTTATTCATCACAATATACTTAAATAATCAATTCATTTAATAAGTAATACGTGTCGCGACGTACATACAAAAGCAACCGTGCAGGTTTTAGTGAAATACCATTGCATCACATTATGTATTTTACGTGGCATTGTGCTCATTAACAATTGTCTACATCATTAGACTACATTGATTTATTCTTAATATATATATATATATATATATATATATATATATAGAGAGAGAGAGAGAGAGAGAGAGGTTCTCATGCATACCCCAATTTGCATACCGCTGATGCGGACCATTTTTGATAAAATAGTAAAAAAATATTTTTGATCTAATTTTTAAACATTTCAGTAGGACCATAAAAAAAATTCAACTCAAAATGAATTTTTTTGCTATTTTAAAAAAAATCGGTCAAACTTTGTCAATTTTTAACAACTTAAAAACTGACAAAGTTTGACCGATTTTTTTAAAATAGCAAAACAATTCATTTTGAGATGATTATTTTTTTATGGTCCTACTGAAATGTTTAAAAATCATAAAAAAAATCAGCCCAAAATTATTTTTTTTACTATTTTAAAAAAATGGTCTGCATGGAGGGTATGCAAACTGGGTATGCATGAGATCATTTCTGTATATATATATATATATATGAACACGAAGGCGTTTATCTTCAGTGCCCAACACATGCTCTATCGATAAGTCCAGAGGAGTCCTTCACTAAACGGACATAAGAAACACACATAAGTGGGGCAGTCCCTACACAATAAACCATCTCATGGCCCATACCCCCAACTATGAAAAAGGATCTGTCTATCCAACTTCTCTCATCAAAAAGCGGTTCCCCTAGAAGTAAGAGCTAAAATAACGACCTACACTATGCCTAGCCCATCTGTGCCAGCGTGTGCTACCGGTCCCATAACATACGCAACCCTAACCGATAGGCCTTTAACGAACACGAGTATATTCACACAATTAATAATTACAATCATATAGCACACTATGTATAGGTAATTGTAAGATAAAATATTAATAATTTATTATATCTTAGGCTTTATTTTGTTTTTGGCATATTCCGTTACAAACTGACTCGTCAAACAGAAATCCGACATCTCCAAGATCGAAGACACCCCTACAAGATATAAAGGTATAAAATATGGGTGTTCATAGAATTTTATAAATCATATGTTCGCAGATTCTTTTTGAAAAAATCGAGGATTTTTATTAAGAAGAATTTAAAAAAATATATTTTTGAGCCTCGTCCAAATGAGAAGCAGTCTCGTTCGAACGAGAACTGGTATCTCCTTAGAATAGGCTTCTAACGACATTCACACGACTTTTGTTTTCCTTCGTAGAGAATTGTCATTTGAAGGACATTAGATGGGTGTTCAAAAAATATCATCCGTGTAGTTAGAATGAGTTTGAATCTTGTTCGAACACTAGTTTTCCTTCGAACGAAGTCCACCATCATTCGAACGACATGCGCCGGCTCGAAATTCATGAAATCCTTATAAATACCTATTTTGAGCAAAAATTTCAGGTGACTTTGGCAAAATTTCTGCATATCTGATCCTTTGTTTTTCCTTTCTGATTTCACAAAGTCACTTTTAGATTTACAAATTCATCATCCCCTTATGTGATTAATGAACTTTATGAAACCCTGGTTTCAAATACCACTTACATACACCTTGTGGATATCATTCCCTACTGCAGAGTTATGAACCGAGGGTTCATTGCAGAAGAAGACGAAGGCTGATTGGTGGATACCGAGGGTAAATCACTACATGTGAACGCCTATGGTTGGGTCGTATTCTATAGAGAGATTTGAAAACTCCGTGCATCATACTTATTCTTTCTAGGTTATTTGTAAGTTAATTATTTGTCAAATTACTCCATACTGTTGAATATAGGTGTTGATGTTTTTAGGGATTTTTCCTCGTCTTTGTGTGTTAATTGCATGCTTGGTTTTGTTAATTTCAAATTAGACTTCATCTCGTATGAACACCTAATTTAATCAAAGATAAAATTTGGCGAAAATTGGATCTGTGTGTGGGAACCTAAGATACAAATCAATCCATTGAATCCCTAACAATATCCAATTGGATTTATGACGTGCACCACGTCTAAAGAAGTTTTGTATATCCTCTAACTCACACACGAGGGTATCAATGCTATAAAAACTTCCAACCTACAAAATTTCACAACACAATTTGAAACTATCAATATGCTTGAGTTTGAATATTTCAATGAGTTTTATGCAAGTTTGTCTGATATAGTAAAGTCGAGTTTCAATTTAGGTGAGAAATTCCTACGATGTGTGTAATTAAGAAAATTTTGAGATCGTTTCCTGCCCACATTATTCCTAAGGTTACTGTGCTAAATTCTTTACGGATACTAGATACTCTTAGGTTAGAAGAACTCACAGGAGACCTTCAAACGCATGAGATAGATATGTTTTCCAAAACAGTTAAACCTAAGGAAAAGGTAATTGCATGAAAAATTCAATCTAAAAAGAAAAAGGAAGTGTCATCTGATTTCGAGTACGATTTTGACTTGGATGATTTAGCCTTTTTTGCAAAAAAAAAATCAAAAAAATTGTTAAACTTAGAAAAGATAATATTTCCAAAGAAAATTAAAGTGTTGAGAAAGACAAAAAAATATAAATCGCGTAGGAAAAGTTTTTAAAGAAGAAAGAGAAATAAAAGATTACCCTATGAAAGATGAAGATAGATGTTATGAGTGTGAAGGTAATGTTCAAAAAGCTCATGAGTGTCCGACGAGGTTAATGCGACAAGGCAAAGGAAAAGCTATCTTAAATGCCATGTTGAGCGAGAGCGATGTCGAGTCGATGGATTTTAGGAACAAATCATCGGATGGACGTAACTTCATCGCGTTTATGGCTAGTCATGTTAATAAATCTAGTGCACGTCACGCTGATGAGGAAGCTACTAAACAAGATGACCTTGATAGTGAGTCTAGTCATTCCGATGAGAGTGATGGAGAGGATGCTTTATGTGAGAGCGAGAGTAACCTCTAACGTGCCTACGCTAATATTTACACTGAGTCCTTTAAAATGAAGAAACAAAACAAAGGTTTAGGGATGAGAGTTTTATCCTTAGAGAAGGAGTTGAGAGAGTGAAGAGAGTGATTCCTCAGTGAGAGAATCTCTAGGAGAGAGGTTCATTTCAGTTGATAGGGAAAATGGTGACTTGACCAACAAGGTGACTAGTCTTACGAGAGATCTTTAAGCATCTGTATGACTCGTGCAAAACTTGAAGTCCTTGTATCCCAACTCGAGAAATATCTCGAACGTGTCTGGGAGGTCAAGGTTACCATAGAGGATACATCAAAGAAGGATGGTAAGATGATCCTCGGTCCCAATTTTGGTTTTGGTGAGAGGTGAGGAATAGGTTATGACGGTGCATGGTCTTCCTATGCTGCACTAGAACTAGTTCCTAAATTTGTTATTAATTCTTATTGGCCTCAACCTAAACTACAAAAGATAGTTCAACATAATAAATCAAACCAAGTTAGACCCAATTAAGTCTATGTTTTCACCTGTTATAAAAAGAGAGGTCACCTTAGAGAGTTTTGCAATAAGTTAGGTATAACTAGGTGTACATATACTATCATGCACCGCTCTATCAACTTTTCAAGTCTTAGAGATCAAATTAAGCTTCTAGTCGTTGTTTCGTAAAGATTAATGAAATAATTTCAATGGATGTCTTTTCCGTTTGGAAACGCTCCGAATAAAGCCAATAATGACAACGGTAAACAAAAGGTTACCTCCACTTAGGTACATAAGCAAGACGTTAAAGCCCTTATTGTGCATGTTTCTCTCAAGGTTCAAAATACTTCCCAATGGTATTTTAATAATGGGTGCTCTAGGAACATGATTGGTGACAGATCATTTTCTACCCACCTTAAGAATTGCAAGGAAGGTAAAGTCACTTTTGGAGATGGAGGTAGGCCTAGTATTTTAGGGTGAGGATATGTTAAGATACCCTAATTCCCCAAACTAGACAATGTGTTGTACGTGAAAGGGTTGAAAGTGAACCTAATTAGCATAAGCCAGCTGTGTGACACAAATTTTGCGATTAAGTTTGACTGGTCCGAATGTAACATATATGATCAAATCAATGAACTTTTACTACAAGGAGTAAGGATCAAAGATAATTTCTAGGGGATCATTCCTAAGTCCTCCTTTGTGTGAAACAGTGCCAAGGTATCCTCTAGGGAGGTTTGGCATCAATGACTAGGTCATGTGAACTTTGGAGATCTTGATATATTGGTGAAAAGGACCTAGTTCATGGCTTACCATCGCTTAGGAAACCAACTTCCTCGATCGGTCGAACTTGTCAACAAGGAAAGAAAATTCGAAGTCTCTATCGAAAGTTAAATACCATTACCACCACCGGTGTATTGGATTTAATTCACATGGATCTCATGGGTCCTACCCTCTCGGAGAGTTTAGGTGGTAAGGGATACATTCGCGTGATGGTAAATGACTTTTCTCCATAATCTATCGCAGGATTTCTAAGAGAAAAGTCTAATGTGGTTGAGTTTCTTACAACCAAGTGACATCTCCTACAAAACCAACACGGTGTCACTATTAATCAGATGCACAGTGACAACGACACTAAAATTAAAGATGGAGAGGGCATCAAACATGATTTTTTTACCGTTCATACTCCTCAACAGAATGGAATATGGCTAAATCCACGCTTCTTGGGAGAAACGTGTCTAGACATTTTTGGGTAGAGGCAGTGATTACTGCATGCCATACGGTGAATAGGGTATATATTCGTTCGTGCACACTTCACATGCATTATGAGTTGTAGACAGGGAAGAAGTCCAACCTATCGTATATCTATATTTTTAGGAGTACTTGCTACATCTTGCGAGATTGAGAGAACTTAGGAAAGTTCGACTTCCAGAGCGACGAGGGGATATTTTTAGGATATCCATTAGCAAGTAGGACTTATAGGTTGTTTAACCTTGCAATCTCTAAGGTTTTTGAGTCAATAAACGTCACGATTAGAGATTAAGATCCCCATAATTTATTTCTCCGAGCCCCTAGTGTGGGGATAATGCATCCTCTGGTGACGATCCCATATTTCCTCATACTACCTCAGTGGACGTCATTCCTAATTTAGAAGATCCCCTTGTGTTCGAAAGAGCCATGACCCTTCCTCTATACTTGGTGATCCCACACTATGTGTCAATATTTGCACTCAACTAGAGAATGTGGTTAGTTACTTTTGCTACACCTCCTTAGTAGAGACCAAGAATGTAACAGAAGCACTCAAGGATGGGCATTAGGTATCTTCTATGCAATAAGAGTTGCTTCAAAGTCATAAGAACAATGTATGGGAGTTAGTCCCCCGACCTAGCGAGTCTAATGTGATAGGTACCAAGTGGATTTATGACAATAAGATGGATGATAATGTTACCATAGTTCACAATAAGGATAGGTTGGTCACTTAAGGATAAACACATATTAAGGATGTAGACTTTGATGAGATATTCAATCCTATTGATGGGCTTGAGTCTGTCCGCTTACAACTCGTCATAATATACTGTCTGCGCTTTAAGTTATATTCGATGAATATCAAGAGTGCATTTATGAATGTAATTCAACAGGAGGAAGTTTATATGGAACAACCATAAGGGTTTGAAGACCCAAAGCAAGAGAGACACATCTATTATCTTAAGAAGGCCTCGTATGGTTTGAAGCAAGCACATCAGGCTTGGTACAAAAGGTTCACTTCCTATCTCTTAGCTCATGACTTCAAGAGAGGGGGAATGGATAAGACATTTGAGAAGAGAGATAATGGTGATATTTTGGTTTTCCCGGATATATGTGGATGACATAGTATTTGGATTCATGTGCTCCCTCTATTCTCACACCTTTGAGGAGGAGATGAAGAGAGAGTTTGAGATGAGCATGGTTGGTGAGCTTACATTCTTCCTAGGTCTCTAGGTTCATCAGCTTGAGGATGATATATTCATATCTCAATCTAAATATACAAGTGACCTATTAAGGAAATTTGGTATAAACTCCACTAAGCATTCACATACCCCTATGAGTACATCTATAAAGCTTAAAAAATACACTTTAGGAAAGGACGTAGGTCAAACCATTTATCGGAGTGTGATAGGTAGTATCCTCTACTTAACCGCTAGTTGTCCCGATATTTCTTTTAGTGTTGAAGTTTGTGCATGATATCAGATGTGCCTGAAAGAATCGCATTTGCTTTCACTTACACATATCATCAACTAGGTGATTGGAATGTTTTCTTATAACATTTGGTATTCCTTTGATATCGATGACCATTTGTTCGCCTATTCGGACGCCAATCAGGACGAAAATGTTTATGGTTTTAGGAGAACCTCGGGTGGGTGTTTTTACTTTAGGAGTGTTCTTGTCTTTTGGGTGAGCAAGACGCAAAACTCCATATCTTTATCCACGACGAAGACTGAATATATTCCTGCTGGGAGTTATTGCATGCAACTCTTATGGATGAAGAAAATGTTAGAATATTATGGGTTTCCACAAGGCACAATGATTGCAATCCATATTTATTATAATCCGGTCCAACATTTGCATACTAACACATTAGGATACGAGAGCATTTTATAAGTGATCTAGTTGAGGAGAAAGTCGTGTACTTGATCTTTGTGAGAAACGGACCTCAATTGGTCGATATTTTTACGAAACCTTTAGATGCATTTCGATTCGAGGATCTTAATAAGTCTTTAGGTATTTGTACTATTGATTGAGTCCAAGTACTTTATTAAGTGTAGGATGTTTATCATGTTCACATCTTATGTTCATATTCGTAGATTGTATTATGGTTGTATTTATATGTTTTCTTTTTATATATTTTGAGAAATTCCAAAAAGAATTTTTTTTCTAATACTTTTTTTGAAAAATACAAAAATATTTCCAGTTTTTAAGAAAATGAGGAAAAAATGAAAAAGATTTTATTTTTGATTAAATTTTTGAAAAAGACAAAAAGAGCTTTGCATTTTCCCTTATCACCGTATATGGATAAACATCTAAGATATTTGGATCATCCCTTCATTCCATTCGTACATGTGTTTTTTCCGTAGCTCTTTAAGACATGAATTTATTTCATTAATGTGATTGATAATGTGTGGATTCATTACATTGATCATTGATGACTACTATCTACATGATAGACTCCTTGTCACCTTTATTACACATGTGTACGAACTTATTTAAACATTATACTTACTTGTCATGAGACGAATACGATGATCTCATCTCAATTTTGCTTAACAACGAACCAGATGTAAAAATATATAAGTTTTGCATGTAAGAACCATTGCCCGAATTTGATTTATTTTTTAAAAAATATTGTTATATGTTAAGCAATGGGAAAGTGCTATGAAAGATCAAAACGTTCTTTTCGTTAAAAGCCGTCATTTGCCTAAAAGAGAGTAAAAATATTTGAGGCACATAAAAATAATAGTCCGAGGATAATTTATTTAGATTCATTGATGCTTCACTACATATGAGCACTATGATTTCTTCAAAATAATTGAGGGTGAATTCATAATATATGGAGATTTTGAGGGAGTTATAGTCGAAGATTAATGGGTTTGCATAACAGACTTTCTTATAAAACATTAAATAGGTTGGCATTATTGGCATAAGAATCATTTAGTTTCATGTCATGTTGATAAAGTTGAATCGATTTCATATGAGTTCATAATCTTTACACCTAAGGTTGACTTTGAGTTCTTTCGTTAAGAGTGTCGTGTGACTTTATGCATCTATGTTATGAATGTTTATGTTGATTTTCCTATGGAAAATATTCATATTATTTCATTCTACATTCACGATTCGGATATTTAGTGTTATTCCATGGTGTGTTGTATTTGTATATTTTATACTTGAAATTTTTGAAATCTATAAAAAAATAGAGGCATATTTTCTTCGGGTTTCCTTCTTATTTTCCTTTTGAGATTATCATTACCTGTGAATTATTGATTATTCTTTGTTATTACATCTTTCTTCTTCATGTGATGCTTTATATTTCATGACTGGTTTCTACTCATTTGTCTATTACGAACAAAAAAGGGGAGAACAAATTGAGGAGGTGTTTTATTTTCAGTTTAAAACTCGTATGCGTCACGGTATATCTTTATTTCATGTGTGTAGGTCTCCTGTTGCATTGATGGTGAATTCATGGATGACACCTGATAAAGACAAAATTGACCAAGAGAAGAATAAGCTCAGTTTGAAGACAAAGTTTCATTTATGTCATTCTGTTTCTAAAGTCTGGGTGGGCATTAGGAATCATTGTCTTAGAGGAGATTTTATTGTAATTTTTTTTGTACCAGAATATCCAAAGGCAAAGATTTGTAAGAGCAAATATTAATAATTGCTCATAGCTTAGGATTTATTTTATTTTTGGCATATCCCATTACAAATCGATTCATCAAACTGAACTCCAACATCTCCAAGATCAAGACAACCTTAAAAGCTATGAAGGTATAAAACATAGGTGTTCATAGAACTTTATAAATCATATGTTGGGATGCTCCTTTTTGTAAAAATTGTGTCTTTTTGTTAGGAAGCATTTTTAAATAAAATTTATTTTTGAGCCTCGTTCAAATGAGAAGCAATCCCATTTGAATGAGAAATGGTATCTCATTAATACATACTCCTAATGACATTCAAATGACTTTGGTTTTCCTTGGCAGAGAATTATCATTTGATGGACATTAGATGGACGTTCAACTAAAATCAGTCATGTCGTTAGAGTGTTTTTGAATCTCGTTAGAATGAGTTTGACGAAACACTATTTTTCATTCGAATGAAGTTCACCTTCATTCGAACGACATGTACGAGCTCGAAATTTGTGAAATCCTTAGAAATACCTGTTTTGAGCAGAATTTTCAAGTGACTTTGTCAAAAATGATTTATGTATATCTAATATAATGTTTTTTCCTTTTTCATTTCATAAAACCACTTTTAGATTCACAAATCCATCATCCCCTTATGTGATTAGGGAACTTTATGATGCCCTAGTTTCAAATACCTTACATACACCTTGTGATGATCATTCTATACTACTGACCTGTGAATCGAATGTTCATTGCTAAAGAAGACGAAGGATGATCAATGGATACCAAGGGTAGATCTCTACCCGTGGACAACTCTGGATTGGTCGTATTTTATAGAGAGATTTTAAGACTCTACGCATCATACTTAGTCTGTCTAAGATATTTATAAGTTAATTGTATGTTAAATTACTTTGTAGTGATATAGGTTTTGCCCTTCTTAGGGATTATTTCTCATCTCTGTGTGTTGATTGCATGCTTGGTTTGTTAATTTCAAATTGGACTTCATCTCGTGTTCACCTAATTTAATCAAAGAAAAAATTTAGTAAAATTTGATTTGTGTGTGCGATTCTATGATACAAATCAATACATTGAATCCTTAGCATTATCAGTAATTATCCTCATAACTACCACAACTAGATTTCATCAATCTCATAATAACAACCCTTATCTTAAGGATTAACACTATAGTTAATTATTATGTTCCGTAAATAGTGGATAACGGCACAAATCTATATTTATAACCTCTATGACACTCGTGCTCGAGATTTTACCTCTTTATCCTGTAATTTTCATGCCTATTAGCCATGGACTTAATATAGTAGATGTTTGCCTATTTGAAATGTTTGTATGGCCTTTGTGTAATTAAAATGGAATTGAATGGTCTAATATTTAATTAAGAAAAATTCAGCATCGTTCGAACGAAACTTCCAGTCGTTTGAAAGAGATTCAAATCTCGTTATAACATCGTTCGAACATTACTTCAAATGACTATGTTCTGTCCACTTTAACCAGTCTCGTTGGAACCCCATTCAAACGAGATGTCATTATTATTCGAATGAGATGCAATTATCGTTCGAACGAAGTTTATTCTCGCTCAAAAGAGATAGCAAAAATTAGATTTTTATAGGTCCAAATGTTCTTCATAATAAGGACCCTAGAAATTTTTATATGTGAAACTCCTAATGGAGCAGATCAAACGGGGTAAATGGTTTGGTGGACCAAAGGGTAAAGGCTTAAGGGGTTTTGGGATATAAATAAGAGAGAGGAGGGTATTGGGGGCCATTCCAACACTCCTCCATTAAATTTCAAATATTCTCTCTCTCTCTCCCTCAAATCCCCTCCCTCCATTTCCAACCTTCCCTCACCCATTTACAAGGTTTATACCTCCATTCCAAGCCCCATTCTATCCATTTTCAATCTTATAATACCAAGTTCAAGCCTTGTTCAAGGAAGAGGTTGCGTTGAAGAATTGTTCTTGAAGATTTCAAAAGGAGATGGTGTATTTCTTGGAGCTTTTGGAGTTACTAGGAGCTTTTAAGTCATCATTCCTCAGTTTCTCCTTTTAATTCAAGGTAGGGTTTTCCTCACTATGTTTTTAAGATTAAAACCTAAGGTACATGTTAACGTGCAAGATAGAATGTAGATGACCTTGCAAAGTTATTTTCTAGTATGTTTATTTAACATTTTCTTATAAAAAAAAGCAAGTTTCAAAGAAAACTAAACTTAAATGGTATTTTGGAGGAAGAAGCATCATTTTAATCTTAAATAGTGATGATTATGCACATAAAATATGATTTCATGTTAATATCATGTTTAAACTCATAGTAATGGATTTGTAAGTTGAAATCCATCACCCCATGTGTAAAATCACATAGTATATTAGTACAGAAAACATGAAGTTGATACATGAAGATTAAAATGGGTTTCAAGATGAAATATGAAAGTTGGTAAATTCATCCCCCGAATATGTTGTGAAATGTTGATAAAATGAGAAATAATGAAGTTCAAGACAAGATATGAGTATAAGGGTAAAATTAACATTTTGGTAAAGTGGTATTGAAAATATTAAATGTATTTCTTATTGAAGAAATAGGAAGAAATGGGATTTTTTAAAGTAGAATGATGATTTTTGATGTCATAATGATGAAAATGTGTTTTTCATAAAGCATTGGCAAAATGAAGGGCAAAAAAGTAAATCTACCAAACTAGAGGGTCCTATTGGTTAAACTTCCACATTTGACCTTATCGATCGTTTTTTTTAAATGCATAAAATAAATAAAGTGTCATGAAAATGATGTGAAATGTAAATGTGAACCGTAAGAATGATAAGAATGGTGGAATAATATGGACATTTGATAAAATCTAAAACACATTAATATGGACTCGAATGCAATCGAGAAAGAATTAGGAAGGGCCCACAGCCCTAGGGTGAGAGGCCTAAAATCACCGGCGATAGCATATGGTAGCATAGCTAGTGTTGTGGAGTCTGTTAAAGTACACAAATATTTGGTAAATTTTGAAAAAATATAATATTGATAACGGAATACTGAAAATGGGAATAAATAAGGTTGTGCTTAGAAAATGTAAGAAAGACTACCCATTTAAAATAGTAATATGGAGACCAGTTGATAAAGATGATTAAATGGTCTCTAATTATGTGAAAAGTTGGTGTCAAATGGACAAGTGTGTGTATGAGCACATAGCTCGGGGTGCATTGCCTGGTAGTTGCATTTATACATGATAAATGATAACGTTTTTGGAATTACTAAAGTAAACGTTATATGTATAGTATTTTTTTTATAAAAAATGTATAGCTTAGTATTTCCCACCATTCTGGGTGTTCGCTCACCCCCTACTTTTTATGTTAAAACCCCCACCCCCCAGGTACCTCCAGTAGGGATGTTGGTAAGGACGTTAGTAAGACCCGAAAGGGTAGTAGTCGTCGTTAGATATCTACCATGGAATTTTCAAAATAGTATTTTGGGACCTTTGAATTCATGGCACTTTAAATAAACTTTAATTGGGGCCTTGAGTCATTTGCTGTAACAATACAAGGATTTACGGTTTATTTCCACTATATTTAACATTATCGGATTTAACGGAAGTTTCCTAAATAAATCTTTCTAGTTAACTTAATTATTTAAAGCAACAACCTATTTATTAAATTAAAACCTATCTAATTACATTTCGTTCCTTATAAAATGGTTCAAATTAAAGGACTTTCTAAAATAATAAAATTGGACTTTACCCCTCCCCCTTAACACCTTGACTTAGGTGCGGGTTGACCCAACGGTAGCCCATATCTGGGTCAGGGCTTTACAAATGGTATTCGAGATTTAGTATCATTATCTGTGAAGGAGTTTTATGCCTTCGTAGTACGTTTCATTACGTATTCTATTATAGTTTTCTATTTCGTTTCGTTACCATTGTTGTATTGAACCCTCCCTTCTTGTGTAGATGACTACACGTCTCGGTCTGCTAGTGGATCTAGGAACGACGAGCTTAAGCTCATGGAATAGCACATGCATCAGCTTGCCGACTCACTCTCTCATCAGTAAAAATCCAATCGTAGAGGGATAATTGAATGAACTATCTCAGCTTCTATCTTGAAAGAGTTTAGGAGGCTGAACCCACCGACCTTTAAGAGAGCCGCTGGCCCTGATGCCGCAAAGGAGTGGCTGGATGAGGTCACCAGAGTTATGGACATTCCATATGTGTCAGCTGGGCACAAGGTTAAGATGGTGTACTTTTAGATCATCGAGCAAGCTTAGCACTGGTGGAGCGCCTACTCAGTCAGTGTGTCAGAGACCGTAGGCTGGGAAGGGTTCAGGATTGCAGTTCTAAAATAGTATTTCCCTCTGGCATTTAAAGATTAAAAGAAGGATGAGTTCCTCCGTTTTATCCATGGAAAGATGTATGTCAAAGAATACTAGGTGAACTTTGAGAGCATGTCCAAATATTTAAATGCGGTTCAAAAGGATGATAGTGAGAAGATGAGCTTATTTTTCAGGAATTAACCTTAGCATCCTGCAGATTATGGCTGGTTTGGACCAGACAAACTTCAGGGGCATAGTTAGCAAGGCCATCATGCTTGAGCTTGAGGCAAAGGAAGATAAGTACATCTGTGAGAAGAAGATGGAGACTAGCAGGTCCTAGGGCAGTAGTCATTAGAAGTTTAGGAGCAGTGCTCGAGGCTTCTTTGCAAAGCTCAAGGTCGTTATGGGTGTTGGTTCATCTCCTTCTCTATGTACCAGTGATTATAATCATATATCCCCTTCCAAAAGAACGTGTTTTTTATGTGGGTTCCTAAGAAATTTCAAGAGGTACTGCCTGTAAAGAGCTTTTAGGAACTAGCAGTGCTGCTAGTAGACCATCTATTATGTACGTGGTAGAAGTTCCAGTTACACATGCCCCACCCAGTCATTGCAAGTCATTGCAATTTCCATTTAATTATCATTAGTTAGAAAGGCACAGCATAAATGCTTCACGTCCCAG
This sequence comes from Sambucus nigra, assembly GCA_949130495.1. Classification (NCBI taxonomy): domain Eukaryota; kingdom Viridiplantae; phylum Streptophyta; class Magnoliopsida; order Dipsacales; family Adoxaceae; genus Sambucus; species Sambucus nigra. The sequence goes on from OX422223.1 coordinate 391,210,067, forward strand.
CCAGGGTCAGAGCATTTGTGGGCAAGGTCAGGTTTGTAGTGGCCAAAGTAGTAGGTTCAACCCCAAACGCACTTATGCTATGTCCCAATTTGTAGCTCCTTCCAGTGATCCATTTGTTACTGAAGGTATATTTTTATTATTCAGCACTTAGGTGAAGGAATTTTTTTATTCAGTTATAGTACGTTCATTTATCTCGATTTCTTTAGCATTCAGCTTATTTTTAGAATTAGATTAGTTTTACCCTCCTATCTTTATAGGACTTCTGATTGGCGGTGGTATAGTTATTGATAGGGTCCATCATAGTTGTGTAGTCATGGATGGACATTATATTCTGGAGTATGATTTGATTCTCATGAACATGGATGGGTTCGAGGTGATCCTCGGTATGAATTGTTTGTCTTGTTTTGACGCTACCATCAAATGCCATCGACATAGTGTCTCTGTGTCTCTCCAAGGCAGATCTCGCCATAGTTTCAGTAGTGAGCAGTATGTGAGTTATCCTTGGAAGTTTTCTACCATGCGAGGGCATAAGTGATATTTTGGTTGGTTGAGTATTATGGAACATTAAGAGTATCTTGATCAAATGTTGTTGGATTATCCACTGGTAAAGGAGTTTGTCAATGTGTTTCCTAATAATTTTCTTTGTTTACCACCACATTAGGAAGTGGACTTTGTTATAGAGGTGCATCAGGGCATATCTTCAATTTCTATACTACCTCATAGGAAGGCTCCGATAGAATTGTAGGAGTTGAGAGTTCAGTGGAAGATTTGACAACAAAGGTTTCATTCATCCTGGTGTATCCCCTTGGGAGCTCCATTCCTCTTTTCCAAGAAGAAGGAAAACTCCATATGACCTTGTATCGATTATAAGAAGATAAATAGGGTAATTGTGAAGAATAAGTACCTTATGCCCCGTATCGATGATTTGTTTGACCAGTTGTGTGGGTCAAGAAGGTTTTTGAAGATTGACCTCCGATCTTCGTACCAATAATTGCGCACAAGAGAGGAAAACGTTCCTAAGACAATGTTCCAAATGAGGTATATGAATTATGAATTCTTAGTGATGCTCTTCGATTTGATGAATGCCCCGTAAGATTTTATGGATTTGAGGAACTATATCTATCATCTGTATTTAGATAGATTTGTGGTGGTATTTGTGGATGATATTTTAGTCTGCTCGCCTTTGGATGTGTAATATAAGGGGCACCTTCGCACGTCACTACAAGTGCTCAGGAGAATCAATTATTCACCAAACTTAGCAAGTGGAAGTTTTCGATGAACTAGGTCAAGTTACTTGGCCATGTAGTTTGGTGAGGGCATTTTCGTTGATCCATTCAAGGTTGAGCACGTTCTAAGTTAATATATGCTAAAGAGAGTTACACAAGTGCATAATATTTTAGGTTTGGCCAGTTACTATAAGATATTTGTGTAAGATTTCTCGAGGCTTGTGTTTCCTCTCACTCTGTTGATGCAAAAGGATGTTCGCTTCAAGTGGTTAGAGGATTATGATTTAGATTTTCAAGAGTTTAAGGTAAGGTAGACTTAAGTGCCCATTCTTATCCTCCTAAAATTATGCAAGGGTTATACCATGTATTGTGATGCTTCCAGATCAGGGCTTGGCTCAGTACTGATTCAGGGGCATCGGGTGGTATCTTATGCGTCCCAATAGTTAAATGTGCATGAGAGGAACTACACCACCCATAATTTGGAGTTATTCACGATGGTGTTTGTGCTAAAGATCTGGAGATACTACCTGCACGGTGAATGAGTTAAGGTGTATACAAATCTTAAGAGCCTGCGATACATTTTCACTCAACGTGATTTAAATCTTCCCCAGAGGAGATGCATTGAGTTGATGGAAGACTATGACTTCTCCTTAGAGTATCATCCTGGCAAGGCTAATGTGGTGTCATATGATCCTATTCAGGTCTTACGCTAGAGGCGATGAAGGGTTATCGAGCAAAGATGTTCGGCGATTTACAAAAGTTTGACTTGCATGTCTAGTGGGGTTTCTACATGGCATATCTATAGGGAGTGGTAGCTAGATCTCTCATTCAATAAAATGTGTTGAAAGATCAGTCTTGCGATCTCGAGTTCACTCATTCTCGTAATCGCATCCAAAATGGTGAGATGTTTGGCAGTGTTAACATAGATAAGGATGGAGGTGTCTAGCATAGGAGAAGGTTGATTTTTTTTGTCATCGATTAACTTTAATATGAGGTAATGGAGGATTCCCATCCCCAATATTTCAGCAAACATCCTGGTGCTGCTAAGATTTATAATGACCTATATAGAGATATCTGATGGTCCGGTGTGAAGAAAGATGTGTCATTGTATGTGTCGAAGTTCTATACGTGCCAATAGGTGAAAATAGAGCATAGGATGTCGGCAAGGCTGTTACAAGCCCTAGAAATAGAGGAATGGAAGTGGGATCACATTACAATGGACTTTGTCACAGCCTTACCACGGTCTAAAGGGTGTCATGATGCAGTTTGGGTTATAGTGGATCGACTTACAAAATCATCACATATTTTACCAATTAAGGTCATGGATAACGTGGCTAAAATGGAAAGGTTATTTATCTAAGAGATAGTCCGACTTCATGGTGTCCCATCTCAATCATCTCAGACAGGATCCCTGGTTTGTATCTTGGTTTTGGAGGAAGATTCAGTAGGAATTGTGTACTGATTTGAACATGTGTACAACTGTAGCGCCCATTCCTGACTAGCATAAAAAAAACTAAATAGTTCATAAAACACATCTATAATTTATTTATTTATTGTAATACACATTAAAACAACTTCAAGGTTTAAGTGAGGAATACTAAAAACCCAATCATTTTAAGGAGACATAATTTAAACAAAACTCCAAAACAATTTAACTTAATTACAACTAGTACATTATTCAAACACTGACGAGACCCTGCTACTATTCACCCAATACCATAGACTTGGCAGTGGTAGCTTCAAAACCCGAAAATGTAAACATATAGAATAATGAGTTTAAAAAATCAGTCAATGTACTACATCTCTATATAGTAAAAGTACTATATTAAAGTCTCAATTACATCAAAATATCCATCTCTGTGCCAATTTAGGCCGTACACAAATCCGAAGTTTAATAAATCCCACATCTCATGCCCGTAGGCAATAATCACATCCATAGGTTTCAATAGCCTGACACCTCTTGAATTGCATATCAATCCAACATATCTTGACTTTTGTAAATCCATAACATCCCAACATCTCTTGACTTTTAATAAGCCATAACATCCTAACATATCTTGACTTTTAGTAAGCCATAACATCTAAACATCTTAACTTTTAACAAGACCTAACATATCCATATAATACATATACATTATATTCATAATCAGCACAGTAAGTACTCTCACCTTAGATGGGTGTTACTTATTACTTCCCTTGTCAACCTCAGTCGTAGTCACCAATGACGTGCCCGAACCTAACAATCCAACACAATCAGTATCCTATAAAATATGATTAACTTTCATAAACTAACTAATTCAACTAAAATATATCATCCATTCATATGTTTTCCCACATTTATAGTCAACTATACTTCTCACAATCGTTTCATTAAATATTATTAAATGATAACACGTTAAATGATACAAAATACTAATTCGTGTTAACCAGAGGTTAATATATCACTAATTAATTTAAATCTTGCACTAATAATGATTAAGTCAGTATTAATGAAATTAATACCAAAAGTCATACCAACATACTCTATAAATAGAGTATAACAACTTTAGTTCTCATCAACATATCAATTTATAAATATATAACCCGTTAAAAATCAATATTTGGTTAATATGGGTCTTGACGAGTGACATATCAAAATAATAAACAAAATACTAAATTAGATAATCGTGTTCCTCTCGTATAATAACACAACTTTTGTTTTAGGAGTCATGTTTAATCTCATTTAGATAGCCCTATAAAGCATACACAAGTTAATAGGGGCCCGAAAATGCACAAACATAAAATAAATCCAAAATAATAATCTAAACCCATAGAAATGATCTTTACAACTCAATAAACAACTTTAATTAAGGAAGAATTACCAATGAATTAATCTGGATTTTTGTAGAATTTTTCTTTTGTGGAAAACCTAACTTCTCTCCTTAAGCTCCTCCTTTCTCTCTCATCAAGCCAAATATGCTTCAAAAGTAACCAAGGCTGAATTTAATGAAGAATGAGGAAATTTTAAGATGTTTAAGTCAGCTAAACCATCCCCCCTTTCCATCCAATCAAATTAAGGCATTTATTGTACTAAAAGACGAAATACCACTTAAAAGGATGGTCAACTTTACCCTTGGTTCGTAAATTCGGTATAACTTTTTATTCGAACATCTATTTGACACACAGTTTGTTGCGTTACAAACCTAACTCATATAACTACAACTATTTAGGTTTACCTTGACCAAATTGTCACATTATAAGGGTCAAAACTAGTCTCAAACATGAATGTTCCTACCGAAAATCTTAAAAATCTCGTTGTTTATAACCAATTCGATATTTCTTGATTTTTAAAGGTACATCTAGAGTAAAATATAATAACCTGACATTATTTATATAAATAAACATTATACATATCACATAAGGTAAGAATTATTCAATATAATTTATCATAGCTTTATTTGGGTTGTGACAACTCTCCCCCTTAGAAAATTTCTTCCCCGAAATTAATTCTACATGTTTACTTACGAAAAAATGAGGATATTTCTTCTTCATATTCTCTTCTCCTTCCCAAGTCGCTTCCTCAATCTTATGACTTATCCATAACACCTTAACAAAAGGAATGACTTTATTTCTTAATACTTATTCCTTGCAGTCTAAAATTTTAGCATGCTCTTCAAAATATAACAAGTCATCCTTAAATTCAATAGGTTGGGTTGTCAAACGTGAGAAGGGTCTGAAATGTATTTTTGAAGCATATATATATGGAATACATCATGCAATTGAGATAATTCTATAGGTAACACTAATATGTAGGCTACTGCTCCCACTCTTTCTTTTATCTCATAAGGTTCGATATACCTAGGACTTAATTTCCCTTTCTTTCTAAACCTCATAATCCCTCTCCAAGGTGAGGCACGCAAGAGTACAAAATCTCCAATTTGGAATTTCAAGTCCTACATAAATTTTCTATCTACTTTGGGAAGTTTTCATACCTTGCTGAATTACTTTTATCTTTTTAATTGTCATCTCTACTAATTATGGACGCAATAATTTCCTTTCTCCCACCTCACTCCAACACAATTGAGTTCTACACTTTCTACCATACAAGTCTTCATACGGATCCATACCAATAGAAGAATGGAAATTGTTATTATAAGAAAATTCTATTAATGACAAGTAATCAACCCAGCAGCCTTTAAAGTCGAGTACACATGCACGTAACATATCTTCAAGTATTTAGATAGTTCTCTCTAATTGTCCATCTATTTGTGGATGAAATGCAGTGCTAAATTTTAGACTAGATCCCGTAACATGTTGAATTCTAGGCTAACATCTTGAAGTAAATGCAGTATCGCTATCAGACACAATAGACACTGGTTCTCCATGTAAGCATATAATCTTTTCAACTAAAATAAGTGCATACCTATCAACCGTGTAAGTAGTTTTGATTGGAAGAAAATGTGTTGACTTCGTTAATCTATTAACTACCACTCGAATAGAATCATATCCCTTCTGAGAGAGAGGAAATCCCGTCACAAAATACATGGTAAGATGCTCCTATTTCCATTCTGGAATAGGCAATGGTTTTAGAAACCCTATCGATTTTTTATGTTCCGCCTTAACTTGTTGTCATGTCAAACACTTCGCAACAGAATCAACAATCTCACATTTCATATTATCCCACCACTAATATTCCTTCAAATCTCTATACATTTTAGTTTTTCTTGGGTGCATAAAATAAACAGAACTATGTGCCTCATCAAGAATATCTCTTTTTAATGTTAAATCATTCGAAATACAAATTATGTTCTTAAAATAGAGAAGCCCGCCATTAACAACAATAAAATCATTTGTCTTACCATCTTGGGCTTTCAGTCGTTTCTTCTCTAAAAATGTATCTTGGTCTTTTAATTCTCATATGCGTTCTGCCAACAAAGGTATCACTGTAACCTGTTCAAATAACGCCCCTGCTCTAGTCAAGTAAAACTCTAATCCCATCAGTCATAATTCCATAATATTCCCAACTCGTGCAAATTGAATACAAGACAAAATCCTTGATGATTTTTTAATTAGAGCATCTGCGACAACATTTTCCTTCCCATGATGATGGTGAATGGTACAATTGTAGTCTTTGATTAACTCCATCCAACTTCTTTCTCTCAAATTCAACTCTTTCTGTCTAAATAGATACTTCAAACTTTAATGGTCAGTAAAATTTTCACAAGTATCTCCATATAAATGATGTCTCTGCAACTTCAAAGAAAAAACAATAGCCATAAGTTCTAAATCATATGTAGGATAATTACGTTCATGCATTTTTAACTGTTTAGATGCATACGAAATTACCTTTCCATGTTGCATGAAAACACAACCTAGTCCCTGATGTGAAGCATCTGTATAAATCACAAAACCTTCTCCACTGGATAGAACAGTGAGAAATGGAGTTGACACTAACATGTCTTTCAACTCTTCAAAATTGTGTTGACATTCCTCACTCCACAAAAATTGCACCTATTTTCGGGTTAATTTAGTCAACGGTATGTCTATAGATGAAAACTCCTTTATGAACCTTCTATAATATCAAACCAGCCCAAGGAAACTTCATATCTCTGTTACCTTACTTGGTCTTTCCCATCCCACAACTGCCTCTACCTTCTTAGGGTCAACATAAATTCCATCTCCCAAAATAATATGCCCTAGAAATACTACCTAATTTAAGTAAAACTCACATTTGCTAAACTTAGTGAACAATTGACTATCTCGCAAGACTTGTAATACAACTTTTATGTGCTTCTCATGTTCCTCTTGGCTATGTGAGTGTATCAAAACATCATCAATAAAAACAATCATAAATGAATCTATGAAAGGATGGAATACTCGATTCATCAAATCCATAAACATCGCAAGAGCATTTGTTAACCTAAATGGAATCCCCAAAAATTCATAATGGGAACAAAAAGTTGTCTTAAAAATGTCACAAACTCTCACCCTTAATTGATGATAACCCGGTCTCCAATCAATTTTTGAAAACACTCTGGCACCCTGTAATTGGTCAAACAAATCATCAATACGAGGCAATGGATATTTATTTCAGATGGTTAACTGTCGATAATCAATGTAAAGTCGCATGGTGCCATATTTCGTATTCATAAATAATATCGGAGCACCCCATGGTGATATAATAGGTTGAATAAAACCTCTATCTAGTAAATCTTACAGTTAAACCTTTAAATCCTTCAGTTCCACACGTGTCATTCTATATAGATAAATAGAAACTAGAGCTACACCAGACACTAAATCAATAGTAAACTCTACCTCTCTACTAGGTGGCAACCCTGGTAATTCATCTAGAAACATATATGCAAAATCCTAAACTACCGAGGTATCTTCTAATTTTTACAATTCCCTACTTGTCTCCACAATATATGCTAAAAAGCCCTGACAACCCCTATTTAACAATTTCCTCCCCCGAAGGGCATAAATAAGACGATTTGGAACCACATTCCTTTCCCAGATAAATTTGAATTCTTCCTTCCCAGCATATTAAATGTAACTTCCTTATGAAAACAATCAATGGATGCATGGTAGGAAGATAAATAGTCCATACCTAAGGTAATATCAAAATCTCGAATATCTAGTTGAATTAAATCAACGGCCAACACTCTCTCCCCCACATACAATACAAAACTTTTATACACAAGCTCTTCTAACATCACATCCCCCATAGGTGTAGAAATATATAAACCATAGTCTAAATAAGAACATGGTCTACACAAATGAATGGCAAGTGATAGTGCTATAAATGAATCATTAGAGATGGTATCAATAAGCACATAAGCATGTCTATCCATGATATAATATGTACTTGTAACCACCTATGGGGTAGACTGGGCATCTTGCAGAGTCATAGAACATACTCTTCCCGGAGCCCTGGAACTATTATCTTGTCCTATACCTCCTCCACTACCTATTAATCTAGCTAATGAACCTATACTGGAATTAGCTCTTTGAGTCCCTCCTATTAGCATAGGACAATTCTTTTTGGTATGACCAATTTGATGACACTGATAACACTCTATCCCTTTTAACTTGGGACAATTTGGACTGATGTGACCATAGAATTTTCAAAAATAGCATATAATAGGCTTAGACTTCCCACTCACACTCTTATGTTGTCTATTCTACTGGCCCATCGATCCTGCACCCCTAAAACTACCTGATGTCCTACTCTGAACATAATTCCCAACCCCTCTACCATATTGAAATATTTGATTCTCCTATTTTGAGTAGTATATGTTACCTTCCTTTTGGTGAGATGGATCAAATCAACTCCTATTTCCCCTTTGTTCCATATTCTTTATTTCATCGTTAACATCTCCTTCAACCATCATAGCTTTGTGGAGTAAAGAAGTATAATCTACTATTTCAAGTGCATTGAGTCTAGACTTAATAACCAAATTCAACCCATCCTAAAATTTGGTGCATTTGTCCTCCTCATCATGTAAGAACCGCAATGAAAATATAGACAATGATATAAATTTAGTTTCATACTCCCTGACCGACATATTCACCTGAGTCAATGATAAAAATTCTCTCTCTTTTGCTTCGAAAACATGCGGGGAAAATATTTTTCATATAAGGCTTTAATAAAGGAATCGCAGTAATTACCTCACCTCCACCCGGGGTAAGTAATAAATGTTTGGAGGACTCCCACCAATATTTAGCTTCACCCTTTAACATGAAAGTAGCCAAAATTATGTACTATGCACCAGCTACATTCGTCACCCCGAAGATAGTTTATGTGTCTCTAACCCAAGCCTCAACTTCTAAAGAATCTACAGAGCCTGAGAATGTCGGGGGGGGGGGGGGGGGGAGGGGGGTCATAGTATTATTTTCCTCACGTTGTATTGCCATTTCTGTTTTGGCCAAAGTCTTCTCCTCCAAGAACTTGGCTTGTTGTTCAGCTATTTGCATTATAAACCTTTTTTTTGTTCCGCCATTAAAGTCATGGCATGAGCCATTCTCTGCATATCTGTAAGTTGTTCAGGTGCCCCTTCTACATTATTTTAATTTTGTTGGTTTACCTCATGCAATTGTGTTTTTGAAGCCTCCTCTTCAACCCTCTCATGAACATTTTCTCCTTCCATATCTTACTATCTATAATAAATCACAATTGTAGAAACAAGTATACAACATTTATTTCTAACGTAATGGTTAGTATTTTTTACAAATCAATATAAATGACTTTCAACACATTATTTGTGCCATTTCCACATCTAGACTCTCTAACTCTAGAATATATAAACCTAAAACTCTGATACCAAGTTGTAGCACCCATTCCAGACTAGCATAAAATAACTAAATAGTTCACAAAACACATCTATTATTTATTGTTTTTTTTTTGTAATACACATTAAAACATCTTCAAGGTTAAAGTACGAAATACTAAAAACCCAATCATTTTAAGGAGACATAATTTAAACAAAACTCCAAAACAATTTAACTTAATTACAACTAGTACACTATTCAAACACCGACGAGACCCTGTTATTATTCACCCAGCACCCTAGACCTTGCAGTGGAATCTTCAAAAATTGAAAATGTAAACATATAGAACCATGAGTTTAAAAACTCGGTGAATGTAATACATCTCTATATAGTAAAAGTTATATATTAACATCTTAATTACATCAACATATTAATCTTTGTGTCAATTTAGGCCATACACACGAAGTTTAATAAACCCTAGATCTCCCGCCCATAGACAAAAATCGCATCCATAGGTTTCAATAATGCGACATCTCTTGAATTGCATAACAACCAAACATATATTGACTTTTATAAATCCAACACATCCTAACATCTCTTTACTTTTAATAAGCCATAACATCCCAATATCTCTTGACTTTTAATAAGCCATAACATATCCATATAATACATACACATCATATTCATAATCAACACAGTAAGTCTACTCACCTCATATGGGTGTTACTTATTCTTTCCATTGTCAACCTCAATCGTAGTCACCAACGGAGAGAAATCCAACACAATTAGTATCCTATAAAATATGATTAACTTTCATAAATTTACTAATTCAACTAAAACATATAGTCCATTAATATGTTTTCCCACATTTGTAGTCAACTATACTGCTCACAATCGTTTCATTAAATATTATTAAATGATAACACGTTAAATGATACAAAAATACTAATTTTTGCTAACCAAAGGTTAATATATCATTAATTAATTTAAATCTTACACTAATCATGATTAAGTCAGTATTAACGAAATTAATACCACAAGTTATACCAACATACTCTAAAACTGAGTACAACAACTTTAGTTCTCGTCAACATATCAAATTATAAATAGATAACCCCTTAAAAATCAATAATTCGTTAATATGGGTCTTGACGAGTGACATATCAAAATAATCAAAAAACACTAAATTATATAATCGTGTTCCTCTCGTGTAATAACATAACTTTTGTTTGAGGAGTCATGTTTAATCTTATTTAGATAGTCCTATAAAGCGTACACAAGTTAATAGGCCCTGAAATGCACTAACATAAAATAAATCCAAATAATAATCCAAAGCAGTAGAAATGATCTATATAACTCAAAAAATAACATTATTTAAGGAAGAATTACCTCATGAATTAATCTGGATTTTTGTAGAATTTCTCTTTCGTAGAAAACCTAACTTTTCACTTTAACATCCTCATTTCTCTCTCATCAAGCCAAATATGCTTCAAACTTAACCAAGGCTGAATTTGATGAATAATGGGAAAATTTTAATATGTTTAAGTCGGCCAAACCAACCTCCCTTTCCAACCAATTAAATTAAGAGATTTATTGTACTAAAAGATGAAATACCACTTAAAAGGATGGATAATTTGCGCTCCATTCGTAAATTTGGTATAACGTTTTACTCGAACATCCGTTTTACATGCCATTTATTAGGTTACAAACCTAACTCATATATCTAGAACTACATAGTTTTTACCTTGACCAAATTTTCACATCATAAGGGTCAAAACTAGTCCCAAACATGAATGTTCCTACTGAAAATCATAAAAATCTCGTTGTTTATAACCAATTTGATACTTCTTGATTTTAAAGGTACAATTAGCGTAAAAGACAATAACCTAATATTATTTATATAAATAAACATTTTACATATCACATAAGGTAAGAATTATTCAGTATAATTTATCATAGCTTTATTTTCTTTGTCACAATAATGTGACACCCCGCCTAATTAATCCTGGGTGATCAGTCCTAAATCAAGTTAGAATAGGTTTCTCAGTTGGTCCATTCTTAGCATCACTGTCGCCTTTTTAATTACTAATAACCTAAGTGAGAAAAGTAGACTGGTGCCAATTTTTTTATCTTTCAATTAATTAAATGAAACTCATGCGGAATATAAAATAATACACAATTACAGTTAACTGAAATAACCATCCACAAATAAATACCTAACCAAATAAACCATCGGTCCAAATATTCCAACACAAGTAAAGACAAGAAGACAATCTCAACAAGTCTAATACAAAAATGAAATGTGAGCGACATGCTCGAATAACTATTAAAGAGTCTCTACACAAATGAAAGAATGAGGCGTCTATCAAAAACACCGCAACATCCACATGTGCTACAGCAACGGATAACTGGTATAGAGTCAAGCCTGGCGTCCCTATGGCTGGACACCTAAAAGATTTTTAAAAAAATTTATAGCAAGGGTTAGTACCCAAAACAATTTGAAAACATTTAACAAATGATTAACTTGCAGTAATAAATAAATATGCATGCTCTTCATATTTTAGTTAGTGCCGCACTCTCTTGAGGAATTCCTTACCCCTCCTCTAATGTGCACTACTAACGCTTTCATTTAATTTACCTAGGTCCTACGCTCCTGACCCAATACTTATGTTACCCCTTGCAATTAACCTACTCTAACCGAGTGTGCCTTAAATCATGATTTTTAAGTTATTATAAACATCAACTTAATTAAATCATTACCCTTTTTAATTTCATATAACATTCACACCTGTTATACACATAATACATTTCACCCTATGTATTAATTATCCCATATATAATTATTTACCTAATTATATATTTAATCATATTGCAGTATTCACAAACATACGTGAAGCAACATTTAATACTCATATCCCACTGAGTAAAATACTCACAAAATATAATTTCTCTAAAGTGCTATCCCACTAGGTGTATTCACATAACCTAGTTACCCAAGTCAGAATTTCTCGCTAACTTGGTTAATGCAAATATATTGGAGGCGGTCATATTCCTTCCCTGAAAGTGAGATGCCCCTCACCCATATTACGGACGCTATGACCTGGGAATTATACTCGCCCTACTCCTCAAGCTAGGGGATTCATCCACTACGCGCAACCTCCCTCTATAGCACTAGGGAATATAAAAATAATATCTATCATTGATATTAAAGCACACCCATTTATATATATACATATACTATTACACACCGTATATATATATATATATATAAGTGTAAAATATCCCGGCTATACCGTGTACTAAGTCCGTAACACAAGCCTATTCCATTTTTATAATGAGTTTATGGCCCAAACTCGGATTATTAATATGCACATTAATTTCTTTTGGTATCACCCTAACCAATATATATATCCGGACTTATTTTCGGGGCCCGAATTTACACCACCCAAGTCTCAATTCCCGACTCTAAATTATTTAACCTTTACCTACATAAAATTTGTATTTCGGTAGTCCTCTACCGTTATTCTCGGACTTAATCGCAATATCCATATTTAATCCTTTCGAACAACTTTCCACAAATTCAACCTTAGTGTGTCACACCTAATTTCTCCAAAACCCAACCAATTTTTAAATTATGATTTCACACTAAGTCGTCTCCAAATTCTAATTAATTTTATTCACTATTAATTAGATTTTAAACCCATGTATTAATTACTCACCAATTTAAGGCATGGAAAAATATTAAATTAAATTTTCTCCATATAAAGGAAAACTGGGTGAACTATCAAAATCTGCCAACCATCGATCGATCGACCCCAGACCTTCGATCGATCGATCGAGCAGGTCTTTGTCTTCTTCGCGAAGACAAATTCTGCCATGGACGAATTTCTTAAAACCTTAATTCCTTCTACCAGCAATCTTAAGTCCTCTTAACATGAATACATGTTAGAAACCTTATTAGGGACCTCTAGAATGTCCACCAACATTATTAATTCATCCATTAACTACAATTTCTGAATTTGGGGAAAAATTCATCTTTAACCCTTTACCCATTTACACCCCAAATTCCTTCACCAAATTCGTTTCTAATTGTCCAGATATCATCCTACCAGATATGTATCAACTTATAAATATCAGATTTTCCATGAATCCTCATTCAAGTTCGTAAATCAGATTATTGTTTTCAGAATCCCATGTTTATGCCATGAACACCCAAAACGAATTCTTAACTAATCACATCACATGAATATGCATTGAAAAACAGATTTAATACTATTGCAAGTTATCCACTTACCTTAGGTTTCGTAGTGTCTGATTTTGGAGATGAATTCCGAGGTTGAAGATGACTCTTGTTCACTTTCTTGTGATCCCCAAATCTGCCTTTAACTGCTCTTAGGGTTCCTTAACACACTAAGACTTTTCCTAAACTCACACCAGTCGTTTTCTTATTTCTTATAATTTAATAATTAACCTAAATCCCGTTTTTTTCCTATTGGGCCAAGCCCAAGTGACCCAAATGCCCCCGTGTGGGCCCGGCTATGTCTAAAAATGCCCCGTGACCCGTTTACTACCCCCGGGTACACTTTTCCGACTATCTCGGCCCATCCGGACTCAACTGTACACTCAAAATTAGCATCCGAATTAATCTATAAAAATACATATCCCCCACCCCCTTTAGTCTATACCGACTCCCGATTGAGATATGTGAAGACCCCGTCATTAATACTCGAAATGATGTAAATAAATTATTACTATTCACTTAGTAAATATATTCCCCTAAATATTAACCATTTACTCCCCGATTAATATTTAAATATATTTTGCCATAATTAATTCATTTTAGAATTACAACCCACTAGTAACTTAAAATTTCCGAATTAATTAAATATTAAATGTAGCAAAAATACGGGGTGTTACATACTCCCCCCCTTATAAAGGAATTTCGCCCCCGAAATTAGGTCATACCTATGATGAAAAGCTCTGGATATTGTTCCCGCATATCTTCCTCCCGCTCTCAGGTAGACTCGTCAACGTTGTGATGACCCCACTGTACTCTAACTAGTGGAACAACCTTGGATCGTAACTTCCGCTCGCTACGGTCCAGAATAGCCACCGGTCTCTCCTCATATGAGATGTTTGGCTGTAAATCAATTTCCTCGAGTGGAATGTGCCAGAAGGCCCTCTCGCTCCTTCGATATTTCTTCAGTGATGCCACATGGAACACGTCGTGTATCCGCTGAAGATGCTCCGGTAATCCCAACCTGTAGGCTACAGGCCCCACCCTCTCGATAATAGGGAAAGGTCCCACGTACCTCGGTGCTAACTTACCCTTCTTGCCGAACCTCATCACCCCTTTCATAGGGGATACCCGGACCAATACCTGATCCCCAACCTCTAACTCCACATGTCTCCGTGAAGCATCAGCGTAACTTTTCTACCTATCCTGAGCTATCCGAATCCTCCCTCGGATTAGATCTATCTTGGAAAGTGTCTCCTAAACAATCTTCGACCCCAATAGTTTGTTATCCCCCACCTCTAACCAACAAGCGGGTGAACGACAAGGTCTATTGTATAGTTCCTTGAAGGGTGCCATGCTGATCGTGAATTGGTAAGAGTTGTTATACGCAAACTCTACCAGAGGAAGATATTTCTCCCAACCTCCCCAAAAGTCTAATATGCACATTCCGAGCATATCTTCCAGCATCTGATTAACTCTCTCTGTCTGTCTGTCAGTCTGTGGGTAATAGGCTATACTCAAACGTAACTCTGTGCCCATGGCCTCCTGAAAACTCTGCCAAAAGTGGGCCATAAAGATCTTGTCCCTATCCGACATAATATTTCTCGGTACCCCGTGCAGCTTAACAATCTCTGCTATGAATAGCTACGCATAACGCATCGTCTCAAAGTCTGTGCGAACCGGCAGGAAGTGGGACACTTTGGTCAACCGATCCACAATGACCCATATGGAATCGTGACCCTTCTGTGATGTCGGTAACCCTGTAATGAAGTCCATGGAGATGCTCTCCCACTTCCACACTGGAATTTCAAGTGGATGTAGCATCCCTGATGGTCTCTGATGGTCAACTTTCACAAGCTAACACGTGGCACATTTCGAAGCAAATTCTGCTATGTCCCGTTTCATTCCTGCCCACCAATACTGCCTCCTCATATCCTGATACATCTTATCTCCATTGGGATGTACCGTAAATTTCGACCCATGAGACTCTGTCATAACAGCGTGCCTGAACTCCTCATTCTCTGGCACAATCAACCTCCCATTAAGGCGTAAGCCTCCCTCCGAACTGATCGAGTAACCCTCTGCTCCCTCAGCTAGCCACTGGTTCACCCTATCCCAGCAGGTCTGATCCTCTGCCTAAACCCTCATAATAATCTCAGGTGTGATGGATAATGCTGACATACAAGCCCTGGCTACATCATCCTCATATCGAAGTTCTCTCCACTTCGCTTTCCAGACTTCTGATATTTCCCTAGTCGATCTCTGACTCAATGCATCTGCTACGACATTAGCCTTACCAGGGTGATACTGAATATCAAACTTGTAGTCTTTCACAAATTCTAACCATCGCCTCTGCCTCATATTCAAATCCTTCTATGTGAAGAGATACTGAAGTGATTTATGATCCGTGAATAACGTGAACTGCTCCCCCAGAAGATAATGTCTCTATATCCTCAAAGCAAAAATGACCGCTGCTAACTCCAGGTCGTGAGTGGGGTAATTCTTCTCATGGGGCTTTAGCTTCCTGGACGCATAAGCTATATCCATTTCCTCCTGCTGAAGCACACCCCCAAGTCCTTGTAAGGATGCGTTAGTGTCAACCCGATACTCTACTCCTCCTTTCGGCAATGCAAGCACGGGTGAAGATGTCAACTTATCGTTTAACTCTTCGAAAGCTAATTGACAATGATCACTTCAAGTGAAAGGTACCCCTTTCTGGGTCAGATTCGTCAAAGGGCTTGCAATCTTTGAGAATCCTTTGATGAACCGCCTGTAATAATTGGCCAATCCTAAAAACCTGCGCACTTCAGTCGGTGTCATGGGCTATCCCCACTCCCTCATCGCCGATACTTTACTCGGATCCACCATAATACCCCGGTCTGACACCACGTGGCCAAGAAACTGAACCTCCCGTAGCCAAAATCCACACTTACCGAATTTGGCATAGAGCTGGTGATCCCGTAATGTCTGTAACACTATACGTAGGTGCTCTGCATGCTCCTCCTCGGTGTGCGAGTAGATCAGGATGTCATCAATGAACACGATGATAAACTGATCGAGAAATTCCCAGAAAACCCTGTTCATGAGGTCCATGAACACTGCTTGTGCATTGGTGAGCTTGAATGGCATCACCCTAAACTCATAAAATCCATACCGACAAATACCTTTAGAGTTTGAGGTAGGTGACCATGTGCCTTTGAAGGTTAGGATGAAAACGAGCGGTTAACGATTTGGCTAGAAAGGGAAGATTTCCCCTCGGTATATTAGTCCCTTTGAGATCTTGGAATGGATCGGAGAAGTATCGTATCACTTGGCATTACCTCCTTGGTTGCCCCATGTTCATTGTATGTTCAACGTATCTATGCTTAAGAAGTATGTCTCGGATACTTAGCATGTCATCAATTAGGACCACTTTGAGTTGGAAGAAGACGTTATGATTCCTACGAGACCTGTGTCAATCTTAGACTGAAAGGACAAAGTCTTGCGCAACAAGGTCATTCCATTCGTAGAGGTCCTTTGGGAGTTCCAAGGCGTAAAAGGTGAGACTTGGGAGTGCGAGTCGAAGATGCGTGAGAAGCACTCGAAACTCTTTGCCTAGCTTCATCGTGATGATTTCAGGGATGAAATCTCGCTCAAACCCAAGATTGTACCTCCTTCTCATGTAATTTTCGTGCCTATTGGAAATAGACTAAATATAAGGGATGGTTTCCTATTTGAAATGTTCTTGTGGCCTTTATGCAATTAAAATGGGATTGAATTGACTAATATTTAATTAAAAAACATTCACCATCATTTGAACGAAATTCTCAATCGTTCGAATGAGATTAAATCTCATTAGAATGTCGTCCAAACACTACATCGAATGACCTTGTTATGTCCACTTAGACCATTCTCGTTAGATCCTCATTAGGACCCCGTTCGAACGATATATCATTTCCATTAGAATGAGGTTTAGTTCCATTTAAATGAGATGCGATTATCATTTGAAGGAAGTTTAATCTCATTCAAATAAAAATGCAAAATTTAGATTTTTGCAGGTCGAGATATGCTGTTGGGATGAGGACCATTAGATCTTTTGATCTGTCAAACTCCTGATGGAGAAGATCGAATGGGTCTAAGGGTTTTAGTGGACCAAAGGGTAAAGTCTTAAGGGGTTTTAGGATATAAGTAAGAGAGAGGAGGGTGTAGGTGGCCATTCTGACACCCCTTCATCATATTTCAAACATTCTCTCTCTCTCTCTCTCTTAAGGTCCTTACCTCAATTTTTAACCTTCCTCCACCCATTTATAAGGTTTATAACTCCATTCCAAGCCTTATTATTGCCTTTTCAAGTCTGTAAGACCCATTTCAAGCCTTGTTCAAGAAAGAAGTTGGGTTGAAGAATTATTCTTGGAGGTTTGAAGAGGAGTTAGTGTATTTATTGGAGGTTTTGGAGTTTTTAGGAGCTTTCTTGTGGGTTTCTGGGAGTTTTATGATCTTTCAAGTCATCATTCCTTAGTTTCTCCTCTTTAAATAAGCTAGGGTTTTCCTCACTACGTTTTTAAGATTAAAGCCTAAGCTACATGTTAGGATGCATGCGCGAATGTAGATGATTTTGCAAGGTTATTTTCTAGTACGTTTATTTAAAGTTTTCTATTGAAAAATGCAAGTTTTAAAGAAAACAAAACTCAAATGGTCTTTTTGAGGAACATGTATCATTTTAATCTTAAATTATTCAATCCCGAGTCTGTCAATGGTAGCAAAAAATTGGTTTAACTCGACTTATTGGAAAAAGGTTGGATAATGCAAAAAAAGCTCAGATTTTTTTCATTCCTTACAATCTCCAAGATATGTAAGTGTTTACATTAATTTTTTTAACAAGAATAAACAAATCTTTGTTATATTATGTAGTATGTAATTACGAAAGTATTCATCTTACATGTTCCATTGGGTATTTATTGTAACTGATTTGTCTACAAAAATACTTATTGGTTAGATTCATTGAATACGGTACCGAGTGACAAAGATAAGTTGTATATCACTGAGCAAGTATAATATTATTTTCACTTTTCTTTGACATGCATTAGTGAGTACATTATTATTGTGATCGACTAATATACATCTTCGAATTCTCTTTACATGTAGTGGGATTAACACATTGAACATCGATGGAAAAAGGACGAACACATCTTACAGTTGTATTAAGGGTAATTCCATTATATAAGATCTTTATCATTTGGCTACAGGATAGATATTACACATGTAGAAGAATGTTATAAAGGAATTAGATTCCAATTCCAAAGTAAATTAAAGAAACTCTCTTAGTATAGAACTTCAAAGAATACTTATATAAAATGTAGTATAAATGATTGTTGTATATATATTTAATGACCTACCAATTAATCAAGCATACCACTAGAAACATTATATAACAACTACACATATAACCCAACTATAACTAGTGAAAATATCAAAATAGAAACTCATTTACGATGACTTTTAATGTTCTGTCCCCTTTCGTGTATCATGGATGTTGGTAATATATATAACGAATTGAAACCTAGTGCTATTACTGAACTAACCTACTCTAGAAACGACCTACCTCTATTGCAAGAATTTGGGCCAGTTGTGAAGCCTACTGCTACTGTTGAACCAATTAATTGCGCAGAAAGAATTCGGACCCGTTGCGAAACCTATTGCTATTGTTGAACTAAACAATACTAATGTTGTTGTTAGTGGCACCATATCAACTGATGTTTTTGTCAATCATGTTTCATTTCAGCATATAGCCAACCATACGTGTGATACCACTATCCATGTGCCTCAAAGTAATATTGTTATTATTGATGTGGTAATAACAACCCATGTGTTGGCATAAATAATGTTTATTATATGATTAATCATGTTTGATTTAATACAACTAAAGACAATCCAACAACTATTGTTGGTTCCTGATGCTGATGTAGATTCTAGATTCCATACTAGCCAATGTTGTTATTGTTATACCAGCAGTTGCTTCCCATAGCACACCACAGCTTTAATGGTAATAGTTTTTAATCCTCCAAACACACGGTTGTTTAATAGTGATGGAAACTATAACATGTATATGGCATACTTATATGTGTTCGTAGTAATATGCATGAATTGTGACATTTATATGCATAAACTATGACATTTATATATAGAACTTGGGTATGCATTTTGGTTTGGATATTCACAAGGACGGTTTCCTTAGGTAGCTTACTAATTTTTGTGTTTATCATTTGATTAAGTAATATTTATTATTCTTCAACTTTTTTCTTTCATTTACCAATCAATTTAGGGTGATTAATTTTTGTTTCTGCTTTACAATTTAAGTGCAACTTTTGAGATTTAACATTGTTACTCTTTTATTATATGTCTGGTAATAATATTTTGTGTGACCAATGCAAGGATAGGGTACTCTTCATTGTGGATATTTTATGTTAAAGTTCACGAGGTACTTTATGGAGGATCCTTCCAAACCTTTTGAAACAAAGGTAGTTACCATTGTTTCTTTTTTTTCTCCTATTAAATAAAATATTGTTTAGTCATTAATTGTTTATATACCGTAATAATAAAATTCAGTTTTTTTTCAATCTTTAGATGACAATATTGCCCGATAAATCTACACACACGCTGAATGAGCTAAATGAAGTTCAAATGGGGTTCTATGAATTCGTTCAGATTATATATATATTGGGTACTTTTGAATAACTATATTTTGTTATGTCATAATGAAAATTTGTTGAGATGATTGTGTTTTGATGAAAAGTATGCTACTTATATTCGATTATGGGGTTATTCATTCTGAGTTAGATAGCGTCAAGAAAAAATTTGATCAAGTTTTATGTTTCGACAACGTTTTAGCTTAAGTATTATTTGGGATTTTGGATATTATGATGTTGCTCACAATTCTAGTTTTTGGATATTTTGATCCATCATCACTATTTTTTGTATATTATTACGTAGCTCACACATTAGTTATTTTTTGGATATTATCACGTAGGTCACACATTAGCTAGTTTTAGGATATGATGTAACCCACATCACTATTTTTTATTCTATATATCTTGATGTATATCAAGCTAGTGATCTTTATGACCTTGATTATTATTTATTTACAATAGGACAAAATTGACGACACAAGGGTAGATTTAACCTCAAATAATAGTTGTCTATCGATGGAGTAATGATTTGTTTATTTTTTATATCAACATCTTTTGTCACTTGTGAAAAAACTCTCATAAAATTATTAAAACTGTGATAAATCTGAATTTATTTATTGTAGTTTTTCATGAAAATGAGATTAAAAACATGTTAGAAGTCGTAGGTTTTATGTGTGTTTTTAAAAATTGACATGTATGAAAATATTATTTATGTCAATTTTACGAACATTCATGTTAGGGCTTTATATGTCAATTTTAGAACTGACATAAATGACCATTTATGTCAGTTTTTTATTGACATAAATGACTATTTATCGTGTAGTGTGGGGGATATTATTAGAGATAGAATTAAAAACAATTACTCTAGTATATTCTGAATCATCTTTACTACGTAAAATTTCAAGTCGAGAAACACCTTTGCTTATGCACAATTCTATGAATTGTTGCTTGATAAAAATATTTTTCAAAAATTTACAAGTGGGGGATTACTGAAACTTTTATGTAAAATTTGAAAACCAAAAGTGGAGAGAGAGTTTGCTTTTGGTTTTATCCGACATCAGTAGAAATGTAAAATTTAGTGTAGTATATCTACATTTAGTTTTGGACTAATGGTCAAGCTCTTTGGGCATTGGATTTGTTTATGTTTTGGGTTGAGAACTGCTGCCATTGTCCGACCGACCTAGCTCGAGCCCGTGTCCGAGTCCTTGTGATTGGTCTTGGACTTGGGCTCACTTTGATTTAATTTTTTGGACAAAAATTAATTGTTTTTAATTAAAAATTATGATTTTTTTTCATCAAACACGTTTTAATTGTAGCAATTAATGACCAAGCCTTAACCCACTTGGCCACAAATTCCATTTTTTAATCCTCACACTTTTTCTTCTCAACTTCCATATTTGTTCTTAAATAAGGCTTTATAGCCATTGATGAAATACACATAAATTTTTTCTCCTAGAAAATTTTCTCGTTGCAAAATTTTTCTCACGAAATTACTAGTTACCATAAATAATACTTTATGATATTGAGAAATCAATTTCAAATGGGCGATTAGTACGAGTTGACTACTGTGCTATGAAAATTTAAGACCATAAATTCTTATGGAGGTTGATTTATCTTGGTGTGACGAGCATTATAAGAACTGCAACACAATATTGGGCAGAGCCATGAAACACCTTCAAAAAAGTGACCTAGTTCGCGACTCAGCTACTTTTGTTTTATACAATTAGAGTTTCCAATGGGTAATTATGTTCCTCTTTTAATTTCAGCATTAACAATATGATACATTCACATTCTCTCTCTTTCGTTGTCTCTAAATGCATTATCGTCAGAAACGCAATTAGATGTTCGCTCACCCCCTACTTTTTACGTTAAAACCCCCACCCCCCAGGTACCTCCAGTAGGGATGTTGGTAAGGACGTTAGTAAGACCCGAAAGGGTAGCAGTCGTCGTTAGAGATCTACCATGGAATTTTCAAAATAGTATTTTGGGACCTTTGAATTCATGGCACTTTAAACAAACTTTAATTGGGGCCTTGAGCCATTTGCTGTAACAATACAAGAATTTACGGTTTATTTCCATTATATTTAACATTATTGGATTTAACGAAAGTTTCCTAAATAAATCTTTCAAGTTAACTTAATTATTTAAAGCAACAACCTATTTATTAAATTAAAACCTATTTAATTACATTTCGTTCCATATAAAATGGTTCAAATTAAAGGACTTTCTTAAATAATAAAATTGGACTTTACCCCTCCCCCTTAACACCTTGACTCAGGTGCGGGTTGACCTAGCGGTAGCCCATATCTGGGTCAGGGCTTTACAAATGGTATTCGAGATTTAGTATCTTTATGTGTGAAGGATTTTTATGCCTTCTTAGTACGTTTCATTACGCATTCTATTATAGTTTTCTATTTCGTTTCGTTACCATTGTTGTATTGAACCCTCCCTTCTTGTGTAGATGACTACACGTCGCGGTGTGCTACTGGATCTAGGAGCGACGAGATTAAGAGCATGGAATAGGACATCCATCAGCTTGCCGACTCCCTCTCTCATGAGTAAAAATCCAATCGTAGAGGGATAATTGAAAGCACTATTTCAGCTTCTATCTTGAAAGAGTTTAGGAGGCTGAACCCACCGACCTTTAAGAGAGCCGCTGGCCCTGATGCCGCAAAGGAGTGGCTGGATGAGGTCACCAAAGTTATGGACATTCCATATGTGTCAGCTGGGCACAAGGTTAAGATGGCGTACTTTTAGATCATCGAGCAAGCTTAGCACTGGTGGAGCGCCTACTCAATCAGTGTGTCAGAGACCGTAGGCTGGGAAGGGTTCAGGATTGCAGTTCTAAAATAGTATTTCCCTCTGGAATTTAAAGATTAAAAGAAGGATGAGTTCCTCCATTTTATCCATGGAAAGATGTATGTCAAAGAATACTAGGTGAACTTTGAGAGCATGTCCAAATATTTAAATGCGGTTCAAAAGGATGATACAGAGAAGATGAGCTTATTTTTCAGGAATTAACCTTAGCATCCTGCAGATTATGGCTGGTTTGGACCTAACAAACTTCAGGGTCGTAGTTAGCAAGGCCATCATGCTTGAGCTTGAGGCAAAGTAAGATTAGTACATCTGTGAGAAGAAGAGGGAGACTAGCGGGTCCTAGGGCAGTGGTCATTAGAAGTTTAGGAGCAGTGCTCGAGGCTTCTTTGCAAAGCTCAAGGCCTTTATGGGTGTTGGTTCATCTCCTTCTCTATGTACTAGTGATTATAATCCTATATCCCCTTCCAAAAGGACGTGTTTTTTATGTGGGTTCCCAAGAAATTTCAAGAGGTACTACCCGTAAAGAGCTTCTAGGAACTAGCAGTGCTGCTAGTAGACTGTCTATTATGTACCTAGTAGAAGTTCCAATTACACTTGCCCCACCCAGTCATTGCAAGTCATTGCAATTTCCATTTGATTATCATTAGTTAGAAAGGCACGGCATAAATGGTTCACGTCCCATCCAAGGCCAGAGCATTTATGGGCAAGGTCAGGTGCTTAGTGGCCAAAGTAGTAGGTTCAACCCCAAATGCACTTATGCTATGTCCCAATTTGTAGCTCCTTCCAGTGATCCATTTGTTACTGAAGGTATATTATTATTATTCAGCACTTAGGTAAATGAATTTTTTATTCACTTATAGTACGTTCATTTATCTCGATTTCTTTAGCATTCAGCTTATGTTTAGAATTAGATTAGTTTTACCCTCCTATCTTTATAGGACTTCTGATTGGCGGTGGAATAGTTATTGATAGGGTCCATCATAGTTGTGTAGTCATGGGTGGACATTATATTCTGGAGGATGATTTGATTCTCATGAACATGGATGGGTTTGACGTGATCCTCGGTATGAATTGGCTATCTTGTTTTAACGCTACAATCAAATGCCATCGACATAGTGTCTATGTGTCTCTCCCAGGCAGATCTTGCCATTGTTTCAGAAGTGAGCAGTATGTGAGTTATCCTTGGAAGTTTTCTACCATGCGAGAGCATAAGTGATATTTTGGTTGGTTGAGTATTATGGCGAATTAAGAGGATCTTGATCAAATGTTGTTGGATTATTCGCTGGTGAAGGAGTTTGTCGATGTGTTTCCCAATAATTTTCTTAGTTTACCACCACATTAGGAGGTGGACTTTGTTATAGAGGTGCATCAGGGCATCTCTTCAATTTCTATACTACCTCATAGGAAGGCTCCAATAGAACTATAGGAGTTGAGGGTTCAGTGGAAGATTTGACAATAAATGTTTCATTCATCCTGGTGTATCCCCTTGGGAGCTCCATTCCTCTTTTCCAAGAAGAAGGACAACTCCATATGATCTTGTATCGATTATAAGAAGATAACTAGGGTAATTGTGAAGAATAAGTACCTTATGCCCCATATCGATGATTTGTTTGACCAGTTGTGTGGGTCAAGAAGGTTTTTGAAGATTGACCTCCGGTCTTCGTACCAATAGTTGTGCACAAGAGAGGAAACATTCCGAAGAAAACATTCCAAATGAGGTATATGCATTATGAATTCTTAGTGATGCTCTTCGATTTGATGAATGCCCGTAAGCTTTTATGGATTTGAGGAGCTGTATCTATCATCTGTATTTAGATAGATTTGTGGTGGTATTTGTGGATGATATTTTAGTCTGCTCACCTTTGGATGTGGAATATAAGGGGCACCTTCGCATGTCACTAAAAGTGCTTAGGAGAATCAATTATTCGCTAAACTTAGCAAGTGCAAGTTTTCGATGAACTAGGTCAATTTACTTGGCCATGTAGTTTGATGAGGGCATTTTCGTTGATCCATTCAAGGTTGAGCACGTTCTAAGTTAATATATGCTAAAGAGAGTTACACAAGTGCATAATATTTTCACTCAACGTGATTTAAATCTTCCCCAGAGGAGATCCATTGAGTTGATCGAAGACTATGACTTTTCCTTGGAGTATCATCCTGGCAAGGCTAATGTGGTGTCATATGATCTTATTCAGGTCTTACGCTAGAGGGCGACGAGTAACAAAAGTTTGACTTGCAAGTCTAGTGGGGTTGCTACATGGCATATCTTCAGGGAGTGGTAGCTAGATCTCTCATTCAATAAAATGTGTTGAAAGATCATTCTTGCGATCTCGAGTTCACTCATTCTCGTAATCGCATCCAAAATGGTGAGATGTTTGGCAGTGTTAACATAGATAAGGATGGAGGTGTCTAGAATAAGAGAAGGTTGATTTTTTTTGTCATCGATGAACTTTAATATGAGGTAATGGAGGATTCGGATCCCCGATATTTCAGCAAACATCCTGGTGCTGCTAAGATTTATAATGACCTATATAGAGATTTCTGATGGTCCGGTGTGAAGAAAGATTTGTCATTGTATGTGTCGAAGTGCTA
This sequence comes from Sambucus nigra, assembly GCA_949130495.1. NCBI lineage: Eukaryota > Viridiplantae > Streptophyta > Magnoliopsida > Dipsacales > Adoxaceae > Sambucus > Sambucus nigra. The sequence goes on from OX422223.1 coordinate 391,235,851, forward strand.
TATGTGCCAATAGGTGAAAATATAGCATAGGATGTCGGCAAGGCTGTTGCAATGCCTAGAAATAGAGGAATGGAAGTGGGATCACATTACGATGGACTTTGTCACAGCCTTACCACGGTCTAAAGGGTGTCATGATGCAGTTTGGGTTATAGTGGATCGACTTACAAAATCATCACAAATTTTACCAATTAAGGTCATGGATAACGTGGCTAAAATGAAAAGTTTATTTATCTAAGAGATAGTCCGACTTCATGGTGTCCCATCTCAATCATCTCAAACAGGATCCCTGGTTTGTATCTTGGTTTTGGAGGAAGATTCAGTAGGAATTGTGTACTGATTTGAACATGTGTACAACTGTAGCGCCCATTCCCGACTAGCATAAAAAAAACTAAATAGTTCATAAATCACATCTATAATTTATTGTCTTTTTATAATACACATTAAAACAACTTCAAGGTTTAAGTGAGGAATACTAAAAACCCAATCATTTTAAGGAGTCATAATTTAAACAAAACTCCAAAACAATTAAAATTAATTACAACTAGTACTTTATTCAAACACTGACGAGACCCTGCTACTATTCGCCCAATACCCTAGACCTGGCAGTGGTAGCTTCAAAACCCGAAAATTTAAACATATAGAATAATGAGTTTAAAAAATCAGTCAATGTACTACATCTCTATATAGTAATAGTACTATATTAAAGTCTCAATTACATCAAAATATCCATCTCTGGGCCAATTTAGGCCGTACACAAATCCGAAGTTTAATAAATCCCACATCTCATGCCCGTAGGTAATAATCACATCCATAGGTTTCAATAGCCTGACACCTCTTGAGTTACATAGCAATCCAACATATCTTGACTTTTGTAAATCCATAACATCCCAACATCTCTTGACTTTTAATAAGCCATAACATCCTAACATATCTTGACTTTTAGTAAGCCATAACATCCAAACATCTTAACTTTTAACAAGCCATAACATATCCATATAATACATATACATTATATTCATAATCAACACAGTAAGTACTCTCACCATAGATGGGTGTTACTTATTATTTCCCTTGTCAACCTCAGTCGTAGTCACCAACGATGTGCCCGAACCTAACAATCCAACACAATCAGTATCCTATAAAATATGATTAACTTTCATAAACTAACTAATTCAACTAAAATATATCACCCATTCATATGTTTTCCCACATTTATAGTCAACTATACTTCTCACAATCGTTTCATTAAATATTATTAAATGATAACACGTTAAATGATACAAAAATACTAATCCGTGTTAACTAGAGGTTAATATATCACTAATTAATTTAAATCTTGCACTAATCATGATTAAGTCAGTATTAATGAAATTAATACCAAAAGTCATACCAACATACTCTATAAATAGAGTATAACAACTTTAGTTCTCATCAACATATCAATTTATAAATACATAACCCGTTAAAAATCAATATTTGGTTAATATGGATCTTGACGAGTGACATATCAAAATAATAAAAAAAATAATAAATTAGATAATCGTGTTCCTCTCGTATAATAACACAACTTTTGTTTTAGGAGTCATGTTTAATCTCATTTAGATAGCCCTATAAAGCATACACAATTTAATAGGGGTCCGGAAATGCACAAACATAAAATAATCCAAAATAATAATCTAACCCCATAGAAATGATCTTTACAACTCAATAAATAACTTTAATTAAGGAAGAATTACCTATGAATTAATATGGATTTTTGTAAAAATTTTCTTTTGTGGAAAACCTAAATTATCTCCTTAAGCTCCTCCTTTCTCTCTCATGAAGCGAAATATGCTTCAAAAGTAACCAAGGCTAAATTTAATGAAGAATGAGGAAATTTTAAGATGTTTAAGTCAACTAAACCATCCCCCCCTTCCATCCAATCAAATTAAGACATTTATTGTACTAAAAGACAAAATACCACTTAAAAGGATGGTCAACTTTACCCTTGGTTCGTAAATTCGGTATAACTTTTTATTCGAACATCTATTTGACACACAGTTTGTTGCGTTACAAACCTAACTCATATATCTACAACTATATAGGTTTACCTTGACCAAATTGTCACATTATAAGGGTCAAAACTAGTCTCAAACATGAATGTTCCGACCGAAATCTTAAAAATCTCGTTGTTTATAACCAATTCGATATTTCTTGATTTTTAAAGGTACATCTAGGGTAAAATATAATAACCTAACATTATATATATAAATAAACATTATACATATCACATAAGGTAAGAATTATTCAATATAATGTATCATATATTTATTTGGGTTGTCATAACTCTCCCCCTTAGAAAATTTCTTCCCCGAAATTAATTTTACATGTTTACTTACGAAAAAATGAGGATATTTCTACTTCATATTCTCTTCTCCTTCCCAAGTCGCTTCCTCAATCTTATGACTTTTTCATAACACCTTAACAAAAGGAATGACTTTATTTCTCAACACTTATTCCTTGCAGTCTAAAATTTGAGCATGCTCTTCAAAATATGACAAGTCATCCTTAAATTCAATAGGTTGGGTTGTCAAACGTGAGACGGGTCTGAAATGTATTTTTGAAGCATAGATATATGGAATACATCATGAAATTAAGACAATTCTAGAGGTAACAATAATATGTAGGCTACTGATCCCACTCTTTCTTTTATCTCATAAGGTTCGATATACCTAGCACTTAATTTCCCTTTCTTTCTAAACCTCATAATCCCTCTCCAAGGTGAGGCACGGAAGAGTACAAAATCTCCAATTTGGAATTTCAAGCCCTACATAAATTTTCTATCTACTTTGGGAAGTTTTCATACCTTGCTGAATTACTTTTATCTTTTTAATTGTCATCTCTACTAATTCTGGACGCAATAATTTCCTTTCTCCCACCTCACTCCAACAAAATTGAGTTCTACACTTTCTACCATCAAGTCTTCATACGGATCCATACCAATAGAAGACTAGAAATTGTTATTATAAGAAAATTCTATTAATGACAAGTAATCAACCCAACTTCCTTTAAAGTCGAGTACACATGCACGTAACATATCTTCAAGTATTTAGATAGTTCTCTCTAATTGTCCATCTATTTGTGGATGAAATGCAGTGCTAAATTTTAGACTAGATCCCGTAGCATGTTGCAATCTAGGCTAAAATCTTGAAGAAAATGTAGTATCTCTATCAGACACAATAGACACTGGTTCTCCATGTAAGCATATAATCTTGTCAACAAAAATAAGTGCATACCTATCAACCGTGTAAGTAGTTTTGATTGGAAGAAAATGCGTTGACTTCGTTAATCTATTAACTACCACCCGAATAGAATCATATCCCTTCTGAGAGCGAGGAAATCCCGTCACAAAATACATGGTAATATACTCCTATTTCCATTCAGGAATAGGCAATGGTTGTTGAAACCCTACCGATTCTTTATGTTCCACCTTAACTTGTTGTCATGTCAAACACTTCGCAACAAAATCTACAATCTCACATTTCATATTATCCCACCACTAATATTCCTTCAAATCTCTATACATTTTAGTTTTTCTTGGGTGCATAAAGTAAATAGAACTATGTGCCTCATCAAGAATATCTCTTTTTAATGTTAAATCATTCGAAATACAAATTATGTTCTTAAAATAGAGAAGCCCGCCATTAACAACAATAAAATCATTTGGCTTACCATCTTGGGCTTCCAGTTGTTTATTCTCTAAAAACGTATCTTGGTCTTTTAATTCTTGTATGCGTTCTACCAATAAAGGTATCACTGTAACGTGTTCAAATAATGCCCCTGCTCTAGTCAAGTAAAACTCTAATCCCATCAGTCATAATTCCATAATATTCCCAACTCGTGCAAATTGAATACAAGACAAAATCCCCGATGATTTTTGACTTAGAGCATCTGCGACAACATTTTCCTTCCCATGATGATGGTGAATAGTACAATTATAGTCCTTGATTAACTCCATCCAACTTCTTTCTCTCAAATTCAACTCTTTCTGTGTAAATAGATACTTCAAACTTTAATGGTCAGTAATATTTTCACAAGTATCTCCATATAAATGATGTCTCTGCAACTTTAAGGAAAAAACAATAGCCATAAGTTCTAAATCATATGTAGGATAATTACGTTCATGCTTTTTTAACTGTCTAGATGCATACGAAATTACCTTTCCATGTTGCATGAAAACACAACTTAGTCCCTGATGTGAAGCATCTGTATAAATCACAAAACCTTCTCCACTGGATAGAAGAGTGAGAAATGGAGTTGACACTAACATGTCTTTCAACTCTTCAAAATTTTGTTGACATTCCTCACTCCATAAAAATTGCACCTATTTTCGGGTTAATTTAGTCTACGGTATGGCTATAGATGAAAACCCCTTTATGAACCTTATATAATATCAAACCAGCCCAAGGAAACTTCATATCTCTGTTACCTTACTTGGTCTTTCCCATCCCACAACTGCCCTACCTTCTTAGGGTCAACATAAATTCCATCTCCCAAAATAATATGCCCTAGAAATATGACCTGATTTAAGTAAAACTCACATTTGCTAAACTTAGTGAACAATTGACTATCTCGCAAGACATGCATTACAACTTTTAGGTGCTTCTCATGTTCCTCTTGGCTATGTGAGTATATCAAAACATCATCGATAAAAACAATCATAAATGAGTCTATGAAATGATGGAATACTCGATTCATCAAATCTATAAACACAGATGAGCATTTGTTAACCTAAATGGAATCCCCAAAAATTCATAATGGGAACAAAAAGTAGTCTTAGAAATGTCACAATCTCTCACCCTTAATTGACGCTAACCCGGTCTCAAATCAATTTTTGAAAACACGAGGCAATGGATATTTATTTCAGATGGTTAACTGCCGATAATCAATGTAAACTCGCATGGTGCCATATTTCGTCTTCATAAATAATATCGGAGCACCCCATGGTGATATAATAGGTTGAATAAAACCTATATCTAGTAAATCTTACAGTTAAACCTTTAAATCATTCAGTTCCACTGGTGTCATTCTATATAGAGAATTAGAAATTGGAGCTACACCAGACACTAAATCAATAGTAAACTCTACCTTTCTACTAGGTGGCAACCCTGGTAATTCATCTAGAAACATATATTCAAAATACTTAACTATCGAGGTATCTTCTAATTTTTACAATTCCCTATTTGTCTCCACAATGTATGCTAAAAATCCCTGACAACCCCTATTTAACAATTTCCTCTCCCGAAAGGCATAAATAAGACGATTTGGAACCACATTCCTTTCCCTGATAAATTTGAATTCTTCCTTCCCAGCATATTAAATGTAACTTCCTCGTGAAAACAATCAATGGATGCATGGTAGGAAGATAAATAGTCCATTCCTAAGGTGATATCAAACTCTCGAATATCTAGTTGAATTAAATCAACGGCCAACACTCTCTCCCCCACATACAATACAAAACTTTTATACACAAGCTCTTCTAACATCACATCCCCCATAGGTGTAGAAATATATAAACCATAGTCTAAATAAGAACATGGTCTACACAAATGAATGACAAGTTATAGTGCTACAAATGAATCGTTAGAGACGGCATCAATAAGCACATAAGCATGTTTATCCATGATAGAATATGTACTTGTCACCACCTATGGGGTAGACTGGGCATCTTGCAGAGTCATAGCTAATACTCTTCCCGGAGCCCTGGAACTATTAGCTTGTCCTCTACCTCCTCCTCTACCTATGAATCTAGCTAATGAACCTATACTGGCATTAGCTCTTTGAGTCCCTCCTATTAGCATAGGACAATTCTTTTTGGTATGACCAATTTGATGACACTGATAACACTCTATCCCTTTTAACATGGGACAATTTGGACTAATGTGACCATAGAATTTTCAAAAATAGCATATAACACGCTTAGACTGCCCACTCACACTCTTATGTTGTCTATTCTACTAGCCCATCAATCCTGCACCCCTAAAACTACCTGATGTCCTACTCTGAACATAATTCCCAGCCCCTCTACCATGTTGAAATATTTGATTCTCCTGTTTTGAGTAGTCTATGTTACCTTCCTTTTGCTGAGATGGATCAAATCAACTCTTATTTCCCCTTTGTTCCATCTTCTTTATTTCATCATTAACATCTCCTTCAACCATCATAGCGTTGTTGACTAAAGAAGTATAATCTACCATTTCAAGTGCTGTGAGTCTAGACTTAATAACCAAATTCAATCCATCCTAAAATTTGGTGCATTTGTCCTCCTCATCATGTAAGAACCGCAATGAAGATTTAGACAATGGTATAAATTTAGTTTCATACTCCCTGACCGACATATTCACCTGAGTCAATGATAAAAATTCTCTCTATTTTGCTTCGAAAACATGCGAGGAAAATATTTTTCATATAAGGCTTTAATAAAGGAATCGCAAGTAATTACCTCACCTCCACCCGGGGTAAGCAATAAATGTTTGGAGGAATCCCACCAATATTTAGCTTCACCCTTTAACATGAAAGTAGCCAAAATTACCTTCTATGCACCAGGTACATTTGTCACCCCGAAGATAGTTTATGTGTCTCTAACCCAAGCCTCAACTTCTAAAGGATCTACAGAGCCTGAGAATGTCGGAGGGAGGGGGGGTCAAATTGATAAACTTATCAGACATAATATTATTTTCCTCCCGTTGTATTGCCCTTTCTGTTCTGGCCAAAGTCTTCTCCTCCAAGAACTTGGCTTGTTGTTCAGTTATTTTCATTATAAACCTATTTTTTTTCCTCCATTAAAGTCATGGCATGATCCATTCTCTGTATATCTGTAAGTTGTTCAGGTGCCCCTTCTACATTATTTTAATTTTGTTGGTTTACCTCATGCAATTGTGTTTTTGAAGCCTCCTCTTCAACCCTCTCATGAACATTTTCTCCTTCCATATCTTACTATATGTAATAAATAACAATTATAGAAACAAGTATACAACATTTATTTCTAACGTAATGGTTAGTATTTTTTGCAAATCAATATAAATGACTTTCGACACATTATTTCTGTCATTTCCACATCTAGACTCTCTAAATCTAGAATATATAAACCTAAAGCTCTGATACTAAGTTGTAGCACCCATTCCAGACTAGCATAAAATAACTAAATAGTTCACAAAACACATATATTATTTATTGTTTTGTTTGTAATACACATTAAAACATCTTCAAGGTTAAAGTACGATATACTAAAAACCCAATCGTTTTAAGGAGACATAATTTAAACTAAACTCCAAAATAATTTAACTTAATTACAACTAGTACACTATTCAAACACCGCCGAGACCCTGTTATCATTCACCCAACACCCTAGACCTCGCAGTGGAATCTTCAAAAATTGAAAATGTAAACATAGAGAACCATGAGTTTAAAAACTCAGTGAATGTAATACATCTCTATATAGTAAAAGTAATATATTAACATCTTAATTACATCAACATATTAATCTTTGTGCCAATTTAGGCCATACACACGGAGTTTAATAAACCCCAGATCTTCTGCCCGTAGACAAAAATCACATCCATAGGTTTTAATAACCCGACATCTCTTGAATTGCATAACAACCAAACATATATTGACTTTTATAAATCCAACACATCCTAACATCTCTTGACTTTTAATAATCCATAACATCCCAATATATCTTGACTTTTAATAAGCCATAACATATCCATATAATACATACACATGATATTCATAATCAACACAGTAAGTATACTCACCTCATATGGGTGTTACTTATTCTTTCCATTGTCAACCTCAGTCGTAGTCACCAACGGAGAGAAATCCAACACAATTAGTATCCTATAAAATATGATTAACTTTCATAAACTTACTAATTCAACTAAACATATAGTCCATTAATATGTTTTCCCACATTTATAGTCACCTATACTGCTCACAATTGTTTCATTAAATATTATTAAATGATAACACGTTGAATGATACAAAAATACTAATTTTTGCTAACCAAAGGTTAATATATCATTAATTAATTTAAATCTTACACTAATCATGATTAAATCAGTATTAACAAAATTAATACCACAAGTCATACCAACATACTCTAAAACTGAGTACAACAACTTTAGTTCTCGTCAACATATCAAATTATAAATAGATAACCCCTTAAAAATCAATATTTCGTTAATATGGGTCTTGATGAGTGACATATCAAAATAATCAAAAAACACTAAATTATATAATCGTGTTCCTCTCGTGTAATAACATAACTTTTGTTTGAGGAGTTATGTTTAATCTTATTTAGATAGCCTTATAAAGCATACACAAGTTAATAGGCCCTGAAATGCACTAACATAAAATAAATTCAAATAATAATCTAAAGTAGTAGAAATGATCTATATAACTAAAAAAATAACATTATTTAAGGAAGAATTACCTCATGAATTAATCTGTATTTTTGTAGAATTTCTCTTCCTTAGAAAACCTAACTTTTCACTTTACGATCCTCCTTTCTCTCTCATCAAGCCAAATATGATTCAAACTTAACCAAGGCTGAATTTGATGAAGAATGGAAAAATTTTAATTTGTTTAAGTCGGCCAAACCAACCTCCCTTTCCAACCAATTAAATTAAGAGATTTGTTTTACTAAAAGATGAAATACCACTTAAAAGGATGGATAATTTGCCCTCGATTCGTAAATTTGGTATAATGTTTTACTCGAACATCCGTTTTACATGCCATTTATTAGGTTACAAGCCTAACTTATATATCTAGAACTACATAGTTTTTACCCTGACCAAATTTTCACATGATAAGGGTCAAAACTAGTCTCAAACATGAATGTTCCTACTGAAAATCTTAAAAATCTCGTTTTGTATAACCAATTTGATATTTCTTGATTTTAAAGGTACAATTAGCGTAAAAGATAATAACCTAACATTATTTATATAAATAAACATTATACATATCACATAAGGTAAGAATTATTCAATATAATTTATCATAGCTTTATTTGCTTTGTCACAATAACTTACTATCCCGAGACAGATGGGCAGTTAAAATGGACCATTCAGATTATGAAGGATGTGTCGAGGGCCTGTGCTCTTGATTTTCAGTGTAGATGGGTGGAGAATTTTCATCTGAGAGAGTTTTTCTATAACAACAATTATCAAGCCAACATTGGTATGGATCCCTATGAAGCTCTTTATTGGAGGCGGAGCTGCTCTCCAGTTTATTATTATTAAGTGGGTGAGAAGCACCTCATAAACTCAGGCATGATCAGGGAGATGATCGATAAAGTCCAGGTGATTATGCTAAGACTCATGATGACTCAGAGTCGGCAGAAGAATTTTACTGCTAATCGATAAATACCTTTAGAGTTTGAGGTAGGCGACCATATGCCGTTGAAGGTTAGGACGAAAACCAGCAGTCAACGATTTGGATATAAAGGGAAGATTTCCCCTCGGTATATTAGTCCCTTTGAGATCTTGGAATGGATCGAAGAAGTATCGTATCACTTGGCATTACCTCCTTGGTTGCACCACGTTCATTGTATGTTCAACGTATCTATGCTTAAGAAGTATGTCTCGGATACTTAGCATGTCATCAATTAGGACCACTTAGATTTGGAAGAAAACGTTATGATTCCTACGCTACCTGTGTCAATCCTAGACTGAAAGGACAAAGTCTTGCGCAATAAGGTCATTCCATTCGTAGAGGTCCTTTGGGAGTTCCAAGGCGTAAAAGGTGAGACTTGGGAGTACGAGTCGAAGATGCGTGAGAAGCACTCGAAACTCTTTGCCTAGCTTCATCATGTTGATTTCAAGGATGAAATCTCGCTCGAACCCAAGATTGTACCTCCTTCTCATGTAATTTTCATGCCTATTGGCAATAGACTTAATATAAGGGATGGTTTCCTATTTGAAATGTTCTTGTGGCCTTTATGCAATTAAAATGGGATTGAATTGCCTAATATTTAAAACATTCAGGGTCATTTGAACAAAATTCTCAATCAGTCGAATGAGATTCAATCTCATTAGAATGTCGTCCAAACACTACATCGAACGGACATCGAATGACCTTGTTATGTCCACTTTGACCATTCTCGTTAGATCCTCATTAGGACCCCGTTCGAACGATATATCATATCCATTTGAATGAGGTTTAGTTCCATTTGAATGAGATGCGATTATCATTTGAATGAAATTTAATCTCATTCGAATAAGACTGCAAAATTTAAATTTTTGCAAGTCGAGATATGCTGTTGGGATGAGGACCATTAGATCTTTTGATCTGTCAAACTCCTGATGGAGAAGATCGAATGGGTCTAAGGGTTTTAGTGGACCAAAGGGTAAAGGCTTAAGGGGTTTTAGGATATAAGTAAGAGAGAGGAGGGTGTAGGTGGCCATTCTGACACCCCTTCATCATATTTCAAACATTCTCTCTCTCTCTCTCTCTTAAGGTCCTTACCTCAATTTCTAACCTTCCTCCACCCATTTATAAGGTTTATAACTCCATTCCAAGCCTTATTATTGCCTTTTCAAGTTTGTAAGACCCATTTCAAGCCTTGTTCAAGAAAGAAGTTGGGTTGAAGAATTATTCTTGGAGGTTTGAAGAGGAGTTAGTGTATTTATTAGAGGTTTTGGAGTTTTTAGGAGCTTTCTTGTGGGTTTCTAGGAGTTTTATGATCTTTCAAGTCATCATTCCTTAGTTTCTCCTCTTTAAATAAGCTAGGGTTTTCCTCACTACGTTTTTAAGATTAAAGCCTAAGCTACATGTTAGGATGCATGCGCGAATGTAGATGATTTTGCAAGGTTATTTTCTAGTACGTTTATTTAAAGTTTTCTATTGAAAAATGCAAGTTTTAAAGAAAACAAAACTCAAATGGTCTTTTTGAGGAACATGTATCATTTTAATCTTAAATTATTCAATCCCGAGTCTGTCAATGGTAGCAAAAAATTGGTTTAACTCGACTTATTGGAAAAAGGTTGGATAATGCAAAAAAAACTCAGATTTTTTTCATTCCTTACAATCTCCAAGATATGTAAGTGTTTACATTAATTTTTTTAACAAGAATAAACAAATCTTTGTTATATTATGTAGTATGTAATTATGGAAGTATTCATTTTACATGTTCCATTGGGGATTTATTGTAACTGATTTGTCTACAAAAATACTTATTGGTTAGATTCATTGAATACGGTACCGAGTGACAAAGATAAGTTGTGTATCACTGAGCAAGTATAATATTATTTTCACTTTTCTTCGACATGCATTAGTGAGTACATTATTATTTTGATCTACAAATATACATCTTCGAATTCTCTTTACATGTAGTGGGATTAACACATTGAACATCGATGGAAAAAGGACGAACACATCTTACAGTTGTATTAAGGGTAATTCCATTATATAAGATCTCTATCATTTGGCTATAGAATAGATATTACACATGTAGAAGAATGTTATAAAGGAATTAGATTCCAATTCCAAAGTAAATTAAAGAAACTCTCTTAGTATAGAATCTCAAAGAATACTTATATAAAATGTAGTATAAATGATTGTTGTTTATATATTTAATGACCTACCAATTAATCAAGCATACCACTAGAAACATTATATAACAACTACACATATAACCCAACTATAACTAGTGAAAATATCAAAATAGAAACTCATTTACGATGACTTATAAAGTTCTGGCCACTTTCGTGTATCATGGATGTTGGTAATATATAGAACGTATTAAAACCTAGTGCTGTTGCTGAACTAACCTACTGTAGAAACGACCTACCTCTATTTCAAGAATTTGGGCCAGTTGTGAAACCTACTGCTGCTGTTGAACCAATCAATTGTGCAGAAAGAATTCGGACCCATTGTGAAACCTATTGCTATTGTTGAACTAACCAATGCTAATGTTGTTGTTAGTGGCAACATATTAACTGATATTTTTGTCAATCATGTTTCATTTCAGCATATAGCCAACCATACGTGTGATACCACTATCCATGTGCCTCAAACTAATATTGTTATTATTGATGTGGTAATAACAACCCATGTGTTGGCATAAATAATGTTTATTATATGATTAATCATGTTTGATTTAATACAACTAAAGACAATCCAACAACTATTGTTAGTTCCTGATGCTGTTGTAGATTCTAGATTCCATACTAACCAATGTTGTTATTGTTATACCAGCAGTTGCTTCCCATAGCACACCACAACTTTAATGCTAATAGTTTTTAATCCTCCAAACACACGGTTGTTTAATAGTGACGACAACTATAACATGTATATGGAATACTTATATGTGTTCGTAGGAATATGCATGAATTGTGACATTTATATGCATAAACTATGACATTTATATATAGAACTTGGGTATGCATTTTGGTTTGGATATTCACAAGGACGGTTTCCTTAGGTAGCTTACTAATTTTTGGGTTTATCATTTGATTAAGTAATATTTATTATTCTTCAACTTTTTTCTTTCATTTACCAATCAATTTATGTCGATTAATTTTTATTTCTGCTTTACAATTTAAGTGCAACTTTTGAGATTTAACATTGTTACTCTTTTATTATCTGTCTGGTAATAATATTTTGTGTGACCAATGCAAGGATAGGGTACTCTTCATTGTGGATATTTTATGTTAAAGTTCACAAGGTACTTTATGGAGGATCCTTCCAAACCTTTTGAAACAAAGGTAGTTACCATTGTTTCTTTTTTTTCTCCTATTAAATAAAATATTGTTTAGTCATTAATTGTTTATATACCGTAATAATAAAATTCAATTTTTTTTCAATCTTTAGATGACAATATTGCCCGATAAATCTACACACACGCTGAATGAGCTAAATGAAGTTCAAATGGGGTTCTATGAATTCGTTCAGATTATATATATATTGGGTACTTTTGAATAACTATATTTTGTTGTGTCATAATGAAAATTTGTTGAGATGATTGTATTTTGATGAAAAGTATGCTACTTATATTCGATTATGGGGTTACTCATTCTGAGTTAGATAGCGTCAAGAACAAATTTGATCAAGGTTTATGTTTCGACAACGTTTTAGCTTAAGTATTATTTGGGATTTTGGATATTATGATGTTGCTCACAATTCTAGTTTTTGGATATTTTGATCTATCATCACTATTTTTTGTATATTATTACGTAGCTCACACATTAGCTATTTTTTGGATATTATCACGTAGGTCACACATTAGCTAGTTTTAGGATATGATGTAACTCACATCAATATTTTTTATTCTATATATCTTGATGTATATCAAGCTAGTGATCTTTATGACCTTGATTATTATTTATTTACAATAGGACAAAATTGACGACACAAGGGTAGATTTAACCTCAAATAATAGTTGTCTATCGATGGAGTAATGATTTATTTATTTTTTATATCAACATCTTTTGTCACTTGTGAAAAAACTCTCGTAAAATTATTAAAACTGTGATAAATCTGAATTTATTTATTGTAGTTTTTCATGAAAATGAGATTAAAAACATGTTAGAAGTCATAGGTTTTATGTGTGTTTTTAAAAATTGACATGTATGAAAATATTATTTATGTCAATTTTACGAACATTCATGTTAGGGCTTTATATGTCAATTTTAGAACTGACATAAATGACTATTTATCTTGTAGTGTGGGGGATATTATTAGAGATAGAATTAAAAAAAATTACTCTAGTATATTCTGAATCATTTTTACTGCGTAAAATTTCAAGTCGAAAAACACCTTTGCTTATGCACAATTCTATGAATTGTTGCTCGATAAAAATATTTTTCAAAAATTTACAAGTGGGGGATTACTGAAACTTTTATGTAAAATTTGAAAACAAAAAGTGGAGAGAGAGTTTACTTTTGGTTTTATCCGACATCAGTAGAAATGTAAAATTTAGTGTAGTATATCTACATTTAGTTTAGGACTAATGGTCAAGCTCTTTGGGCATTGGATTTGTTTATGTTTTGGGTTGAGGACCGTTGCCATTGTCCGACCGACCTAGCTCGAGCCTGTGTCCAAGTCCTTGTGATTGGTCTTGGGCTTGGGCTCACATTGATTTAATTTTTTAGACAAAAATTAATTGTTTTTAATTAAAAATTGTGACTTTTTTCATTAAATGCGTTTTAATTGTATCAATTAATGACCAAGCCTTAACCCACTTGGCCACAAATTCCATTTTTTAATCCTCACAATTTTTCTTCTCAACGTCCATATTTGTTCTTAAATAAGGCTTTATAGCCATTGATGAAATACACATAATTTATTTCTCCTAGAAAATTTTCTCGTTGCAAAATTTTTCTCACAAAATTACTTGTTACCATAAATAATACTTTATGATATTGAGAAATCAATTTCAAATGGGTGATTAGTACGAGTTGACTATTGTGCTATGAAAATTTAGGACCATAAATTCTTATGGAGGTTGTTTTATCTTGGGGTGACGAGCATTATAAGAACTGCAACACAATATTGGGCAGAGCCATGAAACACCTTCAAAAAAGTGACCTAGTTCACGACTCAGCTATTTTTGTTTTATACAATTAGACTTTCCAATGGGTAATTATGTTCCTCTTTTAATTTCAGCATTAACAATCTGATACATTCACATTCTCTCTCTTTTGCTGTCTCTAAATGCATTATCGTCAGAAACTCAATTAGATGTTCCTTTCACAATCATGGCGTTTTCGAAGTGATTTGTATATTGTGTGTCATTCACTCTTGGATGTTTAAATCTTCATTTTGTTAATGTTTTAGTTTTTAGGGGTTTGGTATAAGATCAAATGCGATTTTATCGTTGTTTGAAATATCAAAAGTTTCACCTAACTTTGGCAAAATGCCCCCAAATAATATAACAACTAGCATAACCATGCAATTTAAATATAGGTCCCATTTTTAAAAACTACGAGTTAAATATGGGGCCCATATTTAAAAGAAATGAGTCGAATATAGTGCCCATATTTTAAAGATATGGATCAAATATGGATCCGATTTTCAAAAGCTACGAGGAAAATATAGAACTGTAATTTAAATATGCATCTCAATTATTTTTTAAATGTTGGTGAAATATAGATAAGGGTACTTACGTAAAAGAAACTGTAGTTGGACAGTTAAAAAATTAAATGAGACTAAAAAAATATAAAACGTGGGTTATTGACCAAACCAATATGAAAAATAGGTTCAAGGACAAAAACTCCCCATTTATTATTAGTAAGTATGACAAATAAGGAAAGAGTAACTGTGGTAATAATTTCTAAATAACCTTTTCAAAATGAAACGTAATAACAAAGAATCCATCTATTCAATTCTTGAACTGAAAGTATAATGAATAAAGTTAACACGAATTATAAACTTTTATGACTTCTAGTAATGTTGATTATAAATACAGGATATTCAACTTATTTTCTCGAAAAATATTCCTTCATTTTGTAGTTTTTTTTCACTTAATCTATATGTAGACACCCTATTTTTCTACCCTTCAAATACCTCCTTATGTCCCTAAAACCATCAGAACCCATGTCTTACTCCAAATCCTAACCAAAAGGCCACCGGGCACTTTCGAGCTCCGTTTGACTTTGGTTAACTCTCGAAAGTGATAGTATATATTCACTTTCATAGGTATATGAATACCCTTTCCAACGATACCAACCATGCATGATTTAGACTTACAGTTTGCATTTTATACCCATTTTTCGTATAAAATCCATTTTGGACTACCTATAGGCACCCCTGGCCATCTACGTACGGTATAATGGTACTTTACTTAGACTACGAGTAAGGGGGTATGATGATAGGCAGTCCTAATCATATCTTGATTGACATACCCCCTAACATATAACTTTCCTATCTAAGGATACCATGATCTCATTATCAAGGGCTCCTTGTTGAAATCTAGAGAGCTCCTGCCTCGAAATCAATGCACTGCCTTCCAAAAACATCATTTTCCAAATATTTTCTCCATATTTCCTTACATCACTTCCACCCCCAACTTTTCCATTCATTTCACCCCACTTCATCACCATAAAAAAGTAGTCCACATAACTTTAAAAATAAGGAGCAAAGCTTCATAGAGGTCTAATTCTATCTTTTTCTAGATCATTTAACTAGTCTTATTTATTCCACATTATTACTCTTAGCATATATTTTGGTTTAGTTTTACTTTCCCACCCTTAATTATCCTTTTTGTTACTTATATATGTAAAATATAGTTTCATAAATCCCTAAAAAACAAAGAAATAGGGTTTAATCCTTAAATCCCAAATTGGAATTCCCTCCCCTGTTTCCTACACTTTCTCCACTTGTGCACATTTTTCAAAAAACTAAAAAAATAATAAAATTCTAGTTTTGGATTTATGGGTTAAGTCCCACCCTTGTGTGTTATTGAACTATATGGACTTTTATGACAATTTCATCAATGTAGGCATCCCGAGTTCACCTCGGGACTCGAGACCTCTTTTCCATATTTCACTATTTTCCTATCATTATATATATAGTAGTTTATCTATTTTTGCTCATTTAGAAATCTCATTGGCGCGTGTTCTCCTTCGTTCATAATGAGTTTGATCCAACGCATCACACTTAGTTATCTACAATTATATAGTATATTTTAGCTCTTTAGCTATACCATCAACAAGCATGCTCATTTATTAATAATGAGTTCAATTTGGTTCATCGCTTACATTTTTATCCATATTTTTATGTCATTTGTGCACACTCCTTCGAGTGATTTATATTCTTACCCTCGACGATGATCAATTTATGTATTGGGACACCGTGAATACAACACAAGTGATGGAAACGGAAGTTCTCTTCATTAAACCCATTCTCCACAAGCTAGTGACTTTTCCTTCTAGGTGAACTTAGATTGGATTTCCCCTGTTTAATCCCTAGATGGCCACAGTGGCGATTCTACTAGGGATAGCTTATTTCTTTTTAAAAGGCCTACACTCTATTTACACGGGATTTGCTATTTCATCTATCTTTTTCTCTATTTTTCTACATGCGTGTATATATATTTTCACTTTTATGTCTTCCTACTCCGATGTTCCCATGTTGGGTATTCTTCTCTCCATTAAGCACATTCTCGTATCACGTGTATATATCATCTTTTATATCCCCATGCTTTATGATTTACTCACTTGTATGTACTTACCATCTTTCACACCACTTACTCACACTTTAAAATGCTTCATATCACTTGTAGATATGCATGTTTATTCTCACTTATATATAGACACGTGGTTACTCATTTGCTTTTAAAAGCACTTTTAGATATGCATGCTTAGTCTCACTAGCACACACATCGACATTAGTCTCACATGCACACACTTCCACATTATTCTCACATAAACACACTTCCACATTACTCTAACTTGTATATATATGTGTGTGTTTTCCTCACTTACACATATTCCCATGTCACACTCACTTTGTACATACCTTTCTTCCACTTATGTATATTCACATATCTCACACTATATATAAACCATCATGCTTTGTATACGCTCTATGATTCATGTACATACTTTCTAGCTTTAATCTTCTTTCTTATCTCCCTTATCATATGCCATTCATTTATATTCCCATGATCTACCTCATGTTTAGAAGTAGTACTTCTCCCGCTTAACATATTTACAATATTTGTAAAATGCTAATTACGACTTGTGTATTTTGCACACTATGTCATATAAGCATTATGGCTTGACCACAATGTGTCCCATATTAAGGGGGTCACTTCGTAATGTGCGTCGGTCCTGTGGGGAGTAGTGAAGCTAAGTGATACGATTCCACCTTCTATTGGCCTAGTACATTCAATGTGTATTAAACAGTTCCCCCACATCATACCTCTTGACCGAACTCATGATGGGCGATATATAATAGGTAAATCGTTCATCTATATCGAGTATATCGAATTTTCTCTCACACTTAGCATCTCCACGAAGTATATCGTGAGGCATATTACGCACACCCAAGTATATCAAATGGTTTGTACACACGCAGCGATGAATGATTTCCCTTATAGGCAATGGGTATATCATTGAAGTCATTCCAAAGGGGGAACCTTTCCACTAACATCCCAATGCATCAACCTCATATAGGCGTCTACCTAAGGACACTCATACCTAGATTGTTGATTTTAATGCAAAATTTTGCCAAAATTTTGGGTCATCTCGCTGCCCCAATTTTGCATTATTTTGCCCATTTTTACAATAGGACCCTGACCATGAGTCTTGAGACTTGTAAAATTGTGTCTTACATCCCATACCCTATATTTTCCCAGAATCAAGTCCTATTCGACATTTCACTTATATCCTATGCAAAACATAATACAAGTGAAACTTGATAATAACAACTAAAATTGGGAGTTTCCCTTTCTCCCTTTTTTTAAAAATACCGAAAATATGTTTCGTCAATAAAAAAAATTTCCCTTCTTAGGTGGGATCGCATACCCTAGTTTTGGGTTGGTTCCCTATTGGCCTAAATCCACTATCAAGCCACATCGAAGCTCAAACATCTCTTCTTATAGATAACCTTGATCAGAATGTCAATATTTAGCCAGACCTAATGACAACCCTCACTCAGCGTAGGGCGAAGTTTAATAATCTTCAGGCAGATGTTCAAGAGATGTAGTAAAATAGGGTTCAGAAACTCGAGGTTCCCAGTCCTGACATGGTCTTACCACGTGTCATGGGTCCATAAGAACTAGGACAAATATGGTTTCCATAATAGTATCAATAAGTCCCTCATGTTTCGTGTGTTCCACATGCTAATAAGCCACTTCCACCTCAGTTCCCAATACCGATCCTCACCCACCCCGGGGCTAATCTGCCATTATCTATTGTTGTTGATCCTAAAGAGGAAGAATTGAATAAGGTCAAGGAAGACCTCAGGTTGCTATCCTAGAAGTCTGACTAAGTCAAGATATTAGGGAACTACATGGATTACACAAACATGTCTCCCTACCCAAAAGCCCGATTGTCGAAAAATTTCAACATGCCAAACATAAAAAATAAAAATAAAAATTGGAGGTTGCAGAACTCCCATTATACACCTTTATAAATATCATCATGCTTTGAATCTACTTGGAGCATTTGAAGAAACAATTTCATAAATGTTCGAGCAGATCCTCAAAGAGCGTGATTTTCGACGGCTCTTCTCATTAGAAGAATTCTGAATTCGTAGTTGGGAAGATGTAGCCCGAGAATTCATGACCAAATACAAATACATGAGGATTTAGAATTCACTCATCGAGACCTTGAGATACTGAAAAAGAATCATGGGGAAATGGTCAGCAACTTTATCAAAAGGTAGAGAGAAAACATTGCTACCACAACAAACTAAACTCTCGAGGAAGAACACGTGAGCACTGTGAAGAATAATTTATTACCGGATATCTGAACCTCTATGGGAAGCTAGTACTACCCTTATTTCAGAGACCTTAGGGAAGCAAGGGTCAAGACCAAAAAAGTTTTTATCAATCAGAAAGTTGAGTCTGATCCATAGAGGCCAACATCGTAGCTCATTCCTCATAATTATGAAAAGCCAGCTAACATTCTGTTTCAACCATCAATAATATTTCTCAGCCTTCTACACCATATATGCCTGAATATAATCCTAAAATAACTAAAAGAGAATATACCGAGCTCCATGCTTCCCTTCCAAAGGTTTTCCAAGCTCTCATGTCTCAAAACGACATCAATCCTTTGGACCCTTGCCTATTACCAGACCCACAAGCAAGGAAGTTTAAGCATGATGCTCATTGTGATTTACACCAAATTGTCACGCACACCACTAGCCAATGCTCTCACCTAAATAACGCCATTCAAGTCCTCATTGACAAGGGAGGCATTTCTCCTCCAGCCAATACTAAACCAATACAACTCAAAATCCTCAACCAACACACTGAATAGGTGTGAACGCCATTCTTCTAGATGCTAATAAAGATATTGATCTTTTTACCAGAATTTGACTCGCCAATATACCTGCTCTATATGCTAGTTCCCCTAAATCCCTAAAATTTTGTCCATCTTTCCTTTTGCACCTAGAAAATGAACCAGACCATGCCTTATCTCTCATGATAAGGGCCTGCATCACCGTCCGAACCCTCTCAGAAATAGGGAGCATGGAGCTACTGAATACTTTGAATAAAATTGGAGACTTTGGGTTGTAACTATTACTAAGGATGGCCCTCCCAGAGGTTAATTTTAAAAGAATCAGTAATGTATAAAGTAAGCCCGAGAATGGGCCCAATGATCAGACCATTGGTTTATGTCAGCAGGGGAATTCAGCTTAGACATTATTATGCAAGGCATGTTCGATGAGTTTGTTAAGGAGAAAGAAAAATATATATCTTTCAGATTGATCACCATCTTAAGGATCGAAGGATAATTGGTTCCTATGTCCATCACTTCTCCGCTGAGTTGGAAGATTTCCACGATGAAGTAATTGAAGTCGTAGAATGCATAATTTCTCATGGAGAGATAATATTCTTTCCAATAGGTGGGGTGATGACTCAGACCTTTCAACCAGATGATGAACTAGATAGTAGGGATATCGGCACGTATCCCTCCTTATGTGGGAGGATATATTTCAGAGAGCTTCTACTGGGAATCAATGAAGTATCAACCATGCCAAAAGTGGACAAGGAAATGAGGTTTCTATTTTTTCCAACAGCTATAAATCATATGACCCCATCAGTACGATACTATAATGACTCGATTCTTACACCAGTAAGCATGCATACAGATAAAGAGAAAGAAGTTGCTGAAGAACTGTTGATGCCATAAATGTCAATCGAAGAAAGTATAATCATTGAAAAGCTCAAGAAAATCCAAGCCAACATCACTTTATGGGGGATTTTTATGTTCTCCTAGTTTTATAAAAATGTTTTAATTAAGCTACTCATATGACCCATAGTTTCTCCAACTATTACCACCAGAGAAGTCGTCTATATGGTCGGATCCCTGATCACGATGAGGATCTTCTCCTTTATCGATGAAAAAAATTCCTAAGATCAGTCCTGGATGCAATTACGATCTCAACTTCTCGGTGGAAGTCATGTGAAAGACGGTTCCATTGGCACTTGTCAATAACAAGTCCGCTTTGAATGTCTCCCCATTAATAACTCTCAATTGTCTATGGATAAAAGTCAGTGATATCACCCTCACTTGTGCCACCGTACGTGCCTATGATAATACCCATCAAGAAGTTATGAATTCAGTAAATCTTAAACTAGGGTCTGGCTCTATATGCCCCCAAACCAAGGTTTAGGTCATCGATATACCAACCTATTTCAACTTGATCCTTGGTCTTCCTTGACTACATAGTATCAGAGATGTTTCCGCCCTCCATCAGAAGTTGAAATCATTTGCCAATAACTAGGTCATCACTATCATCGAAGATGACGATAAATTTGATGGCATCGGCATAAGCAACCCTATTTTATAAATCTAGCACATGTCTAATGACATGCTACTCCTATGTTTCAAGATTGATACACTTTCTGCCCCAACAGGGGATGACTTCAAAGACAAAGTTTGCCCAAATCACTACCCTCATGGCAACGTCATTGTAATTCAGATGTTCAAGAATATTCATTTCATGCTTGAAATAGGGTTAGGTCATCATCAATGGGGAATTCTTGAATCGATAGTTTTGAATGAAGCTTTACCCTTTACGATTTATGCTACCAACCATCACCAGCCGAACTTATGGCCCTCCGCCAATCGTATCCAAAAAGGGTGTTGAGAAAAGAGACTATCTCAGTAAAATCCTTAAGTGGGAAATTTACCAAGAAAGGTGAGGATTTACCCTCCGGCGATTTCCTCGAACCGTGGTACGACCCTGTTAAGATGAAATTAAAACCCGGGTTGGAAATCATCTTTGAATACAAGATCTGCTAGATAAAAGACCCTAAACATGAGGTTAAACCCCTGACCATGAAATCTATGAATTCAAGCTCTTCAAGAACTAAACATTTCAAGAGCACCGACAATGATGAGTCTTTTGGTCTCCACACACTGGGGTTGGATCTCTGCATAATCAACATCAAGGCTAAGTCGTCAGACCCATCTGCAAAGATCGTTCCTACTGAAAAGCCTCTCCTCAACTAGCATGGCATTCCTATCAATCCAGCTCTGTCCACCCTAAACTTTATTATTTACCCTCAACAAAATGAACATATGTGTCCCTCTTTTTTATTGATATTGATAGACGAACTTTTGCGTATTTTTGTCGTTGGTTGAAAGTCCTCTTATAAAAAATCTCAAATACCCACAAAATATAATAAATGAAAGTGTAGTGGTAAATGAGGTATCAATCCACATCAAAGGAGTGAAACGAGAGAAAAACACATGTAATTCAAATTTTTTTATTCTCTCTTTTTGGACTTTTTTACTTTTTCTATTTTTTTTTTAGCTTTTTCAATATTAAAACACTTTTGAGATGATGTGAATTTAAACTAAATCAAAGATGTAAATAACTAACTAAAACGTAATTGAAGATACTAAGTAAATCTAACTAAATAAAAATCTAAAATATGAGAATGGTGAGGAAATAAAAGTGAGGACTAACAAGGGATAGGATGACACCATATATTTTAGTTAATTAAAATTAATTATCCCAAGTTAGTATCCAAATCACAAATCAACTCTCATTGCAAATGTAATTTTGACAATAATATTTTACAAAATTAAATTTAACACTCCTACAACTCTTGAAATGTAGATCCAAACATCATCTAACAAATCACCCGCTTGAATCGATCGATTAAACTAGTTTAAATCATAAAAGTAAGTCTAGAGTTGAAATTAAAGAAATAATACCACACTTGAGAAACCCCTATCATTTGTTCGAATCTAAAATGGGTATTATAACTAGAATTTCGATTTTCTCTCAAAAATCATTTACCCTCTCTCGAGACGTAAATTAAAATATAAGAGTGCAAAGTTAATTATCAAAGGGAATTTTAATGTAAATAAACTAATTAAAATGGATTAACATCAAATAATGGGATCATCCCACCCCTTGAAAGTGGATTTAGCCTAACATATATTTCCTTGGTTGTTTGTCATCATCAAAAAGGGGGAGATTGTTAACAAAAATGTATTTTATCTACAATTAAAATTAGTTTAAATTAATATACATTTTTAGTTTAACTTAATATATTGATTTTGATGATTCCAAACTTTATTTTTTAAGTTATATATTCGAGTAAAGATATTCACGGATGTTGCACTTTTACTCTTGACACATTAGACACACAATGCATACATCTTATTACATAATTCATATGGTGTGACTAATTAATTGGCCAAAACTTTCTGAAAAAGAAATTTTTGTTACTTATTTTTTTTGTTCCGAAATATGCCTTGAGAAAACATTTACTTTATATTTTTTTGGTCCCATCAGTAACTCCACGCAAATGGCCTCTATATATGGCTGACATCAGAGATATGGTCTACGTTTTTTTTTTTTAAAGCTTTGCTATGGAACTGTTGTGCAGTGACCCCCCTTTTTGTACTTTTATATATTAGTATATATATATATATATATCTGTTATCGGCCTTTCTCTTTTTTTGCCTACAAGTTTTGAGATTTGCAGGCTCATTGCCTTAAATAAAGGCGTATCCTATACCTTACCGCCCTGGTCTAAATCTATCATATATGGGGAACATACATACTGCAAGCTATTCACGATTTTGACAGCTTTGAAATATGTTCTACAGTCGACAGCTATTCTACAGTCAATGTCACGATTTTATGGGCTTTGAAATCCTTTCATATTTGTTCAAAATTCTGATATGTTTGAAATCTTTTCGTCCAAAAATCTTTATGAAAAAATATCTGTTCAAAGTTCTGTCTGAATTATTTTTTTTACGAAAATATTCAGTCTGTTTTTTTTTCTTTTTCGAAATCTGTTACTTATTTTTTTTGTTTATCCGAATCCTTCTTAAGATCTCTTACATATATATATATATATATATATATATATATATATATATATATATATATATATATATATATACATATTTATGTTGAGACCTGCTACCCCTTACCGATTTGACAGATCACAGCAGCCATGCCGCATAACTGTTGGTATTGACCCCTTTGTACCTTTATATATATATATATATATATACATATACATACATATATATGATAAGATACCAGCTGCGTATGTCATTATATCCACTTATAGTGTTGTCCTACTTTGCAGAGATTGTAACCATTTTGGGTTATCACCTTGTGTTGTCTGCGTCAGCAGGCCTTGACTAAAAATAATAATTTTTTTTATCTCTTTCTCTCTTGGATGTATTCTGCGAACTTAAAATATATTTATTACATCTATAAAATATTGAAAGATCACGCTTGTCTCTGATATTTGGGACGCCCCTTCTTGTTTCCTTCATTGTGTGACACGTGCACCTACAGTTTGTCTTGGAAATGGAATATTTCAGAGTTGCAATCTTTCACAGATTTTTTGTTCATTCAGAATTTATTTTTTTGTTGGCTTAAGACTCTTTGAACTGTAGCAGTTCAGTTCGATCAAATACTGGACTTTGGTATCTTGTGACGTTTGGTAAAAGATAAGCCTTCCTTTATTAAGTATCTATCTTTTATCTCTCATTTATCACTAAAGATTTCTCTCTCTATCAGTCTACCATTTAATTCTTAGACAGACATGGAAGATATCTTCCCATCTATTCTTGAGCATTTAATGCTCCTTCAGCTACAGATGTTTTCAAGAAGAGCGTATCTTCCTCTCCAACGGTCATCTTATTTTAGACATCTACATATTGAAGATCAGCTGCTATTGTTGAACATACTGAGAAGAATAGAAAGAGATCAAAAAGAAGAAAAGAAAGCAACAAGAGAAGATTTTTTTGCTCTACACAAAGCTTGAAATAGCCACATATCAGTTCATTCTGGCTTGATATTGTAGCTATCCTTGAAGAAGAGAACAAGCACAAGAATTACTACTTTACTGCAAAGAATTCAAGAAAAATCCAGTGCCAAATATTCAGATCTCTGTGAAGTCTTAAACCAGAAGAAACTCAGTCTTACATTGTAACTTTTGAGAGTTTCAACTTCCAAATTTTGTACTCAAACTTTCGGAACTGTTTGAAGCTGGATCTTTAGCTTCGGTTGTACAAGTAGCAAAGTTTTGGCTGCTCGATTGTACGTTGGAGGTTTGATCCTGCCTTAGTGGATCACGGTATTGAAGCGCAAAGAGACAGAAGCGGCTCTGGCGCGTGGACGTAGGCCGAATTTTTGGCCGAACCACGTTAAAATCACGGTGTCATTTATTTTCTGCATTTAAGTTTATTTATTTGCTTGTGTCAATATTTAATTTCATTATCAAGTATTAGACTTGCTAATTAATTAACCGAAATTAATAAATCTTTTAAGACTGAAATATTTTTTTTGTAATAATTAATATTGTCCAGAAAATTAATTTTTATTAAATACGAAAATTAATTAAAAATTTATTTGATATTGATTTCTGTGATTTAACTTGTCTAATTTATTTAGTTAATATTGTTAGATAATTTTTGTGTTAATCTTTGTAGAATTATTTCTTCTGATATTTACATTAAAGGAGTTAAATTAAAAATATTCTCTGAAATATTAAATTAACCCCAAAAAGTTTGCTTAACTCAATTCACCCCCCCCCCCCCTCTTGAGTTAATTTCTGGGCAACAGTTAAGGTGGAAAATATTAGATTTATTCGGACCTAATAGAGTTGCTAGTTTAGGTGGAAAATATTATTCTCTTGTTATTGTTGATGATTTTTCTCGTTTTACATGGGTTTTCTTTCTTACTCATAAAAATGATACTCACCCTATTTTTGTTAAGTTTTGTAGAAGAATTCAAAATGAAAAAGGTTGCAATATTGTCTTTATAAGAAGTGATAGAGGAAGAGAATTTGATAACAAAGATGTCGAATTATTTTGTGATGAAAATGGTTTTGAACATAACTTTTCTGCTCCTAGGACACCCCAACAAAATGGAGTAGTAGAAAGAAAGAATAGATCTTTACAAGAAATGGCTAGAACTAGGTTAAATGAACATAATTTACCCGAATATTTTTGGGCGGAAGCCGTTAACACATCTTGCTATATAATAAATAGAACTATTGTTAGAAAAGGTTTAGATAAAACTCCATATGAGATTCTGAAAAATAAAAGACCAAATGTTAGTTATTTCAAAGTCTTTGGATGTAAATGTTTTATTTTAAATGATAAAGATAAATTGGGTAAATTTGATGCTAAATCGAATGAAGGTATTTTTCTTGGGTATGCACTTCATAGTAAAGCATATAGAGTTTTTAATAAAAGGACTTTAATAGTTCAAGAATCAATTCATGTATCTTTTGATGAATCTAATTCTTTTGCCCATAAAAACAATGATGATGATGATGTTTTAGTCCTAAATAAATCTGTAAATGAATTAAAATTAAATGAAAATGTTAATTCAAGTGTTGATGATTCCATTAATGTCGAAAAGACCCCTAATAAGGATAAAGAGGTTAATGATTCTAATTTACCTAAAAGTTGGAAATTTGTTAATAATCATCCTTTTGAAAATATTTTAGGTGAACCTTCTAGTGGTATTCTTACTAGATCTTCCTTAAAGCATGTTTGCAATAATATAGCTTTTGTGTCACAAATTGAACCAAAAGATATAAATGAAGCTGAAAAAGATGAATATTGGTTATTAGCTATGCAAGAAGAATTGTTACAATTTGAACGTAATAATGTTTGGTCACTTGTACCCACACCTAAAGATAAATCTATTATTGGAACTAAATGGGTTTTTAGAAATAAAAAGGATGATGCCGGATTAATTATAAGAAATAAAGCTAGACTAGTTGCACAAGGTTATAATCAACAAGAAGGTATTGATTATGATGAAACTTATGCCCCCGTAGCTAGATTAGAAGCCATTCGCATGTTATTAGCTTATGCATGTTATAAGGACTTTAAATTATTTCAAATGGATGTCAAAAGTGCTTTCTTAAACGGCTTTATAAGCGAAGATATTTATGTTAAGCAACCTCCCGGTTTTGAAAATCACATACTTCCAAATCATGTTTATAAACTAAATAAAGCCTTATATGGATTAAAACAAGCCCCTAGGGCTTGGTATGATAGATTGAGTGGATTTTTGCTTGAAAATGATTTTGTAAGAGGAAAAATGGATTCTACTTTATTTATAAAAACTCTTAACAATGATATGCTTCTTGTACAAATTTATGTTGATGATATTATATTTGGATCCACAAATGAAAATTTGTGTAAAGAATTTTCAGAATTTATGCAAAAAGAATTTGAAATGAGTATGATGGGGGAGTTAAATTTCTTTTTAGGCTTACAAATTAAGCAAACTAAAAATGGTGTTTTTATTAATCAATCCAAATATATTAAGGATCTTTTAGTAAAATATGGTTTAGAGAATTCTAAAACACTTGGTACACCCATGAGCACATCTATCAAGTTAGATATAGATGAGAAAGAAAAATATGTTAATTCTACTTTATTTCGTGGCATGATTGGTAGTCTACTCTATTTAACCGCTAGTAGACCCGACATTATGTTTAGTGTATGTTTATGTGCTCGTTTTCAGGCCAATCCTAAAGAATCTCATTTATGTGCCGTAAAACGCATTTTTAGATATTTAAATGGTACTAAAGACTTAGGATTATGGTATCCTAAAACTACATCATTTGAACTCATAAGTTATTCCGATGCGGATTTTGCGGGTTGTAAAGTTGATAGAAAGAGCACTAGTGGTACTTGTCATTTCCTAGGACACTCACTAGTTTCGTGGTTGAGTAAAAAGCAAAATTCGGTAGCTCTTTCCACGGCTGAGGCAGAATATATTGTCGCCGGTAGTAGTTGTGCTCAAACTTTATATATGAAACAACAATTAGAAGACTTTAAAATATCCTTTCAAAATACTCCAATATTTTGTGACAACACGAGTGCAATTTGTCTAACTAAAAATCCAATTCTACCTTCTAGAACAAAACATATCAAAATTAGACATCACTTTTTACGCGATCATGTACAAAAGGGTGATGTTAGACTAGAATTTATTTCTACGGATCTTCAATTAGCCGATATTTTCACAAAACCTCTACCCGAAGATCGTTTTACTTTTATTCGTCGCGAACTCGGTATGGCTCGTTTAAATAATCTAGAATTATAATTGAATATTTTTTATTATTGTCATGAATAGTGTATTCACATCTTTCCAAATACTGTACCAACTAGTAGATAAAACATCAACTCCTATTTATATGTGTGTGTTACTGCCTTTCACTCTATCTTCACACACACCATGCAGTCCTTCTATGTTGTTTGGGTAGGAAAACAACCCGGGATCTACACCTCTTGGGGAGAGTGTGAGTTTCAAACCAAAAGTGTAAGTAATGCAAAATTCAAAAAATATTCTTCTTACACTGAAGCTCTTAACGCCATAGCTCTCTCTCCTCCATTTGCTCCATGGGTAAGACCACCTACTTGGCCTTTTGTCCTACCACCTCATATGGCTACTCCCTCACAAGCAAACACTTCTACAAAATCTGAATCTTCCTCCACCAACTCCTACACCGGAAATACTATCAAACTTATGGTCAAAGATAATGGGAAAGAAATCCTTCTTGAAGGACATCCCAATGATGTATGTCATATGATAAATAATCTGAAAATGTAATTTCATTTTAATGTCAATAAAATCTGCAGTTATCTTTTATTTGTATCTCACTTTTGTATCACCCATTCCTATTCCTTTTTGTTTATGACAAACAGGGGGAGAAGAGTGCAATTTTTCCATATTTTTTTTTCATATATTTCCTTGGTTGTTTGTCATCATCAAAAAGGGGAAGATTGTTAACAAAAATGTATATTATCTACAATTAAAATTAGTTTAAATTAATATACATTTTTAATTCCAAACTTTATTTTTTAAGTTATATATTCGAGTAAAGATATTCACGGATGTTGCACTTTTACTCTTGACACATTAGACACACAATGCATACATCTTATTACATAATTCATATGGTGTGACTAATTAATTGGCCAAAACTTTCTGAAAAAGAAATTTTTGTTACTTATTTTTTTTGTTCCGAAATATGCCTTGAGAAAACATTTACTTTATATTTTTTTGGTCCCATCAGTAACTCCACGCAAATGGCCTCTATATATGGCTGACATCAGAGATATGGTCTACGTTTTTTTTTTAAAAGCTTTGCTATGGAACTGTTGTGCAGTGACCCCCCTTTTTGTACTTTTATATATTAGTATATATATATATATATCTGTTATCAGCCTTTCCCTTTTTTTGCCTACAAGTTTTGAGATTTGCAGGCTCATTGCCTTAAATAAAGGCGTATCCTATACCTTACCGCCCTGGTCTAAATCTGTCATATATGGGGAACATACATACTGCAAGCTATTCACGATTTTGACAACTTTGAAATATGTTCTACAGTCGACAGCTATTCTACAGTCAATGTCACGATTTTATGGGCTTTGAAATCCTTTCATATTTGTTCAAAATTCTGATATGTTTGAAATCTTTTCGTCCAAAAATCTTTACGAAAAAATATTTGTTCAAAGTTCTGTCTGAATTATTTTTTTTACGAAAATATTCAGTCTGTTTTTTTTTCTTTTTCGAAATCTGTTACTTATTTTTTTTGTTTATCCGAATCCTTCTTAAGATCTCTTACATATATATATATATATATATATATATATATATATATATATATATATATATATATATATATACATATTTATGTTGAGACCTGCTACCCCTTACCGATTTGACAGATCACAGCAGCCATGCCGCATAACTGTTGGTATTGACCCCTTTGTACCTTTATATATATATATATATACATATACATACATATATATGATAAGATACCAGCTGCGTATGTCATTATATCCACTTATAGTGTTGTCCTACTTTGCAGAGATTGTAACCATTTTGGGTTATCACCTTGTGTTGTCTGCGTCAGCAGGCCTTGACTAAAAATAATAATTTTTTTTATCTCTTTCTCTCTTGGATGTATTCTGCGAACTTAAAATATATTTATTACATCTATAAAATATTGAAAGATCACGCTTGTCTCTGATATTTGGGACGCCCCTTCTTGTTTCCTTCATTGTGTGACACGTGCACCTACAGTTTGTCTTGGAAATGGAATATTTCAGAGTTGCAATCTTTCACAGATTTTTTGTTCATTCAGAATTTATTTTTTTGTTGGCTTAAGACTCTTTGAACTGTAGCAGTTCAGTTCGATCAAATACTGGACTTTGGTATCTTGTGACGTTTGGTAAAAGATAAGCCTTCCTTTATTAAGTATCTATCTTTTATCTCTCATTTATCACTAAAGATTTCTCTCTCTATCAGTCTACCATTTAATTCTTAGACAGACATGGAAGATATCTTCCCATCTATTCTTGAGCATTTAATGCTCCTTCAGCTACAGATGTTTTCAAGAAGAGCGTATCTTCCTCTCCAACGGTCATCTTATTTTAGACATCTACATATTGAAGATCAGCTGCTATTGTTGAACATACTGAGAAAAATAGAAAGAGATCAAAAAGAAGAAAAGAAAGCAACAAGAGAAGATTTTTTTGCTCTACACAAAGCTTGAAATAGCCACATATCAGTTCATTCTGGCTTGATATTGTAGCTGTCCTTGAAGAAGAGAACAAGCACAAGAATTACTACTTTACTGCAAAGAATTCAAGAAAAATCCAGTGCCAAATATTCAGATCTCTGTGAAGTCTTAAACCAGAAGAAACTCAGTCTTACATTGTAACTTTTGAGAGTTTCAACTTCCAAATTTTGTACTCAAACTTTCGGAACTGTTTGAAGCTGGATCTTTAGCTTCGGTTGTACAAGTAGCAAAGTTTTGGCTGCTCGATTGTACGTTGGAGGTTTGATCCTGCCTTAGTGGATCACGGTATTGAAGCGCAAAGAGACAGAAGCGGCTCTGGCGCGTGGACGTAGGCCGAATTTTTGGCCGAACCACGTTAAAATCACGGTGTCATTTATTTTCTGCATTTAAGTTTATTTATTTGCTTGTGTCAATATTTAATTTCATTATCAAGTATTAGACTTGCTAATTAATTAACCGAAATTAATAAATCTTTTAAGACTGAAATATTTTTTTTGTAATAATTAATATTGTCCAGAAAATTAATTTTTATTAAATACGAAAATTAATTAAAAATTTATTTGATATTGATTTCTGTGATTTAACTTGTCTAATTTATTTAGTTAATATTGTTAGATAATTTTTGTGTTAATCTTTGTAGAATTATTTCTTCTGATATTTACATTAAAGGAGTTAAATTAAAAATATTCTCTGAAATATTAAATTAACCCCAAAAAGTTTGCTTAACTCAATTCACCCCCCCCCCCCCCCCCCCCCCTCTTGAGTTAATTTCTGGGCAACAGTTAAGTTTTAAGGTTTGGTTATGGGGATGAGAGGATAGAGAGTGTGTTGGGTGGATGAGAGGTTGAAGATGGGTGGAGAGGGTTTGTGTGTGTGAGGGTGTATGTTTTATGGTGTGGTTGAGTGAGGTGTTTATGTGTATGTTAAGTGTTTGGTAATTTGGTTTGAGTGAGTGTGTATTAGTTTTGAGTGTGTGTGTTTAATTTGAGACCCTAAAAAAATATAAAATAAATATAATAAAATAAAACCAAGTAAATAAAAAAATAAAAATAAAAACTAAACTAAACTAAAACTAAAAATAAAAATAAAACTCACTAAAAAATAAAAATAACACGATAGAAACACTAAAAACTAACATGACTCAAATAAAAACTAATAAAACAAAACAAAATAATAATAAATTAACTAAAAACTAAAAACAAACAAAAATAAAGGAAAAACAAATACGCGACACACTAAAATAAAGCATAAAAAATACTCTAAAAATAAATAAATAAATTCTATTAAAAATAAAACTCAAATGATAAAAAATAAAAACTATAAAAGAAGTAAAAATAAAACCTAAAGTATTAAAAATATAAAGTCTAGCAAAACTAAAAATACAGACTAAGATAAAAACATAAAATAAATATAAAATAAATTCTAGAAAATTCTAAATAAATCTAAAATAAATTCTAAAAATAAAGTCACTCTAAATAAGAATCTAAAAAAATCTAAAAAGCACAAACTGAACACACACGGGGCTCGGGTGACGGTTTAGGATCGGTTTAGGCTCGGGTAAGGTACGGGACTAGGTAATTAGCTTCATAAATTGCACATTTATCTTTAAATAAGCGTCGAACTTCTGTAAATGGCGATCAAGCCTATATATTAAACAATTAAGCATACAAGACTTAATTTGTCGAGAATTAGCAGCTAAAAATCGTTTATTCGGGGTATAAAATGTACACTTTTGGGTGCTTATCAGATATCAAATAAACGGGGCTTGTATTGATGAGTTTCTCAATGTTGTATTTCGAAAAATATTTCTAAAGAAATGAATGAATATTTTAAGTATCTTGTTGTGCATTGTATTATTTGCATTGATTATAATCAAATAATTGATGAAGATGGTCTAATAACACTACACCAAAAAGGCCAACAT
The DNA here is from genome assembly GCA_949130495.1 of Sambucus nigra. NCBI lineage: Eukaryota > Viridiplantae > Streptophyta > Magnoliopsida > Dipsacales > Adoxaceae > Sambucus > Sambucus nigra. Next base: position 391,268,538 of record OX422223.1, read on the forward strand.
ATCACCTTTCAGTCGGCCACCCTTTTTACGGTCATTGACCGTGATAAAAAAATACGCATTTTTTATCACGATCGTTGACCGTGACAAGCTTATAAAGGTGTCACGGTCAAAGACCGTGACAACTTAGTCAATAAAAAAAACCATTCCCTCTTCTTTTTTCCCACCGTTTTCACTTCCCTCTTTTTTTCTCTCTCTAAGCGACTGCTCTCTCTCTCTCTCTTTACGATTTTCAGGTTAGTTTTTCCTCTCTTTCTCTTTCCTTTGTACATATGTGTGTGTATATGTGTGTGAGTGCATGTGTGAATGTGTGTGTGGTGGGGGAGGGGGAATGGGGAGTGGTGGGAGGGGTGGGTGGGGAGCTTTTAAATTCCCCTTATTAATTGTTAGTTTTGAATTAGTAAGTAGTTAGTTTGAATTGATGCTTAGGATTTTTAGTAATCGTACATATTAGATGTTGTTGTTTTGGAATTCAAAATTAAATTGTTGAACATTAATATTACACTGTGATAGTTGAAACGGACAAATTGATTAATAAAATATAGCTTTAATTGTATATCTTTAATGATGATATATTTATAAGACGTGATGAAATGAATTAATTGAGTAGATGAATTAGAAGGAGTATGTGATACACATTTTTTGGTTTATTGTTGCTATTGTTGTTGGATTATAGTGGACCGATTTTGGGTTGTTTAATTTTGGAAGTGGCATGACCACTGGATTATTATCCAAATGGGGAGGGGGGGAGTTTCCAACTTTTTTCTAAAATTAATTTGTGTCACAAATAATATATTATTAATTCATATATATAGTATGTTTCATTTATGATAATTAAATGAAATATACTTGAAATTACATATAATTCGCATAGATACTAGCCTTCTAGTTCTTATGCGTACGCATTAAATAACCCTTGGACCCGTTCGAGAGTCATTACCCCTATAATGAGATCTCTCTAATTGTCCCGTTTGGGACTGTATAATTTTTGTATAATAATATTCTTAGTGGCTTAAACTTGTTACTTTTGGAGGAAGTTCTGCAGTCGTATCCTAATGTTCACTGGGTACATACTAGATTGGCAAGTGTGAGTGTTTTTTCAATTGATAAATTGAAATAACACTCACACTTACGACTCTACGTCATGTACTTGGAGAACTATGGGGATATGATCTCAAATCGTAACAATGTGAATGAGCTGTTAAGTATATTACAGAAATATGCGGCCTTGAATGGGATAGGACCACTCACCCTTTAGAGGAGATGGAGGAAAGAGGAATTAATATTATAAATTGAATTTGAATTTGAAATTTAAAATTCGAATATAAATAAGAAATAATTAAATGAAACATACGGTAAATCTAAGTTTTGTTTATAATAATCCACGAATATACGATTTTTACCTTTAATAGGTTATTGTTTGTAGTAGCAGTGATGGGATATCCTAAATACAAAGAGTGAACGGGTGAGACAAATAGAATGGGGGATGTGTTTCGCAGAGGTGTTAAGGAATTTGTGAAATAAGCAAAGAGATGTCATAATTGATACGACGCAAATATTGCGTATTTCACCCGTTAACCTACGCCTTATTAGCCCCCTTGTGTATCTTAATCCCTATACTTATGCTCGTTAACCATACAACCTCGAATTTCGATGTTAACATGTTTTGCAGGGGTTAATTGAGCTTTTGTAGGTATTTGGATGCATAGAATGAAGTTCGGACGCTTTCCGGAAATGTTTCGTCGACTTTTGCAGCTTCGGGGGCATTTTAGTAATTTCAGCATTCGGGTTTGAATCCCGAGCTCTTCACAGAAGTTGAAGCCCTCTGATTTCTCTTCGCGTGGCCGCCGACGGTGCATGATTCTGAGTTGTATCGAAAGAGTTATGGCATTTTTAGGATGGTTTTTACTTCAAATTCACACTCAAGGTCACATTCAAGGGCATTTTAGTCATTTCATATTTTGGTTTTTTGGCCCAATGTCTTCTTGGATGTTGTATTCCTCTGAGTTATCTTCGCTTAGCCTCCGACCGTGCCTCATTCCGAGCTATAACGAAGAAATGGCGGCATTTTCCGTAAAACATGACAAAGCTGCAGAATTCAGACTTGTAGGTTGCGAATCGATTCGTCCCAAAACCGAATCGATTCGGAATGCTGCAGAATTGCAGATTCGAACTTCCCCTGTTTCCGAATCGATTCGGACCATTTCCGAATCGATTCGGGCCTCCAGATTTTGGGTTTTCTTCCCTTTTATTACAAGTTTGCCATGGGATATTTTGTATAAACCCAATTCTCTCTCATTTGAGACAAAAATAATCAGACTTTAGCTTAGTTTAGGGTTTGGTTTTGGGAGCTTTTCTTCATTTCTCCTTGGGGTTATGCCCTTTCTGGGTTTTGTAAGTTGGTTTTCATTATCCATTCCATTAATCTAGTTGTATTTCATTCTTTCCTTGCTTTCTAGATAATTTCCATGCTTTCTAATTAGGTTTTCAAGCTTTATTTATTGCTTTCTTAGTTAATTAGCTTAATTTAGTTAATTTCATGATTTGTCCGTAGATAAATAGGTTCGGGATTGCATTTCCGCCATTTTTCGGGTTCGGACCTCGAAATTTAGGGTTTCGTGTAAAATCACATTTAATTGAAACCTCACGTATTAAAGTCGGATTATTATGCGTTTAACTTTCTTTGTCATGCAACGTTAGTGTTTATAGCGATTATCCGAATTTAATCCGCGTGTGACCATTTTCCGTTAAATGTTTTATCTCGCAACTTTGGGTTAAATCCCTTCTTGCGTGATGTTTATGCTTAATTGTAAATGCTCGATTAAATTGCTTTCGAGCTGGAATCTTAATTAGTAGTTGTTTAGCCCGTGAATGTGTGTATGCGATCCCGATCCTCGCTTTACTTTATTTTAGCGTAACTTATTCTTTTGTTTTGTAACCATAACCACCCTATCACCTTTTCTTTTATTTATTTTACTACACTTTTATTCTTGAAGTTTTAAAACAATTAACATCTAAAATTTAATCACTCCCTGTGGATTTCTTACGATACCCGACTTACCGCTATACTTGTTTGTCAAGTGTAGTTGTAGTTTAGGTTTTTTTTGTATCGCGGTGGCGAAACACACGACGACTGTGTCCTCAGACGAGCACACTTTTTCCGCCCGATCAATAATGATGAAGAGTTTTCGTGTCCGTGTACTAGGTGTGAGAATGGTAAGGTGTTTCAGTAGAAAACAGTTGAACTACATTTGTTAAGATGAGGTATGCAAGATAATTATTGATTTTGGAGTTTTCACGGGGAATTGAAAGTTCCTCTTGTCCCCGAGCAACCTTCACAACAACCTTCAACAAGTAGGATAGATGTAGAAGGGGATGACGTATATCATAATATGTTAGAGGATTTATTTATGATGCGTATGAAGTGGAAGAGAATGAGGTCACTGACGATGTACAAGATTCAGGTGCTCATGCAGATATCAGGATAAACCTTGACAATGACAACCAAAGTTTAAAATTTAAGGCGACCCAACCGTTATACTCTAGTTATTAGAAAGATCAAACAAATTTACATGCCATGGTTGGTCTGCATAGTTTGAAGACCCAATATGGCTTGTCTGGCAATAACGTGATAGGAATTATGAATTGGGTGAAGGGCTTTCTACCCAAGGAGAATACGCTTCCAAATAGCTATCATGTTATGAAGAACAGTTTGAAAGCTTTGGTAATGAAGTATAAATCAATTCATGCTTGTGTGTATGTCTTCATACTATACTGAAAAGAGTATGAAAATCTCGATCGCTCTCTGGTATGCGATGAACCTAGATATGTCCAATCTACTAGAATGGAAGGTACGAGCTCAAAAGTGCTTCAAAAAGTGTTGAAATATCTTCGCGTTGTGCCTATATTAAAGAGGCTTTTCAAAGTACCATGGACAGCGGAGGCAATGACTTGGCATGATAGGGAAGAAGTAGGGGATAATCCCACGCATCATCCTATTGTTCTACAGATTAGAGGAGGATGAGTTTGAGTATCCTGATTTGGCTCGAGAACAGCGTAACATTCGTTTGGCTATATCAATATATGGCTTCAATCCATTGGAAATCTAAGCACCAATCAGAATGTATGCACAGTGATCCTAGCCCCACTCAACCTCCCTCCTTCACAGTGTATGAGTCTTGAATTTTTGATGCTGTATTTGTTGATACTCGAGCCAAAGGCACCAAGTGATGACATCGATATCTACCAGGATTCTTTGGTAGAAAAATTAAATGAGTTATGGGAAGTGTGCAAGCATTTGAATCTTTTAGAAAAGAAGAGTTTACACTGAAAGCTATGTTGATGTGAGAAAGTCATGATTTTCCAGCTTGTGGGACATAATCCGATTGTGTAGTATATGGTTATTCTGGGTGTCCTATATATAGAGAGGAGAATGAATCTTTTCGCCTCCCCGCTAGCTCAAAAAATATATACCATTGCCATATGAGGTTTTTACCCCCCACCCTCATAGTTTCAGATTTAAGAAAGGTTCCAATTTTTTATCGGGTGGGGTTGAACATAGGCTACCGCCGAGAAAACTTTCAGGTTCAGAAATTGAAATTAAATCTTCTGGTTGTGGACCTAATATGCTAGGTAAGAAGAATGTCAAGCATAAGAAGACCCCAACTGGGAATGAAACTGAGACAAGAAAGGCATGGTCTAGGAGGTCAATTTTATTTGACTTGCCTTATTTGAAGAATAAATTGGTGCACTATGTATTGGATGTGATGTATGAAGAGAAGAACATCGCTGAACATATTGTGGGCACATGCCTTGGGGGGAGTCATTCGAAGGATGGAGAAAATGCACGAAAAGGCCTAAAATCATTGAAACTTAAGCCACAACTATTGTTGAAAGAAGATATTAGGTGAAGGACAATAATTCCCCCTGGTGCGTTTATTTTGACGAGTGTGGAAAGGAAGATTCTTTTATACACAATATATAATTTGAAGGTTTCATTTAATTTTTCATCCAACTTGCAAAGGATTGTGAATTATACTACCCATGATTTACATAAGTGTAAGTCCCACGATTGGCATGTGATCATGCAATTGGTTCCTCTATTGTTTACACAATGTTTCTCCAAGAACAGGGATTTGCAGAGGGCTATTACGTAAATTAGTATCTGCTTCTCACTTTTATGTGAGAAGGTATTCAATCGAGAACACATAGTAGCCGCAAAATGGGCAGTGACCGGAGCGATTTGTGTGTTGGAGAAGTATTTTCGCCCATCATTCTTTAACATAAGTGTTCACTTGTTGGTACACCTATGTGAAAATTCACTTCTTTGCGGTACACTTAGATTTCGGTGGATGTATCCGTTTGACAGATTGATGAAAGTTTTCAAAGATTTCTATAAGAATATACGATACATTGCAGGATCAATTGCAGACGAATACATCACCGTAGAGTCATCAATCTATACATGGGAACATATGCCTGACTCGACCAACGTTGATGAGTTCGTCGATGAGGGTGGTCATGTGATGGGCAAACGAGTGAAATTAACGAGTTTGCAACATGAACAAGTAGCTCGTTATCTATTTGACACACATGAAGATGTCGAAGAATGGAAAAAGTAAGTTTAAATTATTTAAGGTTTTACATTATTTTAAGTTTAAATTATTTTAATTTTGTAATACGTTCGTCACATTAATTTTATGCAGAAAATATGAAGCCTGTGAGAACAATAAACGATGAAAAACAATGGCACAATCAGATAGCGAATTTAGGTTGTGGTTGCCACACGATGTAATTATAATGAAAATCGTTGTTATATAACGTTACATTACAATCAAAATTTACAACTAACCTAATTAATTTATCTATATTCTCAGCTCTTAAAGACGGGTGATGTGACATCAAGGCTTGCTTGTCTAGCCAATGGACCCTTGTTCATGGCACAAGAGTATAAAAAGTATCGATTGAACGGTTACGTATTCAACGCTGGGGTGTACGAGAAAAGTACAAATGTACAGAACTCGGGAATTTCATACAAGGCTCTTACATTCTTTCGAGCGAGCGCAAAAGATAAAAACCTCATTGAAGCTGAAATGACTTACTATGATGTAATTCAAAATATATTTGAATTGGACTATGTAAGCTTCAAAGAGGTTGTATTTTACTGTGATTGGGTAAGAGTTGAGGATAAAAATACTTGTAAAGTTGATCCTGACACCAATTTGATCATGATTGACTTGTCCAAGTTAAAGAGCAACGAATACGTGAGCGATGAGTCATTTATTTATGCATTTCAAAAGGTCAAGCAAGTGTTTTACTCGGAGTATATCAACAACGAGTTGTGGTCAATCGTCCTACATGCACCAAAGCGTCTAAATAGTAGTGTGGATGACTTGGCTGCTCCTACCGAATATGAATCCATTTTTTATGATAACCCCAATTTGAAACAATTTTAGATTTGTAATAAGTATTCCAATTATCGAACAATAGTTTAATGCTTTTATCGAACATCAATTTACTGCTTTTAATTCATTTGTACTTGATCATTTTCTCTCTTTCTCTCTTTCATTTATATATACATATGTATGTGTGTGTGTGTGTGTGTGGAGGTGTGTCGGGGGGGAGGGGGAGTTTTCAACTATTTTCTAAAATTACTTCATGTCACGACCCATTCGAGAGTGGCACGACCACATAAAATGTTTGTATGTCTTCTTCAGGTGTGTGTGTGTGTGTGTGTGTGCAGGTGTGTTTGTATTCTTCTAATTCATTTGGATTTGTAATAATAACAACAATTTTTATAGAAAATGTCTCCTTCGGGGATTAAGGTAAGGATGATGATGACGATGTCTTCTTCAAGGCTCGGCGGTAGCGGAGGCGACGAGGGCTCCTCGGCCCCAAGGCTCCACAAATGGAGCAAATTAAGAATGGCCGTTGAGAACAAGAAAGGCTTATTAATTAGATCCATTGAGCTGGTTAAGATGATTATCGACCAGGGGTACATAAGTTGTAGGGAGGTTCCAAATGAGCTCAAGTTATATATTTGGGCGGCACTACATGTATTGTATTTATATTTCAATTTCAATTTCAATTTATATTTATTCACGACTAACTCTTACATTGTTTTTATTTTGTATTTGTTTGGCAGGAACAATTCAGCCTGCCCCCAGAACTCCGCGATTCTATGTTGGAGCAGTTGAGGGAGAAACACAAGACATAGATGAAGAATTTGCAGGCTCGGTACTTTGGGAAGACCCGACACTCCATTATTAGAATGCGTGAGTCCGTCCCGTCGAGGGAGCCGATCGCATTGGCACATTGACAAAAGTTCATTGACAATGATATCAAGGAGTGCCAATTGGCATCTCGCCAATTGGGGAGGGAAAATCGGGTGAAAAAGACAGACGTGAACTACTCCGACCGGACATCTTACACTGAGGTGGAGCACAAGATGGTAATTTTTTATTTTTCTATCATTATAGAAATATGTTATTCTCCATTATTTTACTTTGCGTTACTTACTAATTTTGCATTATTTCATTTCAGGGGACCGGGAATGGCCCTGGGGTAGGCCACATAGGCTCAATGCCTATGTGGTAATTTGGATGAAGAAGGGAAAGGATAAGGAGGTGTCCCCACGCATCGTGGCCATGATTGAAAGTAATCCGAAGGTTTAATTTTTGTGAATTACGTTATAATTTTTTATTTATTTATTTAACTAATCGTGTGATTTTAGTCATTTCAGGAAAAGCTTAAGGAAGTTCATGAGTCGCAGTCTGATGCCGATAAGGTATCTCTGTCAATGGACGCACTTAGCTAAGTGCTTGGCGTTTACCGCAAGGTGAGGACTAGGGATGAGCTCGCGGGGGGGGGGAATCTTGGATCATCGGAATGGAGACGAGCAATACAGGGTTGGTTCGTCAGGTGGACACGCATAACGCAAAACTATTAAGGTTGGAGGCGACAGTCCTAGATGTGTATGCATTCATAAAGAGTCAGTTGTGTGGAAAGGGCAAGGGCAACGGAAAGGGGAAGGAGGTGGAGGTGGAGGTGGAGGTGGAGGAGGATGAGGACGAGGACGTTAACATCGGTTCTTCATCACCGATACGCGTAGACTCGTCGCTTGATGATCAAGTCCCCTACTTAGCTCCCATCCAGCAGCCTATGTTAATAATTGGTTGGCCGAGAGCGTTTTTACGATATGATAGCCATCGAATAGCGAGGGGGTTGAGGGACTCGAATACCGTCGAGGGTATGCCAGTTCATGGACGTAACCTTCAAAACATCGAGGCCAAGGTGCTCATCGCGGATGTGATACCCAAAAAGGAGAACTTTGCATTGTGGTTGCGCGAACAATGCGGCGTGATGCATATTGAGGGGTGTGTCAATGCGTATATCATGTGGCCTTCCTTACTCTTTGAACCTACCCTAGACACTATTTCGTAACATTATTTGTATCTATTTTTATTTGGACACTTGGATTATATTTTAATTGTTTTGATTTGTTACATTTTGGTTTGGATATGGATTGTATTTTTATTTTATTTGGATATGGACATATATATGCAATGAATTGGTGCATTCTTTCTATTTTATTTGGATATATGTTGTTTGAACAGGTACAATTTTGCTATAACAGGTACAAATATACTGTTGGGCAGTGGTAGTGGCCAAACTGTCCAACAGAGTTTTTTTAAATTCTACCCAGACTTATCTCGATCATTGTCCGTGATAAATAAAACTTATCACAGACTTATCACAGTCAATGACCATGATAATTTTTTAAAGGTTTTTAAAGGTTGTCAAGGGTTTGTCACGATCTTTGACCGTGATAAATCTTGTTAAGGTCAAAGATCGTGAAAATTCTAACAAACTTATCACGGTCAATGACCATAACAAGTCCGTATCAACAAAAGTTGTCACCCCCATAATTGTCACGGTCATTGACCTTGACAAGTTGGACTTGTCACGGTCAATGACCATGACAATCTGATAGATTTGGTGTAGTGTAAATGAATATTTTTGAACTAATCTCAATAAGAAAAAATTGAAAAAACGTGACCACATTTGAACTAATGATGATGACACTATTGTAATTAATCTTGGTTCCAGTATCAATTCACACAAGATTAGGATGGGATCCACCCTCAATGAGCATGAGAAGTCACAATTCTAATAACTCTTGAAATAATTCATGGATGTCTTCGCGTGGTAATACAACGACATGCCTGGCCTCAAACTAGAGATCATGCAACATGAAATTCCTACTAAGCTAGAAAGTAATCCTGTCAAGCATAAATTAAAAAAGGTCTGGACTGGGTGGTCCCTCAAAGTAGAAGATGAAGTGGTCAAATAGTTGAACGTAATCTCCATTTGTTTGGTTGAATATCATATGTGTATCGCGAACATCGTCCATATGCTAAAATCGGGAGGAAAAGTCCACATATGGGTCGACTCTCTGGATATGAACAAAGGATCTATAAAGAATAATTACCCTTTGCCCAAAATTAACATGATTATTGATAACACTACCAGTCTTACCCTTAAGTAATTTATCGAAGATTTTTCCAGGTAAAACAAAATCAAGATGCATCCCGACCACCAAGAGAAGACTGCCTTTATCACACCATGGGAAACCTTTTGTTGCATTGTCATGCCATTCGGTCTAAAAAATACTAGAGCGACCTCCTAGAGGATAAATACAACCATTTTTCATGATCTTTTTCATGAATAGTTCCAAGTATATGTTGAAGAAATGATCATCAAGTCCAAAACTCAAGAAGGTCAGATCCCTGCCTTGAAGAAATTCTTTGAGAAACTACGACAATATCAGATGCATCTTAATCTGTAAAAATGCATCTTTGGCTTCACAAAAGGAAAATTCCATCATTTCATGGTCAGTGAAAGAGGGATCGAAGCAAACCTAGAAATTCTCGAAATACTGCCACCTCGCACAAAGAAAGAAGTTCGTAACTTTTTAGACTAACTCCAGTACATCAGTCGATTCATCATCCAGCTGACCTCTATTTGCAAACATATATTTAAAATTCTCGTAACGATATGATCGATGTCTAGAATGAGTCATGTCGATAAGCCTTTAACAAGATCAAACGGTACCTAACTCGACCTCTGGTGCAAATGCCATCGAAGTAGGGCCTTCACCTCCTTCTATACCTCATTGTCATTGACACCGCGGTAGGAGCTATACCAGCCAAATGCATCGAAGAGTCGCATAATTAAAGATTCATATACTAGGCGAGTTAAAAGATAACTAGGTATGAAGTGGACTACTCTATATTAGAGAAGGCATGTGTTGTCTTTGTTTGGGTCATTCAAAAGATTTGGTATTACATGATTGCCTTCCCCATCAAGTTAGTGATCCTAATGAATCCCGTGAAATACCTCTTAGAAAATCCTACCTTATTTAGTTGTATGGCTAATTAGTTGATGTTAGAATTCCAATTTGACATCTCATATATAACTCAAAAATCCATAAAAGGAAGGAACAATACTGACTACCTTACTAATAAGCCAACATATGGATTTTTGAGATTCCATATGAAGACATTATTTATACTTCTCATGAATACTTTTGATGGAAGAAATTCTTTGATAGAGTTGTTAACAAGAAGGTATAGGCATTGGGATACTCCTAATTGCCCACGATGATTCTCACACTACCGTCACCATTAAGTTGGACTTCCCCTGCACCAACAACATGAAAAAGTATAAAATATGAACTATAAGTCTCGAGAATTACCTAGAGAGAGGAATTAAATGCAACGATGTCTATAGAGACTTAGCTCTCATCATAGGACAAATACTCTGAAAGTGGGAAGTCAAAGATGGGAAACTCCTACACTTTCACGCTCACCTTGAAGAGCTCACCTCCCAATTTAAAGGTATCACCTTCCACTACCTTCCCTTCTCAAAAAACAACTTTTTCCACGCAATAGAAACCTTGGCATCCATGGTCGACATGCCTGAAGGAATAATAATGGCTCATTTTCTTGTCCAAAAGCAGTTTGTATCCATTCACTACTACCATATCAAGCTAACAATAGAAAAAGACCCAGGTATAGTTGGACTGTGGTATTATAATATTCTGTGCCTCCTCACGCATAGTAAATATCCCTAGAAGGCTAATAAGAAATATCGCGTGTCTCCTAGCAAGCTTTCTACTCAGTACATCATCTGTGATAAAGCATTTTTCAAGAGAAATTTCAACGGAACGCATTTATAATGCATAGCAGGGACTGATGTCAAAGACATGTTGTAGAAAATCCAAATTGAGGAATATGGGCCCCGGATGAAACACATATTCTTTCTAAAAAGATCATTCGTCAAGGCTATTATAAGACCACCATGGTCCAAGACTACGTTGCTTATGTTAGAAGGTGCTTCAAATGCTAAAAAAATTCCAATCTTCAGCATTTGCCTCCCCAACGACTATACAATATGCCTTCACCTTGGCCCTTCTCAATCTGAGGCATTGATATCATTGGGAAAGTCACTCCCAAAGCATCAAATGGTCATAAATTCATCCTGGTCACCATTGATTATTTCACTAAATGGGTAGGATTTGAATCATATGCTGTGTTAAATGTGAAGGATGATGTCAAATTCATCAGAAAGAACATCATCCGCCATTATGGAGATCCCCATGAGTTGGTATCAAATTATGGGCTCCATTTTGAAGTTGCAGTAACATAAGCCTCAAATCCATAATCAGTAAAATAACAGAAAGTTGCAAATACGGGGAAAATCGAATCCCATATGCCATTTGGGGATACCACAACTCTATTAGAACACCCACTGAATCTACCCCTACTCCTTGGTATATGACATGGAAGTAGTCCTATGCATCAAACTCGAAAGACCCTCTGTATGGGTCTTGCTCAAAAATCAAGTCGGTGAAATCAATTGGCATGAAAGTCGTTACGAGGAAATCGTAGTTTTGGATGAAAGAATACTAAAGTCTTTATACTATATACAAGGGTACCACCATCGCATTGCGCGATCATTCAATAATAAAGTCAAAAACTTTGGTGTGCGAGAAGGATATCTCGCTCTCAAAGAAATTGTAGAACACATTTGGGACTCGAGAGGGAATATCAAACCTAACTGGAGTGGGAAATACCTTGTGAAGAAGATTCTGTCATCTGGCGCTGCTATGCTCACATACTTCGATAGCAAAGAGATGGTGAGTCCAGTCAACTTGAACCGTCTCAAGAAATTCTACCCTTAGTCCAATTCTTATCGCATTATGAGTCTTCTAACCTCCCGTTTATTCTGAAAAAATCTTCACTCTCCTCTCTTTCAGAACTACATAGGACCTGACCCTCTCAAAATTTCCTTTTAAAAAAAGAACTTACAAAACAATTTTCAACTCCCTAAAGGTAAGTAGGCAACCCATAACGTCATTTTGGGCACGGTCCTTTCTATTTCACAAAATGCTATTATCTTCTCTCGCCGAGATCACTAGTCTCTCTCATCATTTAAATGAAAAAAAGGATTAGGTATGCCTTAGCAATAAGTATAGATAATTCAAAAACAAATAAGACTATTCAAAAGGCACAATGATATATGTCAAAGAGTCACTTCATTCTTTTATTCGAAACATGGAAATTACGTAAAGTATCAGTGACGAGGAAATCCTAATACCTTCATAACCATACCATCCCTATGGCCTAGCCTACCCATATACAAGTACACCTACTACCAAACTTTCCCCACACCTTAACAAAACCTACCTCAACTACAATCATCACCGATCCCCAACGGACCACAAGAATCCCAGTCCTAATAGTATTTCCTTATATGCCCCATGCGATGGTATGCTTTAATCATCTTGGAAAGCAATACCCTCCTCCTCAGCATCAAACATCATAAGCCACCTCTCCCCGGCTTCCTCGGTACAAATCTATGTGAACACATTCCCCCATAATAACCTCAACAATATCCATATATAAACCCAAGGTCCCAAACATATTTGGATGGTCGGACTACGGTATTGCCACAAAGGCCCGAAAGTCATCCTCAAATATCTAGTTAGATCCTCCACATTAAATAAGTTGTCTATATGTGGAGGACCAATTTTATCCCATGACACTTGATGCAGAAGTCGCTAAGGAAATTAGAAAGAAGTTTGATAAAGCCTAATTAGTCGAACATAATGATAGTTTACCAGTTGCGGGATAGGATATAGTTCTCCCCACCACGACATTCAACAATGAAGGTGTTTAGCCTCATGATCCATGAGCCAATTAACCAAGTACTCCACAGACGAACCAAAGCCGTGAAAGGAATGCGTAAAAATTTTAGGACACCAGTCATAGGATACTCAAGTAGAATCGACATGAGAAGTATCTTTGATAACCACAAACAACATCATCAAGTTCCTCGTAAAATGTTGGCCAAACCTTATTTCCAATCATTCAGGCCATTCAATGTCTCCTCAATATGGTAGCGGCCAAATTGTGATGATTAGACATCCACAGTACAATTGTGGCCACCTGAGATTTCACCGTCATACTTTCTATCACAAAGAGCATCCTGGAAGTCAATCCAAAGGCTATGGTGCTAGAAAAGCCATTTCAGTAGACTCTCTCTGGCATACATAATTCAACACTGTCGGAAGGTTGATATTTCCCCCATAAACTAGTGGTCGGGTAAAAAAAGGAAAGACATATATTAATTCATCTAGCGACACCCGAGGAGAACAATATAAGTCAGGCATAGTCACAACAACACTAGAGTCGACGCCTATCATAGCAGGGAATTCTTCATAGGTGGGACACACCTTATCCAAGCCAAAATGAAATATATGTTCTTCAGGGTACCAAAATTGCAAAGCTTCTTCCAGGAGATTCCATTCAATGGGATGATTACTCCAAAAAGTAATCGGGCACAAGTTGAATGCTTTGTAGTTAACATTATACAAACACATGGTTTCCAACCCCTCAACATAGTCAACAAAAGTCTCAGTCATGGGAATCACCATCTCAGAAGAGCAAGAAATTTAGTAGAACAAAGAGAAAGGAAGAAGTTGAGGTGTTATTCAAAACTCCACCCCAAAGGCCCCTTTTATACTTGAAATCCTCCATAAAAGACCAAGGAATCAGTCTTCTACTACAACAACTTCTTTTGAGTACACAGAAGTGCAGGAAAAGGACAATCATGCCTGAAAAAGCAACTTTGACCTAACTAGTATGCCGATAGGCAGGCCAATGAGTATGTCGATCGGCACATCCCCTATTTTGGAATTTTCCTACTTTTCATCCTTTTTATTTTTCAAATATACCCTATTCTATCGAAACAACCTTTTTACAAGGTTTTCCCACTTAATTCTTCCAGAAAAAGACTATCAAAAAATTCATACTTTAATTTTAAAACATCTTTCTTAATTTTTCATACGTAAAACCTCGAGTGAAAAATTAAAGGGCATGTAGTCTATGTCACTTAATTTCAAGATAAATCAAGAAAATGAAAATTGTATAATGTATAGTTGTGCTTATATTTTTTTCAGGAATAAAAAAGAAAAAAAGAAAAAAGTAGAAAATACAAAAATTTCTCGGATGCAACCTGGATATTCCAAAAGACTGCTAAACCACCGCCTTAAGGATCACGATGAAGGTGCTTCCCAAGATGGTGAGAAGTGGACCCTTTTCTCCCACAACCAGAAATCTCCTTGCACCCCTCAAAAGTTATCGACGGCACCATGCAAGATCTAGTCGCCTTTCTCACATGATCATACACCGAAGCCAATCAATCACGAGCATCCCGTACCCAAGATGACAACACGTAAATAGTTTGTAAAAGATCAAATTGAGCAAAGACGATCAAATCAGTAACAAAGAAAATGAATCAAATTCAAAGTGCAAAACTAAAAAGGTACAGTCACACCTCCCTTCAAAGAACCTCATTGAAGAAAGGAAGGAAACTACTATTGTCGCCTGAGGGCGATGAAACACCGAGACAATGTGTTCGCCACCCAATTAGATGTGGTAAGAAGGAAGGGAGAAATATTTGATGGGAATATCATCAAGTGCCTCCGTCGTACCACTCCTTAAGGTATGTGTTGAAGAGATTGGCACACTTTTACCACTCTGAAGTCCTTTCGACGGTGGGGGAACACCTTCCACATCATAGATAGATGGTGGAATCAACCAACAGGTCATAAATTCTAGATAATATTACCCTGACGTCACATCCGTGTAGAGCATGTGCGGCTTACCCTCCATCTCTGCTGCCCTTTCCTCGTCTGACATCTCTTTCACCTTCCTCATATTCTAAGGAGCCATTGACGGTGGAATCTTTACCTCACCCGCCATCACTTTCCTCACCACCCTCTCTCCTAGGTACCAGACGTACCCAAACTTATTCACCATCAGTCTCCGTATCTGGGCATGAATGCCTGTAACCCCCACAGCCCCTCGAGGCTAGATGATAATCATAGAACGTCACCTGTCTTGAAATAAAAATCACTAATCAAAAATCAAAAAAAATAAAAAAATACACAGTATAAAAAAAAAAGACAAAACCAAATCCTAACCCGATCACTCGTTAGGGCATTAAACACCACCCTCACATCCTTCAAGGGTAGGAACTCCTTCGACCTTCAATTAGACCTCCTCCACTAGTACATCCTAGGGAACATATTTCCGAATCACCTCATAAAACTACATCTGTAGAAGTCAATATAAAATTTTCTCAAATATCAAAGAAAAGCATAAAAATAAGGGCGGTATATAAAAGTTACCTCCAGAAGTTACGTAGGCCCCATGAAAGTCTGTCGGTAACACCTACTGAAAGCATATAGGGAAGCATAGAGAGATGCCAATGTGAATCTCCCCCAGTCATAAAAGTGAATCTCATAGATAACCCGCACAAAAGGAAGAAACAATAAATGGACGATGTCATCACTCCTCTCCACCACAAATCCCCCCACTAAAAGAAAAATAAAAAAATGGCCTACCTGCTTTCATTCCTTCCATCGGTAACATCAATACATATGTCCATCAAGTTGTATCATGGTCGATCCCCCAAACAAAATTCATCTGATATCCCCTAGGAGATCCTGAATTGCAACCTCAGACATGCACAGTGTTCGGTCCATTACGATTTGTTGACCCTATCACTCCAACCCCATAAACTTATGCACATCCATCGAAGTGATCGTCATCTATCCCCCTCCCAAATATAATGTGTGATTAGTGTCCCACCACATCTCATCTAAATCCCACAAAACCACTAAAGACCGCAGCATCTCATCCAAGCCCCCCCCCCCCCCCCCCCCCGCGAGAGGACTAAACCCAATAGCCTTTACCATTAACTTCACCGCCATAGGGAGATTTTCCCATACTTATAATCTCCTTTCAACCCTGAGAGTGGATGACCAATGAAAAAACATCCAACCACACACAAGCAAAAATAATTAAATCCACATCAAAAATAAAATTCAAATAGAAAATAAACTCAAAAAGGAAGTGCAAACACTCATATAACCGTTCGAATTCTTCACTCTTAAGGAGAGATGATTCCCAGACTGCATCAATAAGACCCTCTCATCAGTCATAGTCTCGAATCTATCATGTGTATTTTAAATCCCAAAACCCCACCACCTCCACATCGCGCCACTCTAAGCCGGCCCATGGTCATAAAAGGGTCATTGGCCATGCCTTCCATTAGTCCCTTAGAAGGAAAGACATCTAAGACACACACACACACACACACACACACATATATATATATATATATATATATATATATATATATATATATAGAGAGAGAGAGAGAGAGAGAGAGTTTTATATTTGGAAGTCTGAAAAATGATAGACCCCCTCCCCTTTTTATAAGGGGCCAGAGGGTATGGCAATCGACAGTCCCCTCGTCATGCATATCGGTAGTACCCTTTCACATTTCTCGCGAACACAAAGAGTCCCTACCCTATGACTATAGGCACATCTCTACATATGCATATGGGCAAGTCCTTTAAATGTTGTAAAAAATTCTAAAAAATCCAAATACTGCCTGAAACGTTTGCAAAAAATTCCCCCCAAAAGGTTAAAACTTTAAAATCCATCAAAATCCCAATATTTTTCACAAACATCATTAAAAAAAATCTTTCAATCCCACATTGTCATAAAAATCAATCTCAATCCTTTAGGATGGCATAATTAGTCTTGGCCCTCCAAGTCAGGTAACTTTTATCCTTTAGGACCTTAGAATTTTCCTTCTCCCTCTCAATGAGGTCTTTTTCATCCTTTAGACCCACAGAATTAGATTTGATCTTCTAAATCAGGTCACTTTCACTCTTTAAGCATACATAATTGGCCTCGACCTTTTTAATTAGGTGGTTTTCACTCTATAGTCCCACAAAAATAGCCTCAACCCTCTAAATCAGGTCGCTTTCACTCTTTAGATCCACAGAATTGACCTAGGACTATATAATAGCCTTAACCCTCTTAATTAGGCTACTTTTACTCTTTTGGTCTACAAAATTGACCTAGTCCTATAGAATTAGCATCGACCCTATGAATCAAGTTTCATTTACTATTTAGGTCCGCAGAATTTACCTGCGCCTATAAAATTAGCATTGTACCTTTTAATCAGGTCACTTTCACTCTTTAAGTCCGCATAATTGACCTAGGTTCGCAGAACTGGCCTTGACCCTCTCAATCCGGTCACTTTTACTCTTTAGGCCTGCAGAATTTACCTAGGCCTACAGAATTGGCTTCGACCCTGTAAATTAGGTTACTTTGGCACTTTATGTCCACATAATTAGGCCAGGCCTGCAGAATTAGGCTTGAACCTCTTAATTGGGTCGCTTTAACTTTTCAGGTCCTCAAAATTGACCTAAGCTTGTAGAAGTGTCGTCAACCCTTGGAATTAGGGTTATTTTACTCTTTAGGTCCTCATAATTGACTTTGACCCACCAAATCAATCACTTTTAACTCTTTAGGCCCGCTAGGTTACCCTAAATCCCTAGTAGAGGCCTTGTCCCACTGAATTGGTCGGTTACGCTCCTTAGGTCCTCATAATAACACCTTTACCTCAACACTTGTAACATTTCATAAATAGGTCTATCTTTCTATGACCTTCTCTTATCATAATCTCACATGCCGAGGGGATCTGTAGAATCTTTCTGGTACCCTTTAAACACTTCCTTAGGTCCCTAAGACCATCGGACCCCAGGACTAACTCCAAATAGTGGCCCAGAGTACATCGGGTGCTTTCGAGCTCTATTTGACATTGTTAAAATCTCATGATCGATATTGGCTCAATGAGATTTCATAGGGATCTGAGTACCATTTCCAACTATCCATGTTGTGCGCGAATCGTCCTTATGAATTGCGCTCACTTGCCTTTATACTATAAACCCTGGCATAGAGGCCATCGAGATCTTTTAAACTCTTTTTAACTTTGGTCAAATCTTAGAATCGAGAGTAAATCAATTCACTTTCATAGGTATCTAAATATCCTTTCCAATGATCCCGACCATGTGAGATTCGAACTTGCGGTTTGCATTTTATAGCCATTTTCCCTAAAAAGTCCGTTTTGGACTGTCTGTAGGCACCCCTGACCCTCTGCCTATGAGTATAGTGGTAATTTACTAAGCTCGCAAGTTAGGGGGTATGAGGATAGGTAGGCCTAGTCCTTTTACCATTGACTAATTCCCTAACCCTAAATTTTTCCTATGTAAAGGAGCTATGTCCTCATTCTTAAGGACCCCTTCTCAAAATCTGGAGAGCTCCTGCCTCGAAAGCTATGTTCCACCTTCCAAAAACATTAATTTCAAAATATTCTCTCAACATTTCCATACATAAATTTCACCCCACCTTTTCCATTCACTTCACAAGAACTTCATCGCCACAAAAAATAGCCTATATCACTTCAAAAATCAGGAGCAAAGCTTCATAGAAGGTCTAACTGTATCATTTTCTAACTCATTTAACTAGTGTCATTTATCCCACTTTATTACTCTTAGCATATCTATTGATTTAGTTTCACTTTCCCACCCTTTATAATCCTTTTAGTACTTATATGCACAAAATAAAATTTCATAAATCTTACAAAAAAAAGGTTTGACCCTTAAACCCCAAATTGGAATTTTCCTCCCATCTTCCATACCCTTTCTCCACTTGTGCACATTTTTCAAGAAACTAAAATAGGGATATTCTAGTTTTCATTTCATGGGTTAAATCCCACCATCGTGTGTTACCAAACTATACAGACTTTGATTATATTTTTGGCTATGTAGGCATCCCGAGTGCACCTCGGGACTCGATCCCTCTTCTCCATATTTCATTCTTTTCATACACACATACACACATATATCTAAATATAGCAGTAGTTTTATCTATTTTTGCTTGTTTAGCAATTCCATTGACACGTGTGCTCATTTGTTCATAATGAGTTCGATCCAGTGCATCGCTCACATTTATTTAGTATTATATATAATATTTTGTCTCTTTAGCGATCACATCGACATGCGTGATCATTTTTTCATAATGAGTTCAACCTGGCACATCACTCACATTTTTAGCCATATTTTTATGCCATTTGTGCACACTCCTTTAACTGATTTGTTCCCATCCTCCCTAGGACACGGATACGATGATATCAATTATTATGTAAACACACACACACACACACACACACACACACATATATATATATATACACTTTTCATTCTACCCACTTTATACCTCATTTATGAGAGAACAGATAATATTTTTATAGCCCATCAGAGATCGAAATGGTGAAATGGGTGCCTAACACCTTCCAATTTCATAAGTTAGTCCCCGGAACCATAATCTACTTGATTTCATATGCATTAGTTGTCTTGTGATTTCGTTTCTTCGGGGATGACTACATCTTTTGCCTTTTTTGAGAAAAATAGTTTGGTGAATCTGTTCTTTATATTTTTACCCCTTGAGGGCGACCAATTTATATCCATGGGAGTCCGCAAATACTGCACTAGTGGTGGAAAGAAAAGTTCTCTTCCTCAACCCCATTCTCCACGAGTGGAGCGACTTTCCTTCGGGTGAACCCATAGTTGATTTTACCCCGTTTTAATCCCGAATATCCACACTATATTTGACATAACTCACAGTTTACTAATATCTTAGACATGACCCCCAAAAATCTAACGGACTTTTAACACCATCAGCTATCTTCAAATTGATAATTGGAGTTAACGTCCAATTTGTTTTTTACTTTAATGTTTAAATTAATTTCACAATATAAAAAATTAATAGTTAAAGCTCTAAACAATTGTTCATTTAAACATATAAATTGAGCTTGAAAAAAAAAACAGTTATTTTTGGAGAACAAAAGGTCGATCGAAGGGGGCAGGGGGTGGGGGTGGTTGTCGTAGGAGGAAGAGAGAGAGATAGGAATGACCATAAAGGGGAGAAGGAGGAAAGGCTGGAGCCTAGCGAGAGGAAGAGAGAGAGCCTCCGGAGATCTTGGGCTGAGAGATGGGAGATAAAAGAGAGAAAAGTAGATAGTAGGAGGAGTGGTTACTGAAAGAAAGGAAAGGAAGTAGAGGCTTAGGATGTTTTGTTTTGAAAAAATCACCCTAGTTTAACCTTTGTATAAGTTATTCTGCCCCTAAACATTGAAAATAGCATAAACCCAATGCCTTTCACTCCAAAAAATTACACTTAGGCCCAATTTTTTTAACATATAACTTGGAAAAAAGCCTGAAAAGTCAAGTATGGCGACAACCCATCCTTGGGATACTAGGTCTGTCCCTGCACTAAACACGTATGTTGTGAGTATACATGTTTACGAACATAAAAAATCAATTGAAATTAAATATTTACTTCCAATGTAAATATTTACTATCATAACAAACTAACACTAACTACACTCTTGAAAATATTCTTATTCTCCACTTCGTTCTATATATTCTTTTATTCTTTATAAATATCTACATAAAGTGTAAATATTCAGTGTTTGAGTTCAGAGGTAAATATTCTCACTCTAAGTGAACAATTACTGAGAGTTCATATCAATTACCAAACACAAAAACTCATAAGTAGAAAAAATACTTCCTCTCCTTATTTTTCTCTCTCCTATTAAAACACACGCATACACATACACGCACATACACAATCGCGTGCCCGCGCGCACACACACACACACACATATATGGGAAATGATAACATGTGCCCTTAGGGAACATGTTTTGAGCTTCAAAATAGTAAGTATAAGAGCTCTACATGAGTATCTGTGCCCTATTAAGTATATGTCGAAACTTTGCCTTTGCTATTTTGGAGTTATTAATGTGTGCCCTTAGGGCACATGTTATCAGGACCCTACACACACACACATTGAAACATGCACACACACACATATATAGACGCACTCATACATGTATACTAACATATACGCACACATATACACACACGCATACAAATATACACATACATACACTCACACACAAATATACACACTCGAAAACATATATATACATATACATTCAACGACATACATATATACATATATACACATACAGATACACCACAACAAAAATGTGTTTCAAGAATAAAAAGTGAAAATAAAAGGTGAAAGAACACTATTTTCAAATGTTTTCAGTAGATAAAATGTGAAAAAAGGTTTTATTTTTATTTAGTTTGTGTTTATATTTATTTAGTAATTTTTTAATTTAAAAAACTGAATGTTATTTTTAAATGTATCTTATATATAAAAAAAAAAATTTTAACTTCTTTTCTTATAAAAATAATAATTTTTATTTAAAAAATAGTTATTTTATTTATAAAATTATTATTTTTATTTATAAAACATATTTTCACAAAAAAATTATAAAAATTATTCAATAAAAACGTTACAAAAAATGCTTTATAAAGAAGTGTTTTTTTCTGTAAATAAGCCAGTTTTTTAATTTAAAAAGCGATTTAATTTATAAAATAAAATTTTTGATAAAAAAAAAAGTTATAAAAAAATTGTGTCATAGAAATGTTTAAAAAAACATTTTAACACAAAATATTTAGTTTTTTATTTTTTTTTAAATTATTTTTTAGTTATAAAAATGTATTTTTTCAAAAAAGTTGTAAAAAATAAAATGTCAATGTTTCATAGAAAATTAGTTTTGTATTTATAAATAAATATTTTGCTTTTTATTCATAGAAAACATTTTCAAAAATAGAAAAAGTGTGTTATAAAGTTTTGTTTGCTTATAAAATATATAAAATAAATCTTTTTCGACAAAAAAGTTAATGAAAAATTGTTTTGTCAAAAAGTTCTAAATAAAATGCCTTCATAAAAAGCCAATATTTTATTCACAAAAAATTATGCATAAAAAATCAATTTATGTAGTTATCAAAAAATAGTTTTTTGTTTATATAAAAAAGTATAACTAAAAAATAACCTTTTTTTGTGAAAGAGAAGTTATATTTTTGAATGTCATAATGAAATGTGTGTGCATGTTTTTTTTTCTTTCGTATGTGTGTGTGTGTGTGTGTGTGTGTGTGTGAGTGAGAGTGAGAGAGAGAGAGAGAGAGAGAGAGAGAGAGAGAGAGAGAGAGAGAAGACAAAAAGAGGCAGGGGCTATTTTGGAGAAAATTAAAAGTTAATAATGAATGTCTAACACCGTTGGTCTTTTTTGGGTGCAGAATAATTAAGTAAGAAATTAGGGTTAAGTTCATTTAAGCATTACCAAGTTGGCTTTAAGTCTAAATGATCTTAAATTAAATCAACCAAAACTAAACAAAAATTATTATTAAGTACATATGAAAAAGTGACAAAGAGTTTACTAAATAAAAAATTAACTCCATAATCCCAAAATAAAATTTTATAATAAATTACAATATCAAAATATTGCTTTGATCTCCACATTTTCCTTGTATACTATACCCAAGAACTTTGAGATCACTTTTTTTTGGCGTTCACTCATGCCCCCCAAGGCCAAACTTGTGGAACATAAAATCCAACCGTAAACCATGTCTAGTGAGACCCCTACTCTTCTAGAGGACGCTAAAATACCCTTTGTTAGGCCAATCTTAATTCTTTTTCTCTCTAGTTTAACTCAGTCCATGACTTCAGTGACTCTGTGAAAAACCTTTGACGTTGCATCTTCGAAGCTCCAGCAACACTCCAATGGCATACCGATGACACTCAAGTGACGACTTAATGACTTTAGAGAGTACTTGACGATATATAAGTGGCTTTGGTGATGCTTCGACAACCCTCCAACAATGCCCTGGAAACCACAAAAAAATTCTCATTGTGAAATTATACTGCGAAATTTTGAGTGCAAATTACGTATTGCAAATTCACACTACAAAATTAGTAAAAGCAAACATTTTAATTAAATTTTCCAATATGGAATCTCACACTTTTAATATCACATTGTGAAATATCATCACTAGAAAAACGTTAGAAGTTATAATCCGAAATTTCAAACTTCAAAATTAATTATCTTTAATGGATCTATTTTGGTAGGTCTTGACATTCAGATCTTTACAGATATATAAATGTCATCTCAAATGGACTGACATAGTGAGAGTTATTTAATTTGGATGTTTGTGTTTAAAAAGGCATAATACAGATCAAATTACAATATCCCCCCCCCCCCCCCCCAAAAAAAAAAAATATCGTTTAGGATGATGAAGGTATTCTCACTAAGAATGATTTATGGTTGAGATTATTATTCTATATGTTTAACAGTAAGGGGATAACATAAAAGCATTGAAACACCCGTACCTGTCAAATAAATAAAAAGTCACAATTTTCAGACATCCACGTTTCGTAAAGTTTATATGGTCGTAAACTTTAGTTTAGGTAAATTCAATTTCTAAAAAAATAAATATATAAAAATGAAATAAATAAAGACTTTTTTAATTAGAATTTTGTATCAATCCGAAACTAATTTCTGATAGATCCAAAATTGGCCGGTAGAACACATTTTTCTTTCTTTAGAGTTGTCATTTCAAATGGAACTTTGGGCGGAAGAAAAACACTTTCGGCCAAGAATTTGGTGTCTTTAGCTGATGACCTCCCATAGTCTAACCACATTTGGTTAAGATAAAGTCAACCCAAAGGTTAAAGGGTTGGTTTATCATGGTTTAAGAGAGGATAAATAAAGTATATAAATCATTTTATCTCATTTCTCTCTGCAGAAATCCTGCCCCTCTCCCTCCTATAAAACCTCCATGTTTGATAAATACCCCTCCATATTTTCCTACCATATTCAAGTATGTTATACTCCAAACCACTCTCCTTTATTACTAAGGATTATAAGATCTTGTATTAACCTTTAATGGTGTTAACAATGAGGTTGAAGAAGAGAATTTTGAAGTAGGTTTTTAGAATGCTTTGGAGCACTCATGCAGTTTGAAGATGAAGAAGTATAGCTTTTACAATCTATATGAAGTCAATATTGAGGAATCTTAGTAAACCCCTTTGAGACCACCTTAGGATGTGGAGGTTTATCCTTCTACAAAAACTACTTTCAACATATTTGCGAGCCTCTTTTGAGGTGGGAAAAATCATCCTACAGTAGTATTACATTCATAGTTTTATATCATGAATATTACATGTTTTAGTGCATTTACATGTAGAATTTAAGCATGCTTCCATAAGTTGTTGATTGTAATAGGTTTTCATGTATTAGGATGAGTTAAGATGGTTTAAATACGGGTTTTTAAAATGACTTAAATTTTAGAACATATAAAGAATATTTCTATGAAATAAAATTGTTAGAAAGTATGTTTTTATGGCTTCAAAGAAAGATTTTCAAGAAGAAAGGTTATGGGCTTAATAAGAAGTCATTTGAATGAAAAGTATGTATGTTTATGTGATATAAAGGAGGGTTTTAAAGGTATTTAATTTTTAGAATAATTAAGTAACATTTTTTTTATTGAAAATGGCATTTTTAAAGACTAAATTGTGATTTTCAAAATATAGTGTAATGGACTTTGTTTGAGAATGTTTGAACATGAAATATATGTTTTATTCTGGTGAAAATAGATATCAAGAAAGTTGGATGAAACTTTGGTTAAACTAATGTGAATGTTGTTTAAAAAGTTTGAAATGGCTTTTTTTAAGATGAAATCATAAAGTTATAAATTTCAGAATTTATACAACATAAAACATTGTTACTTTATATGAAGAATAATTAAGGAAACATTAAAAAAAATATTTTAAAGTAATTGTTGGTAGGGGTGGGGCCGGGCCTGGGCAGGCCCGGTCGGGCTCGGGCCGGGCTTGAAAAATTAAGTGTTATCCCAAGCCCGCTCGGGCCTAGATCGGGCCTTATTATGTAATCCCAAGCCCGCCCAGATTTGAAAGCTCTTTACCCAGGCCCGCCCGATCGGGCCCTATTATGTTAATTAAAAGATTTTTTTTTAAATTAAAATACCAATTTTTTTATTTAAAGACCAATTTTTTTAATTAAAAATCTGTTTTAAACTCCATATATTACAAAGTCCATATATAAAGTTTCTCACTTTACATGAAAAGACTTGGTATACGTTTTTATATTTATAGAAATCCCCCCCCCCCCACACACACACACACACACATATATATATATATATATATATATATATATATATATATATATATATATATATATATATATATATATATATATATATATATATATATATTTCGGGCCTCGGGCCGGGCCGGGCCTCATCGGGCTTAAGAACTCATGCCCAAGCCCGCCCGAAAAAAAATCGGGCCTATAAAATTTTGCCAAGCCCGCTTTGCGGGCCTATTTACCTTACCCAAGCCCTATTTTTTTATTGGGCGGGCTTGGCGGGCCTCGGGCCTATGGCCACCCCTAATTGTTGGTATGAATTTGTAAAAGTAGAAAAAATCAGTGTTGGTAATTTGGACCAATATTTGAGTTAACAAACTTGATAATTATTGAAACTAGTAAAATTATTAAGTCAGGTTTAATTTTAAAAACATGAAGTTGCGCACTAAGTAATGTATTAATTGGTATCTTAGCAAGTCAATAACATCCCTTCTTTATTATGGCAAGATAAAAGGAAATGCAGAGTGTTTCGGTTATATGTATAAGTCGTAGAGTAGGTCACACACCATAACCTATTTAGTCCAAATTTTATCTTGATTAAATTAGGCAAACATGCAATATATTTGAATCTAAATTGAAGCCAAAAGAACTAACCACAAACCAAAGAATATAGGCGATTAGGAAAAATCTCTTTTGGCCAAAACCTATATTTCAACACCGTTTACAACTCGGTATTAAGTAAGTATATCTATAGACTTACAAAACTTAGAGATCCATTAAGTAACGCAGTAATGTCTTCAATTCCAATTATTAACAACAAATGATGCAGATCTAACACTACCCCACATCAAGCACCACTTGCCTCGATATCCACCGATCAGCCTCAAGAATCAATATTCATATCTTCAGTGGTGGAGAGTACATAATGTTATGGACAAGGATTTTATTCTTGGTGATTTCAAAAAATGATCTCAAATAATCCAAGGGGTTTAGATTGAAAGAATAAAAGAGTTTTATCACTAAAAAATGTCTAAAAAACTTAAATTAAAATACAGGTTTGCACCTCTATATATAGGGAGAAGAATATCCACAAGATAGGTATGAAAGATTGCATTTCAAATCTGGTTAAAAATAATTTTTTATATACTCGTTCGAACGAAGATACCCTTTTTCCATTCAAACATATCAAATAACTGATCCAATGACATTCTAGAGCCTGTAAAAAAGGCACAACAATTGATCTCGCTCAAACAAAGTTAAAAGCTATTATAACGAGGTATAAGAACTTGTTCGAATGAGATCCAATGTCGTTTTAATGACCTAGTGAATTTTTCAAAAAATATTTTATGTTTTCAAACTCAGTAAAAATATCTCTGAATGAAAATATGTCACTGAAAAACCCCATAAACCGTCTCCAGTAAATGTAGTGATGATCGATCTTCAACTGTTGTGTTCAACCACTAACTCGTCTTCACACGAAGTCTTAAGAATGTTCATGATGGTGTATTGAGGTGTAACGGGATAAGAAAAAACTATAATATATAATGAGAAATTATAAATCTTGTTGTTATAAATCTCTCTCTTTTTCTATTCCGTAACAAAGCATAAACCAAAAACAAACAACTCCTAAGACAAGTTCAACTAATGCCCTCCCAAACCTGAAAATGAAAAGAGCCTTATGAAATTGTCTTCAACTGAAAATCTTCATAGTGTAGTCCATGAAATCATCAAGGCGAAAAATACTTACACACATGACACTTGTGGCATTGTCTTCAATATAACATCTTCATCGTGTAGTCCATGAAATTATCAAGACGAAAAAGACATACCCACATGAAGCAAAAGAAATACCTTGACGCATGGAATTTAATGAAAAAATAAAACTCCTCCTCAATATGTTCTCCCCGTTTTTGTTCATAATATCCAATGGGTTAGAAACTAATCCCTAAATGATGGCATCACGTTAATCCAAAGAAGAAATATCGTCACAAAGAATAAACAATTAAGCATATGCGATAAGTCTTTAATGAAGCAACAAACTATATTTGAAAAAATTTCAAATTTTTTAGTATATAAATATACATATTAGTACAAATATAAATAGTCACGCCATGGAGTAGCACGAAAATATCCGAATCGTGGAGAAGGAATGAAAGTGTGTGAACTTAAGGCATGATAAAATCAACATAGGCATACAAAGCAAAGGTGCACGAAGTCAAAGAGATACTCCTAAAGAAAGAAGTCAATTCATCCTTGGGTGTAAAATTATTAAACTAAGTGAAATTGATTCGACTTATGCAAAATGCCATGGATTTTAATGCTTCCCATATCAATAACATCAAACTATTTAATGTTTTTGAAGGAATTTTATTGTGCAAACCAATTGATCTTCAACATATAACACCCTTAAAATCTCTCATTTTAAACATTACTCTCAAGATTTACGAAGGAATCATGATGCTTGTGATAGAGTAGAATAAATTGAACAAAAATTGGCCTTGGCACTTCTTTTTTTTATTGTGTCGAAATCAAATTTTAGGTTTTTACTAGACTTTAATGCAAAGAATATCGCTTCTTTCGTAGCCCTTTTCCATTTTTGACACAAATCAAATTTTTTGGGGAAAAAAAATTCGGGCAATGGTTCTTACATTCACAATCTGTTATTAGTACATTTGGTTCATTATTAAGCACAACTAAGATTTGAACATCGTATTCGACATGTGAAAAGCAATTACAATGTTCAGAAGGTTCGTGCATGTGTGCAGTAAAGGCGAAATAAAGAGTCTAGCATAAAGGAAGTAATCAACAAAGGACAACGAAATGATAAACATGCATTATTAAGCACACAAAAGAAATGAAGACAAGTCTCATAACACCATGAGTAAGTCATGTGAATGGAAGGAATATTATTGTGATTCGAACATCTTAAATGCGCATCTGTATATGGTGTAAAACAAAATACTAAAATCTTTTTTAATTTGTTTGAATTTATATCAAAAATAAAATCGTTTTGAAATTTTTATGGTTTTTCTAAAAGAATAAAATCTTTATGGATTTTTCAAAAATATAAACATAAGAATACAATCTAGTAACAAGGACAAAATATAGAAAAATGATATTCACCCAATACTAAATAAAATACCCAAACTCAATCAATGGAACAAATACCTAAAGACTTACTAAGTTCCTAAAATCTAAGTGAGATTAAAGGTTTAGTGAAAATGTCTACCAATTGACATTTTGTTCTCACAGAGCTTAAGGAAACGATCTTCTCCTCAACAAGATCACGAATAAAATGCTCACAAATCCTAATATGCTTCGTACGACAACATTGGACCAGATTACGAGAAATGTGGATTGCGCTCATATTATCACAAGAAATAGTCATTGTTCCTTGAGTAATCCCATAATCTTCCAACATTTTATTCACCCATAGGAGTTGTTTGCAATAACTCTCACCGACGATAAGTGGAGCTTTTCTTATTGCTCAACCAAGAGACAAGGGCACTCCCAAAGTAAAAACATCCACCCAAGGTGGTGTTAAGACCATCAACATCCCCGACCCAATCGGCATCCGAGTAAGACCACAAATGATCATCGGTTTAAAAGGAATACAAAATACCATAAAAAAGAGTGACACTCACGTATTTGATGATACGTTTAACGCATACAAACTTCAACAGCAAAGGCAATGTCGGGACGTCTAACGATCAAATATAGGAGAATACCTATCATACGCCTATAAATTTTTTCTTTACTGCCTTACCTAAAGTGTCATTACTAAGCTTAGTCGAGGAACTCATGGGTGTACGCTAGTGCTTAGCGAAGTCTAAACCAAGATTCTTCACTAGGTCCCTAATATATTTAGATTGAGGTATAAATATCGCATTCTCAAGTTAACACACTTGGAAACCTAATAAGAATGTGAGTTCATGAATCAATTTAATATAAAACTCACTCTGCATCTCCCCCTCAAAAGTGTGAGTATGTTCAAAACACATGGATCTAAACACTATATCATCCACATAGACTTGGGGAACCAAGATATCACCACCATCTCTCTTAATAACCAATGTCACATCAACTCCCTCTCTTTTGAATCTATGAGCTAAGAGATAAGAAATTAGACTTTCATACCAAGCACGGGGTGCTTGTTCAAACCATTTAGGGCCTTCTTTTGATAAAATATGTGTCTCAAATTCTTTGGGTCTTAAAACCCCTTTGGTTGTTCCATGTAAACTTCCTCCTGAAGAATGTCATTAAGGAAGGCACTTTTTGACATCCATACGATATAACTTAAACTGTAGATGACATGTTATAGCGAGTAATAAGCGAAAGAACTCAGTCCTAGCAATAGGAGAAAACGTCTTGTCAAAGTCTACACCCTCAATATGTGTGTAACCTTGAATGACCAACCTAGCATTATTAGGGATAATGGTACCATTTTCATCGATTTTGTTCTTGTACACCCACTTGGTACCAATCGCATTAGTCTCGCTAAGTCGGGGGACCAATTCCCAGACATCATTCTTTTGAAATTGAAGCAACTCATCTTGCATTGAACATATCCAATGCTCATCCTTGAGAGATTCTTTCACATCATTGGTCTCTACTATGTAATTTTAGCAAAAGTAGCCAACCAACAATCTCTAGTTAAGCGTGAGTCTTGACACTTATTTTGGAATCACCAAGTATGTCGAAAGGGTCATGACTCTTTCAAACCCAAGAGGGTGCATCCAGAATGTCAAGAGTTGGGTCCACCATAGTGGTGTGGGGAACAATGAGATCATTATCAGGGGTGAATTATTCTCACACTCAAGGATAGGATCAATAAACATATCTGATCCATCGTCTTTAATTCTCATATTTATTGATTCTATGACCTTTGAGCTAACACCCTATAAGCTCTGGCAGATGATGAATACCCCAAAATATTCCCTCATCACTTATAGAGTCGAACTTTCCTAAGTTCTCCCTATCTCAAAGGATATATCAAGGACTCCCCAAAACTCAAAAATATGATAGGTTGGGTTTCTTCCATATCCACAACTTAAATGGAGTGTGAAGTGTGTGTGGATGAAAATATACCCTATTCATCATGTGGCATGCAGTATTAACCGTCTCCACCCAAAATAATATAGCCATGTTTCCTATAAAAAGCTTGGATATAGCCATCTCTTGAATTGTTTAGTTCTTCATCACAAGAATCCCATTTTGCTTAGGAGTACGAATCATCAAAAAATCATGTTTGATGCTGACTTCATCATAAAATCTATTCACTTCAGCTTTTTTAAATTCAGTGCCATTTTCACTACAAATCCGATTAATAGTGACACGATGTTAATTATATAAAATGCGACAATTGGTTCTTAGGAACTTAACAACATCAGACTTATTCTCTAAGAAATTCAATGATAAAATATCTAAAAAAATCATCAACCATCACTAGGATATACTTCTTACCATAAATACTCTTCGTACACATGGGACCCATAAGATTCATGTGTATCAGCTCTAAAATATAGGAGGTGGTAATGGTATTAAATTTCCTATGGGGACTCTTGATTTGTTTTTCGTGTTGGCAAGGACCACAAACCTATAAAGTTGGTTTCCCAAGTGATGGTAAGCCATGAACTAGGTCATTCTTGACTAATCTCTCAAGATTCCTAAAATTGATATGACCTAGTCGTTGAAGCCAAAAGTCCATAGTGGAGACCTTAGCATTATTGCATATTAAAAAGGACTTGGGAATGATTCTATAGCAACTGTCAGTAGTCCTCACACCTCGTAGAAAAAGTTCATCGAATTGATTATAAATGTTACACTCCCACTGATCAAACTTTATCGCAAATTAAGCATCACAAGGTTGTCTTATTTTTATCATGTGTGCTTTCAACCCTTCAATATACGACACATTGTCAAGATTATGAAAAATGGGTATCTCCACACAACCACATCCTAAGATGATAGACCTAATCCCATATTCAAATGTGACTTTTCCTTCCTTGCGATCCATAAGGTTGGTAAAATATGACATGTCACCGGTCATGTGCCTAGATCACCCACTATCAAAATTCCATTGAGAAGTATCTTGACCATTGAGAGCAATGTGGACAATAATGGATTTTTCATCATTCTTAGGTACCCAAGATGAGGTATCCTTTTGCTTTCCTTTATCATTTTTGGCTTTAATCATAGCATTGGAAGTGTTTTCGAAAGGCGTAGACATACTTTAAAGTTCTTCCATTAAGATTATAAATGTCGTGACTAGAAACTAAACTTTCTCTCTAAGACTAGCAATTCCTCTACACTGGTGTGATGGAGCATGTGTGTGAGAAACACTTCGTAGCTTATAGATAAATTACCTAAGGCTACCTATTTGCTTGCAATGGTTACAAACATAGACTTGTTTTGGTCTGCCTTGGTTAAAAGGCTTAGGATGAATTCTCCTGGTGGGTTAGGTCGAGGCCCATACGAATCAATCATAAACTTAGGAATAGGTTTGGATGCATTATGGGAAGTGATTGCAATATCGTAACATATCCCTTACCTCTCTTTAAAACCTAATGCGGGACCTAGGAACATATTTCTAACCTTATTAGATGTGTCATCTAAAGTTACTATGATCTCCCATGCATGTTCAAGATCTTTCTCGAGTTGGGAAACATGGTTTCAAGTTTCTCATGAGTTTCCAATTATGCTTGAAGATCTCTCATACAACTATCCACTTTGTTGGTTAAGTAATTATTTTCCCTCCCCACTAAAACTAACTACTCACTAAAAGAAATCATAATCATGGTATCACTCTCTCTCTCGAAACCTTTAATTACTTTTTTAAAGATAACACCCTAAGAGGCAAATTTTTACTTTTATTTTTAGTTTTTAAATACTTGGTGTAAAGCTTGGTGTAGGCGTATTGGAAACCACGTTCTCCCTCACTCACAACATCATCCCTCTCACTCTCTTCATAATGGTTTGAATCACTATCGAGGCTATCAAGTTTAAAACGTCCTAATCAGTATGAGACAGACGATGATGCCGGAATCAGCACCACCAGATAAGGTGTTTCCAAGCTCAATATAAGTACAACAATGGCAGCACAGCTATATAAAGAAGTAAGAGAAATAGGTGAGGAGAAGAGGAGAATACTCCGGTGTATGAGTGGTTCAGCCAATCTGGCCTATGTCCACTGTGAGGGTGTGTAAATAATATCACTGAAAGAAGGCACTAATGGCCATGGATACAATCTCTCAAGCTTTCTCTCTCTACTGTGAATTTAGATAGATTTTCAGTCAGGGTTTAATAACTGGGATCCCTTTTCAAGGTAGGGGTGATCCCTATATATAGTGCCTAGTGGGTGTAATGTACCCCCCATGCATGTAATGAGCATGTGGGTGGTAGCCTCACCAATGTGGGAGCGCCATCTGTCACTGTCACATGTAAGTAATGATGATGAAATATTCTCCCACATGTGGAGAATAATCTTGTTACAACTGATTTGTGCCCAGGTGTCCTTATCCAAATGTCAACAGATGCTCGGTAGTCATATTGGTGAATGACCTCGGCCTGATAGAGGCCGAGCTGTAAAGACTTGATGTCCGTTCAATCCGAGATGTGTCATAGGGAGTCTCGGCCTGATCTCAGTCGAGACATTATGCTGGGGTCGGCCCCGGTCGAGGTTGGACTAATGCAATGCTGACGATTACTAAGGCTTCTTGTGACCTCGGCCCAAGCCGAGGTTGGACTGGTTCCATGTTGAAGGTTACCAAGGCTCCTTGTCACCTCGGCCTACTCTCGGCCCAGGTTGTCATACCCAGATATATGAGGATTCTATTGATGTCTGCGATGTGAGTAGGGTCCATTGGAAGTGTAGGTGGTAGTGTCGACCTGGGCCGAGGTTGGTCTGGCCGAGGGATGATATCGTGGGCCCATGGCCTACATAGGGTCGATCAATGTCTCGACCATCATCTCGGTCGAGGTTGGTGTCTCTGGGCCGAGGTTACACTTGGGCATATCAATCACCCCCCAGCCCTTAGTCATATGCGAGAGCAAGTGGCTAGGGGATTGTTTCACCTCCGAGGCCTGTCCGTCCCAACCTAATACCTGCATGACACCTGTCCCAAGCTAGAGCATGCGTACTTGGCTGGCATGTGCTGTCAGCCGTCCTTTGGGTTTCCCAAGGCAATGATGGGCCTTGGGAAACGTGCCCAAGTATTTAAGGGTTTAAACCCTTCTTTTTCTTCCTTCTTCTTCATTTCCTCTCCTGTGCACGCAAAGTTCTTGCAATTTTCTCTCTCTAAGCTCCTCCACTCAACGTCCTTCTGCAGAGGATTTCCCCTGGTTTTCTTACGAGTTCTCTTCGTTTCATTCATCGATTCATTTCCAGGTACTTTTCCCTTTCCATTTCCTTTGTTTCTGGTATTTAGTTTGCATTTTTCGGCGACCTTTTAAGTTTTCTGGCGAGCTCCATTAACTCCGGCGAACTGTTCTAAGTTTGATCTTTAAACCCCTTTATTTTATAAGTCAATCGTGTTTGTAGTTTTAGGAGTTTTTCCCAAGTTTAGGGTCGTCCTCTGATGCTCAGGCCTTTATACCAGCTTCTTGAGGATTTCCCCTCTCTCAGAGAGAAGACCCTAGAAAAAATTAGGCAGATAGAGAGAGCCCAAGAGGAAGCTCGTAGGACACAAGAGTTTCCCATTAGACCCTTATTTCCACCACCTCTGAGGGTTATATATCCTGACCCTCCGGAGAACTTCTATTATACAGGGGTGCCTGCTGATCCAACTCCTATGTCTGAGTCTGAAGCTTCTACCTCAGACCCCATGTCAGTGGACTCATTCCAGGAAGCTATGGATTTCACACCTCGGCCTGATCAGGCCGAGGTATCCAGCCGAGCTTCATCCCATAACGGGTCCAGCACCTCAGCCTCTTCTTTAGAGGTTGAAGTGCTTGAGCCGAGTGTGGCTGTGCCACCCATTCTTGATGCTATCCCCCTGTCGGCTGTCACTGGGGAAGAGTTCGCTCAGAGATTCCCCAGTAACCCATCTACATCAGCTCCGACCGACGTTGAGCCTGATGATGATGATGAAGATGCCGAAAGCGATGTTGATACCTCTGAGGCAGCCGAGTTCGAGAGCACAGTCACTGAGGTTGATCTTCTATGCTTCAGATACTTGTACTCCATCAGTCCTTCCATCAAATTAAGGAGACCTCTGAGGGAAGAGAGGGCCTACCATGGCCGAGATGGGGAAATCTGCCTGTACGAGTAGATGTTTAAGTTAGGGTTTCGCCTACCCATCCATCCCATCATTAGATCCCTTCTCTCGTACATCAACTTGGCTCCCTCACAGCTATCTCCCAATGCCTGGAGAGTTATCATAGGGGCCATTATCTTATGGAGGGCAGTCCACCACTCTGACCTCCCAGTTCAGGTCTTTACTGGTTGCTATGTCCCGACCTCGGCCAAAAACCATCTTAGCCACTATCATTTTGTGGCTCGAAGGCCTGAGAAGAAAATGCTCCAAATGACTCAGACCTCTAATCATAACTGGAAGCCCCGTTATTTTTTCGCCTCAGGGCCATGGGAATTTGGCCCATGCGTTCCCTCATCCACACTGGAGCCGAGGATACCCCTCAAATGGGGTAAAATCTCTATGTCTGCCAGGGCTGATCCTGGTTTAAGTCTCCAAAATATGCAGAAGGTGAAGTCTCTGCAAGACCAAGGGGCACATGGTCTGTTTGTAAAGTTCGAACATTTGTTGACCCCCCAATAT
Source organism: Sambucus nigra (assembly GCA_949130495.1). Classification (NCBI taxonomy): domain Eukaryota; kingdom Viridiplantae; phylum Streptophyta; class Magnoliopsida; order Dipsacales; family Adoxaceae; genus Sambucus; species Sambucus nigra. Next base: position 391,303,818 of record OX422223.1, read on the forward strand.
CTCTCGGGGACGAGCCTTGGTGGAAGTCCCCTTGTTGATTTTGGTAAGAATTTTTATTTGAAGTCTAACCTCTGAACTCATTCATAACTGATTTCTAACCCATATCTTTTAACTTTTGCAGAGCGACCCCAAGACATCTCTGACGAACTGTGGGGAATGGCTGCTCCGAGCTTGGCGAGGCTTACAAAAAAGGCTAGTCTGAACGCTCCTCCCCCGGCTCCCACAACATCCAAATCTCAGGCCTCAAAGAAGAGGGCCCCTGAGGCCCATCCCTCTGTGGATCAGAGGCCGACAGTGAGGCAAAAGAAGGCCTCAGATGCTGCACTTCCAATCTCTTCGGCCGACATCCTGACGGCTCGTCTGGAGCAGCTGAAGTTAACGGATAGTGTGGTCGGCCACAGCAGGCAGGCCATGGACGCACTCGCCTCTGTAATGACTGAGGTCGACAAGAGTTTCTACAGAGCCATGGACACCTCCCTGCTGGTTGAGTTCGGCCTCCACAGAGCGGTCCAGGTATGATTTGTTCATTTTTCAAATTTTTATAAGTGCAACGTCTGATTTTTCTCCCACTTAACCTCTTCATTAAATGTGCAGGGAGTGACTGCCATGTATCAATTGTCTAACCTCTGAATGCTATATGATCTCTTCCTTTTTCTGAATGGCAATCTCTTCTCTTATTTTGTTGTAGTGTTCTTGTTTATATTGTCAATAATTCTGATCTCACCACTGAATTGCTATTAGGCTCTGAAGTCATTTCATAATATGCTCTCCTCATAATAGTTTTCACCAAATTAATGATGTTAAGAGTCTGAGGTCCTCTACTAAGGTGTCTGAGCTCAGACCTCGTCACCACCAAGTGATGTTATGAGGGTCTGAGGTCATCACCTAAGAGGTTATCCCCATAATAAATATCACCAAATTAATGATGTTAAGGGTCTGAGGTCCTCTGCTAAGGTGTCTGAGCCCAGACCTCGTCACCACCGAGTGATGTTATGAGGGTCTGATGTCATCACCTAAGAGGTTATCCCCATAATAAATATCACAAAATTAATGATGTTAAGGGTCTGAGGTCCTCTGCTAAGGTGTCTGAGATCAGACCTCGTCACCACCGAGTGGTGTTATGAGGGTCTGAGGTCATCACCTAAGAGGTTATCCCCATAATAAATATCACCAAATTAATGATGTTAAGGGTCTGAGGTCCTCTGCTAAGGTGTCTGAGCTCAGACCTCGTCACCACCGAGTGATGTTATGAGGGTCTGAGGTCATCACCTAAGAGGTTATCCCCATAATAAATATCACCAAATTAATGATGTTAAGGGTCTGAAGTCCTCTGCTAAGGTGTCAGAGCTCAGACCTCGTCACCACCGAGTGATGTTATGAGGGTCTGAGGTCATCACCTAAGAGGTTATCCCCATAATAATATCACCAAATTAATGATGTTAAGGGTCTTAGGTCCTCTGCTAAGGTGTCTGAGCTCAGACCTCGTCACCACCGAGTGATGTTATGAGGGTCTGAGGTCATCACCTAAGAGGTTATCCCCATAATAAATATCACCAAATTAATGATGTTAAGGGTCTGAGGTCCTCTACTAAGGTGTCTGAGCTCAAACCTCGTCACCATCGAGTGATGTTATGAGGGTCTGAGGTCATCACCTAAGAGGTTATCCCCATAATAATATCACCAAATTGATGATGTCAAGGGTTTGAGGTCCTCTACTAAGGTGTCTGAGCTCAGACCTCGTCACCACCGAGTGATGTTATGAGGGTCTGAGGTCATCACCTAAGAGGTTATCCCCATAATAATATCACCAAATTAATGATGTTAAGGGTCAGAGGTCCTCTGCTAAGGTGTCTGAGCTCAGACCTCGTCACCACCGAGTGATGTTATGAGGGTCTGAGGTCATCACCTAAGAGGTTATTCCCATAATAAATATCACCAAATTAATGATGTTAAGGGTCTGAGGTCCTCTTCTAAGGTGTCTGAGCTCAGACCTCGTCACCACCGAGTGATGTTATGAGGGTCTGAGGTCATCACCTAAGAGGTTATCCCCATAATAAATATCACCAAATTAATGATGTTAAGGGTCTGAGGTCCTCTGTTAAGGTTTCTGAGCTCAGACCTCGTCACCACCGAGTGATGTTACGAGGGTCTTAGGTCGTCACCTAAGAGGTTATCCCCATAATAAATATCACCAAATTAATTATGTTAAATGTCTGAGGTCCTCTGCTAAGGTGTTTGAGCTCAGACCTCATCACCACCGAGTGATGTTATGAGGGTCTGAGGTCATCACCTAAGAGGTTATCCCCATAATAATATCACCAAATTGATGATGTCAAGGGTCTGAGGTCCTCTGCTAAGGTGTCTGAGCTCAGACCTCGTCACCACCGAGAGATGTTATGAGGGTCTGAGGTCATCACCTAAGAGGCTATCCCTATAATAAACTTCTCATCTAAGAATGAAGCAAGAACTGTCATGGAAACTGATCTTTATTAATAACCTCTTCTCAATAAGATGATACATTTACATAAAATTCTAGGCAACATCATATGTAATATTTCTTGAGATGGTCAGCATTCCATGGGTTAGTGAAAGGTTCTCCTTCTAGGTTTTCTATCCTGTAAGTGCCAGGCACAATCTCTTCCGTTACTTTGTAGGGGCCATGTCAGTTTGGGTATAGCTTGTTTGCCTTCTGTAGGGTCTTCTTTAGCACTAGGTCTCCCACTGCAATGGGTCTTGACTTCACCCTCTGATTATAGAATTTCGCTGCCCTCTGCTGGTAGGCTGCTTTTCTGACCTCTGCGTCTTCCCTTCTTTCTTCGATAAGATCCAGGTCTAGCCTCCTCTTTTCCCCATTGCTGTCAGGGTCGTAGGTCTGAATCCGATGAGTTGGTAGTCCTACTTCCGTTGGTATGACAGCCTCTGATCCATGTGCCAGCATGAATGGGGTTTCTCCTATTGGTGTCCTTGTTGTGGTTCTGTAGGCCCATAACACTGCGTGAACCTCTTCTGTCCATCTCCCCTTCACATCTTCTAACCTCTTCTTAATTCCGTCCAAGATTGTTCTGTTTGTGACCTCGGTCTGGCCGTTTACCTGAGGTCGACCAGGAGATGAGAAGAATTGCTTAATCCCCACTCTCAGGCAATACTTTTCTAAGAAGGAGTTCTTGAACTGGGTCCCATTATCTGAGATGAGAGTGTTTGGGAGGCCATATCTGCATATGATGTTCTTCCAAATGAACTGGAAGGTCTTCTGCTCTGTAATTATTATCATCGGTTCTGCCTCCACCCACTTTGAAAAGTAGTCAATGGAAACTATCAAGAATCTATAGTTGTTGGCAGCTCTTGGCAAAGGTCCTACTAAGTCAATTCCCCATACCGCAAATGGCCATGGAGAAGAGATTGACGTCATAGGCTGATGGGGCTGATGAGGGATAGTGGCGAACCTTTGACATTTATCGCACCTCTTCACATAGTCTGCAGCGTCCTTAGACAAGGTAGGCCACCAGTATCCCTGAGTGATGATCCTCTTGGCTAAGGGCCTTCCCCCAATGTGGCTAGAGCAAGAACCCTTATGAACCTCCTATAAGACCTGGGGTACTTCGATGGGATGTACACATCTGAGGAGAGGCAATAGAAACCCCTTTTTGTACAAGATATCTCCTACCATTGAGAACTTGGCAGCCATGTACCTCAACTTTCTCCTTTCCATCTTGGACTCAGGTAGCTCTCCGTCTCTTAGGTATCTGACGAGCGGGTCGAACCATGAGTCTCCCCGGTTCACATTGTGACAAGGGCTACATACCTCATCCTCCTCGATGCTTTCTTTTCCTAAGACCTCGATTGGAATGGTCCTTCCCAAATCTGTCTTCATTGCCGAGGCCAGCCTTGCCAATGCATCGGCGTGGTTATTGCTCAGCCGAGGCACTCTCTTCAGCTTTGCTTCTTCAAAATACTCTAGCAACCCTCTTACCTTCTTTAAGTATTTGGCCATCCTTTCGTCTTTGGCCTCGTATACCCCCAACACTTGATTGACAACCAACCTTGAGTCGCTATGGAGTAGGGGTCGCTTTACTCGAAGAGTTGTTGCCAATAAGAGACCTGCTATCATGGCCTCATACTCGGACTCGTTGTTTGAGGCCTGAAAGTTGAATCTCAATGCATATTCAATGTTGGCGCCATCTGGAGCCGAGAGTACTAGCCCCGCGCCGTTTCCACTGTCACAGGAAGAGCCATCAACGAAGAGGCTCCATAGGTCTGCATCTGATAAGAAGACCCCTTCTCTCATAACCCCTTTCTCGAAGAGGTATCGATCCTCTTCGTTCTCTTCTACTTTGCACCGGGTTTTGCTTGGGACGACCTCTTCTCGGCCTCGGAAGACGTTCAGTGCAGTCTCTTCCGAATCTCAGAAGACACTACGATTCGTCTCTTCGCCGTCATCTAAACCTTTCTCTGTCTCGACCTCTTCCAGACCTCTATCGGCCTCTTCCCAGGTGAACTCTGCGATGAAGTCTGCGAGGGCCTGCCCCTTGATGGCTGTCCTGGGCTGGTAGGTAACGTCATACTCTCCTAGCTCGATGGCCCAGGTCATCAATCTTCCGAACTTCTCTGGTTTGTGCAGAACCTGCCTTAGTGGGGAGTCAGTAAGGACTACCATGGAGTGAGCTTGGAAGTAAGGCTTCATTTTCCTTGAGGCATGGATAAGGGCATAGGCCAACTTTTCCATGCGGGGATAGTTTTGTTCAGACCCTTGAAGGGCCTTACTGTTGAAGTACACAGGCCTCTGGATTCCATCCTCTTCTCGTATGATGGCTGCGCTGATGGCTGATTCAGAGACTGCCAGATACACAAACAACCTTTCCCCCGTGATGGGCTGAGACAGCAACAAGGGAGACCCCAAGTAGGACTTGAGTTGGTTGAATGATTTTTCACACTCTTCGTCCCACTGGAAGGCCTTTCTTAGAACTTTAAAGAATGGAATACACTTGTCAGTTGCCCTAAAAACAAACCTGTTGAGCGCAGCCACTCTTCCGGTGAGTCTCTGGACATCCTTGATACTCCTAGGAGTCTTCATGTCGAGCAAGGCCTTGATCTTATAAGGGTTTTATTCAATCCCCCTCTGATTAACGATGAACCCCAGGAACTTCCCAGCTCCTACCCCGAAGACACACTTCGCTGGGTTGAGCTTCATTCTATACGAGTCCATGACGTCAAAGGTCTTCTCAAGATCCGCTACGTGCATACACGCTTTCAGTCTCTTCGTTAGCATATCGTTCACATACACCTCCATGGTCTTACCTATTTGCTCCTTGAACATCTTATTGACAAGACGTTGATACGTTGCCCCCGCATTTTTCAGACCGAAGGGCATCACCTTGTAGCAATACGTCCCTTTGTCAGTAATGAAGGTTGTCTTCTCAGAGTCTTTGGCATCCATGAAGATTTGGTTGTAGCCTGAATAAGCGTCCATGAAGCTCATGAGCTCATGCCATGCCGTTGCGTCCACTATCTGGTCTATCCTAGGTAAGGGATAGATGTCTTTCGGGCAAGACCTGTTCAGGTCAGTGAAATCTACACACATTCGCCACTTCCCATTGGCCTTAGGCAGGATGACTGCATTTGAGAGCCACTCCGGGTAGGTGACCTCTCTTATGAACTCAGCCTCTTCCAACATTTTTACCTCTTCCCGGATGACATCATACTTCTCCCTGGAGTACACTCTTCGCCTCTGCTTAATCGGCTTGGCATTTCTGTCTACGTTGAGCTTGTGGCTCATGACCTCAGGGTCGATACCAGGCATGTGTGTGTGGCTCCATGCGAAGATACTCTGTCTCCTTATGAGGAATTTTACCAGCTCTTCCTTAATCCCTGGCTCTAGGGCCTTACCGACCTGGACGGTTTTTTCCGGCTCGTCCTCATTGAGGACGATGGATTCTACCTCTTCCGCGGCCTCGCCCTTCTTCAATTTTGTTTCATCTCTTGGGTCAAGAGTGTCAATGTTGTAAGTGGTGGTTGCTCTCTTATGGGCCTCTCTCTCTTCGGCCGAGTTGAAGTAACACTCCCGCGCCGTGGTCTGGTCCCCTTGCACTTCCCCTACTCCATAAGGAGTCGGGAATTTTAGCATCTGATGGACCGTCGACGGCACTACTTCAAACTCTTTGAGGGCCACCCTTCCTACGATGAGGTTGTAGGCCGAGAAAACATTTTCGTCCATGACGAAAAAGTTTATCTTCTTGGTTAGCCTCTTAGGCCACTCATCCCCCATCCTTACATCCATTTCATACATGCCCAAGGGGTGTACCTTTTCACCACTGAAGCCTATCAATGGGTTATGGTAGGGCACCAACCTTGCCCTGCTAAGACCCAGGCTCTTGAAACAAGTCCAGAACATCACATCTGCTGAGCTTCCCCCATCTATGAGGATCCTTCCTACCTCGCACCCATGCACCCTTGTTGTTATGACCAAAGGGTCATCATGGGGGGCTAAGATACCCTTGAATTCGATTCTGGAGAACCCCACTACGAGGGTGTCCATGTCTACCTTCTTCCTCTTTTGCACGACATCGGAAGACGTTAGATTCATAACCTCAGGCTTGGACACTGACCTGGCCTCTGCTACATGAGCCTTCCTATCGGCTACCTCAGAGCCACCTCCTGAAAATCCCCCACATATGGTGCTAACACCAAAGGAAATCATCCCGACCCTCTTCACCGGGGTGTTGTCATCCTTTGGCGGAAGATCCGGGTCGTCTTCATCATCACCCTCTGAATCATCATGCCTTCTAGCCGGGACATCGCCACGGCACCTGTCATTTCTTCTCTTCTTAGGGTCTTCTCTTCCACCCTTCGGAGCCTTGCCATCCACATACTTCCTCAGCTTTCCAGCTTTCAGCATCTTCTCAATCTCTTCCTTTAAAGCGAAGCATCTATCTGTGAGATGGCCGTGATCATGATGGAACTCACACCATAGGTTTTTGTTCCTCTTATGTGGTGGGGCCTTCGGTTTCTCCGGCCACCTTAGAGTCCGGTCAGTCTTAATCTCATTAAGGATGTGTTTGTAGCTCACAGTCAGAGGAGTGTAATGAGAAAACTTGTCATCACCTGACCTCTTCTTCCCCTCTTTCTTGCTTTGGGACCTCCCAGTGCCACTGTGGTTCTCCTCCTCATATTTGGCGGCCATTGACTCTTCCGCATTCATCACTTTCCTTGCGGTTGCCAGCAACTCCGCCATGGACCTAGGGGGGTCTTCCGCCAGCTTCCACAATAGCTTCCCCTTCTGGAGACCTCCTATCAGAGCGGTCATGGCTATGCTCTTTTCATAGTCTTCCACCTCCAACTTCTCTTTGTTGAATCTTGCTATGTAGTCTCTTAGGCTTTCACCCTTGGCCTGTTTGACGTACAACAAGTGGGTAGTCTTCTTTTGAGGTCTTACCCCAAAGCAGAAGTTGTGGATGAACTGCTCAGCCAGGCCTTTGAAGTTCTCAATTGAGTTCTTCGGAAGGGAGGTAAACCAACTATGAGCTGCCCCTGTCAATGTCCCCGAGAAGGCCCTACACTTCATCTCATCAGGTATCGAGTAAATGTCTGTCGCCGACTGATACATCTCGATAAGGTGCACAGGGTTAGTGCTGCCATCATACTTAGGAGTCACTGTAGGAGGCTTGAACTTGGCTGGGGTTCGGAACCCCACTATCCTAGCCACAAATGGGGAGCCCTCGGAGTAACCCCTTTGTAATGGGTCCCTGATTTTAATGAGGTCCCCAATATTCTCTTCAAGGCGTTGGATAGAATCATTCCAGGGTCTTCTGTCATCAACTTGGCTGAGGTTATCCCCTGCCACCTCCCTGCGATGGACAGAGGGTTCCCCAGCCACAACACGTTGACTGTTGACCTCTTCCTGTTCCCTGGCTCTTCCTCCACAGGATCGGCCTTGGTCTGGCCGACCTTGCCTACCCCCTCTCTGAGAGCCTGTCGCGCTCCTCGACCTTGATAGCTTGTGTCTTAGGTCATTCACCGGGCCCAGCCTCTCGAAGGCCGACCCTCTGCTCAACCTGTCAAAGGCCAACCCTCTTTGTTGGGCCTCTTATCTTCTTCGGCCGACACATCCTTGGCTCTGCCTAAAAGGTTGTATAGTGTCATTTGACACCTCATACGGCTCCCAACAGTCTTCTGGGGCTTCTTCAGCTTCTAGGTCATCATACATGTCCTCTGGACAAGGGTTTCCTTGCCTCCCCAGGCGCAAGCGCCTAGGGTTAGTAACGTCCCTCCTCCGCTGGGATGCAGGCTGCTCCTTCATTGGCGCCTGGGGTGGTCCCCTGGCGTCAGGAAGAGGCTGAACTGCCACCGGAGTGATCATGTCCGGTGAGACTCCAGGTGGTCTCATCATCATGGTTTAACTGAGCTGGGCAAATTGCTCCTTCATTGCTTGTTGTGTTGCAGCTAAGGATTTCAAGGCTGCTGCTACCTCCGCCATTTCGGACTGTTGAGGAGCCTGACTGGAACTAGCCCCTCTACCTCCGGGCGGCGGAAGAGGCGGTGGTAATTCTGGTGCCATGTGTTAACAATAAAGAGCTTGAGCAGCAAGTGAGCTTAATACCTTAAAGGACCTCTTTCAATGGTGAAACAGCTCCACGCAAGGGGTGGTTCCTGGTTCACCACCAGAGTCTCCGATGAGGTTAAGCAGAAAAAGAGGAAGAGATAGCTTCTCGCTTCCCACAGACGGCGCCAAAATGATGATGACGGAATCGGATAAGGTGTTTCCAAGCTCAATATAAGTACAACAATGGCAGCACAGCTATATAAAGAAGTAAGAGAAAGAGGTGAGGAGAAGAGGAGAATACTCCGGTGTATGAGTGGTTCAGCCAATCTGGCCTACGTCCACTATGAGGGTGTGTGAATAATATCACTGAAAGAAGGCACTAATGTCCATGGATACAATCTCTCAAGCTTTCTCTCTCTACTGTGAATTTAGACAGAGTTTCAGCCAGGGTTTAATAACTGGGATCCCTTTTCAAGGTAGGGGATGATCCCTATATATAGTGCCTAGGGGGTGTAATGTACCCCCCATGCATGTAATGAGCATGTGGGTGGTAGCCTCACCAATGTGGGAGCGCCATCTGTCACTGTCACATGTAAGTAATGATGATGAAATATTCTCCCACATGTGGAGAATAATCTTGTTACAACTGATTTGTGCCCAGGTGTCCTTATCCAAATGTCAACAGATGCTCGGCAGTCATATTGGTGAATGACCTCGGCCTAGGAGAGGCCGAGCTGTAAAGACTTGATGTCCGTTCAATCCGAGATGTGTCATAGGGAGTCTCGGCCTAATCTCAGCCGAGACATTATGCTGGGGTCGGCCCCGACCGAGGTTGGACTAATGCAATGCTGACGATTACTAAGGCTTCTGGTGACCTCGGCCCAAGACGAGGTTGGACTGGTTCCATGTTGAAGGTTACCAAGGCTCCTTGTCACCTCGGCCTACTCTCGGCCGAGGTTGTCATACCCAGATATATGAGGATGCTATTGATGTCTGAGATGTGAGTAGGGTCCATTGGAAGTGTAGGTGGTAGTGTCGGCCTGGGCTGAGGTTGGTCTGGCCGAGGGATGATATCGTGGGCCCATGGCCTACATAGGGTCGATCAATGTCTCGGCCATCATCTCAGCCGAGGTTGGTGTCTCTGGGCCGAGGTTACACTTGGGCATATCAACAGACTTGAAGTTCTAGCATGATTGGCCATGAATGCGGTGAAGTTATGTCCAAGCGGTGATTCATCCTCAGAATCCACTAACTCAATATCACTATCACTTAGAGTGGAATTTTAAGAAGATTTTGCTCTTCCCTGTCTATTAAGCCTGGTAGCACACTCGTGGGCTTTGTGACCCTTACCCTCAAACGCATAACATATCTTCTAATCCTCTTTGTTAGGGTACTCTCTAAATCTTCTCTGATCATTCTCAAAGCATTCTTTCCCTTCCTTGAAATTTTTGTCTTTTTCAAAACTTATATTTTCCACTTTTCAAGTATTTTGATTTTTTAATCTGAGATTTTATTTGAATTTTTAAGCAAATAAGGCAAGATCATCTAGATCTAATTCAAAATCAGGGTTAGAAACCTCCTTTTTTTTATTGATTGAGATTTTAAAGCGATCCCTCTTTCTTTCTTCTTTTAAGTTTTGGGTAACATATGTATTTTGTTAGTTTGAAGATCACATTGAGAGGAGACTGTCCCCTTTTAATAGCAAGCTAGATGCACTCGTTAATTGATTTCAAAGCCGATATCGTTGGAGCTTTCCAATATGCATATATAGACCCATCAAACATAGGTGGCCAATTATATGAGTTATTCATATAACCTTCAGGATTCATCTAAGTAACTTATAGAAACAAGCTCTGATACCAATTTGAAAAATGGAGAGTGGTCCAGTTATATGTATAAGTCGTAGAGTAGGTCGCACACACAAAAAAAAACAATTTAGTTGTTGAACATGGAAGATATTTGAATCTAAATTGAAGCCAAACAAACCAATTGCAAACCAAAGAAGTAGGAGATGAGGAAAAATCCCTTATAGGAAAAACTTATATTTCAGGAATGTTTACAATTCAATATTAAAGAAAGACATCTAAAGACTTACAAAACTTAGAGATACACTAAGCGATACAGTAATGAATTCATTCCGAATCATCAACAGAAACGATGAAAATCCAGCATTGCCCCAAAGAAAGGTCAACTTGATTTTGTATCCACCCACTAGCCTCGTGAATCAATATTCCTATCTTCGGCTGTGGAGAGTTAACTTCACAAGGTCATGAAAAATTATTTTGTTCTTCATGGTTTAGAAAAGTTATCTCAAATCATCCAAGGGGTTTGGATTGAAAAAATAAAAGATTTTGATCACTAAAAGATGTCTAAAAGGCTTAGATTAAAATGTAGGTCCACATCTCTATTTATAGGGAGAAGAATCTCCAAGAGATAGGTATGAAAGATTGCATTTGAAATCTAGTAAAAAAAAATAATTTTCCCCGTACTCGTTCGAACGACATTTGAATATATTCTAATGGGGTGTAGGATCTCGTTCAAGCAACATCCACTGTCTTTCTAACGATCTGGAAAAAATTCCAAAAAACAATTAAAAAGAATTTTGGAAAAATATGTCAGGTTTTCAAACTCTTTAAAAATACGCTTGAATGAAAACATTTCACATAAACAACCCCATAAACCTTTTCCAATAAATGTAGTGACAATCGATCTTCAATTGTTGCATTTAGTCATTAACTCGTCTTCACTTGAAGTATTGGAAATGTTTATTATGGTTCAATGGGGTGTAACAGGATAAGACAAACTTAAATAGATGATGAGCAATTATAAATCATGCTCTTACATAAATGGAGTTATGTATTTGAGAGTTTTCACAAGTAAACCGTTTTACCCTCTTTACGCTAGCAGCTCTGATTACTTGAACTCGAAACCCACATTAACGGGTTCTTAACTTGTCTAGTTACTTTATATTACATGAAAACAGAGTCGCATGCTAAATATTGGCACTTTAAATTAGATAAAAGGAACTCAAAATATTATTTAGGGTTGTTTCCATCACATTACACTTAACGCGACCGGTTCGATTCAGGACGGCCCATGGGTGACCCATAAGCCCGAATCGGGGAATTATAAGAGCTATAATCTTCATCATGTACAAAACAATAATAATAATCTCGTATAAATGAATATTAAAATGATTTGCAAAAAGAAATTTATGTCAATAACATGATCAATACATATTTGTGTTTGAATTAGGCATGCCAAAGGGTCGTGTCCAGTTGTGTTTAATGTTAGTTTTTATCTTGTTTGGTTTTGTTTCTAAATTAGTGAATTTTTTATTCGGTGAAAGAACCACATTATAATTTTACCCATCACCCTAATGTGTCATGATATGGCCATCCATTATAATAAATTAAGATAATTAATTAATCATTTTGAATCGTACAAACATAATTTGACCCTTTTAATTCCTTAAAATCAATAAAACTATTCTCTTTTATAATTAACTATACTAAATTAATATTAAAGTTATAGTCATCCGGACAAGAGGGTAGTCCACGAAAAAGGGATATTTTGTAAGAGTGAGGGTCAAGTAAGCAAATTCTTTTTTCAACACTTGTTCGATATTCGCGGGCACCCAAAAACATAAATCGGTCATCGTCAAGGGGTGAAAATGTAAATATTGGAGTTACCAACCCATTTTAGTCAAAATAGACAAATGATATAGCCATCCTCGAAAAAACAACATCAAAAGAATAACTGATGCATACAAAACCAAATTGATCATGTGTGCCGGGAATAAGTTATAGAATGGGAAGGTATTAGGCACCTATTACTCCATTTTGGTCTCTCATGGTATATAAAAGATATTCTCCTTTTATCCTAAAAAGTGTACAACCTGTGTAGGTGAAAAGTTTACATATACGTGGAAGGTGCATAAGAAGCGACATCACCGTAATCGTGTTATAAGAAAGATAAGAACGAATCAATCGAAGGAGTATGAATAAAAGAGAGAGAAAATATATAAAATGGTCAAATATAGGCGAAGCAGTGGATTATGATTCGCTATGAAAGAGTGAATATGAACGTCAACGGGAATGTAAAAGTGGAGATATGAATGAGAAAATGGTCAAGCTATATGCAATTAACTAGATCATGATTCTCTATGAGAGAGTGAATATGCATCGCAACGGGACCGCTAGGATGGAGAATAAAGGATGCAGGAAAATATAAAGAATAATAGGTTAGAGCGCTACACCAGATCGTAACTTACTATTTTGGACACCTCAATTTTCAATCAAGGTCCTGGGATACTTGGTCATATTCAAAATAAATTTCGGGCATGTACCCCAGTTAAATCTCGAGAAAACCCAACTTTTGGAACCTACACTGAATTTTCGAGTGTCAAAAACACAAGAAACTCGAGAATATGGGGCCAAAGTATAACTAACCAAAAAAACCAAAACACACTTAATCCATTTAAACAACCAAGAAACAACCCCTCCGGTGGCTTTAGTCGATCGGCTAAAGGACCCTTAAGCAATAACCGATCAACCAAAGTCCTTAGTTGATTAGCCAGAGCTTCTAACACACAAATCTTATCCAAATCTTTTCACGACTGCTAATAAGAAATCAACGAACCTAAACCTTTAGCCGATCATCCAAACCTCTCTCCAAAACCCTTGTAAATATAGCAACCCACCCACAATTTCAAGGGATCCCACTTCGAATCCGGAGATGAAAATCCAACGTTGATTCAGTTTTATAACTTTCATAATTCTGAGTGCACGAGGTACTCGAGTTCATTTTCAGAGATGTCCCAAAGGACTCGTACTTCAGAAAAGTCACTTTTTTAAAAGGAAAAGCTCTTACTTTTATAGAGTCGCCCTAAAAATAAGTTCGTACTTCTTAAAAGTTGCCTTTGAGAAATCAATAGACTCTAACCCCTGTAGAAAATTCACAAAAGTCAACACTTCTAGCTGAAGCTCTGCCCGACTAAGGAGCACAAAAAATAAGGGCTTTCCCCAAAGCAAAAAAGACTGCTTTCTCCATGAGGGTAAAAAAACTCTGCCCAAATTTTGGGCCAATACCATATATATATATATATATATATATATATATATATATATATATATATATATATATATATATATGTGTGTGTGTGTGATTGTGTGTGTGTGTAGAAATAGCCTCCAGTACATATCAAGTATACATACCTATTTTTTTAAAATAGTAAATAAATTATGTTTCAGCTTAATTTTTTTATATGAGGTTTAAACATTTCAGGGACCCATGTAAAAAAAACAGCTCAAAATAACCTTTTTTGCTATTTTAAAAAAATTGGTCAATCTTTCGCAGCCTTTAAAGCATTTTAAAAGCTGCGAAAATTTGATCGATTTTTTTAAAATAGCAAAAAAGGTTATTTGGCCTGATTTGTTTTATATGGGTCCCTTGAAATGTTTAAATACCACATAAAAAACTCAACTCATTTTTTTTAATATTAAAAAAATGGTTTGCACTAGTAGTATGGTATAGTTGGTATGTATGAGAGCCTCTCTCTCTCTCTCTCTCTCTCTCTCTCTCTCTCCCCCTATATATATGAACTATAGCTACTAGTTTACCCTCTCTAAACCATCCCCCGATTAGGGGATCGAGAATGCAATTAACAATGTTTATATTTGTTTAAGCTTGGTTTTAACCCCACACCTCAACTTATGTCACGAATTAACATACTCATATGTTAAATAATACGAATCAAAATCCAAGATTCCAAAATACAAACATGAAACCATACCTCTCAAAAATACATTCCCATGAGAGTGAACTAGTTGGGCTTTGATATCGATTATCCTTAGGTATGTAGGCATTATACCGAGCTAAACTCGTGAAGCCCAAACCTCATAATACCTCTCGTGGCATATTATTTCCTAGGGGTTCCGATATTTCTAGTCTACACCCTTAAAAGAATCCATCCCCATATATTATCCAACCCCGCTGCCAGAATTATGTTAACTTTGATCTCGAATCTCCTTGGGTACGCGGGCGCTATATCGAGATAAAGTCATGAAGTGGAAGCATTATTATATATACCACAATGTATTATCTACTTGGGATGCCTCTATCCCCAATCTTAACTCCCTTAAATTTTACATATTCCTTCCTAGCGGGCAGATGTTCAACACATGACATCCTTAATGTTACACCCCTAAACTAGTTTGAAGGAACACGCCTTCCGGCTAGTAATCACCCGACTATTACTAGATTATATGCCAATATATGACATCTCCGAGTCCACCCCCATTCTAATATTCCAAACACCATCCCTTTCCCTCTCCAAGACAAGTCCTACACTAAAGACACATAAACATGTGTATGAGTTAATTGTGTTGGATTTGATCCTAAGTCTTCTTGGCTATGTAGGAGCTATACTAAGCTTAAATCGTGAAGCCCAATCCTCGTAATACATCTCTCAACATACTATTTCTTGGAGATGCCTCCATCTCCAGTCTATACCCTTATATATTATCCAAACTCCAATATATTTTCCACCCTGATCTTCGAATTACGTTGTCTTTGATCTCGAGTCTCCTTGGGTACATAGGCACTATACCGAGATAAACTCATGAAGCCCAATCCACATAATGCGTCCCACGACATATTATTTAGTAGGGATGCCTCCATCCGCAATCCTAACTAACCTGACTTTTACCCCTGCCTTCCTATAGGATCGATGTTTAACACATGACATCCTTAACTCCACACCCCCAAAATATTCTGAAGGATCACGCCTTCTGAATAATGGCCACCCGACTATTATAAGGTTATGTGACAATATCATAGATCTTCGTGTACACTCCCATTCTTATATTCAATACACCAGTCCTCCCTTCTCCCAGACAAGTCCTACACTTTCACACACATCACATTCAAATACATGTTACAACCGAACTACTTAGTCTTTGATCCCAAGCCCCCTTGGATATGTAGGCGCAACACCGAGTCTTTCTCACGAGCTCGAGGCTCGATAATATGTTTCTTAAAACATTATCCTACTGAGATGTATCCATCTTTAATCTCTCACATAGTTTGAATGAGATATAAAACTATCTGAAGCCGGTACTTATCAAATATATCCCTATATACAAACATGAAAAAATGCATACACTAACCGTAATAAAGACGCAAATATCTCTTAATTTTCTCTCTCTCCTCAAACCTCAAACGAGATATAAAACCATTTAAAATATGAACCTCCTAGGAAACTCACATTCACCATAACGACCACCCATTACTCATAAGTACGGAGTCATGAACAAGCAAATATTTTTTACCTGCACTGGTTGAAGTGACGTTCCTATACCTCTCACTGACATTGTTTTCCATTATAAGCACCGATTTACAACCTTGAGAAGGAGCCTCACACTAAGGTCTTTAAAAAATTCTAAAATAACTAAAAAGTAATCATTAATGTAAAGAGAAATAATAAGCATAGATTTAAGGAAGCATACATAACAAGGGGTACCTAAAACCTTCCCCACTAGTAACTCGGTTACCGATCCCTAACAACAGGAATCCTTGGACCAACTGCATACTTTAAAACCTACCTTAGTATTATCCCAAAATGGGTAAACCAAACCCTTTTGTTTTTATATAAAACACACTGGCGACTCTTAAAAAATTGATGAAACCCCATTTTTCAGCATGAAGGACACTTCCAAAGTGGCATGTAGTAAAACCTCGAGATGGCGTCAAATAACATCCAGGGGAAAATTCATTGACACAAACGTCGAACTGATTACCTGACCTCGGGGGTACATGACAAAAATGAGAGACAAGCACTCCTTGCATCCGAATGATGAAGTTCCCCCCGAGCACAGTGGAGACTACATTAGGGATCATTTTTCTTCTATCAAAATGCAACACTGTGTACCATAGATGGACCTCGTCATCTATGTCATAATGGTGACCCCACTAAAGATAAATCCAAATAATCGAACTATGTATATGCTTCCTTCCTACTCTACTTAATATTTATCTCTTGCATGACTACTTTACGTTCATTTTAGAACTATTTAGCAATCTTAGTTTTAGAGTCATCAATAGCATCGATAAATGCTTGGTCCTCATGTACATGATAATATATTTTACCAAACATATAGGTGTGCACAAAGGACCTTAAGATGAAATTAAACATCAAAGAATGTAAATATTAAAGATTACATGTTTGCATGACGTACTCCATAGTCTTGATTTTCATATTGTTTTAAACCTTATACCCTCGAGGCTCCCAAAAGCAACTAGTCGGAAAAAGTTCATACTTTAGGACAGTCACTTTGTACAAAGAAACATTCTTACTTCAAAAAAGTCACCTCTAACCAAAATAGAGGTTCATACTTTCGAAAAGTCACTTGCCCCGATAAGGCTAGTGCTTTTGAAAAGTCGCTTCCCCAAAAGGCTAGTCAGCAATGAGTGTCCTCACTTTTTTTGTCTACCTGTCTGGTATATCGAACAACTTCTCTATTGATCCTAAGGTCATGGTGACAGTGAACATTTGAAGTTTGTTTAGTACTAGGTTATATCGAATAGGCTTTCCTAATTATTCAGCATCAGGGTAAAGTGGTGTCACGTGTACCATAAAGGTTGCTCAGTCCATGAAGCTCGTTGTATCACGATCCATGGCAATGAAAAGTGATCATCCATTGATCGAGTCACATCTTCCCCTTTTGCATATAGAAAAATATATGAACACATGCTATTGCAAAGAAACAACAAGATACGTACAGGTCTGTTTCTTTGATGAAATTTCTAAAAATTATCACACAACCAGAGGCTGGTCCAAAACCCCTACGATTCCAAGCTGAATATCTTCCCTTCCTACGTGGAAGACAAATGGTATGAATTGCCAACACAGATTGGATTCCCTTAACCACATTTTATTTTAGGAAAGAAATAGACCACAATTTATTATTTCCTCACTCCTCATACTAAAAAAAATATAACTCACTCCTATTTACTCGAATTCAACGGGACTCTTTTTAGTCTTTATCCTTTGAATATACTACCAAATAAAAGAAATCTAAAAAAAATTATTGTCCAAATATAATGAAAAATAGATAAAAGAGTTCCATCGTAAATACCATTGCATATGTGAGTCTTTTTCCCTGTGTATTGTCCTTTTGTCAGTCTTCTGTCTAAAACAAATTGAACGAAAGTACCCAACTTTTTTAGCAGTTATCACTATCAGCAGAAGAATCCCCCTAAATTCTTACCCTGGAAACCCGTGTTCATGCTCCGTGTGTCCTTTACTATTCATTAGTGAGATCCCTACCCATGATTTTTAGATTTGCACTATCGTACGATTCATGTCTACCGAAAAAGAAAAAATCTCATTAGTTATGGATCAGATTCTAAGAAATCTTGAACACCGCTTACCATAACACTATAAAGTCCAAGATCACGACACAGGGCCAAACCTAAGCCTACGTATAGGGAAACAACATTGTAATATGAATGATTGTCCTTCCTCCTCCAATCCCCAATATTGGTACACTACCTACAATGGCTATCGAAGGCATGATCACCAACTCTCGGGATTCGCATGCTCTATTCTAACTCCGAATCCCCCTGCTAATATCAGTTCCCCCACCATTTCCTCTGCATGATTACTTCAAGCCCCACCACTAGTACCCTGAGTACCCAAACACTGCTTTATATGGTTACCCATGGGCCACATATGTGGCCCCTACGCTCGAAGAGGTCATTCCCCCACCATAAAACTAAGAGATAATGCAAGTCCAACAGGATCTATGTCTCCTCCAAGAATCCATCAGTAGAATGAAAACCATAACTGATATTACCAACATCAAGAAGATGGCTATCTATCTTAAATCTTGACTCCCGGACAAATTCATGATGCCAATATTTAAAATCTACAAAGGGATAGGATCTCCAACTCCCCACTTATCTAACTACCACCTCCAAATGCAGGTTCGAAACATCGACCTAGAGGTATTGGAAAATATGTTCTCATCCAAAATAGCCAGAGGATATCTCACTTGGTACACATGCCATAAATATGATGGCATTGCCAAAACATGGGATGATATATGTTGCACTTTCGTGAAGCAATATGAATACAAACAAATACTTGGCATTACCCGTAAGGTTCTAAAAATGCTAAAATAGGAAGAAAAGGAGGTAATTAACATCACTTGATGGAGAGAGAAAGCCATCCAAATGGTTAATCATCTCATAGAGCGGGACCAGATAGGCATCATAATCAAAAACCATCGGAGGGAAGTAAAAGGTTAACTTAACCTCACTTGGAATCCAGATTTCAAAGCCTTCAAACATAAAAGGTGTAAAATGAAAGAAAGTCTAACCATCAAAGCTGCCAAAACCACCGAGAAGTCTCTATGCACTACTAATCAGTTCATCATCATAAGAACTCGTCGGGAGCTGTCACATCCCATATCACCACACTCGTAGTTAGTCCATCGTCAGGATCAATCCTGATTGTCCACACTTGCCCCGCTATGGTAGCCACTGCTTCACCCTTCCCATCAGGACACCCTCTGAGAAACTATTAGACTATACCTCCTCCTTTACTAACTTTCAGTCCTTCCTCAATCTGGTCTTTACCACTCTAAAGTTAGATGGTCATGTCAAACCACTTAAAACTAGACCACTCCCTTCCACTATGAATAAAAATGGGAAATCACACTCACATGGTGAGTAGAACCAGGGACGCGATCACATCATCGATAACTATTGGGCATTAACGTACAACATCCAAAATCTCATCTATGCCGAGAGACTCATCCTTCCAAGGCTCGATGTCCCTAATAATTCCATGCCATATTATCCCAAACCTGGCATCAATACCCTTTCAGACATCCTAAACATTGATCCATCCACTCTAATAGTCCATATCCATTACAACTCGAGGATAAGGACACATGCCCCTTTCCAAATAGCTAACCACTGGGCATGCCACCGCCTGCCATATAAATCATCACCCAGCCTAAGCCCACCATTAACCATATTACCTTCTTCATAATGGCCATAAACTCTTGCAGACCAACCATTGCAATCTAATCCTCCTCTTAGTTACATAATTCATGCTCTTCAAAGAGATAGAATTTATCACCCCCATTTTAATAGAGGTCGATCACTTGGCTAAATAGGAGGAGATGTATGATAAATCTCTCTTAAAAACCGAGCATATCACTTGTGCACTACCAATTTATTCCATCGGATGGAAGGAATCTACCTCAAAAGTACACACGTTCGCTCTCTCAAATTTGGAAGCCAACAGAGATACACTCCCACTATTGTAAATACGTTCTCAGTTAACTCTTTGAGAAATGTCAGAATAACCACATTAGCATGTCACATAAGGACCCATTAATTGGGCAACATGATATCCTAACCCCCAGTATGGATGAGTGAGAGATATAGAAATATCGAAATCAATGGCCATATTATGTGGAGATACAGAGTTCATAACTAGTTGTAATACGAGGAGGATGAAAGGGTAAGGGCCCACCTCCTCTGGAGAGATATTGTCTGGGAATCCAAACCGAGAGATAATCTCGGACATATTGACTATGTACCCAACCCCAGTCTGATCTCGAATGACAGGTGGAATTGACTCTATGAGAACCAGAGGATTATGATGTCCCAAGTATCGTTAGAGATAGAGTATGACCAACATCATGGAATACTCCCCCATACCTCTAATCCCAGATAAACGATCGAACTCTTCTCCTTATTACCATACATATGATACTAGCAGACACCGGGAGTGATATTGAACCCTCATAGTTAATAGTCCTAAAACCCATACTCTCCCCATCTATGAGAAACACCTCATTTGTCCTGTCGAAGCTTACTCAAACACGTCCTACACTTAGTCCCCACCCTGTGTACTATGTTGGCCTACCGAAATAGGGGATCATAGATTTTTTTTACCACCTCCTTATCACTGAAGGAAACACTTCCTAAGGTCTCGTAGACGATTTCACCCTCATCTCTCATGGTTGGGAAATGATGGCATAGTGGGGATACTCCCATGGAAAATGACTCGGGTTACATGTGCAAGGACCCACATCCTTTGAAGCCATGACCTCCGAGACTTCATATTCAGGATCGATTACGAAACTATAGGAGAAGAGATCAACCATCAAGAATAACAAGAACATTGGACCTGTCGCATAAAAAAGATAGGCTACTCATCATACAGCCTACAGTCCATCCTCGCATACGTTTGATTGTCTTTACAGTTTTTTAATAGCAAGGGAAGTCTATGGCATACTAACATTAACATATATTAGAGCATTTGATCCACTTGGTAGGATGATCTACCAGTAGAAAGATAAAAAATTATGTGCAATGTTATGGGAGTATATAATGATCCCCTTTAGCTCCCCTTTCAAATAATACCCCATTAGTCCTCAAGATGAATTAGACTTGATAGTCTTACAGTTGGCCTTCGACCCCTTTTTCTTAGAGATATCACCATGGTCCTACCATCAAAATGATAAGGACAGTTACGAGAACTTGTACCTAAATACAACCCACATAGGGTGTATTATTGAACTATAAGATGAGATGACCTGCAAAGGATGTCCTCCACCAGAAGGACATCCCTCATGAATATAATTGTATATAGCCACGATGGAACTTGTACACCTCGTTCCCTATGACCACACTCAAGGGAACTTAGACAACTTCTAATACATGGTATCTAAACTGACTCTCACTCAGTTTGTTAATGAAACCTCGCCCTCGGGCCCTAACTATGCCGAATACTGGTATTAATATGGATACATATTATGTGAAGCCGCTAGCATCGTGAAAGAAATGGATCCATGAGAGCCAAAATCCCCCACAGATGATAAAGGGAAATAAGAAACTGCCTCGGAGGATGACATCTGGTCGAGATCCTCTATGTCCACCAAACCTTTACTCTGGGCACTAACCAGGAAAATGGTCAATTTTTAGCCACGATAGTAGAGATTCCCATTTCCACTCCTAACTCGAACATAACTGTATGGTGGATAGATAACTCTATGTCCCGAGCCCTCCCCCTAAAACACCTAGAATAACGCTCTTAAGAACCTGATATATAACCCCCTCAAAGACCTAGAATAAGGCTCTCAAGAACCCGATATAGAACCCGATTCTAGATTGGACCGAGGTGATCAACCTAAAGCCAACACCTTCTACCTTCAACCCTGCATCCTTAACTGATCTTCTGATACATCTAAGGAAAGATTAAAAGAAGATTCGGGAAAAATTGCACCCACTTTAGGAAAGGAAGTCGACTTCCTCACCAGGTCAGGTTGACACTTCACTCAGCCTAACCCTGTCAAAAAGGAAAAAGGTTCCCTCGAATTAATTAT
The DNA here is from genome assembly GCA_949130495.1 of Sambucus nigra. Classification (NCBI taxonomy): domain Eukaryota; kingdom Viridiplantae; phylum Streptophyta; class Magnoliopsida; order Dipsacales; family Adoxaceae; genus Sambucus; species Sambucus nigra. The sequence continues at coordinate 391,325,760 of OX422223.1, forward strand.
CATACTTCCTACTCAGCAAAATAATAAAATCGAGGATCAAATTCGGAGAACCTTGGCTAAAATCACCATATGGGGGTTTCTAGCCACATCCCGTGAGCATCGATCTTCTCTCATTAACCTAATGTCTCAGGCCTCTATGTTTACAAATCTAACTCCGATTGAAATGTTAGCCACTTTCAACTCTGTTACCATGCAAAAACACATCAACTTTTCTAATAAGGACCTCCCCGTGCAAGGTCGCAACCACCAATTCACATTGCCCATCACTACTGAAACCCGCAGAAAAATATTACACTTGGTACTAGTGGATAATATTTCTACAATCAACATATTCCATCTCTGCACTGCTACCGATCTGGGATACTCCACCTCAAAATTCACATCGAATTCCATGGCCATCGGGGCCTATGATAAAACTCATTGGGAAGTTCTTGGGTCCATCATCCTCACCCTCATTATTGTACCACTCAAATGAGATGTCGAGTTGGACCAACTTCAATATCTTACTCGGGAATGCCTCGATACACCCCATAGGGGTAGTACCCTCATCATTTCACATGAAAATTAGGTTCTCGTTTGATGATGAGATAATCAGGATACGATGGTTAGGCCATTATAGACCGTACAAACACTACCCCACTCCTAGACACTCACCATAACAGGAGTGATATATGCCTCATCCAATTTCAAGTTGTCCCAGTCGCTCACATGATAGAAGAGGAGACATTTATCCATAATGTAGTCGCTCAAATCATCCAAAAGATGGGATATATGCCAGGGTTTGAACTCAAAAGATACTAATAGGGAACCCTCGAAGCCATCACCATTACGGAACACAAGGGAATAATCGGTCTTTATTACACTCCCAAACGGTACAGCCTTAGAAAATAGACCCAAAAACCCTCATCGAGAGTGGAATGGTCACTTTAATCTCCAAGAACAAGACTTATCCTATCATGGACTCCCAGATCCCTGATGGGATGAGACCAAGAATTCCCTACGACCCTGAATGGATATCCTCTATGAGGACAAATTATACATGGATTAAGGGAAAATACACTTAGTTAGCCAAGGAGAACTAAAGGTATCATGGATCACTGCAGAGGGCGGTGAGATCTCTGAACCAGAACTTGAATGGGGTCTGTCCATATTATTTTTCAACGAGACTGCTTTAGTATCTATGTTAAGAACCACTGATCTAACCCTTACTTAATTCTTCCATGATTAGTACACTGCTTTCACCATCCGAGATGCTACTACAGAAAAATGACATTTAATTAACATCCCTGAATTCAACCTCTACCTTCGTGTACTAAACTCCGTCAGGCCCCCACTTAAAACATCGCCTTCGTTCAAACTTCAGGAACACCTAGTGAGCCCTCATGGGACTATCAGTGGAATTATAAAAATCATTAGATCTTACTGAAAGCCCTCTGTGAGGCACCTCCCCGCAAGAACCCTGCTACGAACTTGTTTAAGGTCACTAAATGTAACCTCAAAGGAAAAGGGCCCATATCAAGAAACACTACTTTCCTCAACCTAAAGTCAGTATGGGGTTGACTCACCTCATTTCTAACATTAAGGGAACTTCCATACAAAATAACTGGACCTTTACTGGATGCATATCATCACCCATCATACATGGTCCTTTAAATATGTCCTATTAGATAATGAGTTCCCATGTTCCCCTTTCCTGATGTATCCCTCTATAAAGTAGATTTTGTTACTATTATCAATGCCACCCTTCCTCCTTTTAGTGGCATAATAAATGAAGTTTTCTAGTATTTTCTTGTGTGTGTTACATCTAATGATAATGAATCCAACAATGGAGTAAAAGTCAACCCTAATAATGATAACTTTGAGGACTTAACATACCTAAAACATTTGCTAAAACTTTATAAGAATAAAAATAATTGTATGTCTCCCAGTGAGGATGACATGATTACCATAAACTTGGATACTCATAAAAACCTTAAGCACTTACAAATAGCATCCTCCCTAGATAAAGGTTAATAAAAGGAGCTCAAATACATTCTTACTAGCGTCGTGGATGTTTTCTCTTGGTCCTATGCTGACATGCCCGACATTGATCCTTCTATTATCAAGCAGGAGATACCTGCTCTCCCCGATGAAAAACCTATAAAGATAAGGTTTCGTAAACTAGTACACAAATGGTCCTTGAAAATAAAGGAGGAATTAGATAAGAAACTCAGGTTTCGATTCAATTGAATAATCAAATACCCCACTTGCCTAGTGTAACACCCCCCCCCCCCCCCCCCCGCCCTGGGAGAGCGGAGCGGAGCGCTACTGCGATAAAAACTAACCAAATCCATAATCAACAAGGTATAGAGCATCTAAATAAAACCCAAAATATAAAAAAAGAATCCAATAATCTCAATCTTTAAGTTTAAATACAACAATAGTCTCTCGAAATTATACAACTATCTATCTCGAAATAAAATAAATCTCCAATGCTCTATACATCAAAGTAAATACAAATCTTCTCATGTACTCTCGAATATTCTTCCTAAAATAATCCTTGATAAAATCATCCCAATTGGTCCATAGCGCTCAAATCCACGCTAACCTGCCAACTAAAAGAAAATATGGGGAAGTACACAATACGACATGAAAGATGCTCAATAAATGTTAGCGGTGAATAAAGCATAACAATAGGAGTACGAATATTCAAATCAAATGAATATCTCAATAGCATTTTATCAATATAATTTCTCAACAACACAATAATCCGAGTCACCAGGCTTCACCATACCTTGCCATACTTTATCAAGTAGCCGAAACAGGATTATTGTTGGGTGCCCAACCTCAGTGCCATATTAAAATCTCATGAAAACATGTTCAACAAAAATTTTACCATGTGAATCAAAATTAGATTCTAACAATAATTTTCAAGATTCCAAATGAATTTAACAATTCAAACAAGAGTTCAACAATCACATGAAATCAAAGGGAATAACACTCGCGAGATTTAAGGAGCATATTGTGTAAAACCCAATACCTCAAACCACCAAAAGGAACCAACATAATTCTGCCCAGAAATCTCAGCTCACACCATCAAAATCAGTGCACAAAGATCCATAAATAATCTCCAAGCTCTACCTCAAAACAGCCCCAAGAACACCTCCAAAAACTAGGCTTGAATGCATAATATAAAGGGTACTATTTGTGTATAAAAAGAGAGGAAAATAAAATATATTTACTGCATATTTTTGTGCCAAAAGTTGGTTCCAAAATGGTCACCCATGACCCCTTTAAATAAGGCAAAAAGATAAGAGTTTAAACCAAAACAAAACAAAACCTTGCAGCGCACGAAATCTAGGGAAGCCGATCGACCGACTCCCTGGGTCGATCGATCAATCCCTCGGGGATTTTTACAGTTGCGCTTAAAAATGTTATAAGGGATAAACATCAAAAATCCTTTAAAAATTCATTTTAAATTCCAAATCCCATTCCGATTGAAAATCTCATTTTCGAAAATAATATCCAACATATTTGAGCAATAAAAATAATTAAATCTCAAAATCTTTTTCCTCTTAAAATACCTCAAAAATTACGTGGGTTGTTACATCTAGCCAACAAGGTACCAGTACCCAAAAAAAATGACAATGTTCTAATGTGCATAAACTATAAGTATGCCAATCGGCCCTGGCCCAAATATGATTTCCCCTACACCATATCGACATGTTGGTAGATGGTACAACCAACAATGCGCTGAAGTCCTTTGGGGACATATTCGTCCACGATAATCAGATCAAAATGTACCCTGACCATCAAGAGAAAACTAGTTTCGTCACCCCCTAGGGGACGTGTTGTTAAACATTTATGCCTTTAGATCTAAAAAATGATAGTGAAACTTACCAAAGAGTAACCATATCCATCCTACACGACCTTATACCAAAGGAAGTATAAGTCTACGTGGATGACATGAACATTAAATCCAAAGACCAAGAAGGACACATCCCGACACTTTGGAAACTCTTCCAAAGTTTATGACTCTTCAAAATGAGGTTAAATATGCAAAAGATTGTCTTAGGAATCATTAAAAGTATAGTACTTGGATTCATCATCAATAAAGATAGAATATAGGTATACCCTATCAAGGTGAAATCCATATGGGAAATGACACCTCTCATATTAGAAAGGAAGTCAGAGGGTTACTGGGCCAAATATAGTTCATAAATTAGCTCATGAACCAGCTCACCACCATTTGTGAATCCATCTTCCAAATACTCAAGAAGGACACACTAAAAGAATGGAATGTCCAATGCCAATATGCATTCAAAAAAATACAATATTACTTCGCTTATCAACCAGTGTTAGTTCCTCTTCAGCGAGGAGACACACTCTTTCTTTGCATAACCATAATCGACAATACATTTTGGATCCATGTTAGCACATTACATCGAAAGCATTCGAAAAGAATGTGTCATCTACTATATCAGTAAGAAACTAGCATCATATGATCTTAAATACACCTCCTTGTAAAAGGCTTGTGTATCCCTCGTATGGATCACTCGTAAACTTCGGTGCTCATAATGTCTTTTAGGATAAGGTTCATCTCGAGAATAGATCCCTTAAAAAAACTATTCGAGAAACCCTCTCTCTAGCATAATATTTGAATGGTTTCTCGTGATATTAGAGTTTGAGATTACATATGTCACGTAAAGAGTCACTAAAGGGATGGACATATCCTACATCCTCGCAGGACAACCCTATCAGAAGAGCCAAAATGAGGCAGAATTCCCCGATGGATCTTTTTGCCCATAATAATAGAGAAGCTTGGGAATTATACTACGACGAACTATCCAATAAAAAGGGATTCGACATAGAAATGCAACTTATATCGCCGAACTCGATATGACTCCCCGCCACTATCAAGATCACATATGAATGCTCTAGTAATAGGGATGAGTATGAGCTTGCATCACGGGTCTTCAAATCGCCTTAGAAATGGGAATCATCAACCTAAAATCCTATAAAGATTCCAACTTAGTTATCATTCAAATAATAGGTAAGTGTAAAACTCGAGATGACAAGCTGCATCCATACTATGCCTACTTAGAGAAGGATGCTTCGCAATTCGAGCATCTCAAATTCAATTTCCTATCGAGAGATAAAAATTACTTTGCAGATGCACTTGCCACTCTAGCCTCCATGATCGACATATTAGAGGGAATCACGAAGATTAAGTTCCCTGTAACTAACCAGAACACCCCTTCGTATTACATTGAGGTCGATACCTTCAAAGAAACAATAGTAGGACCCAGAGTGTGATACTATGACATATGGAACTTTCTCAGCAAAAATAACTACCCATCAAATGGATTTTCCAGTGATTGACTTACCCTATGACGATTGACATCCCAATTCATCATCTTTGTGGGATAACTGTACAAAATAGGGCTTGGCGTTATACACATATGATGCGTTACATGGGACAAACCCTCAAAATTATGGATAAATTCCATAATGGCAATTGTGGCCCGCACATGGGGGGAACATCTTCTCCAGAAAAATACTTTTTAATCACACTAGTGGACCACCATGCAAAAGGATGGGACTGAGTACATCCAAAGGTGCCTCAAATGTTAATTATATGCCCCCTGACAACATCTACCTCCTCGAGATCTATATTTCATGACCTCACCCTAGACGTTCTCCACATGGGTGATCTACATCATGGGGAAGGTAACTCCCAAATCCTCCACGAGTCATGAGTTCATCTTGGTCACCATCGATATTTCACCAAATGGGTCGAGGTAAAATCTTACACACTTCTAAATGCTATGAAAGTGGATAAATTCACACAGCGCAACATCATCTGCCATTTCAGCATACCTCACGAGATAGTATTAGACAATGGGTATCGATTCATAAAAGAGGTCTCAAACCTATTTCATGAGTATGGTTTCACCCTCACAAATCATCCCCCTATCGACATCAAACCAATAGAGCAGTCGAAGATGCCCACAAGAATGTCAAAAACATTATTAGCGAAATAACCTAACCCTATAGAGATTGATCTTAAAATGTCCCTCACTCCCTTTACTATGGAATGAAACTCCACTGGGGCCACCCATTACTCACTGGTTTATAGCATGGAAGTAATCCTACCCATTGAACTCGAAGTGCCCTCACTAAGGATCAAGCTTGAAATGGACTGGGTCCAAGCTTGCTATGATGAACTAGCCCTCCTTGATGATAGGATTCTAAAATATGCTTACCATAAGTAGGTCTACCAATAACGCATATCCCGGGCATTCAATAAACGAGTCAAGAAGCAAAACATCTAATATGGAGACCTAGTCCTAAAAGAGAATCTCAAACCTGTTCGGGCTCCCGGAGGTAAATTTCTACCCAATTGGGGAGAACCTTATCTAGTCACTGAAATAAACTTTGTCCGGACGGCTACCTTAATTGATCTCAATGGATACATGTTTTCCTAACCCTTCAATCTCGACCGATTGAAGAAATTATTTCCTTGAGCCTTCTTAGGGTTAAATATAGAAGGACTAAATAGCCGATTGTTACGAAAAGAAATACTATGAAAGCCCATTCACAGTCCCAACCCTATATAAAAAATCCCACTTCAGCCACCAATATGTATATTAAAGTCAATAAAAACACTGTAAGTCCTTAAATTATTATCCATTTTTATAGGGAACTATGAGAACCAGATTCCCCGGTATATTTTTATCGCAAACATTAAAAAAGATAGCTAACTGTCTTTGAATCAGTGATTCATAGGCAACCCGGACATATCACTTCGGGTCTAATCCAAATAAACACCAAAAACATTATTTATGGGAGAACACTATCTATGGTCGTCGTGTCCTTGCTCCTAAAAATAAAGGTGCAATCCAAGTAGGCTAAACGTTAAGTAAAATAAAATAATTCTCTAAAGATTTTTAAAGACTCTGTAGGGTCATATTTATCAACCTACACACAGAGGCTAATATTACGAAAAAAAAGAATCCTAAAAAGGAGAACACTCTACCTCTATATACTTCTTCCCAAAGAAGAAACACTCCTCTCCCTTAAAATAACCTCAAACCGGGACACATATCGAGGAAATAGACTCATAAAGAGCTCCCCACTAATCGACGTCCAGGCAATTTGTAAAACGATGGCACCACTATCTCTAAAACATCCAAAGTCTCTCGCCTCTCTCACTCAAAACACCCCGCAACTTGGGACACATATCGAGGCATACAGACTCACTATAGGCTCCCCGTTAATCGAGACCTTAATCACTTAGAAAAAGGATGATGTGTCTATATCTAATATTACCATAAAAGACCTTTGCATTATTATAGTAGGAAGAAAAGGGGGATCTCCCTCTTTTACTCCAACGCCCATTCAAATAATATGCCTTATCAGCGAGATGCATGAACATTTCTCTCCCTAGGGGAAAGTCTTCAAAAAGACAAAGCACTTTTATTTTTCTCCTTTTCATGTTACCAAGGTTCTAAAAAACGCGGAGCGTGATCGAGTTGTGAAGGCCAAGCCTTAAACCTTAGAAGCCTAGGCGGACCTTAGGCGTAAAAAGGCATGAAAAGGTGTTTAGGCATTTTTAAATATATTTTAATATTTTTTTACTATGACAAGGCAATTAAAAATACTAAAATGGTACATACCTTAAAAATATTTCTAATTATTTGTAAATTAAAATACTATTTTTTTAAAATACAAAAAAACAAAAAATTGCTTTTTTCACGCCTTACTTCTAAAAAACTCGCATTTTTTCACCCCTTAAAAAATGAGCATTTTTTCACGCCTTACCCTAAAAAACGTTGACCATCGTTGACCACGCTTTGATCCACGCCTAGAGCCAAAACTTGACGTATCTAAAAGCCTCGCGTCTAGGCACGCCTTGGTGCCGCCTAGGCGCATTTTTTCGAACACTGCATGTTACTATTACTATTATTATTATTATTATTATTATTATTATTATTATTATTATTATCTTTATTTCTATTTGTCTTTAGTTCAAATAAATGGGGATTAGGCACAAGTCTATCAATATATACGACATTCATATAAAGAGAAAATTAGAAAAAGGTATATACTATAACCAACCCTCGCAGGGGGAATATATGTATTTACGTACTTGATGCATAAAAGGAGAATCCCCATACAAAATGAAAATGTATTGAGGATTTCTCATATTCCTCTTAAAGGAACATACTATTTGTATACCTATATCCAAAAAACCAAAAAGGTTCTTTTCAACCACATGAAAAATCCCCCAAAAGGATCACCACCACGTTCACCATCACCATACCCCATCATATATGTGGCCTCTTTCCGATTCGATCGCCCTCTTAGCTCTAATCCGGCGCCCTTATGTTTAGCGCCCAGAAGACCACCTCGAAAATAGGCACACCAATGGGATAGAAAACACAAATGGTCACCGTTCAAACCCAACGGATAACCTTAAATAATCTATTACCACGTCATGGGTAACTTTGAACCCCAGCTGGCGCAGTGGAAAGCGCGCAGACGGCCACTGCATGAGGAACTCCTTTAGGTGACTCGCGTTGAGCAATACATGCTGAAAGTCATAAATAAGAATTCCATAAAATGTGATAAATTAAGGTAAAAGGATGCTACAAAATACACTGAAAGAATCTAAGGGATACTCGTGTAATAAAATAGAAGAGCAGGGTCCAGGGCCGGCGCTAACATTCCAAAAGTAGCATCTTACTGGAAGATGTGCATGAATTGTCCCTTGCCCCGAAAAACCACGATAAAGGTTGACGATAACACTGACAAGTGGAAACTACCCAACCTAGGTCGGGAAGGGGGCACCATACTATAATACTCCGTATTTTTATGATATTTAATAATTAAGGGTATTATTATTATTATTATTGGATTAATTAAATTAAAAAGGTCAGAAATTTTAATTATTAATTAATCCGGGTTAAAATAATTATTAGCTAACGTGCCAAGGGTTAATACTTATTGATGAAAACTATTGAATATTACTGTGTAGATATGTAATATGAAATTATGAGATTTATAAATTTTCGGAGTACGAAATACGAGAGTTTGGTATTTTAAGTAAGGACGCGCGTGTGAGTCGTGTCGGGACTAATTGTATGGAATAAAAAGATAAATTATTTTTAAGTAACTCGTATGGTAATTTTGAGTGCGCCATTGAGTTCGGAAGGGTCGAGATAGTCAAAAAAACTCTACCCGAACATTTTAGTTGGACTCTAGGGAAGTTTTAGGCCTAATCGGGTATTTTTATCTTTTGGAATTTTTGGGTGATGTTAAGGACGAAAATTAAGAAATTAAATAAGGAGGTACATGGGTTAGAGTGGAGTTATCAGCTCTAAACCTACGTGAGAGAAAAGAGAAAGGGACAGAGGAAGGAAGAAGAAGCCACAGGAGTTCTTGGTGCCTAACTCAAGAACACACACCAAAAACTATACCAAAGTGTACATCGCGAGACGAGGAACGTGCCTATATAAAAAATCACCAACAGATCAGACCGTCGAAATCTAGGCAAGTGTTTAACTCTTGAAATTTATAGCAATTGGCATGTTCATATTAGTGTAGGTGTCTTATATTCACTATTCGATTCATAAGTTTTGATGAAATTGGTGGATTAATGGAATTTATTAAAATCTGGAAGTTAAAGTAGGATGAATCCCTCATGTAGATAGTTTAGAAATCCCAAATTGATGATTATTGATGATGGACGAAATTAAAATTGGTATTATTGTATGGAAATTTGATGAACTAGGGTTTTGAATTGTTAAATTGGGGATTTTGGATTTTGCATTTATTTATGATGAATTAATGTTTCAAAATTAAGGGAAATCACTTATACATGTTAGAATATTCATTAGGATTGCTATTTTGGTGTTGGGGTTGAGAAATTTAGAGGTTTTAGGACTGAAATTTTGAGGAACACGAAGTATGAACAATAAAACGTTACAGGTCTGACCAAACTAGAGAGAGACTTCATCTCGTTCGAACGAGATGGAGTTTCTTTCGAACGAGAAGTAGAGTCGTTCAAATCGAACAACAGGTCCCGGAAAAGCTCAGAAATTCCCATTCATTCCCCAAATCATGTTACATAGTTAATTATGTTCGAAAAACTTCCATTTACCGATATTAGCTTAGTGCATAATTATTTGGGAAGTATTCCTAGGATAATAACTTAAGTATTGTATAGGTGAATTAACCATGGAAATTTCGGGAGTGTGAATAATCAAGTTAATTTCGTAAGTAGTAAAGAGGAATATAATACGTGTAGAAATATAAATATGGGTTGGGTGAATACCCAAAATTTGTATAAGGCTTCGGGAATGCCTATTATTATATGTTTATCATTATTGTGTGTATAGCATACCTACGCTGCTTGCTATTGGGAGGAGGTATCGTGCAGGGGATAGTCTTATCCTGGGTTACCCAATGGGGGTATATTTGACTTGTACCCAGAGCATATGAACTTGGATACATGATATCTGTTACGTAGGATAGTTTCGACGGTTGAATTGGAGCGTGGGTATGTGCGTGACCCATTTAGCTCGTGAGTATGCTCGCCTCCAATATTTTTTTATGAGATTTATGGTTCGTGAGAGACGCCAAATCGGTTGTCCTTTATGCAATGAGTGATGCACTGGGACACGGTAGCAGAGTATGGATTGCGCCAAGTGGTCCTAACCAAGGGGCGCCGGATTTGTATATATATGTATTATATATATATATATATATATATATATATATATATATATATATATATATATATATATATATATATATATATATATATATATATTTGTGCATAATTCTAATGTGTGAATTAGCAAATATGTAATTGTTGGTAAACAAAGTAACTTAAGGGGATAAAGTATTTACTACTAGAATAGTGAGTATTAAATGCAGTTAATTGGATTAAGTATTAAGTAATGTATTGTATGGGCGACACGGGATTCTCTTACGAGCCATAGTTAGTAGTATATGTTTATGACCTAGTTGGGAATATGATAGATGACTAGTTTAAGGTAAATGTATGTTAGATGTTCACGTTAGTGGAGGGGTGAGGATCTCAGGTGAGAGGTTGGAACTAATATGCACGTAATAATTGCATTAATGCAGTTTTAAATACTTGCTAAAACAAATATTTTTACAAATCGGACTCTGATCCGTTTCTTGCTATTTCTCTTCTCTTTTGCTATATATATATATATATATATATAATATATATATATATATATATATATATTGCACCGGGTGTCCAGCCACAGGGTCACCACCAGACTTAGACGCGTGGATCATTTGACGAGCTACAGCTGTTGTGGAAGTTGTAGGTTATTGATATTAGACGGTTCTATCTTTTCACTCAGTACCTAGTTTAGGCATTTCAGTTAGGGCATGTGTCACCCGTTTCCAGCTTAATTATTTCAGAATTGTATTTTCTTATTAGCATTTCTTTTCCTGTTGGATTGAGTATTATGATTCTATTAGTTTTAGACATTGAACTGGAATGTTTTATCCAGTCTCATTTATTTCAGTATCTGATTCATGTCCAGTATTTATTCTTGTGAAATGGGAAAGGCTTATATCTTTAAGCATGGATTTATTAATGGATTAATTGGGAATTTTTTTTACACTTAGCTTAATTATTTATTATATGATTAATAATGAAAATTATTTTTCCACAGTGATGCTAAGAATGAACTAACCGGACAATGTTATTTATTTTAATAAAGGACTGACTCACTCGGTATTTAATTAGGCGGGGTGTCATGTGTGGTATCAGAGCATTAGGTTCTAGTGTCCGTAGGAATTGTACGGGTTAATATGCTTTCTCCTTAGCTTTTTTTTATTTAGAGCCCTAGTATTAGGAATGTTGTATTCATCCTAACGCGTTGGAAATTCGTACTTCTGCAATTTAATCGTATGAATGTTGAATTCATGCGGTCCATTTCAATTTTCAGATGGCACGATAAGAAGAGAAAGCTAACATTCTTGGGGGTGTCGGTGAACAAGGGAAGCTGATACCTCAGGTGCCCCTGGAGAGAGTATCAATCGCCGAAATAGCAGGTATTATGGCACAGGCAGTTACCACTTCAGTCTTACAGTCCCAAGATCGTTGTATGCAGCTTATAGGAGGCAAAAGAACAAGAGAAGATGGTCAAACTGATAGTACTAGAGTTAATAATTATGGGAAGATACCAATACAACAACAACAAGTTCCTCAGGGTCGTAAAGACCACGAAGGTAATAGAATTTGCATGAAGAGCCAAAAGCGTCAGGGCCAAGATGGATAGGGGCAGAATGATGTCATAAAAGGGTGTTTCAAATGTGAAAGTGAAGTCCATACACGTCAAACTTGTCTGAATCAGACTGCAGAGAAATCCCGACCCGACCAACAAGGACAACAAGGCTAAAGGATGCAAAGACTTTTAGGACTCTGCTATAAGTGTGTACAACAGGGTCACAAGTGGAGGGACTCTCCTCAAGCTGATGTTATTTTTCATCAAGATGCTCAGCAGGGCCAACAAGGTGAAGGAAGAAGTGGAACTAAGCAATAGGGCCGAAATCAACAGAGTCGTAATGTGACACAGTTTACTGGTAGATGATTTAATTGTGGCAGGATGGGTCATAGGAAGCAGGATTGTCCAAATAAGGGCAAGACACCCCAGTAACAGGGGAATATACCGTATAGATGTGTGTGCAATGTCCAGCAGAAGACCGTTCAACAGCCACCACCTGCCATTGAGGGTATGTCCTCTATCTCTGGGGTTGTTGAATATATATTTTGTTTTATACTGGGACTTCACATTCATTCATAGCCGCTAGAATTGCACGGGACAAGGGATAATTTTATACACGGCCAACACGATGATTACATATATAGACTCATCGTGGGGAAATGGGTCATTGATCTTCTTTTATGACGGGGAATAGGGATAGAGAGTGGGAGACTTATTTTACTTGCCAACATGCTTGTATCAGATATGTCAGAGTGTGAGGTGATTATTGGTATGGATTGGCTTGTTGCGTATAGGGCCATGATAGATAGTTTTAGTAGGGGTATTATTCTGCTATACCGAGTTGGGAGATGTTTCAGGTGGTGATACCTCATCCGGAGGAAGTACCGTCCACCCATTAATATTATATAGGGGAGGAGACCTTTAAGGAGACAGTGATTACCATTGATTCGATTCCCATAATTCGTGAATTTTCCGATGTGTTCCAAAAGAAGTGAGCCAGGAGGGTTAAAGAATCTGGCCGAAGAGCAAAAATTGAACTTAACGGTGTGAGAGAAACACCACATGGGAGTATACCTAATAGGAAACTCATTTAGAAAATTCTGATTAATTAACTCCTTATAAAGTGACGATGAAGTCAAACAGGGTTGTTGAGGCCAACAATAGTTTCGAAAGGTCCGTATAGCCAAGGGGACGATGGGAGAACAAATAGGAGCTAAGACTTCCAGTCCGAGGGAAGGACATCCCAAAATGGTCAGTGGGACCAGTAATGGGAAATGGCTCTGGAAGTTCATATACGTATAAATAATTAATCCTCAGTGTCATTGGGGCCCAAAAAGAAATAGGGTGGCCAGTAAAGCAATAAGACGATAGGCCAACGTTTTAGTGATGGGTGTGTAAGCCACAAAATAAGATAATTTACCCACATCGAGGAGGGGGAAACTATAGGGTGAAATCCCAGACGTATAACGAGTGCAAGTGATTATAGGTTGTTTTGACCGCGAGAAGCGCATGTAAGGACCATACGATCAGGAGAGGTTGATGAAGATTTGTTTAATCCTTATGAGTAAAGGATTTAATTACATGACATGGGTGTGTCACAACTTATATATGAAGGATTAACACTAGATTCTCATGCGAGTCGATTTTAGTGGGTACAATAGTTTTGGACGGTCTGGTTATAATAAATTAATCATAGGCAAGAGGACATTTTAGATGTCACTCGTGACTAAGCCGGGCGGGCACTAAAGGCCTATTTTGTTGTCATAAAATTTTTACTAATACAATGAGTTAGTGAAGTAAAGCTTACTATGGTAATATGTAATGAGAATTACCAAATGTTTGAACGATAATTGATTGAGTGATAGACTATCGCGTTGGATACTCCGGGGAGAGTAATATTAATTTGGTAAGACGCCCCTGAAATAGAGTTGGGACTCTATGTGTGTGTGTGTGTATATATATATATATAAATATTTCATGTGATTGTAGACTTTTGTGAGTATATTGCCTCGTTAGATGTGACCCAAATGCGTAGGTATTTAATTACTGATGTGACTCAGTGTGTATTATGTTCTTTATCAAGCAGAGAAATAAAGCTTGTTATATATAGCGCCGAAACTTGGGATAAGGATAGTGCCATGTTTCATGATATTTTTACGAACATAAGTAGACTTTTATGTCAACATAAGGAGATTGTGGGAAGGTACATGTTATGTACTAGGGGCCTTACAGATCTCGATGACCGATAATGTTAGGTAGTAGTGTATCGGGGGGTTCCTTGTTTGGATTTCGCTTTGCGAGACATCCCACGCATGAAAGTAACGAACGTCAAGAATTGGAGAAAAGTTTGGATGATAGTACATAGGATTCGTACCTTAGTATTTGCACATTTATGAGAGTATAATTGAGAGTGGATAATTCCACTATGATGTGAGAATATATTTCAGTAGTGCAATAATGTGTAAGACATAGGGTGTATGGGCACCCTAGGTAATTCAATCTTGAATTTTGTATCGTTTGGGACGTATGGGATAAGGTAAATGAAGATAGAAGTGGAGATATTAGGACTTGATTGTACGCGCACGATAATGGTATTGTATTAGGCAGTAAATTGTGATTATCATGTGAACCGACAACATTTAACCCGGGGAGTCGAAATTGATTTTGTAAGATTTGTTAAAGGAATGTGTTTCACGAGAAACTGATTTTTAGAGCGGGGGAAAGGACCTGTGACACGACGTGAGGCAAAGTCACATAGATCACAGTTAGAGGTACATTTGAGAGAATATAAGATGTGTCATGTGATAGATGACAGCGGTGATAGGATTTAATGAAGAGAAATATGGATAAATTCATTTTTTAGTGGGTCACTTGTCCGTTGAAAAAGGTTGGACCACCCGAAACGAGTAGAAGTTTCTTCAACTGTTAGAGAGAAGTAATGGGAGAGTATTCCCAAGGATTTTATTGAGAAGGGGGTTACGATCCTATATGGGTGTTAATGGGTCGGTTGGACGAAGTAGCTCACGTTATGCCAGTTAGGACTGGTCATACTACCAGACAGTATGCGCAGATCTTATTAATTGAGATAATGAGGTTATGTGGGGTATCGCTTAATATAAGGTTCGATTGGGACAGGATCTTTGTCTTTCGAATTTGGAAGAGTGTTCACAAGGCCATGGGTACCGAGTTATGATTGAATACGACCTATCAACCATAGACGAATGGGCAGAATAAGCGGACTAGCCAGATATTAGAGAATAAATTATATGTGTACCCTTAAATCTCAGGGGAGGATGAGAGTAGTCCGTTCCACTAGAGGAGTTTGTGTACAATCACTCATATAAGTTCAATTTTGAGCATGGTGCAAGTGAAGTATGGCACAGTAAGCCTTGTTATTCTCCTACTTGTTGGTTAAAGGTGGGAGACCAGGTATTATTACTGAGATCAAAGATGAGTTAATATTTATCGTATATAATGTGTGCGAGATATATACGGCATAAATAACCTACTTTATCGATCATCGTGAGACGAGCTCGAATGTATCTCAATAATGATTAATTTATCAAAGTGCGAATAATAGAAGTTTAGATAGGGAATAACTAAAAATTGAGTTTAAGTCGGGAACTTAAACGATAAAAATTGGGGAAGAACCTACGTGACAGGGTAATCTGGAGTTTTAAACAAGCATATGTGAAGTGTTCATTATTAAAGGTATTTAATAACATACTATATGGGTGGTACGAAGTAGTTTAGTTGGGAGCACTACGATGTGATGCACAATAAATATACAGCGTTGTTTGTACTTCGTATTCCCCTTTTGAATTTCGGGATGAAATTCCATTGTAAGCGGGGAAGTATGTAATACCTCGTATTTTTATGATATTATATAATTATGAGATTAATTATTATAATTGGATTAATTAAATTAAAAAGGCCGAAAAATTTAATTGCTAATTAATCCAGATTAAAATAATTATTAACTAGCGTACCAAGGGTTAATACTTATTGCTGAAAATTATTGAATATTACTGTGTAGATATGTAATATGAAATTATGAGATTTATAAATTATCGGAGTACGAAATACGACGGTTTGGTATTTTAAGTCAGGATGCGCGTGTGAGTTGTGTCGGAACTAATTGTATGGAATAAAAAGATAAATTATTTTTAAGTAAGTCGTATGGTAATTTCGAGTGTGCCATTGAGTCTGAAAGGGTCGAGATAGTAAGAAAACCTTACCCCGGATATTTTATTTGGACTCTGGGGTAGTTTTAGGCCTAACCGGCACCCCGTAGGGGTATTTTTGTCCTTTGGAATTTTGCAGTGATATTATGGACGAAAATTAATAACTTAAATAAGGAGGTACATGGGTTAGAGGGGAGTTATCAGGTCTAAACCTACGTGAGATAAAAGAGAAAGGCGCAGAGGAAGGAAGAAGAAGCCATAGGAGTTCTTGATGCCTAACTCAAGAACACACACCAAAAACTATACCAACGTGTAGATCGCGAGATGAGGAATGCGCCTATACCAAAATCACCAACAGATCAGACCGTCGAAATCGAGGCAATTGTTTAACTCTTGTAATTTATAGCAACAAGCATGTTCATATTAGTGTATGTGTATTATATTCACCATTTGATTCATAAGTTTTGATGAAATTGGAGGATTAATGGAATTTATTAAAATCTGGAAGTTAAAGTAAGATGAATCCCTCGTGTAGATAGTTTAGAAATCCCAAATTGATGATTATTGATGATGGACGAAATTGAAATTGGTGTTCTTGTATGGAAATTTGATGAACTAGGGTTTTAAATTGTTAAATTGGGGATTTTGAATTTTGTACTGATTTATGATGAATTAATGTTTCAAAGTTAAGGGAAATCACTTATACATGTTAGAATATTCATTAGGATTGCTATTTTGGTGTTGGGGTCGAGAAATTTAGAGGTTTTAGGACTGAAATTTTGAGGAAGACGAAGTACGAACTGTAAAACATAACAGGTCTGGCCAAACTAGAGAGAGGCTTCATCTCGTTCGAATGAGATGGAGTTTCTTTCGAACGAGAAGTAGAGTCGTTCAAACGACCTGCTAAATCGTTCGAACAACAGGTCCCAGAAAAGCCCATAAATTCCCATTCATTCCCCTAATCATGTTACACAGTTAATTGTGTTAGGAACACTTCCATTTACTGATATTAGCTTAGTGCACAATTATTTGGGAAGTATTCCTAGGATAATAGCTTAAGTATTGAATAGGTGAATTAACCTTGGAAATTTTGAGAGTGTGAATAATCGAGTTAATTGCGTAAGTAGTAAAGAGGAAAATACTACGTGTAGAAATATAAATATGGGTTGGGTGAATACCCAAAATTTGTATAAGGCTTCGGGAATGCCTATTATTATATATTTATCATTATTATGTGTATAGCATACCTACGCTACTTGCTATCGGGAGGAGGTATCGTGCAGTTTACAGTCTTATCCTGGGTTACCCAATGGGGTGATATTTAACTTGTACCCAGAGCATATGAACTTGGATACGTGCTATCTGTTACATAGGATAGTTTCGACGGTTGAATTGGAGCGTGGGTATGTACGTGACCCATTTAGCTGGTGAGTATGCTCGTCTCCAATATTTGTGTTATGAGATTTATGGTTCGTGAGAGATGCCGAACCAGTTGTCCTTTATGAAGTGAGCGGTGCACCAAGACACGATAGTAGAGTATGAATTGCGCCAAGTGGTCCTAACGAAGGGGCGCAGGATTTGTATATATATGTATAGGGATGATTTGACTCTCTCTCTTTCTCTCTCTCTCTCTCTCTCTCTCTCTCTCTCTATATATATATATATATATATATATATATATATATATATATATATATATATATATATTTGTGCATAATTCTAATGTGTGAAATTAGCAAATATGTAATTGTTGGTAATTAAAGTAACTTAAGGGGATAAAGTACTTACTACTAGAACAGTGAGTATTAAATGCAGTTAATTGGAGTAAATATTAAGTAACGTATTATATGGGCGATACGAGATTATCTTACGAGCCATAGTTAGTAGTATATGTCTATGACCTAGTTGGGAATATTATAGATGACTAGGTTAAGGTAGATGTACGCTAGGCGTGCACGTTAGTGGAGGGGTGAGGATCTCAGGTGAGAGTTCGGAACTAATATGCACGTAATAATTGCATTAATACGGTTTAAAATACTTGCTAAAACAAATATTTTTAGAAATCGGGCTCTGAGCCCTTTCTTGCAATTTCTCTTCTCTTTTGCTATACATATATATATATATACTAGCGGAATGCCCGTGCCTGAAGGCACGGCGAAAATTTACAAAGTACGGAATCACAAATCGGTGAAAATTTCTAAAGTACAGAATTGCAAAAAGACAGTTTTTTGTTCCGCAACAAAACAATGTACAATTTAAAAAAAATGGTCATAACATCATTTGTTTACATGACTATCCACCCTGCTTAACAAATAATTCAATAACATTCAGTAGTTTAAATTTACCCCCAATATTACTACTTGAACTTGCGACACGACGCCATCGCTAAGTATCACAAACACACCAACCAACATAAAATATATTCCAAAGTGTTGAATCCATAAACAATTTACATCATAAATATTTATTACAACACAATATGTGTAAACAATATAAAAATTTTGTTAACACAGAAGTGTAAATATTTTTTTTTTAAATTGGACAGAATTTCCTTTGTTTATAGGATTATCCGCCTTATTAAAAACATAAAAAAATAATCCAACAAATTCAACAGAATCATCCCAGAAGAAGATCAAACATAAATATTTTTCCTACAATCTTTCCTGAATGCTGAGATGGGGTATCTTCAATCAAATCTGCCATATCATTTGTATTGTCTGATAAATCAACTTCTAGCTCGTGTTTAGGAAACTGTTCTTCCACACGTTTCACTCCGGATTTGGTAACACTTTGATTTCTTACACATATTGCGATTGCACCACCTTTGAAATCATACTCCAAATGGTGTCCCACATTCAGCTCCTAAATAAAAAGAAACAAATACTCAAGTTAAGATGCATATAATCAGCATAGTAAGCATCCATATCTATTTATCATAGTATCAAACATATCTAATTATCATAGTATCCAACATTACCATAGCCATTAGAAACATTGAAATGAAAACAACAATTATTATATGAATGTCTTACTTTGTTTCCAAATATTGCATTCGTACGAATTATGAATCCTCAGTCCCCATAGAAAGCCTAAATATTTCATTCTACATTAGTCAAATAGTCACAATACTATAGATAATAAGAAAAGAAGATAAACAATCAAAGTGAGATCGAATAAAGTAAATACTATAGTTCAAATGGTGTGATTTTTTCTTCTACAATATGAATACTAACAACATGCAATTTAAAACTAAAACTCTACAAATATAGTACCAAACAACTTTGAAAATGGACGATCGAAACACTTTTATCATTTTTCAACCATGTAGCGTATTTTTCAGGTGTAAAGGCACTGTTGATATTTCGGAAAAGTAACAAACGTGGCATAATATTTAACCATTTTTATTTGAATATCACCGGGAATATCTGCATTTTAAGTAACCAAACAAAGCATAAAAACAACCTTGAAAATGAAGAAAAGTCGTCGAAATTTAGGGGAGCCAAAGGAAGGAATTCAAAATACATGCTTCTTCTCAGTTAGGGTAGCCAGTTATTCAACAGCCTTCATGATCTCTTCTTCAACTGCAGCAGCCCCAGTTCTGATAGCACCGGTACAATAGATGTTCCTAATACTTTATTTGCAACACTTGTACCCCACTGATGACCCTTCCACCATGAATGCATAATAATTTGTAATCTATAATAAAATACCTAATAACTATCACATTCGGATTTGAGTATCCATCCACAAATACATTAATCGAGAGAACATTTTCGAACATACCCCAAAAATACATCTCCATTTCTCCTGAAACGCGAGAAAAGTTTAAATCAGATTATATATAAATGACAACCACGGTTCTATGGTAGTATATATTGAACAAATAGTATTACAATGATTCAAAATACAGTTTGGAAACAAAAATTTCATATTATCTAAGAGAAAAGAGTAAGCTAGTAAAAACTTCATGTTACTTTCTCCTCCCCCTTTTCTTATCGGATGAAATAAGGATGCAAATCCACAAGTTCCAGAAAATTCTCCTATTATATTGTCATGTTCCATAAATAGGGGCCTCATTTGTGTGTGTACCCCATTACAAAGTCACCACAGTAAAACAAAGGGCCTCATTTTTGTGTCTGTACCCCATTACAAAGTCACCACAGTTAAATAGAGGGCCTCATTTGCGTGTATATGTATGTGTGCTTGTGTATAAGAGAGAGATTACTGTGTCATTCACTCATTTATATATGAGCTTTACGAAAAACACATACAACAATCATAACTCTAAAACCCATAACCTGTGGATATAATCAACTTACAAATAGAACTTAAATTAGGCCAAAAATGTAAATAAGAAAATAAACAATGTACACACTCGCTCACTTAAACATGCTCCACACATAGCATCATCTGATCATTATTAATAGTTTTACCCCTATACCCAAGTAGGAAAGTTTGTAATAACAAAGCATCAACTAAAACACATTTTATAGAGCATTGTTCTATTTTAAGCATCAACACCCTTGATCAACCAGCATAATGCCGTGTTCTGTTTCATAAAAGTGTGATGCCACAAAAAACTTAGGAAGATATATATAGATATTACCTCTCATGGTTATTAACGGTGTTCTTGATGTTATAAGAGTTCCAAATAAAACAATACAAGTATGTCTAAATCCAAGACAAAAATACAGGTAATCTCTAGAACTTGACTAACCCCATTTCAGAATCTAGTCACAGAACCCCAGCCCGACTTAAGTCACATAATCAATTGCTAACTACAATGGAATTATTAGCACGTCTATGGTAAGAATCTAGGGACAAAATTATTTTTTTCACCTTAAATTGGAATGGATTATGGCTGACTTGCTTCATTATCCTTGGCTTGTATTGTGCATAAACACTTTAGTAAGAGGAATAGTCCCACACATTGTGAATTCGGTTCTCTGTTGGACTCCTCTGCTTATGCATTATATCAAATCAATTGCATCATCAAGAAGAGAAAATAAGTAGAAAAAAAATAAGAAAGAAAAAACAACACGAACATTCAATTACCGATTCTAAATACGTCTTCGATGCTCTCCTCGTATGTAGTGTAGATGCCATTAACCAATTGCAGCTCTTCAAAAACCAAAAATATGTCAATTTCCCATATATTTCAATAAAATTTAATTAAAAATAATAAAATAGAAAAATAGCAAACACTGTTGTATGGTATTATAACTGCAGACTGAACTATTATGTTCATTGTTGTATGTCTATCATTGAAAGCTCTTCACTGTTGTATATACATATATTTAACCTTTCTCTAATAAGCTGCAGACTGAACTATTATGTTCATTGTTGTATGGTATTATAACTGTTTGGGCTGTAATAAGTTATCGATAAACACTACTGGATTTTGTTCAGTTTTGTTTAGGACTATAGTTATTTGGACTGGTTTATGGTTGGGCTTTGCAAAATTTTGAGGTCAAAAATAAGAAAATAAGAAACTAAAATAAAAATACTTATCAAGAATTTATTTAAACCTATATTTACTTAGAACTACTTATCAAGAATGGACACTAATTACCTAAAAGTTTAATTTATGTATTGTAATGTCTATCATCGAAAACTTCAGTCCTAGCTTTAGTAATAAGACTTGCATCCGTATATGAGTACTTCAAAAAACATAAAGCATAAAACATAAAACGTGCATAAGCGTAAAACATCGTTCATGTACTGAGAAAAAAAACATTCATTATTTGAAATTAGAAATGGGGAGTTGGTGAAACAAAAGGTAAAAAGCAACAAATTTGTAGACTTTCCCTATCCTACTCTCCGTTGTAAAATCTCTTTTCCCTATCCAACTCTCCATTGTAATCATATCTCTCTATCTTAATTTTATGTCAATTAATTACATACAAACATGTAACGCTGACAGAAGCCACCCCTAGTTGTAGATTTTCCCTATCCTACTCTCCGTTGCTGCAAACTGCATATACGTGCTCATGTTCCATCAACAATCTAATGGTACTCCAATGGTGGAATGCAAGATTCAGAAACTGTGTGTATTCTGAACTGTGTGTTTTGTGAAATGTAAGTTAGAATACATTACATCTGTGTGTATTCTGAAATGCAAGTCTACCATAACTTATAGGGATGATAATCTAACTTACAATTTCAGGGTAGATAGAATATGTGTGTAAGTTACATCTCACGGATTACATTACATCTGTAATGTATTTGTGTGTATCTAAGTTACACACATTTGTGTGTGTATTCTGTGAGATGTAACTTCAGGGATGATAGAATATATGTGTGTAATTTCAGAATGCAAATAGATGTAATATATTCAGAATACACACAGATGTAATAATCTACCATAATTTACATTACAAGGATGATAGAATACATTACAATTTCAAAATACATTACATTTCAGAAAGCATTACAAGGATGATAGTCCAATGGTGACATGTTTAATCACAAAACAGGGATGATAGTCCAATGGTGACATCGTGAAATGAATACTCCGAAAGAAATGAAAGAAGTTTGAACATTAGTCTCACCTCAGTCTTGAAATTTCCTTCACCCTTTTCATAAAAAGAGAAATTGAGTGTATTCCCTGCAATAGTACATCCCAATGTTGTTCTCTGTAAATTCTATGAACAAAATATATTACTTTTTGCATATATACACAAACGTTAAATCAACATGTGAAAAACTACCAAAAATTAAAAATGAGAAAATAGGTTTAGATATGAAAAAACTACCGACAATTAGCCCCTTGCATTTATAGCTCGCTCTCGAATGCGTGGACACGTTAATGATCTAAAACGAAGAGCAAATAGTACATATATGTAACTGGACATAAAAAGAGAAATTACAATACATTTAAAAATAGAAACAACATCTTTCTCTCATGTTTTGTTATAGGCAAATCTAAGCAGCATTAAACAAATATATTATACCACCAAGTCATGGGTGATAGACTTCAAAACAGCATAGGATATTTTTGAAATATATTATACTACAAAATATATGACACTACGAAGTCAAAACATAATAGGATATAGGATAAGAACAATTAAAAGAGTTTTAGTGGTTCTAACATAACAAAAAAAATATTGTAAACAATTAAATCTCAACCTCAGATTTCAAGAAAACTTCAAATATGGAACAACACTTGCATCCATGTTTTAGTAGGAGCACATTGAACCATAGACAACATAGACACGCATTGAACAATAAAAACTCTTAAAGTCGGTAAAAAAAATCTTACCTTATGCAATTCAGCACACGACATCGACGGTAGACTGCAAATAATAAATCTGATACAAAAGATAAACTTTAATGGCCATTATCAATGGTTAGTATAAACTCTAAATTAAAAATAATTTTAAACCCAACCACAAATTCAAACTATACTTGTGAATGAAAACATATAAAACTAAATAGCCTAATCTAAAAAATAGAAACCTATAAAAAAACTCAAGAGAGGATGAGTAAATTTCTTTATATATATCTATAAAAAACTCAAATATAAAATTATAGTGGTATATCAATGTGATCACCAACATGACATGGAAGTGGTCTTGAACTCTATAATGAAAAATAAACACCAAATCATATGCAGAAGTAAAAAATAAGCACGCAATGTAAACACAAATAAGTCATTGAACCAAAAAATCCTAAAAGTTAAAACACGAATTAAAAAGGGGATACCTGAGATATCTTAAACATCAAAAAGCCAATGAAAAAATAACTCGAAAATCCCTATGTTTAACGTATATAACGTACTCAATGGATTTGGTGTCGATGATCTGGCAAATGGTGAGGGCAACCATGGAGGTTTTCCGGTGCCGAATCATGTAAAGGAAGATAAAAAAATGGAAACCGTACCCTAAGATGAAAAATCGTGTAAATCAACACTTACTTCTTTGCAAAAGTTGTTCCTTCTTCGTAGTCCTCAGCGGTAAGGAAAGATAAAGGAAAATGTCAAATGAAATCCCCAAATCGTACCCTAGAAGGAGAGAACGACGGGACTTTTTGGTGAACGTTTGGGGATTTGGGGATCAAGTTACTAATCTATCCCTAGTTTTGAATTAAAGTAAGAGAGAGAAATCAATTTGGAGTCAAGCAAAAGAGGGGGAAATAAAAAAATAAAGGGGTAAAAGAGTAAAATAAAATAAATCAACCCTAACCCTTTATTTTTTTGCATTGGTGGCCAAATCTCAACCTCTACTTAGCTTATCCAACTTATGGAATAGTGTCAAATTTTGACTCCTTATTTTATATATATAATAAGGAACAATGGTGTTTTCACTATTCATAAGTTTCTAAGACATTTCACGGTTCATATCGAAGTCAATAAGATAAAGAGTTAAGGGTGAGATCAGATTTCATACCATAAACTCTACAACTCACCACACCTAATTTTTTTAATTTATATAACATTTACATTTTTAACCAATTGAAACTCTCTTTCCCGCTCATTTACTTCTTATATTTTTACTTCTAACTCAAACGAATAGGGTGTTTTGGTAACACAAGGTGAAAAGTACTTGGTGCTGTACTATACCAACTATTCTACTATCCTACCCATAATCACTTGACCCCTGAAAACGCCAACTATCTCTCATAACCAATTATCTACAACAACAAAGTCGGGACTCCTGAAAACACCAACTCTCTCTCATAACCTAATCTCTACAACAACAAAATCGAACAGAGCTAACACTGATCTCTTCCCGGCGACACCAAAACCTAGCCCGTCACGATCTCTCTCCCATACTCTGGATTGCGATCGCTCCTACCACCCTCATCAATGTTGTGGAGGTAATAATCCCTTTTATACTTTAATTTGAAAACACCCATATAATATTTCCCCCAATAACACAATTATTTCTCTCTGGTGTGTTGTTGGTATGGAGTACTGTTTAACTATGCAATGGCTTTGGTGTGTGGTGGTGTATTAGGGTTTTGTTCTCTTTTCACTCGGCCTCGGCGGGCTCTATATCCCCTAGCTACAAAAAAATTATATAATTTTTTATTTCTTTTAAAGTTTACAAACATACAGGAGAAGAGATCTTGGCCCTCCCAAACTCTTAATTGCGGTCACTGTTAAAAACATACAGGAGAAGAGATGTCGGCCCTCCCGGCTATGCCTTTGCTTGGGATAGCTTTTTTCCTACGCCCGACCCATTTTTTGGCGTTCCTCAACCAGCAAACACAAATAACGATGTGGGTCTCCTTATTTCTCTGTCAACTCCTCTGACAACATATTTCTCCGTGAAGATTTAATGTGGGGCGTATTCAGCACTCGATTTAATGAAGGTTATGAAAAAACCTTCAGATATGAAATCCATGGGTGGCTTGGTTCTCAAGAACCATCTTGAGTCTCTTCAATCTGATAAAAATATAAAGTAGAATAGAATGATCTTATGGCTTGCTTCATTTTAACTTAATGGGATTTAAGAGCATCAATAAATTAATAGTCCTATTATTGATAGCTTTAAATTATACTACTAATTTTTGGAATTCTTATTCACTGTATGTAGCTTTTACGTTTGGGAACCTTTTTTTGAAATTTTGTTAATGATAGTAGGATTCCAGCCTTGCTTCCAGTGCATATTAAGAACTATGGTGGTGGTCTTGCTCTTGGTAATTGTTATACCCCAAGTGATTCAAGTTTAATGTCATCCAGTGGTATTTATGATAATAATTTTGAGATTTTGTGTTTCTGAATTTACGATTTGCATTGGTACCGATTTCTCTCCCCACTCCATCCGACCCCCACCCATCTCTCTTTATCTCTATGGTACTGATTTTTTACTTTTGATTGTTGTGTTTGGTTTTGATATGTTTCAAGCAATATACCACTAACTCAAGTCCCTTAGAACCCAAGTCACATGACTCTAGCCTTATAATGTTTAGTCATTTTTAATTTGATTCGAATCTTTTTTTTAGTATGTCAAGTCTTGCCCAGAGCATTAATTTATAATAATGAGGGGTTTTGATACTCTATATTTAGATATCTCACTTTTTTACTGATAGAAAGAACTTTTGCGTGTATATGTCGTTGTTGTATAAGCTCCTTCTAATCAAAACCTCAAATACCTACAAATAAAAGAATCTCAAGTGTAGCGGTAAATAAGGGTATCAATCCACTTTCAAGGTTGTAAAGCAGATGGAACAAATTCAATTGTAATTCACTTTTTATTTTATTTTAGTGCTTTTTCTAATTTTTTTAGCTTTTTCAATATTAAAACAATAAGGTGAGGTGATGATTTAAACTAAACTAAACTAAAATGAAAATAACTAACTAGAAAGTGACTAAAATGAAAACAAAGTCTAACACTAAAATAAGAGATAAAGTGAGGTAAATAATTGTGAGAACAATCAAGGAATGGGATTACACCACAAATTTTAGTTATTCTAATTAATTAATTTAATTATTTGAATTCTCACAAATTAATATCAAAATTACAAACCAACTCTCGTTGCAAGTGTAATTATAGTAGTAATATTTTAGAAAATTAAGTTTATCACCCCACAACTCTAGAAAAATAGATCTACACTCCTTTTAATTAATCACCCGCTAGGATCAATCAATTAAAATTTATGAAAATCTTAGAAAATAAATTGAGAGTTGAAATTCAAGTTATAATACCCCACTTAAGAAACCCCTATCTCTAGTTCGAATCTAAAATGGGTATTATAACTAGAATTTCGATTTTCTCTCGAAAATCATTTACCCTCTCTCGAGGCGTAAATTTAAGGGCGAGGGATCAAAATTAACATTCAAAGGGAAATTTCAAGTAATCAAACTAATTAAACTAAAATAATATCAAATAAGGGTTTCACCCCACCCCTTGAAAGGGGATTTAGCCTAACATGGTATCAAACATAATAAACAAATATTCAATAGGCATTTAATATAAAAGAGTAGAGAGAAGAATAATCAAACCAATTTCTTGAATTCAATAAACTTCAATCCTTGAATGAGAAGCATACAACTCTCCGATTGAGAATCCAATTAATTTGAAAATAAATGAACACTCAATTAATCTCAATCAATATTTAACCTCACAAATATCTAAAAAAGAATAAAACAAAACTATTTACAAATGGTGTTTTTCTCTACAATTCTCTCTCAAAAAATTCCTCTCTACCAAGCTCCCTCCTCCCATGGGGTCTTCTATCTTATTTTTATACAAGGCATGGAGCTAGGGGTATATAGGGTAATTGGTATAAGTGTGCATGTGGTTTGGGTGTGTCATGTGAATGGGAATAAAAATTTGATATAGTGAGGGGTAATTTTGGGATTGAGGTTAAGATATATAGTTGGGGGGCATTTTGGGTAAAAGGGTTTAAAGGGAATAAGTGGGTTGTTATTTGGCATGTGGGTATTTGATTGTTTAGTTGGCTTTTGGTTTGTTGGCAGGTGAAGTCGTGTGGATTATATGGGTTATGAGAAATGGGTTTTGAAGTTTGAAATTGGTATTTAGAAGATGGGGAGGAGATGGCTTTGGTGTTGAGATTGACTTTGGTTTGTGATTGGGAAATGGTGATCGGATCTACGGTTGTGGCTGACGGGTCGGCAGCGCACCGGAGGTTGGTGGCTTGGGGTTAGGGCAGTCGGGTCTAAGGGGGCTCCGGGGTTTGGATCGAGGAGAGAGAGAGAGGTCGGACACGATGCCAGCGGGATGGGTGGGTTCCGCCGTCGAGTTTGGTTATGGTTTCGCCGGAGGTTGGGCTGCCGGCGACAAAGGGACGATCATGGGTTAAGGGGTGAGGCTGCCCGAATTTACAGGGGTCGCGGGTTCGTCTGGTGGAGAGGTCGAGATGGGGAGGTATAAGGTGGTTGGGTGGATTGTCTGCGGCCGGAGATGGAGGCAGGGGCAGCTCGGTTGGAGGGGTACCAGTCGGAGGGAGGGGTTGGCTGGGACGAGAGAGAGAGAGAGAGAGAGAGAGAGAGAGAGAGAGGGGTATTGGTGAGATGGTTTTGTTAATGGGGGAAGTGGGTTTAGAGGAGAGAGGAGAGAGAGGTTGAAAGGTTGAAGATGATAGGGAGTGTAATTGGGTGAGGTAGGTTGTATCGAAGCTAGGGGTGTGTGGTTGTGTGTGGTTGAGTGTAGGTTAGTAGGATGTGTGTGAGTAAGTATTTGAGTGTATGTGTGTGTATAATTTGGACCCTTAAAATAAAACTAATTAATAAAAATAATAATAAAATAAAATAAAAATCTAAAAAAAATAAAATCCTATTCTAAAATAAAACAAAGACTCAAATAAAAATTGAAACTAAAAAGAAATAAAAAATAAAAATAAAATCTAATAAAACTTAAAATTAAAATCCTAAAAAGAAAATACAAAATCTAATAACACTAAAAATACATGAAATCCTAAAAATTCTAATCCTAATAAAATAAAACACAACTAAAACTAAAAATTAATAGAATAAAAATTAAAATAAAATAAAATTATACTAAATAAAATAGAAAATAGAAAATAGAAAATGAAACCTATAAATTCTAAATAAATCTATAATAAATCTTAAAAATAAAAATGACTCAAACTAAAAATCTAAAAAATATCAAAAAAGTACAAAATCAACACACACACGGGTCGGAGAAGGCTAAGGCTAGGATGGGCTAGGTTAGGGTTACGGGATAAGGTAATTAACTCCATTAAACGCGCATTTGCCTCGATATATAGCTTTTGACACCGCAAACATGCATTTGACCTACAAGATAAACATTTAAGCACATAATTCCCATATTGTCGAGAATTAGCAACTAAAGTATATCTATTCAGGATATAAATTGTACAGTTTTGGGTGCTTATCACACCACCCCCAAACAGAGCGATGCTAGTCCTCGAGCAATAAGATAGAGAGAAAGAGAAAGATAAGTAACCAAAAGTGTACCACTTTCGCGGGCACTTGCGATTGCACTTAGCATGTGCAGCAAACCTTTAAACCTATAGGTTGCCCTAAAGGACGAGTTGTGTCTCGTGAGGGTTTGCAGGGAATATACCCACAAAATTCTTATTTGCAATAATTTATTGAAAGGCAGCCAATCTCTCATTAGACGTAGAATAATCTCACAATCCATCATGAGAGAAATAATTTGAGAAATCCAAGCTAGAAGTGCATAAAAAATTTAGCTAAGTAAATACTCAAGGCATATCCTTCCTAGAATTCAACGTGTGTAGTGTGAATCAGTCAAAACGGGTCGAGTATCATCAAAGTAATTCCTAGATTGCCTTATCGGAATCAATGCTTCAACTTCAAATCTCACGGATATCTCTCTCTCAAACGAACTCACGAGATTAGGGTTAGTGTATCGCTCTTGTGTGTGAGGAGGTGAGTAAATGTAAGCAAGTTCAAACATCTCACACACATATAAGAAAGAACGAACATATAGAAAAAAAATGATCTCATGAAAGAATGCTAATCACTATAGTGAGAACGTCGAGTTATTCACCACGTTGACTATCATTTGTCCGAACACCTGGGGGAACATGGATGATAATGGGTGCGGGAAAATGAAATGGGAAGGATGGTATAAGGTGTGGTATGATGGATGTGTGATGTATGGATGAGTAATGAGTGATGGATGTGTAATGGATAAAAGATGGATGCGATAGAAGAGTGTAGTATGAAGAACAAATATCTTTATTACAACAAAAACTAACTACAAACTCTGTTTTTTTTTCTTTTCTCTTTTTTATTTTTAAAAAAATTATTATTAATTTTTTTTTTTTTTTTTGCTATTTTTTCTATTTTTATGTTTCTCTCTTTTTTCTTTTTTCTTTTTCTTTTTCTTTTTCTTTTTATTTTTCTTTTTCTTGTTTTTCTCTCACTTTTCAACAATGAAGACATTTACATTTTGAATCAACACTCTTTTATTTGAAAATGAAAGATGATACGGAGATGATAGGTGATGGTGTGGGGAAAATATATGGATGGTGAGGGGAATATATGGGAATATGATGGGAATGTAATGGGTGGATGAATGGAAATGTGATATGGAAAAGTGGTAAGTGTATGGATGAAAATCTAGTATTCGGGACAAATTTCAAGGCACGCATTTCTTACAACTCGAAAGTGATGTCGTTCTCAGTGATCAGGCCAAAATTTATGAAAAATAATGAGATCATACAACAATTTAATGCGGAGCCAAAGAAAGTTAAATAAATTTGTGACTCGAAACTTGCGTAAAACACTCTGAAAGGGTGAAAGGCACAAATCTCACGGGCTAAAGTCTCTACTAGTGATTTTTAAGGTTCTCTTGAGAATTGTAGTACTCTTCAACTCTAAACGTATTGACATGATAAGTGCGCAAATTTTGTTGAGTCTAGGAATTCATAGTGCAACATGCCTTGTTATGTATTACATAAGCTATTTATAAAAAATATTCTCTAGCTTGATTCCTAGACTTTTGAAAGATGGATGATTAAAAATTCACATCAATGAGTGAGATGAAAGAAACTGCACGAAATTTTTAAAAATCAGGTTCGAAAATCAAAAAATTTCAAAAGAGGTACGATTTTGATAAAATCCCCCACCCCCAAACAAAAAGGAACATCGTCCTCGATGTTAGGTAAAATGATTTTTAAAATTGAGAGCATAAGGTAGGAAAGAGATTACCAGAATGAACCGCTAATGAAGTGGACAGATGAATGCAAGAATAAACCGGAAGAAATGATAAGATAACAAAATTGGACAAGTCTATAAGCAGGATAAAGCATAGAGTGACGTGAAACACCACCCCAAAACAGGATCAGAACAGTACAAGAAATGCGGGCTGCCTCCCGATAGCGCTAAGTTTAATGTCTTCAGCCAGACCGATGGGAACTCTCCCAAAAAGAGATGAACCTAATACTACTAACACTACACACTACACACAACACACAACGCCAACCCTCACCCTCATACTATTAACACACACCCTCACCACACTCTACCCCCCCCTCTTCTTCTTCTTCCCCACTAAAACAACCCAAATTCTCTCTCCTCTCTATCGACCATTAACACACCATAGCCAAAAACCCATCATTCACCCACTCTCTAACCCGCCGCCGCTACCTGCTCCGGGGCTACCCGTCGACCCCCTGTCCGCCATCCCCGGCAACGACGCCATTTGATAGAAAGAACTTTTTCGTGTATACATTGTATAAGCTCCTTCTAATCAAAACCTCAAATACCTACAAAGAAAACAATCTCAAGTGTAGCGGTAAATAAGGGTATCAATACACTTTCAAGGTTGTAAAGCAAATGGAACAGATTCAATTGTAATTCACTTTTTATTTTCTTTTTGTGCTTTTTCTAATTTTTTTAGCTTTTTCAATATTAAAACAATAAGGTGAGGTGATGATTTAAACTAAACTAAACTAAAATGAAAATAACTAACTAGAAAGTGACTAAAATGAAAACAAAGTCTAACACTAAAATAAGAGATAAAGTGAGGTAAATAATTGTGAGAACAATCAAGGAATGGGATTACACCACAAATTTTAGTTATTCTAATTAATTAATTTAATTATTTGAATTCTCCCAAATTAATATCAAAATTACAAACCAACTCTCGTTGCAAGTGTAATTATAATAGCAATATTTTAAAAAATTAAGTTTAACACCCCACAACTCTAGAAAAATAGATCTACACTCCTTTTAATTAATCACCCGCTAGGACCGATCAATTAAAATTTATGTAAATCTTAGAAAACAAATTTAAAGTTGAAATTCAAGTTATAATACCCCACTTAAGAAACCCCTATATCTAGTTTGAATCTAAAATGGGTATTATGACTAGAATTTCGATTTCCTCTCGAAAATCATTTACCCTCTCTCGAGGCGTAAATTTAAGGGCGAAAATCATTTAAACTTCATCCTTGAATGAGAAGCATACAACCCTCCGATTGAGAATCCAATTAATTTGAAAATAAATGAACACTCAATTAATCTCAATCAATATTTAACCTCACAAATATCTAAAAAAGAATGAAACAAAACTATTTACAAATGGTGTTTTTCTCTACAATTCTCTCTCAAAAAATTCCTCTCGACCAAGCTCCCTCCTCCCATGGGGTCTTCTATCTTATTTTTATACAAGTCATTGAGCTAGGGGTATATAGGGTAATTGGTATAAGTGTGTATGTGGTTTGGGTGTGTCATGTGAATGGGAATAAAAATATGATATAGTGAGGGGTAATTTTGGGATTGAGGTTAAGAGATATAGTTGGGGGGCATTTTGGGTAAAAGGGTTTAAAGGGAATAAGTGGGTTTTTATTTGGCATGTGGGTATTTGGTTGTTTGGTTGGCTTTTGGTTTGTTGGCAGGTGAAGTCGTGTGGATTATATGGGTTATGAGAAATGGGTTTTGAAGTTTGAAATTGGGATTTAGAAGATGGGTAGGAGATGGCTTTGGTGTTGAGATTGACTTTGGTTTGTGATTGGGAAATGGTGATCGGATCTAGGGTTGTGGCTGACGGGTCGGCAGCGCGCCGGAGGTTGGCGGCTTGGGGTTAGGGCAGTCGGGTCTAAGGGGGCTGCCGGGGTTTGGATCGAGGAGAGAGAGAGAGGTCGGACACGATGCCAGCGGGATGGGTGGGTTCCGCCGTTGAGTTTGGTTATGGTTTGGCGAGAGAGGGACAATCATGGGTTAAGGGGTGAGGCTGCCCGAATTTACAGGGGTCGCGGGTTCGTCTGGTGGAGAGGTCAAGATGGGGAGGTATAAGGTGGTTGGGTGGATTGTCTGCGGCCGGAGATGGAGGTCGGGTCGCCGGAGGCAGGGGCGGCTCGGTTGGAGGAGTACCAGTCGGAGGTCGGAGGGAGGGGTCGGCTGGGACGAGAGAGAGGGGGGTATTGGTGAGATGGTTTTGTTAATGGGGGAAGTGGGTTTAGAGGAGAGAGAGGGTGAAAGGTTGAAGATGATAGGGAGTGTAATTGGGTGAGGTAGGGTGTATCGAAGCTAGGGGTGTGTGGTTGTGTGTGGTTGAGTGTAGGTTAGTAGGATGTGTGTGAGTAAGTATTTGAGTGTATGTGTGTGTATAATTTGGACCCTTAAAATAAAACTAATTAATAAAAATAATAATAAAATAAAATAAAAATCTAAAAAAAAATAAAATCCTATTCTAAAATAAAACAAAGACTCAAATAAAAATTGAAAATAAAAAGAAATAAAAAATAAAAATAAAAATAAAATCTAATAAAACTTAAAATTAAAATCCTAAAAAGAAAATACAAAATCTAATAACACTAAAAATACATGAAATCCTAAAAATTCTAATCCTAATAAAATAAAACTAAACTAAAACGAAAATCTAATAGAATAAAAATCAAAATAAAATAAAATTATACTATATAAAATAGAAAATAGAAAAATAGAAAATGAAACCTATAAATTCTAAATAAATCTATAATAAATCTTAAAAATAAAAATGACTCAAACTAAAAATCTAAAAAATATTAAAAAAGTACAAAATCAACACACACACACGGGTCGGGGAAGGCTAAGGCTAGGATGGGCTAGGTTAGGGTTACGGAATAAGGTAATTTACTCCATTAAATGCGCGTTTGCCTCGATATATATAGCTTTTGACACCGCAAACGTGCATTTGACCTACAAGATAAATATTTAAGCACATAAGTCCCATATTGTCGAGAATTAACAACTAAAATATATCTATTCAGGGTATAAATTGTACAGTTTTGGGTTCTTATCATTTACTGCTTTTTTTCTTTTTGGATTTTCGAAATGCGGGCTTTGGAGTTCAACACCCGAGTTTCAATTTCGGTTTGTTTTCATTTAATTAGTTTTTCTTTTATTTATTTATTTGGTGGATAATATTGTTGCAATCTATCGTAACGATCTTGGTCATACATTAGATGTTAATGACAAAACATAAATAAATTTTGAGTTTATAGAAAATTGGGTTTTGTCGGTCATACATTGGTTGCGTGGATTCCGGTGGGGTAAACTTGACATTCACACGCATATGGTTTTTATTTTGTATCTTACCATCTCTTTCAGTTTGAATTATAGTGTTGCTTTTCTGTTTCAAATTCATTTTTATGAGTTGGTTCTTACTATTTCGTGATTTAGTTTATTAGTTACTATTTAAGTTTTATTTTTAAATGGGTGGCCATTATTATTAGTTATTTGTAGTTCTATTAGGGTTCTATTTGTAGTCACTGTTTAAGTTTATTAGTTCTATTTGTAGTTATTGGTTCTTACTCAAGTCTTCTCTCTCTACCATAAGATGATTTTCTTTTGGGTTTGAATAACTTCGCACGATCAACTACTATCTCCGTAGGAGCGTAGGTGAAGGAGGGTTTCTGCTGGGTTTACACGGAGATAAAAAACTGAGTAGAGTTGTTTTTTCTTCAGTTTAACTGTTTTTTTTTACGGTTTAACTGTGTTTTTTTATGGTTGAATCTATGGTTTAACTTCATTTTTTTGTAGATCTGACCTTTCTTTCTTTGTATGGGTTTGAAATCGTGGGTGAGTTTGGGAGTTTCGATGTGTATTTTCATAGTATCTATTTGTAGTTGATAATTTTATTTCAACCGTTTCATTATTTATATACTCACTTTATATTTATAAATCTGAAACATAAATGGGGGTTGCAATGTGTGTTTTTGGATTTCTCTATCACTAACATGACACGACAAGAAATTGGTCACAAATATGTCATGATTTAGTATTTTTTCTTCTAAACACGAACATGACCCTTATAAATTATGACACAACACTACTAATATGAGTTCTAAAATTTTATCTTAATTAAATAAAACTAGAGACGATAACTCCAAAAAATTAGATTAGACGTTTACTTTTACTGTGCCGGTGGCATGGGTACACTAGAATTTTTAACTATGTCAACCAATACACTAGATTAAATTTACAATAGTTCCAATCTTTTCAATACATATTTAGAAATCATATGTGATATGTAAGTGCATATACTGATTGGTTAGTGTCGCTGGCGCGGACGTCCATTAAATGATGTGGGTCTGTGCCAGCGACACTAACCAATCATTAATCTAATATATATATAAATTAATTTTAACCAAAAAAATCTTACCACAAAATACTTATAAAAGATATAATTTGAGAAAGAATTGTAACCTTGGTTAATTGCTGAACATACAACACTCATCAATAAATATGATTGTCGTTCTTTTAAATAACGAAAATATATTTTTAAATAAGTTATATCCAACTGTATTCTTTTAAATATCTCCATTTTAAAAAATATAATGATTTAAAAAAAATGTTTTACAATTTATTTTTTAAAAAAAGTCAAATTTATTTAATAAAAAAATGTCTATGTTTTTTTAACTTTATAATAAAACAGTTTTTGTAATTATTTAATTAACATAATTGTTGAGAATGGTTGGAATTTGATTGATGTTTGGATAAAAGATAACTTTGTCTTTTAAAAAAAATTGGAGTGCTTAAAGAATCCAATGAGTGCCATTGGCTATACACCACAAAAAAACGTATCGACTTCTATTTTTTTTAAACATAAGTACACTTAATTATATAGAAAACGATCCAAGTAAAAGCATGAGAACATAAAATGTTTATTTAAATAAAAAATAAATCAGATTGAATTAAACATGACACAGAAAAATGTTTTTTTTTACGGATTTTGAATTCAATCCAAGTAAAAACGGTACAATTAAATTTTGTTTTTAATAAAAAATGAACCCAACCAAAATAAACACAACACGACATTATTTTTCTATCAATCAAGAAAAATAACCAATTTAAAGCGTCAAACAATGTTTTTTTAAACAAAAAACGAATCCGACCAAAATAAAAATAACATATTTCAAAATAATCTGTTGTTAGAAATATTTTGTTTCCCGTTTTGCAATTACGTACTTCGAAAATTTTCACCGTTTTGCAATTACGTACTTTGGAATTTTTTATCGTGCCTTCAGGCACGAGCATACCCTGGTGTGTGTGTGTGTGTGTGTGTGTATATATATATATATATTACACCAGGTGTCCAGTCACAGGGTCACCACCAGACTTAGACGCGTGGATCATTGGACGAGCTGCAGCTGTTGTGGAAGCAGTAGGTTATTGATATTAGATGCTTCTATCTTTTCATTCAGTTCCTAGTTCAGGCATTTCATCTAGGGCATGTGTCGCCCGTTTCCATCTTAATTATTTCAAAGATTGTATTTTCTTAATAGCATTTATTTTCCTGTTGGATTGAGTATTATGATTCTATTGGTTTTAGACTTTGAACTGGAATGTTTTATCCAGTCTCATTTATTTCAGTATCTGATTCATGTCCAGTATTTATTCTTGTGAAATGGGAAAGGCTTATATCTTAAAGCATGGAATTTATTAATGGATTAGCTTAATTATTTATTAGGTGATTAATAATGAAAATTGTTCTTCGACAGTGATGCTAAGAATGAACCAACCGGACACTGTGATTTAATTTAATAAAGGATTGATCACCCGGTATTTAATTAGGTGAGGTGCACACATACCCAAGGATAAAGCAACAGTCTATTCTTAGATCATTGGAGAAATCGACACGAAAGTAGAAGCATGGGAGACCACATGAATACTCCTCGACATAGACATTAGGAATGGCATGTCAGGCATGTCAAATCCATATCCAATTCCATGATCCATGACATTACAAACAAAGGACGGTTGGATCTAACAGATGCAAATGTCATAAATTTTAGACAAAGATGGGATCTGAATGAGGGAGATAAAGAAGGAAAGGTAAATCTTTCCTAGAATAGCATGTATGTTTGCATTAAATAAGTTATGGCCTGCCAAAAGAGTTAACCGATCAACTATCCATTTCCAACTGTTGGTCGATTGTTACACCTATTCCCCTTCTACCTTTAGTGAACTGGCTAACACTTAGGCTTTTCCAAAAAGTCCCGCTTTCCTCCCTGAACTTTCAAACCACCACCCACAGTCCCCACAACTCTTCCACAATAGGCAAACCTATTTTATTGGGCTCTTATTTCGACGAAGAGTATCCGCTCGTGTACACTCTTAGTCGACCGCCTCAATGAACACCTCGATTTGCGATCCAGATCTCGGGCTGCTTTGTGCAATTCCAAAAAAACCTCGGGCACATACCCCGAGAAATGTTTTGATAAAACCCAACTTTCAAAACTGACACTAAAGTTTCGAGTGTAAAAAATATAAGAAACCTGAGTATATAGGGCCAAAGTATGAATAACCAAAAAAATCCAAAGCCCCTTAATTCATTAAAGCAACCAATAAACAACCCCTCTTATGGATTTAGCCGATTGGCTAAAGGCCCCTCAAGCAATAGCCGATCGGACAAAGCTTGTGACACCCAAATATTATCCAAATCTTTTTCTTAGTTGTGGATCAAAGCTTAATGGCCCTAAACCTTTAGATGATCGGCCAAACCTCCCTTAAGAACCCTATAAATAGAGGTCTCCACCCACCATTTCAAGGAATCTCAGTTCGAATTCGAAGATGAAAAACCAATGTTGATTCAATTTTTTAACTGTCTTAATCTTGAGTCCGAGATACTCGAGCTCATTTTTGAAGAAGTCTTGAAGGTCTCGTACGTCAAAAAGTCATTTTTTAGAAAGAAAAATCTCCTACTTCCCCGGAGCTTCCCAAAAACGATGTTCCTACTTCGGAAAAGTCTACTCCAAGAAACAAATAGAATCGAACCCTTATAGAAAATTCGCAATAGGTAACACTTCTAGCCGAAGCGCTACCCGAATAAAAAGAACCAAAAAGTGGGGCTTTACCCAAAGCAAAAAAAATCAGCTTTCACTGTAAGGGTAATGAACCTCTGCCCAAATTTCAGGGAAATACCCTATATATATATATATATATATATATATATATATATATATATATATATATATTGTTATAAAATTTACCTACTCTGTAAACACTCTAACCCGATCCCCGTTTAAGGGATTGGTTATGCAATTTACCGTGTTTAAGTTTGTTTAAGCTTGGTTTTTAACCCAAAACCTCCACTTGTGTCGCGATTTGATGTACTCACATTCTAAATAATATAAATCAAATTATATAATTCCAAAATATAAACACGAAAACATACCTTTTAAAAACATGTTCTCGGGAGAGTGCTGTTGAATTGTGTTCAACGCAAAACTTTGGATGCCAAAATCTAAAATTCATCTATGAAAAATGTGGGTTCTTTAAATACAGTTAGTATTAAGTGAGGCTTAATCCTTTATCAAGATCGGGATTAAAACCGTTAAGTATTAAATGTTGGCAGTGGTCACAGGTGAATCAGAGACAAGAGAATTCAATATTCAGACTTATATTAAATGGCATATTGGCACAAAAGATGCATGACAAGTACAATAAATGGATGGGACCAGCAGGTAGCGTGGTCGGACGGAGAAAGAACAAGCACTCTAGGCACAATGAAGGCAAGGTAGGAACTTCTAGCTCAGTTAATGCTCAATGATGAGTGTATTAAATGGGTGTGGGGAGTTAATGTTCTCGCGATGGTTCTTGATTGTGGAGGAATTTGGGTAGCAATTCTAGGCTCACAATGCTCTCTCCTCTAACTTATTCATCTGGTGTATATATATGGGGACAAGGCAGCTTGAGTAAGCTTGCCTGCGATTGATCTGATTGGGTTCATTAAATGTGTAAGATATTCCATTAAATACATGGTATCTTATAGTTTTGGCGGGAAGCCATTCTATTAGCTGGAAGTATTGTGGGCATTAATAAGGGACATGCCATGTCAACTTGAGGCTTACTTGAGGATGGCTAAATGGTCAGGTTTGATGAACTAGGCCTGCCATACTAAGGATAAACCCACTTAAGTGCTACATTTTCAAGTCCCTAAATGCTAGACATTATGACGTCAAAAAGTGGTTTAAATAGTAACTATGTTAGGTATCTGGTCACATCAGTCAGGCGGGCTAGTATCTGTTACGAGGCTGCTCGGCTGAAAGGTAGCTCGAGTTCCCTGGCATTTATTTATTAGTTAAGAGTTATTTTGGGACCAAGTTTCAAGACAAAGGTACCTCGAGGAGGTTCCTTCGAATAGTTAAGACTTAAGGTGGCTTGGCTGTTGTGGCTCGAGTGACGATTTGTTCTTAATGAAGTTTTTGCCCAAGTGTGCCAAGAGGGTTAGTAACTGTATTCCTAACGTTGCCTTATTCTCAATTCATGGCACCTGTCGTGAAATGAACCCACTCCTACAGGAGCGCTTCTCCTAAGACTCAAGCGTGCCAACACCAGTAGGCGCACTATCGTCATGCTCCATACTTTGGCAAGAATGACCACTTCTGGAAAATGGCGGAGAGATTCCTTGGAGAACTGGTGCCAATTGAGGACCCTAACCTGCTAATGGAGGAGGGTGAGGATGCTTAAGACTTTGCGTATATCCCCACCGCTACTGTTACTCATTTTTGCATTGAACGTGGAGATTTCCCCTATTCGAAGGTAGAGTTTGAAGCTTCCTCTGGCGCTTGCGAGGGGTTAGGCACTTGGACTAAGTATATCCATTCTAAGTATTCTGTTCAATTAGCTCTTGTTGGTCTGTCTTGCTCTCTCTGGCTGGGAGGTTCTTACCCTTGACAAAAATAACACCGCTCTCCAATTACTGATTTCTCGTTGGAGCCATAGGTCACAAACTTTTATGGTCGGTTGGGGTGAGTTCACCATCACCCTAGAAGATGTTTGTGAGCTTCTAAGGTTGGAAGCTGTTGGTTTTGATACTTTCTTCGAAGAGGCTATCTCCAGTGAGGAAAAAACTTTGAGAGCTGAACTAGAGGCAGTGGTAAAGGATTGCATGGTCACTTACAACAAGTGAACCTATTCTAAAGTGATTCGGTAGTTTTATTTCATTAAAGAGAAAGCTATTATTAGGGCCTGCGAGGCGGCCAAGGAGAACCCCCGAGAGAAGCAGGTGTTTGAACATCCCCTGGAAGGGAAGGGTTTTGATTCCAAAATTGAGTTGGCAGACTATATTTGGGTGATGTTATCGAAAGTCTACCTTCCGGGCAAGCCCCATGATTGCCCCCGAAAGGATTTAATCGACATGCATGTTCGAATGGCGAGTGGCGTGAAGATCCCCCTTGCTTGCATCATTCTTGGCTCCTTGTACACCTGGTTGGACAGTGTGGTGACAGATTCTGTGCGGAGCATCGGTAAGTTTGATGTCTCTAATTACGCCAACAATGTCCTTTTAACAGCTTTCCTTTGTGCCTATTTTCCCGATTATGCTCCTGCTGGAAACTACCCTGGTTCTCAGCCCATAAGGATCTCCTGTATTTGTTACTGGAAGAATAAAAGCGTTAAGAAGCCCCTTGTTTCCCTAATCGATTGATCAGAAAGGTTCTTACCTCACCCCTATGTTAGGGTGGATCATTTTTTCACAAATGACTTTTTTACTGAGGAGCGCCCCATTTCTCCTATTGATGAAGCTCTTTCTAGGAATTTTCCTGAGAACAGTGTCCCACTTTTGTTAATCCCTTCTTACTTGCCCTCATATACAGAATGGCCTTCTTTTTATTCTATTTATAGGCCCCACCGTGTATCCATTTAATTTGGTTATGATTAAGGAGCCCCTTTATTGAGCCATTTCACCCGGAAAAAAACCCATAAACTTTTATTTTGCATGTGCAAAATATTTAACTTCAACTGTCGTAAGTATGTGTGCCAGTTATCCAGCCAATCATGTGGTCCTGACCAAAGAGGCTCAAGGAAAGAGATCGACCAAGTACATGAACGTGTTCTAGAAAAACCAATTGGTCCGTTTTCAAACCAATATTTTGAAGGAACCCCGGTACCCTGAGGTTGAGGGATTCCCACCTATAGAGTTGGGTTTAAGAAATTGAACCACCTCCTCATATCTTTTCCCTCTTAGTACTGCTAACACCATTGTTCCCTCCGAGTTGCCCCCAGTATATCATGTGGACCAGGTGGTTGTGAAAAAGAAGAAAGCCTCTCAGAGTTGCTGCCCTTGCCCCTGGTACCTCGAGGCCAGTTGAGAGAACTGAATCCCCGCACGTTGCCTCATCCGGGGCAGTGGTTAGGTCTACCCAAAAGGCGCCTTTGAAAAAACTCAAAACCATCCAACAGCCTCCAGTTGACCACAACCCCGATCCTAAAGTCGCCCAAGAGGTGAGCTTAATGTTTGATCAGCTTCTCCAAACCTAGGAGAATTTTAGCGAAGAGGATAGGGCATTTATATCGGCCCAGATGGCTTCTAAGGGTTTTTTATTTTATCCTTGCATTGCTGGTAGTGGTAAGAAAAGAAAGGCGATCAGTCCTCTTAAGCTCGTGGTAGAGGAATCGTCTGAATCGAGCGAGGAAAAACTTCCTAAGGAGCATGCTCCTGTTAATGCTAGTGGTGATAATGATGAAGATGAGGAGGATGAGGAGAGAGATAAGGTAGTGGAAGAAGTGGAAGAAGAAGAAGAAGAAGAAGAAGAAGAAGAAGAAGAAGAAGAAGAAGAAGAAGAAGAAGAGAAAACGGCATTGGTTCGGAGACGTAGGTTGAGGAGAATGGTTTCTCCTTCCAAACCCACCTCGCCTCTCCAAGATTATGAGGTAATGGAAGATGTGTTAGAGGAAGAAATAAGCCCCTCGATCCGTCTTGCTCTAAATGTTTTCTTCTTTCTTTTCTTTTCGTGCTAATAACTCCAATATGCTCTAACCTGCCTTGTCTCTTTTTTAGGTTGATGTGTGAGGTGATACACATGATGATGTTGGAGAGGATTGTCCCTCCGAGAAAGCTGCCCCTATACTTCGTAGGTAATCTCCCATTTCCCCTAGGGGCATTTATATTTGATTCTTCATCTGAGTTTAGTAACGGCTATTCCCCTGATCCTCTTTTTTTTATATGAGCAGGTTGGACTTGAGAGGGATTCTGCTGATGTGAGACTTGTTGAGGATATACCTAAGTCCCCCATGTATGTTTCTTCATTAGATCTGGTAAGTTTATTTTTCTTACTTGTTTAAGATGTTGTTGCTCCTTCAACTTGTTATTCTAACTTGTCTCTTTCTTTTTATTTTCTTCGTTCTTGGCAGGCTCGTCTACTTGTTCAAACTACTCCATTAATTCCCCCTCCTTCAAATGACTAAGTACTTGTCACTCTGTTTGGGCCTTCCATACTAAACTTGGAAGGTGCCGATCTTACTAGAGCTGGTCAAAGGGAAAGTGGATAATAACAGGTTGCTGAAATAGGGGGGATGGTGGAAAAGAACATGTTGCTGAAATAGGGGGATGTGATTTCCCCCCAAAGTCAACATCCTTTGGTGGCTCTTGGTCCAATTAAGGAGGAGGACGTAGTAAAAATGGCCACTCATGAATTTGCCGACGGGAAGCATCCAGAGGTACTTTTTTATTCTTCCATCTATCTTCTGCGTATAAACTTGTTAATTTTGCCAAGTAATATTAGGATTTAGAAATCTTCCATAACCGAGGGTCGGGCGGGCCAAGTCTTATTGGCATAATCTCCCATAACTGAGGGTCAGGCAGGCCAAGTCTTATTGACATAATCTCCCATAACCGAGGGTCAGGAAGGCCAAGTCTTATTAGCATAATCTCCCATAACCGAGGGTCAGATGGGCCAAGTCTTATTGTCATAATCTCCCATAACTGAGGGTCAGGCGGGCCAACTCTTATTGTCATAATCTCCCATAATCGAGGGTCAGGCGGGCCAAGTCTTATTGGCATAATCTTTCATAACCGAGGGTCAGGCAGGACAAGTCTTATTGGCGTAATCTCCCATAATCGACGGTCAGGCGGGCCAAGTCTTACTAGCATAATCTTCCATACTTGCAAGATACTTTGTGTATGCTTTCCTCATTTTATTTCTTACTTAAGCAATTTCTTGTATTTCAGGTGAAGGTCGACCAGCCTGTGGCCCATAGGCCAGAAGTTAAACCTATTGCTCAGGAAATGGTGCAAGAGAAGACCTTAGCCGAAGTTGCTTCTTTGGGTAGGGCCCTACTGTGCGGGCCCAAGATGTGGCCTCTAGGGTTGGTGATGTGCCCGAAGTGGTTGTTCCTCAGGTTAAGGCAAGTGATAGCGCTTCGCATACTCATCGTCCTTCTGCAAGTGATAGAATTTTTAGCGTACATCCTCCTGAGGTCGTTGTGAGGCAGACTTAGGCTAATTTCCCTTATAGTTTGACTGAGGGTCCTCGTTTACTAATCGATCAGTTGTTGGTTCATTTTCCTTCAATATTTACCACCAGCTGCCTTTAACCTATTCCTGGAATGATGGCATATTGTTTGCTCGGGCTCACCATGCTCTTGGAGGAAATCCTCAATACTCCCCTCCAATCTCTTAGACCTGATACAATCAAGACTTTACTGGGAAGAGTTAATGTACTCACAAATAATGGATTTTCCATATCCTGGTTGGTGGAGTTACTTTATGGTTTTCAGAAGGCCTACCTTCACACCCTCTATCATCGCCTCCAAAGTTCACATCGCTCGAATCTGGCCATTTGATAAGAGCTTGTAAGCCTGGAGACCAAGTTGATGGTATCTGAATAAGAGGTGCATGAGTCCTGTGAGGTCGTTGCTCGTGCGGAGGTTGAGCTAATCAAGAAAGAGAATGAGTTGGAGTCCATTCATTAGACAATGGAGCTTCGCCA
Source organism: Sambucus nigra (assembly GCA_949130495.1). Lineage (NCBI taxonomy): Eukaryota > Viridiplantae > Streptophyta > Magnoliopsida > Dipsacales > Adoxaceae > Sambucus > Sambucus nigra. Next base: position 391,369,825 of record OX422223.1, read on the forward strand.
TAAAGATTTGGCTGACCTCATTTCAAACCAAAGCAACCTTGTAAAGATTCTTCCCCAACATCATCATAGGCTTTTTAGATCAGCGAACCTTCATTTTATCGTGGATAACCCCTAGCTCCTTTGTTCAATGTTTCTATTATTGATGTTTCTCATTTTTGGGAATTTGGATCTCATTTCTTGCGTGTAACCACAACTATATCTTTTATTAAAAAAAGAAACATTGGTGACTTTGGTGTCTTCTTACATTTCCTTTGTTTTCTTTTGACACTGGCTAAACTTATTACATCAATGCGAATCACAGCATGCATGATAAGGAAAACCACAATCATCGTATAAAAAGAAAGTAGTGGCCTAACATTTTTCACATGAACATTGCTTTGAGCTATATTAAACAGACAAACCCAGTTGTTTTAAAACATACATCCCTCTTTTCTTTCAACAAAAATGAATAAGGTACAATATAATGAACAAAAGCATTGGCAAAATATACATTTAAATGTAGTAAATCTTCAGCCACTTGTTGTTCAATTTGAAAGTAACATTGTCTTCCAGCTTAGATATCCCGTAATAACCCAAATTGTGGGATGTTCGAACGATGTAAGGCCCATCCCAGTTGACCTCAAACTTGGTTAATGACAAACCCCTAATATGCCTCGCGCGTGATTTCAGAACCAACTCCCCCTCTTTAAACTTCCTCGGTCTCACCAGTTGGTCATAAGATCTGGACAACTATTTCCTGTATATCTTGAAGTGCCTCGTGGCATTATCCCTGTGCTCTTCTAGGTCTTCGAGTTATACATGACAGTTGTGGGGGAGCATGGCACTTCATAAGTTGTAGCGAGCGAAAGGTACCTCGAGTTCAACAGGTAACACAGCTTCTGTCCCAAATATTAATGAAAATGGTGTGTATCCCATTGGTTTCCGTTCGATAATCCCATAAAACTTTAGGGATCTTTTCATCCCATGTGCCCGAAAATTCCTCTAACATTTTTGCTAAAATGTTTACTAAAGTTTTGTTGGTGGCCTCTGCCTTCCCATTGCACTTCGGGTATGCTACTGTTGACTTGTGATGGATGATGGAGTATTTTTTTATTAGCAGGCGCACCTCACTGTTCACAAAGGGGGTACCATTATCTGATAAAAACACCTTCAGGATGCTAAAACGGCAGATAATGTACTCCTTCATGAATCGAGCTACTACCCCCGTTATGTCTTTCTTAAGCGGTATGGATTCTGCCCACTTCATAAAACATTATGTGGCTACTAAAATCCAGATATTTCCTCGTGATGAAGGGTTTATGTTCCCTACCAAATTAAACGCCCAAGTATAAAATGAAAATAGTGTAGAGAGAGAGTGCATGTCCACTGAAGGAGCATGAATCATATTCCCATGTAGCTAATAAGCCTTGCACTTTCGAACGAACTCCGCTGAATCTTTCTCCATCGAAGCCCAGTAATAACCTAAGGTCATTAGTTGATCATAAAGCTTGGATCCTCCGATGTGCCCCGGTGTGTGAGCTTTCTTTAATACTTCTTCAGCCTCTTCTCCTCTTATGCACCTTAGGGGCCTGTGATGATAGCCTCGCCGATACAGCTGCCCATTTTTTATGAAGTACCTCAGTGCTCGAATTTTTATCTTGGTAGCATCCTCTCTATTTATCAACATCACTCTGTCTATCAAGAAATCAATATAGGGTTGTCTCCAATCTTGGGGTTGGCTAATGAAATTGCATTATGTTGCCTGATAGAATAGGAAGCACTTCGAACACTCTTTTTACATTATGGTGGCTTCTTGTCACATCGAAGGCCAGAAGTACCCTGTCTGTTATATCCTCCTATACAAAGGGATCTCAGTGTTTTATCTTCATGTACCTCGATCAATCTTTTTTTTGCTTCTTCGAGATCTACACACCTGGACAACCAACCTCCTTTATTCTTGTAATACAAGTTGCCTCTAGTAACAAAGTATTGCGCCAAATCGGCTAAGTTAAGTGGCCCCCCTCACCCCTCTCCAGCTGCTTTCTGATCTCACCCCTCCAATCATTTTTATCCTCTAAGGGTAGCATTTTTGACACTGTCGAGGAGGTCGTTATCTTCGTGATTCGAACCATAATTGATTCCTCGTCAAAGGCAATATTTTGTACGATGGTTGCATAGGCGTTTGCATATTTGTTCATCATTCGAGGGTGCTTCTTTATCTGTACCACCTCAAACTGTCCAAGAAGTCGTTGGATGATCATTCGGTAATGCACCAGACTCATGTGCTTCAAAGCGAATTACCCTGTCACCTATTTTACCACCAAGTTAGAATCCCCTTTTATTGTTAGGACTTGGATACCTCTTCTCAGTGCTTTGAGTAATCCCAGGACCAGTGCCTCGTATTCGGCCTCATTATTCGAGCATTCAAACTCCATCTTGAAAGATAGACGGATTTCTTCGCCATCTCTTCGCAGGATGATTCTAGCTCCCCTTTTTTTCTCGGCTGAAGAGTTGTTGAACTCCATACTCCACTCGTCGAAGCTATATGCTATAAAATTATCCTAGAGGTCATCACCCGAGAGCTCTTCAATAGGTGGCTCGAACGTCCCTGATGGGAAGATAGCCAATAAATCTGCATATTCCGGGCTTTTGATGGCTCTCGGGACCACACACTTGAGATCATACTCTGAGTCGATTAAAAACCATCGAGCTTCCCTGTCTATCAACACAGTTCTAGCAAGCAAAAACTTTATAGGATCACACCTATTTATAATATGAATAGTAAATGATAATAGGTAATACCTAAGCTTTTATGCTACAAATACAAGGGATAAACAATGCCTCTCAATGCTAGTATATCTGGCCTAAGGCCCGTGTATGATCCTACTCAAGTAATAAATAGGTTTTTCAATGCCTTCCATCTCTTAGTCCAACAAAGCCCCAATATATCATTCAGTTGATGTAAGGTATAAACGTACAGGGATTCCTATCTTGAGGGGGATCCTCGTCTAAGGAGAAGTGAGGAGTGTGTTCAGCTTGTCTACAGTGTATTGGTGCATTGTTGCCCACGCAAACTTCACGCCCTTTCTCAGCAGCTCCATCAAGGAATGTCACCTCAGCCAGCCCCGGGACAAATCGCCTCAGGTAGGAGACTTTGCCAAGAAAACTTTTTAAATCTTTTTTTTATTTTGGTCTTGGCATATCAAGGATGGCTCGTCGCTATTCCAAGTCCATTTGTATCCCCTGGTGATTTACCACAACCCCCAGGAATTTCCCATTTGTTACCCCGAACACACATTTGAGAGGGTTAATCTTCAACTTGTACTTCCTACAACGATTGAACACCCTTCTTAAATTGTCCAGGTGGGACCCCTCCTTCTTGGATTTAATCACCAAATCATCAACATAAAACTCCACAGTCTTGTGAAAAAGGTCAAGGAAGATGGCCATCATCATCCTCTTGTAAGTAGACCCTGCGTTCTTCAGTCCAAAAGGAATGACTATGTACATGAAATTTCCCAAATGAATTCGGAAGGCCGTCTTCTTTGCGTCGACCGAATCCATTTTTATCTGATTATATCCCACATAGCCATCCATGAAACTATATATATCATGGCCTGCTATTGCATCGATTAAGCTATTAATGGAAGGTATTCCCCTATTTGGCCCCATCGTCCGCATAGTTGACCCTTGAGGGTATTCCCCTCCCCGAGGTAACTATTGGCCTGATTAGAAAACTCGGCAAAGCAGGCAGGGGTACTACGGGTTTTACCACTAAAGAAATATATTTTTCTTCTTTTAAAAATGATGTAAATGTACCTTCTCGCGTTTCATTAATTATATGACATATACACACGGGCAGCAAGCCCTCTGCTCACACTTGTAAAAGTTTGTGTTCTCGTATCTCCTCTCTCACATCCAGAGCACGTTCACGAAACCTCCTAATATAAGACACAATGTGCTCCCCCGACTTTTATTTCTCACGTGCTAGATGGGTGAGTGTAAACTCATCCTCAACCAAAAATAACTTTTGCACAAACAAAACATGAAATTCTTCCCAAGAGCTTACATTACCTAGGGATAAGTGGGAATAACACGTGTAGGCTTTCTTTGTCAGGGATTTTGAAAACTCTCCCAACCATAGCTTTTTGTCATTGAAATGGGCCCCAAGACTTTCGATAAACCTCTTCACATGCTCCTTGGGGTTAACACCTTTCCCCGTGTACTTCTCAAAAATTGGTGGAATATACCCTACTAGGTAGGGTTCATTATTGTATGCCTCTGGGTAGGGGGTACAAAATTCATTGTACACCGAAGAACTATCTCCTTTAGATAGAGCTATAAACTTTAGGAGCTCTTTCTTCATTTGCTCCAAGCTAGCCGGTGAAGGGCTAGTTGGCTATAACGTTGTTACCACCGAGATCGTAGAGGCTGGTATGCTTACTCCTTGGTCGGCTATTACAGCTAGAGCCACTAAAATTTCTCCCCCACTTTACAGCGTTAGCCCTGTTATCATAGGTGGGACCGTGGTAGGGGCACATTGCCCTAGGGTGGTGAAGGCGTTATTAGAAGACGGTGCAACCACGCCTCCTGTAACAGTGGGAGTTGGCATAGCCAAAGGTGGTGTAGTGAAAGAGCTCACTCCCATGGGAACTCCCAATATTGCATGGGTTGTCATAGTTTTAATGAACTCTGCGAACAAACCCATTAGTCCCTTCATTTGTGTCGGGCCTATTCCTGCTTGCGTGGCCATCGTTTTCGTAATTCTAATGCTGGGCGCGCTTGACTCCGTCATTGCCACTCTTGCCCCATCAGGCAAATCATAGTTGTTTGCCTCTTTTTCACACTATATGGCATCAAAGTCGATGACTCTAGCAGTATTATCCTCTAGCATCTTTCAAAAGAGAATACCTCCCCAGTAGAGTCACCAAATGTAAGATGTGGGTTCTTCAAATACAGTTAGTATTAAGTGAGGCTTAACCCTTTATCAAGACCGGGATTAACACCGTTAAGTATTAAATATTGGCAGTGGCCACAGATGAATCAGAGACAAGAGAATTTAATATTCAGACTTATATTAAATGGCATATTGGCACAAAAGATGCACGACAAGCACAATAAATAGATGAGACCAGCAGGTATCATGGTCGGAGGGAGAAAGAACAAGCACTTTAAGCACAATGAAGGCAATACAGGAACTTCAAGCTCAGTTAATGCTCAGTCATGAGTGTATTAAATGGGTGTGGGGAGTTAATGTTCCCGCGGTGGTTCTCGATTATGGAGGAATTTGGGCAGTAATTCTAGGCTCAGAATGCTCTCTCCTCTAACTTGTTCATCTGGTGTATATATATGGGGGTAAGGATACTCGAGTAAGCTTGCATGTGATCGGTCTGATTGGGTGCATTAAATGGGCAAGATATTGCATTAAATGCATGGGATCTCATGATTTTGGCGGGAAGCCATTCTGTTAGCTGGAAGTATTGTGGGCATTAATGAGGGACATGACATGTCAGCTTGAGGCTTACTTAAGGATGGATAAATGGTCAGGTTTGGTGAACTAGGTTTTCCATCCTAAGGATAAACCCACTTAAGTGCTACATTTTTTAGTCCCTAAATGCCAGACGTTATGACGTCAGAAAGTGGTTTAAACAGTGACACTGTTAGGTATCTAGTCACATCAATCAGGTGGGCTGGTATCTGTTATAAGTATGCTCGGCTGATAGATGGATCGAGTGTCCTGGCATCTATTTGTTGGTTAAGAGTTATTTTGGGACCAAGGTGCAAGACAAAGGTACCTTGAGGAGGTTCCTTCGAACAGCTAAGACTTAAGGTGGCTCGATTGTTATGGCTCGAGTGACCATTTATTCTAAATAAAGTTTTTTCCCAAGTGTGCCAATAGGGTTAGTAACTGTATTCCCAATGTTGCATTGTTTTCAATCCTCCAAACCATATCCCTACGAGGTTCCTAAGAGGAGGTTGCTCGATAGAGCATGTTATCTCTCCCATGCCTTACCAGGCAAGGTCCCTCGTGGGTATGAAATAACCTCACTCAACATACATTTATAAGATAAAGTAAATGACACAGTATTCTATTACTTATTACAAACTATTGTCATCCAGGTGACTTTGATCTATGAATTGGATCCTTCGAACCAAATCCATTGGAGAATCTTCGAGGTAGGTCTTTAGAGCCACTTCTGTGAAGGATCTTCGAGGTGGGTCCTTCGAGCCACTTTTGTGAAGAGTCTTCAAGGTGGGTCCTTCGAGCCACTTCTATGAAGAATCTTTGAGGTGGGTCTGTAGGGCAGCTTTCCTTCTCTTTCTTCGCGAATCAATCAATCTGCTTGATTAAGTTAACCACCCTTTGGTGGGGAAACCCCCTACAGTCTGCACTCAACGCTTCTCTGAGTGAACTAATCCCGTCAGGGTGGAGACACCCCGAATATGTGTTTTCATATCAATACTTTTTAAAACATATACATTTAACAAACACATTATAATAACATATAAATCTATCAATCTGACCCAACAAAAATATTATAATAAGGACTAAGCTATATAAATACCGAAATAATGTACCTTGTATCTCACTTCCTACACCTGTTATATGCCCCAAAGAGTGAACTACGTTGACTTTGATCCTAAGTCTCCTTGGGTAAGTAAACCATATACCGAGCTAAACATGGTAAGTTGAAGCCTCATAAGATGTCTCTCGGCATATTATTTCCATTTGATGCCTCTATCTCTAGTCTACACCCTTATATATTAACCAATTTTGATGTTTGAATAACATTGGCTTTGATCTTGAGTCTCCTTTGGTACACAGGCGCTATACCGAGCTAAACTCGTAAAGCCCATGCCTTATAATATGTCCCACGATGTATTATGTACTAGGGATGCATCTATCCCTAATCCTAATTCTCCCTACTTCCACTTCTTCCTTCCCAGCTGGTGGATGTTTAACACGTCACATCCTTAACGCTACACCCCCAAACTAGTATAAAGGATCACGCCTTTCGACTGGTAATCACCCAACTATTCCTAGATTATGTTCCAATATCATATACCTTCTAGTCCACTCCCAATATTATATTCCATACATCAACCCTCCCCCTCTCCAAGACGAGTCCTACACTTGCACACACATTATGTTCGAATGCGTGTACAAGTGAACTACATTGGCTTTTATCCCAAGTCTCCTTGGGTATGTAGGAACTAGACCAAGCTAAACTTGTGAAGCCCAAGCCTCATAATACTTCTCTAGACATATTATTCCCTAGGGATCCCTCCATCTATAGTTTACAACCTTTTATATTATCCAAACCCCCTATATATTATCCAACCACGTTGTTAGAACTACTCTTTGATTATGAGAATCTTTAGGTACATAAGTGTTATATCGAACTAAACTAGTGAAGTCCAAGCCTTATAATACGTCCCATGACATATTATCTACTAGGGATGCCTCCATACCAAATCCTAACTCGCCTCACTTCTACCTCTGCCTTCGTAGCTGACAGATGTTTAAAACATAACACCCTTAATTCTACAACCCCAAACTAGTTTGAAGTATCACGCCTTTGGGATAGTAAGCACCTGGATATTATAAGGTTATGTGCCAATATGAGACATCTTCGTTTCCACTCCTATTATGATATTCCATACACCAATCTTCTACTCTCAAAGCGAAGTCCGACACTTTCACACACATAAGGTTTGAACACGTGTCATATAGGAACTATGCAGGCTTTGATCCCAAGTCCCCATAGGTATGTTGGCACAACACCGAGTTGTAACACCCCATATTTTTAGCGATTTTTATGTTGGGACTATTTAAATTAAGATGGGAAACTAATCCGGGTAAAAATAATCATTAATTAGTGTGATAAGCGTTAATATTTAAGGAGGTGAATTAAATTGAATATTACTTAGTGATCAAGTAATAAAATATTGGGAATGGACTATGTTTAGTCGTGAGTGAGAAATACGATAGTTTGCGATAATTTAGTCGGGACGCACGTGTGAGTCATGTCGGAACTTAAAATATGAAATAACTTGTGAGTGATATATGTGTCATCCAAATATTCATTTTGAGTGCGCCGATGTGTCCAGACAGGTTAAGATAGTTAGAAAAGTATACTCAGGTGTAGTAATTGGGTCCCGGGGCATTTTTAGACCAAACCGGCACGACATAAGGGTAATATGGTCATTTAGGAATATAAGGTTAGAAGACCTACGAATTTATGAAGGCTATATGAGATAATATCTTGTGGAGTATAGGGTTAGAACAAGTGAGAAACAAGAAAGGTCATAGCAGAGGAAGGGGAAAGGGTTTCTAAACCATTCACCACCATCTAGCACCACCGTGACGCCGAAATTGAGAGGGGTACAAGGAAGAGCAACCTCTATCACCAAACTACAGAAATCAGACCTTCATCATCTAAGGCAAGTGTATAACTTGAAAATTTATTATCTTTATAATATCCTAAAGGTTTCTATATAGAGCACTCCTAGGATTTGCGTTCCGTTCTTTAGCTATATAGACCTTCAGCTAGTTGGACTTGAATATTAACAAAATATTTTTGTACTTAGGATTGTGTCTCGCTTACCTTTGTCAAGCTCTCTATGGCCGTATACATCAAATGTGCTCTCGACTTGATTCGACACTCCAGAAAAGGTAACTTTCATTGGCACTTAGGAAACGACACCACTTTGCATTTGCATTTCATATTTTATGATAGTGCTTGGCATAGTCATAATACAGATTTTCTTTCGAGTTCAAGATTTTAATTTGAAGTTTTTATAAGAATAAATATCTATTTGAAAATAAATTTTTGACACTAAATATTTTTTTTATAAAATTTGCTGAATTAATTTTTGAAGTGAAAATTGTTTTTATTGAAACTTGTTAAAATTTAAGTTGGATTTTTTTACTAAATGTTTTCTTAAAAAATAAATTTCAGTATTATTTTAAAAGTTCTAGTTTGTGTGTATGTTATATATATATATATATATATATATATATATATATATATATATTGTATGGTGTTTTATATATGTAACATATGTTGGTATGTTATGTATGTTTATATTATACTAGATGTGCCCACGTGCTTTGCACGTGTGGGCAAATCCAAATATTCAATTGAATTAGCTGAATAAATGAATAAGAAGCTGTGAATTTAAAAATTATTCATATAAAGCATAAAAACTATAACAAATTATGTACAAGTAATGAAGTAAATGAAATCAATGTGTGAAACAATGAAGCGATAATCACATAATAAGATATGAAATCTCATGAAATTGTAAAAATCAATGTCAATGAATCCGAGTTATTTAAAATGTAAAATGCAAAGGAAGAGACAAATTATTTATGGAAGAACTAAGATAATAACAAAGTGTAATGATAAAATATTAAAATATAATCGTCAAACATGTTGCTTTTGACATTTGTTAGGATTCAATGTGTCTTATTCATCTTCAATTTTATAAGCGACAAAATGTGCAGGCTTTCGATTAGAATCTCTAAGCAATTTTCCTTTAATGTAGAATCTGCTAATTTTGCCAATGCACGTATATAACTTTCAAATATAGTCCGAGTGCACAATCCCCTGTGGAATAAATTAACATAAAAAAAAATAAGTATATGAAATTAGTATAGAACGTTTGAAATGTATGCATGAATTTTAAGTTTTAATAAGAATGATATATTACCTTTTCTTTAGAAACGATGAAAGTTTGAATGTTGCAGGCAATGAAAGACTATGTTTCCTTGAACAGTGTGACTATTGCTCTTTTGTTGTCTTCTTGAACCATTAATTGAAGTAAGTACCTTGTGTTTGGTTGAACAATGAGTCAATATCCAATAATGGTAATATAACGTGCCCAAATTATGAACAACAAAATTGAGCTTATAGATATTTGTTAAAAACGTAAAACAAACTTACCTGAAAAGTTGAAACAGTGGGGTTGTAAACATATGTCAAGGTCTAATCCTAAGATTAAAAAATATATTTTTTAAGATTTCATATTTTTTTTTAAAACGGTAAATTTTAAAAAATATTATTTTATAAAACTATATATATATATATATATATATAAAGAAAAAGACACACTTTTTTTAATAAAAATTGTAATTTTTTTAATAAAAAAACTCTTGTGTATAAAAGTTGTATTACTAAAAAACTTAATTTTTAAAACAAACTGTACTGTTAAAATTTGTATTCATAAAAAATACAATTTAAAAAATGCATGTATAAAAATATTGTTTTTTATAAATAAATAAAATACTATTTTTTTATAAGAACAAAAAAAATTTATTGTTTTTTATATAAAAAAGTAACTTTTTTAAAAAATACAATTTATATAAAAAAAATACAATTTTTTTTCTATATATATTTTTGTTTTTTTCTTTACATATTTTTAAGAATACAATTTTTTCTTATAAGAAATGAAGTTTCTAATTAAAAAATAAGGTTTTTATAAACAATATAATTTTCATAAAAAATTATACCATTAAAGAGGAAATCATCTCTTTTTATGTATAAGAGATAGAGATAGAGGTGTATTTTCAGAGATGCAGAGATCATGAAACCCCAGAAAATAATTAATATGAAATTTAAAGAGCTCCATCCGTGTTTTTTTTACAATTATACTCTCTCGAGTTAATAATAAGGATTAAATGTCATAATTTTAAATAAGAACATAGTCAGATGAACCAGATTCTCTCCATACATGTCTTTTTACTGTCAAAATGAAAAAAATACAATGGTTGGTAATACTGACAAAGGGAGTATACACACAAAGAAATAAATAAAGATAATGCAGATGAACCGGAGTCTTGATTAAAAATCGAATAATGTCACATACTAAATTACAGTCTCAAGTTTGAAAAACTCAATAAATTGTTAAAACGTCCATTTTCAAACAGTTTTTATTCTTAAAACTGTTAAAACCTATGCACATGAATTAAACCTATATACATCACTACACCAATTATATAATGTAAACTCATAAAAAAAGATAAATTAATGTGTTTAAATATGGGGGCTTTAAACAGGTTATTATGTAACATGAAACATATTAATCTCTAAAATAAAATAAACAACGTGATAAACAGATCTACACAAAATGATCGCAAATTTAAATGTAAATTCGAACCTCATATTTGAGTTACCTTCCACAATGGCATATATGTTTGGGACGGTTTAGTGTTGCTAAGATTATTTCTAATCCACCTGTTTTTTTTGTGATTAGTTAGAGGATGGTTTAGTGAGAGAGATGAGATATTTTGAGAAGTAGGTTTCACTTGGAAAGTCTTCATAGTAAAAATTGAGCTTTTTCGTGTATTGGCTTGGAAGTTGTGCATAGGAGATCGTGGTCAGTGTACAAATTAGAGTGCAGTGTATATGAGTGGGATTAAAATATAATGTATAATATATTCTTAAATGAAAGAGAAAGATAGAAGGGTAAATTTTTAAATTATACGAAGATAAAATAGTCTTTACTCTTCCATTGGTTCTATTTCATATTGCTTAGCCGAGATGACCCATAGCAGGTCATAGCCTTTGCCATGCCGATTTGACCCCTTAGATGTTGGCAGATTTGACACTTACATGCCAATCTGTCCTTAGCGTATTGTCCCATCTTTTGCAGGTTTTGAGACTTTGGCTTTACAACAAAAACAAAATGCCACCGTTTTATACCAATTACCGCTCTTAGTTTTTTTACCGTACACGATTTTTTTCTTAAACCATAAACTGGTTTTAGTTTTCACAAAACGACGACACTTTTTATTTCTTGTACAAAGATAATATCTTTTTGCGTTTATGTTACGCAAATTTGTGGATGTCCAATGTGTCATTATTTTAAGTGCTCATTTTGTGTTTCTTTGCTAGCCACAAGATTATATTTTATCTACGGCTTATACTGATTGTGTGCAATCCTTGGCACTTTTAGATAGGGCGGACAATTTTTGACACGATAACACGTTTATGATAATAACTCGAAATGATTCGAATTTGACACGATTAGCTTGTATATATTTAAGAGTACCCAAAACTTATACTCAAATAAAAATTAACGCGACCCGAAAATGACAAGACTAACCCAAATTGTCACCCCTACTCTTACTCTTAGACTCTCTGTGTATAAAACGCTTTGGGTCTTCATTTTTCAACCTGAGAAAATAATTTTTGTGCCATTATTCAGCCAAATATTTTTGAGATAGAGAGCCTATACACTTCAGATTTCCAAGATATATTTTTAGAGTGTATTGTTCCTAAATATGTATTGATTCATTTCAATATACTTCAAAAGGCTCTTGAGCTTGCTGCATTTTTCGGTGTATGTAAACCAGAACTTTATCTCCTTGTTTTTTGATTTTTCAAATCATAAAATCTGATTGCGAGTATTTCTCTGTTGGTTTCTTGCTGTTTTGTATCTATATTCTTTTAGATCTATCTTGTGTAATTGTTTCTGATTTGCAAGAATTTTAACAAGACGATTTTAATATTTTTTTATCTATTTTTATTATATATGTTTTCTTTTGTAATACACTACACACACCAGATCTGATTTGTGTAACTTCTGTGATCTTGATATTTCGTGTGTTCTAAGTTTCAGAACTGTTTTAAAACTTTTTGTTTTAAAATTAATCAAAGATAGTTGGGTTGTATCAGAGTTAAGGTTTAGTTAATTAAACCTAATACATTTTGTGGACATATTCCTATAATAAGGATAACCTGAACTGTCCTACCTGAACTTGGATTTGTGACCTTGGATTAAATGAAATTATACCTGAATATTTGAATAAGGACTTGGACCGAAAACAAGATCATATTGGACCTAATCAAGAATTTGAACCCTTTGGACTGATTGAAAGTGAAAGTATAGTTTAAAACATTTTATTCTAGATTTTGTTTAAAAAAGGGTTTTATTTCTGACGGGATGATTGATATGTTTACTTATTTCTAGTCAATAATATTATTGTGGGTTATTTGATCAGTTGATTGTTTAAGTGATTTCAGGAACATTCATTATATTATCCCTATCACATTAAAATCACTCATTATACACTTTTCCACATAGGCACATATTTTTGTATATATTAAATGAACTTTAGTTCTTGGAAAAAGAAGTTTGTTGAAACTCGGTTAATTCAAGACAATTTGAATTGAAGAGAAGGAAATAACATAAAAGTTGAGAGTGATATTTAGCAAATAATTTGTTGCATAATCATAGTGTTTTGTAACATTAAGGGTGAATGTGTCATATAGCATAGGACACATCACGAAGCACTGCACATTTACACGACACTATAAAAATCAATAGGTATTGAGCTGACGTGTGCTGAGGAAGCTAGAGGGAAAGCTGGGAAGTGAAGAAAGCAATACACGAAAGGCAAGTTGAAGCTGAGATTTAGAAAAGGCAACCACTGTAGAGGCTTGGGAAGGTAATAGTTGTTTTCTATCTAGTTCAAGTTGTGTCTTGTTGTGTGATTGTAACTCGTTTCGTGTTGATTTGTTTTTAGTGGACTTATTAGATTAGGTGACCCTAGAGGGTTCGTCATTTTTCTCCAGGAAGTGTTTTTGTGACATTAAATAAATTATGTGTGCTTTACTCTTTTGCAAATCGCACCTCACACGAAAAAATAGGTTTTAAGAATTAGAAATCCGCCTAAAAACTGAATTGTTTATTATCTTGAAAATCACCTAGATTTAACTAAAGATAATAACTAGGACTTAAATTGACTTTACTATTCTTAATAAGATTTAATATAGTTACCAATTTCAAGAAAAGTTTGAATTGGTCCTTACTTCAATTACATATAAAACTTGTAGGTAATTAGTGTTTACTCGTCAGTAGTTTACTTCTGCACGTAGTCTATCTGTTGGGTCTTTCATATCCATGGTGGTATAGGAGTTATATTGCATGATTTTGTGATTCTTAGAGTTTTATGCGACTTTAATTCATGATATAGGGTAGGATTCATATTAAAAATGATCCCTTTAAAATTATGTTAAAAAATCTGAGATTGCATGAATAGAACCTTCAAGAAAATCTGGAAATTTTGATGAATATGCATGAAAATTATCAAAACTTAGGGTTTTATGATTTATGGGGATTTAATCTTAGTTATGTAGGGTTGTTTATTGATTTGATGATATATTTATGTTAGAATCTATTTTATGAAGGTTTATATACATGTGGTATAATTTACTTGGGAGTTGGATGTATCCTCTGATTGTTTAATGGATTAAAAATGGAGGAAAACGAGCTCAGAGAAGATGATCTGGTCAGGTGTCGATCGATCGATCGCAGTACATCGTTTGATCTATGCATCGTTCGATCAATCCTTTTTTGTCGGTCGATCGATGAAAGGTGGAAAGTGGAAAAATTGGTGGTTTTGGTTTGAGACTTCGATAATGATTTATGAACTATAGGAGGACTTAGGGAATTAAAGTAGACCTGTGGTTAGAGCTTCGACTTAGTCATAATGAGGGTAAAACGAGACTAGGGCCTACGGAAATTAAATTAATATGATAAGTATCGAAACTTGAAATGAGTTATGGGAATCGTATGAGTAAACCCATGAGTGATATTAGTCGTATAGTGAGTCATTAACTACTAAAATTGTTAAAGGGGTAATTAGGACCACTGGGGTAATAAGTGAAATTCGAGAAAACGAGAAAGTAATATTAAGTGTGAATCGTTAGTATGTTGGGTATTTGGGATGTATGTACTATGTACTGGATACATATATAGGTTGTGTGTATACCTATTGTGTGCATTACTATGTATATAAGCATACATACGTTGCCTGCTATCACGGGAGGTCACACGCTGCGGATGATCATACCTTGGCGATGCCAGCATGGTCTGGTTGTGTTCCTTAGAACATAGAACTTAGGGATGACCATTATTTGAGTGTACTATAGTGTGACCGGTCATTTGGGTGAGTTAGGTATGTGCGTAGCCCAAAGGCTTAGGACTATGTCCGCCTCCATTATGTGTGAGGTACGATATGGTTCTAGAGTGATTCCAAACTGGTAGTCCTTGATTTGGTATGTGAGGTACATCGACTCGATAGTGAAGTATGCTTGCATCGCGGTTCTCTTCCTAGGGATGTTGGAGTTGTATATATATATATATATATATATATATATATATATATATATATATATATATATATATATATATATATATGTGTGTGTGTGTGTGTGTGTGTGTGTGTGTGTGTGTGTGATTTATTCTACTCTTGTGTGGTAGTAGAAGATATAGATAGTGTATATTTAAAAGTAACCTAAGTAAGAGAAACTTAAATAATTGTTCAGCAATAATATTTGACTAATGATTATGTTTTGACGGTAGCGTATCGTATGGGCGGTACGGGTGGGCTAAGAGTAATAGTGGTTAGGTAGATTCTCATTGTGACTAGTTAGGCTGGGTGATATAACTAGGTGGGTTTAGTAGGACATGTTAAGTGTGCACTATAGTTGAGGGGTGATGAACTCAAAGGAGTGCACATGAAACTAACATGTATATAATAACTGTTCTTTCTACATTTAAAATACTTGCAAATATTTTTCAAATGTTTTGGACCCTGACCCGTATCAACTCTATTTTAAAAACCTTTTATGTGTCCAGCCATATGGAAGCCAAATATGATGATTCATTTTAGGGATACGTAGCTGCAGCGCTTGTGGAGGCATGCAGGACTTGAGTAGACACTTCAATCATTTCCTTCCCAGTCGTGGACTCATATTCAGTTATTTCAGTTGGGCATATTTCCCGTTTAGTTCAGACTTGTCGTTGGATTTATTCCTTTCAATATCAGACTTCGTATTTGAATTTATTTCATTTCAGTTAGATTTATGATTTGGAGCCGATGGTTATTTCGGTATTTATTTATTTATTTTTATGATGTTTATTTGATACGGGTTTATCACACTCATTCATAGCTACCAGATTTTCATGCACATTCGATTTATTAGAGACAATCGGCAGTCTCCTTATGTGTTTAGAGTCACCTGTGGGTAGGGGTGTAGATATTGACATCAGAAGACTATGTTTAGAAGCCGACCTTCTAATGTTATATATGGAGGGTTATGATGTCATCTTGGGCATGGACTAGTTGGCAAGATACAGGGCGATAGTGGACTACTTCGGGAGGACCATTGTGTTTTCTATTCTAAAACATGAGATGTTCCTCATGGAGATGCCTTTACCAAAAGGATGGTTGAGCGCACACATGTACTATATTAAAGAGGAGACCTCATATGAGGTGGTTATCTCTTTGGATTCGATTCCAGTGGAGAAGGAGTTTGAGGATGTGTTCCAGCAGATACTTGAGTTGCAACCCAGTCAAGAGATTGAATTAGTTCCAGGTACGAGGTCGATTGTTCTAGCACCTTATCTCATGGCTCATTTAGAGATGTGGGAGTTGAGGGAACATATTCGACATTTTTTTGGGCAGGGTTTCATTCGACGGAGTACATACCCATGGGGTGCACCGGTGTTCAAGAAGAAGGATAAGTCACTTTGCATGTGTATTCATTACAAGGAGCGAAATAAGGTCACGATTCGAAATAAGTATCCATTGCCTCGAATCAATGACTTATTCGACCTGCTGAGAGGAGAAGTGTACTTCTCTAAGATAGATCTAAGATCAGGGTATCATCAGTTGCGTATTAGAGAGGAGGACGTTCCTAAGACCTATTTCCTGATGCGATATGGATTGTACGAGTTTAGGGTGATACCATTTGGGCTAACCAATGCGCTAGTCATTTTCGTAGATCTTATGAATCGAGTATTCAGAGAGTTACTTATCCAATTCGTGATCGTATTCATAGATGATATTCTGGTTTACTCTAGTTTGGAGGTTGTGCACGTAGAGCATTTGCATATGGTTATGCATACGTTACGGTACCATCAGTTATACGCCAAATTTGAGAAATGTAGATTCTGGTTTTGGGAGGTTTAATTTCTAGGTCATATTGTGTCCGACAAGGGCATTGCTATTGATTCGAATAAGGCTTCGGCGGTGAGGGAGTGGGGACAACCCATAACACTGATCGAGATTTGTAGTTTTCTAGGGTTAGTCGTATACTATCATCGCTTTATGAAGGTCTTCTCAAAGATTATGGTCTGTCGATGAACCTGACTCACAAAAGGGTGCCATTTGTTTGGGATGACCACTGTCAATTAGCTTTCAATGAGCTAAAGGACAATTTTACTTTAGCACATGTACTCGGATTGCCTAAGGGAGGAGTGGAGTACCGTGTTTATACAAATGTATCCTTGCAGGGACTTAGGGGTGTATTATAGCAGGAGGATAGGGCTATAGCTTATGCATCTCGTAAGCTTAAGCCCCACGAGAAGAATTACCCCACATGACCTTGAATTAGCAATGGTTGTGCTTTCCTTGAGCGTTGGGAGGCATTATCTTATGGGGGAGCATTTCATCTTGTTCACGGACCATAAATCACTTCAGTATTTGTTCACGTAGAGGGATCTGAATACAAGGCAGAGGAAATGGTTAGATTTCATGAAGGATTACTAGTTTGATATTCAGTATCATCCTGGGAAGGCTAACGTGCTGACAGACGTATTGAGCCGATGGCCTACTGGGAAGATATCATAGGTTAGAAAGGTGAAGTGGAGTGAGCATCAATATAATGACGAGATCGTCAGAGCTTGTATGTCCATGTTGGACATCACTCCCGAGATTGTTATGTGGGTGGTGAAAGCACAGGCAATTGATTAGTTATGCTAGGACATAGTACATCAGTTGTCAGTAGATGGGGCGGATTCCTATTCGATCAGGTCCGAGGGAGGCTTGTGTTTTAACAGGAGACTCATTATTCCGGAGGATGAGGATTTGAGACACGCAGTGATGATAAAGTCTAAGGGGTTGAGGTTTCCAGTACATCCCGGTAGGGATACGATGTACTAGGATATGTATAGGCAATATTGATGGTCAGGGATGAAGAGGGACATAGCAGAGTTTGTCTCAAATTGCGTTACCTACCAGCTAGTGAAGGTAGACCACTAGAGATCGACAGGGATGTTGTAGCCACTAGAGGATCCAATGTGGAATTGGGAGAGAATCTTTATGGAATTCTTTACCGAATTACCAACATCGTGGAAAGGTCATAACTCTATATGGATGATAGTGGATCATTTGACTAAGGTGGCCCATTTTCTACTGGTTCATACAGATTAAGAGTTGAGGCAGTACACACAGTTGTTCATCATAAAGATAGTGAGGTTGCACGGGGTTCTAATTAATATCATGTTGGATCGGGATAAGATTTTTGTGTCCCACTTCTAGAAGAGTTTTGAGGAGGCTATGGGCACATATTTGCATTTGAGTACCGCTTATCATCCTTAGAAGGATGGGCAGACGTAACGAGTTAATTAGATGTTGGAGGATATGCTGAGTATGTGTACACTCAACTTTGGGGGAGGATACGAGCAGTACCTTCCATTGGTGGAGTTTTCTTATAATAACTCCTACCAGTTCATTATCGGCATGGCACCATTTGGGGCACTGTATGGATGGCCTTATCGTTCCCCCGCTTATTGGTTAGAAGTGGGGGACAATAAACTGTTAGGGATGAAGATGATTCAGGATACTACTGCCAATATTGAGCTTATTCAGGGGCGCATCCGTATAGCTCAGGATAGATAGAAAATTTACGTCAACGCAGACATGAGGCACATAGAGCTGGAGATTGGTGAGCAAGTTTTGGTACGGGTGTCTCCTATGAAGGGAGTCATGAGGTTCAGAAAGAAAGGGAAGTTAGTACAGAGGTATGTGGGACCTTTTTCGATCATTGAGAGGGTGGGACCAGTTGCATATAGGCTGGGCTTACCAGAGCACTTATAGAGGATTCACGATGTGTTCCACGTGTCATTGCTAAAGAGGTACCGGAGGAGCGAGATGGCTTATTGGCACATTCCATTAGAGGAGATAGACATCCATCCAGACATCTCTTACGAGAAGAGACCAGCGGCTATACTTGATCGTAAAGAGTGTAAGTTGCGGTCTAAGGTGGTGCCCCTACTTCGGGTTCAGTGGGGACACTATAATGTAGATGAGTCGATGTGTGAGCGGGAGGATGATATACGACACCAGTATCCAGATCTTTTCACCAGATGTATGTCCAAATTTCGAGGACAAAATTTCTTTGTAAGGGGGGAGTATGTAACACCCCGTATTTTTAGCTATTTTTATATTGGGACTATTTAAAATAAAATGGGAAACTAATCCTAGTTAAAATAAATGTTAATTAGCGAGATAAGAGTTAATATTTAGGGAGGTAAATTAAATTGAATATTACTCAGTGATCAAGTAATAAAATATTTTGAAGGCACTATGTTTAGTCGTGAGTGAGAAATACGATAGTTTATGATAATTTAGTTGGGACGCGCGTGTGAGCTGTGTCGGGACTTAAAATATGAAATAACTTATAAGTGATATATGGGTCATCTAAGTATCCATTTCAAGTGTTACGATGTGTCCAGAAATATGGAGATAGTCAGAAAAGTATACTCGGGGTTGTAATTGGGTCCTAGGGCATTTTTAGACCAAACCGACACTACGTAAGGGTATTATGGTCATTTGGGAATATAGGGTTAGAAGACCTGCAAATTCTTGAATTCTATATCAATAAATATCTTTTGGAGGCTATGGTTAGAATGAGTAAGAAATAAGAGAGGCCATAGAAGAGGAAGAGGAATGGATTTCCAGGCCATTCACCACCATCTAGCACCACCGTTGATGCCGGAATTGAGAGGGGTACAAGGAGGAGCAACCTCCACCACCAAACTACATAAATCATACCTTCATAATCTAAGTGAAGTGTTTAATTTAAAAAAATTTGAACTTTATAATATCCATGATAATATAGGAGTTATATCGCATGATTTTATGATTCTTGGAGTTATATGAGGCTTTAATTCATGATATGGGGTAGGATTCATGTTAGAAATAATCCATCTACAATTATGTTCTAAAATCTGAGATTGCATGAATACAATATTTAAGGAAATCTGGACATTTTGATGAACATGCTTGAAAATTATCAAAGCCTAGGGTTTTATGATTTATGGGGATTTAATCTTTATTATGTTGGGTTCTTTATGGGTTTGATGATATATTTATGTTAAAATCTGTTCAAAGGGGTTTATACATCTCGTATAATTTACTTAGGAGTTGGATTTATTCTATGAAGGTTTAATGGGTTAAAAATGGAGGAAAAACGAGTTCAGAGAAGATGATCTTATCAGATGTCGATCGATCGATCGGAGGGCATCGATCGATTGATGCATCGATCGATCGACCCTTTTTTGTCGATCGATCGATGAAAGCAAGAAAGTGGAAAATTTTGTGGGTTTGGTCTGGGACTTCGATAATGGTTTACGAACTATAGGAGGACTTGAGGAATTACATTAGACCTATAGTTAAAGTTTCAGTTTAGTCATAATGAGGGTTAAAGGAGACTTTCACCGATGAAAATTAATTTAATATGATAATCATCTGAACTTATAATGAATTATGGTAATCTTAGGAGTAAACCCATGAGTGATACTAGTTGTATAGTGAGTTTTTAACTACTGAAATTATTAAACGGATAACTAGAACCCTTAGGTAATGAGTGAAATTTGGGAAAATGAGAAAGAAATATTAAGTGTGAATCATTAGTACGTTGGGTATTTGGGGTGTATGTACTACATACTGGATATATTTATAGGTTGTGTGAATACCTATTGTATGTTGCCAGTTATCACGGGATGTCACACGTAGTGGGCGATCCCACATTAGCAACGCCAGCAAGGTCGGGATGTGTGCCCCAGAACATAAAACATAGGGCTGACCACTATTTGAGTGTACGATAGTGTGACCAGTCATTTAGGTACGTTAGGTATGTGCGTAGACCAAAGGCTTATGACTATGTTCGCCTCCACTATGTGTTTATTGATTTATGGTTCAAGGGTGATTCTGAACCAATAGTCCTTGATTTTGTACGTGAAGTACACGGACTCAATAGCAGAGTATGCATACATCACGGTTCTCATCCCAGAGGTACTGGAGTTGTGTGTGTATATATATATATATATATATATATATACGTGTGATTTGTTTTACTCTTGTGTTGTAGTTGAATAAATAGATAGTGTATATCTAAAAGTAACCTAAGTAAGAGAAACTTAAATAATTGTTCAGCAATAATATTCGGCGAATGATTATGTTTTGATGGTAGCGTATCGTATGGGCGATACAGGTGGGTTAACAGTATTAGTGGTTAGGTAGATGCTCATTAAGACTAGTTAGGTTGGGTAACATAATTAAGTGGGTTTAGTAGGGCACGTTAGGTGTGCACTATAGTTGAGGGTGAGGAACTTATGGGAGTGCACGTGAAGCTAACATGTATATAATAACTGTTCTTACTGCATTTTAAATACATGAAAATATTTTTCGAATGATTTGGTCCCTGACTCGTATCAAATCTATTTTCAAAACCTTTTAGGTCTCCATCCACAAGGACACCAGACATGATGATTCATTTCAGCGATGCGTAGCTGCAGCACTTGTGGAGGCATGCAGGACTTGAGTAGACGCTTCAGTTATTTCCTCTCTAGTCTAGGGCTCATATTCAGTTATTTCAGTTGGTAATGTTGCCCATTCAGTTTTGACTTGTTATTGGATTTATTCTTTTCAGTATTAGACTTTGTGTTTAGATTTATTTCATTTCATTTAGATTTATGATTTGGATGTTGGATTTAGAGCCGATGGTTATTTCGGCATTTATTTATTTAATCATTTGATGTTTTAGACTTCAGTTATTATGTGGATGGTTTATATTATTTTAGTTTCGTTAATTGTTGTGGGTGTTGTTGTTTAATAAAAATATAAAATTTGGCCCTGTCTTATTTAACTTAGGTGGTTAGTAATTTACAAAGGTTTTGATAATGATGATAATAATGAACCAAATGAGATTTCTATTTATTTTGGTAAAGGAGTGATCACCCATGATTAAAATAGGCAGGGCATCACACGAGTCTTTCTCATGAGATCGAGGCCTGACAATATGTTTCTGGACATATTTTCCCAACAATATGAATCCATATCTAATCCTTCGTATCCCTACATATAAAACATGCAAACACATGTTCACTAATCACAATAGATATGCACCCATATCTCACATATCTATCTTTCCTCGAACCCCGAATGAGATATCAAACTATCTCAAAGCTGATGTTTCTCGCACACTCATATTCACCATAACGTCCACCCATTACACAAAAGCACGAAGTCCTGCACAAGAAATCTTGTGCACCTAGACTGGCTTAAGTAACGGTCCTCTACTGTTTTCCAACCAGAGCACCTATCTACATCCTTGAGAGGGACCCTCACACTAAGGTCTTTAAAAAAATTCTAAAATAACTAAAAAGTAATCATTAATGTAAAGAGCAATAATAAGCATAGAATCAAGGAAGAGTACAGACTAAGTGGGTTGCCTAACACCTTCCCCACTCATAACCTGATTCTTGAACCTGCACAACATTAATATCTAGACCAATTGCATACTTTAAAACATGCCTTAGGATTATCCCGATAGTTTTAACACACTTTTTTGTTTTTCTATATAAAACAAAATGGTGACTCTGAACAACCGACGAAACCCTTTTTTCGTACGATGGACATCCTAACTAAAGGGACGTGCTCCAAAACATGGACATGGTGTCAAACAACATCTAGGGGAAAATATCGACCCAAACATATAACCGATAACCCGACCTTAGGGGACGCCAAGGAAGTAGGAAGCAATCAATCATCGTATCCTAGTGACAAAGTTCCCCTCTGGCGCATCATCACATTCCGCCAGCTCGCTCGGGACCAGTAACATCACAAGTATGAGTAAGTAAGTAAGCATGTCTGACGAAATCACTAAAGAAGAGTAAAAATACGTATACTATTATATCTACAAAAAAGTGGGAAAAGATTAAAATATGGAAAATGAAGAAAGAGGATTCGAGTCCTGAAGTGAACTCGGGATGTCTACATAGTCATAACTGACATCAAAGTCCACGTAGTTTGAGAAAACATAAGAGCGGGATTTAACCCATAAATAAAAAAAACTAGAGATTCCTTATTTGAATTTGTTGAAAATCTACACAAGTGACGAAAGTGTAGAAAAATCTTTTTTTTTTGAATTTATGAAACTAGATTTTCATGTATATAAGTAATAAAAGGGTTCTTAAGGGTGAAAACATAGAAACTGAAAATATTTTTATCTCATTCAAACGAGATTATTATATCGTTCGAACGATATTGACATGTCGTTTGATACCATGTTTGATGCCCTGCTTCTCATATGGCTCAAATGAAGGCGTACTATTTTGTCTTTTAGAGGTCGTCTGATACGTCGTTCGAAGGTCGAATCTAACGGGATAACCATCACATTCGAACGACCTCCTGATCTTGTTTCAACGACATTCCGTAGCCTTGAAATTTGTATTTCCCTATCAATACCTACTTTCGGGAACAAATTTGTTAAGACTTTTATTTTACGCAAATTGCAAACCTACTGCATTAGTCTTCACTTTGAAACCCAAACACTTCTATATTGAAGCTTCTCTTATAGAGAAGGAGTCCCTACTACTACTCATGTGATACTCGAGGGTATTCACTGCTGAAGGAAGAAAATTGTGTTCTTTGTCGTTCTCGAGGGAATTATTGTTGATTAAAGGTTGTGGTCTTTGTGAATTCTCATGGGAATTCATTGTAGTATTTCTATATTGTGTTGTAAGTTGTGATTTCCAAACTTAAGTGAAATAAAGGTTTTGCCCTGCGGGGATTTTTCCTAAATTTGTGAAATCTTTACATGCTTAATTTGAATCACTTACTTGAATATTCTAGGGTTAATTACGATTTGGCTACGGGTTTGACATCTAATTAAATAAGTTAAGCTGCCAGAGAATCGCTCACTCTGAAATTGGTATCAAAGCCATTTACACAACTTTACCATGTAATTATTTTTCACAAATTTTTTTAGAGATATCAATTGTTTTGAAAATTTAATTTTGAAACATCGCAAATTTTCTGATGGAGAACTTATATAATAGGATGCCAATTTTCGATGGATCGAATTATGCATATTGGAATGTCCGTATGAGATCCACTTTAAAGGATATAGATGAAAGATTTAGGCTTGTTTGTGAAAGAGGGTTGACTCCTCCCAATGCCACAGTTAATAATGTTTATTAATCCAAAACATTTGTTTGATTGGACTGATGATGAATTTAAGTGGAGTACCTTCAACTCCCGTGGACTTAATGATATTTATGGAGCCGTCACACCAGACGAGTTTCAACATAATATGACGTGCACCACGTCAAAAGAGGCATGAGATATCCTCCAATTGGCACATGAAAGTACCAACGATGTTACGGAATCTAAATTACAAAATTTGACCACCCAATTTGAGACTATCACTATATTAGAGTCCGAGTCATTTGATGAATTTTATAATATATTGTCATACATTGTTAACACGAGTTTTAATTTGGGTGAGTAATTTGATGATTCGAGAGTTGTGAAAAAAAAATTGAGGTCACTACCTTCCCATTTTATTCCTAAGGTCACTATTTTGAACTCTTTGGGTGTATTATATTCGCTTAGGTTAGAAGAACTCTTATGAGACCTTCAGACTTATGAAATCGACATGTTTCTCAAATCCATTAAGCCTAAGGATAGAGGGGTAGCTTTAAAGACTCAAATTAAGAAAAAGAGAAAAGAGAAAGTGTATGAGTCTGAATCTGAGGGAGCGTTTAATGTTGATGACTTGGCCTTGTTTGCTAAAAATTTTAAAACGTTTTTCAAGTTTTCAAAAGATAATTCTTCCATTAAAACGATTTTTGAGAAAAACAAAAAGAAAGATGAGGTCAATGATAACGATGAGAAATATAAAGATATAAAGTGTTTTGAGGGTGACGGAAAAGGCCAAAAAGCTTTTGAGTGTCCCACTATGCTAAAGAGAAAGGGTAAGAAAATTGTTAACACGGCCACTCTTAGCGATAGTGACATCGAGTTGGTTGATTTCGGGGATGAATCATCACATGGAATGTGCGTTGCTTTCATGGCTAGTCACTTGAGCAAATCTAGTTTGTCCCACGATGATGAGAACACTTGTAAACGTGAGAGCCTCAATGATGTTTCGAGTCATTCGGGAAATAGTGAGTGTGAGGATGACATTGCAAGTGAGGGTGAAGGTGATCTCCAAAAATCTTTTAGTGAGTTGTACACCAAGACGTTGAAAAATAAAAAGTTAAATAAGGATTTAGGTTTTAAGGTATTAGATTTGGATAGAGAGATAGAATTTTTAAGGGTGTGTGAGGCGACGACGAGTCAACTCAAGAAGGTGAGAGTTTCTTTGTGTGAGAAGTTGATAGTCTTAGTCTAGGAAAATAGTGAATTGACCAATATAGTGGCTTGTCTTACGAGAGATATTCAATCTTCATTGGAGACTTGTGAGAAACTTGAAGCCCATGTATCCTAACTCGAGAGAGATCTCGAACGTACCTGGGAGGTCAAAGTCACTATAGAGGACACATATAAGAAAGTTGGAAAGATGATCATCAGTCTCGTTTTGGGTAATGTTGAGAAATTAGGAATAGGTTATGACAGTGCGTCCACTTCCAATTTTGCACCCGAACCAGTTCTCGAATTTGTGATAATTCCTTATGGTTCTTAACCTAACCCACCTAGGCATCTGTTTCCTCATAGGAGAGCGCGTCCTATACGTTTTAAGAGAGATGATCCTAATCCCGTATATGTTTGTTCCCATTACAAGCGAAGAGGACACCTTAGGGAATTTTACTTTACGTTAGGTAGTGTGACACATAGGTATTTACCAAGTTATACCACGGCACGTTGATGATGCCCTAAATAGCACCACCAAGTCAATATGATATGTATGATCTCAAGCCATTATAACAATGGTGGAACAACAATATAATAGTGAATATCCAAAAGAGATGAAGAGAAGAGGATGAACACAAAAATGTATAAGTGGTTCAGTCAGGTCTGGCCTACATCCACTGTGAGGGGTGTGAGTGTGAATCCACTAATAAGGCTCTAATGGCCTGTGAATATAATGCATGTAATATAAGATTTCTCTCTCTACAATTGCACAAAGTTTAGCTAGGATTTTGAATAAGCGATCCCTTCTCATGGAGAAGATAAAGTGCATATTGAAAAAACTTGTCTACAAGATTAATAACAAAAAGTTATAAGTTGAGTAAACTCCGAAATAAACTCGTTGAACGAAACTCTTTTCAAAATGAACACTAGATGTGTTAAAACAATTTTTCTGAATATGTTCTCAAATTCGTTAGTTTGATTACCTAGAGTTTTTAAAATAAAACTGTTCAATTTAAGTCTCGAGTAAGATATTGTTCACCAAAGTAATTAATAAGATTCAAGCAAATTAGACACGTGATTTTTAACGTGGTAAAACCCTAAAATAAGGGAAACATTTACGGCCCCCTCTACGGAGCAAAATAAAAAGTCCACTAAAATCACAACCAAGTTACAACACTAAAGCACGCAACTAAGAACCAAAATACAAGATCAAAAAACGTACCTACCCGAGTTACTCCACTCTTAAAGGCATTCTATCTTGATTTGTTCTTCTCCACACAGCTTCTTATTTTATCCTTGAATCCCGGATTCCAGCAGCCCCACAAACAAAATATCTCACCAAGAACCACAACTCCTAAGTGTTCGTGTGAGAGTGATAGTGTTTGTGAATTAAACTAGATGCAATATATGTATCTCATGCCTCTCAATAAAATACAAGCAATATCCTATTAATTACAAACCACTTCTATATGAAATGCAATTAATCTAAAATATGCTTTGAATACAAGACTTCAAAAATTTTCAAATTCGGAATACAAAATTTCAAATCAAGTTTTGTTTCAAAATTATTTATCTCCAAAATTTATTTCACCAATTTGTGAAATTAATTTTTTGAAAAAAATAGGTATATTTCTCCAATCTGAATATACGCCACAACAATAAGTCTTGAGTTTCAAATTTATTTGAAACTATATTCTTGGATAAAAAAATCAACAATAATAATACACAAATGATCCAAGAACAAAAACACAACAATCCTAACAATTAGTGTACTAGAAAGTTCCCTAAAAGATATAGGGTTTGAGGAGTACACAAATCTGATATAGTTGGCGTTTTTCGGCGAGTTTTCTGGCGAGTTGATCTTTTCAACTCTGGCGTCGAGTTCTCTCCCTTGTTTTGAAATTGACAGACGGAAGGTCCGGTAATGGCGAGTTTCGAACAGATTCGATTTTCCGTCTAGGGGTCTCGATTCTGGTGTCGACAGTTGACGACGGCTCCGACGACGTCGAGTTCTCTCTCTCCTCTTTTGTCTCGGTCGGCAGTGGTCTCAGATCTCTCTCTCCTCTTTTGTCTCGGCCGTAAGCGGTCTCGGATCTCGGTTTTCGTTCGGTGGTATAGCTTCGGCGACGTTGTACTCAGCGATGGCGGAACCCTCTTCTCTCTCTATCTCTCTCTCGGATTACTCCCCCGGCAGCACACTCTTCTCTCTCTCTCTCTATTTCGGTAAAGGAAGGAATGGAGAAGAAGAAGATGTGGTTTCTCTCTCTAAAGCATGGAGAAGAAGATGATTTCTCTCTCTCTATCTCTCTTATTCTATCAGCCGCCACTCTCTTTTCTCTCTTAACACTTCTCAAGATAAAAAAAAAACTAAGTGATATTATATATGAGGGGGAAAAGGGTTTGTTACAAATGGAGGGTTTAGATCAAATCTCCAAGATCTAAGGGTGTAGAAAGAAAGTGAGATAACTAGCTTTGATTGGCTAAAAGGTGTTCACTAAGATTGAGGCACTATTAATATAGTTCATTGATAACCACTCAATCTAGGGTCACAAATGAGTCTAACCACCAAGACACTAAACAAACACAATTAGTCTTATAAAAAATAACACACGTGTTTTTTTTTAAAGTCTTGGAAAAATTAAATTTTTCGACTCAAAAAAAATATTAACCAATTAAAAATTGAACCAATCAATTTTTTTATCATAAAAAATTATTCTTATGTTAACCTCAAATATATTTTTAAAATCATATATCAATTAAATGAAAAATCATTTTTAAATAATACAAAAAATATTCAAATGAATTTCTTTTTTCGAAAAGATATTTGAAGCAACAACACCACAAAAAAATATGCACACATAATAAACATGTATATGTAGTGTATGTGTCTTAATTGTGGTTCAAGAGTTGTACTTACCTCTTTGTGTCGCATTGGAGTACTTGGACTAGGATACCTTGGAGCCTTTTTGAGATATAGTAACTTGGAAAAATATAATCCTATTTTGTCTCGATATCCAAACTAGTTGGAACTCCTATATGGCACATACTTAAGTAAGTCAACCATATAGTGTGTTCTCACATATATAGTGCTTAGTGGGCGTAATGAACCCCCTAAACGTGCAATAAGTGCATGGTCTTAAATGCCTCTAGTAGGAAGATGACATATGTCATAAACATATGTAACTAATGATGATGCAATATCCCTTTATGTGAGGGGATAATCTGGTTGTAACTGAATTGTCCACGTGGACCAAGTAGGCATGCATCTTAAGCTGCACGTGCTGAAAGTGTCTTTGAGAAAGGACTCGGCTGGGCCAAGTATGAGACATGAAGGCCAACGTATAACATGTTGGCAGCGAATGACTAGAATCTCGACTGATATGCTAGGCCGAGACGATGTTACACCCGAAATAGTGGACTCTTCCTTGCACCGGACGAGATGATGCAGACTTTCGAAATGACCTGTTAAACTCTCGGCCTAATCTAGGACGAGACTATAAGGTATGATGGCAGGCCTCCTTGTTAGGTGGGTTTCACTGGGTCGGCCCATTCCGAGAAGATCTAGGTAGGATCAAGGGTATACTCGTGGTATATCACACGTGTTCCCACATACACTCCCATATATGTTACTCCACATGCTCCCTCACATCACATGAGAGATTTTGATCATTTTCAAGAGAAAGTTGAGTATTTGGTAAAAAATTCACATGATTTTATGGATGTTTTTCACAGGATGTCACGACCATTGGAGAACTCCTCCGGACGTAATGATTGAGGTTTAAACTTGTTTGCTAGCATTGAATGTTTTTCATGCTTATATCATTCATGCCTATTGCTAGTATGTACTACCATTGTATTTATTTCCTTTTATTCATATTTTCAGAAAAATCCAAAAAGATTTTCGGCCTTTAAGAAGAATTGAAAAAATACAAAAAGATTTTTGTTTTTTTAAGAAAAGCGAAAAAGTAAAAAATATATTCGGTTTTTAAGAAAATTGAAAAAGGCAAAAAGATTTTATTTTGATAAAAATTTTGAAAAACACAAAAAGATTTTTGTAGTTTGTTTTACACCATATAAGGATGGACATTTAAGATTGCCAAGTCACAATAACATTCCATTAGCCACGTGACTTTTTATAGTGTTTTGAGACGCTACATCATTTCATCCTTGTGCTTTATAGTGTATTTGAGTCATTGGGATGTGATTAGTGATTACTTTATACATGTTTGGCTTATTGTCACCTTTAATGCGCACATGCACGAATTTATTTTGAACATTACACTTGTCTATCACATGTTGGTTTAGGTGTTTTCATCTCAATCCCGCCTATATAATGAACCAAATGCGATAAAACGAGATAATTAAAGTAATTCATGAAAGAACCATTAGTATTAAAAAAATTATGAGTGAACACGGGAAAGGGCTGTGAGAGGAATGTAAACTCGTCGTGAAAGCCATCATTTAAAAGAGCCCTAGAAAAAATTAAGGCATTAAAAAGATCATATTTTGCCAAAAAGGGGTTAATAGGAAATCTCTTAACGAGAAACTAGCACCTCAGTAGAAAAATGCCACAAAAAAAAGGAATTATCATTTATAAGGGAGTTTAGTTGGAAATTCAACAGGTTTGCACATCCTAAAAAGTCTCAAAAAATCATTATATAGTTTTGGGCGTTATTGGTGTGGAAATCATTTTAGATTTTGATTTGTTTATTCGATTGAGTCGATATCTTATAAATTCAACATTTTTACACCTAAGGATGATTTTAAGTTCATTCATTAGGAATATCCAAAATTCATCGTGCACATATGTTATGATTGTTTGAGTTGATTTTCCTATCAAATTTGTTCACACCCATTCATTTCGTTTCCATGAATCGGTTATCTTAGTGTTAGTCTTTAGTATGATTTATCGTTGTATTTTTATGTGAGATTTTTTTGGAAAACCCAACTGTTTAACTTAGTCAATCATTACTTGATTCATATTGCATTATATTTGTGATGATATTCTATGATTGTTGTGACACACTCCAGTTTATTATTATTTTTATTCTTTTTCTTGTCTATTTAGAACAAATAAAAAGGGGGAGAACGAATTATGGTGGAGTGGGAGTTTGATTTATAGGGGATATTTTATTTGATTTTATTTATGATTTATCTCATTTCAAACTCGATATGTCATGAAGGTATATTTCTTTGTCTATTATGTATAGGTAGACTTTGATGAGCATATGAAAAGTACACATTTGACAAAGCTCTCGATTTTAAGATCAAGAGAAAGCAAGAGATTTGAAGATTTCAAAGTTGAAGATTTTTTGAAGACTTGTACTTGTTTAGTATCTTTCCACTTTTGGGTTCTTGGGAGGGTATTATATTTATATAAGATAGTTATTGGATAATTTGGATTTTTTATTTTGTACCGGAATAGCCATATGAGGAGATTTGTAAGGACATATTTTTCATCATTGTCCCTAATACCTAGTTTACATTGAGTATGATGTATCATGTTACAACAGTCAAGACAATTCAAGTTCACACGTTCAAGAAAACGGATCTGAATATCAAGCATCTTCAAACATCTATTCGTCGTCTCATATATTTAATATGGATTTTATTTTGTGTTACTTAGATTTTTTACTAAGTATTGGGATATTTTTCTAAATTGGTTTTTATCCAAACGAGACATTTTTATAAAAATGTTTTCAAACAGTTTTCGAACAAGTTTTAAAGTTAAAATATTTTTATCTCGTTCAAACGAGATTGTTATATCGTTCGAATGACATTAACATGTCGCTTGATACCTAGTTTGATGGCTTGCTTCTCATATGGCTCAAACAAAGGCGTATTATTTTGTTTTTTAAAGGTCACTTGATACGTCGTTCAAAGGTCACGTCTAACGAGATAGCCATCTCGTTCGAATGACCTCCTGATCTCATTCAAACGACATTCCACCGCCTCAAAATTTGTGTTTACCTATAAATACCTGCTTTCGTGAAAAAAAAATTTAAGACTTTTATTTTACACAAACTGCAGACCTGCTGCAATTAGTCTTCACTTTTAATATAGAAGAACACTTTTTGATTCACATAATCAATCCCAGATACTTTTGTGAATCATCTTTGGAACCCAAACACTTTTATATTCAAGTTTCTCATTTACACAAGGAGTCTCAACTAGTGATCTTGTGATACTCAAGGGTATTCACTGCTGAAGGAATAAGATTGCGATATTTGTTATTCTCGAGGGAATTATTGTTGATGAAGGTTGCGGTCTTTATGAGTTCTCGTGGGAATTCATTGTAGTATTCCTCTATTGTGTTGTAAGTTGCAATTTACAAACTTGAGTGAAATAAAAGGTTTTGCCCTGCGGGGATTTTTCCTGAATTTGTGATTTCTTTATATGCTTGATTTGAATCACTTAGTTGCATGTTCTAGGGTTAATTAAAATTTGGTTGTGGGTTTCACATTTAATTAAATAAGTTAAGCCGCCAGAGAATCGCACACTCTCATTTAGACATTCTATGGCACTTCAATTCTGATTATAAGGTGATGTAGGCTGATTTTGATGGTGGTGAAAAGGATGGCAAAGGTTATGTATGGGTGATGTAATGGAATATTGAGATAATGTTTGGAAATTGATGTTTTTAAAAGGTTGAGCACTAATTTCAAGGCAAAAATGTCTAAAGGTCCTTAACAATGAGGTTAAGGCTTCCTTAAATATGAAACTTTAAATGTTAGGAGGCTGTACAGATTAGCACACCCAAGGGGTGCTGATAGGCATACCCCCCTAACATACTGGCTATGTAAAGTATCCCGTGCATATAGGCAGGAGGAAGGGGTGCCTATAGGCAGCTCCAAAATGTAATGTTTTCAAAAAAAATCGTAAAATACAATCCTTATGTCCATTTTGCACCCAAACAGGATTCTTGGAAAGAGGATTCACAGGTCTATAAACTTATGTTAAGATACTCTTGGGTCCAGGAGTTGACCAAAGTTAAACGGAGCTCGGAAGAGTCTGGTGGCCTTCGATTTAGGGTTTCGAGGTAAAAAAGGCAACTAAATTCAAACCATAAGTCCTATTCTTGAAGGGTATGGACGTTTTGAAAGGGGATTCATAGATCTATGAAAGTACGTTGAGAAACTATCGGGTCCAAGAATTGATCAAAGTCAAATGGTGATTGAGAACATCCGATGACCTCTAGTTTAGGGCTTTGGGGGAAAGTACACCAATACTAAATTCAAGTTATCTAGTTCAACATTTTTATTTTTCATTGAACCAAAATTTAAATCAAATATATAATTCAACATTTCAACAAATAGTTAATTGAAGTATATAATTCAACATTCAAGTTTGATTCATTATTTAACTTTACCTTCAAGACTGTATTTACAATTTTCAAATTATAAGTTATGTTAAAAAACCTCCCAAAAAAATACAAGTTAAAACTCCACATCCTCCAAATTACAAGTTCATCCTCCTAAAAACTCCAATCAAAATATCAACATCATCTTCCAACTCTAATCTATATCGATCGACATAACTCAGATAGCCACATCAATCGGACATATGGACTACCAAAGGCTAATCCAGCCATTCAAAAGTGGTCTTCATACTTCATTTTGATTCTCATAATGGTCATTTCACATACATGTTATCGGTGGGATTGGGATATTTTTCTTAAGTTGCACATGAACATAGTGCTCGTTAGCGACGTTTGCCATCGTTATAATTTTTCCTTCATCTTGCGACAGAGGGTTACGAAAAAGGACGAATATGAGGCACAATGTTTTACTTAATGACACAGTGACACCGTTGTATTCTTTCACTAATAAGTACGTCATCCCAGGCACTACAAACCAATACTTTACACCGCATGGTGATTTGTCACTTCGTAAGGCTGCTAAAATCTCGGAGAACATCCTAACGCCTCCTAAAAATAATGTAGACTAAAATTATTTATGGGTAGTTAGTTACTGAATAAGGTCACTTTAGAAGAATCTCGAGTGATCAACCGTTGTCCCAACTCAATTAAGTCCAAGTGCTATAACCTTATACCCATAATTTTCACCACCTTTGATGTACATCATATTCTCCACAAAATGATGAAAAAATTTAGGCATATATCTCAAGTTGCATTTGACAACATATCTCATATTTGATTTCTTTATCTTTCAAGGGGGGATATAGACTCCTCAACCAAGTCATTGAGTGACTTGGTTTTTTCCTAGGCACAGATATCATGCTTGGTTTATGCGGCCTGATTTTCCTCATTTTACCTCGTGGTCTACCCTTAGAATTAATGGGCTTTGGTTCAAACAAACCACTATCGACTGTCCTAGCAAGATCACCTAGTTTAAAGAGAAATACCCTACATTCATCCATTGTCTACTTTGACCATCTCTTTTTGAAAGCAATCATATTTGACTCGTATTCGACCTCGTTGTGTTTAGGGAATTCGACTAAATGTTAAGCTTTTAGCAGTGTTCATCCGCCGCACCTAGAGGGATATGTCTTTTGTGACACCCCGCCTAATTAATTACCGGGTGATCAGTCCTTAATTAATCAATTTAAGAATATCAAGTTGGTTCAGATAATGCATCACTGCTGAGAACTTAAATTTTAAATTTAATAGAACTAACCACCTAGTATTTTAAAAAAAAGTTGATGTCCAAATTTTATCTTGTCATTAACTACTACCAAAATAATATCAATAAACTCCATGCATCACAGTAACATAAGTACAGTCCGACTCAAGTAAAATAAATGGTTGGAGTAAACATCTCCAAATACAATCCCATACAATAAATCAAATGGAAGAAATTAAATCCAAAAGAGAGTTTAAAACAACTAAATCTCTGAAAGTAAGCATGAGTAAGGACAATATGTCCAAGCAAGATGAATAACTAAAAAAAAAAGGAAGGATAGACTGAATCGTCTACTAGCAATAATCCTGCAGCTTTCACAGCAGCTACAGCACGATAACTGAATAAAGTCTCCTAAGGTTGGTGTCCCTGTGGCTGGGCACCTAAAATAATGGAACAGTAGAAAGATAGATAGAAAAACGGGTCAGAGCCCGAGTTAAACACGGTTTAAAATAGCAAGTGCTTAAATTGATTCAATTAGCACAATTATTAATCAAGTTAACTTAGCATAGTCACTTGAGATACTCGCCCCTCAATCTAGTCTGCACGTCTAACGAGCCTTACTACCCGTACTAGTCATGATACCCTGACTGACTACTAAGTGTATAATATGAAGTTTGAAAGTCTCTCTAAATAACGTAAAAACCGACGTACTTATAATTTCAATATAGAATTAGGATTTCTTTAGGTTATTATCATATTCTAAATGCCCAACTGATAATACCATTAGTGTACAAATAACAATATTGACAACAGCAAAAGGCAACAAACATGATTTCCGGTATACACACCTTATTCGCTTTATGTATACTTGTCAAATTATATAAGTATAACAATATTACACCCTTGGTTAAGAACCCATTAGTACTACGCATACTCGGCTATCTAGTCCATTTGCAAAGCTCACGCATAGAGGACAACAGGTTCAATCTCTCGAGAACCAATAGAAACATAAACATATATTGGAGGCGAACATAGTCCCAAGCCGATGGGCTACGCACATACCTACACACCCATACGACCGTCATCACTATCATTCTCACGGATAGTCCGTACCTAGGTTCCATGCTCTAGTGGTACAACTTTAAATCCCCCGAAGGCACACAAGATTCGATTGTCCACAACGCGTTAACCTCCGTTCGATAGCCAGTAGCTAGGTATGTTGTAAACATAATATTTTGAACAATAAGAATGCACACCACTTATATGAATTAATTATCTTTCCCACAGTCTAGTGTTTGCAGTACGTACTTTAACTCTTATTATAACCCGTACTTTATTCGTGTATACCCTACCTTGTATTTTCGCACCTCCTCAATTTTATGAATTTTATACCTTTCGAGGGTCGACATATTTTCCTCTCACTATTAATTATCAATATAAGTCACTCGACGATCATTCTAGTTTATCACTCATTAAAAGAAGCCTACGGGAAGTTCGAAATAAAATCGGCTTAAAAAGGACCATTCTGGAATCTCGTTAGAAGGCCCAGAAATCTCGTTCGAACGAGGGTCATTCAAACGAAGGGCTTCGAACGAACCACCAATCTGGTTAGAAGGGCTACTGGAATCTCGTTAGAAGTTTCATTCGAATGACCTGGGCTGGACTTCTAACGAAATTTTCGAAGTTGCCCAGTTCGTCTCTCAACTCCGTTTTTCCCAATTTTTACCACTCAAAACTCAACCCAAATTCATTCCAACCCAAATACAATGTTTACCACTATCCTAAGTCATCTTAGAACATATAATAACATAATTTGGGAGGTCAAATCCTTCTAATCATCATGTAATTTCAATAAATTCCCAAATTTTACCACCCTATTAACATGAACCCAGAATTTATTTATTCATAAAAACTCCATTTTAATTCGTGATTTACATCTAGTTCATCAACTTTCACAACTCTACTAAGGGGAAAATCCTCTACATGCAAACCCCCATCATATTTTCTAAATATTCTATACGATTTCATCATAGGAAAAACCATATTTGTATTTATTTTTCAAAAACCTCAATATAGGTTAACAAGAGTAATAATTGCTAAGAGAAGAGCAAGATAATCACTTGACTTAAAAATGAACTTTTGATTTGCGGGTTGAAATTGGTATAGGAACGATCCTCCTGACACGATCTATGCGTTGGTGTTCTTTTTGTTGTAAAAGGTTGAATTCTTGGATAAGGCTCCAATGGAGTCTCCTTCTTCTTCCTTGGTTCTCTTTCTCTTTCCCTCTCTTATCACATAGGTTGAAACTGACAGCCACTAACCCTTAATGTATTTTTAATTAACCCAATTTTCGTCCATTTAATTACCTTAAAATTCCTAAAGACCAAAATACCCCTCCGGGGTGACGTTTTGGGTTAAAAAGTCTCGTACTCCAAATAACATACCCGAATAGTATTTTTTGACTATTTCGACCCTTCCGGACACTCTGGCGCACTCAAAACAGTCGTCCGAGTTATAAAAAAATGAATTATCTTTTAACCCCCACAAATATATACAATTAATGCGACTCATACGTGTCCCAAATATTTATAACATAATTGTCATGTATCTCATTCCCGGCCATACTATTATTTCAATAATTACTAACTCTCATCCCGTTAGTGGTTATTATCATAAAATCTGATTAATTTCAATTTAATTTTTTTCTCCCTTTAATTTAATTAATCCCCACTTTCCATAAAAATAGTTATGCGTAAAAATACGGGGTATTACATCTTTCTCCTTGGGTATCGTACAATGCAATATCGTGAGCGCACAGTAATTCAAATATCAGACGTAATACATGACCGCACGCGTGCCCATTAACCCACATAATGCTAATTAGATCTACCCCCCTCACAAGTAAGTCAAGTGCGTAATGTGAAATGTGCCCCCACAAATGCTTAAATTGTGGAATATTGTGTGTGTTGTGTTGATTGCGACTATGGGATCTCTCAAAATAAACATGTATTTATGTCACCTGAGATGTTAAAAGTACATGAACTTCCTTCCAGAATACGTCAAATGAGAAATTAGATGACCCAATCATATTTTCGCTCATCATGGGCACCATCCTTTCTATTTGTGGTGTGATTTCCACGGTGCTTAATCCCGTTCTTCCACGGTAGACCAAACTTTTCACGAACCGAAAACCAATTCCTTTTAATATAGTCCACCACGTTAGGGAATGTCATGTGGTTAACTTTGAGTTGGGACCAAGCACCAAGAAATTAAATATGCGTCTCCTACTCAACAATAAAAGAATATTCCCGCATAAGGTCTTTCTAGTCATCCATCGACAATCCAAATTTCTAACTATTCATTTCGACATTCATGATAATATGGAATATGCAAAGCATCGTTCTAACTCGAGGGAAAACTCTGTGAATGTCATTAATGCAACTTTTTGATGGTCTGTAATAATTGCTTGAGGCAAGTTTACAGGATGATTAAGCATCTTCAAACATGATAATGCCCATGTAAATTGTTCTTCCTTCTCCGAGGATAAGAAAGAAGATGAAAAGGAAAATGTCTTGTTTATTGAAGCCACGCCAACCATCTTAAATAACGTCATGTTAAATCGGTTGGTTGTATATGTGCAGTTCATCAAAAATTTGTGGAAAAACACTTCGTAAGCATAACGGACATGGGGTGAGCAAAAAAAATCCTTTAACTCATTGGTATTCGGGTCGCTATTTGTCCAATGTACATAGTGGTTATCCGAAATGAGCTTGAAGAGTTATTGAATCATTACATAATATTAAGAACTTACTTCATATGTGGTGAACTCTATTAAGTGATCAACCACCATTAGTACTACCTCACTCATAATGGCAATTTCATTAAATGCATGGTCATGAGGTGTGTTTATGTTTAGTATGCCATAAGTACCCTCATCAGGTGTCGAAGAAGACTTTCCCATGTCATTAGCAAGACCGAAGGAGAAAATTCTTCAATTTCATCCTAAATTATGTCATCATCAAACAGGGGGTCATCCTATATAGTTTGATATTACATAACAAATATCAAATTTTGCAATTAGAAAAAAAGAAAACTTTATTCCATTAGACATCATTTCCCCAAGATAATATGGATATCTCGGCATTGTTTTGCAAAATATGTGGTATTCGATCGTGTAAACATTAGTCTCCCAAGGGAAATGTTATATCTCTGAACCACAATGTCGAATGAAACCCTACATTTTAAGCAAACTTCATTCTATAGTGCATGCCAAAACTCGTCATCATCTTCGACACTATACTACTGAATGAAGATGGAACGTTAACGTTTTCCATTATTTCGATTAAAACATGTTTGATAATATTAAATAAGCATGGAATTGTGATTATATACCTTTAGATGACATGTTTCAATCTTTTTTTTTGGTTTGACATCCCTGGATGTTTGTCATTATTGAACTTATTTGGTGGGTGATCCATTGACTTCAAATATACATGTAAATGACTTTTATGGGATATAAACAACTTCTAAATAGTTCTATATTTTTTACTGAAAAATATGATCTAAAATGGAGGTTAGTTGGTTGAGTGTCAATGGGGTTTGGTAGGATTCTATCGAAGATTTGAGAGCGGGAGTCGGGGCTTAGATGAGTTTGGACAATTGGTTTTCTGTTTTTCAATTTTTAAAGTGTTGTGTGGGTGCCATAATCCAACATATTTTTTTTGAAAATGCGGTGCCCGACATAAATTTTTGTGGTGCCTTATGCACCAACCATAGATCTTAGGATAACTCCCTTCAATGGGGAAAATAAAAAAAAATATATGGTAAAAAAAGGATTGTTACATTTTAAATAAAAAGAAAGCAGTAACTCTTCATGTACTCAAAGATTATGTGGTGACAATTGAATCTAATAGTAGATCGGTTCATTTATTACGTTAATAAGATAGAAAAAAAAATATGAAACTAATATAACCCGACTCATGTTCTCATGTTGATTAGAGTTGAATCTCAATCCCACTTAATTTTATATAACTAGGGCTACAAAGGAATCGAGGTGTTCGTGAATAGCTCATGACCAAATCATTTAAAACTCGAGCTCCATTCGTTCGTCAAACAAACAAACCGTGCTCAATCAAAATTTTGAGTTTAATTAAAAACTTGCGATTGTTGGGATCGTCTCGTGTTCAATCCGAGCTCATATCTCAAGTCATAAACGATCTAGATTAGACCCCTCAAAACCAAGTTGCTAGATCTCGACTCATTTAAAGCTAGCTCGATTAATAACTTAGCTTAACTAAACTTGGCTTGAACTTGGCATGGCTCAATTTATTTGTATCCTTTTTCACAACTAGCATTTAATTTAGATAATTTAACGGTCATGGAAAGAAAATCATGTGGTTTAAAATTAGTAACAGAGATGAAAACGGATAACAACTAGTCGGAAGATGCTTTTTAGAAATTCAAAATAAGGAATTTGTAAGAGTTGATGGAATATGTTACAAACTTAGAAGTTTACTATTAAAAATTGTTTCAAGAAAATAAAATAATAGAACTATTTTGCAATTGAAATTGATTAAGAACTATAATTTTACAGAAGTTTGAAAATAATTTAGTTCCGTCGCAAAAGCCAACATGGCCAAGACTTGAACATAGCTACTACATGTCCTTATTTTTGTAATAAACCTCAAACATACATCAAGGCTCATGGTAATGCCATATCACGGCGAGAAATATAAAATTACAAATAATAAGAGTTATTTGGGGTTGAGGCCTTATTAATTTTTCTTAATTGAGATCAACCTCTATATTTATTATATTTTCGACTTTAGCACCTATATTAATACTTTTCATCTATTGACAATTAGACAAATGATAACCTGTCATTTCCCCTACCGCATTTAACAAACATGTTCCAGCACCACTTTTTTTTCCATTAGAGGCTTTTAATTATGAACATGAAGGGTGGAGGAAAAATAAAAGTCTCAATTCTTGAGGTAAGAATATATGTATATACGTTTGTTTCACATGTATTAATATACTAGAGCACAATTATGTTTTACTATTCATATACAATGTCCTATGGAGCATTGTAAAAAAGTTTTTATTTTGAAATTTAAATTTATGAAAATATCTCAATGCTTAGATATACAACCCTTATTCTTGTAAAAATTATCAATAACAACAAGATGTGCCATAAACATGGTTATAAGGATGAAATACTATAACTTACATTACTTATGCACGTTAGACCTGTTCTAATTAAACTTTTTAATTATAAAATAACTTTAAAATATGTGATATAACAATTTAGTTCCTTATTTAATTTCTTTTAAAAATTTAAACCTTAACTTATTTAAATTATAAAAAAGATTAAGTAGGACCGTAGTGAGTTTTGCTTCGGAGTGAATACGTGAAAGTCACATATAGTGTAAAACTATAACATTTTTGTTTCTAATAGTTGTCGTAACACATTCAGAGTGCGAAAATGGTCCAAAAGATTCTTGTACGGGCATCCACTATTACATATGTATACATATACTCGGTCGATGCAATGGTCGTCAAAACATGAATAAGTACATAACAGTGGGTCCTAATCCGTAACAATACACACTTTTTTCTAGCATGTATGTCATATGTATGAACTTGTGGGCAAAATTGTGGTGAATCCATAATAATACATATTCACGATGGTTTGTTCTTTCTTGCACTAGTTTGATGCTTATGATGAGTTCAAAGAAGGAAGACATTTATGGCAAGATGTTTGAAGAAGAAGAAGAAGAAGAAGAAGAAGAGGAACCTATGTATAGAAAAAAATATTCCAAAATCTAAAATCGAAAACATTACCTCTATTTTACCATACCCATTGAAAGAAAATTTCAAGAAATACATTGTATGCAACTGTATAAGTGAACTAATATTTTTTTCAGCAATGCTAATCAAACTCCTATTCTTTGGTAAAGTTACTATAATTTGACTTCTCATTTCAAGAGTACTATATTACTTATACTCATCATTAGAAATCATAGTTAGTTGTTTCTTCTCAAGAAGAAGATGGTGATGAGGAAGGACAAGTCATCAGAGATATGCAGTGGTCTATAACTTTACCTTCTCCTATAACACTAATGTTAAAGATTTTCCACTCATAATTTCTTGTAACAGTTCTTGTGCTTCTTCTTTTATAACATCAATGACATTCTCACTCGACTGTTCATTATTAATGGTCGAATGTGATGATGAACAAGGATTATTTTCAATACTACCAAGAACAGCAACCTCCACTACGCACAGACACATCTTGTATAAGAGGATATTATAAAAAATTTAAACAACCCAAGATAGAATGAGAAATTTATAAATATGCATTTATCACCGTTGAAACTAGTTATCTAGCTTACCTACAACCCTCGAGACAATGGCACAAAATCTTACATTTACTAGACATTTAAGTTACCTACAACTCTCGAGGAACCCGACATAAGTCCTCTAAATTGAACAACTGCCTTTTGATGCACGCTCTTCTATTCCCTTAGGCCTCCTTTGAGGCAATCGATAAGAGGATAAGATACGATATGATTAGATATAGATTGAATATGATAAGTATGGGTCGGTAAGGCTTATTCCAATTCCGTGTCACGGATACGAAGACAGGATGGAATATAATAATCCAATCATGCATTTGAAATGCCTAGGATATGATTAATTTGTCTACAATTTTGTAAAAAAAACAAAGCCTTATTTTGTATTTAATATTCAAAAAATATAAAAATATATTGTTAGTGGTAACATAAAAAAATGATCACTCTATCAAGTGGGTTAATCCAACTCATAAAAAAAATCTAATAGCCTTTTGTGAAATCTTCAAACCAACAAATAGGAAAAAAATATAAGTCTAGCAGGTGGGTGAAACCAACACGTTAAAAAAACCTAACATCCATTTGTAAAATATTTAAACCAACAAACAAAAAAATGGAAAATCGATCAGTCTAACAGTGGGTTGAACCAAAAAAATCATTAAAAAATCTAACTACCCTTCGTGAAATCTTTAAACTAAAAAGCAGAAAACAAAACCTATCATTATAGCAGGTGGATTAAACCAACACATAAAAAAAATCTAACATCCTTCCTGAAATATTTAAACAAACAAACAGGAAAAAATGTAGCGGTGGAAGAAATTGCAGATGACCTAAAAGTTACAGATTTTAACAAATAAAAAGGCTACTTACAGATAGAAAATAACAAAGAAAAAAGGGGGAGGATACCTATTGTGAATGATAGAGATTTGTGTGAATGAAATAAACGAAAGACAGAAGCCTATTTCTAATGTTGAGAGTCCAACTTGAGTGTGTTTCTTTTAACTTAATAAGGGAACAACAATAATCTAAATTCAAGTTTTGACACTGTATAATTTTACACCACCTAGGAGGTGGGATTTTTTTATTCCACTCCTTGTGGGATAATGAGCTCACTTGGAATAATTTATCTCATCTTACATCTTTTCCTAAACTACACTAAACATTTGATAGGATAATTTTATCTAATTCAATCATCGTATACGGCACATTGAACGAGGCCTTAATGTCATAGCCATCTGCACAATAGACCAAGCGATTAATCATATGAAGGGAAAGTGCAAAGGAAAACTTAAGTATGCAAATCTTGGGGGATGATTTAGATTTGGGCTCCCATTTATTTTGTAATATTTCACTTTGGGTGCAAAAGTTTACGCTCGTGTGCTTTTGACCCATAGATGTTTGATAAATACAATTTATGATAACCCCCAGAATCGACATTGAAAACCAATGAACAAAATTCTACGATATTCTGGTTAGTTATATTAAAGTTCATTTTTTCTTAATATATTTGACTTTCAAACTTAGAATTGTACTTATGTGCCGAAAGTTCAGGTACAATAGCTTTTGACATCTTAAAGCTCTCACAAAACGATTACCACTCTCTTTTTCTCAAATTAAGTGTCTACCTTTACAAGTCAAAATTTTAAGAAAACTCCATTTGACAATCCAATTTCAAATTATGGAAATGAAATTTGAAGATCAATTTTAATTCAACGGAATTGAAATTGGCCTTTCAATTCCAATTCCAAGCTTTAGAATTGAGTTGCCAAACGAACCCTAACCCTAACATTATAAAGAGGCATAATTAATTTGAGAAAATATCTACAAACAAAATATCAACATATCCCATGTCGACGAGTACTTTGAGGGAATCATCTTGTACTTGAAGCTGAATTTACAAACAAAATATTTTAATTGTGAAGGAAATGTATAATAAGAATGGGGGAAACTAAAAAATAAAATCCCTTCCCATGACTATTGGGCACATATTAAATTTAAAGGACGATTTATTAAGATGCGCTGAATTTATATTTTGGACGGATTGAATTTATATTTTAACACTATTTTTTTTATATATAAATTAACACTACTATTTTTTTTTTATTATTTTAGGCGGGGGGCGGGTTGGACCCCCCCAAGCCACCCCCTGTATGTGAGTGAGAGAAAGAGAAACAGTGATAAACACATGCTACTTAGTAAACTATAGTTAATGTAAAGGCCATAAAGGAGGAAAACATGTTAACGGAGGAATATTACGTAATATGATATTTCGAGATGATAGGTTATCTCGCAATATCTCTTTGAACAGAAAAAATGTGGTTTGGGGAAAAAATATAGGGCAGAGCTATTAGTATTCCATCTTTTTCTTCTCACACTTTAAAATTTTTTATAATTACAAATTTACCCTCATCTCTCTTATGCTCTTCAAGTAAAATACAAACCTCCATCTTCTTCCAAATTCAATCATTATTTTTTTTTCTACAAATATTACTAAAAATCTGCATAAATATCAACATTTGAACAAAAATATTTCATAAATAATTTATAAAATAAAATACGAACCATATAAAATGTGACATGACAATAAATCATATTTTTTACCTAACATGAGCACAAACCAATTAAAACGTAACTAAAAGAAAATTACTTTTTGTTAACTTAACAAGAACACACGCAAATATATCACGGCATGACTTGATTCAAGAACGCGACATGACACGAAATCTTATTTTTTTATCTAACATGAACGCGACCAAATTAAAATGCGACACAATACGGAATCTTTTTTTTTACGAAACACAAATATGGCCAACTAAAAGTGACACAACATGATTTTTTTTCAAACACAAATATTTTTTTTTACCAAATACAAACACAATTTTTTTTACCGAGCACAAACACAAAATATGTCGTGTTGCTTTTACTTGGCCATATTGATAAAAAAAAGATTTCGTTTTTGTAAATAAATTAAAATAATATTACGTGTCATTTTGTGTCTCTTTGACTTAGATTGTGTTCGTGTTAGGTTAAAAAAATATTTTGTGTTCGTTTAAGATAAAAAAAAAAGATTTTGTGTCGTGTCACTTTTATTTGAGTTGTGTTTTTGTTAGATAAAAAATAAGATTTCGTGTTGTGTCGCATTTTAATTGAACCGTGTTCATATTTGGTAAAAAAAACTAAGTAAGCACTAAAGTGAGTTTACGGCACAAGTACAATACGAAATGTTAGTAA
This sequence comes from Sambucus nigra, assembly GCA_949130495.1. NCBI lineage: Eukaryota > Viridiplantae > Streptophyta > Magnoliopsida > Dipsacales > Adoxaceae > Sambucus > Sambucus nigra. Next base: position 391,414,407 of record OX422223.1, read on the forward strand.
AAAAAGATTTCGTATTGTACTTGTGTCGTGTTTCGTAAAAAAAAAGATTTCATATTGTAAAAAAAAAAAAATCTTTTTTTTACGAAACACAAATATGTTCAAGTAAAAGCGATAAAACATAATTTTTTTTTTCAAACACAAATAATATTTTTTTTTACCAAATATAAACACAATTAAAATGCGACACAATACGAAATATTTTTTTAATCAATATGGCCAAGTAAAAGCAACACGACACAAGTATAATTTTTTGAAGTCACATACATTGTTTATTAATGTGAAATTATAATAAAAATATATATTTTTTAATATCAAGATGACTATTTTATTGAAAACATCTTTTTATAACGTAAATGCATTTCGACATATTTTACTTATTTGAATTTATATTATTCCCACTTTTTAATAGATGTCGATTAGAAAGTTTTCATTTTTTATTTTTTTCCATTTTTATTTTTTGGATGGAAAATTATAACGATTTGGATGAAAAATTAACAGAATGAGAGAGTATTGCAAATTTTTAAAAAACTGGTCACGAAAGCAAAGGAAAAACTCAAAATAATCCATCGTAAAAATAAAGTGAATTAAACATTAAATATTATAATTTTAATTTATTCTAAAATAAATAAATTGTTTTTCTAAGAAGAAAATAAAAGTTATCTAAAAGATTTTTTATTAAAATTATTATTTCAAAATAAAAATGAGTAAACTTATTTTAGGTTTTTAGGTATAAGGGAGCATCACTAATTTAGAGAGAGAGAGAGAATAAATGATAAATAATGAGGTAAGGGTTTATTTGTCTTTTTCAAAAATTAGAAATCAAAATTGGAGTGTATCCAGAATTTTTGGCGCTCCGATAGCGGCTCCCAAAATATAAATAAAAAGTAACCTGCAAGTACTTAGCATGTGCAGACCTCAAGGATTTCAGAGAATTCTCCAACTCTTTAAAATGATAGGCCACTACTCATTCCAACAGATCGAGTCTCAAGCATCTATAGAAAATTAAAGATATGAAATACTTTCATTTAGCAATCAATACAATTTTTTGGGTCTGCTTAGTTTGGGGTAAATTATTTTACATCAAGGTAAAAAGTTAAATAGTATTCCATCTATTAATTATTGAGTTATATTTACTACTTTGTCCATAATCACATAATTATAGTGTGTATATTTACTCACAATAATATATATGAACAAATTTTTAACTTTAGACAGGTTGTAATACTTTCACCCAGGTAAAAATTACACTTAAGTGCAAGAAACCTCCTTTAACTTTCGTAAATGACCCACTAAACTATCCACGTTGTAGCAAATACCCCCCTCTTGGGACTTTGAAGTGAAAAACCGTAGGTGTCATCACAACAAAATTCAGGGTTAGGGGGATTTACTTGCAAAAATATAAAAGTTCAAAGTCATTTTATTTTGCGCTTTTAACCTATAAAAAAATTTGTCATGAAGGCCCATATTTTGGGGGTGAAAACTATTCACAAGATTCAAAATAAGATGCGGAGTATATTTACATCCATTTGGAGCTATTGTTTACACTCAAAAGATTATTGGTGAATTTTTTTTTGATGACTCAAATCCGAAGATAACACAGCCATTCAACACGAACATTAAATGAATTGGATTAGTATCAAAAATGAATAACTTGAGAATTAATATTATACGAATAAAGGATCAGAAATTACGTATATTGTTGTTGAATGAGATGACATTTGTTGCTCATATTCAAAATTAGCATTATTTTAGTGTATGAAGGACAAATAACTGACTTAGTTTGAAGAGGAACATAGTTTTGTGATGTAACCGTTGAGGAATATTTGCACACACTTTGGGAATAAGTAAAGATAAATCTCAGCTTCTTTTCATATATTATATTTGCAAAATATAGTCGTGTTCGCCCAACATATAAGAAAAATAATCAATCATGTTGATATGGGCTCAACATATAAGAAAGAGAAAAATTATCAAATATTAAAAAGTTTTTCAAATATTTTTTAATATACATTTAGTGTCAGTCTTTTATTTTGTACCAAAAATTTTCTTATTCTCTTATCTTTAATGGTTTGCGCCAGCAGAATGGACAAGCGTTTTTGACATGATGAAAAACTTTTTGGTGCAAAATAAAAAAACTTGGACTAAACGTGTATTAAAAAAAGTTCAAGGCACTATTTGGTATAAGCCCCTAAGAAAAATAGCGAAGATAATTTTTTAATCTCGTAAACATATTTCGCATCACAAAAAGTACTAAAAAAATTTGTTCAAATGTATTATTTAAAAAAAAAGGCACTACCTAAATGTTTAGTTCAACTTTTAATTGTTTTAAAATATATGCAAACATTTTAATTTAATTATTAAAAGTAGAAACTAACTTTCAAATTGACATATTTCCAAAAAAAACACTATAATTGAAATTCTCAAATTTTAAAAATTTGCAAATCTTTAATTAATTTGAAAAAATATTCAATATATTTTAAATGAATTTAGATTTGTTAAGGTTAACTAATTTTTACCCCTCAAAATATATTGCGTTTTATGTTTAATCTAGATTTTATCTAAATTTACCTAAATTATGTAATTTACCTACTTAATTTAATAAAATTATCTAAATTTACCTACTTAATTTATCAAGATTTTATCTAATGTAAAACCTCCCCTCCTCCTTACCTACTTAATTTATCAAAATTTTATCCAAAGTAAAACCTCCTCTTCTCATCAAACGCTCGACCAAAAAAATATGTAGTTTCCATATTTTTTTCACTCTAATTTTATACTTCTAAAATAGTACTAAACAATTAGAAAATTGTCAAAATGATCATATTCTACCAATTTTTTTCCCAAAATGAAATTCACATTCCAAAAGATTTTACAAATCGATCAAAAATATCTAAATATTTTCAAAATAAATCCACATAGGATTGGTTTAGATTTTCTGATTCTCTTAAAAATGGTCCTCGATAGAGTCAAATGAATGAAAATATGTAAGATTTTCATAGCTGATCTCGATTTATTGATCAATTTGAGAAATATTTTGAAAAATATTTTGAAGGAGAATTTTTTTGATTAAAAATGTTATAAAAGAAAAAAGTGAAATCAACTCTTAAAAAATTCCCCATCAGTCTTCATCATATAAATTTACAACCAAACAAACCTTCCCCAAGAAGATCATTTCTAATGAATCTCTTAAGTTTTGTCTCCCAATTAGCATAAAACACAATACCCACCATTAATGCAATGTCTATTTGTCATTAAAACAATCTTTAGAGTAAATAAGTTCAAAGATCCTTAGCCCCTATAGAAAGGAATGACTATATTAATGGTTGAAGTTAAAAAAAATAAAAAACAAAAGAAAAAAATGAATTAAGATTTTTTCTACAACATCATGAGTCCATTTTGCTCAAAAAAACACTCCATTTACCTGAAATTAATAGTTTTGGTTTCCTTTTTGAGCTCATCCCAATTTAATAATCGTGTTTTAAAAATAATATATAAAAATAGGTGAGATTAGAAAGTTATCCTGAGAATGCAAGTTCGTATGGATAGTTTGTATATTAGGTTACGCACACACAAATTCAAGTTTTGTCAAAATTTTATCTTAATTAGTAATTAGGTGTGCATGGAATAAGGTGTCCATATTAAATTCTCCAATCACATAAGCAAACCAAACATGAGAAGGAGATAAGGAAAAATCTCTTTCGGGAAAAACCTGGTATTCAGCACTGTAAAGAGTTTGACAGACACTAATCGACTTACAGACTACTTAACTCCACTAAGCGTAGCGCGCAGGGTCTTCAAATCTTCTACAGAATGTCATGGAGTCTAGCACCACCCACAGGAAGCAATAATCTCTCGGTATCCACCGATCAACCTCAGAATTGTAGAATCATTTCTCCTTCAGTCGTAGAGTCGTAACTCCATAAAAAGCAGTAGTATAGAAGATCTCTACAAGGGATTGATGCAAGTATGGAAACTAGATTTTTTTAATAAACTCAACAAATCATATATGGGAGGTATGATTTGGAAAAGCAAAGTGTTTTTCTAAACATAAAGAGGAGAACTTTTGGTTTAGATATTGGAAATTCGTTTTCGCCAAAAGCCTTAAGAAAATCTGAACAAAACAGGTTTTATAGCAAAAATACGAATTTTGAGGGTCTCATTCGAATGAAAACATTGGTTTCGTTCTAACGAGATGAGGTCCCGTTCGAATGACAACTCATTTTCTTTCAAATAGACTTCTAACGAACGACCTTCCAACAAGAGTGTGTCTGTTAAATAGAGGATTCTCGTTTGATGTCATTCGAAACTCGTTCTAATGAGAACAAATTTCGTTCTAACGAGATCTTAATCTCGTTCGAGCGAGATGAATAATATTTTACTTTTAAAATATATTTTTATAAAAGCCTCGATTTAAAAAAATAAACATCCCAGAATATAATTTATATGAGAAAACATGGCCAACATCCCACGTTTTAAAAATATAAATCTCTTTGCATTAAAATAACCTATTTTCATACTGCATTGGCCAACATCCCACGTTTTAAGAGCCTAAAAAGACTAACGGCAAATAAAAACATATGAAAATAGGTTCAAGGCCAACATCCCACGTTTTAAAAAATATAAACCTACTTTCATATTACCTTGGCCAATATCCGGGGATGTTGGCCACGTTTTAAAATTCTCTTTGCATTAAAAGTCACCATATTAATATATGTCGAGCAATGAAAATTAAATGAGATTGATAAGAAAAAATATAAAACTTGGGATGTTGGCCAAGGTAGTATGAAAATAGGTTCAAGGACAAAACTCCCCATAAATTATCAACAAGTATGCCATGTAACGAAAGAGGAAATGTGGTAATAATTTCTAAATTACCATTTCAAAATCAAAAGTAATAACAAAAAAGCTATCTATTCAATTCTAGAACTGAAAGTACAATGAATAAACTTAACAAGAATTATAAACTTTTATGACTTCTAATAATGTTTATTATAGATAGAAGATTAGTTATTTCACTTAATCTAAATTTTACATAATCCCCAGTTTACAATATCTTAAATATATTAGACATAACCCCCAAAAATTTAACTGACTTCTAACACCGTTAACTTTCCTCTAATTGATAATTAGAGTTAATTACCAAATAAAATTAACTTCAAAGTTTCAATAGATTTCACAATAAACAAATTTAATATTTAAAGCTTTAAACATTTGTTCATTTAAGCATATAAATTGAACTAAAAAAATACCTGATATTAGAAGGGACTAAAAGGCCAGCCGGAGGGGGGAGGGGGAGGGGGGCGATTGTCAAAGGTGGAGAGAGAGCTGGGAAAGACCGTAGATGGGAAATTGGAGCCTAGAGGGAGGGGGAGAGAGAGATCTACCCGAGAGCTTGTGTTAAGAGATCGGAGAGAAAAGAGAAAAAGGTAAGTAATGGGAGGAGTGGTTGCTGAAAGAAAGGAAAGAGAGTAGAGGTTTAGGGTTTTTTGTTTTGAAAAAGAGTTCTTCTACACCGACACAAAATCACGACAAAAAAGGTGCGACACAATGACGTGTCACACCCTCATTCGCGTGTATTTGGGCTCCATAATGTTGCGGGACCTGGACACGAGCGAATGAGAGTGTGACACGTCAATTGTGTCGCACTTTTTGTGTCTGGATTGTGTGTCAGCCTAGAATTAGTGTTTGAAAAAAGCACCACTCTTTTAAATTTTGTACAAGTTATTAATATTTTGTCCCTCAACTTTGAAAATAGCATAAACTCAATGCCTCACACTTAGGACTGATTTGGTTTAAAAATATAACTCGAAAAAAATCCTAAAATATAACTCGGAAAAAATCCTAAAAAGTCAAGCAGGATGGTCGTCCATCCTCGGGACACTGTATGTCCGCCCCTACAGCAAACATGTATAAAAAATAACTGTTATGAATGTACATATTTACTAATATAAAAAATCAAGTGAAATTAAATATTTACTTCCAATGTAAATATTGACTATCAAACAAACTAACACTAACTAGATTCTCAAAAATGTTCTTATTCTCTATTCTTTTTCTTTATCTTCTTTTATTATTTGTAAATATCTCCTTAAAGTGTAAATATTCACTCTTTAAGTTCAAAGGTAATCTCACTCTAAGTCAATAATTACTGAGAGTGCATATCAATTATATACACACACGCATACAAATATACACATACATACACTCCCAGACAAATATACACACACTCAAAAACATATAGTTTTTGAGTGTGTGTATATTTGTCTGGGAGTGTATGTATGTGTATATTTATATGCGTGTGTGTATATATATATATATATATATATATATATATATAAAGAGAGAGAGAGAGAGAGAGAGAGAGAGAGAGAGAGAGAGAGAGTCACATTCTCTAACATACCTCACTTAATATACCAATGAACATACCTATTTTTTTAAAATAGTAAAAAAAATGTATTTTTTCAACCAGACTTGGTAGATATGATCTACATAGTAAAGAGATCATCTACAAAAAAAACATCAAAAAATTCAATTCGAAAGTGGATGAGATAATATCAAAATTTTGAACGGTCGAAAATGCTCATATAATTTTTGTGTTGAATTTTTTTATGATTATTTTTGTAGACGATTTCCTCATTATAGAGATCTTGTAGACAAAATTCGGTCAAAAAATATTTATTTTTACTATTTAAAAAAAATGGATACATTCTTTTGTATGTTGTTATCAGGTATATTGGAATGTCTATACACACACACATACACACACACACATTCAGAGATAAATATACAACAAAAATGTGTTTCAAGATTAAAAATTGAAAGAATACTATTTTCAACTATTTTTATGAGATTGAAATTAACAAAATGTTTAATTTTTATTTAATTAGTGTTTATATTTATTAAGTCATTTTTTACTTAAAAAAATTCATTGTTATTTTCAAATGTATTTTATATTAAAAAATTATTTGTCATATAAAAATTGTATTAAACTTCTTTTCTTATAAAAAAACAATTTTTTTGTTTTAAAAATTATCTTTATAAAATATTTTTTTCGTAATAAATTATAAAAATATTTTATAAAAACATTACAAAAACTACTTTATAAAAAAAGTGATATTATTTTTTTGTAGGTAAGCCAGTTTTTTAATTTAAAAAGTAATTTAATTTATAAAATAATATAAAAAAAATTTAATGAAAGTTATAAAACAAAGAGTGTTATTGAAAAGTTTTAAAAATCTTTTTAAAAAAAAAAGATTAGTTTTTATTTTTTTAAAGTGTTTTTAGTTTTAAAAATGTAGTTTTTTTTATAAAAGTTGTTAAAATATCAAAAATGCCAATGTTTCATAGACGTTAGTTTTGCATCTGTAAAGAAATAAGTTTCTTTTCATTTATAGAAAATATTTACAAGAATAGAAAAAAATGTTAAATAAAAATCCTCTTTTTACTTATAAAAATTCATTTAGTTATAAATATATAAAATAAATCTTGTTTGAAAAAAAGTTAATGAGAAATTATAAAGAAGTTGTAGATAAAATGCTTTCATAAAAAGTTATTTTTTATTCATGATAAAAAGTTATAAATAATTTTTTTAATAAACAATCAATTTATATAGTCATTAAAAACATCTTTTTAATATATATAAAAGAGAAGTTATTTTTTTAAATGGTGTCTAAAATGAGAGAGAGAGAGAGAGAGAGAGAGGGGGGGGGTATTTTGGAAAAAAAGTTAAAAGTTACTTGCGAAAATCTAACATCGTGGGTCATTTTTGGGTGCAAACTAATTAAGTGACAAATTGGGGTTAAGTCTAAATTAGCCTAAATTAAATCAACCAAAACTAAACAAAAATTATCATTAAGTTCGTATGAAAAATTGACAAAAAGTTTAGTGAATAAAAAATTAACTCCATACTCCAAAAATAAAAAATTGTAACAAATTACATTATCAGAATATTCCTTTGATCCCCACATTTTTCGCGTATACTATACCCAAGAACTTTGAGATCATAATTTTTTGGCATTCACTCATCCCCCCTTGTGCCAAACATTTGCAATATAAAATCCAAGAGTAAAACATATTTAGTGAGACCGCCTACTCTTTTAGAGGAGGCAAAAATAACCTTTACCAAGCATCTCTTAATTCTTTTTCTATCTACATCTCTCGTGACTCTATGAAAAAACTATGGTGTTGCATCTCCGGTGGTCTAGCACCACTTCGGCGATACACATATGACACTCATGCGATACCTTAGTGACTTTCGTGCTTACTCAACGATATATAAGTGAACCCGGTGATGATTCAACGACCCTCCGATGATGCTTTGGCAACCATTGAAATTTATCATTGTGAAATTACGCTGCGAAATTTCGAAGTGCAAATTTGTCATTGCAAATTCACACTGCGAAATTAGTAAAAACATGCATTTTTCAATGTGAAATTTCACATTTTTAATTTTGAATTGAGAAATTTCATCACCAGAAAACGTGTTGGAAATTGAAATCCAAAATTTTAAACTTCAAAATTAATTATCCTTCGTGAATTTTTTTTATAGGTCTCGACGTTAAGACCTTTCCAATTATATAAATGTTGTCCCAAATGAACTTATATTGTGGGAGATATTTGATTTTAAAGTTGTTGCATAAAAAGACGTAATAAAGATCAAGGATAAATCTGTCCGAAAAAATAAACCATTTAGGCTGGTGATGGGATTCTCAGTGAGTATGTTTTAAGGCTAAGTTGGTTGTTTTACATGGTTAACACCAAGGGGATCATATAAAAGCGCTACAGTCATCAGTATGTACAAAACAATAATAGCAGTATCGTATACATGAATACTAAGAACATTTGCAAAAACTAATCTATGTCACAAACACGATCAATACGTATTTGTGTTTGTATTAGGCTAGCCAAAGGGTCACGTCCAGTTGTGTTTGAGGTTAGTTTTTATCATGTTTGGGTTTGTGTCTAAATTAGTGAATTTTTTATTCGGTGAAAAAAACTCATTGAAATCTAACTCGTCACCCTAATGCGTCATGGTATGTTCATCCATTATAATAAATTAAGATAATGAATCATTTTGAATATTACAAACTTAATTAGACCCATTAATTCGTCAACACTAATAATACTTGTCTCTATTATAATTAACAATAACTACATTAACATTAACGTTGTGTCCATTCGGACTAGCAGCCTAGCCCCAAAAAAGGGAAATTTCGTGAGAATGGGAGTTAGGGAAGAAAACCACTTCACCACCACTCACATGACATTTGCGACCTCCCACGAAAATAAATCAGTCATCATCAAGGGGTGAAAATATAAATATTGTAGTCGCTACTCTAGTTTACTCAAAATAGGCAAAAGATATAGTCGTCACCAAAGAAATGACATCAAAAGAATAACTGATGCATACGAAACCAAATAGAACACGGGTCCAACGTGTGTGAGGTAAAATGCATACATATATATTAAAAGTTCATAAAGAGCGACCTCATCATATCTATGTTATAGGAAAGTGTAATACCCCGTAATTTTATTAATTTTTATTTAAGGGATTAATTGAATTAAATGAGAATTAATTGGGAATTAATCCGGATATAAATACTAGCGAGATGTGAGTTGGTATTTGATTACGATGTTAAAATTGAATATTTCTGAGTATATATGGTAATATATGGGTATTGAAAATGTTAAAATTGTGGCGAGGCAAAAATACAACAATTTGAAAAATTTAGTTTGGACGCGCGTGTCAGTCGAGTCAGGAATGAAATTATTTAAATTAAAAAGTGAATTATATTTTTATCAACCAAGCGGTCATTTTGAGTGCGTCAACGTGTTCGGAAGGGTCGAAATAGTCAGAAAACACTAGTCGGGGGTTTAGTTTGGGTCCCGGGGCATTTTTAGGCCAAACCGGCAACCTAGAAGGGTATTTTGGTAATTTTAAAAATTTTGGGATTAAAACCCACGAATTTTTTAGGTAAATTAAAGATTATTAAAAGAGCCACTAAGGCCATTATCAGCCAAAAGTGAGAGAGTGGGCTACGGAGATTTTGAGAGAAGTTAGAAGAGAGGCTAGAGGGTCTATACCAAACCATCTCCCCATTACCAGAAATTGGAAAGGATTTGTGACCGAAAAGAGGAGAGAATCAACCTTGAATCATCGGCAACAATCTGAAGAACAAATCTAAGGCAAGTGATTTGATATTTTTAAGTTCATTGAATATTTCTTCCATGTTTAGTGTAGGAATTATTTTGTCTTGAAAGTTTTGAGGAAAACCTAATGAAATTGTTGTAGAAACTCTAAAGTTGGGTTAGGGATTGCATGTAGAATGACTATGGACGAATTTAGTATCCAAGCAAACTTAACTATGATGATTTAAAAAATGGATTTATGATGAGTAATTAGGCATGATAAAATTCTGGGTTCATGTTCATAGGGTTTGGTGTAAAATTTAGGGATTAATGATAATTGAATGTTGATTTGGAGGATTTGACCCCAAAAATATGTTAAGAAGCGACCTAAGAGGACTTAGATTAGTTTACAAACATAAAAATGTAATTGGGATGATCTTAGAATAGATTTTTGAAAAGAGGAATTGAAGAAAAACGAGTTGGGGAAATTTCTGAGCGTATTCTGCCATCTCGTTAGAAGACCTGCCCAGGTCGTTCTAACGACCTCGTTCGAATGAGCTTCTAATGAGATGACAATATCCCTTCTAACGAGTTGATAGTTCATTCAAATCCATTCATTCGAACGAAACTCGTTCGAACGAGATTTCTAACGAGTTGACAGAATGGCCTTTTTGGCCTGATTTTATTTCAAATGTCCCGTAGACTTATTTAAATGGAGTAATAATCGTCCCTTATTGAATAGTGGGTATAGTTGTGAGATTGGAGTACGTTGAGGAGTACAACTCAGAATCTTGTAGTAAACCGGATGACATTTATGGATTAGGAAACGAGTACCTAAAATTACGACGTGAGAAGAGTTGACAACTTTAATGTATATAAATCGGGGACTTGTAAACTTATAATATTAAATGATGGTATAAGAACGAGAAGTATACCTCTATTAATATTCTGAGATATCTAAGATGTGCGAATGCTTAGTATATGTGGTTATCTGTGTATAACATACCTACCATAATTTCTATCATGGGAGGTCGACGTTCGATCAGGGGCATCTAATCTTTGTGTGTCTACGGGGGGATTTAGATTGGTACCTCGAGGATATAGGTCAGAGACGGACTTATTGAGAAGTTAATAAGTCTGCTGATCATGGGAGCGTACGTATGTGCGTGACAAATGTGATGTGAACTATGTTCGCCTCCATTATGTATATTTGTTACTTGTCGGAACGATTCCTGAGAGATTTGGAATACGTGGTCCTTATGTACGTGATGTACCGGGATTCGATAGCAGAGTATGTGTGCACCGCAGCTTAGCCTCGGGGTGCCAGTATTGTATATTTATGATGAGAATAATATACTGTTAATTGAAATGAACTGTAATGTATAAATGTAAGTGTGAATAATAGCAACCTTTTTGTAGAGTTAACATTGGAAAATCCCTAGTGATTAGTATTACTAATTTTGAGAACTAAGAAGCAAAGTAAAACACTCTATTTAAATTAAGATGTCGGGAATTGAATTGGAAATCGTACAGTAAGGTTAGATTGTGTATTGGACTAGTTAGATATGGGAATAACTAGAACGGGTACGGGTACGATAGGAGTGCAAAATTAGTTGAGAGGTGAGGAACTCATGTGAGTGCACGCACTATCATGTACTTTATATTCACTGTTTAATGATATTAAGCACTTGTTGTATTTTAAACTGTTTTCATAATCGGGCTCTGACCCGTTTGCTTTCAAATATATTTTCTTGTAAAAACCTTTTTAGGTGCCCAGCCACAAGGACACCAAGCGTAGGAGTTCCATTCCAGTGACGTGCTGTAGCTGCTGTGGAAGTTACAGGACCTCGATAATAGACGCCTCCACTTTCTATCTTGTTTCTACTTCAGACTTACTCATCTGTAGGGCATATCGCCCCTTTCCTTTCAGAGACATCTTACTTAATCAGTTTTTATTTCACATTTTGGGTTGTAATTAAATTAATGATTCAGACTTCGTATTTGTTTATTTCAGTATTCGGATTGTTGTGAGGAGTATTCCTCCAGATTCAGTTTATTACATTGTTATTTTATTGCGACCGTGATGTGGTTGTGGTATCAGTATTTCATAATTTATTTTGGTTGTATGTAAATCAAATTCAATTAAAATATACAACTCACTTTTTAAATATTAGGTGGCTAGTAATTGCTAAAACGTTTTTCGACAGTGATGCTATGAACTGAACCAACTTGACATTTTGTATTAATTTAATAAAGGAGTAGCTACCCAGTATTTAATTAGGCGGGGTGTCACAGGTGGTATCAGAGCATCAGGTTCTAGTGTCCTTAGGATCTGTACGGCTTGTTATGTTTCCGCTAAGCCTTCTTTGATGTAGAGCCCTTTATTTTAGGATTGTTGTACTCTTTTGTGTATGTTTCTCTCTTCATCTATTTTGAGATATTAACTGTGAACTTATAAGACTTTACTCTCATTTCAGATGCTTCCACGACGTGCACAGCGAGTTCCCAGGGATGCTCAGCCCGAGCCACAGCCTGCACCAGTTCAGGGCTCCTTGAATGCCGCAGAGGTTGTCGTTATTGTAGCCCAAGCGATAAACGTCGCCCTAGCAGTTGTGCAGCAGGCACCACCTCAGGCGCCGGTAGTCACGCCAGTTCAGGCTCATGCATTCCCGTCTGCTTGGGAACGTGTTTTCTTGATGCTTTTCAGAAAGCACACCCTCCGGAGTTTATAGGTAGCTCCTACGTCGTTGTGTTCAGTCGGTGGAAGAAGGACATCCAAAGACACTTAAGGATGTACGAGTGCACGGATGTACAGAAACAGATACTGGCTACTTTTAAGCTAGTAGGATCAGCGTTGCAGTGGTTGGAGTCCATTACCACCACGGAGGAGAGAGACGTTCTTTCTATTTAGGAGTTCTGGGTGCGATTCGACCGCAAATATTTTCCATCAGTTGTTCACACCGAAATGAGAAGGAAGTTAATGAACCTCAAGAAGGAGGGGAGGACCGTGGCCGAGTATGAGGCCGAATTCACTAATCTCTTGAACATTGTTCCCGATGAGATTCCGATCGAGGAGAAAAAGATTCATAAGTTCATGGATGGGTTGACTTGGAGGATCTGTCATCACTTGTTGGGTAATCTCTCGTTGGCCACTTATTCTGATGTGGTTAACGCATCACTGCTTCACTTCCAGGACCACCACTTTCACATATCAGAGAGTAAGCGATCAGGAGAGTCCAGCCATCAGGGCAGGACAGGGGGAAATGGTGCCGGCGGGGCACAATCTGCTCAGGGTCAGCATAGGCAGGGAGATCAGGGTTCCCAGCAGGGGGATTTTAAGAGGTTCAGATCTGGAGGTTTCAGAAACGGTCAGGGAGGTTTTTGTCAGGCCAGCAGGGTCAACACGGCCATCAGGGACAACACGGCCAGCATGACCAACAGCAGCAGTTTCATCAGGGCCAGCACGGCCAGGGGAGGAATGGCAACGACCACCAGGGCCGTGGGCAGTAGGGTCAGAGAGGGGGGAACTTTCCGGGGAAATTTTTCATTTGTGGGAAGATTGGCCACAAGTTCCAGGAGTGTCCTGATAGGGGCAGGGCCCCACAGCAGCAGCAACAGGGTGCTCGACATGAGCCCCAGAGACCTATGTTTTCCACCGCCCTCCCAGCACCACCATAGATGCCAGCTTTGCCACCCATCCCAGTAGTCCTAGTCTAGCAGGGACATCTTCAGTTCGGGCGAGTTTATCAACTCTAGCATGCCGCAGTCCCACAGGATCCACCTGCTATTGAGGGTATGTTCTCTATTCAGGGGATTATGGTGCGTATTTTATTTGATATGGGGACCACACGTTATTTCATTGCCACGAAATTTGCACGTACTTTGGGGTTGTTAGACACTGCAGAGAGCACTATTACTTGCGTAGATTCACCGTTGAGTCAGGGTTCCGTGATTTCCCTTATTTGTAGAGGTGTGAGTATAGAGATCGGGAGACTTACTTTACCTGCTGATATGTTAGTATTAGAGATGACTGAGTACGATGCGATTGTTGGTATGGATTGGCTAATTGCGTACCGAGCCATGATTGATTATTTTAGTAAGAGTATCATTTTTGCCATTCCCGGGCAGGAGATGTTTTTAGTGGCGATGCCTCGCCCTGAGGGAGGGTCGTCCACTCACTTGTACTATATAGAAGAGGAGACCTCTAAGGAAATGGTGATACAACTCGATTCGATTCCAGTTGTTAGGGAGTTTGCTGATGTATTTCAGGATATACCTGGATTACCGCCTAGTAGAGAGATATATTTTGTTATCAATTTGACGTTGGGCACGCGGCCAATTGCCCACGCACCTTACCGTATGGCTCTAACGGAGATGAGAGAGCTAAGGGATCAGATAGAGCAGTTGTTGGGTCAGGGATTTATCCGAAGGAGTACTTCGCCGTGGGGTTCCCCTGTGTTATTTATAAAGAAGAGGGATGGATCGTTGAGGTTGTGTGTAGATTACCGGGAGTTGAATAAAGTCATGATACAGAATAAGTATCCGTTTCCCCGAATCGATGACTTATTCGACCAGTTGAGAGGAGCTTCCTTATTCTCAAAGATTGACTTGTGATTGGGATACCATCAGTTGCGTATCAGGGAACAAAACGTCTCAAAGACTGCTTTCTTGACGAGATATGGTTCCTACGAGTTTTGGGTTATGCCTTTTGGCTTGACCAACGCTCCAGCCGTGTTTATGGACTTAATGAATAGGTTGTTCAGAGAGTTCCTAGACCAGCTCTTCATCGTCTTTATTGATGACATTCTGGTTTACTCCCAGACAGAAGAGGAGCACGCTGAGCATTTGAGATAGGTCTTGCAGAAGTTGCGTCAGAATGAGCTTTATGCAAAGTACGAAAAATGTGGGTTTTGGCTGAAAGAGGTTCAGTTTTTGGGGCATATCATTTTAGATCGGGGGTTATCTATTGATTCGGGGAAGGTATCCGCGGTGAAGGAGTGGGGACAGCCCACGACATCGACTGAGATTCGTAGTTTCTTGGGCCTAGCAGGATACTACAGAAGGTTTATTCGGAGTTTCTCAAAGATAGCGGGTCCTTTGACAAATCTGACTCGCAAAGGTGTGCCATTCATCTGGAGCGATGCCTGTCAGTTGGCATTCGATAAGTTGAAGGACAAGTTGACCTCAGCGCCTGTGTTAGCATTGCCCAGATCGGGAGTTGAGTATCTAGTCTACACCGATGCGTCCTTACAATGACTTGTAGGTCACTGCAACGGGAGAGTCAGGCCATAACTTATGCTTCCCGTAAGCTTAAGCCTCGTGAGAAGAATTACCCCACCCACGACTTGGAGTTAGCGGCATTCGTATTCGCTCTTCGAATTTGGAGACACTATCTATTGGGGGAGAAATTTTGGTTGTTCACAGACCATAAGTCTCAATAATACCTCTTCACGCAGAAGGAGCTGAATATGCGTCAACGTCGGTGGCTTGAGTTTGTGAAGGATTGTCAGTTTGATATCCAATATCACCCAGGGAAGGCTAACGTGGTAGCAGACGCGTTGAGCCGAAGGCCAGTAAATGAGGTGGCCGAGGTGTGGAAAGCTAAGGGGAAGGAGTTGGGACACCAGGATGCAGTGGCCCGATCATTCATGTCTGTGATGACTGTTACACCTCAGATTATTACGAGAGTGATAATGGCCCAGGCAAATGACTCGTTCTGTCAGGAGCAGATAGTTCGATTACTAGCAGAGGGAGCCGAGTCCTATACCGTTAGTTCAGACGGGGGATTACGCTTCAATGGGAGACTGATCGTTCCGAAAGGGGAAGACTTGCGACACGAGGTAATGACAGAGTCGCATGGCTCATGGTTCGCGGTACACCCTGGTGGGGATAATATGTACCAAGACATGAGACGACAGTACTGGTAGAGCGGGATGAAGATAGATATCGTCGTGTTCGTTTCTAAATGCGCCACTTGTCAGCTAATAAAAGTGGACCATCAGAAATCGGCAGGACTTCTACAGCCGTTAGAGGTTCCGATGTGGATATGGGAGAGCATATCCATGGACTTTATCACGGGGTTACCTACGTCACAGAGGGGTCACGACTCCATATGGGTAATTATGGATAGGTTGACCAAAGTTGCTCATTTTCTACCCATGAGGACAAACTACACTACGGGACAGTATGCCCAGATTTTTATTACGGAGATAGTGAGACTTCACGGGGTGCCTCTAAATATCGTGTCTGACCGAGATAAGATATTTGTTTCACGATTTTGGGAGAGTTTCCAGGAGGATATGGGTACGGAGTTGCGACTGAGTACGACATATCACCCGCAGACTGATGGGCAAACAGAGCGAACAAATCAAATGTTGGAAGACATGCTACGTATGTGCATCCTAGACTTTGGAGGTGTTTGGGAGAAGTACCTTCCACTGGTGGAGTTTACTTATAACAACTCATACCAGTTCACCATGGGCATGGCTCCATTTGAGGCGTTGTATGGTAGACCTTGTCGTTCCCCAGCATGTTGGTTAGAGGTGAGGGATAACAAACTCCTTGGGCCGAAAGTGATTCAGGACACTTCGGCAAGGATAGAGATGATACGGAGCCGTATTCAGGTAGCTCATGACCGGCAGAAGAGCTATGCTGATGCCAAGAGGTTCTTCAGAAAACTCAAGGTGGGGCACCAGGTGTTACTCAGAGTATCTCCTATGAAGGGGATCATGCGTTTTGGGAAGAAGGGAAAACTGGCACCAAGATACGTGGGGCCATTTCCTATCATCGAGAGGATTGGTCTAGTTGAGTATAGACTTGGGTTACCGGAGCATTTGCATAGGATTCATGATGTGTTCCATATTTCCTCGCTAAGGAAATATCTTAGGGACGATTTGGCCCACAGCTTTAGAGGACATCGATCTTCAGCCCAACAGTTCCTACGAGGAGGGGCCGATTGCTATTTTGGACCAAAGCGGGCAGAAATTGAGGTCAAAGATAGTACCATTAGTACGTGTTCAGTGGCGGCATCGTAATGCCGAGGAGTCCACATGGGAGTGGGATCGCGAGGATGAGATGCGCGAGCGTTATCCAGAGTTATTTTTACCAGGTACTCTTTAGTTCTGAATTTCGGGATGAAATTCTGTTATTAGGGGGGAAGTATGTAATACCCCGTAATTTTATTGATTTTTATTTAAGGGATTAATTGAATTAAATGAGAATTAATTGGGAATTAATCCGGATATAAATACTAGTGAGATGTGAGTTGGTATTTGATTACGATGTTAAAATTAAATATTTCTGAGTACATATGGTAATATATAAGTATTGAAAATGTTAAAATTGTGGCGAGGCAGAAATACGACAATTTGGAAAATTTAGTTTGGACGCGCGTGTCAGTCGCGTCAGGAACGAACTTATTTAAATTAAAAAGTGAATTATATTTCTATCAACCAAATGGTCATTTTGAGATCGCCAACGTGTCTGGAAGGGTCGAAATAGTCAGAAAACACTAGCCGGGGGTTTTGTTTGGGTCCCGAGGCATTTTTAGGCCAAACCGGTAACCTATAAGGGTATTTTGGTAATTTTAAAAATTTGGAGATTAAAACCCACGAATTTTTTAGGTAAATTAAAGATTATTAAAAGATCCACTAAGGCCATTATCAGCCAAAAGTGAGAGAGTGGGCTACGGAGGTTTTGAGAGAAGTTAGAAGAGAGGCTAGAGGGTCTATACCAAACCATCTCCCCATCACCAGAAATTGGAAAGGATTTGTGACCAGAAAGAGGAGAGAATCAACCTTGAATCATCGACAACAATCTGAAGAACAAATCTAAGGCAAGTGATTTGATATTTTTAAGTTCATTGAATATTTCTTCCATGTTTAGTGTAGGAACTATTTTGTCTTGAAAGTTTTGAGGAAAACCTAATGAAATTGTTGTAGAAACTCTAAAGTTGGGTTAGGGATTGCATGTAGAATGACTATGGACGAATTTAGTATCCAAAAAAACTTAACTATGATGATTTAAAAAATGGATTTATGATGAGTAATTAGGCATAATAAAATTCTGGGTTCATGTTCATAGTTTGGGGTAAAATTTGGGGATTAATGATAATTGCATGTTGATTTGGAGGATTTGACCCCAAAAATATGTTAAGAAGCGACCTAAGAGGACTTAGATTAGTTTACAAACATAAAAATGTAATTGGGATGATCTTAGAATAGATTTTTGAAAAGAGGAATTGAAGAAAAACGAGTTGGAGAAATTTCTGAGCGTATTCTGCCATCTCGTTAGAAGACCTGCCCAGGTCTTTCGAATGACCTCGTTCGAATGAGCTTCTAATGAGATGACAATATCCCTTCTAACGAGTTGGTAGTTCATTCAAATCCATTCATTCGAACGACACTCGTTCGAACGAGATTTCTAACGAGTTGACAGAATGACCTTTTTGGCCTGATTTTATTTCAAATGTCCCGTAGACTTATTTAAATGGAGTAATAACCGTCCCTTATTGAATAGTGGGTATAGTTGTGAGATTGGAGTACGTTGAGGAGTAAAACTTAGAATCTTGTAGTAAACCGGATGATATTTATGGATTAGGAAACGAGTACCTAAAATTACGACGTGAGAAGAGTTGACAACTTTAATGTATATAAATCGGGGACTTGTAAACTTATAACATTAAATGATGATATAAGAACGAGAAGTATACCTCTATTAATATTCTGAGATATCTAAGATGTGCGAATGCTTAGTATATGTGGTTATATGTGTATAACATTCCTACCATACTTGCTATCATGGGAGGTCGGTGTTCGATCATGGTCAACTAATCTTTGTGTGCCTACGGGGGGATTTAGATTGGTACCTCGAGGACATAGGTCAGAGAAGGACTTATTGAGAAGTTAATAAGTCTGCTGATCATGGGAGCGTAGGTATGTGCGTGACCCATGTGATGTGAACTATGTTCGCCTCCATTATGTGTATTTATTACTTATCGAAATGATTCCTGAAAGATTCGGAATATGTGGTCCTTATGTACGTGATGTACCGGGATTCGATAGCAAAGTATGTGTGCACCGCAGCTTAGCCTCGAGGTGCCAATATTGTATATTTATGATGAGAATAATATACTGTTAATTGAAATGAACTGTGATGTATAAATGTAAGTGTGAATAATAGCAACCTTTTGTAGTGTTAACATTGGAAAATCCCTAGTGATTAGTATTACTAATTTTGAGAACTAAGAAGTAAAACACTCTGTTTAAATTAAAATGTCGGGAATTGAATTGGAAATCGTACATTAAGGTTAGATTGTGTATTGGACTAGTTAGATATGGGAATAACTAGAACGGGTACGGGTAGGATAGGAGTGCACAATTAGTTGAGAGGTGAGGAACTCATGTGAGTGCGCGCACTATCATGTACTTTATATTCACTGTTTAATGATATTAAACACTTGCTGTACTTTAAAATATTTTCACAATCGGGCTCTGACCCATTTGCTTTCAAATCTACTTTCTGGTAAAAACCTTTTTAGGTGCACAGCCACAAGGACACCAAGCATAGGATTTCCATTCCAGTGGCGTGTTGTAGCTGCTGTGGAAGTTACACGACCTCGATAATAGACGCCTTCACTTTCTATCTTGTTTCTACTTCAGACTTACTCATCTGTAGGGCATGTCGCCCCTTTCCTTTCAGAGACATCTTACTTAATCAGTTTTTATTTCACATTTTGGGTTGTAATTAAATTAATGATTCAGACTTCGTATTTGTTTATTTCAGTATTCAGATTGTTGTGAGGAGTATTCCTCCAGATTCAGTTTATTACATTGTTATTTTATTGCGACTGTGATGTGGTTGTGGTATCAGTATTTCATAATTTATTTTGGTTGTATGTAAATCGAATTCAATTAAAATAGACAACTCACTTTTTAAATATTAGTTGGCTAGTAATTGTTAACAATTTTTCGACAGTGATGCTATGAACTGAACCAACTTGACATTTTGTATTAATTTAATAAAGGAGTATCTACCCGGTATTTAATT
The DNA here is from genome assembly GCA_949130495.1 of Sambucus nigra. NCBI lineage: Eukaryota > Viridiplantae > Streptophyta > Magnoliopsida > Dipsacales > Adoxaceae > Sambucus > Sambucus nigra. The sequence goes on from OX422223.1 coordinate 391,434,582, forward strand.
AGGCGAGGTGTCACAAAAAGATAAAAAAAATAATCAAAGGACTATGACTAAGAGGAAACAAGTATAAAAAATGGTCAAATATGAGTGGTGCACCGGATCCTGATTCATTACGAAACAGTGAATATGCATGTCAACGGAACTGGTAAAAAGTTAAGATATGAACGAGAAAATGGTCAAGCTATATGCGATGCACCGAATCATAATTCACTATCAGATAATGAATATGCATATCAACTGGGCCACTAAAATAGGGAATGAAGGACAAACGAGAGTAAAAATAAGAATAGGCTATGAGCGATGCAATAGAACCCGAGGCCCGAGGTGAACTCGGGACGCCTATGTAAGGGGAATCGACATCAAAGTCCAAGTAGTTTGAGACAACATAAGAGTGGGATTTAACCCATAAATTCGAAACTATAGTTTCCTTATTTAGATTTGTTAAAAAAGTGTGCACAAGTTATGAAAGTGCAAAAAAATGGAAGTAAGACTCTAATTTGGGGTTTAAGAATCGAATCCTATTTTTATTTTTTTGAATTTATGAATCTATATGTTTGTGTATATAAGTAATAAAAGGGTGCCTGAGGGCGAAAAGGTAGAAACTAAATGGAAAGGTATGCTAAGAGTAATAAAATGTAAGATATGTCATAAATTTAATGAACATGAAATGAAGAAATTTAAACCTTCTATGGCACTTGAATTCTAATTTTGAGTAGGCTGATTTTGATGGTGATGCAGTGGTGGTGAAAAGCACAAAGGTGAGGTGTGGGTGATGTAATGGAGTGTTGAGAGAATGTTTAGAAAGGGATGCTTTTGAAAGGCTGCACATTGATTTTGATGAAAAAATGTCTAAAGGTCCTCAACAACGAGGTTAAGGCTTCCATAAATAGGAAACTTTTATGGCTAAGAGGGTGTGCTGATTGGCACACCCAAGTGGGGGACGATATGCATAACCCTGACTTGTTGGCTAAGTAAAGTATCACATGCCTATAAGCATGGGGAAGGGGTGCCTATAAGTAGTCCAAAAAATGATTTTTCGAAAAAATATCCGTAAAATACAAATCATAAGTCCATTTTGCTCACGACCGGGACCGCTGAAAAGAGGATTTAGAGATCTATGAAAATTACGTTGAGATACTCTTAGGTCCGAGAGTTGACCACGCTCAATTGGAGCCCATGAGCATTTACACTACACTAAAATGGTCAAATTGGCACCCTTCAATCGGCTAGCCTTGTCACGGTCATTGATCGTGACAAAAAAACACACATTTTTTATCACAGTCAATGACCGTCACAAGGCCGTGATCAATGACCGTGACAAGTCCTTGACAACTCTACTTGTCACGGTCATTGACCGTGACAATCATATAAAGTTGTCACGATCAATGACCGTGACATGTCCATGATAATTCTGTCAGTAAAAAAACCGTCCCTTTTCTTTTTTCCCACCGATTCTCATTCCCTCCATTTCTCTGTCTCTCTAGCCACTGTACACTCTCTTTACAACTTTGGTATGTTTTCTCTCTCTATTTATCCTCCATTTATATATATATGTATGTATATATGCGTGTGTGTATATATGTGTGTGTAAATGTGCATGTGGGGGGGGGGGGGGCATGACTGGGGGGAGGGAAGGGGGTGTTTGCGCATGTGTGTGTGTGTACATATATGTGTGTGTTTGTGTGTGTATATATGCCTGTGTGTGTGTATATGTGCTTGTGTGTGTATGTGCCTGTGTGTATATGTGTGTGTGTATATGTGTGTGTGTGTGCGTGTGGTGGGAAACGACAGTGGGGGGAGGGGGCAGGGCTGGGGGGGGAGTGTATATGTGCGTGTGTGTATTTTTTTAAATTAATTTTTTATTAGTTTATTAGATATTTCCCCTCATATTGTAGTCCCCCTTATAAAAGAATTGATTTATATAATATTGATTGGTTGTTATTTTTTTTGTAAATTAATAATTAGTTCCCCTTTCATATGCAAGTAGGATTTCCCCTCATTGTAAATTAATAAATTAATAATTGTATACTTTAATTGTTAGTTTAATTGATGAAAAGAATTAATTGAGTAGATGAATTGGAAGGAGTACGGGATACACATTTGTTGTTTCCATTACGGTTGAATTATAGTGGATCGATGTTGGGTTGGTTAATTTTAAAAGTGGCATGATCGACCACTGGATTATTGTCCATATGGGAGTGAGATTTTTCAACTTTTTTTGAAAATTACTTTTTATAACGAACAATATATATATATATATATATATATATATATATATATATATATATATATATATAGTATGATAATTAAATGAAACATACTTGAAATTACATATAGTGCGCATAGATACTAGCCTTCTAGTTCTTATGTGTACGCATTCAATAGCCCTTAGACCTGTTCGATCCCAAATTTAAGAATGTCAAGCATAAGAAGACTCCAACTGGGAATGAAACTGAGACAAGAAAGAAAGGCATGGTCTAGGAGGTCAATTTTATTTGATTTGCCTTATTGGAAGAATAACCTGGTGCGCCATGTATTGGATGTGATGCATACAGAGAAGAACTTCGCTGAACATATTGTGGGCACTTACCTTTGGGGGAGTCATTCGAAGGATGGAGAAAATGCACGAAAATACCTTAAATCGTTGAAACTTAATCCATAACTATGGTTGAAAGAAGATAGTAGGGGAAGGACAATAATCCCCCTGGTGCGTTTACTTTGACGAGTGGGGAAATTAAGGTGCTTTTAGACACAATATATAATTTGAAGGGCCCATATAATTTTTTGTCTAACTTGCAAAGGATTGCGAATTATGATACTCATGATTTACATAAGTGTAAGTCCCACGATTGGCATGTGATCATGCAATTGATTCCTCTATTGTTTAAGCACTGTTTCTCCAAGCACAAGGATTTGCGGGGGCTATTATGCAAATTAATATTACCTTCTCACTCTTGTGTGAGAAGGTAGTCAATTGAGAACACATAGTGGTCGCAAAATTGGCGGTGACCGAAGTGATTTGTGTGTTGGAGAAGTACTTTCCCCCAGTATTCTTTAACATAAGTGTTCACTTGTTAGTGCACCTATGCGATGAGACACTTTTTTGTGGTCCAGTTAGATATCGGTGGATGTATCCATTTAAAAGATTGATGAAAGTTTTTAAAGATTACGTTAAGACTATGTGATACATTGTAGGATTAATTGCAGAGGAATACATCACCGTGTAGTCATCAATATATACTCGAAAATATATGCTTGACTCGACCAGCGTTGATTACACTAATGAGTTTGTCGATGATGGTGGTCATGTGATGGGAAAACGAGTAAAATTAACGAGTTTGCAACATGAACAAGTAGCTCGTTATCTATTTGACACACATGAAGATGTCGAAGAGTGGAAAAATTAAGTTTAAATTATTTTAATGTTTAACATTATTTTAGAATATTTTAGATTATCTTATACATGATTAATTTTGTAATATGCTGAAAATATGAAGCCTGTGAGAACAATAATCAGACAACGAATTTAGGCTGTGGTTGTCATAAGAGGTAATTATAATGAAAATGACAGTTATATAACGTTACATTACACTCAAACTTTACAACCCATCTAATTAATTTATTTATATTCTCAGCTCTTAAAGACGGGTGATGCGACATCAAGGCTTGCTCGTCTAGCCACTGGACCCTTGTTCGTGGCACATGAGTACAAAAAGTATCGATTGAACGGTTACGTATTTGGTGCAAAAGTTTACGAGAAAAGTACAAATGTACAGAACTCGGGCATTTCATACAAGGCTCTTACTTTCTTTCGAGCGAGCGCAAAAGATAAAAACCTCATTGAAGTTGAAATGACTTACTATGGTGTAATTCGAAATATATTTGAATTGGATTATATAAGCTTCAAATAGGTTGTATTTTACTGTGACTGGGTAAGAGTTGAGGATAAAAATGCTTGTAAAGTTGATCATGTCACCAATTTGATCATGGTTGACTTGTCCAAGTTGAAGAGCAACGACCACGTGAACGATGAACCGTTTGTTTGTGCATTTTAAAAGGTTAACCAAGTGTTTTACTCGGAGTATATCAACAACGAGCCTTGGTCAATTGTCCTACACGCGTCAAAGCGTCTAAATAGTAGTGTGGATGACTTGGTTGCTCCTACCGAATACCAATCAATTTTTTATGATAACCCGAATTTGAAACAATTTTTCAATTTGTAATAAATATTCCAATTTGTACTTTATCAATCAATTTTTAATGCTTTTAATTGATTTGCACTTTATCATTTTCACTCTTATGTAGTGTACGTGTGTGGGGGCAGTAGGGGTGGGGGTGGGAGTTGGGATGTTTCGTATTTTTAGTAATTATGCATATTATGATTTGTACTAATAACAATTCATTTGGATTCGTAGTAATTGTAAATATTTGCATGTCTTCTTCTAATTCATTTTGATTTGTACTAATAACAACATTTTTTATAGAAAATATCTCTTTCAGGTATTAAGGCGAGGATGATGATGCTGATTATGATGATGTCGTCTGAGCTCGAGCTGGTAAAGACGATCATCGGCCCGGGGTACACTAGTTGGAGGGAGGTGCCAAATGAGCTCAAGTTAGCTATTTGGGTGGCATTAAAGGTAATGTATTTATATTTATATTTATATTTATATTTCAATTTCAATTTCAATTTCAATTTCAATTTCAATTTCAATTTCAATTTCAATTTCAATTTCAATTTCAATTTCAATTTCAATTTCATTTTATATTTATATTTATATTTATATGTATTCGCAACTAACATTGTATTTGTTGGACAGGAACAATTAAGCCTAGATCCAAAGCTACGTAATTCCGCCTTGGAGCAGTTGAGGGAGCAACACAAGACATGGAAGAAAAATATGCGGACCCGGTACTTTGGCAAGATCCGAGAGTCCGTTATCCTAATGCGTGAATCCGTCCCGTCGAAGGAGCCGATATCGTTGGCACAATGGCAAAAGTTCATTGACAATGATATCGGGGAGAGACAATTGACATCTTGCCAATCGGAGAGGGAAAATCGGGTAAAAAAGACAAACGTGCACTACTCCGGCAGGACGTCTTACGCCGAGGTGGAGCATAGGATGATGGTAAGATTTAATTTTTCTATAACTACAGAAATATATTATTTTACTTTGCGGGGCCGATAATAATTTTCCTTTGTTTTATTTCAGGGGACAGGGAGTGGCCCGAGGGGTAGGCCACATAGGCTCGATACTTATGTGGTTATTCGGACGAAGAAGGGGAAGGATAAGGAGGTATCCCCGAGCATCGCGGCCACGATTATAAGTAATTCGACAGTTTACTTTTTATTAATTACGTTATAATTTTTTTATTTACTTATTTTACTAATCAGGGTCATTTTGTCGTTTCAGGCAAAGCTTAAGGAAGTGCATGAGTCGCAGTCTGATGCCGAAAAGGCATCTTTATCCACAGACGCACTCGGCCAAGTACTTGGCGCTGATCACAAGGGGAGGATAAAGGGGTCAGCTCGTGGGTGGCCAAATCTAGGATCATCGGATTAGAGATGAGCGACATCGGGTTGGCTTGAACGGTGGACTCGCATGACACGAAGTTGTCCCATTTGGAGGCGACGATCCAAGATATGTTCTCATTCATGAAGCGTTCGTTGGGCGGAAACCGTAAGGGGAAAGGAAAGGAGAAGGTGGTGGAGGAGGAGGTGCAGGATGGCGAGGATGTGGACCTCACTGCTTCATTGCCTACACGTGCGGACTTTGATGATCCACTCCCCTATTTAGCTCCCTTCGACCCACCGATGTCAACACTTGGTTGGCCAAGTATGTTTTTAGTGGACATATTTGATGGCCAGAGGATAGGGTGGGGGTTGAGGGACCCGAATATCGTCTAGTGTATGCCAGTTCATAGACGTTCGCTTCAAGATATTGAGTCGAAGGTACTCGTCACGCATGTGATACCCGGGAAGGAGAACTCCCCCTTGTGGTTACACAAACAATGTGGCACGATGTATATTGCTGGGTGTGTTAATTCTTATATCGTGTGGCCTACTTACCTCCTCAGAGCTAACCTTACCCCAGATATGTAGTGACATTATTTTAATTGAATTGTTCTAAGTTGTTACATTTAAATTATATTTAGATTATATGGTGATGCATATTGTTTTGAATGTGTATTTGCTTTATCTCTATTTTATTTGGATATATGATGTTTGAACAGGTACAACGTTGTTATAATATGTACAAATTTACTGCTGGGCAGTGGCAGTGGCCATACTACCCAACAGAGTTTTTTTTAATTATGCCTAGAATTGTCACGATCATTGACCGTGATAATTCTTTATTAAAAGTCACGGTTTATGACCGTTACAAAACTTGTCAAGGTCATAGACCATGACATGATCGTGAAAATTTTAATGAACTTGTCACGGTCAATGATCGTGACAACAAAAGTTATTACCCCCAAAATTGTCACGGTCATTGACCTTGACAAGTCCAACTTGTCAAGGTTAATGACCGTGATAATTTGGAAAATTTGGTGTAGTGTTAGTGGCCTCCAGTTTAGCTTTACGAGGTAAAAAGGCAACTAAATGTGAACCATAAGTATGATTCATGCACGGTATGAACTATTAAAAAGGGTATTCAAAGACCTATGAAAGTACGTTGAGAAACTATCGGATATGAGAGTTGACCAGAGTCAAACAGATCTCGGGAGAATTTGGTGACCTTTAGTTTAGGATTTTGGGGAAAAAGGAAACTAAATACGAACCATGAGTCTGATTAGCGCATAGTATGAGCTGTTGGAAAGGGGATTCAGATCCCAATGAAAGTGAGTTGAGAAACTCTCAAGTTTGAGAGTTAATCAAAGTCAATCGAAGATCGAAAGTGTCCGGTGACCTTTCATTTAAGGTTTTAAGGTAAAAAGACACTTAAATGTGAAACTTAAGTCCAATTCACACATGGTATGGACCATTAGAAAGGGTATTCAAATCCTTATGAATGTGGGCTAAGAAACTCTTAAGTCTGAGAGTTAACCAAAGTCAAATAGAGCCCGAAAGCATCTAATGTCCTCTAGTTTAGGGTTTTATAGGAAAATACAACTAAATGCGAACTGTAAGTCCGATTCACGCACGATATGGACCGTTGGAAAGGGGATTCACATCACTATGAAAGTGATTTGAATTGCTCTCGGGTTCAAGGGTTGAGCAAAGTCAAATGAAGTTTGAAAGCATCCGCTGACATTTGGTTTAGGGTTTGAAGGGGGACCTTGGCTTCGAGGGTTGAGAGGACTTGTAGAGGTATGTAGAGGGTACCAAAATAGGGTCTCTATAGATCTCGTCGATGGTAGAGCCTAGGATAAGTGAAGGTCGTCAAAAAATAGACACTCGAATGAAGATTTATAACTGTAGGATTTATTTTATGTTAGGGATTGCAGTATGATTCTGAGGACCTAGGGAATGTAAACAAATAATTTAGAGGGTCGAGGCGAATTATGTAAATCTAAAGGGTGTACAAAAAATTTAGCTAGTCAAGGTCAATTTTGAGGGCCAATGCATATTCTGAGGACCTAAAGGGTGTATGACCAATTCAACGGGTCAAGGCCAAACTTTAGGGAATACATAAAGGGTGTAAGACCAATTAAGTGGGTCAAGTCTGATTGTAAGGTCCAAGTCAATTCTTAGGACAAAAGGGTGTACGACCAATTCAGCAGGTCAAGGCCGATTCTGAGGGCTAAAGTCAACTCTGAGGACCTAAAGAGTGAAAAAGTTAATTTTATAGACCATAAGGATAAATAGGTCAATTCTGCGGACCTAAGGGGTGTTGAGGTCAATTATGAAGGCCTAAGGGATGGAAAGGTTGATTCTACATACCTAACGGATGAAGAATAGTTTTGCGATGATGTGGAATTTTTGGGAGAATTTCAGAGTTTTCAGTCTTTGTAATTTTTTTTATGACTTTTAAATGCTTGAGTATTTTTTTTTTATTTTAAGGTTTATCAACGAATGTGCAATTTGTGCAAAATTTAGGATTTTTGTGATTTTATGATTTTCTAGAATTTTTTGGGATTCGTAAAAAAATTTGGACTTTATTGGAATTTATTGAAGACATGTTGGAATATTAAAAACGGGTGAGAAAAAATGTGATTTTGTTAAATTTTGGGTATTTTTTCGCAATTTGTTTATTATTTTTTGGAATTTTTGTAACGAAAATGAAGGGGGGGGGGCGATTGGCACAGGTTGAGGGGTGCTTATAGGAATTGCACATAATTTTGAGGGTTTGGGGGGTTCCTAAGGGGCACCGCTGATTGGAGGGACATGTTGATCAGCATACCTCTTGGCTCGTTATAAAAGGGTGTAAGACAACTTATTCTTCACACTCTGCAAACACAATCATTTTTCTCTCTCCCTCTCTAAAAAATAAATTTTTTGAAAAATTTATTTGAAAAAATGGTCAACAACGCATTTGTTGAGACTGACGATTGGGCTAGTATCAAATGGTGATGCACTGGAGAAATGGCGATAGGTTTAGGAAAGTGGATGACGAGAGGACTCTACTATGAGAGATCAAGCTCCATCGATCCGCAAAGGTGAAGAACCCAAGCGATTATGTGAATATATATTATTAATTTATTTTTTATTTTTATTTTTTAAATTTTTTTATTTTTGTTTTTATTATTTCACTGCGCATTGATACCTTTTTATTTGAATCTTGGAAATTGACATCACTCAGGCGAGTATTCGCTCTTGAGGGACTACGAGGGTGAAATAGATATAGGACAAGCTTCCTAGGGAGGTGCGTCTTATGGTGGATATTGTTAAATTTGTTCACCTAACGGGTCTTTAGCTGAGACATCGAGGTCGATGGCAATATTGTGCGGCCTGGGGAGCGGTGGTGGGACACCACTCACACATTCCACTTGGGCCTAGTTGATGGGGCTAGAGTGCGAGGAGAATCATATAGAGGTGGATAGATCGCTTCATTTGACTGAGACAACAATTTGGGCAGCGTTGGGGGACTTCGGACATGTTGGTCTCAGAGAGTCAGTGAAGTTTCGGTGCTGAAGAACACCTTGTTGTTGCAAAGGATATATGCTATGGACGGGCAGCAGGTGTGTGGCATTGTTGTCCCGGAGCGAGCTGCTTCGACATCCCGCCAGGGAGAGAGGACTTTGTGTCGTCAGTTAATGATGGGCGCGGGGTTCTTGTCTCCCATCTCGTTGCCTCCCCGCTAGGTCAGGACATCGGTTCCACGTATTGGGGTTAGTGACTTTCCCCTGGATGTGGTTTGACGCCATGTACAAATTCTATCGGGGCTGTGTTTGGTTGTTCAGAGTTTCCAGTTTGTTTTATATAAAATAAATAAAAAGGTTCTAGTTAGCCCTTTCGGGCAAATCTTAAGGCATGTTTTAAAGTCTTCGGTTGGTCCAAATATTCTTGTTATGTGGATTTGAGAACCGGATTACGAGTGGGGATGGTGTTAGGCATTTTCACTCACTACAAAAAAAATTGTTTTTTACTACGGTGCTCCAACCGTCTCAAAAAGTCCTCTAGCCGTCTCAAAAGCCTTTTGTGACGCCTTTTGTGACGGCAAAGGAGCATAGCATTAGACCCTCGTATTAAAAGCTTTTTGAGACGGCATCAACTGTCTCAAAAATTTCTTTTGAGATGGGAAATACGCCGTCTCAAAAGATATTGTTTACAAGATCCTTTTAAGACGGAGAAAAAACCGTCTTTTAAAGTTTTTTAGAGACTATATATGCCGTCTCAAAAGAGTTTTTTCATATGGTAACTTAACCGTCTCAAAAGGTCCTCATTTATGGAATCCTTTTGAGATGGCAACAAATCCGTCTTTACTAGTTTTTGCGCCAAAATTAAAATTTCATCCATTCCATAATACGCTCAATATACTTTTAAACAAAAACTAGTAAAAATAATAAATGAGATTTTGGCATCCCATTTCAACAAATATAACAAAATTTTCCATTCAATTAAAATTACATCCATACAAAGATAAAATTAACAATTTCAACATTGTGCCCACCAAACTAAATATCTCTACAAAATTTAACTTCAATCTTCAAGCAAACGATCTCCATCAAAACGTGTCTTGCGTTGTCCACAAAATATTTCGGTCTGGAATAAAATTTATTTAGTGTCAGTTACCGTAAACAAAGAAGTAATCTTTTTAAATAATTCCTATTAATGACAATCTTTAAAAACCTAATCAAATTTGTATACCTTCGTTTTATTTACTTTTAAACACTTAATATTTTTTAAAAAAATCGGTAGAATCTCCTTTGTTTATTCATGAAAACCAACATGCTTAAACATAAAAATTAACTCAAAAATAACTATAGAAGCAGCCACAACATTGTAAACAACTAAGACTGAAATAGCCACAACATGTATCCTACCTAATACTCCATCAAACTAAATATCTCTATAAAATTTAACTTGTCTCATTAGAATACATACTCACAATCTTTAAGGAAACGATCTCCATCAAAACGTGTCTTACCTTGTCCACAAAAGTTTTCAACCTGCAATAAAATTTATTCAGTGTCAGTTACCATAAACAAAGAAGTAATATTTTTTAATAGTTCCTATTGATGACAATCTTTAAAAACCTTATCAAATTTGTATACCTTCGTTTTATTTACTTTTAAACACTTTATATTTTAAAAAAAAATCGACAAAGTCTCCTTTGTTTATTCATGAAAATATACCTGTTTAAACATAAAAAAAATAACTCAAAAACAACTATAGAAACAGCCACAACATTGTAAACAACTAAGAGCAAAATATCCACAACATATATCCTACCCAACACTCCATGACAAACATTTGCGAAAAGATGAAGTCAAGTAAGTAAGCAGAAGGGTGTACATTTAAAAGTAATAAGAAAGTTGTATGGTGTAGTCCTTCAACAGACTGAACAAAGATAAAACTGATAATGAGTAGATTAACTTTTCATCTAAAAGTGATGGTTGTATGTAAATGAGGAAAAAGTATGCTGTGAGTTCGAGTAATCTTTATAAAGTAATCAATATTATAAAAACTCCCCTGAACAATCTGCTCTTTCGATTGAGAGTTTTCCGTTATGTGAATTCGGTTAACAATTCAGTAATTTAGATATTATTTTTTTAGTTATTTCTCATTATTTGGTTTGTAATGCAATTAGAAAATATTTGTTTTGTAACTAATTTAACATTTAACTTGTTTCCTTTTGTAGTTTATTCAATGAGCATTAAACCTACGATTTTGTTTATGAAAGATGCGTAATTATTAAAAAGTTTGTGTACAATGTATGTACCTGTGCAGCCAACATTTCAGTGTACGATTGTTGCGATTCTGATTCGGTGATTTGTTGAAATATGCAAGAAGTCCGTGAGCAATACGTTCAATAGTTATTTATGAGTTAAAATTTTTGTATAGAATGTAATAAAACGAAGTTCCAACGTTGACACCGAAATTATCTAAATAAGGTATTTGGCCCAGATATAGTACGTGTTTTTCTCCATCAACACGATAATCAACATTTTCAGCATCAAGATGAAAGTTTATGTCAGGGAGAGAATATAAATTTATTTACTAAGATGTTTGGAATATAAATGTAATGAATACAAAATTATCAATGCACCTATTAAACACATCTTACCAGATCTCACATTAAGATGAAAATTTTAATTAATTGGACAAATTTGCAATTAGATGAAGTGAACAGTTAGTTTATAATGTCATAACAATATTTAACAGGGGAATATGCTCAATATATTGGGAATATAGGAGTAATGTATAGTTGAAATATGTTATAATATAGTTTAAGCGTAATGTTGGCAAATTGGTTCATATGCGAAAGTAAACATTTCAAAGTAAGACGAAAGTTGTAGGTTGTATTTATTGAACAGACGAAATGAAGGCAAAACTGATAATGAGTAGAAGAAATTTTCATCTGAAATCACAGGGGGAATATATTAATAATGTCTATTCGAAATTGTTACGATATAGTCTAACCATAATGAAGTCAAATTGGCTCATATGAGACATTAAACATTTCAAAGTAATAAGAAAGTTGTAGGTTTTAGTCCTTGGATGATAATGAGTAAATGAATTTTGCATCTAAAAGTAATGATGTATGTAAATGAGGAAAAAGTATGTAGTGAGTTGAACAGTTAACTTAGTTCACTTTATAGTTGGTTCAATGAGCGTTAGACCACGATTTGTGTTTATGAAAGATGCCTAATTATTAAAAAGTTTATGTATAATGTATGTACCTGTGCAACCGACCTATCGGTGTACGATTTTTGCGATTTCGATTCAGTGATTTGCTAAAATATGCAAGTAGTCCATTAACAATACGTTCAATAGATATTCATGAGTTAAAGTTTGTGTATAGAATGTAAATACCCGAGCATCAATGCTGTTATTGAACCTAATCTGCGCTTCTGATTTCGAAGTTCCCGTCATTTGCTAAAACGCTGAATACGTTACTAAATCAGAGATATTGAAACTAATAAAACGAAGTTACAACGTTGACACCCAAATGTTCTAAATAAGGTATTCGGGCCCGATATAATTAGTGTTTTTCTCCATCGACATGGTAATCAACGTTTTCAGTATCAAAATGAAAGTTTGTCGAGGAAAGAATGTATATATTTTTTACTATGATGTTGGGAATATAATTGTAATGAACAGAAAATTCTCAACGTTGTATAAGAAATTAAGCAGAACAGTAAGAAAATGACAGAGTACTATGAAGAAACCTCTGCATGACTACTTGAGGTGTTGCTAAACAATGTGAAGATCAGAGAGACTTGAGAGGGGATGGGCTTGGGTTCTATTGAAAGGAGATTTATCCCGTATCAATAAAAAGAGGGAATGGGAAAGGTTGGAAAATAGAGATCTTCTGATTGTGGCTCAGCCATTTTATGAATATCATGGATGCAATTGGAGTAATTGCAAGGTTTGATGGCTGATTCAAGTTGATTGACACTACTCTTCATGGATCTGAAGTTAAGCTTTTCGTGAAAACGTTCGAGAGCCACTAGTCATTTGAACTTAAGAGTGTAGTAGAATGATTTGAGTGTGAGGAATGGGGCGAGGTATAAGTCATAATCCTTGTAAAAACTTCTATTGATTTAGTGGATTTGGCTAGTGTTCGTGTTTTTTCCCGCTGTATTGATATAAAAACAACAGAGCAGGGTGACTCCTTAATATGTAAAACGCTTCTCGTTTTCTACTAAGATGCATGTGTAGGATAATAAAATTAACTACTCTTCTGAAAAGTGGATCATGTGGTACCTTCTTAGTAGGATTTCCTTGTTGTGAGTTCTTGGCAAGAACTGTAGTTATATCAGGACCTTTTTTAACTTTCTCTTTTTCTTTTTTTGATTTTTGAATGGCCTTCCACTTTACATCTAACCAGCTAGCAAATAATTGTAGCTCTTTAATCTTTGGAAACTGTTTTTTAGTTGAAACAATATCTGATAGATTATCATTTGAAATAAAAAATGACACGACTAAGACAATTTGACTCAAAATTTCTGCACGAACACGACATGATTTGGGTCAGTTTTGTGTCATTTTGTATCGTGTTTTCTTGTCGTTTCTACATCAGCTACCCCTAATCTAACTCCTATATTTCCTTTCCAACTTATATTCTAGAAAATGTGATTATGCCAAATTGTAATTCTTCCATAGTTTCATAATCTAACTCCTATCTTTAATTGTAAAACAGAAAAGAAGATTTCAAAAGTGGCTGATTTTTAATAACACGTGATTTATCAAATGTCACTTTTATACTCAGGTGGATTTCATATGTAATTGCAGCGAGTTCTTAAACCTCACAAGCAGTTGATACCCTCTCAAAAGAGACGTGGATTGGATGGTTTATATGGAAAGATCACAACAACCACCCTTTTTAGGTTCTCAAACTAAATCTTCGATTCTTATGGAGTCTTTTTGGAGAGACAGTGCTGAATTTGAGGCTGCCTAATTGAATGTCCTAGTTGTCCTTGCTTCAGCCCCCTCATCTTCCCTGGTTGCGTGAATTCCCTCGACACGAGGAAGCCTAAAGCTGAATTGTGATGGGGCTTTCATTTCGCATAATAGAAGAGTTGTTATTGTGAGTGTTCTTCGTGAATTTAGAGGGAGGCTCATGGATGGTTTTACTAATTTTTTTGTAGCCCCCAACACTAGTTGTGTGGAAGCAGAGGCTATCAGGTCTGCTTTCTTTTTTTGTCAAGGCATACAACATCCAAAATGTGGTGGTGGAAAGTGATTGTAAATTAGTAATTGGTTTATGTTCCTCTGACCTTGAACCTCCATGGGAGTTAAAGTGCTATGTTAGTGACATTAGAAATATTACTTCTACTTATAATATTGAATTTTCTTGGGTTTGAAGAGGTGCCAATAAGGTTGCCCACTGGGCGGTTCAAGAGAAGTTATCACATTCTCTTCCCCTTAATTGGCTCTCGATTTCATCCCATTCTCTCAATTCCCTATTATACTCTGAGGGGGATTCCACATAGTAATGAAAACTGCTTTGCTTCGTTTACAAAAAAATAATAATATACAACTAATCCAGGATCTTCTAATGAAGGGAAAGCCCCAATTGTATCAACTTGTTTAGGGGAACTGATCCTAAATAGCTCTGTGAGATGAGAAGATGTTGAATACAAAGTTGAGATGAGAAGATGTTTTTCTTTCCTTGTCACTAAAAAAAGGGGGACCGCTAATGCCAGAAGGTTCTTTGAGATATGAAGTTTGTATATCTTCTTGTGAGAAAATCACAACATGTTCACCCTTAAACGTTGTAGGGTTTTTCAAATCCAACTCTTTTGATGGTTGATTCATAAGGATACTTGCAAATGACTTAGACCATACTTGAGTAGCATCAGGTGGTTTAGGGGGAAGATTTACAGGTTGGGCCATGGTTTCGGTAAAGGGAGAAGAAGAATTCTCCCTAATTTTTTGGGGATTTCTCAAGCTGGCAGGGCCACTATAATTAGAAGTGCGCTCTTCTTATCCTTCCCAGTTATACTATTTTTGTTTCATAGTTACTCTGAAACTGTAAAATGAAGTTAACACTCCAATTGTTCTTTGTCAGATGGTTACTTTGAAAACACAATTAGATTCTTCATGCCTAACATATAACATTCAAGTTTTAGCCACTATTTCTATGTTGTTGATATCAAGTTCACACCCTAAGATATATACACAAATTAGATCAATCCATACTTGGAACTTTTTGAGTTATGAGTATGGAAAATAATATGAATTTGATGCTCCAGTAAAGCCATTGAACAAATACCTACACTCGATGGCATAATGCGTTGATGAGAAACTTGTTGTTTCTCAAGTGCTTATGATTGACATCAATATTGGGTATGAAGACATAGTCAACACTCAGGTTATTGATTTCAATGGTAAGCCAATCAAGTATTTGAATAACTTGCCTAGCATGGTGGAGGTTTGTAATGAAGAATTTATTAAGTTTGATCTAGATTATGAACAAATTGTGGTCTTGTAAACTAAAAATGCAAAGGAAAGAACTTTGGATATTCTAGCAACACAATTCATACCTTCAGCCACGTCTAGTGATCTCAACAACCAGTTCAAGAAACATTTACTGATCAGGTGTTTAACATTGTTTAAACATTTACTGATTAGATGTTAAGATATTTAACATAGCAACGAAGTCATTCACCACTTGATCCAAGTAACCAAACTATAAAACACTTCTCAGAATACACTAAACTCCAAAGCTCAATAATAAAACCAAAAAGTTTAAAACAGCTAACAAAACAAACCAATCACAGAAGACATGGAAACCATCCACTTAATCATCTCAAAACTTCTAAACTGATTTTAATAAGCATCGTTTTGCAGAATCACGAGATGAGTGAACATACATCACCTTTTAACACAGTTATAGGGTGTATATCAACTTTCCAAAAAACTAAAGATGTCTAAAACTTATTCAATATAAGCTTTGATGACTTTGGGTGTATATCAACTTTCCAGCAAACTAAAATCTACCAAGCAATATTCAAGAATGTGTTGGACCATAACTAGTTTTCTGAAAACACCACGCAACAGGCACATAGTAATATTATCAATGAATTATGTAATATTTCGTGTGATGGTAACGTATCATTTTATTGTTTTTGTTTGCTATATTCTTGACTCTTCATTGGGCTTACATACATAGTAATATTATCCATGAATTATGTAGTATTTCGTGTGATGGCAATTTATCCTTCTATTGTTTTTGTTTGCTATATTCTTGACTTTTCAATGGACTTACATACGGACAAAACACAACTTTATTGTGATGCCTGCAAACGTCTCTTAGCTGACAGACACATTGAGGGAACTTGCCCTACGCTAGATTGTAACTATGATTCTATCCGTGGTGACCAATGTGAAAAGTGTGGGAAGCTGTTGAATCCAACAGAATTGAAAGATCATATATGTAAGGTGATTTATATCTTCTAACTCAACGCAATTTTGTGACTTCTTTAGCAGTGGCATTGCCTCTGCAGCATTACCAACCCTTTTTTTAGTAAGAGCATCTATTTTCAAAGATTGAATTTTGCTGAAAACATCATATTTTCTATTATTGGGGCAAGACACAATTATTAAGAAGCTATTCAACATAAGTTTATCCAAATTAGAGGGACGAGGTGAAAAAACTCATGAAAAGGGACCTTGACCAGATCCATTAACCTTATCGGTTACCAAAATCTTGATGAGATAAAGATGGTTAATTTTATGAAAAGCCTTCAAGGGTCTCTTAATTAAGACATTATGAAGATTAAAAATGATGTTATAATCGCCTTTTGAGCTCAAAAATAAGTATAATCCCCATATGTCTAGAATTTAAAATGATAAGTTTGTCTAGAGTTTACTAATTAATCAGTATAATCCTTTAAAAGTCCACTTTTAACCCCAACATGAACGTTTACTAGTCAATTTGGGTAACCAAGAGTCCGATGAGGACATAAACACTTCCTACAAGTTAGTTTTGTACGTCTATGGATTCCCATGCTTCTTTTCGGGGCAATCAGTTGCTATTTTGAGTTTTCATCCCTAAATCCCATTTTAAGCCCCAAACGACCGTATACTGATCGATTTTGAAAACCGGTATTTCGATTTGGGCATGCGTGCCTCTTTTCGGGATACTTTAGAATCAGCGGTCATGGGAGAAATATGATTCACCAGAAAAGGAAGTTAGGGTGTAAATTACTCGAAATGAGTTAAAAAAATAATAATCGGGCATTATGACAAACAGTTGGTGAGCAGAGTTCGAAAATGTCAATGGCGATGATGTTGGAACAAATTTCTTGCCAAAAATTCAACAAACAACAGTCATCGAAGACAAAGTGATTGTTAATTCACGTTGCAACATTGATTTCTAGAAACTATGATATATCCCCCTCACCGATTCTCCCCAAAGGCAAACTCGGGTGGATTTACAAGATCGTGTTCTAATTGACCAATACATCAATAATAGCACATTAAGTGATGGTGACTAACGATTCATATGCTTTGTTCCTAGAGAACCTAACATGACTTTTTCTTTTTTCTCACACTGATAGTACACTAGCAACCTGAGATCCTTAGTTGCTACAATACCGATTATGCTATTTAGCAATGTACCACGGTAACAACTACATAGCACACAATTTGTCTTAATCTTTTTTTAATTTTCTTTTCAAAACAATAGACATCACTATATAACATAAGTGATCACAGTTCAAAAGAGTACATTTTTAATGCAGCGGCGTATGGATCTAGAACATACGATCAAGGGCAAAGGATTTAGATGAAACCAGTTCCACAAAGCGACTAATTAACATTATGGTTCAAAGTCGCGGTATCAGTGTATGACTCAGACACTCAATTTTTGGCTCGGCATCAGTATCGGTTTCGGTGATACGCAACTATACACTATTTAGAGGACTAAAAAAATTTGAAAAAAAATATAAGAAGAAAAGTTTAGAAAAATGAGAATAATAATAATAATATGGCTCAATTAGAAAAGTACAAATTCATCCTTTAGTATGCATAGCATTGTCTACTTTTTTATACTCAATCCTCATTTAGTATGCATAACATTGTCTAAATCAGTATATATTTAGTAATATATTCTTCGTGAATGTTATAACAGTACGTATTACTAGTTAAGGATATATATAATGTAAGTAATCATATACTTTAAGGATACTAGTCTAAATTAATATATATTGAAAGCGATTGCTCCAATCGTGACATGGATGTAAAATCGAGGCTCAATTGAGTGTGTTAGAAGTTGAGATAGAGAGATCCATGCTTAGTAATTTATACCATCTTGGTCGATATATCACCAATATGGGTCGAGAATTTAATATCTTTCTCTTTGAATAAGATATCAATTCCAGCGACGGTTTCATTAGATATCTTACAACTAGAATCCCTCTTTTTTCCGATCCAGATCCTCCACCACTGCGAGCCCCAGTTAGATTCATACATGCTACACTTTTTAGTTATTGGGAGAACCCAAGTACTCTCTTTCGAATTCAGGAAACAACTCTCAGAAATCTTTTTTCCTTTTGGAAGATACAGGAGCGAAACAATCAACCTATTGATATTGGAAAACCCAACGGATTCTTCCAATGTATCATTTCTGGGTCCAATGGAATTCATAGGTATAGGAAGAAGCAGTGAAAATTGTAATAAGTATACCTGAAGCTATTCCTGTAATAGGATCCCCTTTGGTAGAATTATTGCGCGGAAGTGCTAGTGTGGGACAATCCACTTTGACTCGTTTTTATAGTTTACCCACTTTTGTATTGCCGCTTCTTACTGTCGTATTTATGTTAATGCACTTCCCAATGATACGTAAACAAGGGATTTCTGGTCCTTTATAGAGAAGATATCGTGATATTGCCGATATGGGCCGATTCTACTGCAATATCACCGATATGAGCCGAAAATACTCAGAAATTAATGTTATAGGATCAATTCACACCAATAATAAAAAACTGAACTCATAACTCAATATCGGATCGGTGGGTAATGATACCTAGTTAACTCGATCGTATAATCGCGGTATAAGCCTTGACTTTGAACCATGACTGAAACCATGCAACCTTTGAAACATCGAGTCTAAATTTGAAATCAACCCAAACTTTAGGATTAATTTTTCATTTCACTTTATATAATATAATAAAATCTTTTCTCCCAAACCCTAACTTTTCTCTATTTGGACTTCCACAAACCCTATCTTAAGGAGTCTCAAAAGTAAAGTCCATTCCAAACTATATCACATAAATTCAACACACCAATAGTGAAGTTCGTAGATACATATATGTCGTCCGAACACAAATTGAATAAGGCATCAAAGTATACACAAACTTCACTCAACACAAATAACATAATTCAAATACATAAAAAAAAAACTAACAACAAAAACTAAAAAAGCTAATGACAGAAAAGTAGGTAAGGAAATTAACCTATTTATGTCCATATCTATAAAAAAAAATCTCTCATTTGATTCTATATTCATCCTTGATATTTTCAATGATGACGCGTGTTTGAATTAAATGGATCCATCACATATATCACAAAACAAAATCATAATGGAGTAGAAAATCAAATTAATGGCATAAACTACTTGCAAAGGACATGGATTAATTAACCGAGACAAACATATCAATAATTCTAACTAAAATTCACATAAATAAGTATACGCATTTTCTCATAAATTAATCTTAAAACTAAATTACAACAACCAATTGACAATCCGGATTTCCAATTGGCCCACCCTCAACCTCCTATCACCACTACAAATCAATCTCGTACAAAACTAATGATATGAATTAATAACCAAGAATTAAAATTACCTTTTATTCGTATCAGGTCGACGATACTACAACTTGAATGTCCGGGGCTAGATCATATATCTAAATGCCAATGAACCCTGTCAAATACCCATCAATGAAAAACGTATGATTCCCATAACTATGATATTTATATTTAACATATAACTATATATATATACATAATTGTCCATTAAGAGTGAAAATTTATCATTACTTTATATTATAGTTATGGTAACACAATAATTAAAAACACCAATGATTTTTTTTCACATATTGAAATCATTCAATGAACGAACACGAAAAAATGTACAAACTATAGGAATCGTGTCACAAAAGTGTACACAATTCATGTATCAATGATTGCAACGATTGGAACACAAATAGAATAAGATAAATCCCAACTATAAAACACAAATCTAAAATAAAATTATTGAAACCAATAGTCAACAAAAAAAATACTACTTACCCGGTCTTGTCGACTCAGCCATCGGCTTGAGCTATGGTGAGGGCTAGGGCGGTGAGAGATAAGGCTAGGGCAGGGAGGGATAGGTCTTGAGCGGCTTGTCGACATGCTACCGAGCGGCGTGTGACATGCGACCGAGCGGCGTGTCCAGAATGTTGAGCGGTGAAGAAGAAAAATGACAGGGGTGGGGTTTTCTTTTCCTTTCTCTTGTTTTTTTTCTTAGGTTTAGGTTTAGGCTAATAGAAAGAAGCAGGGAATGAAAATCCATCAAGGAGGGAATCCAAATTATATTAAGCCGTCTCATAAAGAATACTTTTTGAGACGGCATCTAGTATGCTGTCTTTTAAGCATTCCCTTTTGAGACGTATAAAATTAGCCGTCTTAAAAATTAATAATTTTTAAGACGGTTATTCTTACCCGTCTCAAAAGGTAAGTTTTAGAGACCCAATTTTTTGTCGTCTCAAAAACCTCTGTCTTAAAAAGTACTATTTTGTTGTGACTTATTTTGTATGCTTCCTTAATGCTATGCTTATTATTGCTCTTTACACTATTTGATTACTTTTAGTTATTTTAGAATTTGTTTAGAGACCTTAGTGCGAGGGTCCTTTAAAATGTAAATATGTGGTTAGGTTGGAAAATGGTACAAGTGAGAGGAGTAGGAACATCACTCAACTAATGAAGGTACACAAGGGTGCTTGTGTATGACTCCATGCTTTGTATAACGATTGACTATTTGTACGTACGTAAATATGCAAGATAGCTCGTCTTTGAGATATTTTGATATCTCATTCATGTTTTGGAGTAGAGATAGAAAAGAGGATATAAGATATGGATTCATATCTATTATGACTCCATGCTTTGTATAACGACTGACTATTAGTACGTACGTGAATATGCTAGATAACTCATCTTTGAGATATTTTGATATCTCATTCGTGTTTTGGAGGACAGATAGAAAAGAGGATATAAGATATGGATTCATGTCTATTTTCATTAGTGTATACGTGTTTGTACGTATGTATGCGTTTGAGCATTACTAGTGATATTTAGGAGATCAGGCCTTGAGGTATGTTGATATCTAGTTTAAATTGAAAAAGGATAAGGGATAAGAGATGAAAGGATCTTGGTGGTGATAATATATCATAAAACATATTGTCGAGGATCGAGCTCACAAGAAGGACTAAGTATTACGCTTATGTACCTAATAGGACTTGGGATCAAAGCCTGCGTACTTCGGTTGTATTTTTAAGGTTCTAAAAAACGCGGGGCGTGATTGAGGCGTGGAGGCCAAGCTTTAAGCCTTAGAAGCCTAGGCGGGCCTAGGCGTAAAAAGGCGTGAAAAGGCGTTTAGGCCTTCTTAATATATTTTAATATTTTTTTAACCATAAAAAGGCTATTAAAATACAAAAATTGCAGATATCATAAAAATATGTCTGAATATATGCAAATTAAAATACTATCTGATCATTTTGGATAAGATAATGGTCCGGTTTGTAAACAAATTCATTAAAAGGCGACATCGTTTCACTAAGGCATTGTTGTTTTTAGAAAAAAGTGCGTCGTAAGGGTTTTACCAAGAATAAGGCGTGAAAAGCGTAAGGCAAGGCGTTTCTCCCAAGCCTTAAGCCTAGGCGTGCCTAGGCGGGTTTTTTAGAACAGTAATTTTTAATGTATACGTGTTTTTATGTTTGTATCTAGGTGTACGAAAGGTTACGACTTTGATATAGTTTGATATCTCATTTGTAGTGTGTGGGGTATATTCTAGAAAGGATAGGAGATAAGAGCATCTCTGTGGGACAATACATCGAGAGACGTAATGTCGAAACTCAATCTCACGAGAATGACTCGGTATTGTGCCTACGTACCTAAGAGGACTTGGGATCAAAGCCTATGTAATTCGGTTGTATACCTGTTCCAACATGATGTGTGTGCAACTATAGGATTTAACTTCTAGAGTGGGAGTGGTTCCAAAGATTATGGATATTTGCATATCATATTATGATTGTTGGTTGATCACTAGTCGGAAGGTATCGTCCTTCAGATTAGTTTGTAGGTGTAGTGCTAAGGATGTAATGTTCTAGACATCCTTCGCTATGGAGGCAGAGGTAGAAGTAGGGACATTTAGACTGGGGACGGATGCATTCCTAGTAGATAATATGTCAATATATGTATTATAAGGCTTGGGCTTCACGAATTTAGCTCCATATAACGCCCACGTACGCAAGGATATTTGGTATAAAAAAGCCCACGTAGTTCCAAAAAACAGGACATATTTATCGGTGTAGGTGGCAGGATATTGTGTATACAATCTACATCATTATGGTATATATGGAGCCTAGTCCTTAATATAGCATTTCGGTTGTGTTGGATTGATACATTTATATGTTAAGAAAATACATTGATCAAACGTCGATGTTTGAAAAGTATTTGTATGAAAACATATATTTGGGGTGCTACCCCAAGGACATGCTTAGTCCACTTTAAGAAGTAGTGAGAGTAGCCAGATTTTAGGCTTTTCCCTGCAAAGTTTCGGGTTGACATAGCTCAATGACACTTTCCTCAAAACGATTTGAAAGGTATGTTTTCTTGTTGATTGTACTTTAATCATAAAATTTGATTAGAATTTGTTTAATGTATGATCATTTTAATACAATACATAAATAAAGGTGATGAATTACAAAACGGGATTTTAAATATAAACGTTGTAAAGAGAATACTCAATCCTGTAAAAAGACGCCGGGATGAAGAAGATAAATAAATATTTACAGTTTATGACAATATATTTATATGTGGGGTGCTGCCCCAAAATTTGGGTAGAGTTTATTTACCCTTATAGCATAAACCAAAATTTTCCCAGGGGAGTGTCCCCACCAGAGCTCTGTTTAGTCGGGCATAGTTTCGTTTGGAAGTGCGAACACATAAAAAAGTAATTGTTGGGATGGGAAAAAGTCATTCCCAAAAAATACTCCATCCGTCCCAGAAATGTTTTGGGACGGTATTTGGAATGACTCAAGGGGTTTTATTAGCATCCCATTTTAAATACTTTTTGAAATGGCAACATGAGTCCCAAAATGATTTTTTCAGACGGGAACTGTAGAGTGGGGTTAAATAAATTAACCACGAACACTCTAATAAACTAATCCCATGGATTTGATCAAATATTAATTTATTATTTATCAAGTTTTACTACAATCCGGACCCTACAGGAGCTGAGATATTATTTCGCCTGATTTAATTGTGTATACTCTGTGTTTGACGGATTACACTAGACAATACTCTACTAATGATTTAATTTGTTCATTTAAGATGCCATAACATATATTGTGACAAATGGAAGCATAAATATTGGACACTTGGTTTCACAGAAAATATGACATGTGTCAAGCCCGCTTGAGGCACTTTTGTTATAAAAAGAGAGTTCCTCCCTCATTTGGAAGGATGATGGTCTTGGGGGAAAGTAAGGAGAGCAAATATAACTCTTCTCCCTCATGAACCCCTTGAGCTCCATCACAGGTTCGATAGTGATGCTCAGATTTTAATAGTTTCATTACGAGTTTTACGTATTTTATACAGTATACGAGTGTTTGGAGGCGGCTAGCCGGATTTGGCATCCCCCGCGCACTAAAATCACCAAAAACGGAGTTTTTCGACTTATGGTACGCACCCACGAACTACGCAAACTTTAATTCCGCCAAAAAGATGGTTACGTAGGCGCAAGCACATTGATCTAGTATATAACATGCTCAAAGCGGTGATTCCCCATATCTGCACTCACATTTTACATTTAGCGACTGTGCTGGGGAGGTATTCGTAATTCCGATTGCGTAATGCCTCATGCGTACACACGGAGAACTCGACGAGAGTGGAGAAGATGTAAAATACATCCCATTTCAAATAAGCATTCTTATATATCTCATTATTCAATCTTCAATTATTACATGGGATGACATGATGCATATTACTAAATCTTAATTGAAAAATATTATATACTGATTATTTCAAGGCTTAGTCGAAATATGACTTTAACATCAATATTCATGAACCGATTACAGTGAATACACATCATGTGAAATAATGCCTATATTTGATCATAAATAATATAGAAGATTATTGATATATATAATGATCTCTCATTAATAGACCTGAGATATATGAAATATGTATATGCAATAGATTGTGTTCAATGGTAGCTGCTTTCGTATAGATTTCAAAAAAAAATCTTTGAAGATATGTCTTGATACATGACCGTATTAAATAAATATATTCTTACACTTTTGTCAAATAAAGGCCTGCATCCCTACTTTCAAGGGACTATTTTTAAGCTTTAAGTCACATTATACTATATACTTTATTTTTTAGCCACACAAAAGTCAAGCTACTGTTTGCTTTCAACACATATGACATAAGTTCCTGTATTCTCGAACTATTAAAAGATTTTTTTATGGGACCACACGTACATATGGTAGACCTACACCCTACATAAAATCCGACAACATAATCCATTCTCCAGCGGCATAAATTCGATGAAAATCACCATGAATGCTGTGCATTTACAAAACAACCAACACACCAAGAATGGCCGAAAACTAACCCCAATCCTAAAATCAAACTCCCCCCCCGGGTTATATACCATTTGAAACAAATTTAGCATAAGAAATCAAAGTCGGACCAACCAGGGGCACACCGTCTATTTCTACAAACGGTGGATCACACCTTGTTCTAGAAAACAAAACCAACATATTTCTACAACGATTTCATTAGAGGGAATGAAAATAACTATCCGTTTATGCCTTAGAAACTAGAACCTTTGATCTCCGAGTAGCTCCCAGCAACCTCGCTTGAATCTTCGATCAACCTTATGATCTCTCCGAGCAGCCTTAGCCTTCGACGGACCTCTGTTTCTCGAATCACCTCCGTTTTTTGTTGTTGTTCTTACTAAGCCAAAGGAACATGGAGAGAGAGGAGGTTATAAAATTTGGGGACTAACAGTAATTCTCCGCAGGTTTATATATGAGGTTATACACGGTTATCTTAAACAACACAACTTGCTTGGTTACGACTTTCAAGATTTATTCTTTTTGGGGGTATGTTAATTATATGATTATTCGAACAATTGGACAATGAAATAAAAATTATTTAATGTACAAATATTTTATAGTTCTCACGCTCTATTAAGATGATTGATGAATGGTGTTGAAAAATAAACCAAATAAGCATACCATCAATTTCATTAACTTTGGACATTAAGGTATTTGATTTATGCGTGTTTGATTGCAGACCCTGAAAAATACTTTTCAAGACTTAAAAAATATATGTAGCCTCGCACAAATTCGAGTTTGTTCGGGTCTAAAAACATTTATTTCTAAAAAAGCCTTATATGCTTTGACATTACGTAAATATTTTATGTTGTATCAAGAAAGACCATTTAAAGATTTAGTACGAGCATGTACTCGGGCAATCCTGTAAACATAATAGTTTTGAACAAACATGTCAAAAATGACATCCTTCGAACAACCTTATCAAATATGATATTTTTTACCTTGGAATAATAATGTTTTTGCCAAAAAATTTGCAATTTGCTCAAACCTGGAACTTGAGTTGCCTCGGTCATAGTGACTCGAGCTACCTCGGTCATTGTGACTCGAGTTACCTCATTCATAGTAGCTCGAGCTTCCTTAGTCATAGTGACTCGAGTTGCCTCATTCATAGTGACTCGAGATGCCTAAGTCATAGTGACTCGAGTTGCCTCATTCATAGTGACTTGAGCTGCCTCAGTTATAGTGACCCAAGCTTCCTCATTCATAGTAGCTCGAGTTGCCACATTCATAGTAACTCGACCTACCTCAGTCATGGTTGCTCGGAGTAACCTTCTGAGCAACCTCGTCGATGGTCACTCGGAGCAACATTCCGTGCTACCTTGTATTCAATTTATTTTGAAGTATGAATTATTCAGATTGTCATCTTAGTTACGTGAAAATTCAAAATTAAAGTTTATTATTCACCTCAAGGTGACTCATCATGCTTACAGACTGAATTATTCTGCATATGGTTTAAATAGATCTCGAAACTTCTGAATTTTCTCAGCTTTGATAAAATAGCGGGGGCATGAGATAAATAGCTCATCACATGATATATTTGCAATCTATCATTTTACGCTAGTATGAACTGCATATTAAACTAGCATCATGAAACTGCACAGTACAATATATTTTACAACTCCTCGATTAAGGAGCCACGATTTTGAGTTCATTTTATTATATTTGACATAAAATAAAATAAAGGCGCCAAGATATACCCCACATGATTGTTGATGTAAAAAATTAGATCACCCTAATAATTCAATCACAGATAAATAAATGAGACAAAAGATTTTAAAGTGGTTCAGCCTTATAAGAATGGCCTACATCCACTGTTGTTTTATTGCTGAGTGTTTTGGAATTATCGATTACAAGAAATTCCGTTCTAGATCCGGTCCCTTACAATGAGGATTGTACAATGTATTTATAGCCCTGAGGCTGTAATGTGAAAGGGTAATACATTAAATGATATACATACGAAAGGGTAATACATTTAATGCCCTCTTTGCGTGTGCGTCTGAATGATAAGCATTTAATGAATCAGTTGAACTGTTGGTTATCCAGCTATTAATGCTTTGTTCGAGATGCAGCTCGGACCGCCTGAGTTGCTCGGACCGCCTAAGCTTCCTGGTATTCAAGAGTTCCTCGGAGAGGTCTGTTCCTCGGAGCGTATGAGTTCCTCGGAGAGGTCTGTTCCTCGGAGCGTATGAGTTCCTCGGAGTAACATGGTTCCTCGGAGCGTGTGATCATCTCGGAAGTGCTTGTTATTACCATGTAGATAGCCACGTGTCTTCATATGATTGGTCCAAGTCATCAGATTAAATTTGGTATCAACAGAAGCCCCCAATGTTTAATAGTTCGAAATTTGAGGAGTATGGAACATTCTTTCTCGGAATATGGTAGCTTTAAATAGTCTTCCTGATTTTTAGGAACATCTCCCTTATATTTATTTCTCCTTCCCAATTCGTAGAATCATGCTTTTTTGGACTTTTCTGCGTGCTTCGATTCCCGCGTTACTTTTCGTCTTTTTAGCCGCTGTTGTTCGCTTTGATTCCTGCGCCAATATTTAATGCCCTTTTAGCCGTCGGTAACGTAATCATCCTTTTTTGTAATCATTACTTCACCATTTCCCAAGGCAAGGTATTTAAACTTCACAGACACTCCCATCGTCTTCTACCTTTTCAAATTTTCATCTTCGAGTTTTTCATTGTCTCTTCCTACTCTCTTGTGCGTTCATCTTTTCCGTCGTTCGTTGTCAGCAGATTCGTTCTTTTCCTGTAAGATCTTCTTCCTTCATCTTCATTTCTTTTAATCACCATGGTTTACCCTGTTGAATCTCTTGACAAATTTCAATCTGATTTTTCCATTCCCTCTTGGGTTGTCTTGGAAGAGCTTTCTGAGCCTTCTAATTATTTCAATTTGGCTGAGGGACATTGGTTCCCCAATCTCTTTTTTGCTGAGTGTGGATTTTCTTTTCCACCAAATCCTCTGTGTCTGGAATTCTGTCAGTACTTTGATGTTGTTCCTGCACGAATAGCCCCCAACACATGGAGAATAGTTAATGGGGTGCATAAATTAAATCAAGTGCATGGAACTCATATAGGAATTCCAGAAATCATGTACTGCTATAGATGGGCAATTAATGATAATATTTATTATTTAAAAACTAGGTTTATAAATAGAGCCTTAGTAGTTAATCTCCCTGATGCCAATAGGGATTATTTTGAACACGGGGTTGTCGTAAAAAATTGACAACACCCTCCATTAACCGGAGATGAGGTTTACCAGGGTCCCAGATGCCCTCCTTATGGCAATGGGATAGGTTATTTTTATTTTATTTTATTTATTTTGAAATCATGTTTATTTTGTGTTTGATAAAATGTGTCACTGATAACAATGATTATTTATTTGCAGTTGATAACAAGAGAAAGTGCCCAAAAGAAACAGATGTCAATATAAGGCATTTGGGACTTATCTGGGGTCTGCATCAAAGGGTTGCCGACGAGTACATCAGGTCGGCTTCGTATCTGCTCCAGTACAAGAGCTACACAACCTCCTTCACTGCTCGTCCAGTGATCAGTGAAGCAGAGTCAGTACCAGCCTCTGCAAGTTCTTCGCCTGAATCTCATATTCCTTTGAGCGAAAGGATGAAGAAGAGAAGACCTCCTACCCTGTTTGAGAAATCTGCCTCCGGTTCTGGTGAGGCAAATAGGAGTAGGATTGATGTCCCAAGGGAGGGGACAAAGAAGACTGATGCAACTCCTCCAGCTGCTCCTGCTAAAGTCACCGAGAAGGTTGCCGATAAGCCCGAAGTGGCTCCGAGCAGCTCTGCTGCTCATGGAAAGGTGATTGTGATATCACCGACCAAGGATTCATCCTTGGTTGAATCTATAACTGTTCCCCCGAGGAGGCTGAAGAAAAGCTCCTCGGTCAATTTGGCTGTCACCACTACTCAGCCCCCAGCTGTTGGGACTGGAGTTCCCAATTTTGTTCCCCCGAGCTCTGATATGAGCTCGGTAAAGTCCTTGACCATTCCCGAGGTTCAAGGTACCGAAGAAAACCTTACTCGGGATATGGTTACCTCACTAGCTGCTCGTCACCTTGCTTCTATAAGTATCTTTACTTAGAATTTTTTCATATTCCCTTTGTCATTTATGTTTCTAACTTGCTTTCTTTTTCTGTTCACAATTGACGAGCTGCTTCAACATAATCCTGAAGAAGGATGAAGCGATTAAGGCTTCTTGCTCCTCGTCTAGTGTGGAGGGAGCTCTGGAAGAAGCTACCAAGTCCCTGGCAGATTCTCGCCAGAAATATGCTGATGATAAAGCTATCTGGGAGAAAAAGCTTGCCTCCTCCGAGCAATAAAAAGCTCGAGTTGCTGATGCCTCCAAGGAGTTGGAGAAGAAAAAGAATGCCTTAGATAAGGTAAATAAAGAGCTTGAGGAAAAGCTCAAAGCTGCTGGAGAGCTGGAAAATAAACTCAAAGTTGCTGAGGAGAGGTTGGACCAGCTCCAGGAAGTAGGTCGGCAGAAGGAAGAGGCAGAAAATAAATTGAAGGATGCTGAGAACCTGCTGTCCGAGAAGCTTGCCTTGGAGAAGACCAAGAGGAAAGCTGCTGTGAAGAAGTCCTTCAGCTCTGGCCGGGACAAGGGTGGGATAAGGGGTGTGCTGCCATGGTATCTCAAGTGGACTATGGTAGTCTAAAGTATTTTAGGGATGGATGGGTTAGTGCCCTTCAGGAAATGAAGGTCAACGAGTCATCCGAGCTTTTCCAGAGACATATCCCTGGTCCCCCTCCTACTCCAGAAGAATTAGAAGAGGACGAAGCTACCTCTGAGGAGTCTTAAATGGTGATGGGAGATCACCTCCCAGCCATCCAGTCTGCTGCCGAGCAAGTCGTTTCTTCCTCCGAGCAACAGATGGTGCTCTCCGAACAGCCCACAGTTCCCTCCGAGCAACCTGCTTCCTCTTCTCAACCTCCCGAGAAGGTTTTGGGAGATAAGGAAAATGTGTAGTGTTGTTCGGGCTTACTTTTATATTTTTCTTTCTTTGTCAAATGTAATCCAGCACTTGTAATTCTGAATTTTATGATCTAATAAAACTTGAATTTTCTTGCATATTATTGTCTATCTTTCATTCATACTCTGCTTATTCTTCTTATTGATGATTGCTTTTCTTTCTCTGCTAGTTTCTGGTCATGATGGATATGTTATCTGCCCATGATACAAAGTTGCTGCAACATTGCAATGAGTACTTTAAGACTGGTCACACAGACTTGAGTGCTGCACAAGTTGCCGACATCCTTGGCCAGAATGCTTCAGAACAGGCAGTGGAAGCATATCAGTATCTGAAGTGTCTGCTTGATCGAGCGGTGGCCAATAATGTGGCTTACTACGAAATGATCGAGGATCTCCAAGGCACCCTTGAAGACCTTCAGCTTCAATATAAAGAATCCACTGCCTTGTTGCATGAGAGTTATGAGAAAAAGTACAAGCTGATCGTAGCTGACAAGGGCTACGAGAAGCTTTTTGCTGGGTATGATCTGAGGGAGAGAACTTTAAAGGGTGAGGTCGAGGAATGCAGACAGATTGCTGAGTTGCTGGAGAAGGAAAACAATAATTTGCAGAAAGAGCTATCACAGTTGAAGTCTGCAGACTCTTCTTCAACAGCCCTAATCCCAGTGACTGACGAGGGATTTTCATTCTTAGAAGTGGAGAATGCCAAGTTGAGGGAATAATTGGACGCCTTGAAGAGGTCGGGCCCTTCCACATCTTCTCGCGGTCGAGCAAGAGCTCCTCGGGGACGAGGAAGAGCAGCTCGGGTCCTTGTCGAGGAACAGAGAACTCAGTCTGCGTTAGAGAACCAAGCTTTCCAATTAATGGCGAAGAACCAGGCTTTGTTTGACATGTCAAAGAAGATTAGGGACTTGGAAAAACAGCTCTCTGCGCAGAAGTCCGTCTTGGAGAATAAGGAGATTTTCATCAAGAGTCTCCACGAGCAGCTAGAGAGGCTAATATACCAATTCCACAAATAGCCCAGGGAATTCTGGATGGCTGGATACAACGAAGTACTATTCCACTTGGATGATCGTATTTAAAATGCCAATAATGAGGGCTACAAACAAGGTTGGTTGAATGCCTTAGGTGTGTTGAAGCTCGAACAAGGCCATTATCTGTGGGACTACCATGATCCCGGGTTGTTCGACTTGCCTGTGCCACCATATAATTTGGAGATGGAGTGGATCCCTGCTTGGGCCATTCCTCTGAGCTTAATTTCAAAGTATCTCGGTGACTACAATTTACATTCTCAGATCGAAGTATCTCGTCCCGAGCATCTTTTAGATTGACCTTCTGTGATGAACGTCAAGATGTTGAAGGATTTGAACTTTATCAATTCTCCTCAGTCTTTAAATGATCCGCCTGCTGGCGAGGAACCTGTGTTAAAAGCCGAGGGGAAGAGACCAGTAGAATAGGAATTTTTTGATGTAACAGTTAGTATACAAATCAATGTAACTGTAATTTCATTATCAATGTAATTTATTTTGAATTCAATGAAAGACTTTCATTTTTATTTGCAAATCTTAATTGCTATTGTCTTGTGAATATCAATACTTTACATTTGTTAAAAATAACAATATTGTGATGTTCGTCGACTAATTCAGTAATAATTAAAAAGTTCCAAGTTTCAATAATATTGCTCGATCACTTAATAATAAAGTCACGAGTATCAACCAATCAAGGTTGTTAAATTATGCTTGTCGACCAACTACGGTTAGTGAGAGTTTATCCCCTACTAATCATACTTGGTAGATTTTTGTCTTTTTCATAAAATGTGTCCGACCAACCAAGGTCGATAAATTCTCCTCGTCGACCAACTACAGTTAGTGGGTTTTTATCCCCGACCAACCATACTTGGTACAGTTTGGAATATTTCGTTTCCTAACCAAACAGGTTGGCATTTTTAGGAATATTTCTCCTCGTCGACCAACTACAGTTAGTGGGTTTTTATCCCCGACCAACCATACTTGGTACAATTTGGAATATTTTGTTGAGTAGTCTGCCGAGCTTTGCCGAGTAGTGCGTAACACTAGTATTCCCCAAAAAAATTTCAATAAAAGGAGAGACTTTGGCAGAATATCTTCATTTTATTCATACTGATGGAACTGTGTTACATATACATCACTGATAATACTTGCGCAGATGCTCTGCGTTCCATGCATTCTTAAACTCCTCGCCTTCTAAAGTGGCTATTCGATAAGTTCCTGGTCGAACAACTTCTGTAACTCGGTATGGTCCATGCCAGTTTGCCTCCAGTTTGTTATGCTTTTGAATTACTTTCTTCAGCACATAGTCTCTTTCTTTCAGGTCGCACTTCTTCACACTCTTGTTGTAGAACAAAGTTGTTCGCTGCTGGTAAGCAGCATTTCTAATGGCTGCTTCTTCTCTGACTTTCTCGAGCATGTCTAAATCCAGTCTTCTCATTAAGTCGCTGATAGGGGAATTGAAATTCAGTACCCTGTGTGTTGGGAGGCCCAACTCGGCAGGTACGACAGCTTCACTTCCAAACGCCAGCATGTATGGTGATTCTCCAGTTGCTACTCGGGGAGTAGTTCGGTAAGCCCAGAGTACTGATTGTAACTCGTTGATCCAGTTTGCTTTCCCATCATCCAATCTTTTCTTCAAACCGTTCAGCAGCGTTCTGTTTGTCACTTCAGTTTGTCCATTGCTTTGAGGATGGTCTGGTGCTGAGTGGACCTTCAAAATATTTGATTGATGACAATAAGCGGCAAACTCCTCGTTATCAAATTGTGTCCCATGGTCTGTGATGAAGGCATGAGGGAGACCATATCGGTAAATGATATTCTTCCAAACAAATTGGTACACCTTCTCATACGTCATATCAATGAGTGGCTCAGCTTCTACCCACTTAGTAAAATAATCCACTGCGACGACGAGGTACTTGAACCTTCCTCGGGTCGTTGGCAGTGGTCCAACCAAATCAATTCCCCACATGACAAATGGCCAAGGGGAAGTTATGGGTTTCAACAATGCTTGTGGAGTTCTTCGGATGGAGGAAAAGCGTTGGCACTTGTCACATTTCTTGGCATAGGCTATACAATCTGCCCTCATCGTCGGCCAGTAGTATCCCTGCGTCATCACCCTTTGCAAAAGCGTCCGACCTGCTACATGTGCTCCACAAGACCCTTCATGGATTTCTTCAATCAATTCTTTCACCTCGGAGGGATGCACGCATCTCTGCAAACCTGCGTCTATATAAAACACCATTAGTTAGTACATACCGAGCAGCTTTAAACTTCAATTTCTTGGCTGCGAGCTTGTCGATAGGCAATTCTCCCTCCTCGACATACGCCCTGATGGGATCCATCCAAGATGGACCTAAATCAAGGGTGATAAAGTTCATCGTCAGGTCTTCATCTATACTCCGACCAGCTAACACTTCAATTGGGATTGTTCGTCGTAGCTCGGTGCGAGTTGCTGATGCTAGTCGAGCTAGGGCGTCTGCTCTCGCATTCTCCATTCTTGGTATTCTGACCAGCTGAATAGCGGCAAATTCTGACACCAGCTCTTTTGCCTTTGCATGATATCTGATCATTAATTCTCCTCTAACTGCATATACTCCCATCATTTGGTTTACAATCAGTTGAGAGTCACTGAAGATCATAACTTGCTGTGCCTCCATAACTTTTGCCAAATTAAGCCCTGCAATCATGGCCTCATATTCAGCCTCATTGTTGGAAGCTTTGAATTGGAAACGCAAGGCGTATTCCATGTCTACCTCGTCCGGAGTGCTCAAAACTATCCCCGCGCCACATCCTGCATTGCAAGATGAGCCATCTACATATAGCCTCCATATAGGTAACTCGTCTTCAAATTTCGAATCAGTCAGAGTTCCTCGGTGAAATATTTGCTGCTTCTTTTCATCCTCCCCGGATTTTTCTCGCTCCTCGTCGATTATTTTTTCTTGCCCTTTTACCAACCGGAGTTGGTCTGGGCTCGAATTTAATGATTTTGTAACATACACTTGCCCTTTTACCAACTGGAGTTGGTCTGAGTTAGTGTTTGTCGATCCTGTAACATCCATAGGTTGATCAGCGAGCAACTCTTATTCCTCGTCCGGAGTTCTCACAACTATCTCTGCATCACATCCTGTAGCATCCACACGCCCTTTTACCAATCGGAATTGGTCCGAGCTTGTGTTTGTTGATCCTATAACATCCATAGGTTGATCAGAGAGCAATTTTTGCTCCTCGGGTGTATCAAGATAGGTGAACTCCGCTATGAAATCTGCTACAGCCTGCCCTTTTAATGATGATCTGGGTTCATAAATTATATCATATTCACCGAGTTCTATTGCCCAGTACATCAATCTTCCTGATTTTTCTGGCTTATGAAGGGCTTGTCTCAATGGCATATCGGTATATACTACTATGGTATGAGCCTGGAAGTATGGCCTCATTCTCCTACTCGCCTCAATCAGTGTCAGTGCCAATTTCTCCAGCCTTGGATATCTGATCTCTGCTCCTCGGAAGGCCTTACTTGTGTAGTAAATTAGTTTTTGCACTCCATTCTCCACTCTGATCAACGCCGAGCTAACTGCATTCTCGGACACTGCAAGGTACAAATATAATTTTTCTCCCATCACTGGCCTGGACAACAGTGGAGGTGCTCCCAAGTATTTCTTCAAGTCTTGAAAAGCCTTCTCACATTCATCATTCCACTCAAAAGTTTTTCTGAGTGTCTTGAAGAATGGGAGACATCTATCAGTTGCTCGCGACACAAATCTGTTGAGTGCCGCTACTCGTCCTGTGAGACTCTGTACTTCCTTCTTCGTCGTTGGAGATCGCAGCCCTAATAGAGCTTTGATCTTTTTAGGATTTGCTTTAATGCCTTGTTAATTGACAATGTACCCGAGGAACATGCCTTCTCGTACTCCAAAGATGCACTTCGTCGGGTTCAGCTTCATTTGATACTTATCTAGTTGATCAAAAGTCTGACTTAAGTCAACTAGATGATAAACAACTTTCTTGCTCTTTGTCAGTATGTCGTCAACATAGACTTTCATATTGTCACTGATTTGTTCAGCAAAGACCTTGTTCATCAGCCTCTGATATGCCGCACCTGCATTTTTCAAACCAAAAGGCATAACATTATAGCAATAAGTTCCCCTAGGGGTAATAAAAGAAGTACTTTCCCTGTCTTCAGGTTTCATTTTAATCTGATTGTAACCAGAGTAAGCATCCATGAAGCTTAGCAACTCGTGTCCCAAGGTAGCATCCACCAGTTGGTTGAGGTCGGTGGAAAAATGCAGTGGAAAGTGATACTTTGGCCATGCTTTGTTGAGGTCGGTGAAGTCTACACCCATCCTCCACTTGTTGTTCTTCTTCTTTACCATCACCACATTGGCTAACCAATCTGGATATTTAACATCTTCAATGAAATAAGCTTTCTGGAGTTTCTCGACTTCCTCCTGTATAGCTTGATTCTTCTCGGGACTGAATACTCTTCTTCTCTGCTTCACAGGCTTGATTTCCTTATTCACATTGAGCTCGTGACATATGAAGTTTGGGTCTATCCCAGGCATATCTTCATGACTCCACGCAAAAGTTTATCTTCTGCTTTTAAGGAAAGTTATCAATTCTTGTTTTAATGAGGCTTCCAACGATGAACCTATTTGAGTAGTTCGTTCAGGGTGCTCGTCGTCCAGAATGATGTTCTCAGTAGCTTCCACCACTTGACCCTTCACGAGTTGCGACTCATCTCGAGGATCCAATGTTTCAATTTCTGCACCTTCATCCACTTGATAGGTAGTGGTATTTTTCTTTGATTCTTCCAGTTCTTCTTGCTCGGCGGATGAATAATAGCATTCCCGAGCTACTTTCTGATCACCTTTCACAACTCCTACTCCAAAGTTTGTTAGAAATTTTAGGCATTGATGCACTGTAGACGGTACAACCTCGAACTTCTTCAATCCTACTCTTCCCATAATGATATTGTACGATGATTGGACATTCTTATCCATCACGAAGAAACGTATTCTTTCTGTTCGACAAACAGGCCACGTACCAATGAATATATCCAACTTGATCGTCCCAAGTGGAAATACTTTATCGCCAGCAAAACCGATGAGGGGTCTGTGGTAAGGCTCCAGTTGAGATAGCTTTAGATTTAAACTATCGAAACACGAGTAGAACATGATGTCTGCCGAGCTACCATTGCCGACCAGTACTCTTGAAATCATAACCTCCTTAATCTTCATTTTGATCACCAACGGGTCATCATGAGGATATAGAACACCTGCAAGGTCGTTCTTTAAGAACCCAATGACCAACTTCTCCTTGTTCACCTTTCTCGGGCGATCTTCCTCAGCTAAATTTATTCGCTGAATGTACGAGCAAGCTTGAGCCTCACCGAGGTAAGCTTTTCTTTCTGCAGTAAGGTCTCCTCCTCCTGCATCTCCCCCTGTAATAACATTACAATCAAATGACCCAAAGCGTATTAAAAATACCTCTCGTTCTGGTTGCCTTGGTTTCTTGGGAAGATCGGGATCATCCTCTGGATCAACTCCATGGTTTCTCTTCTTGTTCTCCTCTGTTCGATGAGGAGATCCAGATCTCTCTCTAGTTCGGTCGTTGTTTCTTCTTTCGCCTCCCCGATCAACATAATTCGCTAGTTTTCCTCGTCGGATGAGTGTTTTAATCTCATTCTGAAGAGCTATACAATTTTTAGTCATATGGCCATGATCCTTGTGGAACTCGCAATATTTTTCCCTGTTCCTCATATCAGGGTCTGCCTTCATTTTCTTTGGCCAGTTTAACTCTTCGGTGTTCTTAATTTCTTCCAGGACGTGGTTGATATTTACCTTCAAAGGTGTGTAATTATCAAATTTCCTCAAGACTTCCCATGACGACCTATTTTTGGATTGTTTGTCACCACCATTGTTCTTATGTTCTTTCTTCTTAGCTTTATCACCTTCCACCTTGGTTTCTTTGGCGTCCATATTATTCTTTGCAGACATAGCCTCCTCGGCATTCATAATCTTGGACGCTTTTCCCATCAGGTCTGACATGGTTCGAGGTGGATCTTTGGCCAAAGTATAGTAAAACTTGTTTGGCAGCAGTACACTCATCAAAGCAGTAATCGCTGTCTTCTCCTCATAATCAATGACTTCGAGTTTCTCGTTATTAAAACGAGTTATATAATCTATGATACTCTCACCAGCTTTTTATCTAACACTTAACAAATGTGCTACTCGCTTAACTGGCTTTGCTCCAAAGCAGAAATTCCCAATGAATAACTCGGCCAGTTGAAGAAAAGTTGAAATCTTACCCCGAGGAAGATTATTATACCATATCTGAGCAGATCCGGTAAGAGTTCCTGAGAATGCCCTGCATCTCATCTCGTCTGGGACAACATAGATGTCAGCAGCAGCTTGATATTGTTTTATATAAAGGACAGGGTCAGTCTTCCCATCATACTTGGGAGTCACAACAGGTGCTTTGAACTTTGATGGTGTAGGAAAATCAATAATATCCTGGACAAAAGGTGTTCCTCGAACAAAGGTTCGTTGTAAAGGGTTTTTGGCCTTAGCTATTTCCCCTAATCTATCCTCCAGCCTCTGAATAGATCCTTTCCATGCATCATTTCCTTCCTCGGGCCTATTGGTTCGAGCAACTGATCGCGTTGAAGTGACTTCCTGGGATTTATCTCGATGAGCAGCTGGTCGGTCATAAGACCCATCTTGACGAGCAGCTGGTCACGACTGGGCAGATCCTTCCCTTAAATTTGATGGTCGTCGAAAGCTCCTCGACGCTGCATTAAGAGGACTTTTATTCCTCCTAGGGCCTAATCGATCGAAAGGAGAGGCCCTACTTAATCTTTCCAATGCGCTGGCCCTTTCTGGGGAGAGGGTGACACGTTGTTCAGTATATGTGGCTCGCACTGACGAAGTTCGTCCAGGTTGATAAGAAAAATCATCAGATTCCTCATTGCGATGTGAGTTAGTACGCCTAGTACGCAAAGAAGGCGCACGGGTATTTCTTTGAATGCTTCGTGGTCCGGAATGGGCTGATGCACCGCCATGGAGGGTTTGGATAAGTTGTCGCATTGTTTCTTGCATGACGGTCTGGCCCTGAGCCAGATTTGCCATTATTCCACTCAGATCTGGAACAATTGGTGGAGAAGATGGATTTGAAGGGGTTCCAGCATTTCGATTGCTGGATTCAGGAATATCAGCCATTGGTAATGGATTGTTTTTATTGAGAAAATGATTTTACCAGTCGCTTCCCACAGACGGCGCCAATCTGTTGATGTAAAAAATTAGATCACTCTAATAATTCAATCGCAGATAAATAAATGAGACAAAAGATTTTAAAATGGTTCAGCCTTATAAGAATGGCCTACATCCACTGTTGTTTTATTGCTGAGTGTTTTGGAATTATCGATTACAAGAAATTCCGTTCTAGATCCGGTCCCTCACAATGAGGATTGTACAATGTATTTATAGCCCTGAGGCTGTAATGTGAAAGGGTAATACATTAAATGATATACATACGAAAGGGTAATACATTTAATGCCCTCTTTGCGTGTGCGTCTGAATGATAAGCATTTAATGAATCAGTTGAACTGTTGGTTATCCAGCTATTAATGCTTTGTTCGAGATGCAGCTCGGATCGCCTGAGTTGCTCGGACCGCCTAAGCTTCCTGGTATTCAAGAGTTCCTCGGAGAGGTTTGTTCCTCGGAGCGTATGAGTTCCTCGGAGTAACATGGTTCCTCGGAGCGTGTGATCATCTCGAAAGTGCTTGTTATTGTCATGTAGATAGCCACGTGTCTTCATATGATTGGTCCAAGTCAACAGATTAAATTTGGTATCAACAATGATTAAATATGACATTGTAGCACATATGTCCCATAAGTTACAAATGGTTTTGTGCCAAAATCAGAGTTGATTTTTTATCCTTGCAGATATTAAACGAACATGAGCAAATCAAGCTCGAGCAATTACATCAGGCCTGACAAATGTCAAAGCCAAACACTCAAGAGATCTTTTAAATTTGGGATATCACATAGTGAAATGTATTTAATTGTATCGATATGGCATTGTAACTGATGTATGAGTTTTCTTTACTTTTCTTTATCTTGAGATAAAAGATAAAATAACGAAAAAAAAATGGGAAAGTGTTGTATGATGTACCACTTGTAGTTAGACATGAACACAGGTGACAAGCATGCTCAAATTCGGTCCCAGAATGGCCATCATTGATAAAGCTTCCCCAAATGAAATATCAAAGTTGTTCAGCATAGCCACCGGATGGCTCATATATAACATTGACTACATGACATTATTTCCAGCAAAGCGATAGTGGGTAAACAAAATTTACCACAAAATCGGGAGCATGGATACAGAGTTTGCATACAAACCATACCAGTATCATGGTAAGTCACCACATAGGTGAATTATAGTTCTCACAAACCTTACCAGTATGGTGGCAAGTTACCCGTAAAGGTGCATTATAGTTCTCACAAACCTTACCAATATTATGGTAAGTCGCCCACAGAGGTGCATTATAGTTCTCAAAAATCTTACCAGTAGTAGTGGCAAAATGTGGCCCAAATAATAAAACAACTCATATTAGCCCAGTCATCTAAATATGGAGCCCATATTTAAAAGCTATGAGTTAAATATGGGGCCCATATTTTAAAGCTACGAGTTAAACATGGGGCCCATATTTGAAAGCTAAGAATCAAATATAGAACCCAATTTTAAAAGATACAAATCAAATATAATACTCATTTTTAAAAGTTGTGAGTAAAATATGAGTTTTTTTTACATATAACTCTAACTGTAATACTTATTTTAGTAGAAAAATAATGGGTTGGCCCAACCCATATTTGGCCCGGACCACATTTAACTCAACCCATATTTGGTCCAACCCATATTTGACCCGCACAAATTAGGCCCGGCCCATAATTTTGTCGGTGCTACTTACCAGTATTGTGGTAAGTCTCCCACAACGGTGCATTATAGTTCTCACAAATCTTGCCAGTATTGTCGTAAGTAACCCAGAGTATCATAGTTATAAGAATCTTTGACCTAAGTGGTCACAAAAGTCCTATATTACTAGGCGCCCATGACCCTCGCTTATGGGAGATTAAAGTAATACATTACTAAGCGCCCCTGACCATCGCTTATGGAAGATTAAAGTCGTATATTGTTTATGGGAGATTTAAAGTCCTGCATTACCCAACCCTCGCTTATGGGAGATTAAAAGTCCTATATTACTAGGCCCGCCTGACCCTCGTTTATGGGAGATTTAAAGTCCTGCACTACTAGGCGCGCCTGACCCTCGCTTATGGGAAATTTAAATCCCTATATGACTAGGCACGCATGATCCTCATTTATGGGATATTTAAAGACCTATACTACTAGGCGCGCCTGACCCTCACTTATGGGAGATTAAAGTCCTAATTTACTAGGCACGCTTAAAGACCCTGATTTTTTAGCATGCTTAAAAATCTTAATTTATTCAAAGGACCTTTATGGCCGCTCGACTAAGTAAAATTGGGCACACTTGCAAAATATGCTGGTTTAAAAATCCCAGTTCACTTGAAGCACATATGGTTGCTCAATCGAGTACTCTCTTTAAGTTTTGATCTTACGATTACAAAAGATACTATAACCAACAATTGGTTGCTCGGGCCAATACATCTGGCAAGTTTGTTGTTCAAAATGTTTAAAACCACAATAAAATTGTGGAGACATACTTATTCGAGAGGAATGGGGGCAACCCCCAAAGTACTCCTCTAAAAATAAAAACAAAGGCGACAAGATAGCCTTTAAAACTACATGCAAATGATATATGCATATATCATACAGGATAACAGACCAGACAGGGTCATATGATGATTTGCTAGTTGAAACATGCAAAACGATTATTTTGTACACACAGTTGACATGTCTCAGTCGATTCATTAACACACTAACTATCAGTACGAGGGGGCAAATGTAGAGTGGGGTTAACTAAATTAACCACCAGCACTTTAATAAATTAACCCCATGGATTTGATCAAATATTGATTTATTATTTATCAAGTTTTACTACAATCCAGACCATACACGGCATAGATATTATTATGCGCGATTTAATTGCGTATACTTTGCGTTTGATGGATTACACTAGACAAAACTCTAATAATGATTTAATTTATTCATTCAAGATGCCACAACATATATTGTGACAAGTGGCACCATAAATATTGGACACTTGGTTCCACAAAAAGCATGATATGTGCCAAGCCTACTTGAGGGACTTTTCCGTAAAAAGAGCCCCCCCTCCTCATTTGGAGGGATGATGGTCTTGGGGGCAAAAAGGAGAGGAAATTTAACTCTTCTCCCAACGAAGATCTTGAGCTCCATCACGGGTTCGACAGTGACAAGAGAATTTTCATAGTTTCATTACGAGTTTTACGTATTTTATACGATATACAGGTGTTTGGAGGCGGCTAGCCGGATTTGGACCCCCCCGCGCACCAAAATCACCAAAAATCAAGTTTTTTTGGCGTATCGTATGGACCCATGAACTATGAAGACTTTGATTCCCCATACAAGATGGATAAGTAGGCATAACCACGTTGCTCAAGTCTAAAATATGCTCAAAGCGGTGCTTCCCCAAATCTGCACTCACATCTTACACGAGTCCCCAAAGGTGTATTTGGATAGGCTCAAGGGGTTTTATTAGCACCCCATTTTAAATACTTTTTGAAATGGCAACAGGAGTCCCAAAAGAATTTTTTGAGACGGGAACTTAGTCATCTCATAAGGTCATCGTTTATGAGATCCTTTTGAGATGGCAAGGAAGTCGTCTTTAATAAATATTTTTAGGATGGCTATTGTCCCTCCCAAAATAATAAAGGGGTGTCAAAATTTTGGCACCAAACTATTAGTGACAATAAAACATGTCCCTAAAGTTTAATTTACGATTGAAAAATAGAATTCATTCCATACTTTAAATCCATTCAAGTAGATATTCTATATAATCATAAACAAAACATGTTAAAAATAATATATAACATCTTTGACACCCATTCAAACATATAACATACAATTTTCCATCCAACTATAAGTGGATTTCATACAAGTAAAATATATCTTCACAATAAAAAAATTCAATATCGTGTCCACCAACCTAAAAACATTATCAATTTTTTTTAATAGTTGCTATATAAGACAATCTCTAAAAACATTATCAAATTTGTATATCTTCATATTATTTATCTTTAGAAACACTTAATATTTTAAATTTTTTTTTGACAAAGTCTCCTTTGTTTGTTGATGATAACCAACATGTTTAAACATCAAAATTAAGTAAAAAATACAACTACATTACCGCTTAAAATAATAAAGGTTGGTCAGCCCTATACTACATTTAATCAGGAATCTCAGATGGATCATTCTCAGCATTTACTGACGATACTAAAATAGATAAGGCTAACAACCCAAAACTATAAAAGCGGATGCCAAAAAAAAAAATTAAAACTTGCAACGGACAACAAACCAACAATATAAAACTAATGGAAAAGGTAGGAAGCACACAAATACCACAATAAAAGGAAGTGCTTAAATTAAAAATAAACTAAGTACACAAAAGGAAAAATATACCCGAATAAGCTGTCGGGTCACAAATAGTACAACAACAGTAAGGAATAAATATAAACAACTACATATAACTCTTGGGTAAAAACCCGATACACAACCTGAATCCTACCTAGATTTTCAAAGGAATAGAAAACGACTACAATCTAAATCCCGCAACAGTCCGTAACTACTACGGCTCCCAAGACTCTGGATAGAAAAGCATCCGGTATCCTTGCGGTGTGACACCTGTAGTAAACAGTATATATATATATATATATATATATATATATATAGCAAAAGAGAAATATAAACGGGTCAGAGCCCGAGGTGTAAAAATGTTTATGGCAAGTGCATAACAATACATAATAATTATAAAGGCAATATTTCATAATTAAAGTGGTGGCGTACTCTCGTGAAATTCCAAACTCACCTCTCATCTATAGCGCGCGCCTAATCGTGTCCCGGACCTTAATTAAGTTACCACCAAGCTACCCAACACATATAAGGAAGATCTATCTAA
Organism: Sambucus nigra; assembly: GCA_949130495.1. NCBI lineage: Eukaryota > Viridiplantae > Streptophyta > Magnoliopsida > Dipsacales > Adoxaceae > Sambucus > Sambucus nigra. Next base: position 391,477,673 of record OX422223.1, read on the forward strand.
CTATACGCACGACCTATCCCCGCTTAGCCTACTATCCTAACATAACCCAAAAATCCTTTCCATTTTAAACCCATATAAATATATACACACATATAAACTTTCCTAGGCTTAGGTTCCAATTATTTGCTTAAACCAGTTATAAGTCTTAGTACGACACACATTATCATGAGTTTTCGCATAAAGAATTTATTCTCCAAATAACTTACATCCAATTCCTAAGGACATAACTTCTCTCCACTCCCAACATTTCACTACATTTCGTGCATGGGGAGTCTCGCAAAGCGAAATCCAAATAAGGAACCCCTCCGATACACTACTCCTTGACAATGTTGATCGTAGGGATCTATTATGTCCTCCACACAATTCCTACTACTGCAACTACTTAAATGTTGAGTACCATCTCTAAAACATAGTTAAGATCTCTATCTAATCAGGCACTGTCACTCCTTACCAGAGCATGCATCGCTGTCCGTACCCGTTCTGAAGATGAAAGTATGGAATTATCAGAAGTATTAAACCAACTCCTAGAGTTCGGGGCTGAAATTGCCCTCACAGATGATCATTGATTGCCAGGGTTCAGTACGCTATTCTTAAAAGCACGAAAATGGGCCCGAGAGTCAGACAGTTGGGTCGTACTAACTGATGAAGTCAGCTAAGATGACGTCGTTTAGATCATGGCAGAATTATTCAGGCAAACCAGTGATATTTGCAGTATGGCCGAGTTACTTGACACTCTGAAGCTACAAGGACGCCTGGTCCCTTCACCCTTACATATCCCCACGGGATGGGAAGACCTGTATGAAGAAGCCATTAAAGTTATGGAATGCATTGACTTTTCATGGAAAGACATAGTTGTTGCCACCGAATGGGTGGAAGAATTCGAAGATTCAAATAAAGAGCAAGCTTCTAATAAAACTAGCTCGGTAGCCGATATGTGTGGAATGATATCATTTGAGGAGCTCCTCGGAGAAATAAACAGAGTGGCAAAATAACCCAAGATCGACGAAGAAACAAGGTTCATATTCTTTCCTTCTTTAGTAAATCACATGACCAGATCAGGGAGGCATTACCAGATCCTGAGCTCACTACCAGCCAATGACAAAGGAAAGGGCGTTGAAAACCTTCATATGCCAGAGATGACACTAGAGGAGAGCATGATCCTCGATCAACTAAAGAAAACTCAAGCTAACATCAATTTATGGGGACTTTTCATGTCTTCCCAACTGCACAGAAATGCTTTGATCAAGTTGCTCGTTGGACCCACAGTTCCTCCTTCTACTATACCAGAAGAAGCAGTAAATCTAGTCGGATCCCTGACCTCTACCCAAATGCTATCTTTTTCCGAAGAAGAAATCCCTGGAATTGGGCCAAACCATAATCACACACTCAATATCTCTGTCAAAGTTATGGGGAAGATCGTACCACTCTCTCTTGTCGATAATGGATCCGCCTTGAATGTCTGCCCATTAAGAACCTTCAAATGCTTAGGACTGAAGGAAAGTGACCTCGCTCCAACCTCCATTGCTATATATGCCTACGATAATACTCGTCGATAAGTTATGGGATTCATAAAACTTGTAATAGGGGTTGGCCCTATAAACCATGTTGTTGAATTCCAAGTTATCAACATACCAGCTTATTTTAACCTGTTTCTCGGATGACTTTGGCTCCACAGTATCAAGGGTGTGTCTTCCTCACTCTATCAGAAATTAAATTTCTTCACCGACGGACGAGTCATCACCATCTTGGGCGACGACGATAATACCGAGGGTGCAAGTACGAGCAATATAATCCTTGAGATATAGCACGAGTCATATGATATGCTCCTATCAGGATTATGAGTTGAGCCACTTCTACTCCCGGCAGGGGACGATTTTAAAGAAAGGGTTTGTCCAGAATACGACCCTCATGGCAACGTCAATGTGATTCAGATGTTCAGAAACATGCACTTAATGCCTGGACTGGGGCTAGGATAAAGACAACAAGGGATACTTGAGCCCATTGAACTGGAAAAATCTTTCCCCCTTGTGGTTTGGGGTATCAACCATCAGAACAAGAGCTTTAAATAATCCGTCAATCTCGACCAAAAAGAAGACTACACTGCATTCAGACTATCCCGAGTGACTCCTTAAATGGATGATTCATTAAAGAGGGCGAAGACTTTCCCTCTTACGGCTTTTCGGAACCATGGTATGACCATACAGACAAGAAGATGAAGCCTGAAATAGAGATCTTTTTCTAGGACAGCTACCCTTGGACCGAGAGTTCTTAACACCATATACAACCGCTCATCAGAGATATCGAAGATTCCGAGGACTCATTCAACTTACAGACACCGGGGATGATACTCTGCATGGTCCATTTAAGCACTACATCAGTGGATCCATCCCACTTGATTAAAGCTGCTAACACACCTCTCCTCAACTGGCATGATTCGTCGGTTCTACCTGTTGAAATCCCACCTAACCCCAATGTTTACCCAATCTCTCCTTTTGTTGTCTATCCATGCTCAAATGTAATTGAGACCTCCTTTGATGAGGTTCTCAATATTATTTTTCTTATTAATGAAATAAACGAAGATTTTGAGTATCTTGTTATGCCTTACATTAATTGCTTAGATTCTAATCAAACTTTTGATGATGATGATTTTGCATATGAACAATTCTTAACTCATCAAAATAAGGTTAATAACAAATAACATGACAGCGTTCAAGTTAATGAAGAAGAGACTGTTGTTGTCAACCTTGATTCTAGTAGCCAACTGCGCGAGATTAGGATAGGGGATACCCTTAACGAGCATGAGCGCGCACAACTCGAAGAATTATTAAAAGAATTCGTGAATGTCTTCGTATGGTCCTACGATGATATTCCTGGCATTGATCCCGAAATAGCTCAACATGAGATCCCAACTCTTTCAGATTACAAGCTGGTTAAACAAAAGTTGAGAAAGCTCCGCATCGAATGGTCGCTCAAAGTCAAAGAGGAAGTGGTCAAACAGTTGAACGTAGGATTCATTCATGTGATAGAATATCCCATATGGTTAGCCAACATAGTGCCTGTACCGAAATTAGGAGGGAAGGTTCGGATGTGTGTAGACTACCGGGACTTGAACAAAGCCTCTCCAAAGGATGATTACCCGCTACCCAATATCGACATGATCGTGGACAACATAACCAGTCAAGCTCTTAAGTCATTCGTCGATGGGTTTTTCGGATACAACCAAATCAAAATGCACCCAGATCACCAAGAAAAAACCACGTTCATCACCCCACGGGGAACCTTTTGCTACACTATTATGCCATTTGGTCTCAAGAATGCTGGGGCTACCTACCAGAGGGCTGCCACAACCATCACACACGATCTAATTCACAAAGAAGTCAAGGTCTATGTGGATGATATTATTCTCAAATCCAAAACTGGGGAAGGTCATATTTTCGTTCTCTGAAAGTTCTTCGAACGACTGCGACGATATCAGATGAGACTCAATCCACATAAATGTGTCTTCGGCGTTATTAATGGGTAACTCTTGGGATTCATGGTCAATGAGAAGGGGATGGAAGCAGATCCCGCCAAGCTGAAGGCCATATTTGAGATGCCACCTCCCCGAATAGAGAAATAAGTCAGAGGTTTCCTTGGGAAATTGCAATACATCAGTCGGTTTATCAGCCAGTTCACTTTCATCTGTGAACTAATTTTTAAACTCCTCCAAAGGGATTCAACCAAAGTTTGGAATGAGGCCTGCCAAAAAGCCTTCGACCGAATCAAACAATACCTGACTCAACCTCCGGTACTCATGCCACCACAGCCTAGTCTCCCCTTACTCCTATACCTAACCATAATCGACACTGCAGTTTGGGCTTTGCTAGCTCAGTACCTTGAAGATTCCCGCGAAGAAAGAGCCATCTATTACGCCAGTCGTAAACTGGCCAGTTACGAAATTAACTACACTGCTTTGGAAAAAGCATGTGCCGCGCTTGTTTGGGTCACCCAAAAATTACGACACTACATGCTCGCCTTCTCCATTAAACTTGTATCACGAATAGACCCCATCAAGTACCTGCTTGAGAAACTTGCCTTAACCAGCCGAATGGCTCGATGGTTAATGCTCTTAGCCGAGTTCGATAACGTGTACGTCACGCAGAAAGCCATGAAAGGAAGGACCATCTCTGACTATCTCGCTGACTACCCCGTGAAAGAAGCTGATGTATGGATCTCCGAATTCCCAGATGAAAACATCCTCTACACCGCTCAAGACGACTCCAATGGTAAATTTTCTTTAACGACATTGCCAACAAAAAGGGATATGGCATTGGGATACTTTTTATCGCCCCAGCTGACTCCCACACTCCCATCGCCATCAAATAGATTTCCCCTGCACCAATAATATGACTGAATACGAGGCGTGTACGGTAGGCCTCCAAGTTACCTGTAAGAAAGGAATTCAATGTCTAGATGTCTACGGGGATTTTGCCCTCATCACGGGTCAAATGCTCAAAAAATGGAAAGTCAATGATGAGAAACTCCAACCCTTTCATGCCCACTTAGAAGAACTAGCTTCCTAATTCCAAGATATCACCTTCCAATACCTACCTCAAGCAAAGAATAGCCTAGCCGATGCCCTTGCTACTTTAGCCTCCATGGTCGACATGCCCGAAGGAATGATAATGGCCCCCTTCCTGGTCCAAAAGCAAGACAAACCAACGCATTGCTACCACATTGAGCTCATCACCACAGAAGATCCTGGCCTAGCCAATTGCTGGTACTATGATATCCGGCACCTCCTCAAGCATGGTAAGTATCCCAAGGGTTCTAACAAGAAAGACCGAACAACCCTCAAAAGAGTAGCCGCCCAGTACATCATTTGTCACAAAGCACTATTCAAAAGAAACTTTGATGGAACCCATCTACACTGCATCACAGGGCAACCCCACATGAACGGTCACATGCTTGCCAAGAAGATCATTCGATAAGGCTACTACTGGACCACCATGATTCAGGATTGCTTCGCCTATGTCCGGAGATCCCTCAAATGCCAACAATTCTCTAACCTTCAACACTTTCCTCCACGAGAATTATACAACATGACTTCTCCCTGGCCGTTCTCCACTTGGGGCATCGATATCATAGGGAAGGTTACACCCAAGGCCTCTAACGGGCATGAGTTCATCCTGGTTGCCATTGATTACTTCACTAAATGGATCGAAGTCGAGTCATACACAGTCCTGAATGCCAAGAAAGTGGCCAAATTCATCAAGAAAAATATCATCTACCGATATGGGGTCCTGCACGAGCTAGTGTCAGATAACGGGTTACATTTCGAGGCAGAAGGCACAAAAGTGGTCAACGAGTATAGGATCCAGAGACACAAATCTTCTCCCTACCGATCTCAAACCAATGGTGCAGTCCGCCAACAAGAACCTCAAAGCTATCATCAGCAAGATGACCGAAAATTGTCGAGATTGGACCGATCGAATCCCATACGCCCTCTGTCCGAATAGCGCGTTCATTTAATAAGAGAGTCAAGGACCGCGGTGTCCGAGAAGGGGATTTAGCTCTCAAAGAAATTGTAGAGCCCCTCTGGGACTCCAGAGGGAAATTCAAGATTGTATAAATTCAAACCAACACTAGGTATAGAGAATTAAAAGACACTAAAAATTTAATAACAAACAACCCTACCTGTGTAAGAGGTACTATAAAAATTATTATTCTCGGCTTTGAGGTGATGTAAATATAAAGACTAACGATTGCGAGGATGAATATAAAGGGGCGATTTCTTGGATTGTTGAAATGTTTTAAAAATAATGGGTTAAAAATTTAATAACAAACAACCTAAATAATGTGAATTTAGATTTAGAGGTGAATCATTTTCCATTGTGAGGGTTTGTGAAGATTTATGTGGCTCATCAAATAGATAAAAAATAATGGGAAACAAATGTATATCAAGGGTTTTTGGTGTTTAATTATCCGTGGTGGGGTTTTCTTAGAGGGAGAGAGGGGGGGGGGGGGGGGAGTAAGACGAAGATGATGTGTGTGGAATAGTGGATGAGGGAAAGTAGGAAGAGGGAAATAATTAAGAGGAACGGGTACCAACATAATTTATAAATATGTGAGGTAAATTGGACATATGACAATTTCAAAGGATTTAGGCAGTTTTTAAGCAGTATAGATGTGATGAAAATGGGGTGCGGTTCAAACATTTGTTACTTGTAGTAAATATGAGGAGTTGTGAAACTAATAAGGTAAAATAGGTTTAAATGAGACATCACTGAAAAGTGATTGTTATTTTATTAGGCTTCGAATGAGATATCAATATAATTTGATTGTAGTTTTGCTATAAAATCGATGCAAACTCATTCATATCAACCTCATCGTTGGATCGATTGTTGCTTTGTAAGTTTATGCTTTACTTAATAATATTGAAATACACCTTATGAATAAGGGTTCCTTTAATCCGTTCGAAAGAATCGTGACTATGTGTGAAAGGTTGTAATTTTTAGTGAAAAGGTGTGTCTATTAAAAAAAAATTGTCTTACATTCTTCAAACAAACCAGTCCTCAACATAATTTTTTTTGAAGAATAAAGTTCCTTCTTGAAGATAGTTGTTCATAAATATTTAAAGAATGCAAATTTGCTCGAACAAAATTGCATAAAACACAAGACTCGAATTTAATCTACTGGAGTGTACCATTAATCTTAGTATTTATTTTCAATCAACACGTTTTAAAGCCCCATCCCCACAAACTATCTACGAGAGATAACAATCTAATCTCATCTTAGTTCGGAAGTTTGACTGACATTCAAACCGCAATTTCGGATCCTAAAAAAGTCGAAGAGGAAGCAATCAAGCTCATTGCAACCCTTTTTGCGACACGGGAAACGAAATCTAGGCATATCAAAAAAGCTTAAATAATTGTTTTAATTGGTTCTTTTATATAGTTTATTTTTCTTTAGCTTGTATTTGAGGCTTGATCTTGTATGATTTGCCTCCTTAAGTTTTTATTTTGAGATTTTTTCGTTTTGATTTATATGCTTTGGGGGTGCGCTCACTCATCCTCCACACTTATTTTCTTTTATTTTAATCAAATGCTCACTGAGAGTGGAGATTATAAAAAAAAATAAAAATCTCATCTTAGCTTAACCCGAATCAGACCCGACCCGCATAACGCCCTACTTGTAATCCCTCTCTCTCACCATGTCTTGAAAGCAGCAATAGTTAAACACAACACTCCCAAACTCCACTCTTACATACACCTAAAAAAACCTCACACACGCACACAGAAATATATTTAGGTTAGAAAATGTCAGAGAAATTTGAAGAAGAAAAAGAATCTTCTAGAAAGATGACGTTTGCACCTTCAAATCTCTCCATTCCTTCCGGTGAACAAACCGTTTGGGCCGACGTTTCTTCTCTTCTCAACTCCGCTTGCCAAGGTATATACTTACACACACACACACACACACACATATATATATATATATATATATATATATATATGATATGATATGATATGATTTGATTGATTATATCTATATATATTACATAGGAATAAGATAAGATCTCATCAATGTTAATTTTACTTTTTCATCATCAGAATCCGTACTTGAAACGGCCAAATCCTAAGCAGATGCTTGTTTTATTGTTAACCAATTGTACAGTTACCATTACTGTTGACCTAACTTTTAAGAGCATTTGGCATTTTTCTGTTTATTTCATGTTTAGAAATCTCTAGAATCGGTTCAAGTCATCGATTTCATATTTTGTTAGTAGAAAACTGATATTCAGCTGGAATGAAAGTAGGCTATTATTATATTTAAGGTCATTTGTCCATTTTTCTTAAATTTCTAACGTTTAGCTGTTTGTAATTAACCTTATTAGTACATTTGAGGATACATATAATAACCTGTCTAAATAATCATCTTCCCGAAATAATTATATGCGAAAAATCAATAAATTTACTATTTATCCAAAAATCCTTAGATTTATGCACACAGACTGTACCATCGAAGAACGTAATCCTTTGCGTGATATGACATGAATGATGGAAATCGTATCAATGGGAACATAGTTATCGCATACCTGAATGTCATTAAAACTAATGAGTATCTCTACTGAAACTACATATGCTTTTTCCAATTATTTGGAGTCGGCTACATGAATCCTATTTTTTCATTCCATTATATTCAGTACAATATCTTTGGTTAAACCACATGATATCATGTCCTTTTTACAATATCTCACTAAGTCAATTTAGGCCTATCTCTACCTCTTGCGTTACTATCAATACTAACTAAATTACTCTTCCTTACGGGACATCCATTGGTCTACGCTTGACGTGTCCAAACTATGTAAGTCGATTTTTTCTCAATTTATCTTCTATAGTAGTTAACTTTCACCGTTTCACGAATTTGTTCATTTATAATTTTATTCTTTCGAGTTTTACCACAAATCCATCTTAGTATTCGCATCTCCGCCACACTCATTTTGTTTTTTGGTTGCCCAACACTCTGTCCCATATAACATGGCGGGTCTAATGGCCATCCTATAAAATTTCCCTTTTAATTTAAAAGATATACGTCTATCACACAATATGCCGGTAGCACTTCTCAATTTAACCTACCCTGCTTTAATCCTATAAGTAACATCATCTCTAATATCTCCATATTTTTGAATAATCAAGCCTAAATAACGAAAATGATCATTTCTAGGAATCTCTTGACCCTTCAATTTCACCACATCCCCATTTATCCTCCTCCTACTATTAAAATTGCATTCCACACATTCTATTTTAGTCTTACTTATTTTAAACCCTTTTGAAACTAGAGCTTCTCTCCACAATTCTAATTTAGCATTAATTTCCATATAAGTCTCATCCACTAAAATAATATCATCTGCAATAGCATACACTACACCACCTTATCTTGTATTTGTCGAGTCAACTCATCCAGAACAAGAGCAAAGAGACAAAGACTTAGTGCTGAACCTTGGTGCAGACCTACATTAATTGAGAATTCACCACTTTCTCCAGTTGATGTTCTTACTATAGTAATGACCCCATCATACATATCTTTGATCACATCAATATATCTACGAGTCACTCATTTTTTATGTAAAATCCACCATAATATATCTCTTGGTATCCTATCATATGCCTTCTCCAAATCTATAAAAACTATATGAAGGTCCCTTTGCTCCCTATACTTCTCCATTAATCTCTTCAATAAATAAATTGCTTCCATGGTTGAACTCCCAGGCATAAACCCAAATTGATTCTCAGCCCAAATTGATTCTCAGATAATGTTGTTTTCAATATAAAAATCTCAATCTATATTCAATCACTGTCTCCCACAGTTTCATTGTATGACTCATTAACTTAATACCGCGATAATTTGAACAACTTTGTATGCCCCCTTTATTATTATAAATAGGTATTAAAACACTCTTTCTCCATTCATCGGGCATCCTATTAGTCATTGTAACTCTATTAAATAATTTTATAAGCCAAGACACTCCTTCCCCTAACCGCTTCCAAAATAATTTTGAAACTACATATATATGCACCAAAAATACAACTTATCATTTAATATTCCAGTAAAAAATGGTAGCAAAAAATATTCCAGTAACAAAAATATGAAGTGCGGGATCATGTCGCAAAGCAAAAAAAATCGCAGGCTCTATGGTAGCATATGAGCCAAATTTAAGATCCTTCCATAATTTTGCCTTATATTTATTATCGAGGATAAACATGTTGTGCAATATGATATAAGTCATCATGACGGAACTCAAATTGAGACCCTACACAATCGCAAAATGATCTTTGCATACACCAAATACCAAATGCTCACTCGACATTCTTATTGGTGGACTTCCGATATTGCACTTGCACAAAGTGCCTTTCTTTTGCAATAGTTGGACGGGGTATTGTTTGAATGCAGTTTCCAACTCTGGTTCGTCAAGGTAGCAATCCACATCCGTTGGAAATTACATCTCAAAACTTGATTGTCCATATAGCCGTACGAATTAATGGACAACCACATGTTATTATTCGAATTTCGAACAACAACGGTCATTTTTATTGTATTCCTGATAGTCTCCACCTCCCACATGTGTTCAATGTTCTAGAGAAGTTGCTGTCGGACACAGACATATCTGTCAGAATAGGATTACGGATTATCTGTGAAATTATCCGCCATAATTCGTTTGTGCCATTTCCCTTCTTCCCTATCGCCCTCAATAACTCGCCAACCGGGAACGCATCCACAACGCCAAAGAGTACAACATTGCTAATCTACTTCAACTATGAAAAGGATGGCAAGTTCAGATTGAGAAAATCATTTTTGTCAAAATTCTCGTTCTCATTCCTTTCGTCGAGTATGTCTACTACGCTATCTTTGGATAAGGAAGGCATTTTTTCCCCTTGTGATATTCAGATAGAATAATAAATTCTTGATTTTTGGGAAGAGAATGTAATTGGTGGAATCTTTATTGAATTTTAGGGGTCATTATAGGATTGTAAAAAAGAGCGGTTGGGAATTCATCGGTCTTGCGACAGTTCAATCACCGCGCTGCACTTCCATGGCAGTTGAAGTCCGGCGGTACAGGCGGAGATGCTGCGACTGCTGGAGCACTTTTGTTTCCATGCATGCAAAATACAAAAATCCATATCCAGCCTATGTGAGGGCATAGCTGGTTATATTGAATGCTATAGTTATATTTTCTGTGCAGCACTTATCCATGCCTCCACATTTCTTGATACTCTTTTAGAAATGCACATATGATTTACGGTAGAATGATCGCATATACGCTAACTTAGGCTTCTGATTACTTATTTATCTTATTTTATTTTATGCGTGTGTGTTGCTGAGAGAGTAGGGGTATCTGGTTACCCTAACTTGGTATAGCTTCCCTTGTGCATTCACAGATCTTCGAGATGGTGAGCTTGTTCATGGGGAGAATTTTAATCTTTTTGCTGCCATGTCTGCTTTGGAGGTAATCGTGCAGTTTGATTATAATTATTGTTTTTTGGTAGGTACGATATTATTGACTTCAATAATATTTTCTACACATCAATGTGCAACTTGACATGTGGCAACTGATACATGGATGCGATAAAAGAATTTTATGAACTTACGGGCTCATTTGGCTTGGGATGAAATATTTTTAAGCCGTAGAATTGTTGGTGAAGAGAAAATAGAAAATGAACATATACCATATTGGGAAGGAGGGCTAGTATAAAAGAGGATAAACTGATCTGAAAAGAAACATTGAAGGCTTTGCTATTGTGTATACCAGCATTTGGAAGGAGTCAATGCATAAGTGGAAGACATATTTTTGTTTTGTTGGCATTTTTATATTTTTTGGGGTGGGGGAGGAGCAAATTACAGAGCGGTTATGTTTTAATTACAATGCTAATCCTATACCTTTTTATTAATTTTTTGACTTGCAGCATATTAGACATAACCCACCCAAAGTCCATATATACGAGTTAACCCTAGTTTTGCACACCACCTACCTTCCGTTATACGGGCCTACAATTGATTCTTAGACCTAACCTCTTGGATATTACTCGACTCCAAATGCCGTTTCTCCATCTTCTTTGAAAAACCTTACTCTAATTCTTCTTCTCTGGTCACCCAAATTATAAGCTCCAGTTAAGAAATAGTTTTTTTTGGCTGTATTTTCCCGAACAGACCTGACTGACCATTTGGATTGTTCTGATAAAGAATTTGGTAGCAGCGTATCATTTACAAAAGGTTTATATATCTTCATGAGCGATTCTGGTGCCATTGGTTTCGAAACCGAAAACCACCAATGCCAAGAACTGATTCTGGATTTTGAGTCACGTCTGCCTCAAATAGCATCTCTTCCTTTATTGTTGTTATTTCATTGTTAAAAGGACATGAATTGAAATAATATATCTGGGATAGAAAGGTAAAACCCTACATTGTAATTTTCTTATGCTCTTCTCTCGCTTCCAACTGTTAACCTTAAATTACGGCAAAAAGAGAAACACCATCTCTACAGTAATTGATTTTGTGACATTCCTCTGTCAGATGTTTCGTCACCCATTGCGGTTCAGGGTCTTATCAGAGGCTATGATGAATGACTGCCGCTTGGTGCTCCTGCCATATGTGGCTTAGCAAATAATCAACGGGAGTTAAATGGATGTAGACTTAAAAGTTGGATTGGGAGTCCAGAAAAGAAAAGATGGTATATTCCCAAAAGACGGTGTATGTAAACCGATAAGATGGGTGGGTAATGGAGGTTGATCATGAGGAGGGGATGAAGGGGAAAGGGTTTTTATGGTCCATAAAATGCACGAGGAATTGAGCGTAATTATCAATAATTTTTTTTGAAGATATTAGCCTATCCCTATAACCTTTACTAATAAAAAAGAACGAGAAAAAAATTAGAAGTCCTTTTTACTGAAGGGGGAAATCATGATAAATTTTGTGGGGTGGTGGTGGTGGCGGGGGGGTGGGGTGGGGGGCGATAACTCAAATAAATGAATTTCTGTCTGATTACATCTAATATGTGACATTATTGGTGTGTGTTGGGTGGGGGGTAAGTAAGAAAATCCCTTCTTACTATTCATGAATTTTCTTCACTACTGATAATATGATGTAACTTCTCGTATAATACTTCACATACTATATATCAAACCTCGTTTCACAAAATTGCAGAAATTTATTTTCATGTCTTTGTCAAAACACACTGGTCCTTAGTGCGAGGCATTGCTTAATGCATTACTTTATTAATCCTATGTAATTATGGTTTTGCATTTTATGCTTGGGTTTTCTCTTTTTGACTTGTATTTAATTGTTCTATGTACTTCTACTAGATAATGGACCCAAAGATGGATTCAGGTATTGTTTGTAGATATTATTCTGTTGATGAAGCCATTGAGAATGGTGCTGCTCCAGTCCCTTTGAGCTTCGATAAAACTACCGATGTTCAATGTGTCGTTGACATGATGGATCATCTTCTAGCATGTGAGGTAATTGTCTATATTACATTCCATGTCGTGTATTACTTTCCTTTATGTTACCTAGCCAATCTATTGAAAAAAACACAATAATTGTTTTTAACTCACCATAAAAACTAGGGTAATTTGCGAAAAACCTACTTAACTATCACATTAGTGGCAAATACCTCCCTGAACTATTAGTTTTCCAATTACTCCTTAAACTATTCCATTCATTTGCAATTTCCGCCCTATGTTTTGCTAAAAAAAGTTTTTATTGACATTTTCTAGTGACAGATACTGGGGTATTTTCCAACCTCTTAATAGCCTAGGTGGTTATTTGCAATAGATGAAATAATTAAGGTGTTTTTGTGCATTTTACCTTAAAAATTATATGCTTTTCCTCACCTAGAAATCTACATCTCATGTGGCACTGGCAGGCAACATGGCACAAGGGTCATTCACTGGCGCAAACTGTTTACTCTTGCATCTATCTTCTGAAGCCTGATAGAACATCATCACATGCATTGCTGCATTCTTATTGCAGAGTCATTCGTGCAACCTGCAGTGCAGTTGTTTCAGCTGTCTCAGAAGCTCGAACACATGAAGTAAAGTATTCCAACTGCACTTTTGGCCTTCTATACTTCTAGGGAAAACAACATAATTGATCAAATTTTCATGACCAAATAAATGATTATGTGACATGAGCGTTTTCGGTGTCTGAAAGCTCTCTAGATAATTGAAGATTTAAGTCCTTTTGGAGAGGTTTGAGAAGTAACCAATCAAGCGAGGAACATGGTTAATTATAGCAAATATGAATATGTGCGTTTGTATAAAGATGTACACACAACTGTTTAATGCAATGTTCTAAAAGGCGTTACGCGGTTTTTATTTTAAATGCAATATTAGAAGAAATCACCTATTTCAACACAAAGTCTAAGCAAGACGAATCAATATACCAATAACACTACATACACCAAAACAATAGTCAAATACATATTTTTGGGTCTAGGCATAGTTGTCAAATCGCGAATCGTATCGTGAATCGTTTACCCCCCGAATCGCGAATCATGAATCGAATCGTGAATCGAATCGGTCGAATCGGAACCAAATGATAAAAACGTAGTAAAACTTAAGTCAATGGGATTTAACACTATAGAATTGGTAATTAAGCGTAGTATGACAAAAAAACTAATCGTAGCACATAATAATATACCAAAATATATCACAAAAATTAAACGTAGCACATGTTCTCCTTCATTTTAAGATTAAAAATGTAAAAAACAAAAATATATCATAAAACAACCTACATATTAATTTAAAACATCCTACATATTAGTTTAAAACAATAAAATAAATACAAAGTTTAATTTAAAACTGTAAAACAAATACTTCCAAAATTTTTAAACAGGCCTACCTACTAAGATTAACAATATTAATTTAAAGTAGCCTACAAAATTACAACAATATTAATTTAACATAGTAAACCATATTAATTTAAAACAATAAAACATATGCTAAGATTAACTATAAAACAATATTAATTTAAAACGGTGTTCATATTAATTTAAAGCAACAATACAAATATACCTTCAAAGATTTGATAACAAATACAAAAGTTTTATAACAAAAAAAAAGCAAAAGATAGAAGACACTCAGTCAAGAGAATAGACAAGAAAAGCCGGTTGAAAATAATCGAGCCAAGAGAAGTTTTTCTCTAAAACTCAGTATCTTAACGGTATCCTTTGTTGTTTGCTTCTTTTTTTATTTGTTTTATTAAAACACACGTGTGGTTATAAGGTAAAACAAATCGCGAAAAAAAAAAAAAAAAGTTGAATCGGAACCGAATCGGGAATCGGACCCGAATCGGAAGATTCGAATCGTGAATTGCCGATTCAATCCGATTCTTTAGACATTTGCGATTCTCAACTCAATTCGAATCGTTTTATGTGAGAATCGAATCGTAAGATTCGAATCGCGAATCGTAAGATTTTGACAACTATGGGTCTAGGAGATGGGGTCGAGGCGAGGTGGCAGAGAACTGCGCACATAGGCGGATTTTTACCACACCAACTAAATATGACTAGTTAACGGAACAAAATAGTTGGTCAATGATATGTTGAATAATGGGAGAAGCTTGCCTTGTTATGCTTATTTGGAATAATTTTTAATCCTTTGAAAATGCGTGGGCAGAGGATGATGTGTTTGATGGTCCCAACCAAGAGAGAGAAGGAAGATTTGAATTCGTTGGTTACCTGATTTATTTTTGGAAAATAATATTACGAGATTCTTTTTTTCTTGTTCTTTTTCAAGAGAATAATTATATATTTATGGTTTGCCTTGGTAACTAAGATATGTAAATCCTATAAATGAAGGCTTTTATTGTTTTTTTTTCTATTCGGTTAGTGGATTAAGAAAAAGAGTGTTATGATGTTTGATTAGCAATATTGATGTTGCATTCTTTTACCAATAGTGACGTAAACTACACGTCAAAAGGCTCCTACAAATATTTAAACACACACTTTAGAGAGAGAAACACTCTTTTCTATTTTCAAAATTCAAGTCTACCTCAAATGAGGCTTACATGTGGGTATTAAAAGGAGAGAAGTAGCTTAGGCTCTAAGCTAAGGCTTTAATTACAAAAATGCCATTACTACTCCTCACCTCTAAATAATAAAGCAAAAGAAAGAAAAATGCAATAACAAAAATAAAAGAAAATACAAAAGAAAATAAAATGACTAACAAAGCCCTAAAATGGGGCCCATATCCATCACTCTCCTCCTCTTAAAACCAAGCTCGTCCTCGAGTGTTCAAATTTTATTTTTGGGATTCGAGAGGAAATTCCAAAAATTGTGTCAAAAAAATTGTGTGGGCCATAATTCTTGAAACTTGAGGAGTGCACATCCCACAATTTTCTTATGTATTTATTCTTCTCTTTCTACGTCCAAAACAACCCTAAAAACTTCCACCCGGATAAAAAATCATCGTTTCGGAGCATCTAGAAGGATTTGGGCTTGGATTTGTTGCCCTAAACAAGGCCCAAACAGATTTTGGACACAAATAGGGTAAAACCCTAGGAGTGGGCTGCCCTGGGATGAAAAAATTGGGTTTTGAAGGGTGATGGGGCATTTAAAGGAGAGGAGTAGTAGGACCCTAATTACAAACATGCCATTACTACTCCTCACCTCTAATTAATAAAGCAAAAGAAAGAAAAATACAATAACAAAATAAAAGAAAATACCTATGTAGCACGGACATGGACACGGGTGTCGTGCCCGACACGACACGGACACGCCGACACGGCAAATCTAAAAAAAAATCAGGACACGACACGGCGGGGACACGGTATTAAATAAATATTTTTATATATAAAAAATATGAAATATCACATTAATACTAATCTCATACTAAGAACAACATTAAACATATAAGCATTAAGAGTATTAAATCCATTCTACACATCAAACATCACAATGATACTAAATCCCATACTAATAGTAACAATCAAAATGCATATGGCTAATGCAATTTATTGAACAAGAGATTAAAAAAAAAGAATAAATAGGTGAGAAAAAGGAGAAAAAAAAACATATGTTTCTTGCCCCTTTTTTTTAAAGTTATTATATATTTATGTCAGTCGTGTCCCTTGCGTGTCCCAGCCGTGTCCAACTATTTTTAAATGCATTTTAAGCCCGACAGGCCATGTGGCGTGTCGGACACGTGTCCCAGCCGTGTCCCTTGCGTGTCCGTGTCCTTGGAGTGTCCGACACTCGTACGCGGCCTTCGGAGAAGTGTCCGTGCTTCATAGGAAAATACAAAAGAAAATAAAATGACTAATAAAACCCTAAAATGGGGTCCATTTTCGTCAAATGGGGAGCTCAATAAATATTAAATAGCTGAGAGTTTGTTACACTTCTTCATCCCGTTTGCATCAAATTGGTAGAAGAGCATGTGAGGCTCTTGGAGGATTCAATTGAATGGGAATATGGTTGTGTTAGGTTTATGTGGTATGGCTAGAACTTGAAACAGCTTATTGACCAACAGGGGTTCATCAATGAAGGTTCCCAATTCTGCCGCACTTGATCCCTATATTATATCTGAGTTACAAGCGAAATTGGTTGCACTCCAGGCAAAATGAGCTGTAGGAGTCTGCATAGAAAGAGATGTCAATGACCTCCAACAAGGTATGTCGAAGCTGGAAAAGATAGCTCATGCAGTCGACAGAAAGATCGATGAAGGAGAAAGGTGATGAGAGAGGAGTCACCAATCGTGACGAATTTCCATGAGAGGGCCTCGCGCAAGGTTTGGATTGTGATGTCGCGGGAGAAGAGAGAGGTCCGTGCCTGCATGGTGACACTGGCGATTATGCTGGTTGGTTGCAGCAGAGTGGAAATTATTTGCATCGAGAAAAGAGAGCGGTGGGGCTTGCTGAGGGGTATCAATCAAATTTCAACTCCCATGTGTGATATACCATGAATCTTCCATGGGCTGAATAAATCCTGGATGAATTACCTGAAGTAATGGTCAGTTTGAGGGAATTTTGTGGTAATGCATTTAGCAGCTAAGAGGTTGTATTTGGTTTGCGTTTTTCCAACCCAAGAAATGAAGTTGTGTAATGGGAACCATATAAATAATGAGCGGACTTTTGATTTGAAAGATGTTTGGCTCCCGAAATGACCCTAGCCCACTTTGGTCTATAAACACATTTCGGCGTCGATTTGTCTGAGTTGAAAGTTTTGATTGATACCCAATGAGAAATTTGATTTTGGGGACACGAATATCTGAAGGAAATCAATATGGGCAAAATGAATAGCCCAAAATATTATATATATTTATGGAAGTGTCATGGTTGTCTTCTATCCTTGACTCGAGCGCTTGGTTGAGCTTTTGTATGGCAGGTAGAGTGATGCGTATTGTGGTCCCAACCAATATAGAGAATAAGTTTTTTATCTATTATTTTATTTAACACGTATTTTTATATATAAGGAAAATAATAATAAGAGTTTTAGCTTAATTCGTTATGTTTCTTTTTTTATTTAAGAATCTAATTAGATATATATGGCATGTCTTCGTAATCAATATATGAAAGCCTATATAAAGGCTTTAGTGTTCTTTTGTATTCAGTTATTGGAGTGATGAAAAGAGTATTTTCTTCTTTCGCTAGCGGTATTAAATGCGCTCATGGTCATCATCTATAGCGAGATCGAGAAATAGTTGTGTTATGCTTCCACACCTCGTTTGCATCATTAACACGGTTGATGATACTTTCTAAATTGAAATTTTAGTTTGTTTCTTCATGTCATGGACATTTGTTAGCTGTATGTGAGATTTCCTAATTATCCATGTCTAAATTTTAATTGTGCTGAAACGTGTCTTTGCAGGAAGAAGATCTTTTCACCATGACGTATGGTCTACCTTTGAAAAGTGATGGAGATGAAAAATGCTTGTCCATGCTACACACAGTTGACGAAACAGTTTCTCGTCAATTACGTGTTTGTAAAGCCTCGTCATCTAAGAAGAAAGTATTAGAAGGTGGTTACTTCTCATTTTCCAATTTAACTTATAACCACATTTTGGATAAGTGAAGCTTCACACACTGAAAAATTTAAAGGCGTATGTGTACTAGCTAACTTGTGGATGTAGAGTTTGGCACAAATTTTGGCCCCGGATGAATCCCGAAAAAAAAAATTCTCAACGTGATCTAACTTGTCAATTATACAATAATATAAGCTCTTAAACTATTGAATTCCTCTGTCTGAAATATAGTCAAGGAATAATAAGAGGGTTACATCACACACACACACTAACACACATATACTTTAGATATGTTTGCCATAACTTATTGAAAATTCCAAAGAATTATGCGGAATTAATTGAAAAAAGAATGGATGTTGTGGGAAGGTGATAAAGAGGGGAAACAAGATCATGATAAATTGGAAAGATGTGTCGAAATTTAAAGAACATGGATGGTTGGGAATTGGGAAATTGTTCAAAAGTGATAAAGTTAGATCGGCTAATTGGCTACGAAGATCTCCTCTTGAGCAACATTTTATAAAATAATTTATTATTAGTAGTAAATACGGGTTAAGAATGGGTGGGATTCAAAAGTTATGGATAGATGCTCCTTTTGAAACCCTCGAAAATTCATATCTCATGGTCTTGGCTAGTCTCTTTCTTTCTTGAAATGACCTCTTTTGTGGATAGGGATGGGAACAATATTCAATTTTGGGAAGACATTTAGTTAGATAAAGTTTCCTTTAAATCCTTGTTTCCAAGATTGTATGGGACATCTTTAAACCATAACATGTCTATAGCTTTTATGGCCTTTTCAATACCCCTCGCATTACATCTTAGAATCTCACTTTCAAAAGTAGTCTTAGTGATTATGAAACCTTAGAAGTTGCAACATTGATGGGGAAAACAAAGGGTTTTAGTTTGTCTTTGAAGCACAAGAATGCGAGAATACTTAACAAAGTCTTTCTCAATTATTTGGGCTGGCTACATGTTTTTCCCTTCCGTTCGATTCATCCCAATATCCTTGGTTAAACCACATGATATCATGCCCTTTTTTGCAATATCCCACCACCAAGATATCTACCCCTAGCATTACCATCAGTATTAAATAAACCACTCTATCATACGAGGGCACTTATTTTCCAGTTTTCTCTCAATTTATCTAAGTTGATTTTCTCTCAATTTATCTTCTTCCAGTTTTCCCTTTCATTATTAATTTATCTTTTTGATTTTTAACACACATTCATCTTTAATATCCGCATCTCTGCCACACTCACCTTTTGCACATTTTGTTGCTCGACCATCCATTCCATATAACATGGTAGGTCTAATGGCCGTCCTATAGAAGTTCTCATTCTAATTTCAAAGGTATGTGTCAATCACATAATACACTAATCACATAATATGCCGGTAGGACTTCACTTATACACTAATCACTAATCACATAATACACTAATCATGTGTGTAACATCATCACTAATATTTCCATCTCTTTAGATAATCAATCCTAAATATTAAAAATATTACTTTTATGTATCTCTTGACCATTAAGTTTTACCACATCTCTATTTCTCCTTCTCCAATTACTAATTTGAAACTTTCTTGTTTCCAAGGTATCAATACTCACTTTCATAGTGCATTGATCCCAACCTTAGTTTTATCTACTAAAACATCATCATTTGCAAATGACATACATTGGGTCACCTTATCTTGTATGTGTCCAATCAATTCATCCATAACAAGAGCAAAAGGATAAGGGCTTAGTGGTGAACCTCAGTTCAAACCTACATTAGATGAAAATTCCCTACTTTCTTCAATTATTGTTTAACTATAGTCATGGCTCCATCATACATATTCTCAATCACATTAAAATATCTAATGACCGCTGTTTTTTATTGAAATCCACCATATTATATATGTAGTTATTCAATCACGTGCCTTTTCCAAATTTATTAATAAACAAATGAAAGATCTTTTTCTCGCTATACCTTTCTATTAATCTACTCAATTAATAGATAGCTTCAATTGTTGACCTACCAGCTTCTCAAATACTGATGTTTCCTATCTCAATTTATATATTATCACTCTCTCACAAAGTTCCATTGTATGAATCATTAACTTAATACTATGATAATTTTAACAACATTGTATATCTCCATTTTTATCAATATGTACTAAAACGCTCCTTCTCCATTCATCGAGCATCATTTTAATCATTATAATTCTATTAAACAATTTTGTTAGGCAAGACACTCCTTTCTCCTCTAAACACTTTCAAACCTCAATAAAAATGCCATCCGGTGCTAAAGCCCTCTTTGTTTTCGTTTTCTTTAAACCAATTCTAACTTCTGATGTTTAAATTTTGCCTAAAAAAGGTATTTTCTTGAATCTCCCGGAGTTGGCTACTCTTGTTATCTTTAATGTTGTTTAATATTACATGGTGAAATTTATGGCTTCCTTATGGGCAACATGAAATCTTTCGAAGATCCTCCAATGACTTGTGCGTTATTGGGTTGAGACAAGATTACATGTTGAAATCGGATCCCGTTAATTGTATGTTGGTAGTAACAACTTGCATATTTTGTACTGCGAGGACCGATGTAACTCTTGTTTTTAATGGCTTTTTAATGGACTTTTAGTTCACTCCTATGTACTTGTACAATCATCTTATTTCTAATAATATTCTTCATGTTTTTTGATAAATAAAAGGAATGACACTATTACAGAACTAAACGATGAAAAAGACAAATAATAATCCTCATTACAAGTTCACTATTTCCTCACTAAGTATAACTAAACTTAGGAGGGGAAATATATGATTGGCATAATTAATACTAATAAAAGGGCTTTTTGACTTGACCCCCATTTTTTTAATGCATTAATTTACTTACTTTGCTAATATCTTTGACATAACCCTCAATTTACTTTGATTGGCAAAATTGTAATACCATTAGAGAACTCTTAGGTGTTGTTTGTTTTTACCTTTTAAGTCTGAATATAACCATTCAGACTTAAGAGGTACCAAAAAGTGCTTGTTTTCTTTAATAATTAAGAGGTTAAAGGCTATATTTGGCTCTTAACGATTAAGAGGTAGAGTTACATCTGAAGTCTGAATCTGAAATCTGAATCAGTCTAAATACATTCTTTCAGATGTATATTCAGACATAAAAACAAATATATTTTTTAGATACAGATTTCAGATTTAGACTTCAGATTCAGATAAAAAAACAAACGCAACCTTAATTTGTAATTAGATATACCCCTTACAACATTTTAAGAGAAAATACCCCTTACAACATTTTAAGAGAAAATACCCCTAATTAAAATTTAAAACTCATACTTGTAACCAAACACCAGTCTTCTTCCTCATTTAACAAATCCTAAATATAATACTATTCCCAAACACACACTTTCTCCCATTCATACCCAAGTGTGAATCAAGGAGGGGCATAATTGTCATTATTTTGCCCTTGTATGTTATTTTCCTTTTCATTGCTTTATTAGTTTTTATTAGGCTAGTGAAGGACATTTTTGGTATTTTGTATTTAGGAATATGATAGAACATGAGTTGTCATGCATGATAGTGACAACTCATGGATAGCTAACATTTTCCTTTAGTTGGCCTTCGAGATTTTTCTCCAATATTTATAAACAAGTGTACACCCCATTTGAGGGATACATTGCATTAATATATATTTTGAGAGTCGTCTCTAATGATTGAGTGTGTTTTCTTTGTATGCCATTGGCACCATTTACGTCAATTGGTATTAGAGCATAATCACACTACCTCGTTGTTGTTGTGTAGGAAATTGTAAATAAAGCAACAATTTCGCCGAGGGAAAACACCCAATCTGGGATCGAGTCGCACCGCCCAACTTGAGGAGTCTCTTAGCTCCATTATTAACTAGCTGCAAACAACCACCACAAGTCACTGCGACGGCTGATCATTCCCCTCCACCGGGGCGGCTAGGGTTTTCCCATTCGGACCCCCTC
Organism: Sambucus nigra; assembly: GCA_949130495.1. Taxonomy (NCBI): domain Eukaryota; kingdom Viridiplantae; phylum Streptophyta; class Magnoliopsida; order Dipsacales; family Adoxaceae; genus Sambucus; species Sambucus nigra. The sequence goes on from OX422223.1 coordinate 391,500,142, forward strand.
GCATCATCAACTACTGTGCATGAGCGAACAACACTTTCGTCTTGATGCATCGTCAGTCGCAATCCCACCCGAGGGGTTGCCACGTAGCACCGGCCAGTGGCCACCAAAGACTGTTGTGTCGCCACCGGAAGGTTTGACACCATCGCGAGGGCAAACAGGTGGGGCCCACCCTACTCCAGACAACCACTAAGCCCGAGAAACTCAAAACCTCCACCTATTGTTCTATACCCCATCTTCCGCTGGCAAACCCTAAGTTGGCCCATTCTCACCTTTTGCACCTAACCAACCACTTTCGGACCTAACTCCAAATGGGCCAAATCACCATTGAATAGCCCCACCTCTCTCAGCCCAATACCCATGCGATCCAGGCCCAAACGTAGCCCTCCAATAACTGACAACCATCTGGACGACCCCCGACCGAACTGTTACCACTTGTGACTATCTGTGACTACCACCTGCTGAAAACCCATCTGGTAACATCTACCGTCCTTCGATGTCCAATTGGTGGTTGTCAAACCACCCGTCAAACTCTCAAAGGTGTCTTGGGATGCCTAATCAACGATTACTATCCTTGTTGACCCCCATGACACTACAAGCAAAAGGTTCGAGATTGGCTCCAATACCCCCTCGCTCTCTAACCTCCAATTCAATTTGGGCAATTTGTGGGATTCTGAAAATTTTCAGCCAATGCACGTCATTATTCCGGTATGGCCCACGACCAATTCTCGAGGAGTGGACAGACTCGTTTCCATTTGAGTTGTTGAGTCCAAAGGTAACCCGTTTTCTCTTCGTTGAGATGCTAAATTGCTCGATTAGCAGTGAGAAGGGTCACCAAATGGATGAATGGTTCCTGAGGCGAAAAGAGGAGACCAAACCTCCTCCGATTAGAGAGGGCCAACTGCATGTTAATCCTCCACCTCTTATTCCTGCCTTCTAGGCATTTTTTTAAAGATGTTTGTAAAGGAATCAAAACCATTCAGAGAGGGAAATCGCAATGGTTCAAGCCCAAATTATTCAAGCCCAAATCGCAATTCTTCATGCCCAAATCGAAACCGAATATGTTCAGCAAGGGAAATCGATTATAATTTGATTAATAACCATTCAATTGAAACCATTAATGGCGTTGGGGCTTGTGCGGAGTGGGGGTGCAGTTGCCAATGAGGGTGTGGTTTGGTGGTGTTGATGGGTTTTTGCTGGTAGGGTGGGGGTGAGTTTTACCGGTGGCCTTGGTTTGTGTTGTAAAGAATAAGCGCTTGTTAATTAAAATAAGTGGGTAAATGAGTGTTTGCAACTAGTAGATGAGTATTTTTGAATTTTAAAGTGTGTTTAGTAAATGGTTGTAAGATTATATTTGTCCAAAAGGAATAGAGTGGGTAACTCTAATTTTAATCTACCTATTTTTTAAATGTGGGGGTAAGTCAAATAAAGCATTTAAAGTGTGGTTAAGTTGAAAACCGCCCCAATTACAAAGCAGCCCCTTTTTTCCTTGCATCATGATGACTGATGTTTTGAAAATTAAAATTTACAAGCCAGAACTGATATATATATATATATATATATATATATATATATATCATCTTTGAAGGTTTAGAAATTCATTCTCTATTCTAGATGCTACCTTAACAGCTGTGTCATAGACCATTGTCTGTTTTCGTAGAATCAGAACTGGTACCATGAAGAAGAATTGTTCCTGCTCCATCTAACCGACTTTCTTATATGCTGGCTTATATTTATTGGGGCTCCTAGAATGATATTGTTACATGATCACCATATATACGTTAAACAGAACGTGCCCTCCTCTATGATATGTGATGCCTAAGTGGAAGACTCTCTTTATGAGTGGAGGTTATCGTGCAAGTAGAAAGGTACGAAAGTTGTGGGACACAGTGCCATTTTGTATCTTTTATTCCGCGTGGAAAGACCGCAGGAGTTGTTTAAGGGGGGGGGGGGGGGGGCGGGGAGAATTGTCTAACTCGGCATGGTCTTTAATGTTCAAAGCTTCTGTTCTTTTGGTTTAAGGAAGCCTCTTTGTGGTCGTGTATTTCCTCTGTAAATTTAAGGGGATCTAGCTTTCAGATTACCGGGTTTCTAGACGCTAACCTTTGTATGTAGCTTGTATATGACGTTTCACCCCCTTTTGCCGGTCTTTCTAATATATATATATTTAGAAAAAGAAAATTGGTGATCGATATCGTTTTTTTCCCGGTCTTCTGTTTTCAAAGAATCCCTTTCTGCAGCGAGAGACTGGAAATGGACCCAGTCTATTGTAGCCTACCCTGTCATGTGTTTATAGTAGGTATACTAAAAGTGGTTGCAAGAGAGGGTAATCATGTACAAATTAAACAAAGAACCCAAGACACAAACCAAAAGAAACTGTGTCCACCCTAGAACATTGAATGGCCGAAATACATAAAACTGTACTGAAAAAGCTCTACACCTTCACTTAGAAACAATGTTACATATAGCTCCTAAAATCATGGAGAGAGGTCACCCAAAGATTCCACATAAAGAAATCAGTGATTCAGTAGAAGTCTCACAGAACAAAAGAAAAGCCAACATATTTTATGAAGTAGAAGCTCAATCTCCTAAAAAATTTCTTTATTCTTTTCTCGTCATAAGGTCCAAAACTCCCTCTTTCTTGTGCCCGTACAAGCTCCATTCAACTACCCCAGAGTGCCATATTCTTCCCTGACATAACCAAGTCCATCCCAATTAAAGCCAACAACGTATATTCCACATGTTTTCAACCATGTCGGGATGAATGAAAAGATAATTAATAGATTCAGCCGTCCTTTTGCACATGCAACACTAGTTGACTAAGACCTCTCTCCTCAAATGGTCAATGATCAATATGGCACTCATTAAGGCAGTCCAAGTGAAAAAAGGAAAACCCATACCTCCCTAGACAATATCTCCCTAATATGAATCTTTCCCACAAACAATCATCCTCTTTTTGTTTATTTATTTTTTTCAACCGGTGTCTTAGATCTTCTGACTAATTCCAATGGTACATTCCACAGGCACCAATATACACTATGAAAGGTGGTCCCAAGAGGATTCGTCCACAAAAGTCTTTTACCCAATATGGCATAGTTTTTAGAGACACGTAAAATCATTTTTTTCCAATCCCACACTGATAAAGTGTTAAACAAACTCAGTGGAACGATACTCAGTGATGCTACCTGCTCCAATCAGGACATTGGACACGGGTAGTCTTTTGGCCAACAATCCGTGATACTACTTGTTCCATTCATGATCTGTGTGTTGTTGATTATTATGTGGTTACGTTATCTTCTAGCTACCTTGACTGTGCATCAAAGAGGTTAGATGGAGAGAAACATCCAATCAGTTCTTGATTTTTTTCCAAAAGGAAAAGAAACCTAAAAGTTGTCCCCTGTGAGTAGTAGATCGGTAACCAAGCTTGATAACAAGCTCCATGATGAGACTCGGTATTTTATAGGGCATGTGCTCTTTGAGGTCTGATGCCATCCCTACTTGCATATATCTTGTTCTCTATGTCGTTATTAGTTATTACCACTAAATTCTCCAATGCCTGTAAGTTCTTCTGTCGAAGGCTGAACTGCCTATTGTGATGCAGAATTAGAGCCGCTACAGAGTAATCCTGATTTGGAGGAGGGATACTGCAAGGCTGTGTTGTGCCGTTTACGCTTTCGTAAGGTCTTTCCCTGGATTTTCTTTCTTATAAGTTCTGTGGGTGACCTAAGTTCATGAATGTGCACTGCATTTTATCAAAAACTGTTGGATAACATCAATAATAATAATAATAATAATAATAATAATAATAATAATAAGGGGAAAGTACTCCTAGGTCCCTTGCAAATAAATTTTAAACACTAAGGGCCTGTTTGGTTGTCCCCAAAATTGTAAATTAGCCAATTTAAAATTAACTCATTCATGAATTGCCTTATTATTAGTGTTTGGTTACAAGAATGAACAAATTAAAAAATGAACCAATTCAAGTTGATTCACAAAAACTTAAATTAGTTCATTTCACCAAAAGCTTGAAATTATACAATTTATAATTATAACATGAATCTTAAATGCAGCACTCCCATAGAGTACTCTCACCATACTACTCTCTCTCTCTCTCTCTCTCTCTCTCTCTCTCTCTCTACACATACACACACACACACATATATCAAAAGTAAATAACTCGATTTTTCTTTTCCAAACACACCACAAATTAGATTTAAACCCATTTAAAATTAATACATCGACAATCTATTCATTTCAAATTGATCAATTTATAAAATTAAATAATTTACACAACCAAACGGGCCCTAAAGGAATTTTGACAAATTTTAAGCACTTAGGTCCACTAATTATTTTCTTGTAGAAGTTCACTCTAGTGGCATAACAAATTAAACTGATGTTAAATTGTCCTTAAATGTTTAAAAATTGTCAATAAGGGACCTAATTGTAAATTGCCCTAATAATAATAATAATAATAATAATAATAATAATAATAATGATAATAATCCCTTTGTTTAAAATGTGTGAATCTATATCCGTGAAAATCGAACAGGTAATTTCTGTCATTATACACAGTAATGGTACTAAGTGCACATTCTCAAATAATCATTAATGGTTTTGGGTGTTTTACATGTTCATTCGAATTACTATAAAATAAGTTACAACTGTACCTGCTTTACAGTAAAGGGAGAGACATATACTGTTACTTTGATTAATGTATACAAAGGGTAAATTGGGAATCTCATGTCATTTTATCTACTATTTTCAGGATCACGATTCTTAATTTGGGACAGCTTAAAAGAAAATCAAGACTTATTAATCTGAGATAGAGGGAGTAATATACGTACATCTGGGGTGGACCAGCAATCCACAAATAAAATAAAAATTGAAAGATTACAATAGAAGAAATTAAACAGCCAAAGAGTTGTCCAAGATATGAGTACTGAATGATTAAACAAACTATATGAACGAGAATCTGTCCAAAAACTCAAGAAAGGGCAGAACCAACCCCAGGGAATGACCTTTGACCCAAAAAATTCACCCTAAAAGCTCCTCCAAACAATTCATCATCAAAGACTCTCGTATATCTTTCTCGTCGTATGCTTCAAAATGTGTAAAATAGGATTTTTTGTTTCTTGCATATAATGGCCAACTGAGAAGAAGATCTGTAACATAGGGAGGCATAACCCAACAAATCCCAAACGGGCAAACACTAAATTCTACAGCGCCTTGGCCACCTCACCGCAAAAGTGTTAATATTTATCACAATGTCTTCCTTTTCAACTGCCCAAGTAAGCAAGCTACCTTGAGAGGAGCCTTCGAAATGGCCTTTCACTCCATAGGGACCCATTTTTATCAATATTAACAATCACATAGTAATTAGGTTTAACTGGAAAAATGCCATCCCTAACTCTTTTCCAAATGACTGAATCCTCTCCCAACTTTGCCAAACAAAAGCAGAACTTAAAAAATAGTTTCTGAATTTGACTCACATTCTTGGAATGCTCCCCTGAAAGAAGGTTTTAAGCAATACAGTTATCCTTGAAAAGTATTTTTTCTCCTACTTTAATCTCTTCTCCCTAGCAACGTTGAAGAGGGATGAGAAAGCTCTTTTCCACCCCTGTGCCTCAATAGTGATTCCAAAATTGATTTTACTTCCTTCTCCAACAATGAACCGGACGTGATTTGCAAACGAGCCCCCTCCCATTTCTAATTCTTTGTCCCAAGTGGATCCATAATACTAGGGGACTTCCTTGAAGGCCAAAACATCTTCCCTTTCTGCATATTTTACAAACCACGATTATTCTACAATAGGCTTTGATCTTCCCCATGCATCTCAACAACTAATTTCCAAGCAACGCCGCATTGACACCCACTATATTTTATGAGCATTGCTGGCATTCCTTGCATTTGTCAGTCAACATTGGCCTTTTGTCAGGCCACAGTTGTCAATTGATCAAGCTTGCAAAAACAATGAGATACTGACGAAAACTTGTGGAAGCGTACACAAACACAATCACGCACAAGAAACCAAGTCTCCATGTTACAATTCTCTCTCAAATCATCATTGCCATTAATAATTAAATTCAAAGTGATTACAAGAGGAAGCCAATTGCCATATTAATAGATAGGCTAATGTAACCCTAATCCTTGATAAACAAGGAAATTAAAACCAAGGAAATATAATTCCAATAGGAAAGTGGAAACTAATAGATAACTACCTAATATGATGATAGCTAATTACCTAATATAAATCCTAATAGTTTTTTACAACTAATAATAAAAATGAAGAAATCAAAATACATTAATTTGCACCCATTTTCGGATTTCCCATGGCCGGCCCCGCTTGATGTATCATTCTCTCCCCTCCTTCGAAAAAGCTCATCCACTAGATTTTGGGCAAAATTGCAAAAGCCCGAGCCAAATGGACAAACATATTGAATATTTTCTCAATTTCAGTATCGCCAAATAAACTTAACCAAAATATTTGTGGCCTAAAACTACAATTTATAACCACTTGAGAATTTGGGATCTTCAAAGCCCAAAAAATTTGTATGCTGCCCTCCGTTAATGGGCTTGAATTCTTAAATCTAATCCACAACCCCTTAAATCCATCGCCCAGCTGGCTCGCACCAACATCAGCTTAATTTACCATATTCCCAACCCAACACCACTCATTAACTTATCCCAGCAGCCAAACACTTCCTCATCAGCCTCTTTTCTTTGAAAGTCATGTAGTTGCTGTTAATGTTCTCATCATTGTCAATATCTCGGCTTCCTTCTATTCCTCTCATGCCATCGATACTCGCATCATCAACCATGGCGACGTCTAGAGGAATCCCTGACCCTCCACGAAGATTTCATAATTAAGAAAATGGATACACCGTGGGAGCGAAACGGAGGAGAATCAGGGAGAATCGTACCTCATTTGGTGCGATTCGGATGCGTTGACCACTTAGAAAAATCCGCATTTTATAGCACACCCACTCCCTATATTGCGTCACAAACTAACTCCAAGAGTGAGTTGAACCTCTCCTCTCTACTAAACACCAGCAGGCTCCTCATACTTGTTTAATTTAACAGATCTCCATAACAAACTCCTATCCTCTTGGAACGTTCACAACCACTTCGCCAAAAAGAGCCTGATTAGATCATGGTAAGTTCCCCATTCTCAAGCCCCCTCCCTAGCTGGCAGACAATCTTGCTTCCAAGCCACTGGGTTTTTGCTTTTGGTCTATAATGAACTATGAAGCACGGACTCGACACGTAATACGTGTTTCGACACGACACGCGACAAGTGATTTTTTCAAAAACTAGGATACGAAACGCTAGGATACGGATAATATATAATATATATTTAAATGTATATATATTAATAAAATAAAACAGATTTTTTTCCATAAAATACATTATTAGAGCATTCTTAACATGAAATTAAGAAAATGGACCATACAAAACAAAATTCAAACACATTTTAACTTAAAAAGTCATAAATAAAGCAGAATACCCATCACATTAGAAAAAAAGTAATTTTTTTCTAAAAAAATTAGAACTTTAAAAAAAAAACTTAAAAAAATTAAATTTCACATGTTCTTTTACGTGTCCCAGCGTGTGTCCAACCTTAAAAAGAAGGACTCCCATGTCCCAGCGTGTTGGCAACGCATCGAAGCGTGTCTTGGCGTATTGCGTGTTTAACTCGAGTCAAAGCCGACTCATGGCTTCCGGGGGAGCGTCCATGCTTCATAGATAATGAATGAGATAGTTTTTTAGGGATAGCAAGATAAAATTGTACCTCCAACCATCTATGTAGCAAGTTTAGTGGTCCTTGAAAAAATAATTATTTGCAGCTTTTACCACCCAATGACAGTGAAAACCTATGCTGTTTATGGAAATTATTTGCTCTTGTTGTGAGTTAACTTGATTGCTCACAACTATTAATTGACTTCCACATAATGTTAGTAATTTGGCAATATAATTTTTTAAGGTGATTTTGATTTTCACCCCCATTTTTCCCAACTTGCTTCACATCCCCTATCTATTAATAAAATATGAAATATACCCCCCAAAAGCATCTCTAAAACTCATAAATTGTCATAGAAGACCTTCAAAGTGACACTTGTGAGCTTTAGCAAACGTTTTTGGTGGGTGTATCTGGTGCTCTAGGAACTATTATTGATTCATGTGTAAATCAATCGCAACAAGTAATAACCGGATAAGTTTGGGATCGATTTCCACAAGGATTAGACACTTAGAGAAGAATACATTCAGGTTATATGGAGTTACTATACATCACAAAAGTAAAATGAAAAAGATGATAATAGTGGGAGTGGTGAACTATAATTAACAAATATCTTTTTATGCGCTAAAATAAGTGTAAATTAGTAAAAGACAATGATTATGATAAAACAAACTAGGAAACTTGCGATTTAAAGTAGAGAAAAGATATTAGGGATCATTCTCCCACTTTGGACTAACCATATAAAAGGATAGAGTTTGGTTTAATTCAATTTTAATTGATCATATCCAATTAATGCCAAACATCAACCATGTCGAGATAAAACTCAACAACGAAAGATTAAGGTTTTAATTAGTTATGGCGACAAATGAGTTGAGTTTGTAGTAAAGCTTCAAACACAACCATTGTTTGACAAGAGAAGTCAAGAGACTATGATACTCCAATTTCAACACATGAGTTTCAATTAAAATGAATTAAAATCAAACCCTAACTTTGAAGTTCAATTATCCATGGTGGGATTATGATCCCTAACCTAGAAAAATTAGCTACTTACAGCACCTATAACATTCATCATGAAAGCAAAGAGATAACAAGAGATAATATAACATTTAAGAGAGTAACAACAAAGCTTCTATTGTAAAAACAAAGTTTTACAAAACCAATGTCAAGTTAAGGACTAGCTTGCAATGACTTGGCATCAACTATTTAACACCAAGCAATTAAGGAAGACAGAGAGTAATAAAGCTTTTTAATAAAACCTAGGAGAGAGAATGGAGTAAAAATGCTAGACATAAAGATATTTTTCCTCTCCAAATTAACAAGTGCTACTCCTTACCAACGAATTTACTTTAGGTAGTAAGTAGGAATAAAAAGGGAAAGGGAAAACAAAAAGGAAAATCGTGACAGCAAACCCAGGACCGGCTCGGGCCGGTTTCCAAAAAAAGGAATCCTTCAGTTTTGGGAAGGATAAAAGGAATGAATCGCCATAAGTCAATTTGCACAAGAGGCGACATACGGGAATCACCATAAAAACTTTGTTAGAACTCGGTTTGACACGCGGTCAACGACCATGCGAAGCACACTCAATCTGCAATGTATCCATTCTATTCTGCTACCCAGACACCGAAGTTAGAAATTACGAAAATGAACCTGAAACTGTGTTTGTCAACGGAACTTTCCCGAAAATCCACGAGAAACTTCACGCTTAGCATTTCCAATACCTATAAAAGCTCAAATAAACCTTGCACAAGATATATACAATGAAAATAGTGGTTATCCAGTAAATGAGCATAAGTCTCTGGATTAATGCACTTGGGAATGCTAGAATGTGTAAATATAAAGGGTTTTAAATGCAATATTCGAAACTAATCAGTATCTCAGAATTTAAAAAAATGTCTGTATGCCAAAGAAGTTAAAATAAAAATGGGGTGAAAGTATATATGGCAATTGTTTATGTTTTCCGCTATCTTTACTATTTTGTGGGTATCTTATCGTAGCAATGCTTTCTCTTGACAAAGGGGATCGTAATTAATTTGTAACTTTTACTGTAATGTCTCATTTTCAGCACTTTTACCATGCTTTGACGTGTATGAGGCGACTGCAAGGCAGAGGTTTAGAGTTGGCACGGAAACATATAACTGCATGCCTAACGGAGCTAGATTGCATTCTTAAATCAGCAGAATTTCTTAGGTCCACCAATGCATGTGGATCTTGGGAAAATGATATAGAAGATAGAACGACTGCTTCTGGGTGTCAACCAATTGGGTTTGATTCTACTTTAAACAGTAGATTATCTGCTCCTACACCACCTCGTTCAATTAAGATTCTTAGTTGGAAGAAGGTGTACATTTGGAAACGAAAATTGTATAGGGTCACTAAGACTCTCACCACCCCTTTTGTTCCATCTTTTGTGTTACACCTGATTTTTTTTGAAAATTTGCGAAGCACCCCAAAAGTGTTGCTAAAATTCATCAAGTGTCATAAAAAGACCGTCAAAAGTAACACTTTGTGGTCTTTAGCAGCATTTTTAGGGGTGCATCTTAAATTTTCTAAAAGTAGGGGGATTATCCAAGGTGAAACAAATGAGAGGTTGAAAGTCGCAATATCCCATATGTTCTTTCAGAAATTAAATATATTCTTTGTTTCTTCCACAGGCTGTTGAGTATTTTCAAAAGCTGCTTCACGATCTAGATGTCATATGTTCTTACTCTTTGGACCCAGTTTTTGAAGGTGTTCTGCATTTTGTTGTTGAGTTCCAAAGGTTCCAACCTGATTTGGTTGCTAGAGCTCATCTACAGGTTGGTTTTTACTGTTGCCCTTGGTCAACTTGCAGTGTTTTTTCTCTGCACTGAACGTGAGTACCTTGTTGAATTTGTCGTTTGATTGACTAGTATAGTCCCTTTGGGGATTAGTAGGGCCACATCCACTTTTTAATTAGGGCACAATATTCCCAATAAATTTGATTCTCAATAAGGTAGCTGCTAAGGACACCCCCAAAATTTAAGCGCTTCACTCACATGTGCAATGCTTTAATCATATAGTACAATTATTTTAATGCACGCTGTTGGTACCTCGCTTAATTTTGGGGATGCCTTTGGTAGCCTATATATATTGTCTTTTATTTGTCAAACTTCTCAGTATATTTACGTAAATATGTGAATTGCTATGCATTAACTTTTAAGAGCCTGTGATAGATTGCACAAGTTCCACATGATCGGGGTCCCTGTACTCCTGCCCTGGTGTACCCTATTCCCTATATTATTCTATTTGACCGATCCTGAACATTTTTCTTAAGGATGTTCCGAAATTTGAAGTGAGATGATTTTATAATTTTCAAGGCTTATGAGTAGACCTGATAACAGGCCGGATGGTTTGAACAATTGCCCAAGCTGATTTTAAAACATCACACAAGACATAGATGATGTCAATAAATATGAGGATAAGAATCAGCTTGTTTATTACAGACCAAACATTGAAGCAATCTACTCCATGGGGATTCTGTAAAAATGTTGATAGTTAGGTGTTTTTAAGGCAGCATAGAATAAATGGTTGTGTTGATGTGCATGATGGGAATGGGTTTATTTCCTTCTATTTTAGGGCTTATTTGTCATTTTAATAATTCTTATTAGTTTTCCTTTTATTTTAGTTCTTTTATTTCTTATTAGTTTGGGACTAATTAGGTATATTTTTGTTAATACTTGTCCTTTTTAGTCTTTTAGGTAATTACATGGTTAGCAAGTAATTCTCCCCATATAAATACCCATGTACTCCTCATTTGAGGGGAATTCCTCCATTTTTGAATATGAGAAATTCTTAGTTACTTTCTCTAGAGTTCGTATTTGTTTTGTTTTGGGCCTTTGACGTGTAGTTTATGTCAAACTGGTATCAGAGCGGGTGTTGCTCCAACATTGGTGTATTGGTGTATCAGTGGCTCCGAAGGAATCCAAACAATGATAAGAGGAGATTCAAGAATTGAGGAAGAGGAGATTCAAGAATTGAGGAAAAGCGATCAAGAATTGAGAAGAAGCACTCAAGAATTGAAACAAAAATTGGAAGAATTGGCTGAAAAAACGACAACAACAATTTAATTCCCTCTTCCAACTCCTCTCCAAAATTTCACCACCTACCACCGTGGACAATCAAATTTGCGACGAAGAATTGTTACGGCGTCTGTACCTCGACTCGAGGGAGAGGAAGTACCGCTATCAAAACTGTAGATCTGAAAACCCCAACCAAAACTCTCCTTTCAGCAAAAATAGCTTCTGTCAACTCATCCCCAGGATGTCCCTCGACCAAGCTGCCACCCCTGAGGCTTCGCCAACCCTTTTTTCATTCCCCCGACCTTGCCCGCCAAACTCCAGGCCAAAACCCTTTGTCGGAACCACGATCAACCACCAGCCATCATTCCCTTTCGTCCGGCACCGACAAGGGACATTTCCGACTAGATCTATATTGGATCTGACTCCCGATTAGAATCGGCATGCCTCCACCACCCTTATCTCGACGTTAAAATCATTTGGATTTGGCACATTAGAGAGTCAACAACTTTCATCGGAGCTAGGCGACCAGGGGTGGAGGAAAACTAGTCCGATTGATGGTCCGATGGTACGAGAAGAACACCTGGTGGTCGGTGTCTGCGGTGCACCCTTTCCAGACGATGAGCAGCCCCCTTTTGAGACGACAACTGCTCTGGTCTCCAGTTGAGAGATCCGGCCATTCCTGGTGGTGTTCCAGCCTCAAGCAGCTGTTGGGGTGACTGAATTGAGTGGTGGCGCTGCTAGGGTTTGGCGAGAAAGAAGAGGCTAAGGTTTCTCCTAATGAATCGGATCTTTAAGTGGGAGCTTGGGCTTTAACTGTTTTGAGGAGAGTGGGCTGTCCAAGTGGACTTTGCTTAGTCTTGGCCCAATTTTAAAAGACAAGTCACTTGGGTTAAGGTGTAATAAGCCACAAATTGATTTTATTGGGGTAGAAAAATGTGGGCAGTCCCCAATTTTTAATGTGATGAAAAATATTTTATTTGTGCCCCAAAATTTTCAAAAAAAATATTTTTTTACCCCTAATAAATCATAACAAAATATTTGTTCGCGTGGCATGGTTGGACTCAATTTTGGCAAGCATTGTTGGTGCGACCTGGACTACTTCAATTTGTCATTTTAAGTTCGAGGACGAACTTTTTTAAAGCCGGAGAGAATGATGGGAATGGGTTTATTTCCTTTCATTTTAGGGCTTATTTGTCATTTTAATATTTCTTGTTAGTTTTCCTTTTATTTAATTCTTTTATTTTTTATTAGTTTGGGACTAATTATGTATTTTTTTGTTAATATATGACCTTTTTAGTCTTTTAGGTAATTACTTGGTTGAGCCTTTCTGTTTGCATAGAGAACCTTTGTATAGAAAATGTACATAGTGACGTGGACAAGGCTTTCCAAATCTCCACACATAATCACAAGGCTTCCACTGCACATTCTCATACCTGTAACTTTCCATGGACAAGAATTCTTCAAAATCACCACACAGAATTAAAAAAAAATCCACCTCATACCTGTAGCTTTCCAAATCTCAACCTTACCATCTTAATGCACTTGTGGAATAACAGTTAATGTTTGGTACCGTTCTCATTTGTAAAGTCAAAAATAACGTCTTGGCACAATTCTCAAACCCAAAAATAACAGTTAATGCTGAAACATAACAGTTAGCCTATTCCAAAAATAACAGTTAGCCTATTCCATTTGTAAAGTCCTTAAATAATTGAAGTGGGCCGCTTCCATTTGTAAACTCCTTAAACAATTGCAGGGGATCTTTGTCCACGTCATTATTCATCTCATTAACGCCGTTATGAAATGGATGATGATAATCCTGAAATAATATATAATCCATTGTTACAGTGACGTAAACTACACGTCAATGGCCAAGAAAATAAACCAAATTCTAACTTTTAGGGAGATAATCAAGAGATTTCTTATATTCAAAATGGAGTGTCCCCAATTGAGGAATACAAGGGGGTATTTAAAGGGGAGGAGTAGCTTAGTCTCTAAGCTTTGATTCTAATTACAAAAATACCCTTAATAGCCCTTGCTACTTCTTTCCCTAAATATCAAGCAAACAAATACTAAAAATAAGAAATACAACCAAATAAAGAAACTAAAAGAAAATAACAAAAAAAAAAACTAAAAATACTAGAAGTGGCCCATAAACTTCTAATTTCCATCATTCTTCCTGCCTTTGAAAAGATCGTCCTCGAGCGTAGGAGATGAACGGTAAGAAAGCAAGACAACCATCAAAGAACTTCTCACTATGAAGAAGAGTCGTCCTCGAAAACGCCCCTTGTACTGGCTTGCAATAAACCCCGGGAGAATAGGAACACAATCCAAACATGGTCAACTAATAAAATCGCGACCAGAGATTCCTGTGATGAACCTCCTTAATGCTACGCTGCAGAAAATTTCCTCCGAGCGCCGGTCAAAATCTACCACGAATGGGTCCACACCACCAAACATATCACCTCCAATCTCCAAATCAACTCCAAGAGAGAGAACCTCCGACCCATCTTCATCAAAATCATCATTCCCATGCCCAAAGATTGGGAAGAAGTTGGTCAAATCAAATGTTTCCGGCTCGCGAAAGTGCGTGCGAGTCACCCACCCATCCTCATAAAAAATGTCATAAAAATCCCCAATACACAACCCAATTTCGTCGTTTCGGTCTTTCTTGCAATCAACCGGCTTGGGAGGGGACTTTTCATCGTTGATATGACCCGATTGGAGGATTGAGGGAGGAAGAATGATTGGGTGAAGCAACCAATCTTGGACTAGCCGGCGGCAATCTTGAATAGCCTCGGGAGTTAATCCGGGCTGAAACGTAATTTTTTTGTTGTTTGGGGTTTGAAAAATTGGTGGTGGGTTGGGGGATTTGGGTTGGTGGTGGAGGAATTTTGCAGGGTTGGAGGTTAGGGTTTGTAAATTGTAAATTGGATTGTAAAATGGTAGGTGAAACCCTAGAGGTGGGTTGTCGTGGATCTTGAATGGAGGGTTTATGGAATGGATTTGGTTTGGGGGGAAATTAGGGTTTAAGATTTGGGTTTTCGGGGTGGTGGGTTTTATGGTGGTGGGTTTGGTGTAGAGGGTGGGGTAGGGCAGGGGTTGTGAGTAGGGATTTCTAGGGTTTTGAAAATGGATAGATTTGTTGTTGTGATTGTACCCGCTCTCCCGTTCGTTTTTGAATCTCGTCATATAATTGTTCGGATCTTCTTGGTGCAATTGTTTATAGCGTACGATTTTGATAAAAACACACCGATACACCAAACACCAATGTTGGAGCGACACCTCGCTCTGATATCAATTTGACGTAAACTACACGTAAATGGCCAAGAAAATAGACCAAACCCAAACTTTTAGAGAGAGAATCTGTAACACCCTGCCCAATTAAATATCGGGTGATCAGTCCTTTATAAAATTTATAACAGAATGTTCGGTTGGTTCATTCTTAGCATCACTGTCGAAAACTTAAATCCAATTAATTACCTAACATTTAATTAAGCTAGTGTCAAAACATTTTCCAATTAACTTGAATCAATTAATTTAATAGATTCTGAATATGTAAATATAAACCATACACAAGAATTAAATGCTGACTGAATCAAATACTGAATAGATAAGACTGGATAAACCCTTCCAGTTCACAGTTACAAACCAAACCATAATAAATACTCAAACCAACCGAGAAGAACTCAAAGTAAACTGAGCACAACTCTGCTAATGAGAATGGGCGACACATGCCCTAACTGAGATATCTAAACTGGGAACTGAATGAAATGAGAGAAGCGTCTAATCTCAAATAACCCGCAACTTCCACAACAGCTGCAGCTCGACAAACCATTCAAGTATCTAGAACCGGTGTCCCTGTGGCTGGGCACCTGTACTAATACATACATATATATATATATATATATATAGCAAAAGAGAAGAAATGCAAGAGACGGGTCAGAGCCCGATGTGTAAAATTATTTATTTTAGCAAGTATTTAAAACTGCATTAAAGCAAGTATTATATGCATGTTAGTTTGAACTCTCACATGAGGTTCTCACCTCTCGACTAGTGTGCACGCCTAACGTACATCTAATCCAACCTAGCCACCTGACACACTTCTAACTAGGTGATAGGCTTATCCATCTAATTACCCCTCATAGTAGTGTTCCGTAGATGATCTCAACGTTTGTCATTTTAAATAAGTGTTAACACACTAAAGTCAAGTATTTACTATTTACGTTACTGAAGATTTCACTATCTTAATAATCTGATATTACCTCATTTTAGTTATACCAAAAGCATACATATACATCTTTCACTATAATATATTTATTAACCAAATCTTAATAGCCTACAAATATCACATTGCAAGTATAACACAAGTATATATAAATATCACCACTACTTATATATATACTAACACAGCACCCCAAGGCTATACCTGTAGTGCATTGCATACTCTGCTATCATGTCCCGGTACATCTCGTACTCAAACAAGGACTATCGGTTCGGAAATCTCCCACGAACCATATAAACAAATCACACATATTGGAGGGGAACATAGTACACATACCTATGGGTCACGCACATACCTACGCTCCCATAGTCAGCGACTTATCAACTCACAAATAAGTCTTCACAGTCCTATGTTCTTAGATACAAGTCAATATTCTCCTCAGGATAAGACTGTCTCTACACCACCTCCCGTGATAGCAAGCAGCTAGGTATGTCATACATATAATATATCAAATATAGGTATGCACACAACCCATCAAATCAAACGGTATACACATAACCAAATGTCATATTCCATACGTAGTATTATTATCACTAAATACTATCAACGTATTTTTTAAATTACGATATTCCCTCTCTCGTAATATATTTCTAAGGAAAATATGTCACCCGAAAATCCTTAATACAAAATCATAATCAGTCCCATAATTAACAACTAATTCTTATTCTTATAAGTTCCATATCGTTAGAACTAATATCGTAAGTATTTATCACTTAATACTCTCGACGCATTTACAATTATGATTATTTCTCTCTCGTAATCTTTAAAGTAATCTCACCGTCCCTAATATTTAAAGTATTTACCCTCATATCCTCCTTAACAATCCTGTACTATATTGATTTTCCCAAAATATCATTTTCTGATTCAGATTACTGTGCCGCACTAATTTGGACCATTTTGCAATTGCCCAAAAATGTAAATTGTCGCTCGAACCAGACCTGATCTCGTTCAAACGAGATCAGGTTGTCGCTTGAACCACATCACGCGAGATGCCAATCTCGCTCGAACCGAACTTCGCGCGACATTCCATTGTCGTTCGAACCACTTCTCGCTAGATACCAATCTCGTTCGAACCACTACGCGCGACATCGCGCGACTATGTCATCTCCTTCACCAGATTTCTGCGATTTCCTCCATTTTTAAACCTAAAAACCTCTCTAGTTTAATCCCCATCTTCTCATCATTAATCCCAATCGATAATAACAAGATTATATATTATTCACAACATCCTAGGATCATTAATTCGTCATAAATCATCAAGATTACATGAAACCCCCAAATTAATTCATAAGAACCCTAGTTTCCAAATTTTCAATTAAAGAACTTGACCAACCCTAATTCGTTCATCAATTTTATTTCCAATTTCATGATAAAACCTCAGCATACATGAAGGAATTAAGCTATTAACCAATCAACCCATAATCATAAATTAATTCTCCAATTTTCACCCGAATTAACTTTCATAACATAGGTTTATTAACCTAGACTAACATGAACATAATTATCGCTAAAGAAAGCAAGCAATAAACACTTGCCTAGATTTCGAAGGTCTGCTCCGTTGATGTTGTTGGTATGGATGCGTTCCTCGCGTTCCGATCTACACGATGGTGGTGGTGGTTGTGCAAGGTGGTGAAAATGGCTTCTCCTCCTTTGGAAATTGCTCTCCCTCACCCACTGTGGCGCTCTCTTAATTTTGGTGTAACCTAACCCTAACTGTCCCCAATTAGCTGATATAATATATCTCTAATTTTCGTCCATTTAATTCCTCCAAAAATCCAAATTACAAAATTACTCCTGCCGGGTGCCGACTTGGCCTAAAAATATCCCGGAGTCCAAATAAAATACCCGGGTAGAGTTTTCTGACTATCTCGACCCCTCCGGACTCAACGACGCACTCGAAATGATCATACGAGTTACTAAAAAGTAACTTACTTTTTTATTCCACTTAATTAGTCCTGACACGACTCACACGCGCGTCCCCGACTTAATATACCAAACTGTCGTATTTCTCTCTCACGACAAGTTATTTAAATTCGTCATTCCATATTACTTATTCTCACAGTAATATTAATAATTACTAACTTCTCATCACGCTAGTAAATATTCAAATTTAATTCGGATTAATAATTAATTCTCACATTTTAATTTAATTAATCCCACAATAATAATAAATCACATAATTATTTAAGTCTTCGAAAATACGGGGTATTATAGAATCAAGAGATTTCTTATATTCAAAATGGAGTGTCCCCAATTGAGGAATATAGGGGGGTATTTAAAGGGGAGGAGTAGGTTAGGCTCCAAACTATGATTCTAATTACAAAAATACCCTTAATAGCCCTTGTTACTTCTTTCCCTAATTATCAAGCAAACAAATACTAAAAAAAAGAAATACAACCAAATAAAGAAACTAAAAGAAAATAACAAAAAAAAAATACTAAAAATACTAAAAGTGGCCCATACACTTCTAATTTCCATCATAGAGTTTACAAAATACACAAATAATTAATGAATTTATACACAACATACCCATTGAGAAGCATTTGTGTAACAATCTTGTGGAATGTGAAACGCTTTCTTTCTCCTACGAGTGTAATACATTAAACAACATCAGTGAAAAATAAATAGCACATGAAAAAATAATTGAACTTATAATATTTAACTCACCTTTCTAATTGTTTTCTTCTTTTGAGCAAGTTTCTATCTCATTCCTTGTTGCCTTTTACAATGGGGTCATCCTTTTCTATTCTGGGCTATTGGAGAACGAATAATAGCATTTTCTTTGACATTAGCATCTTCCCTGACCGATGGTGTTGGTTGACTACTTGCACAAGTTGCTCTACCATTCTCTAACTCATTAGATAACATGTTAATCCAATTCATTACCAATACTCATTAGATAACATGTTAATCCAATTCATCACCAATTTGGTTTGATCTTCACTTTCGCTAGCCAACTCCGACAACTTATAAAACGCATTGCACATTTTATCATTACGTCCATTCTCAGGATTCATTGCCCAATCCGAATAAATGATTTTAATATTTGTGTGGCATTTCTTCACATCTTTCCTCCACCGACAAAGAATGTATTTTTCGGGTACAAAATCATATTTTTTTTTAATTAAGACTGTAAAACAATGTCTACAAAGGATACCTCGAGACTCAAATAAGCGACAACCACACCACACATCACAATTATCGGGGTTAAATGTAACTGTAAAAGTGACATCTCACTCTTTCATTCCAACCAAATCCTCATGTATGTTGTATAACTCAATACCACCATCATTTCTACTAGTAGGCAAATTACAATACAACTTCCCTTTCATCTCCTCTTGAACCTCCATAAATTTTGCATTAGTGTAACAATCTTGATATTGTTTCTCAATCTTATATCTAGTTACACATGGAATTGATGCTTTGAAGGTATCAAAGTCGCTTTGGCTCTCCTTCTCAACTTTACTCCGTAATGCATTCTCGTATTGTTCAACAAATTTCTTGAGGGTAGTCTTTGAATCTACATCCCCATCAAAAAATGCATTCATACTCTCACTTCTTTGAGTGGTAGACATCCCCGCCCACAATGACTCTTTCACACAAGGAACCCATCGACGTCTCTCCCTATTTAGCCCACTCAACCACTCATTCTTTTCAAGGTTAAAATTTTCAGTTAATTTGTTCCAACTTGTTTCAAATTCATTGACAGTTAGAGTATCCTAAACGACACATTTTATAGAGTTCTTCATTGGCACATATTGGTCATATCCCTTCAATTTTTCAGGCAATTTCTTCATAATGTGCCACAAGCACCACCGATGTCGCGAATTTGGAAAGACAATTTCAATGGCATTTTTCATGGCTTTATCCTGATTAGTTATTATTGCCATTGGAGCATGATCATTCATGCAAGGTCACGATTTAAAAAGCCATATAAATGTATTTGTATCCTCACTCGATATCAACCCACATCCCAACAATATTGATTGGCCATGGTGAGTCACCCTAACAAAAGGTGCAAATGGCATGTCGTACTTGTTGGTCAAGCACGTTGTATCAAATGTGATGACATCTCCAAATTCCTCGTAGGCTGCACTACTCCTTGCATCCGCCCAAAACAAATTCTTCAACCTCCCCTTACAATCCCAACCCATGATATAAAAAAAATTAGAATTATTAGCTTGTATTTTAAGAAAATAGTTTTGAACGGCTATCACATCTCCCTCCCCAAGTCTTAGTCGTCTAACCTTTTCAATATAGTTATAACAATCTTTTATCTAAAATGGCACATTCTCATTTCCACCGGCTTCCACTACATAAGAATTGAAATTTTTATTAGGTCTTATACCGGCCCTATCATTTATTTCAAGTTTTCTTTTAACCACTGCCTTGAAATATCTTGATTTTCCCGGGCTCACATTATGGTTATGGTCAAGGGATACAACTGTGATTTTCCATTTCCCATCAGCGCATAAAGCGGCATTAATCTTAGCGCCACAATTAGTTCCCGAAGTTGATGGCAATTTAAAGGAATTTTTACTTGTACTTTCTCTTTTACCCTCTCGTGAGCACGTAAGAGTAACCCATCTTACTGTCACACCCTGCAAAATCCGACAGACGGGGTGGCCAACCACCGCCGCCGAACTATGCCGGGCGTGAACTAAATAAATACAATTCTTTGCATGAGACAGATGTGAGACATAAATAATCAGTCCATACGATAAATAATTGAATCAATCTCAAATGATCATAAACCACTAAGCGATAAAAGATCCATCACATGCTAACTCCGAATAAATCCAATCTCCAAAAACGATTAAATAAAACCTGAATAATAAAGATTTGAATAATCTAACATCAATCCTCTAAACAACTTTGGAACCGAATGACCCAATAAAACCCAAATGAAGTCTCATAATTAAATACGACTGAAAAGGAAAGTCTAACTAAACTATGCCGTAAAAAGAAATTACTCCAGCTGCACCTCCAAATGATAACTTCGATAAACTTATGCAGCTTCTCCAATTCTAATCCTGAAAAAGATTAGTCAACGAATGGGTCAGAGCCAAAATCCTGAGCAAGAATACACACTACTCCCCTCAAATAGGATCCTTGAATCCAGACAGTAGCATTATAGGCAATAAATATCACAATAGAATATTTTAAATTAAACGGAATAATTAAACGCGATAAATATAAATTACTAACTACCCGTAGGAATCCCCATTTAAAAGGCACACCAATATGATTTTAAAATTCCCAAGTCCCACGATGTTAATTTATTAAATTAACCATTTTTTTTTTATTATTGTTCTCACTTTTTATTAAAGTGTCACACTTCCCCTTGTCAATCGCCCTCTGACCCGTTTAAACTGTCGGCTCCGACACATGACAAGGTTTCACACACGACACGACATAAATGGCCCTCTGACCCGTTTAAACTGTCGGCCCCGACACATTATGTCGCCACAAATTTTAATACCCGTTTTTATCTTAGGCATTAATTCTCAATTTCTCAAATTATAATCACCCCACCTTTTTTAATCGATTTGAGATCCTCAAAATATCCCTTAGTTCCATAACTAAGGGTCCCCAAGTTATTATTACGTCCTACCCTATGTATAGGAAGAATTTCTATCCCAAATTTTGACCTAGTCTCATGCCTAGGTTAGCGTAACGATGAAAAATTGCCAAAAATCAGTCCACCCCCAAGATGATAAAAAACGCGATAATCTATCCTCACTAGTCCCATACCTAGAAGGCGTAAATCATCAAAAGGCCTACCCACTAGTTCCATACCTAGAAGGCATCCTAAAATATAGGGAGAGCAAAAATTACCCACAACCCGTCGTCACAAAGGCAATATAGTAATACCAACAAGTCACACAAGGAAGCATAATTAATCAACGTATAAAACTACACATGATAGTCCAATTCAATTAAACCTTAATTTAATTATCACCTCGACATAAACATCCAATTAATCTCATTTAATTATTTAATTTAAATATACCACTATTTCATCTTTTAAAACATCAAACTTCTAATTTCATTGTTTCAACACAAATTACATGAGTTATACGCCCCCCATGGTTCAAAGACAAGGCCGATACCGCGACGATACGGCCGAGTTGACTAGGTATCGGTGCCCACCGATCCGATTCCGAGTTACGAGTTGAGTTTTCAATTATTGATGTGAATTGACCCTATATCGGTAGTTTCTCGGTAGTATCGGTGATATAGCGGTATAATCCGCCCATATCGACGATGTCGCAGTAGAATCGGCCCATATCGGCGATATCGCGATGGAATCGGTCCATATCGGTGATATATCGGCCGAGATGATATAAGTTACTAAGAATCAATCTCTCTCTCTCTCTCTCTCTCTCTCTCTCTCTCTCTCTCTCGTGTTGTGTTGGTAAGCGTGGTTTTTCGGGGGGGTTACGAAATGCTAATTGTTTTTTTAATTTAGTGTGCTGTGTTTGTGGGTTATTTGGTCATCGTGTGGGTTTAATTTAGTGCGTTGTATATGTGCTAGTTTTTTTTTTAAAGAACGTAAATGATCCAAATGTTATTTGTTATTATATTTTAAAATATTGTTCCCAATGTTATATTTTAATATGTTATTATTTATAAAAAAAACCGTAAATGTTATTCTTTTACAAACAAATATACAACTGTAATTATTGTAAAAATGATATTTGTATCCTCTAAACATTTGTAAAAATAATATTTGCATCCTTTATGTAAAAATAACATTTGCCACACAAGTAAAAAAAAAATATTTGCATCCTCTTTGTAAAAAAATAACATTTCCATCAATTTAAAAAAAAACATTTGCAACCCAACAAAAAAAAAACATTTACATTCCTTTTATAAAAAAAAATAACATTTGCATCATTTTTTGTACGAAAATAACATTTGCATCCTTTTTGTAAAAAACGACTGTAAAAAAAATGTAGTGTTTTGTCAAAATCACTGTTTGTATCATCTTTGTAAAAAAATAACAATACTAAAAAAGAAACATTTCTATCCTTTTTAGAAAAATATAACATACTTAAAAAACACATTTGTATCCTCTTACTAAAAATAATACTAAGAATATAATAGTTGTATCCTCTTTGTAAAAAAAAAAACATCCTCCTACTAAAAAAGTAACATTTGTTTTTCTTTGCGAAAACATAATATTTGTATCCTCTGTGAAAAAAAAACATTGATTTATTATGGAACATTGAATCTGGCAAGTTTGCAGCACGTCAATAAAATCAATTGTACAATGTTATGCATATTAAAGGGTAGTTTTAAACTTATCTGATTGGTCCACATTGTTAATCGTATTTTTTTAAATTTTCTGGATTTTTCTCGGAATTTTTTGCGCTCTGTAAATAGTGTATCTTTGCGTATCGCCCGATACCGCGACCGATACCGCGACCGAGTTGAAAATCGAGTGGTCGATACCGGGACCGATACCGAGACTTTGAACCATGACGCCCCCAAATCCATTTATTTTAAAACGAGGGTTTTTCTACATGCAACCTACACCAATAAAACCCAAAATCACTCACGAATCCTACGCACCCAAAGGGGGGTTATGAATATTATTCAGATTAAAAGTTTTTATAAAAACAGCCCCATAGTTAGTGTTCACTTTTTCTAATTAAGTTACTAATTATTTTTAAGAAAACATGTAATTAAGTGTTTAGGCAACACTTCAAACGCATAATACTAAAGGAAAAGAATAGAGTATTCATGCTTGTGAAGATTGTGTTGAAAATCTGATTAGAAATTTGGATTCCTCTCGAAAAATTAGCAAAAAAGTGTTCTTGAACAAATTTGATTAAGCCTCACTTAAGCCTCCCAAAAATTGTGACAAAAACTTGATTATGAAGAAGGTTGATGATTATGAGTGAGGGGAAAAATATTTGGAAGTGTTCTCTGGTGAAAAACTTGAGAAAAAGTGATTATGAGAAGTCCCCCTACGGATTGACAAGGTTATATAGTGATTAGGAGTCCTAATCCTACACAAACTCTAATTAAAAACAAGTTGCAGCGCACGTTTTCTGAAGACGTCGATCGATCGATGCCCAGGCGTCGATCACCCCCGAAAACTGACAGTTTTGCTTAAAAAATATAAGGGACAAATATTTCAAAAAATCATATAAAATCCATTTTAATTCCGATTTTAATTCCGCTTGAAGTTTTATTCTTCTACAATCATAACCAACATATTTATTCAATAAAAATAATTAAATTCAAAAATTATTTTTCTTGAATATTCCAATTAATTAATTAAATTAAATAATAAAAACACGGTGTGTTGCACATACCACACCATCATCCCCTTTCTTTGATGTCCGAAATCCTCTTCTTCACAGGGCATTACCATAATTTTTGTAATATTCCAACATCTCATCTACACTTTCAAATAACATTCCTACTTGGGGTTCGAGCATATTTTGTTTTCGAGCATCCTCAATACACTCATTTTCCTTAACACCCTCTACTTCGTCAACCTCATTTTCCTCAAATTCTTCATGATAATTATTCAAGTCAATACTACGATTATCTTGAATAAATTCTTTATCCATTCCTATGCAATTAAAATGACACAAATCATAACATAATTAGGAAAAAAATAAAGTAAACAATTAATAATATTTCTTACCTAATTGAAAAAGGTAATATGTTATATAAAAACCATTTTTAAGTTAAAAATGCCTTAAATCAATACTAAAACACCTTAAATATTAAAATAAATAGTACTTACTTGAATGATCTTGCAAGTAATGCAAAAATGGAAGAATGGCGGGAAGAAAATTGCAAGGACGTCAAGTAGAATGGTGTAGGGTTTGAAGTTAGGAAAGAAACCAAAATGACACTCCAGATGACTTTTGGATTTTTAGAAAAGTGAGAACACCACTTGCATTTGTTTATTAGAAAAAGGTTAGGCCACGTAAGTATGTACCAAAAATCTCGGTACATGACTCTGTACAAATAGATTTTCTCTTACTTGGTTAGCAAGTAATTCTCCCCATATAAATATCCATTTATTCCTCATTTGAGGAAAATTCCTCCATTTTTGAATATAAGAAATTCTTAGTTTCTCTCTCTAGAGTTGGTGTTTGTTTTGTTTTGGGCCTTTGACGTTTAGTTTACGTCCGTGCCGTTCGCTGATGGTAACACAAACACTTGTTTTTTGTACTGTACAGGACTAGAATGATGTTGATAAACATTATTGTAAATCAGTTTGGCTGTTACCTGTCAGACCCTGAAGCAACTCCTTGGTGATTGTATTGCGCAATATTGTCAGTTACAAATCATTTATGGTAGCATTAAATTAGTCCTGGATTGATGTTCTAAGTGAATTCTGTTGAGGTTTGTCGGTAATACAACATGTGGTGGATACGTTTATGATTTACCTTGGGGTAAAATGTAAAGTTGACCATGCACTTATGGGTCAATTTCAATTTCTCTCTTCATGTTTCCGTTGTTTCAAATGTTTCACTTGTGTCTCAATTGCAACCATGGGAGACTGTTAAAATCGAAGGCGGAGAGCTGACATGTCTCCTCGCTTACCAAAAGTTTTTTATTCTCATTTTAACTCCTGAGGATTGTATTTTCATACATTTTAAACCCCAAAGGTTAGAACTCAGCAGTTTAGATTGCAAGACTAATGAAACTTAAAGGTTGACATTGCAACAATTGAAAGATTGTGGGATGTGTTGAAATTGACCCATAACTTCAGTGTCTATTTAGCATTAAGTGTGGGTTGGGGTTTGTGACAGTTTCTTGTGCCCTTGTCGTTGTGGAATTGTGGACGGTGATGTTTACCTGATAGCCCCTGCTATAACAATGGTACCTGGAATGGGATAGAAGGAGCTCATTAAAAAAGGATTCACTGAATTTAATTTTGCAAAATAGAAGTGTACTATTTTTTTGCAACGATTGTATCAGTGTGATTGGCGAGGATATTGGTGTTCTTTGGTGATTCTGGTTCATACTTTTTTCTCCCTTATAAAACTATCATAATATTTATTGAAAGTTCCACTATACATGAAAAGTAAACTGTGTTCAGCACACTATAGTCCTCACTTAAATAAAATTGTACTATATAGATGTTTTGATGATATTTTTGGTGAAGCTCTTTGGGAGTATACATATTTTTTTCTGATAAAAAATACATGTTGTCTTACAGTCAAATTTTCCCTCGTCTTTACTACTCATCCACCTCTTTTTAATCATTTTATTATTGGACTCTCATGCTGAAACTAATTGGCAGCTTCTACTAGTTCAAGATGGGAAACTCTATGGGCGTGATCCCGTCTTTGCTGTGATATGTAAAGCTGCTTTATTACCTGAAGTGACAAATAATCACGATATCCAAAAAAATGAAGCTGTTGTGCAACTAGGGCAGGTGAAGATCATCATGACATTCCCTTTGGTGTTACGCTATATTTCTACTTAGACCTCTAGAATGTATATTTTGATGGGCTTTTCTCTTATCTTTAAATTTCTTGGGTTGTCTTTCAACCTAAGGATTAGTCAAGTGAATTTTATTTTTTATTGGTTCCAAGCTAGTTCCAACTTTTGTTTTACAAACTGCTTTTCTAAAAGATTGAGATACACCCCCAAAAGTGTTGCTAAAGCTCACAAAAGTGTCACTCTCGAGTGTCCTTTACGACACTTTTTGATCTTTAGCAATGCTTTTGGTGGTGTATCTCAACAAATTTTGAAATAAGCACAAAAGTTTGTGTGTGTGTGGGGGGGTTTGGTGGTGGTGGTTGTTGAAAGTCAAAATGAACCTTTATTTTTCATTTTTTCTCTTGTTATCCACCTTGGTTGCTCCAGCGGTAAGGGGCAGGCTCGTTAGAGTCAAACCCCCCAATGGATACCAGATTTGAAGAGGGGCGTGTGTTAGGATGGCTTTGGCACAACGTCCCCCTATTTAGCTCGCATGGGGGAGTCCAAAGGGCTTGTTCGTGTGGAGGTTCAAGGTTATCAAAAAAAAAAAAATCTTTGACCTAGACGGTTGCACATTATTAAAAAGCATATTCCACGCATTGTTTTATCTAATATCTACAATGAGTGCTTATATAATGCAGTTAGTGATCACTTTGCTTCAAATTATTTGTACAAATGTTGCATGGCAAAGGCGTAAGCTTGGGAAAATCTTACAAGATTGGCGTATCATATATTTACAGGTTTGTACTACACATCCAAATTTCTTCATTCTTCTCCTTTTTCATTTTTAAATTGCTGAAATTTATTAACTTCATTTTATGTCTCGTCTTTTTGGATCCACCCTGAACATTTCATCATGTTACTTTCGTAAAATGCATGCATCTCTTGCTCTTCTGACGTCATATATTTTCCGTTCTTGGTTAAATTACACTTCTTGCATGGAAAATTATTAGAACCTCTAGTAATAATGACACCAATTCACACACACACACACACACACACACACACACACACACACACATATATATATATATATATATATATATATAGGAAGTCTCCTGTAAGGACTCCTTATGGTGCAGATCCGATACATACCATTTTTTTAAAATAGTAAAAACATGATTTTTTTGATGAAACTTCATGAATATGATGTCTACAGTTAGAAGATCATCTCCAATTTTTTTTATTCTAAAAATTCAATAAAAAAAACCTTTAGATGAGGTGATATGTAAAAAAATGATATAAATATTCATTTCAACCGTTGAATTGATTGAATATTTTGATGAAACTTCTAGGATATGATGTTGTCACTGTTGAGATCATATTCATGAAGTTTCATAAAAAAATTCAATCAAAAAGTGGGTGAGATGATCGCCAACATTTCAGCGGTCGAAAATGCATATTTATAACATTTTTTTGGAATATCACCCCATCTCAATGGTTTTTTTTATTGAATATTTTGATGAAAAAAATTGGAGATGTTCTTCTCACCGTGGAGATCATATACATGAAGTTTTATCAAAAATTCATTTTTTTACTTTAAAAAAAAATGATATGTATCGGAGTCTGCACCATAAGGAGTCCTTACAAGAGGGGGCCTCTCTCTCTCTCTCTATATATATATATATATATGTGTGTGTGTGTGTGTGTGTGTGTGTGTGTGTGTGTGTGTGTACAATCAGGTTCTCCAACATATCTCTTAGTAACATACCTATGACATACCCATTTTTAAAAATTGTAAGAAAATATATTTTTCAATCAAATTTGGTATACATGATCTATATAGTAAGGAGATCATCTAAAAAAAATGTATCAAAAAATCCAATCCGGAAGTGGGTGAAATGAAAAGTGGGTATATATATGCATTTTCGACCCTTCAAATTATTTCCATCATCTCGCCCACTTCCGGGTTGAATTTTTTGATTATTTTTTTTTGTGTAGATGATCTCTTTACTATGTGGATTATGTATATCAAATTTGGTTGAAAAATACATTTTGTTACTATTTTTTTTAAATGGATATGTTCATAGGTATGTTAAGTGAGGTATGTTAGAGAGCCTGACTGTATATAAAACAACCCGCATGGCGATAAATTTTCCCCCGTGATAAAACCCAACCCATAATAATCCGCCTTTTTTAAAAAAAAAAACCTTTAAAATTTAAAAAAAAAAATTAAAATTAAAAATAAAAAAATATATTTAATAAAAAAATAATTTAATAAAATAATAATAATATAATATGTATGTATGCATGTTAAACATGCATGTGTATTTATGTGTTGCATGCATGCATGCAACACATAAAATATCATACATGTTTAACATGAATGAAAGGAGCCATACCCCATATGGCTCCATATTATATATATGTGTGTGTGTGTGTGTGTGTGTGTGTTAAATAACCACTTGCCGCAAAGTGTAAATTGTTAGGAAGTGGCAGAAGTTTTTTGGGACATTTTTTGAGGAATGTGGGGGGTATAATGGGAAAATAAAATGTGACGGAGCTTCAAAGTTGTTCCTTGCTCTATAGATATAGATACAGTACAAAACGATGGAGGAGCTAAAATTACCAAAGAACTACAAAAATCAAAACCTGTCCGTTACTGAACAGAACCCACGTGCTGGCTAAAACAACCAGTGAGAAGAAGAGGCCGAAAATGAGGCCACAGTCATAAAAATGCCTCCCTCTAATGACCCATAATATCCGAAACCCCCAAACCCAAAAAGTGTTTATCCGATAAGGCCCAAAGAGTTGATAAAACTTTAACTTCTCCCTCATTTTCTGATCCTTTTTCTTCAAAGATTCTTGAATTCCTCTCAAGTCAAACAACCCAGCCTAAGGCCAAAACCACGCACCGCCATAAACACTTTACTTGTCACCCAGGAAATCCATTATAAGGGCATCATACCAACTTTAGGTAAGGCTTCCACCAAATCCAACTCCCTACATGCTCAGCACCATAAGAATCTTGTATGTTCACAATGGAGAAGAATATGACTTGCACTTTCTGCATCATTCAGAAACAACCTAATGCGTGGATGCTTGATTTGGATGAAATCGCAAGTGTTTGTGCAAAAATTGTACTTTTGAAACAGGAAATGAAGGTGAGTCCTCCAAGATATGAAAATAAGATTTTGAAGAGAACTCCCCTATATGACTTCCCCTCCAAACCCTTCTATCCGCAGCCCCGAAAGAAAATTGAACACCCCCAACAATATTTAACAAAGAAAGGAAGTCTTCCGATTCCCAATCATTTAAGTTTCTTCTAAAAGAAAGATTCCACGAGATATTGGACGATGTAGATCGAAAGGCTAAGGAATGGATAGAAAAGCAAACATTATTGCATATCCTAAAAATTTAGGGTAAAGACTGGATAAAGAAATCTCCCAAACCCAAACATCCTCCCCAAAACGAATTCTCTCTCCCCCTCCCACCACGAAATGAGTAAATTTAAGAAAAGATGGCAACCCTAGTGAAATATATTTCCACAGTCAGCGTAAGTACCACTAACAACCACATTTGAGTCCCATCCGTTGGAGTGAAGCCCATACTTTCTGCCAATGATAAAACACCGAAGGGTATATTGTTCAAGTGGGAACCTACATAACCTTTGTTTTGATTCCTGTTTCCTAATCAGCCAGACGCTTTTTTTTGTTGTCATATATATATATATATATATATATATATGAGAAGGCTCATCTACAATCACACTCTATATATCACCCATACATCACAACAAGTTTTAGGCCCTTAAAAACCTTTTTTTTTTTTTTTTTTATTTTTATTTTTATTTTTCTCTTGAAATTAACCTTCCAATCAACCCATGTTCAAAAAATTAGGTCCAAATACATTTCGTAGCTATTTTTAAAAAATCCAACAAAAAAACTGCTGAAAATACCTTATTTATAAGGGTCTGCGCCTACAGGATTTTGTGGATTTTTTAAAAATAGCTACAAAATGTATTTTGACCTAATTTTTTGAACATCGGTTGATTGGAAGGTTAACTTCAAGAGAAAAATAAAAAAATTTGAAAAAAGAGTTTTTTAGGGCCTAGAACTAGGTGTGATGTATGGCGTGATGTAGGTGAACCTTCCTCTCTCTCTCTCTCTCTCTCTATATATATATATATATATATATATATATATATTTCCGAAATCCAAATGGGCGGCTTGGCCACGATGCTAGTTTGTTGATTTTTTTGCAAAAATATTAGTTTAAATTTTTTAACAACTTATGCATAGTTTGGGAGGTTTCGTGCAACTAGCTCTACAAAAAGTTCTGCAAGTATTTGCATTTAGAGAAATAAATCTTATCTTAAATTATATGAGAAACATATAAATTTTTTACTATTTAGCATCTTTGATGTAAAATGGAAGGTATTGATAGTTTTCTGTTCATCATGGATTCATGGCTAAACAATTCACTATATTAGTCTATAATATATCAACACGACCAAAATATGGAAACTAACTCACTCAAATTCACGAGGAAAGACATATTTAAGCTAAATTACACAATTCAAGCCATAAAATATGCACCCTCAAATTTTCCATCCAAAATTTTAATTTTTTTCATTTTCTCGTTTGTACATCTTTTAGGTATCATCACCCAAGTCAGTTCTTGCAAATTATTTGGTATAATATGTAATGATCATTACAATCCAAAATTATTTTCTTTGTTTTGCTATTGTTAAATAGTGCAGGTTTAAAATCAGTATTCCTTTTGAAGTCATCGTTATTATAATCATCATAATCTTGGGTTGCAAGGATTAACCCCGTTTGGTTTAGATTATAAGGGTATACTTTATATATTATACGCATACATTGGTTAAATGGGACTTATCTATCAATATTTTGAATAATGATCTGCTTCCATTTAGCTGTTGATATGATGAATTCTTGAGTATGTATTATTATTAAAAGATGCAAATGTGGTTTGGTTGTTATCAGCACCTGGGTCACTTGTGCACAATTTTCCGGATCTGTGTATAAAGGTTGTTGCCTCATGAGATCAATAGTTATATTTACTTTTATGTCCATGTCAATTTATATGTAGAAAATTACCCTTCTTGGCGACTGATCTATGCACATTTAATTGTTGCTGATTATAACAGCTAGAAATGGCTTTTAGAAAGGAGTTTGGAGAAATCTCAAGATCTTCAATTGATGAGGTATGCTGTTTTCCGCCGTCATCTCCTATCTGATTTATCCTTTCCCTCAACAATATTTGTAATGGATAAAATCAAACTTTGAGGACAATTAATGTTTAGTCCTTAGGAGCAAAATTTATTTTGCATTTAATCCACCTATTTTTTATGTTCCAAAAGTACTCCTTACAGTGTTTATTTATTATTTTTATTTTAAAATGAAGCTCTTGAGGAGCTAAATTATTAAAATAAAGGAAAAAAATGGAGAGTGAGTCCCGCCTCCGAGAATCGCAAACACTTCGGAGGCTGCAGCGTTCCGTGCCCGATACGTATCGTACACCAACACTCTCCCAACACTGCTTTTCATGTGCCCATAAATTAAATATAAAATTAACGTTTCCGACACTTGCTTGCACGTGGTTATACTTCATGTATAAGTATATTATAATTTAAGTTAATTTGGTGGCATTGTTTTGAATTTCACCCTTTAACCCTTTAAATACTTATATTCAAATGACTCTCCCCCCTCTACTGCTCTAGCACTAACAGTTTTCTATTTTATACAAATAAACTTCATTTTCCTGCTCTGCCTTGAGATATTCTTTCATTCTTTTTAGCAATTATTGAAACATGTTTTTTATCTTGTTCTTGTGAATTTTTCTATATAAATTTATAAAAAAATATTTATTTATTGCATGTGGGCATATGACTCGCCAAAGTTCATACGAATCCTAGCTGAATTAGAATTTTAGATTTATTTTTTATTTCCCGATTCTTCATGGGTTTGAATCGGAGCCGCGCCCGGCAAATCTGATTTGGACTCGATGACCCTTTTGAAGAATCGGTGCTTCAAAGCCAATATCCCAAACAAATTATATAGATGGATTATTGCCGTCATTCCCATCTCTTGATCATATGCATTTAGATCCAATTGATTATTCGCACAACGATACAAATTCGAAACTCACTTTCGAATTATCGTTATGTCATGGTCATGGACTTCTATAGAATTAATCATTATCATAACACATGATATTCTCTGCTTCCTAAATAGATGGCTTCCTTGCTAGTCCATATACCAATCTTCATAGGCACAGGAATCTCTCTCTCTCTCTCTCTCTCTATATATATATATATATATATCTATATATATATATATATATATAAATTTTATGGCATGCATGTTGGAAATAATAATTGAGAAAAGTCACTACTTCATTCCTTGTTAGCTAACGCATACACACTAATGTTCCAGATATTCTTTTCGTTAGGAACGATTTATGGAGTAAGGAATAGAGTAGTGGAGACCTCACGATTATAGTTCACTATTAAGATCCAACCTCTATACAATGTTTAATGTTGACCAAATGTGTAAATAACTTGTCGTGAGTAATAAAGAGTATAATAACAGATAACATGGAATAATCACCTATGAAGCATGTACTCGACACGTAATACGTGTTTCGACATGACACGCGACATGTGATTTTTTAAAAAACTAGGATACGACACGCTAGGATATATATATATTAATGAAATAAGATAAATTTTTTCCACCGAATATATTATTAGAGCATTCTTAACATGAAGTTAAGAAAATAGACTATACAAGACAAAATTCAACACGCTTTAATATTACAAATCATAAATAAATCAGAATCACCATCACATTAGAAAAAAAATTAAAATCTAAAAAAATTACAAAAAAGGACTTGCGCGTCGGCAGCGTGCCGCGTGTTCGATTCGAGCCAAAGCTAACTCGTGGCTTCCGGGAGAGTGTTCGTGCTTCATAGATATCACTATCATTATTAAAAATAATATCCCGAATGATACAATTAAATAATTGATTTTAGGGCATATCTCCAATAATCTCTCCTCTCATATTTTTTTTTTATTTTCTTTGATAATTTTGTATTTTTTGGGGGAAAGCAATGTATTTTTCGAGAAAATTGTAATGAATCCCCGAAGAGGGGGAAAAGGGGTGGTTCTAGATGGGGATGGTTGTGTTTTTTTGGGGTGGGTGGGTGGTGGGGGGTTGATCTATTAGAAATTGGGGACCAATCCCCAATAACTGTTTTTTCTGGGCAAGTCAAGTGACTCATCTGGCTATGCTAAACATCTTGTAAAAATATATCCGGGAACCTTTCCATCATAAGTCCCAAGCTCGCCCTCGTCATGTCAGAGTAGTTATAGCTTGTGTACGTTCCGGCGGCCATCGTGAGAGAGGAACCAAATTTGAGTTGCATTATATCTACTTACCTTTTGGATAGTAACTGTAAGGATTGGTTGGTAATGAGTCCAATGAGGTTAAAGTTGACGATGATTGGTCCGTTTAAACAAACCCAATTAACTGTCCTACTGCACTCATTGTTATTTAGTGTCTTGTAATTTATGTTTGCTGGAATTTTTGAACTGGGACCTAGTTCTACTGGAATCTGTTCCTATTTGATAATATTTCCAAACTTTCTTTTTTGTAAAATATCACGAAGCTTGTTGTTTTTTTTTTTAAATTAATTAATTAATTTCTTTTTATCATTGTCAGTACAAGTTTTTATCTCCATTTGATTTTGTTTTTCAGAATATTTGCATGAAGATAGCAAAACACATTCTCATTTGGGTAGAGGAGCAAACATACTGGATTGCTTATCGTTTTCTCATGTTGGGCTTTGAACTGGACCTGTATTCTCCCAGTGAATATTGCATGGTGTATTGGTATATATATGTTGTCTTGATCAAGCTTGCAGAGAAAACACAAGTCAAGATGATATCAAGCAATGAAACTGGTGAGCTTCCTGTTTAAAATGTCACTTGTTTACTTTAAAAGATTCCTGGTTTGAGTTGTATATGTCCATATGGATCGCCACTTCTGGATGGTAACCTTAAAGATATTCTTAACTCAACTCAACAAAGCCTAACAAGTCAAGATGAGGGATTTAGTTTGGGTGTTTTCTTTAGGTTGTTTAAATGGGTTTTGATAAGAAAAAAAAAAGAATTCCTTAATGACGTCGTTTTGGTAAAATAAAAAAAAGAAAGAAAAGGCACGTCTTACGCGCGTGGGCCGTTGACCGCCTTACACGCGTGTTGACCACACCTTGTATCACGCCTATGCCTTATACAGAGCATTTCTAAAATGCCTCACGTCTAGGCGCGTCTTTTAGAACAATGCCTTTTTTACAGTATCCCATTAAGTCAATTTACGCCTGCCTCTACCCCTTGCGTTACCATCAATACTAACTAAATCACTCTTCCTTACGGGGGCATCCATTGGTCTATGCTTGACGTGTCCGAACCATCAAAGTCGATTTTCTCTCAATTTGTCTTCTATAGGAGCTACTTTAACCATTTGACGAATTTGTTTATTTCTAATTTTATCCTTTCGAGTTTTACCACCAATCCATCTTAGTGGCATTAGCATCTCCGCCACACTCATTTTCTACACATTTTGTTTTTACAGTCGAATAAATTAAGGAAGACAAACATTAATGGTTAATTTGAACATTTGATCTTTCCCGTTTGTTCTATATGTTGCTAAGCTTTCTGTACGTGGGCTACATCTCAGCATTTCCCTGAGACACCCAATAACTGATAGTACCTCAGTACACTACCCTCAACATGTTACAATGATTGGCTCTGGTAAATTTCGGTTCAATGAACTCAGTTTGAACCATACTTGTCAAATCGTGTATCTAAATCCCAATGTATCGCCTTTTGCATGTCATATCATAAGATTTAGTTTGATTGGTCAATAAAAATAGATTTCAGTGCTATTCTTTTTCTCAGTTTAGCCAATTGTGCACGTTATATTCTAAAGCCAATTTTAGGACATGATTACATCATCTAGTGGTATTTGCATCCCAATGAAATCATGTTTCTTTAAGAGTATTACAAAAGAGACATAAAGTAATAATACAATGAACAGAGAGAATATTCATCTGCATTTTTTATTGAAAAAATAAAAAACGATGACCAGTACAATAGGAAAGTTACAGCTACGGTACAGTGCTACTTGAGATATAGCCATTTGATGCATATCTTTCTGCTGCAAGGACATGTTTTATTTTTAGTTTCAATAAATTATCTATTTGGCCAGCATGTGATGGTTTATCATTCGGGGTCATTTCATCTTGCTTTACGAAATCTTTTAATATATATATATATATATATACACGTTATCATATTTACTTCTTGATCAGCTAAACGGAAGGGGAAGAAGAGACGGGATTCCATAAAGGACATGGTGAAAGACCATCCGATCCCACCCGTGGTTTTGTTGCTTCAGTGCCACGTATATCTTGCTGAAGGGCTCACGATGGTAATGTGCTTCTTTCACTAAGAAATTACTAAATCATGTTTTGCTACTGTTCGGAAGTACTTTATACTATGTGTTTGACTTCATTAGATGCTTGCTGCCTTAAGGAACGAACACAAGGTGTTTCGAGGTCTGGGTCCTTTTAATACAGAGCAAGAGGTAGCATTTCTTTTCAGTACTGTTTTCGAATTTTGGTTTTACTTTTGCCCCCTGAGATAATTGCATGCAACAGAGAATGCATAAGGTACAAGTGGGTGCGGACCGGATCTGGGGCGATCCGGTGTTGTTTATTAAGCACTTAACCGGAGCCAGATCTTTGTCTGGTCTACAATGTTGTACCTGGATCGGACCGGATCCGGGACCGAATATGTCCATTTACTTTTATTGTTATTTTATCCCACCTTTTTTTTTTTCTGAACACAATTTATGTCTTCATTTTTATTCACACACACACACACACACACACACACACATATATATATATATATATATATATACGGGAAGTCTCTCCGACGGGCTTATTTAACGGGCTTAATCGACGGGCTAATGTCAACCACACGATTTTGGAACCGCCTTGTCTTTTTAGGACCACCTTTGGGGGACCGTTTTGTCTTTTTATGCCTATGTCTTTTTCTAATATTTTCGGAATAGAAATTTCTACCCCAGTAATTGCTATGGTCTTTTAAGCTTATTCTAAGGCTTAACTAATCTGGAAGTAAGTGTAGAAGTTTCAGGGCTACTGCTACTTCTCAAGCTTCTTCCGTCACTATCGTACTGGGATTCTGAATAGCGAGGATTGTCTATATAAATAGTTTCTTCAGGGAGTCTAGAAATTGCAAGAGGTTTTGCAAGGAAATATTCTAGTCTTAAATACCTTATACGGTATTGTGGTTTTAACAGTCTAGTTTCTTTGTATATCTGATTAACAATATCAATTATATCTTTATTTATAAATTCGTCTAAATTATTATCACCATAAGATGACAAAAATCTACGGTATGTTCTAGGCGCAGCTGTCTCTACATTTTTAAGGAGGGCGGATTTCTCCGCTCTAATTAAAATAGCCTTTGTTTCAGCTAACCTTTTTCGTGTAATAAATTTTAATACGTCTATACTGTCTTCAAGTATCCTAGTGTATTCTTGATATTTTTCCGGTCTTGAAAGTTCTTCTGCGAATTCTTCGGTTCTTATCTTTTGTCTAAAGAGATCTCGGATCCCTATTCTAATTATTTCTATTCTAGGTACTTCACGTACTAACCACTCAATAACCTGGTCTATATATTTGAAAGTACCTCCTGCGTATGTTAAAGCAGTTTCTATAAATTCTTTATCTTTAGGGTTTGTAAGAGTCTAATCTTGGATTTCTCCAGTTAAGTCTAAATTTATTTGATTAACAAATGTTAAAAAGTCTTCAGTGATTTGTAGGGTCATATAAATTTATTTTTAAAACAATAATATGTAGAATAGTTAAGGGTTTGGATCGAGTTATACCTTCCTTCTGGTCTGCAATATCTTTATCCTCCTTCCTTCTTCTCTTCAGCCTTGCTACTATTCTTTTCCGGTCTCGGCCTCTTACAACTCTCTTTATGTGTCGCACCTCAATCCACTATTTTTGTGTTGAACCCGTTTCCTGCCTGTACGCCTTCACGCCTAACGCCCACATGGCTAACGGCTCACGGCAAATCGGCACCTGACGACAGTTCACCAGTATAACTCCTTGTGTGCTACACCAGAGGTTCCACACAATAGTCCTCTATGAACGGAAAGTTGGAGACAATTTGGAAAATAATAACAACTTAACATAAGAGATTTATGGAAAAGAAAATACTTTTATTGCATAACACAAGTAAATACAACTCTCCCCTCTCCCCTAACTATGAGAGGTTTACTCACTCATGTACATATTACTTAATAGCTTAGACACTCTTTCTAACTTCTAAACTTCGATATCTAAAACTCAACTGGACGCTCCCTTTTATAGCACAAGGGCACTACATATGACAGGATACCGGAGGCTAAAAAGCTAGCCGATTAAAGAGATACAAATTATTAAAGTCTATACTATTTGCGTTACATAAAGTAAGTCTGTCGTCTAGCAATAATTCTAACTTAACGTCTTTGTGAGGGTCTCTTTCTTCTTTATAAAAATAAGCTTTCTAGGGGCTCGTGTGGGGCATGTCTGAGCTGTTTTCTTCTTCACACTGCAAGGGAATCTAGATGAGTCTTGTCATCTTGTAATAACGCATAGGTCTAGAGCAGGGCATCTTCTGTCTTTAATAATTCTTCTGCTAACAAGGAGCTCGTCTTTGTCTCGTCTGTGTCTTCTTCTACTTTGTCTTGGCCTGGGAGGGCATTATTGAAAAATTCATCAATGAGGTCCACAATTCTAACGCTAGCTGACAAAGCTATCTCTACCAATTCCTTGGCTTCTTTCTTGAGCCTTCCATTGAATGACTCATCAACTTGGATTATTAGGTCTTCTTTGTGGTGGGCAGTGTACCATCTGTCTTCGCCGGTTAATAATTCCATGATTTCTATTGTCTCCATGGCTTGAGCAATCTGGAGCTTGGACTTATCAACAATTAAATCTTTAGTCTCGTCTTCTGATAGAATCTCAACTTCTTCAAATATATAATTGGAAAATCTAACAAGTCTAAATCCTTCAACTTTCATTCCTCTACAAAACTTGGAGCAATCTGATAGATTCTAGCAAATAGAGGAAGGAAGTCTTCTACCTTCTTAACATACTCATGACCTATTTTTCCAAGAGCAACAGAGTCTTCAATATCCTATATCTGAACGAGTCCAATGAACCCGTGGTCTGCAAGAGTTATATGAGCCATATCTGATTTTCCAAAAAGATATATTTTTGGAACGTCTTTGAAGAAACCTTTAAACATTAAAGCATCTCCATTTATTTTTGATAATAACATATTAAAATGATCAATAATGTTATTAGTTTCTTTTTGAAAGTTTTCTGCTAATGGGAGATTATTATGACTAAACGGTATAACAATCTTAATCTTAAAAGTCTTTTTCAGATAACAAAAATCAGCAGGTCTAGTTTTGGAGGATTCTCCAAGAGTGAGCATAAGTCTTGAGTCTGAGGTCTAGGTATAGCAGTACCACTGAGTTGGGTAACTACAAATCTTTGAATCCTCATGAATCTGGCAATGACTACCAAATTTTGTTTGAACTCAATTCATAGTCTATTCTTCACATTTCTCCATATTGCGTCTATGAGAGTATTTTCATCATCTGAAAATTCTCGTCTAAATTTTATTAAGTCTGGATATCTTTGATCAGGTCTATATTGGGGAAAGTACTTCTTCCCAATGAGTCTATTTTGAGAAACAATCTCATGTTTAGATTTTCCAGGAGGAACTAGGATATCATCAAAGTTCTCTAGAATTGGTCTTTCTTGAGAGTCTTGAATATGCGTCTGTCTTTGCGTTACACCAGCATTTGGCCTTACGCGTCTAAGATAGTCTGCAACATCTTTTTTGTTCAGTCTATTCGTTCTAGAGGAACTCATGCTGTCTAGGTCTTCTGTTTGCAACATAAAACATGAAATCATATTAGTGTTAGCAAACATTGGCTCTCTTGAAATAATATCTGGAATTGTATTTTTACTTCCCTTAATATGTATAACAGAGAAGCCATAACCATTAAGCAATTGTTGCCATCTAATAAGTCTATTAGTCCTTGATTTGGACAAGTCTAAATCTCTAAATTTTACTGCATAAGAAGAGTCAGTATATACAGTAAAATATTTAGGTCTAAGAAAAACCATATATTTTTCTATTGCCCTTACTATAGCTAAAACTTCTTTTTCATGGGCAGTGTATCTTGTTTTTGGGTCTGTAAAGGTTCCAGAACTATATCTACAACGTTTCTTCTTTTTTGTCTGATGATCAATGGCAAAGTATACCGCTCCTCATTGCACCTCATTGTTTATCAGAGGCGTCTGTTTCTACTATAAATTGGTC
Source organism: Sambucus nigra (assembly GCA_949130495.1). Taxonomy (NCBI): domain Eukaryota; kingdom Viridiplantae; phylum Streptophyta; class Magnoliopsida; order Dipsacales; family Adoxaceae; genus Sambucus; species Sambucus nigra. The sequence continues at coordinate 391,540,098 of OX422223.1, forward strand.
TTCTGCATTAGGCAGCTCAAGTAAAGGAATGTTCTTGACTGCATCTTTAATTTATGTTAGGACTTCAAAATCATTTTCAGGTCAATAAAAATGATTAGTTTTGTCTGTTCCTTTTAATTTGGCAGTTAAGCTTTGTCTTTTTAAAGTAAGGTCTTTAATAAAGTCTGCAGCAAAATTAAGCAATCCTAAAAATGATTGTAATTGTTTTCTATCTTTGAGTTGGTCTGGAAACTCAAGAATCTTTTTGGTTATGTGTTCTGCTAAGGATAATTTTCCTTGATTAATATGCATTCCCACAAAGTTTATCTCAGTCTGAAATAATTGTATTTTCTTTTCGAAAATAACAATACCATGTTTATCTAATTCAAAAATAATCTTTTTAAGATGGTTGACGTGCTCTATCTCAGTCTTACTGGCTACAAGAATGTCATCTATGTAAACAAGACAAAATTCTGAATAAGGTCTAAATATATTACCATTCTTCTTTGGAATACTTGAGGAACATTCAAGTGTCTAAATGGCATTACTAGCCATTCGTATTTTCCTTGGGGCACACTAAAGGTTGTCCAAGTAATACTGTCTGGATGCATCTTAATTTTTCAGAAGCCTGATTTGCAATCAAACTTGCTGAATATAATTCTATCTTCAATCAGATTGATTAAATTTTTCTTGTCTGGTATTTTATAAGAATCATATTCACAATTCTTATTTAATTGTCTATAGTCTATAACCATATATTTTTTTCCTCTTTTACGTTCAGATTCATTTTGAACATAAAAGGCAAGGCTATTATGTCTACTTTTACTTTCTCTAATAATGCCTAACTTAAGCATTTCATCTATGTCTTTTTTGAATTCTTCTCAGTCTTCTTGTGAATATCCTTTCTTATAGGTTCCACCATTAATAGTGACGTCTGGGTTAATAGGGATGATTTCACAATAACTTTGGTCTTTATCCCACTTAGCATTGAGATTTTCTCCTAAAGTAGGCTCTGCTAATTGCCTAATCTTTTCTCTGCCTCAATATCCATTTTCTTCTGTTAGGATATGGCTTGAACCTGTAATAAGGTGTTCTGGGCTTGATCTAGAATGACTTGTTGTATAAGCGCTATTTGCTTATAACACTTTTGGTCTGGACACTTACATTCCTTTTGTAAAGGTTTAGTAATATCTAGGGCTTCTTATTGGGTTGTAGGTCTAGGTCCATCATGCTCAGCTGAAGAACTCTGATGTTGTATGGGTCTATAATTGAGTTTGACCTGTATAAGGTCAAAGGCAGTCTTGTGATCTATTAGTGGGGTTTAATATTAAATTTCTCTGTATTACTAATTAATATCTTATCGTTATAATGAGTATAAGGATGATATTTACTAATAAAGTCTTGTCCTAAAATAATGTTTCCTGTGAAACTAGGACGAGGAACCATTATCCAAAACCGATGATTAACGGTTTTGTTGGTCTGATTTTCTAATTTAAAATAAATAGGAATAGTCTGAAAATATAAGGTAAATGGATCTCCATTAGCCACTTTACCATAGATTTCCGAGTACTTTCTAAAAAATAGTCTTCAGGGAAGGCATCGGCCTTACAAATACTTTGAGAGCATCCTGTATCTATAAAAGCTGAAAGTCTTTTAGGATAATCTTTATGTTGTATATATATTTCTACGAAACAAGCATGTGGTTTAGTAGAAATTCCTAAATTATTCTTTTTTAAAATAGATATTCCTTTAGGGGGTTTATCTATAAATTCTATGGGTGTTAGGTCTTCTGAACTACTATCAGAATGATATTCTTCTAAATCATAGGAAATTCCCTTTCCTTTTTAAATCTTCATTTTCTTGTAATCTTTTGGCTATATTTCTATCAATGTCTTGATAATATGCTTTAATATCTAAGTCTATTTGAGTGTCATACTGGCTAGTATGAATTGCTCTAAATCTAGTTCTCCAACGGTTTTCATGGTAGTGTAATTGACAGATAACACAAACCATAAATAATTCTGTTTGTATAGTCTCAAAGTATTCTACACATCTAAAGTCTTTCTTGTTACATGTCATTTCAAATGTGCAATCATGTCTTTCATCAAAGTAACATCTAGGTATATATGTTAGTAACTCAGGATTACTAACTGCCCATCTTTTTTTTAAAAAGGGGCTTAATATACACATATACCAAGCTTCTTCAAAGTCTATATATTCACTATCTAAATCGTCTTGATTAGTTTGCATCATATACAAGTCTAAAGTATCCTGCGAGTCTTCATATTCATCAGTATCACTATAATAATCTTCGGAGTCACTGCCTTTGTATGCACTATAGACACTAGTGTTGTCATCATCTTCTATGTCTCATACTTCTATAGCATATAGGATATCTAACTCTTCTTGATCTGCATAGTCTAATAGTGTATTAATAGTCTTAATACTTTCTGTATCTTTCTTATTAGGGCAGTCTTTAGCAAAGTGTCCTTTTTTGTCGCAAGTCCAACATTCTTTGATGACAGTCTTAGATTGAGCTACATCTTTTTCCTTTCTATAATTAGGAACCTTCTTATACTTGCTAGTATTCTTCTTAAAATATCTTCTTTGGTTAAATCTATTTTTCTTAGTCTTAGAGTTCTTTTTTTCTGAAGGTAGTAGATGGTCTAAATCTATATTTCTTTGGAAACTCTAAAGGTCTAGTCTTAAACTTCCTATGTTTCCATTCTAATTTCTTTTTGAATTTCTTAGATTCACTACCACATTCCCATTGGATTGGAGTGATGTCTCCTTCGTCTTTGATTGGAGGGATCTGCTTGAAAGTTTCTTCTATTAACCTTCCTTGAGTTATATCACGTCCCTTAGATATGATATAATCTTTGGCAAAATTGATTCTTTCACCAAGGGAGTTATTCTTAATTCCGGCTACTCCTGGCCAATTTCTATATTCATTAATTAGGATTTGTCCAATGGCAGGTATATTTATTAAGTATTCATCTTTTAAGGTCATCAAATTCTTTAATTTGGTAATACAGCTGCTCATAATTATTGCTATATTCATTTATCTTATCTAGTTTGTAAATGCTAAGGAGGGCTAACTTAGTTTTTGCTAGGTCTTATTCATTGATTTGAGCTAAATGTCCAGCTCCAATGAATTCTGATGTAAACAATTGAATGTATTCTTCAATTGATCTTTCTTCTAGGTTTTCTTTCATTTTCTCAACCTTAGCTAAGGAGTCTTCGTCTGTAGTTTTTTCTTAAACTGTCTAGATAGTCTTTTGCAATACCTCTAATGGATTGCTCAGCGTACTGCTTACACGAACTTGCATCCCATTATTCATTAGATACAAAACACATGTTCATTTGATTACGCCATTCGTCTAAGGCCTTCTTCCTATCTTGGACATTGTCTAAGTTCAGGTATATACCAACTGGATTTATGGCTTGACTTGCCATGGTCTTAACAGGAGTAAAACTCTTGTCACTAGTTGGAAAATCTTTCATATAATCAGGTTTAGTCAAAGTGCTAGAGTATATAGGAATATTTATTCCTATTGGTTTACTTAAAAGTATAGGAGCATCTTCTAGCCTATTACTACTTCCTATCTCTTGTTTATTAGGTTCTACTTGTGTAGCTGGCATTAGTCTTTCTTCTCCTTCTTCTATTAGTCTTAAGTTTCTAAGAAGTTCTTTAGTATTCTTAGATTCTTTCAATTTTAATATACGGTCTTGAGTTATCATATTAAATCTCTCTTTCTTGAAATCTAACAGAATGACTTTTCTTAAGGTGATCTTTAAATGTCTTCATGTCCAATTCTGAGGGTTCATGTTCAAAGTTTTGGATCCTAGCTTTCTCTTTAATTAAGTCTTTTTGTTCAAATGATCTTTTAAGTCTAATTACAGGGGCTTGTCTTAGTAAACTGGAACTAGTCTTACTACTACATTCTCCTTCTGAAGGATCATTGATTATGGCGTCTCTCATATTCCTAAATCTAACTTCTTCAGTCTGGATATTCTTATTGACAATCTTAGGGGGGCCAAACTGGATAGTAACATTTCCAATGACATCCTCTTGATTAATAAACAAAGGGTTATTTTGAATAGTCTTAGTTTCTTGAAATCCTGGCAATTGTCAAAGGGTCTTAGCTTTTTCTTTTATAGGTCCAGTATTCCTAATACTGTAGGTATGATTGTAGTATGAAACATTGGTTCCAACTAAGATTTCTTCATTAAGTCTACCACTAGGAATTCCCGATTGCATTCCTTCATAAGGAAATTGGGAGAACTTCACATAGCTCTAGAATTCTATATTTATATTAGCGTCTGGGATAATATAGTCTTCATAGCCACTAGCATATAAGATCAACTTAAAATGTTTGGCTGTGTCTACGGTTACTGTAAATGTCGGAATGACATTAAAGTATCCTATGTTGTCTGACATTTCTAATTGGGCTATCCCAATAAGGCTTTTCTCAAAATCTTTCCATCTTTTATCTACTAAACAACATAATATGTTGATATTATTCTGAGGTCTATGTAATCCTTGAATTTTTGCTTGAAAGAGTCCAAAGGTTAGAAATTGGAACTTCCTATCAGTTCCTCTAGATCTATAAGCCATTCTGAGTCAATCACCTGAAGCTCAATATAAGATTTGTCTAACACATGATTCCTACAATGGCAAGTCATGTTATAATTAGGAGTCTTAGGAGTGGCACCTTCTTTGAATAAGTCTATGTATCTAACGGCTGGGAGTTGTCCATTATGAATGGAATCTTCAACAATCTTCTAGTCAACTTCATCCCATTCCTTCCATTGGAGAGGATTGGTGAAATTTCTCTCCTTCCACCATGTCCAACATTGGAGGATGAATCCTTAGGTCTTTGGAGCATATAATTACTCTGTCCAATATTTGGGATAGAGCTAATTATCTTACTAGTCTTATCTAATCCGTCATTTATAGCTCCTCTACCTATGGTCTGCTTTTCTCTAGTTTCTATTAGGGGGGGGGGGGGTTCTCTAAATTTAAAGGAGGATACTTGTTTTTGTTCAAGTCTTTTCTCAATTCCTTCTAAGAAGTCTGAATAATCTTTTTCTTTTTATCTGACTAAGGATTTCTTCTTTAAAAATCTTATTCTCCTTTCTTGTCTTATCGGAGATTTCTTCACTATGTCTAGCTAGAGAATTAACAAGGGATTTTGCAACATTTGTAATATAGTCTTTTACTTCATTATCTTTTTCTTGTTGTTGCATGGATCTATTTTCTATAGATTCTACAGTTTTTTCTATTTTATCTAAACGAGTTAGAATAAAAGGCGAGTCTATTTCTGCTTGGGAAAGCTTATTATATACAGCCTTAATTCCGTTTATAGTTTCTTCGTATTTTTCTTCTACTTGGGTCATGTCTAGTCTAAGTTCATTAGTAATACTATTCATTTTAGATAGGTTATGGCTTTCTATATTATTAAGATAATTTGCTAAATTTTGTTGGAATTTAACAAAGTCTGTGTAGAAGGTGGTTAATTCTTTTGTCTTAGCTTTTAAATCTAAATGCAAGTCTTTAACAAAGCTACTGTTATAGTCTTGGGTAGCTGCTATGGATGTAGAAATTAAATTTAATCTTTTTAATACGAGTCTAGTTGCTTTAGTAGCGTTCACAATCTCATTTTCATTTATCTTATAATAAAATCTATCATCGTTTATCTTTTCTAAAATTCTTTGATAAAAATTTGATGAAGTCTGAATGGAGAGGTCTCTTGGTACCTCATTCCAGTCTGATTTAACTATCTCCATTAGGAAGATAATTATCTAATCTAGGGATAAGCTTAGCTTGTTCTTTAGTAAGTTTAATTAGCTCACTGCCCTGATTTTTAGTTAAAGTTTCAATTTCTAAAATGTCTTTGTTAAGTGCTTCTATATGATTAGTCTTATTATTTATTTCTTGTAAAACATGTACTCTATTGGGATTTGGTTATCTATTTCTAGTAGTTTTTTAGAGATATTTTTGATCTCTGTTTCTAGGGTTTGAGTGTCTTTTATTAATTGTCTTAATATAAGGAGTATACACTTATTTTGGTTTATTATGCTATTAATAGCACTATCAGTAGCTTGTCTACTGTCTGCGTGTTTGGCTGGGATGTGTTCAGTATGTGAACAACCGTCTATGTGAGAGGTTAAACAACCTACTGGGTCTAAATCAGTTATAGGTATGGGATGGTAGTCTGGGTTGGTTCAAAAAATATCTTTGTAAATGCGAGGGATAAATTCCAAGGGCATTAAAATCTGTAGGTCTAAAAGGAGCGTCTTATGGTTTTGATACCAGAATTGGGGTTTTGGTCGGAATTTGATGAGTTTCTAAAGTTCTTAAGGTCTTAATACCAATTTGGGTCTAAACTACAAATCTTTTAAATATATAGTCTTAAAATAGGGTTTTAGTATAAGACAAGAAGGGGTCCATCTAAAGAAAATAAAAAAATGTCTTAGGGACCACGAAAGACCACAGCCGGATAAGGACAAAAGTCCGTTAATCCGTTCTTTAAGGAAGTTTGCTTATATATATATATATTTACAGTATATATTATATTTACAGGATCCTTAGCTGATTGGTAGGGTAATTGGATTTTCTAATATGATCCAAATCCAGGTAAATGGATCCGGTCCAGACTCGATCCATTGGCCAACTCTATTTTTTAAACTTCTAGGGGGTTGTCTAATTATGCAATTATCTTAGGGGGTAAAGTAAAAATAAAAACATATGACCCCCCACCCCACCCCTCCAAAAAAATAATAATAAATAAATACATAAAAATAAATAATAATAACCTTACCTCACCTGTTGATGTCAAGTAAAGACTTAAAAAATGAAATTTTCTTTTAGGTAATGATAATGTGATTGATATATATATATATATATATATATACTGATTTTATATTTGTTCTCAGAGATTCACTCAGCACTTCGATCTCCTACAAAGAGCATGTATTCCTGATCAATTGTCGTACCCATCATTCCGAGACTCTACTGCCCAAGTTCGTTTATCAGTGAGTATTCTACCGCCCCATTGAAATACTGTGTTATATCATGTTCCTCTTGTATAACCACCTCCCGCTCTCCCTCTCTCCATAGACTCTAGTTATGCACAACTATTTCAAAGATGCTCAGAGGATTGCGAAGGAGCTTAGGGGTAGTTTCTCGAGTGACGCGGACAAATTGGCCGAGCTTCGACGGATAGAGCAGGTTGCAGAACACAATGGCATAGCGGTAAATATCATATCCCGGTTAGGTACTCTTGACCCAGCTCTAAGGGTTTACTTTGAATTCAATTATCATCCCCACTTTGCTACTGCTGTTGTGAAAAGATCTTGAGGGTGGTCTTTTTGTGATCTCCATCAATTTTGATATGTTCTCTGTTTATTTTAGTCGTGCAGTTAGCATTTGTAACATTAGATTTTTGTTTTCTCAATTATTGTTTCCTTATTTTATTTCATGAATATGTAATTTGCAATGAGGAACTTATAATATAACATTTTTTTAATATATAATGTAGTATTTGTTATGGGACTATGTACTATAGTTGAGGGTAACAGAATGTTTGTAACCTATGGCCATTAACCGATTAGTTGTCATTGAGTCCATTTTTATGTTAGGAGATGGGAGAAGATTGGAATTTACGTTTGTTTGTTTATGTATATTTTGTTTTAACTTTCTAATTCTTATTCTTTATCACTTGCTGAAATTATATAGGAACGACCATTTATATTGAATGAGCTGTTGCCACATCACATGATAGTTATCTATCCTAAACAAAAATGAAGAAGATAAATACTATAGTTGTGAAGTGTAAGAGAGAAGTATTAAAAGATTTACATTTTGATTCAAAAAATGCTAACAGATGTGGACAACACTGTTTTAAATTAATTACAGTCCTTTTTTATGCTTTTGGTAATTGTAGTGGCCTCTCATGCGATCGATAATTTTCAATTTTTATTAATATTTATTTTTATCAATATGGTGATGACTTTGGGTAGATTGAACCTTGAATATATATGAACTTTACTACATCAAATGATTGAAAATTTGTCACACACAAGTCACAAATAGAGTGGATGTCACTGACATCAAACCCAAATGTGAGGGGAAGCGATTTTTGGGGTAAATTGTTCTATTTTGTTTTAAAAAAATGAGGCGCGTGTAATAAATGTAAGACACAACGTGATTAAAAAAAAATTGTAAGGCAAAAGATTTCAACAATTAATATATATATATATATATATATATATATATATATATATACACACACACACACACTAGCAAAAACTCATGTCGATAACATGTTTCTGTTATTGTAGCCATACTCCAAGCTATGCACGCTTGTGCAACATGCCTAAAAGTTAATATATAAGGGTTGTGTTTGTAAACAAAAGGGTATAAAATATCATTTCAAATTAAAGTGGGGGTAATATAGTGGGAAATGTCGAAGTGAGTGAATTTCAACATTAATCATCCTAAAAATTATCAGTATCTTTAAAATGCATCGTGAGCAGTTGGACAGCACTGGTGGACATGGACGGCCTTGGGCCGTGCTCAAGGCTCATTTCTTCCTGTGCTATATATATTGCTGATTAAGGCTGCATAAAGTTACTTTGATTCATAAGGGGTCAAGAATATTTTTGCTCAAGGCTTTCAAGTATTGCAACTTTAAAACGGTAATTTTATTAGGGTGTGTTTGATTGATATGAAATTTTTTTCATAAAAAATAGTTGCTCCAAACAACTATTTTTTATGAAAAAAATTTCCGTTTTAAAGTTGCAATACTTGGATTGTAAATACTTTATATAAGAACAATACTCATTTACATAACAAGTGTTTCATCTCAAACCTCATTTTTATTGAAAAATATTTTTATCCACCTATCAAAGAATTGGTTTCCATGGAAAATAGTAAAAGTAAGATAAAAAATTCGTGCCTTTTTCCGCTCATTTTTCAACTTCTTATTCAAATGAACTATTTTTTACGCATTCTCCATGTTTGCAATCGAACACATCCTTAATTTTGTTTCAATATTATTTTGAGTTATGTAATAGGCATTCTTAAGGTATAGAATTTTGTTTTCTTCTTAGTGATGTATGACAATGATTGGGACAAAAAAAAATTGTCAATATTTTTAGCCGTTTCATTTTTATTTTGCAAATGGACCTCTTAATCTCAGGACCGGCTCTGCTGATGGGATTTGGTAAGTTAACTTTGTAAATCTCATTTAGTTGTATACACTATATTTCGAAACTGGACTATTAATTTAACTTCAGAAAAAGAAAACAAGGCTTCTAAAGAAGACAAATGGATTATAAATTTTGAGTGGTGATACACTTGCAATTAGTATAGAAAAGCAGCAGCTAATGCACTTCTAGTAAATTTTAGAACCTAATAGGTAAATGTAGCTTTATTAATGTATTTTAGGGTTAATTACTTTTTGATCCCTCCGACTTTGTTTTTATTTTCAGTTCATCATCCGTACTTTTAATTTCTGGACTTAACTCCCGCAACTTATAGAAACGTGTCACTTTACTCTCAAAGCACTAATGGTGTTTTGGACGGAAAATTGATTATGTTCGCGGTATTTTTATTCAACCACTTGTGCAAATGATCAATTTTTCTTTTAGAGACTTGTCACTGTTATAGTCAGGAAGTCAATTGATTTGTTTTTTAAAGTTTGAGGGGTTCAGGAAGTAAAATGATTTGTTTTTAAAAGTTGAGGGGGGTTGTCTAGAAAAATGAAAGTACAAGTAGTGAAGTAAAAATAGTTGTAAAGTTGAAGGGGTCAAAGTGTAAATAACCTTATATTATAAGAAGAATTTAATCAAATTTTGCTGCAGAATAGGCTGTGATGGGGACCAATCTACCCTTGAATTTGCCCATTTCTAACCTCTCAGCAAACCTACTTATGGTAAGCTTTATAGCAATCAACCAAGCATCGCCCTCCATTGTTTTTGACCTGTCAACTAATGGGCTGTTTTGAAGCAAAACGACTTAAATGCACTTTCTTCATCATTGATGGGATTATTGGTGGGGTAATTTGTGCATGTCTGGCTGACCCTTGTTTCTTGGACCATACTAGTTTTTCTTTTTCTTTTTGTTTTCACGCTAAATCTAAGCTTCTGTTTTCTTCTCTTTTCAAGGATTGATAAAACATCATTTCATTATTACGGCATCATATAGGCTTACTGTTTTCTCGTTAGATATAGATATAGATATATATAGAGAAAGATTCTCTAGTGAACTTAAAGATCAAAATTTTTAATGAACCTAATTAGACATTAAAAAAATAATTTAATTAATTGTAATTCCTATGTTGTAATTGGTCCGCGCTAGCGGCATCCGAGATCATTCATATCAAACCCCTCCCTCCCCCACCCACGTGCCATAATCAACGTTTATAGGTTAAAACTAGGGGTGCAACCGGTACGGTATGGTCGGTAATGCCCCTTGCCATTACCAAAATCACAATCTAAATGGTAAAATCGTACCGTACCAATTTACCGGCTGGTATATCAAAACCAAAACCAAAACCAAACTGGTTGATTTTTCGTTTTTTTTTTTTTTTTTTTTTTTTTTAGTTTTGGTAATTTTGGTTTCAATTCGATTTTTTCTCGGTAAATACCATAATTTCAAATCGGTTTATGCATTCGATAAATCTGGTTTACAGTAAGCTAAGAATGTCACAATTTAGTTTTTACAATAAACTAATTTCAACCATAGAGAATAGATGTTTAACTTGTTCAAAAATTATTAAAAAAAAAATTACCTGCTTACGATTTAGTCTCTCTCTTAGAAGACTCAGATGCTTTGCTGTTTGCTTGGAGCTTGGAACTTGGAACGAAGTTGAATGAATTGTTCCTCTGCTCCTGCTCAGATGCGGTTGGGGAACTTGGGGTGCAGGTGGCTGAGATACTGGTGTAGAGGAGGAGAGGACAGAGAGGAGGAGAGGAGCTGCTAAGAGCCGGTTAGGTTAAAAGTTATAAAACCATTTGTGTGTATTGTATATCAGATAGCGTGTGTAGAACTTGGTATAAGATTTATTTATATTTGTGCCCCACACTTAATATCTTATATTATGAAACATTACACAAAGGTCTAAAAAATTCCGAAAAACCTAGGTGGGCGGTATTGATATGGTAATATGCGGTGAGTTTGGTACGGTATTTCGGTAATTTTGGTACGGTAAATTCGGTACGATAAATCGGTACGGTAATTTCGGTAAATTATTTTTTTATATCTAAAAATCAAAACTAACCAAATTTTTTACGGTACTTTCGGTTTCGGTAAAATCGGTTTTCGGTATTTTATAATCTGAAATTAGAATCATTTTTTGTAGGACCAAAATGGTACGATACGATAAAAATCTGTACCGGTTGCACCCCTAGTTAAAACAAAGATGAGCTCTTTGTAAGTGTCCAAAATGAATCTGTCGAGTCGGACCAAGATTATGATCAATTTTGCCAACCCTTATTTTTGACAACAATAGTTTCGGACCAATCATTTTTGTTAACAATTAATGCTCTCGACCAAGGCAAGTAGGAGATTAACATCAGTCATAAAGTTAGAAAATAAAAAAAAGTATCATGAGTATCATCTTCGCCACTTGTTGATGTAAAATTTTCTAGTTTTGAAATCCTCAGAGGAGATTGTCTGGGCAGGTTTCTTTCCATCTCAGATCTAAATTACTCTTGCCGAGGGTTTGGGGCTGCAGTGACAGGTGTGGGCAAAGATAAGTTTTGTTGGCCATGACACATCAGCGTTCAAGGGGGTGGGCATGGGGTGGGGTGGGTGGGGGTGTCTTGCCAGAATGGTCTCGGATGCCGCTGGCGCGGACCAATTACAACATAGAAATTATTATTAATTGGATTGTTTTTTAATGTTTTGTTAGGTTCATTAAAAAGTTTAGTTTTTAGGTTCACTAGAGAACCCCCCCCCTCTCTCTCTCTCTCTCTCTCTCTCTATATATATATATAGTCTCTTGTAAGGACTCCTTATGATGTAGATCACGGTATAAACCATTTTTTTAAAATATTAAAAAATAATTTTTTTGATGAAACTTCATGTAAATGATGTCCGCAGTTAGAAGATCATTTCCAATTTTTTTTCATAAAAAAATTCAATAAATATTCATTTTCAACCGTTGGGATGACTTGATATGTAAAAAAATGGTATGAATATTCACTTTCAACCGTTGAAATGTTGGGTCGGCGCCAACCACTTTATGGATTGAATTTTTTGATAAACTTCATGGGTACGATCTTCTCACTGTCGAGATCATATCCATGAAGTTTCATAAAAAAATTCAATCAAAAAGTGGGTGAGATGATCGCCAACATTTCAATGGTCGAAAATACATATTTATACTATTTTTTTTACATATTACCTCATTTCGACGGTTTTTTTATTAAATTTTTTGATGAAAAAAATTGGAGATGATCTTCTCACCGTGGAGATCATATCATATTCATGAAGTTTAATTAAAAAATTCATTTTTTACTATTTTAAAAAGTGGTATGTACCGAGCCTTGCACCATAAGGAGTCTTTATAGGAGGGGACCTCTCTCTCTCTCTCTCTCTCTATATATATATATATATATATATATATATATATATATGGAATAATGCTCCTGTGCGGTCTTCCCGCTAGGGGTGGCAATTCGGGTTAGTCGTGTCATTTTCGGGTCGTGTTGATTTTTATTTGAGTATAAGTTTTGGGTACTCTTAAATCTATACAAGCTAATCGTGTCAAGTTCGGGTCATTTCGAGTTATTACCATAAACGGGTTATCGTGTCAAAAATTGCCAGCCCTACTTCCCGCACAGGAATGCATTCGAACCTTTTTCTTTTTCATGTTTACCTGCTATAATCTCTCTCTTCTTTCTCTTGTTCCTTTAACTTATCTGCTATAATCTCTTTCTTCTTTCTCATGTTCCTTTAACTTATCTCCTATAATCTCTCGCCTAGTTCACTCTCTTCCTAGATTGTAGAGATTGGACTCATTCTAAAATACCCACCCCCATGTTTCAAGGAATCAAAAGTTGGAAAGATGAAAAACAACGGTTCCAAATGAGAAAACAAAGGAAGGTCCGAATGCATTCATGTACGGGAAGACCGCACAGGAGCATTATTCTCTCTCTCTCTCTCTCTCTCTCTCAGAGAGAGAGAGAGAGAGACTTTCCAGCATACCTCATTAAACCTACCTATTTTTTTAAAATAGTAAAAAAAATAATTTTGAGTTGATATTTTTTATATGTGATCATAATATTTCAATGTAGCCTTGTTAAAATATTCAGCTCAAAATAATACTTTTTGTTATTTTTAAAAAATAGGTAAAAAATGTGATAGTTTTAAAGGGTAGAAACTGTTAGTTTTTTGACCTATTTTTTAAAAATAACAAAATGCATTATTTTCAGTTAATTTTTTTACGGGGGCACACTAAAATATCACGAATCTATATAAAAAAATATCATCATAAAATTATTTTTTTACTATTTTAAAAAAAGGGTATGTTCATAGGTATGTTGGAGAGCCTCACTATATATATATATATATATATATATATATATATATATATATATATATATATATATATATAGGGGTGACAATTTTTTATCCGACACGATACCCCGACACGAGACGATTTCTTGACACGAACTCGAATATGACATGACTCGCCAACACGAATAATAAATGGGCTGGGTTAGTGTCAAATACGTATAAGTCAAAAATGACACAAATAGACTCGTATAGCTCATATTTTATGAGAAATATGTCAAAAAATTTATATATTTTGACAGATATTGTATAAAATTCGTGGAGAATTGGATGATAAATTATTAATGTCTTGCAAAAAGTTGAAATTAATTACATTTTAAGTTATCGTAGCCCTATGAGTGGTATGATTGGTTAAGAGAGAAGAACAAATTGATTTTAGGTACTACTTAATGGGTTGTGAGGGTCAACCCAAACACGACACAATAATAAACAAGTCGGGTTAGTGTTTAATCATCCGACACAGTTATATTGTATATTAACACTTGTTCAAAATTAATTACTAAATATCATAATATTTCAATTGAGGGGGACAAAACAGGTTTGTAAGGAAAAAAATCTACAGGGAAAATATTTTTCGGGTTTAGAGTAATTTTTGGTAGAGATAGTTTTCTGATAACAATGTAATGTATTTCCTTTTCTTCACTTAAAAACTAAGATCTTTTTGGCCAAAATAATCTAAACTAAATTGGTCATTAGAGACTGGAAATGGGAGACGAAAACAAGAAAATAATTAAGGAAGAAAACGCGGAAGGCATCTCCCACTTTTTTAAAGCATGTTTTAAAAAAATGCAAATAAATTATCTTATATCTCTTTAAAACAATCTTCTTTTTAAGCTAGGCATGTTGACAAAGTGTTTTTTTTTTCTAATATTCCTCACTTGTAAATTTTGAAAAACATTATTGTCAAGCAATAATTCATAGAATTGTGTATGACCAAAGGAGTCTTTCGACTTCAACCTTTGTTTAGTAAAGATGATTCAAAATATACTAAAGTAATTGTAGTTTTGAACTATATCTCTGACAACATCTTACACACAACACTACTTGATTATAGCCATCAAGCCAGCACCTTATGACCATGTGCTTCTATCAAAGTATGTGAACGTTCTAGAAAAATTCCCTAAATTATCATAGGAAATGAACACACTTTCAAATTCACGTAAGTGAGTTTATCAAGGATACCCCCGTAGTTATCTACCTCACTTAAAATAGAGTTATAGATCTTCATTAAGAGTTAAAATTAGCTTAACCTTAACTCGCTTCAGAATATCATACTCCATAGGCATGGATTCGGAGTTGAACGCCAAATACAATAATTATCACGATTAAACCCATATCATTTGTGACTTGTTATTATCCTTTGAACCTATTAATTGGGATCTCCAATCAATAGGTTGGATACCACTGCAAGTGATTCAGCTATCAACAGGCTTTAGTTCCATCCCTTCCTAGGCGTTATACATCTTCCACTACACTAGTTCTTTCGTCAAAGGATAAGTCGGGTTATGTTCTCATCAGTGCGAACATAATCCACACTCACAACTCATTAGTTTAAAATTTTTGGGCTATGTTCTGCTTATGACACAACTCATTAGTTTTAAATTCGTCAAACTATGACATATTTGCCATTCTTGTTGTTATAATACCGGTTTTAAAATTTTACAATAGTCATAGTTTTATTATTGTGAATAAAATGAGTGGTATCAATCTCTCCTATATAAATGGATATCGTATAATAGTTCTTTCAACCTTTTATTTCCTCACCATCCATAGCTAATGGTATCACCATAAACTCCATCATTAATTGTGTCAATAATGAATATTTCTTGGAGTTCCAAAAGACAACATCATAATATGTGTTAGACACATATCCATTAATTGATTCAAGATCAATTATAGGTTCATGATTTTTATCAAAACATTTAACCTTTTTTTTTTAGGTTCAAGCCTTGGGGAGGGGGAGGGGGTGAGACTTGAACCCCCAACCTCTTGCAAAGCAAGGGTTGGTGGTAACCATTGGGGCAAGCCCCTTTGGTTAAACATATAACCTTTATCAATATCATAAGAACTCACTTTTCATTTATAAACCTTCATAGTATTCCCACAAAATAAACAATTTCAAGTCAACTATATTTAGTAGCTAGGTTGAGACTACTTAAGATGTTTGCATATTCATCTTTCTTAACACTCTATATAATGTTCTTGAGCAATTTATACTTGGGTTGGTTGGAGTACAAGATGGTTCGAAATAAGCATATTTATAATGAATAGATATTTTTGTATTTTAAGTTTCGATCTATTAATGATTCATATTTGGGTTTGTAATATTAACAAGTAATATTTTTGTTTCATCAAAACTCATTTTGCCAACACTATGACTTAGCATAAATTTGGTTTTCTTGAAAAAACCCATCATAACACGATTTATATTAGCTAATCATACTTGCATAAACAAATAATAGTGAATTCATATATCAACATGCTTAATGATAAACACGATTTATATTATTCCTGATTCATTTTCATTTGAAGATTTAAAATTATCAAAATATCATGCCATTTATTAGTGCTTTTCATATTCATAAATTCTCTAACTTCAAGTTGGTCCAAATAACTTGTCTTACATAGGTCACCATTAGAAAATATATATTATATACATTTAATTTTAACTCACCATCATGTATAATATCAATGGCAATGAAAATTAAATGAAGCTATTCCATTTTCATAAGAATAATTTAGCATGCATCATGTATAACTGAGTTATCTTACTATCAATAAATCAAAGATTATATTCATAAATGATAATGGTCTCATTATTCCTTCAAAAGAGATGAATACTCCTTATTATCTTAAAGTTATAAGATAAGTCAATTATAAACTAATTTCTATGTAAGGACGGAATTTTATAAATGTCCGTTATCAATTTAGTATGCCGTATACCGATACACCGTCGAAGAATGTTCAAGATCAAATATGCATCGAGACAAATCTGAATATTAAGTTCTTCAACATTCAAGCCCAACAGGGACAAATTTGGTAAATGTGTTTTAGTTCCACTTACATTTTGCATAAAAGGTGTTGGGATATTTTTGAGAAATATAAATATTTTTCTATTTTGTGAAAATGATTTTTGAAATAAGTTTAAATGGTTTTTATTTTTCAAAAACATTTTAATCATAAAAAGTTTTGTATAAATGTTTTTAGATTCGTAAGAGTTTTTGTTTTTAGGTTTCCAAAGTTCTTAAAACTCTGCTGACGAATCTCGAAATTTTTGTATCTCGTTTGAACGAGATCAGATCTTGCTCGAACGATGTCATTTCTCTTTCGAACGACCTGGTTAATTATGGCACGCCACCGCCTTGAATTTTATTATTGAAAGAGTGTCAGACTTCTGATTTTCGCGTGGAGAAAACACTGATTTTAATAGAATACGTTTTGAGTGTTTTTTGATTTATTCTCCATCTTTTTGAGGGTTCAAATCTTTGTTTTACAATTCACAAATCCCAGACTTTTTGTGCGAGTTGTTTTGTGGAACCTGAAGCATATTTTTGCTGGGAGTTTTGCTGCTTAATCATAGGTGCCTTTGGAAAGTTACTGGGCTGACTATAGGTGCCACTTGCGAGAGGTACTGGGTTGATCATCGACTGCGAGTCAAAGGGAGTGCTGTAGTGTTCCTGGGCTGACGACTACGAACCGACACCTGTAGGTATTTCGTAAGTCAATTGTATTTTCGCTGTAGCCCGATTGTAAACCGTTTTTTTTACAAATTATAGTGTAAATAAAAGATTTTTGCCCTGCGGGATTTTTTTTCCTGAGATATGCTTTTGTCAGCCTTTGTCATCGCATGACTTAATTTGAGATTTGAATTGTCACGTAGTTGCATGTTTAGGGGTTGATTTAATTGGTATTTGGTTTGAGCATATTTAGACATCCAATTAAATAAGTTTAAGTTGAAAATTGTGAATCTATTTGAACCAATATCTCACACGGTCCTTCAAATTAGTATCAGAGCGGGTGACGCTATTTTATTGCATTTGATATTTGTTTTTTGTATATTTGTGTGATATTGACTTTGTTTGAAAAATAATTTTTTTTGTTAAATTTTGTTGCAATATTCAACGGCACACTTATCTAATTTGATGCCCCCAGCTGTTGTCTCGAATAATAGTTTTGACGATTTAAATCGTTTGAATTTGACGTTTGTGAAAATAATTGATTTTTTGAAAAAAGAAAATTCTCGTTTAAAATCCGCTTTGGATATTTTGCAAACAGTTCAAAATCAAAGAGATTTTTATCGTGAAAAATTTATTTCTTTGGACCTAGACTTTAATGCTTTAAAATTTTCCAAAAGGAAGAGTGATGAAAAAGTCCTAGTTTTAAAAAAGGAATTTAAGGACTTGAAAGAATCCAGCATTTGTGTTTGTGCCAAAGAGGAGAAAAATACTTTAATCGACAAGTTTGTGGGAAAAGTTTAATTGAGACTCTTTGGGAAAAGTTTGTTTTAATTGAGGTTGAGCGCGATAAACTGTTAAGTCTAATTGATAACTTGAAAAAGAAACCCCTATCGTTGGAAGAGTCTAATTTGTTGCTTGAGTAAAAAATTTTGAAATTGAAAAATTATTTGAAGGACTCGAGTAGTTTGTATAGTGATGATAATGGCTTATCTTGTTCAATGCTTCTAGTGTTAAAGCCAAAACCCATATTAGCTTTTGAGGGTCGACAATTCCCAAGGACATTAGAATAGGTCAACCCATAGGTGTCGTTCCACCCGTTTTCACATGTTCATATTGTGGTAGGAAAGAGCACCTTAGGCACTTTTGTTTTAATCTTTGAAAATGTCCTAGGAAGTCTATGTCTAGTGTTCCCTTGGTTCCCAATAACCCCACGCAACGTTTGAGATCTCTTTGGGTTAGGAAATCAATTTTAGATGCACTAGATGTTAGACTTGTTGATTCTAGTTTGCTTGCACATGATTCTCCTCTTGCTATATCATATAGATGATTGTGTTGGCATATTTGTCAAACGCTAGTTGTGTTTCTTGATTTATATCTTTGCAAGTGTTATGACATGTAATTTTTGTATTGGATTTTTTGTTTCAAGAAATATTTTGAAAAATCCATATAGAGTTTTGTATTTTGTTTGCACCTTATATGAATGCACACTTAGGATGAACAAGTCACAACTTCATGCCATATCCATGTGACTGTTTAACTGTGTGTTGAGATAATATGTTGCTTCATTCATGTGCTTTACAAAGTTTGGAGTCTTTGAGATGATATAGTGTTAATACCTACATGATTGACTCTATTTGTCCTTTATTTCACACATGTATCGATTTGTTTGACTATTGTGCTTGTCTATCACATATTGGTTGAGTGTTTCCATCTGAATTTTGTCTATACAACGAACCAAATGTGATAAAACTTGACAAAAAGTAGAGCATGTTATAAACCGTTTTTGAGATTTGTGTGTTTTATTTTGAAAAACGCTGAAGGTTTACGAAAGGTACTGATTTATCCTTTGCGATTAAGCCACCCACTACTCCAAATCTGCCGATTTGTCAAGGTCATTGACCTTGACAAATCCAACTTGTCAAGGTCAATGACCGTGACATTTCGAGGCGAGACAACTTTTTTTGTCACGGTCATTGACCTTGACACAAAACTCGCGTTTTGTGTCACGGTCGTGCCGCGATCAATGACAGTGACACATTTGTCACGGTTTATAACCGTGACAAAGCCCTGACCCTTTTTAAAAATTGTCACGGTCAATGACCGTGGGACGTCCGTGACAACTTTTGTCACGGTCAATAACCGTGACAATTCTTGTCAGAATTTAAAAAAATCTGCTGGGCAGTATGGCCACTGCCACTGCCCAGCAGTATCCAAACATCATATATCCAAAATAACTAAAGATAATGCAAATATATATTCAAATAGAGATAATATGCATCACGATATAATTCAAATGTAACAACTTAAAACAATTCAATTCAAACTTAAAACAATGTCACTACATGTCTGGTGTATTGTTAAAACTGAGGAGGTGAGTAGGCCATACGACATACGAATTGACGCACCCACTAATATACGTCGTGCCGCATTGTTCGCGCAACCACAATAGGGAGTTCTCCTTCCCGGGTATGACATGCGTGACGAGCACCCTGGACTCCATCTCTTGAAGCGCACGTCCATGAACTATTCTACCCTGGACGATATTCGGGTCCCTCAACCCCCGCCCTATCCGCTGGCCATCAAATACGTCCAATATGAACACGCTCGGCCAACCAAGTGTCGATATTGGTCTGTTGAAGGGCGCCAAATAGGGAAGTGGATCATCGAAGTATGAACGTGTCGGTGATGAAGCAGCGAGGTCCACATCCTCGTCATCCTGCGCCTCGTCCTCCCGCACCTCCTCCTCCACCGCCTTCTCCTTCCCTTTCCCTTTCCCTTTACGGTCTCCGCCCAACGTACGCTTCATGAATGCGTACATATCTTGGACCGTTGCCTCCAAATGGGACAGCTTCGCGTCGTGTGAATCCACCGTTCGAGCCAACCCGGTGTCGCTCGTCTCCAATCCGATGATCCTAGATTTGGCCATCCGCGAGCTCACCCCCCTTGTACTCCCCTTGCGATCAGAGCCAAGCACTTGGCTGAGTGCATCTGTGGACAAAGATGCCTTGTCGGCGTCAGACTGCGACTCATGCACTTCCTTAAGCTTTGCCTGAAACGACAAAAAGCACATGATTAGTAAAATAAGTAAACTAAAAAATTATAACTTAATTAACAAAAATTAAACTGTCGGATTACTTACAATCATGGCCGCGACGGTCGGGGACACCTCCTTGTCCTTCCCCTTCTTCGTCCGAAGAGCCACATAAGTATCGAGCCTATGTGGCTTACCCCCTGGCCCACTCCCTACCCCCTGAAATAAAATAAAGTAAAGTAAAATTAGTATCGGCCCCGCGAAGTAAAATAATGAAGAATAATATATTTCTGTAGTTATAGAAAAATTAAATCTTACCTGCATCCTATGCTCCACCTCGGCGTAAGAGGTCCGGCCGGAGTAGTGCACGTCCGTCTTTTTTGCCCGATTTTCCCTCCCCGATTGGCGAGATGCCAATTGTCGATCCTCGATCTCATTGTCAATGAACTTCTGCCATTGTGCCAATGAGATCGGCTCCTTGGGGGGGACAGATTCACGCCATTGGATAATCGACTCTCGTGTTTTCCCAAAGTACCGTGCCCGCATATTTTTTTTCCACGACTTGAGTTGCTCCCTAATCTGCTCCAACACGGGATCGCGTAGCTTTGGATCCAAGTTGAATCGTTCCTGTCCAACAAATACAATGTTAGTTGCGAATAAATATAAATATAAATATAAATATGAAATCGAAATCGAAATTGAAATTGAAATTGAAATTGAAATTGAAATTGAAATATTCATATTCATATAAATATAAATATAAATATATTACCTGTAGTGCCACCCAAACAGCTAACTTGAGCTCATATGGCACCTCCTTCCAACTCATAAACCCCGGGTCGATGACCGTCTTTAGCAGAACGAGGGATCTCGCTAATATCTCCGATTTGTTCTCGACGGTAATCCCATATTTCCCATATTTGGGGAGCCTAGGGGCGGAAGAGCCCTCGTCGCCTCCACTACCTCCACCCCAAACGACATCATCATAAACAGCATCATCATCTTCGCCTTAATAACTGAAGGAGACATTTGCTGTAAAAAAATGTTATTAGTACAGATATAATATTTTCAATTTTAAGGACTATTTTTATCACTTAGTGTTCATCTAAGTTCTAGTATAACAAGTTCCCATAAAAATCTTTAATAAAATTCTCATATCTTCTTTCAATTTAAACACACACACAGTAGTGACTGACTATTTAAAATAATCTCAATGTTAATTTCAGGTATTGAATTTCTACTATTGTTTTGTGCTTTTTATAAATCATACCCCACCCCCACCCCCACCCCAACATGTTTACGGGCTTTCATCACCCGTCATAAATTTTTCGGTCCGTGACTTACTGGCCAGTTGTCTTGGGTCTTTTAGTCCCTTAACATTACTTTAAGAATTTTACCCAATCTAAATACCACATTTTCTTTCTTGTTATACACTTGAACACGTTTTGTTATTTAGTCCTTATTAATTTATCTTTGATGTATTACCAGTATGTTTACTTTTATAAACTTTATTTAATTTTTAATTTTAAGGACTATTTTCATCACTTAGTGTTCATCTAAATTCTAGTATAACAAGTTCCCATAAAAATCTTTAATAAAGTATTATCACAAATATAAACTAAGAGTGGTAAAATAACTTTGAGGCATATAAATTAATTGTGACAAAGTAAGATTATGGAAACCCCACTTTTCTTTCTATAACTCCTATTTTATTAAACTTTAAATATAATTAGGGGTGTATAGAAAGAAAAGTTAAATAGGAATAAAAACAACATTTTTAAAATATGAAGGGCTCACCAATTTGATCAAATTTTTCAACAACATAGACTAATTGATCTTTATTATAAGACAATTACTACAAATTTATGCGCATCGCCCAAATTCAAAAAATAATTTAATGACTAAAGTAATACTTTTTTTAATTTTAGTTATTCACCACAAATCTTAAAAAATATTTTATTTTTCATGCTTTTAGCAACTTCGGATGCCATTTTAACCCTTATTGTAGTTTTTTAGTTTTCATGCTTTTATTTGATGGATATAAAGTCATGTGATTATTTCACCATATAAAGTCAACAAAAAACGCCATATATGATTTTTTTCTCCATTAGTATAAGTATATAGCGATTATTTCACACTTAAATCACATATTAAGCCGACCTTCATTTTTTTATGAAATTTGTAGAAAATTACTTATTTATTTTGAATGAAAATAAATTGTTATCCAATATTTTTGGATATTATTTACATTTATATTTATGGATATTATTTACATTTACATTTTTGGATATTATTTTTGGAAATTTATAGAAAATTACTTATTTATTTACATTTTAACCCCCCCACCCCCTACCCCCCACACTGCCCCACCCCCTACCACCCACCCTACCTCACCCCCCACTCACGCACATACACATGCACATATATACACACATACACACATATATATACACACAAACATATATGTAAATGGTAGAGAGAGAGAGAATTAAACCTGAAAGTTGAGAGAGAGAGAGAGAGAGAGAGAGAGAGAGAGAGAGAGAGCAACGTCGAGAGAGAGAGAGAGGGAGGGAACGGCGGGAGGGAAAAAAGAAGGTCATTGTCACGGAAAGGGTTTTTGCTGGAACCATTGTCACGGTCGTGTCAAGGTCATTGACCGTGACAAGTAAATTTGTCACGGCCTTGTCACGGCCATTGACCGTGACAATTCTTTGTCACGGTCATGTCAAGGTCAATGACCTTGACAAGGGTGGCCGACTGAAAGTTGACAATTTTGTCATTTTGGTGTAGTGACCGTTTAAATGGACCTAAAAAAGTGAGGAATTAAAAATTATCCGGGGTCCTATGAGGTTTAAAAGAGCTTGAAAACATTGCATGGCAATAAAAAGAAAACTATGCCAAAAATGGGCCAATAGGTTTTTGTTAGTTTCATTTCCTCATAAATAAATAAAAAATATTATACTTTTAATGAGGGAGTTTGGATGAAATATTTAACAGTTTGCACGTCCTTGAAAGTCATGAAAAAACATTATATAGTTTTGGACGTTATTGGTGTTAAAATCATTTATACTTTGATTTGTTGAGATGATTAAGACGATGTCATCTAAATTCAACAAATTTTACACCTAAGGACTAATTTTGATGTTCATTCGTTTGGAGTACACTTATGCATCTTGCACATATGATATCATTGAGTCGATTTTCCTATTGAATCTGTTCACACCCATTCATTCGGTATCCATGATTTTGTTATCTTAGTATAAATTCACGGTGTGTGATTTTTGTAACATCATTTTTTGCTTTTTTTATGAAAAATCTAAAAAATAAAAAATAGTTTATTTCTTTTGTTTACTGTGACACCCCACGTTGCTTTATTTAGTTTATTCTTTTCCTTGTCAAGTTCGGACAAATAAAAAGGGGGAGAACGAATTATGATTTTATAGGGGAGTTTAAGTATGGGTGATATTTGATTATGCTTACATGTTTATGTTTATATTAGTTCAAACTCGATACATCACGAGGTTTTTTCTTTGTCTCATATGTGTCGGTACAATTGAAGATTTTTGAATTCCACACCTTGATGAGAAAAGCTAGGAGATTTGAAAAGTTGATTGTTGAAGCAACTTCTACATAATTTGAAGAGTTATCATTTATCTTTCCGCAATTGAGTTTATGGGAGGGTAGATTTGTATAGGTCATTTTTGGTTTTAATAATTCGGATATTTTTATTTTGTACTGGCATAGACATAGGGAAGATTTGTAAGGACATGATTTTATAAATGTGCGTTATCAATTTAATATGTCGCATACTGATACACCGTTGAAGAACGTTCAAGATCAAATATGCATCGAGACAGATCCGAATATCAAGTTCTTCAACATTCAAGTCCAACAAGGGCAAATTTGGTAAATGTGCTTTAGTTCCACTTGCATTTTGTATAAAAGGTGTTGGAATATTTTTGTGAAATATAAAATATTTGTCTATTTTGTGAAAGATGATTTTTGAAATAAGTTTAAATGGTTTTTATTTTTCAAAAACATTTTAATCATAAAAAGTTTTGGATAAATGTTTTCAGATTCGTAGGAGTTGTTATTTTTAAGGTTTCCAAAGTTTTTAAAACTCTGCTGACGAATCTCAAAATTTGTGCCCTGTTGTTCAAACGAGATCAGATCTCGCTCAAACGATGTCGTTTCTCCATCGAACGAGCTGGCTAATTCAAATAAGCCACCGTGTCAGACTTCTGATTTTCATGTGGAGAAAACACTGGTTTTAACATAATACGTTTTGAATATTTTTTGACTTTTTCTCCTTCTTTTTAAGGGTTCAAAACTTTGTTTTACACTTCACAAATCACGGACTTTTTGTGTGAATTATTTTGTGGAACCTAGAGCATATTTTGTTGGGAGTTTTGCTATTAGGTGACTTTGGAATGGTACTGGGCTGACTATATGTGCCACTTGTGGGAGGTACTGGGTTGATCATCGACTGCATATCATAGGGAGTGTTGCGGTGTTCCTGGGCTGACGACTACGAACCGACACCTGCGGGTATTTCGTAAGTCAATTGTATTTTTGTTGTAGTCCAATTGTAAATCGTTCTTTGACATATTATAGTGGAAATAAAACATTTTTTTCATGCGGGGATTTTTTCCTGAGATCTGCTTTTGTCAGCATTTGTCATCGCATGACTTAATTTTAGATTTGAATTGTCACGTAGTTGGACATTTAAGTGCTAATTTAATTGGTATTTGGTCTGAGCATATTTAGACATCCAATTAAATAAGTTTAAGTTGAAAATTGTGAATCTATTTGAATCAATATCTCACACAGTCCTTCAAATTGGTATCAGAGCGGGTGCCGCTATTTTATTAAGCTTAATCCTTGTTTTTCCCATATTTGAGTGATATTGATTTTGTTTGAAAAATCATTTTTTTTTTGTGAAATTTTTTCCCAATATTCAACGGCACACTTATCATATTTGATGCCCCCAGCTGTTGTCTCGAATAAGAGTTTGACGATTTAAATCGTTTGAATTTGACGTTTGGAAAAGAATTGTATTTTTTGAAAAAAGAAAATTCTCGTCTTAAATCCGCTTTGGATCTTTTGCAAACGGTTCAAAATCAAAGAGATTTTTATCGTGAAAAATTTGTTTCTTTGGACCTAGACTTTAATGCTTTAAAATTGTCCAAAAAGAAAAGTGATGAAATCGTCCTAGTTTTAAAAAAGGAATTATAGGACTTGAAAGAATCCATCATTTGTGTTTGTGCCAAAGAGAAGAAAAATATTTTAATCGACAAGTTTGTGGCACGTGAAGAGACTCTTAAGGAAAAGTTTATTTTAATTGAGATTGAGCGCGATAAACTGTTAAGTTTAATTGATAACTTGAAAAAGAAATCCCTATCGTTGGAAGAGTCTAATTTGTTGCTTGAGTAAAAAATTTTGAAATTAAAAAATTATTTGAAGGACTCAAGTAGTTTGTGTAGTGATGGTAATGGCTCATCTTGTTCACATGCTTCTAGTGTTAAAGCCAAAACCATTATTTGCTTTAGAGGGTCGACAATTCCCAAGGATATTAGAAAAGGTCAACCCATAGGTATCGTTCCACCCGTTTTCACATGTTCATATTGTGGTAGGAAAGGGCACCTTAGGAGTTTTTTTTATCTTCGAAAATGTCCTAGGAAGTCTATGTCTAGTGTTCCCTTGGTTCCCAAAACCCCCACGCGACGTTTGAGATCTATTTGGGTTAGGAAATCACGTTTATATGCACTAGATGTTAGACTTGTTGATTCTCGTTTGTTGTACATGATTCTTCTCTTGCTATATCATATAAATGATTGTGTTTGTATGTTTGTCATACGCCAGTTGTTCTTTATGATTTATATCTTTTCTAGTGTTATGACATGTACTTTTTGTATTGGATTTTTGTTTTTAAAAAATATTTTGAAAAATCCAAAAAGTGTTTTGCATTTTGTTTGCACCTTATATGAATTCACACTTAGGATGACCAAGTCACAACTTCATGCCATATCCATGTGACTGTTTGGTAGTGTTTTGAGACAATATGTTGTGTCATTCACGTGCTTTAAAAAGTTTGGAGTCTTTGAGATGATATAGTGTTACTACCTACAAGATTGACTCTATTTGTCCTTTAATGCACACTAGCACGGATTTGTTTGACTATTGTGCTTGTCTATCACATATTGGTTGAGTGTTTCCATCTTAATTATGTCTATACAACGAACTAAATGCGATAAAACTTGACAAAAAGTAGTGCATGTTATCAACCGTTTATGAGATTTGTGAGTTTTATTTTTAAAAACGGTGAATGTCTAGGAAAGGTACTCATTTATCCTTTGTGATTAAGCCACCATTTAAATGGACCTAAAAAAGTGAGGAATTGAAATTTATCCGGGGTCCAATGAGGTTTAAAAGATCCCGGGGTCCAAAAATGGGCCAATAGGTTTCTGTTAGTTTCATCACATCATCAGAAAATTAAAAGCATTATACTTTAAATGAGGGAGTTTGGATGGAATTTTTAACGGTTTGCACGTCCTTGAAAGTCATGAAAAATCATTACATAGTTTTGGACATTATTGGTGCGGAAATAATTTATACTTTGATTTGTTGATATGATTAAGACGATGTCATCTAAATTCAACAAATTCTACACCTAAGGACTAATTTTGAGGTTGATTCGTTTGGAGTACACCTATGCATATTGCACATATGATATGATTGAGTCGATTTTTCTATCGAATATGTTCACACCCATTTATTCCGTATACATGATTTGGTTATCATAGTATAAATTCATGGTGTGTGATTTTTGTAACATCATTTTTTTTTTCTTTTTTTATGAAAAATCTAAAAAATCAAAAATAGTTTGTTTCTTTTGTTTACCGTGACACCCCGAGTTACTTTATTTAGTTTATTATTTTTCTTGTCTAGTTCGAAAAAATAAAAAGGGAGAGAACGAATTATGATTTTATGGGGGAGTGTAAGTATGGGGGATATTTGATTATGCTTACATGTTTATGTTTATATTAGTTCAAACTCGCTACGTCACGATGTTTTTTCTTTATCTCATGTGTGTAGGTACAATTGAAGATTTTTGGATTGCACACCCTCATGAGAAAAGCTAGGAGATTTTAAAAGTTGATTGTTGAAGCATCGTCTGCATAATTTGCAAACTTATCATTTATCTTTTCGCATTTGAGTTTATGGGAGGGTAGATTTCTATAGATCATTTTGGGTTTTAATAATTTGGATATTTTTGTTTAGTATTGGCATAAACATAGGGGGATATTTGTAAGGACACGATTTTATAAATGTCCGTTGTCAATTTTGTATATCGTATACCGATACACCATCGAAAAATGTTCAAGATCAAATATATATGTATCGAGACATATCCGAATATCAAGTTCTTCAACATTCATGCCCAACAATGACAAATTTAGTAATTGTGTTTTAGTTCCATTTACATTTCGCATAAAAGGTGTTGGGATATTTTTGTGAAATATAAATATTTTTCCATTTTGTGAAAATAATTTTTGAAATAAGTTTAAATGGTTTTTATTTTTCAAAAATATTTTAATCATAAAAAGTTTTGGATAAATTTTTTCAGATTCGTAAGAGTTGTTGTTTTTAATATGTCCAAAGTTTTTATAACTCTGCTGACGAATCTCAAAATTTTTGCCCTATCGTTTAAACGAGATCAGATCACTCTCGAACGATGTCGTTTCTCGTTCGAAGGAGCTGGTTAACTCTGACACGCCACCGCCTTGAATTTTATTATTTAATGGGTGTCAGACTTCTGATTTTTGTGTGGAGAAAACAGTGGTTTTAACAGAATACGTTTTGAGTATTTTTTTATTTATTCTCCATCCTTTTGAGGGTTCAAAACTTTATTTTACAATTCACAAATCCCAGACTTTTTGTGTGAGTTGTTTTGTGGAAACTGAAGCATAATTTTTTCTAGGAGTTTTGCTGCTGAATCATAGTTGCCTTTGGAAAGGTACTGGGCTGACTATAGGTGCCACTTACGGGAGGAACTGGGTTGATCGTCGACTGCGTATCATAGGGAGTGCCGCAGTGTTCCTGGGCTGATGACTACGAACCGACACCTGCGGGTATTTCGTAAGTCAATTGTATTTTCGCTGTAGTCCAATTGTAAATCGTTCTTTTACAAATTATAGTGGAAATAAAACGTGTTTTTCATGCGGGGATTTTTTCCTGAGATCTGCTTTTGTTAGCATTTGTCATCACATGACTTAATTTTAGATTTGAATTGTCACATAGTTGGACATTTAAGTGCTAATTTAATTGGTATTTGGTCTGAGCATATTTAGACATCCAATTAAATAAGTTTAAGTTGAAAATTGTGAATCTATTTGAATCAATATCTCACACAGTCCTTCAAATTGGTATCAGAGCGGGTGACGCTATTTTGTTGCGTTTGATCCTTGTTTTTCACATAATTGTGTGATATTGATTTTGTTTGAAAAATTAGTTTTTTTTTTGTGAAATTTTGTCGCAATATTCATCGGCACACTTATCTAATTTGATGCCCTCAGCTGTTGTCTCGAATAAGAGTTTTGACGATTTAAATCGTTTGAATTTGACGTTTGCGAAAAGACTTGATTTTTTGAAAAAAGAAAATTCTCGTTTTAAATCCGCTTTAGATCCTTTGTAAGCTGAAAAGGCCCTTTAGTGTGCACTTTTAGGTAAAACCAACTTTGTTCCAATTTTAAGTTAAACCCAATTTTAACTTCTTAAACCCTAAACATGCACATAAGTGATTAAATCCATTTGAAGAATAAAGCATGTGATTAAAGAAACAATTTCAGGAAAAATCCCCGAAGGGCAAAACCTTTTTATTTCACTATAATTTGTAAGACACAACTTACATAGATTACAATGAAATAGGGTGACATACGAAATACCCGCAGGTGTCAGTTTCGATGTAGTGAATGAATTATCTTCCGGTAAACGCGTTTAAGATCACAAACTTTGGAATCGAAAATTTGATCTTGAATAAACACCGGATGATGAAAAACTTTATGGGAATGAGTTTTTCAAAACTGCTTTGCTATTAAAAAATTTCGCAGATACGTTTTTTATATATTTGAGCAACACGGAGTCCAAGAAAACATTACACGAAAATCAAGGCGACAACTCGTTCGAGCGAGATGTGGATCTCATTCGCGTGACATAGGGATGTCGTTTGAAGGACCCACAACCTCGTTCGAGCGACAGTGATAAAATAAAATATTTTCCTTTTAAATAAATGCTCGAATTTTCTTTAAACTATTTGTAGCTCATAAATATTTTTTAAAACATAAAAAGATTTAATTCCCAATTATTTAAATCACTCAGCATTTAATCAACATACAAAATTACTCAAATGCTCATAAATATTCATAACTGAGTGATCTTAAACATATGCAACATCTCTTGAGTTGAAATCTTCTTCAAGGCTTTAAATTGCACATTCTTGGACTTAAACTTTGTCGTAGGCTTCAATTAAACTCCATAAAAAACTAGCCTAAACTTAATTTATTTTGTCCGGAATTAAGTCAATTAAAACAAATGGGCATGATAAGAATTATGTTCTTACAAATCTCCCCCTTTGGCTATTCCGGGACAAAACTAAACAGAAATGCTATATGCCGTAAACACATACATGTCCTATCCCAAAACTATCAAAATATAAAAATACATGACATAATAAAACTGAATAGACGACAAGCATCTTGAATCTGATTCTGTCTCTGAATGGAAATCATCTGAATTTGATTTTGTCTCCGAATGTGATGTACCAATAAATATCTGAATCTCTGAAAACAATATCTACACTCACGAGACACAAACAAATACCCAAGTGAAATATAGAGGAACAAAACAAATATAATATCAATAATATACTCCCTCTACATCACATAACTCTCCCCCTTTTTTCCTGGAATAGACAAAAGGTGGGACAGACACACCAAATCTAGTATGAATATATGAGAATGATCAACATGGATAGATAAACAATATCAGTATGACAATGGATAGTAAAAAATAGCAGTAACTAAATCACAATGAGAGAATCACTAAAACTACAAAAGAAACTATACATCCATGTCATAAAATAAACCAAGATTGATACAACTGTCCATAAGAGTACATCATATCTAAGAATAAATAAATATATCAGGAATCTCAATGTCTCAGATACAATCAAATAAATACAGGTAAGCATCGATAGGATCATCATCATCATCATCATCATCATCATCATCATCATCATCATCATCATCATCATCAGAGTATATAGATGATATATGACCTAGTCCAGAGGATCCTGCGCCTCTCAGCTGCTCTCTCTGCCGCATCTCATCAAAAAAAGTTATCATTCTTGATTCGACGCGAACACGGGACTCGACCTCAACATCAAATCTAGCAATGATAGAGTCATACATCCTGGTCTGAGCAGCTACTTGTGCCTGTAAAGTAGAAACCTCCTCCTCAATAGGACGTGTGGGTGCAGGAGTGGAGGGGTGTGGCTGAGAAAACTCAGAGGTGCTCGGGACAGAGGGATCAACAGGCTGACAGGGATCAGCATCAGAGAAGGCTCCCTCAGTGGGTGGAGCACTAGCTCTCGTCGCCTATGGCAAATGACTCTCGGAGCGAGTGAAAGTATTATGATCAATAATGGCAGGCGAAGGGAGACGCTGATCACCCTCTAAAATAGGAACCCCGACAGCAGTGCAAATGATGGAAATGAGAGTCCCATACGAAAGAGAAGGGCAGACTGGAGTGTTACCACTGACGATAACAGACGATATAACATGAAGCATGATCATCGATAGATCGATATCCCACCTCTGAGAGATGTGATACATGAAATAGACAATGTCAGATTCGATCTGAGTATGATTTATTCGAGGATAGATGGATGCTGACACAAACCTATTAAGTACACGAAAGGCAGGAAAAAGCTGGCGGTGATACATAATAGTAACTACATGAGGAATCTCCCAGAAGCAATGACGCAGAATATCATTATAGGTAGGTCCATCATCGGTATAACGAGGAAACATAGTGTCAGGGACACGATAAACGTGTAGAAATGCAGCTATGAGATCTGTTGATGTAAAAAATTAGATCACTCTAATAATTCAATCACAGATAAATAAATGAGACAAAAGATTTTTAAAGTGGTTCAGCCTTATATGAATGGCCTACGTCCACTGTTGTTTTATTGCTGAGTGTTTGGGAATTCTCGATTACAAGAAATTGCGTTCTGGATCCCAAAGTTTGGATTCAGAATCCCCTCTCTACAATGAGGATTGTACAACGTATTTATAGCCTTGAGGCTATCATATGAAAGGGTGATACATTAAATGATATACATATGAAAGGGTAATACATTTAATGCCTTTTAAGCGTGTGCGTCTAAATGATAAGCATTTAATGAACCAGTTGAACTGTTGGTTATTCATCAATTAATGCTTTGTTCGAGATGCAGCTCGGACCGCCTAAGTTTTTTGATATTCAAGAGTTCCTCGGAGAGGTCTGTTCCTCGGAGGGTATGAGTTCCTCGGAGTAACATGGTTCCTCAGAGCGTGTGATTATCTCGTAAGTGTATGTCGTCGCCATGTAGATAGCCACGTGTCTTTATATGATTGATCCAAGTCAGTTGATTAAATTTGGTATCAACAGAAGCCCCCAATGTTTCGTAGTTCGAAATTTGAGGAATATGGAACATTATTTCTGGGAATACGGTAGCTTTAAATAGTTCTTCCTGATTTTTAGGATCATCTCCCTTGTATTTATTTCTCCATCTCAATTAGTAGAATCATGCTTTTTGGACTTTTCTGCTCGCTTCGTTTCCCGCGTCACTTTTCGCCTTTTTAGCCGCTGTTGTTCGCTTTGATTCCCGTGCTAATATTTAATGCCTTTTTAGCCGCCGGTAACGTAATCGTCCTTTTTATAATCATTACTTCGCCAGTTCCCAAGGCAAGGTATTTAAACTTCACAGAGACTTCCATCGTCTTCTATCTTTTCAAATTTTCATCTTAGAGTTTTTCATCGTCTTATACTCTCTTGTGTATTCATCTCTTCCATCGTCTGTCGTCATCAGCTATACTCTTTTCCTGTAAGATCTTCTTCCTTCATCTTTATTTCTTTATTCACCATGGTTTATCCTGTTGAGTCTCTTGAGAAATTTCGTTCTGATTTTTCCATTCCCTCTTGAGTCGTCTTGGAAGAGCTTTCTGAGCCTTCCAACTATTTCAATTTGGCTGAGGGACATTGGTTCCCTAGTCTCTTTTTTGCTGAGTGTGGATTTTCTTTTCCACCAAATCCTCTGTGTCTGGAATTTTGTTAGTACTTTGATGTTGTTCCTGCACGAATAGCCCCCAACACATGGAGAATAGTTAATGGGGTGCATAAATTAAATCAAGTGCATAGAACTCGTATAGGAATTCCAGAAATCATGTATTGCTATAGATGGGAAGTTAATGATAATATTTATTATTTGAAAACTAGGTTTATAAATAGGGCCTTAGTAGTCAATCTCCCTGATGCCAACAGGGATTATTTTGAACATGGGGTTGTTGTAAAAAATTGGCAACACCCTCCTTTAACCGGAGATGAGGTTACCAGGGTCCCAGATGCCCTCCTTATGGCAATGGGATAGGTTATACTTTTTTTATTTTATTTATCTTGAAATCATGTTTGTTTTATGTTTGATAAAATGTGTTACTGATAACAATATATGTTTATTTGCAGTTGATAGCAAGAGAAAGTGCCCAAAAGAAACAGATGTCAATCTAAGGCATTTGGGACTTATCTGGGGTCTACATCAAAGGGTTGCTGACGAGCACATTCGATCAGCTTCCTATCTGCTCCAATACAAGAGCTATACAACTTCTTTCACTGCTCGTCCAGTGATCAGTGAAGCAGAGCCAGTACCACCCTCTGCAAGTTCTTCGCAAGAATCTCACGTTCCGTTGAGCGAAAGGATGAAGAAGAGAAGGACTCCTGCTCTGTTTGAGAAAACTGCCTCCGGCTCTGGGGAGGTAAAAAGGATTAAGATTGATGTCCCAAAGGAGGGGACAAAGAAGACTGGTGCAGATCCTCTAGCAGCTTCTGCTAAAGTCTCCGAGAAGGTTGCTGATAAGCCCGTAGTGGCTCCGAGTAGCTCTGCTGCTCCTGGAAAGTTGATTGTGATATCACCGACCAAGGATTCTTCCTTGGTTGTACCTGTTCCCCCGAGGAGGCTGAAGAAGAGCTCCTCGGTCAATTTGGCTGACACCACCATTCAGCCCCCTGCTGCTGGGACTAAGGTTCCCACATCTTTTCCCCCGAGCTCTGACATGAGCTCGGTAAAGTCCTTGACCATTACCGAGGTGCAAGGTAATGAAGATAACCTTACTCGGGATATGGTTACTTCTTTGGCTGCTCGTCATCTTGCTTCAGTAAGTACCTTTACATTGAACTTTTCATATTTTCCTTTGTTATTTCTCATTTTTGTTTCTGACTTTGCTTTCTCTTTCTGTTTACAGTTGACGAGCTGCCTCAACATAATCCTTAAGAAGGATGAAGCAATCAAAGCTTCTTGCTCCTCATCCAGTGTGGAGGGAGCTCTGGAAGAAGCTACCAAGTCCTTGGAGGAATCTCGCCAGAGGTACAATACTGATAAAGCAGTCTGGGAGAAGAAACTTGCTTCCTCCGAGCAGGAGAAAACTCGGGTTGCTGAGGCCTCCAGGGATTTGGAGAGGAAAGTGAATGCCTTAGAGAAGGCTAATAAAGAGCTCGATGTGAAGCTCAAGACTGCCGGGGAATTTGAAAATAAACTCAAAGCTGCTGAGGAGAGGTTGGTCCAACTCCAGGAAATAACTCGGCAGAAGGAGGAAGCTGAACAAAAACTAAAGGCTGCTGATGTTTTGCTGTCCGATAAGCTTGCCTTGGAGAAGGCCAAAAGGAAAGCTGCCGTGAAGAAGTCCTTCAGCTCTGGCTGGGACAAAGGTTGGGATAAGGGATGTGCTGCCATGGTCTCTCAAGTGGATTATGGCAGTGTAAAGTATTTCAGGGACGGATGGGTTGCTTCCCTTCAGGAATTGAAGGTCGACAAGTCATCCGAGATCTTCCAGAGACACATCCCTGGTCTCCCTCCTACTCCAGAAGAATTAGAAGAGGACGAAGCTACCTCTGAGGAGTCTTCAATGGTGGTGGGAGAACATTCCCTAACCAGTCAGCATGCTGCCGAGCAAGGAGTTTCTTCTTTCGAGCAGCATCTGGTGCTCTCCGAACAAGTCACAGTTCCCTCCGAGAAACCTGCCTCCTCTTCCCAACCTCCCGAGAAGGTTTTGGGAGATAAGGAAAAGGTGTAGTGTTGTTCGGTTTTCTCTTTCTCTTTTTCTTTTTGCTTGTCAAATGTAACTCAAAACTTGTAACTTCAAATTTCATGATCTAATAAAACTTGAGTTCTTTTCTTCCATACGATTGTCTCTTTTCTATTTGTACTCTGTCTTGATCTTCTTTTTGATGATTACTTTTTCTTTCTCTGCTAGTTTCTGGCCAGGATGGATCTGCTATCTGCCAATGATACAAAGCTGATGCAGTAATGTAATGAATATTATAAGGCTGGTCACACAGACCTGAGTGCATCAGAAGTTACCGACATCCTTGGTTATGATGCTTCAGAGCAGGCAGTCGAAGCTTATCAGTACCTGAAGTGCTTACTTGACCGAGCTATGGCCAATAATGTGGCTTACTACGAAATGATCGAGGATCTTCAATGTACCCTAGAAGACCTTCAGAATCAGTACAAGGAATCAACTGCCCTGTTGCATGAGGGGTATGAGAAGAGGTATCAGCAGCTTTCTGTCGAGAAGGGCTACGAGAAGCTCCTTGCTGGGTACGATGTCAGGGAGAGAACCCTCAGGGGTGAAGTTGAAGCATGTAGACAAATTGCCGAGCTGTTGGAGAAAGAGAATAACAATTTGCAGAAAGAGCTAGCACAGTTGAAGTCTGCAGCCTCTTCTTCAACAGCTATAATCCCAGTGACTGACGAGAGATTTTCATTTTTAGAGGTTGAGAATGCCAAATTGAGGCAAGAGTTGGACACCTTGAAAAGGTCGGGCCCTTCCACATCTCCTCGAGGACGAGCAAGAGCTCCTCGGGGACGAGGAAGAGCAGTTCGGGTGCTGGTCGAGGAATAGAGGACAGCGTCTGCCTTAGAGAACCAAGCATTCCAATTAATGGCTAAGAACCAGGCTTTGTCTGACATGTCAAAGAAAATCAGAGACCTGGAAAAATAACTCTCTGCAAAGAAATCAGTGTTGGAGACTAATGATCTTTTCATCAAGAGTCTTCACGAGAAGCTAGAAAGGCTAACATATCAATTCCACAAACAGCCCAGGGAGTTTTGGATGGCTGGATATAACGAAGCATTATTTCACTTGGACGACCATATCCAGAATGGCAACAATGAGGGCTACAAGCAAGGCTGGCTGAACGCCTTAGGTGTGCTGAAGCTCGAACAAGGAAACTATCTGTGGGACTACCATGATCCCGGGTTGCTCGACTTGCCTGTGCCATCGTATAATTTGGACATGGAATGGATCCCAGCTCGTGCCATTCCTCGGAGCTTAATTGCAAAATACCTCGGTTACTACAATTTACATTCTCAATTTGAGGTATCTCGTCCCGAGCATCTTCTAGATCGACCTTCTGTGATGAACGTCAAGATGCTGAAGGATTTGAACTTCATCAATTCTCCTCAGTTTTTAAATGATCCGTCTGCTGGCGAGGAACCTGTATCGAAAGCTGAGGGGAAAAGACCAATAGAATAGGAATTTTTAATGTAACAGTTAGTATACATATCAATGTAACTTTCATTTTATCATCAATGTAACTTGTAATTTATTTTGAATTTAATGAAAAACTTTCATTCTTGCTTGCAAATCTCAATTGCTATTATCTTGTAGTTATCAAATACTTTACATCTGTGCATATGTATAAGTTAAAAAGATAACAATATTGTGTTGTTTGTCGACCAATCTTAGTAATAAAAAAGTTACAAGTATCAGTAATGTTGCTCGATCACTTAATAATAAAGTAATGAGTATAAAAATGTTTAAAATTTTTTCTAACCAACTAAGGTTGTTAAATTGTGCTAGTCGACCAATTATAGTTAGTGAGAGTTGATCCCCGACTAACCGTACTTGGTAAATTTTGGAATATTTTCTCCTCGTCGACCAACTATGTTGGTACAGTTTGGAATATTTTCTCCTCGTCGACCAACTACAGTTAGTGAGTTTTTATCCCCGACCAACCATACTTGGTACAGTTTGGAATATTTCGTTTCCTAGCCAAATAGGTTGGCATTTTTAGGAATATTTCTCCTCGTCGACCAACTATGTTGGTACAGTTTGGAATATTTTCGCCTCGTCGACCAACTAAGTTGGTACAGTTTGGAATATTTTTTCCTCGTCGACCAACTATGTTGGTACAGTTTGGAATATTTTCTCCTCGTCGACCAACTATGTTGGTACAATTTGGAATATTTTGTTTCCTAGCCAAACATGTTGGCATTTTTAGGAATATTTCTCCTCGTCGACCAACTATGTTGGTACAGTTTGGAATATTTTCTCCTCGTCGACCAACTAAGTTGGTACAGTTTGGAATATTTTCTCCTCGTCGACCAATTAAGTTGGTACAGTTTGGAATATTTTCTTTGAGTAGTCTGCCGAGCTTTACCGAGTAGTGCATATCACTAGTTTCGAGCTTTGCCGAGTAGTGCATAGCACTAGTATTCCCCGAAAATTTTCAATAAATAGAGAGACTTGCAGAATATTTTCATTTTATTCATACTGATGGAAACTGTGTTACATATACATCACTGATAATACTTGGGCAGATGCTCTGCATTCCATGCATTATTAAACTCCTCGCCTTCTAAAGTGGCTATTCGATAAGTTCCTGGTTGAACAACTTCTGTAACTCGGTATGGTCCATGCCAGTTTGCCTCCAATTTATTATGCTTTTGAATTACTTTCTTCAGCATATAGTCTCCTTCTTTCAGGTCGCACTTCTTTACTCTCTTGTTGTAAAACAAAGCTATTCACTGCTGGTAAGCATCATTTCTAATGGCTGCTTCTTCTCTAACTTCCTCGAGCATGTTTAAATCCAGTCTTCTCATTAAGTCGCTGACAGGGGAATTGAAATTCAATACCCTGTGTGTTGGGAGACCCAACTCGGCAGGTATGACAGCTTCACTTCCAAACGCCAGCATGTATGGTGATTCTCCAATTGCTACTCGGGGAGTAGTTCTGTAAGCCCAAAGTACTGATTGTAGCTCGTTGATCCAGTTTGCTTTTGCATCGTCCAATCATTTCTTCAAACCGTTTAGCAGCGTTCTGTTTGTCACTTCAGTTTGTCCATTGCTTTGAGGATGGCCTGGTGCTGAATGAACCTTCAAAATGTTTGACTGCTGACAATAGGCGGCAAACTCCTCATTATCAAATTGTGTTCCATGGTCTGTGATGAAGGAATGAGGGAGACCATATCGACAAATGATGTTCTTCCAAACAAATTGGTAAACCTTCTCGTACGTCATATCAATGAGTGGCTCAGCTTCTACCCACTTAGTAAAATAATCCACTGCGATGACGAGGTACTTGAACCTTCCTCGGGTCGTTGGCAGTGGTCCAACAAAATCAATTCCCCACATGACAAATGGCCAAGGGGAAGTTATGGGTGTCAACAATGCTTGTGGAGTTCTTTGGATGGAGGAAAAGCGCTGGCACTTGTCACATTTCTTGGCATAGGCTATACAATCTGCCCTCATCGTCAGCCAGTAGTACCCCTGCGTCATCACCCTTTGTAAAAGTGTCTGACCTGCTACATGTGCTCCACAAGAGCCTTCATGGATCTCTTTAATTAATTCTTTCACCTCGGAGGGATGTACACATCTCTGCAAACCTGCCATTATTCCTCGTCTATATAAAACACCATTGGTTAGTACATACCGAGCAGCTTTAAACTTCAATTTCTTGGCTGCGAGCTTGTCAATTGGTAATTCTCCCTCCTCAATATACGCCCTGATGGGATCCATCCAAGATGGACCTAAATCAAGGGTGATAAAGTTCATCGTCAGATCTTCATGTATACTCCGACCAGTCAACACTTCAATTGGGATTGTTCGTCGTAGATCAGTGCGAGTAGCCGATGCTAGTCGAGCCAGGGAGTCTGCTCTTGCATTCTCCATTCTTGGTATTCTGACCAGATGAATAGCGGTAAATTCTGATACCAGCTCCTTTACCTTTGCATGATATCTGATCATTAATTCTCCTCTAACTGGATATACCCCCATCATTTGGTTTACAATCAGTTGAGAGTCACTGAAGATCATAACTTTTTGCGCCTCCATAACTTTTGCCAAATTAAGTCCTGCAATCATGGCCTCATATTCAGCCTCATTGTTGGAAGCTTTGAATTGGAAACGCAAAGCGTATTCCATGTCGACCTCGTCTGGAGTGCTCAAAATTATCCCCGCGCCACATCCTGCAGTGCAAGATGAGCCATCTACATATAACCTCCATATAGGTAACTCGTCTTCAAATTTCTGATCAGTCAGAGTTCCTCGGTGAAATATTTTCTGCTTCTTTTCATCCTCCCCTGATTTTTCTCGCTCCTCGTCGATCATTTTTTCTTGCCCTTTTACCAACCGAGGTTGGTCTGAGCTCGAATTTAATGATCCTGTAACATCCACACGCCCTTTTACCAATCGGAATTGGTCTGGGCTTGTGTTTGTTGATCCTGTAACATCCACAGGTTGATCAGCGAGCAGCTCTTGTTCCTCGTCCGGAGTTCTCCCAATTATCTCTGCATCACATCCTGTAACATCCACACGCCCTTTTACCAATTGAAATTGGTCTGGGCTTGTGTTTGTTGATCCTGTAACATCCACAGGTTGATTAGCGAGCAACTTTTGCTCTTCGGGGGATCAGGATAGGTGAACTTCGCTATGAAATCTGCTACAACCTGCTCTTTTAGTGATGACCTGGGTTCATAAATTATATCATATTCTCTGAGCTCTATTGCCCAGTACATCAATCTCCCTGATTTTTCTGGCTTGTGAAGGGCTTGTCTCAATGGCATATTGGTATATACTACTATGGTATGAGCCTGGAAATATGGCCTCATTCTCCTACTCACCTCAATCAGCGCCAGTGCCAATTTCTCCAGCCTTGGATATCTGATCTCTGCTCCTCGGAAGGCCTTACTTGTGTAGTAAATTGGCTTTTGTACTCCATTCTTCACTCTGATCAACGCCGAGCTAACTGCATTCTCGGATACTGCAAGGTATAAATAAAATTTTTCTCCCATCACCGGCCTGGACAACAGTGGAGGTGCTCCCAAGTATTTCTTCAAGTCTTGAAAAGCCTTCTCGCATTCATCATTCCACTCAAAAGTCTTTCTGAGTATCTTGAAGAATAGGAGACATCTATCAGTTGCTCGTGTCACAAATCTGTTGAGTGCCGCTACTCATCCTGTGAGACTTTGTACTTCCTTCTTCGTTGTTGGAGATCGCAGCCCTAATAGAGCTTTGATCTTTTCAGGATTTGCTTCAATGCCTCGTTGATTGATAATGTACCCGAGAAACATGCCTTCTCGTACTCCAAAGATGCACTTCGTCGGGTTCAGCTTCATTTGATATTTATCTAGTTGATCAAAAGTTTGACTTAAGTCAACTAGATAATCGGCAGCTTTCTTGCCTTTTGTCAGCATGTCATCAACATAGACTTCCATGTTGTCACTGATTTGTTCATCAAAGACCTTGTTCATCAGCCTCTGATATGTTTCACCTAGATTTTTTAAACCAAAAGGCATAACATTATAACAATAAGTTCCCATAGGGGTAATAAAAGAAGTACTTTCCCTGTCTTCAGGTTTCATTTTAGTTTGATTGTAGCCAGAATAAGCATCCATGAAGCTCAGCAACCCGTGTCCTGAGGTAGCGTCCATCAGTTGATCAATTCGGGGCAATGGAAAGTGATCCTTTGGGCATGCTTTGTTGAGGTCGGTGAAGTCCACACACATCCTCCATTTGTTGTTTTTCTTCTTTACCATCACCACATTGGCTAACCAATCTGGATATTTAACATCTTCAATAAAGCAAGCTTTCTAGAGCTTCTTGAATTCCTCCTGTATGGCTTGATTCTTCTCGGGACTGAATACTCTTCTTCTCTGTTTCACAGGTTTGATCTCCTTATTCACATTGAGCTCGTGACATAAGAAGTTTGGGTCTATCCCAGGCATATCTTCATGACTTCATGCAAAAGTTTATCTTCTGCTTCTAAGGAAAGTTATCAATTCTGGTTTTAATGAGGCTTCCAACGATGAACCTATTTGAGTAGTTCGCTCAGGGTGCTCGTCGTCCAGAATGATGTTTTCAGTAGCTTCCACCACTTGACCCTTCACGAGTTGCGATTTATATCGAGGATCCAAAGTTTCAATTTCCGCACCTTCATCCACTTGATAGGTAGTAGTCTTTTTCTTTGATTCTTCCAGTTCTTCTTGCTCGGCGGATGAATAATAGCATTCCCGAGCTACCTTCTGATCACCTTTCACAACTCCTACTCCAAAGTTTGTTGGAAATTTTAGACACTGATGCACTGTAGATGGTACAGCCTCGAACTTCTTCAATCCTACCCTTCCCATGATGATATTGTACGATGACTGTACATTCTTATCCATCACGAAGAATCGTATTCTTTCTGTCCGACAAGCAGGCCATGTACCAATGAATATATCCAACTTGATCGTCCCAAGTGGAAATACTTTCTCGCCAGCAAAACCGATGAGGGGTCTGTGGTAAGGCTCCAATTGAGATAACTTTAAATTTAAACTATCGAAACACGAGTAGAACATGATGTCTGCCGAGCTACCGTTATCGACCAGCACTCTTGAAATCATTACCTCCTTCATTCTCATTTTGATCACTAGTGGGTCGTCATGAGGATACAAAACTCCTTCAAGATCATTCTTTGAAAACCCAATGACCAATTTTTCTTTGTTCACCTTTCTCGGGCGATCTACCTCAGCTAAATTTATTCGCTGAATGTACGAGCAAGCTTGAGCCTCTCCGAGGTAAGCTTTTCTTTCTGCAGTAAGGTCTCCTCCTCCTGCATCTCCTCCTTTAATAACATTACAATCAAATGACCCAAAGCGTATTGAAAATACCTCTCGTTCTGGCTGCCTTGGTTTCTTGGGAAGATCGGGGTCATCATCTAGATCATCTTCATGGTTTCTCTTCTTTTTCTCCTCTGCTCGACGAGGAGATCTAGACCTCTCTCTAGTTCGGTCGTTGTTTCTTCTTTCGCCTCCCCGATCAACATACTTTGCTAGCTTTCCTCGTCGGATGAGTGTTTCAATCTCGTTCTGAAGAGCTATGCAATTTTTGGTCATATGGCCATGATCCTTATGGAACTCGCAATATTTCTCCCTATTCCTCGTGTCAGGGTCTGACTTCATTTTCTTTGGCCAGTTTAACTCCTCGTTGTTCTTAATTTCTTCCAGGACGTGGTTGATATTTGCCTTCAAAGGCATGTAATTATCAAATTTCTTCAAGACCTCCCATGACGACCTACTTTTGGAATATTTGTCACCACCATTGTTCTTATGCTCTTTCTTCTTAGCTTTATCACCTTCCACCTTGGTTTCTTTGGCATCCATATTCTTCTTCGCAGACATAGCTTCCTCGGCATTCATAATCTTGGATGCTTTTCGCATCAGGTCCGACATGGTTCGAGGTGGATCTTTGGCCAAAGTGTAGTACAACTTGTTCGGCAGTAGTCCACTCATCAAAGCAGTAATAGCTGTCTTCTCCTCGTAATCAATGACTTCGAGTTTCTCATTATTAAAATGAGTTATATAATCTCTGATACTCTCACCAGCCTTTTGTCTAACACTTAACAAATGTGCTACTCGTTTAACTGGCTTTGCTCCAAAGCAGAAATTCCCAATGAATAACTCGGCCAATTGAAGAAAAGTTGAAATCTTACCCCGAGGAAGATTATTATACCATATCTGAGCAGATCCGGTAAGAGTTCCCGATAATGCCCTGCATCTCATCTCGTTTGGGACAGCATAGATGTCGGCAGCAGCTTGATATTGTTCTATATGAAAGACAGGGTCAGTCTTCCCATCATACTTGGGAGTCACAATAGGTTCTTTGAACTTTGATGGTGTTGGAAAATCAGAAATATCCTGGACAAAAGGTGTTCCTCGAACAAAGGTTCGTTGTAGAGGGTTCCTGGCCTTAGCCATTTCCCCTAATCTATCCTCCAACCTCTGAATAGATCCTTTCCATGCATCATTTCCTTCCTCGGGCCTATTGGTTCGAGCAACTGATCGCGTTGAAGTGGCTTCCTGGGATTTATCTCGACGAGCAGCTGGTCGGTCATAGGATCCATCTTGACGAGCAGCTGGTCGCGACTGGGCAAATCCTTCCCTTAAATCTGATGGTCGTCGAAAACTCCTCGACGCTGCATTAAGAGGACTTTTGTTCCTCCTAGGGCCTAATCGATCGAAAGGAGAGGCCCTACTTAATCTTTCCAAAGCACTGGCCCTTTCTGGGGAAAGGGTGACATGT
This sequence comes from Sambucus nigra, assembly GCA_949130495.1. NCBI lineage: Eukaryota > Viridiplantae > Streptophyta > Magnoliopsida > Dipsacales > Adoxaceae > Sambucus > Sambucus nigra. The sequence continues at coordinate 391,583,030 of OX422223.1, forward strand.
TGTTCAGTATCTGTGGCTCGCACAGACGAAGTTCGTCCAGGTTGATAAGAAAAATCTTGAGATTCATCATTGCGATATGAATCATTATGCCTAGTATGCAAAGAAGGCGCACGGGTATTTATTTGAATGCTTCATGATCCAGAATGGGCTAGCGTACCGCCATGGAGGGTTTGGATGAGTTGTCGCATCGTTTCTTGCATGACGATCTGGCCCTGAGCCAGATTTGCCATCATTCCAGTCAGATCTGGAATAATTGGTGGAGCAGATGGATTTGGAGGGGTTCCAGTGTTTCGATTACTGGATTCAGGTATATCAGCCATTGGTAATGGATTGTTTTTTATGAGAAAGCGATTTTACCAGTCGTTTTCCACAGACGGTGTCAATCTGTTGATGTAAAAAATTAGATCACTCTAATAATTCAATCACAGATAAATAAATGAGACAAAAGAATTTTAAAGTGGTTCAGCCTTATATGAATGGCCTACGTCCACTGTTGTTTTATTGCTGAGTGTTTGGGAATTCTCGATTACAAGAAATTGCGTTCTGGATCCCAAAGTTTGGATTCAGAATCCCCTCTCTACAATGAGGATTGTACAACGTATTTATAGCCTTGAGGCTGTCATATGAAAGGGTGATACATTAAATGATATACATATGAAAGGGTAATACATTTAATGCCTTTTAAGCGTGTGCGTCTAAATGATAAGGATTTAATGAACCAGTTGAACTGTTGGTTATTCATCAATTAATGCTTTGTTCGAGATGCAGCTCGGATCGCCTAAGTAGCTCGGACCGCCTAAGCTTTCTGATATTCAAGAGTTCCTCGGAGAGGTCTGTTCCTCGGAGGGTATGAGTTCCTCGGAGTAACATGGTTCCTCGGAGAGTGTGATTATCTCGGAAGTGTATGTCATCGCCATGTAGATAGCCATGTGTCTTCATATGATTGATCCAAGTCAGTAGATTAAATTTAGTATCAACAGAGATCTGTTGTGACGAGAACAGGAATGCCACGTACAGTAGAAAATATCCCCTCGGCGTGGGGAAGAGCGCAAAAAAAGAATTCTCGGATAATATCCGGACATACAACCCCACGAGCCTCAAACATATATTCCCAACCCCTACCAGACAACCAGTGCTGAATGCCTAGCCCCTGAAACTCAGAATAACGAAACACTCTCCTGAACAACTGACCGACTGTGGAGACCCAATAAGCAATAATGATCATACTCAACACGGGTTGCCCATCTCACTAGAGAGTACGGGGGCCTACAGGCCTGAGCTCTTTGATATCGAGAAGAGGGTGGTGGCACATTGAGTCGGCCTATCGGGGCACCACGACATCTAGGCGACATGACGAAAGAGTGTAATGTGTGATGTGTGAAAGGGAACAGTCGCAGAGGAACACACACACCCCTAAGAACCTATCTCCGTACAACCATCCAACCGTACCACCGCAAAAACCAACCACAACAATAGGAAAAATAAAAAACAACAACCAATTTTTTTTCAAACAAATGATTTCTGATAAAAAATCAAGAGACGATCATGAACAGTAATACCAAGAAATCGCCAGAAATGGGGAACTGTCACCGGAGGTACACAGAGTAACAATCCGGAGGAACTAACTCTCTGGAGGGACAGATGCCAGAGAACAAAGCTCTGGTAAAACACACGCCGAAGAAACACACAGAACCACCGCGAAGGTGAAATCGTCGGGAAGAAGGGAACTGGGGTCTATACGTCGGAAAGCCAATATGAGGAACACAAATGGCAGTTTGTGAACTGGGTCAGTCACCGGAGAATACATAAGCAACAATGGTGATTTGAAGAGGGAAAGAACTGTTGTCACCGCTTTGAAAACAAAGGGAAGGGTTATGAGAGAACAAAAAAATTGAACGAGCTGTGTTAAGTGAAACCCTGATCTCGCTTGATGTCGCTCAAATGACTTTCATATGTCGCTTGAACGACATCTTCGCGCGACATAGAATGTAGTTCGAATGAAAAATTAAAATTTTCAGAAATGACCCCAAAACAGTAAGGATTTGTCCAGTGAAAAAATTATCCCAAAACAGTACCTGGAACACAGAAACAGACTTAAAACAGACTCAAAATAGGAAATAGTGTAAAAATGACCAGTGGGAATTACATGTTAACATGGTACCAATGTGATCAATCATGAATGTGGATTGTATGGGTGTGAACTACAACAAATGAGTCATCATTTCAATACGTCGAATCGATCGAAAAGTTCTAATTGATAGCAAGAAATCATCAAACTTCATCAAATCCATTTGTAAAATAAGTGTGAGTTTAATGATTTAAACTTAATCAACATGCATACAAGTCCGGATTGTTGATGATTCAACAAACAATAGAGTTATGATACGATGTTTCAACATAGGATTCGTGGTGCGAACCCGTTTAAATTTATTTCCAACCAAACTTCCTCATATATATGAATTTTTCAAGATCTTTAGAAAAAACTATCAATCTTAACTTAGAGAAAGTCTTATTGGCCCCAATTATTGGCATATGAGTTTTTATTGCCTTGATTTTCTTTTGGACTCTTTTAAACGATGGCTTTCACGACGAGTCACTTTTATACTCTCGCAGCCCTTTCGCGTGAACACTCATCATTTTTCAATATCAATTCTCATGGAAAACGGTTCTTATAAGCACACCTCCTCCTTAAGTTTACTTATGCATAGATGAAAAAATTGAGATAAAAACATCTCACCAAACTCAAATATGCAAGAGAAGTCAAACATTCATATAAACTCGTGCATGTGTGCAAGATTGGCATATACACAAAGTCGAATCAAACTGCATATCAACTTCGAAACAACCTCATAGTGCAATGGTTAAGATCATTCTAAGTATCAATAACAATGACCAAATGTCTTAGCCACATGAATAATGAAAAGGGGGGGGGGGGTCAAGCACACTAATATCCCATATCAACTATGTAACCTCACGACTCAAAAACCAAAAATCTTTTTGTATTTTCAAAAGTTTTTATAAAAAGAAAGATCTTTTTGTATTTTCAAAAGTTTTTATAAAAAGCAAAATCTTTTTGTATTTTTGATAAGACTCAAATACATACCAAAAACTAGAAACATGCCATAACACTAGCAAAATATAACGCCATGATGTAAATACTAGTGTATGACAAACTAAGTAACAACCTCAATCGAAAGATGAAACATGAGGAGAACCACGAGCAATGACGCGAGAATCACCAAGCCTAATACATAACGCTTCTAAATCCAACTTCTTAACCCAAGTAGGCGTGAACTGACGAGAAGGGGCATTGGGAATCGGAATGGATTTAAACTTTATAGAGCGTTCTTAAGATCGTAGAAAAATAGTCTAAGATGACCTATCCTATCGCAATGAGTGCAAGTATAGATACGGTGAGGAGAGTGTCCTATAGGCCTATTATATCTCACGTTCCTAGGTGGCTTTCTCCTAAAGTTCCTAGGAGGCTCTTTTGTTTGCATGGTTTTGGCTTTGGGTGCAGTTGAGACATGATGATTAAAGCCAATACCTCTCCGATTATCTTTGATTTCGACGGTGACTAAGATTTTGTCAAGCTTTTCAGACCTTGTCTCCAAATCAAACATAACTTTACTCGAATCTCTCAGTTTTCCCTTAAGCTCACCTATCCTTGACTCAAGTACACGGGTAGAATTTTCAAACTCTAGAATTTCCTTTTTCATAGTCTTCATCAACCGCCGAAGACTATCTCTCTCACCCTCGACATATTCTAGCTTCTCTCGAATTTTATTTTCACGTGCCCTAAGATCCTCAATTAAAGCATTGGAATTATTTATTTATATGGCACGTTTTTTCAACATAGCTCCTAATTTCACGTTTGCTTTCTTTGCTTTTAAGGTTTCTTTATATAATTCTTTGAAAGAAGTTTGCAAATCTCTCTCGTATTCGCTCTCATCCTCACTCACCTCACCCTCACTCTCAGGTGTATCAACTTCTGTGGCTGTGGAAGAATCATGCAAAGATAAGTCTTTATCACTTACATGACTAGCCACAAAGGTGGGAAGTTCACGCTTACTAGCATAAAATTTTTCTTCTTCTGGGTCACTATCATTAAGGGTAGAAACACGATTTATCGATTTATTAAAATTCTCCCTGATTTTAGTGGGACACTCATCTATCATGTGACCAAACCCTTCGCAGCAAAGACATTTTTCACAATCACCCTTATTAATCAATTTTTTAAGAGTAGTTTTCATGTGTGATTTCCAATTAGATGATTCAAACAAGTGAATTCTAAAATCATCAAAACCACTGAAAGGCATACCTAAAGGCACAAGATCACAAACACAATAAGATAGTGCAACAAGCTCTGATACTAATTTAAAAAGGCCCTTTAGTGTGTACTTTTAGGTAAAATCAACTTTGTTCCAATTTTTAGTTAAACCCAATTTTAACTTCTTAAACTCTAAACATGCATCTAAGTGATTAAATCCATTTGAAGAATAAAGCATGTGGTAAAAGAAATAATTTTAGGAAAAATCCCCGAAGGGCAAAACTTTTTTATTTCACTATAATTTGTAAGACACAACTTACACAGATTACAATGAAATAGGGTGACATACGAAATACCCGCAGGTGTCGGTTTCGATGTCGTCAGCTGGAATCTCCCGCAAGAACTCTAAATGACCAGCAATGGAAAAGAGAACAACTTCTCCACAAATTACTTCATAAGGACTCCCTCCACAATAGCACGCAGCTCTCCGGTTGTCGAGTTCTCCCCACAAAGTGAAAAACGGTGTAGTGAATGAATTGTCTTTCGGTAAACGCGTTCAAGATCACAAACTTTGGAATCGAATAATTTGATCTTGAATAAATACCGGATGATGAAAAACTGTATGGGAATGAGTATTTCAAAACTGTTCTGCTATTAAAAACTTTCGCAGATACGTTTTTTTATATATCTGAGCAACACGGAGTCCAAGAAAAACAAAACACAAAAATCGAGGCCGCAGATCGTTCGAGCGAGATGTGGATCTCGGTCGCGTGACATAGGGATGTCGTTTGAACGACCCACAGTCTCGTTCGAGCGACAGTGATAAAATAAAATATTTTCCTTTTAAATAAATGCTCGAATTTTCTTTAAACTATTTGTAGCTCAAAAATATTTTTTAAAACATAAAAAGATTTAATTCCCAATTATTTAAATCACCCAGCATTTAATCAACATACAAAATTACTCAAATGCTCATAAGTATTCATACCTGAGTGATCTTAAACATATGCAACATCTCTTGACTTGAAATCTTCTTCAAAGCTTTAAATTGTACATTCTTAGACTTGAACTTTGTCGTAGGCTTCAATTAAAGTCCATAAAAAACTAGCCTAGACTTAATTTATTTTGTCCGGAATTAAGCCAATTAAAACAAATGGACATGATAAGAATTATGTTCTTTCACAAACGGTTCAAAATCAAAGAGATTTTTATTGTGAAAATTTTGTTTCTTTGGAACTAGACCTTAATGTTTTAAAATTGTCCAAAAAGAAGATTGATGAAAAAGTCCTAGTTTTAGAAAAGGAATTAAAGGACTTGAAACAATCCATCATTTGTGTTTGTGCCAAAGAGGAGAAAAATATTTTGATTGACAAGTTTGTGGCAAGAGAAGAGACTCTTAGGGAAAAGTTTGTTTTAATTAAGGATGAGCGCGATAAACTGTTAAGTTTAATTAATAACTTGAAAAAAAATCCCTATCGCTGGAAGAGTCTAATTTGTTGCTTGAGTAAAAAATTTTGAAATTGAAAATTATTTGAAGGACTCGAGTAGTTTGTGTAGTGATGGTAATGGCTCATCTTGTTCACATGCTTCTAGTGTTAAAGCCAAAACCATTATTTTCTTTAGAGGGTCGACAATTCCCAAGGACATTAGAAAAGGTCAACCCGTAGGTGTCGTTCCACCCGTTTTCACATGTTCATATTGTGGTAGGAAAGGGAACCTTAGGAGTTTTTGTTTTGATCTTCGAAAAAGTCGTAGGAATTCTATGTCTAGTGTTCCCTTGGTTCCCAAAACCCCCACGCGACGTTTGAGATCTATTTGGGTTAGGAAATCACTTTTAGATGCAATAGATGTTAGACTTGTTGATTCTCGTTTTCTTGCACATGATTCTTCTCTTGTTATATCATATAAATGATTGTGTTTGCATGTTTGTCATACGTCAGTTGTGCTTCATGATTTTTATCTTTTCTTGTGTTATGACATGTACTTTTTGTATTAGATTTTTGTTTTTAAGAAATATTTTGGGAAATCTAAAAAGTGTTTTGTATTTTGTTTGCACCTTATATAAATGCACACTTTGGATGACCATGTCACAACTTCATGCCATATCCATGTGAGATTTTGGTAGTGTTTTGAGACAATATGTTGTGTCATTCATGTGCTTTACAAAGTTTGGAGTCTTTGAGATAATATAGTGTTACTACCTACATGATTGACTTTATTTGTCCTTTAATGCTCACATTCACGGATTTGTTTGACTATTGTGCTTGTCTATCACATATTGGTTGAGTGTTTCCATCCCAATTATGTCTATACAACGAACCAAATGCGATAAAACTTGACAAAAAGTAGTGCATGTTATAAACCGTTAATGAGATTTGTGTGTTTTATTTTTTTAAATGGTGAAGGGCTACGAAAGGTACTCATTTATCCTTTGCGATTAAGCCACCGTTTAGATGAACCTAAAAAAGTGAGGAATTGAAAATTATCCGGGGTCCAATGAGTTTTAAAAGAGCCCAAAAAAATTGCATGGCAATAAAAAGAAAATTATGCCAAAAATGGGCCAACAGGTTTTTGTTAGTTTCATCACCTCATCAGAAAACTAAAAGCATTATACTTTTAATGAGGGAGTTTGGATGGAATTTTTAACGGTTGCACGTCCTTGAAAGTCATGAAAAAGAATTACATAGTTTTGGACATTATTGGTGTGAAAATCATTTATACTTTGATTTGTTGATATGATTAAGACGATGTCATCTAAATTCAACAAATTCTACACCTAAGGACTAATTTTGACGTTCATTCGTTTGGAGTACACTTATGCATCTTGCACATATCATATAATTGAGTCGATTTTTCTATCGAATATGTTCACACCTCTGTTCTAAAAGGCCCGCCTAGGCTCCGCCTAGGCTTGAGGCTTGAGAGAAACGCATCGCCGACGCCTTATTACGCCTATTCTTAGTAAAAGGCTTAAGGCACACTTTTTTTAAACAAAACAAAGGATTAGTTGACAAATATTATTTATGGAGCATGAATGTGAGAAAGATGGCTACCAAACATATGGATATATTTTCAAAATTCAAGGTATGTACTATTTTATTATATTACTAGCCTTGGAATAATTAAAATAATAATAAAAGGACAAACGCCTTTTTACGCCTAGGCTTCGCCTAGGCCCGCCTAGGCTCCTAAGGCTTGAGGAATGACCTCTACGCCTCGACCACGCCTCGCGCCTTTTAGAACCTTGGTTCACACCCATTCATTTTATATCCATGATTTGGTTATCTTAGTATAAATTCACGGTGTGTGATTTTTTTAACATCATTTTTTACTTTTTTTATGAAAAATCTAAAAAATCAAAAATAGTTTGTTCTTTTTGTTTACCGTGACACCCTGAGTTACTTTATTTGGTTTATTCTTTTTCTTGTATAGTTCAGACAAATAAAAAGGGGGAGAACGAATTATGATTTAATGAGTTTAAGTATGGGGGATATTTCATTATGCTTACATGTTTATGTTTATATTAGTTCAAACTCGATACGTCACGAGGTTTTTTCTTTGTTTCATGTGTGTAGGTACAATTGAAGATTTTTGGATTGCACACCGTAATGAGAAAAGCTAAGATATTTGAAAAGTTAATTGTTGAAGCACCGTCTGCAAAATTTGAAGACTTATCATTTATCTTTCTGCATTTGAGTTTATGGGAGAGTAGATTTGTATAGCTCATTTTTTATTTTAATAATTTGAATATTTTTATTTAGTACCGGCATAGACATAGGGGGAGATTCGTAAGGACATGATTTTATAAATGTACGTTATCAATTTAGTATGTCGTATACTGATACACCGTCGAAGAACGTTCACGATCAAATATGCATCGAGACAGATCCGAATATCAAGTTCTTCAACATTCAAGCCCAACAAGGACAAATTTGGTAAATATGTTTTAGTTCCTCTTACATTTTGCATAAAAGGTGTTGGGATATTTTTGTGAAATATAAAATGGTTTTTGAAATAAGTTTAAATGGTTTTTATTTTTCAAAAACATTTTAATCATAAAAAGTTTTGGATAAATGTTTTCAGATTCGTAAGTGTTGTTGTTTTTAAGGTTTCCAAAGTTTTTAAAACTCTGCTAACGAATCTTGAAATTTGTGCCATGTCGTTCAAATGATATAAGATCTTGTTCGGACGAGATCAGTTTTCGCTCGAACGATGTCGTTTCTCGTTCAAACGAGGTCGTTTCTCGTTTGAACGAGCTAGTTAATTCTGACACACCACCGCCTTGAATTTTATTATTTAAAGGGTGTCAAACTTCTGATTTTCGTGTGGAGAAAACAGTGGTTTTAACATAATACGTTTTGAGTGTTTTTTTATTTATTCTCAATTTTTTGAGGGTTCAAAACTTTATTTTAAAAATCACAAATCCCAGACTTCTTATGTCAGTTGTTTTGTGGAACCTGAAGCATATTTTTCCTGGGAGTTTTGTTGCTGAATCATAGGTGTCTTTGGAAAGGTACTGGGTTGACTATAGGTGCTACTTGCGGGAGGTACTGGGCTGATCATCGACTGCGAGTCATAGGGAGTGCTGCGGTGTTCCTGGGCTGACGATTACGAACCGACACCTGAGGGTATTTCATAAGTCAATTGTATTTTCGTTGTAGTCTGATTGTAAACCGTTCTTTTACAAATTACAGTGGAAATAAACGGTTTTTTCCCTGTGGGAATTTTTTCCTGAGATCTTCTTTTGCTAGAATTTGTCATTGCATTACTTAATTTTAGATTTGAATTGTCACGTAGTTGCATGTTTAGGGGATGATTTAATTGGTATTTGGTTTGAGCATATTTAGACATCCAATTAAATATGCTTAAGTTGGAAAGTGGAAATCTATTTGAATCAATATCCCACACGGTCCTTCATTCTAGTTCATTCTTAGTAATTTATAACATATTTATGACATCACTTCTCTAAGGGTTTTTTGATTCCTTTTGAATAACGTAAGCAGGCTTTATTTTTAAGTCATAACTCAAAAAATAAGAGCTCTCTTGAACACCAAACTTTTAAATTCTATTAAAATATTCTTCAATTATAGTTGGGAGGTACTCACTTGAGTGCCCCCACTATTCTCCAGGTATAACATTGAGAAGATGCATATAGTGTGCCCCTATTATATGTCTTCAATTCATAAAATAGAATCTAAACTCATATGGTTTCAGTATTAAATAAGAATTAATCCCATTTCTTAAATTAATACATGAAAAATGCTTTCAAATATAGTTGTTCAACAAAATACATGTTCATTCATTCTAGTCATAACTTCAGATTTTCAAGAGTCTCAAAGTCATATATAGATTACATAATCTATTTCTTAAAGAAATAAAACCTGGGCTTTTTCATATATTGTTTTTCACAATATATAAGATAATATTTTGTATTAGAGTTTAAAAATCTATTCCAAATAATTCAACCAGAATATCTTTACCAAAAATAAATATTATATTTGCACCAAACTCAATTGTGGTAAAATCCTCCAAATATAATAATTTCGATGTATGGATTTTATTTATTTATAATGATTTTGACATATGGATTTTATTTACTCAATATGGAGTCCGACACGTGATAACTTTACTCATCATGATTATATCATTCGCATGAGATATAAAGTATTATATGTAATTTCCACAGGTTGCACTTTTATCATAGAAAATACATACTACTTTATACAATTTCTATAAAATTCATCTTTCATTTTTTACCTAAAAATATTCTCATAACTTCATAACCTTCATAATTTCATCATACTATATGCATGCTAAAATTCACGAAATTTGAGTGTATATATCATCAAAAAACTCAGACGATATCCTAATAAAATTCATAACATAAATTTCAAAAACAAATTCCATCATTTTTCATTTTAGTGTGGTAGAAAACTACCATCTACACTTTCATATAAATACTTCAAAAATATTTAAATGTTGTTCTTTTAAAATAAACATTGCACTTGACGCAATTTTTTTTTATTTACTGTGGAGTATAAACCCAGCCGCCCAAATAGTCTAGGTCTAGATAACGACCAACCCAATGAATAACAGGTGAAGATCGTTATAAGAGATAACCCCGAAGATAAATCCCACATACGTGGATCTCGGAGGATATTGACATAAATCAAGCAATAACTTAATTAGCAGGACGAATGAGTCAAATGCGGTTATGTCTTCTCCATCTCTATAAATGTAACCCTCATTCTAGGAAAAAGGGAACATGTAAATTCCGGATTACGAATCACAGAAAAGTAATAAAAAGAGAGAAACGCCCCGTGGACGTAGGCTATTGCCGAATCACTCAAATCCTTATCTCGTGAGTTGTTTATTCACCATTCGGCCTTAACTGCTTATATTTATTATTTGTGATTATTTGTGCTCACAATTGACGTCATCTGTGGGAAATATATTTTTTCCCCGAGTCAGTTAAAGCCACTAATTAAACACTGTCTCATTCTCACAGTGCACCTGTTCTGGAAAATCAACAAGGTGGACTCCCACCACACAGAGTCAGGTCTGAGATCCAGCCGAATAGGAGCTTGGGCGCCCCTCATCCACGCTACCACTTGGAGGATCTGCACTTTAAGTAGAGCAACGAGCAACCCAAATTAACTCAGATCTCGCGGATGATCGATGACTATGAACAACGACTCTATTAACAAGACGAGGCAACATGCCTCCAAATGGAGGAAAACGTGCGATTCTAGTGACGCCCAGAAAGAATGGAGCGGGATCTCTACGGAGATAAACGTAATCGCCATGGTGAGACACCTAGCTTTCATGAGAGAAAAACTCGCAGCCGAGAATGGAGTTCACACTGTGAATAACAACATTCAGAACATGAGAGTCACCCAGCAAGGTGGAATGAATAGGAAGGACATCTTAGACACGATATCTGAAGTCTCGTATGTAAGGATATGGATCAACACCCTGTTAATCGCAGGGTAGATCCGCTAAGGAATCGACCAGGTGGGCTCTCATCACTCACATGCAATCCCCTTTCTCAAGGGCAATTGAGGAGCAGGAGCCCCCGAAGAAGTTAGCAACCCTAAAGTTAAAAGTGTATGATGGAAAGGTAGACCCTATTGACCATGTTCGCTAGTACAGACAAGTTGTGGCCTTGTGGAACCCGAACGACACTCTTATGGGCCTAAGAGTTTCTTTATGAAGGGGTTCATTCTTATTCAAATTGTAATTTCTTACGAAATTATTGATTGATTTTATATTGACTTAAATATTGAAAAATATTTTTTACTTCTCAAAAATATAATATTTAGGAAGTCTCGAGTTTAAAGCATAATTTCTAGTTGCACAAGGTCAAAACATATAATTTCTAGAGGCAGATTATTATTTTTTTTCATTTTTAGGCATCATAAAATAGTCATATATTCCCAAAAGATTTATCATTCGGTCTCAATGATAGATATACATATGTCTTATAATTGTTGAGACAATTTAGATATTGTGATTAAAAATCACACCAGACAGTTTGACGGAGAAATTGAAAAATCAAAATGATAATTTATTTTTGTCTATTACTCAAAATAAATATTTTAGCTCATACGAGTATCGCAAATACAGACCACATTCTATAAAATCCAAATATATATCGCACGATAAAAATAAACAATATTACCTGAGTTATATATAAAATCTTTCTTTAAAACATTTCGCGACTCTACCTTCTCTGTGCAGGTAGTGCACAATCACGTCGTCCCAAGGATAAAACATGCTCAGAATCTGATTTGTCTCTTATATTTGTGCACCGTAGTTATATGACATACTAACACTCATTCAATATTAATAGATTAATATCACAATATTTCAATTCAGGGGGGTCAAAACAGGTTTGTAAGGAGAAAAAAAATTCTAGAGAGAAAATATATTTCAGGTTTAGAGAGAGATAGGTGTGACACCCCGACTAATTAAATATCGGGTGGCTACTCCTTTATTCAAATTAATACAAAATGTCAAGTTGGTTCAGTTCATAGCATCACTGTCGAAAATATTTTTAAACAATTACTAGCCCCCTAATATATAAAAAGTGAGCTGCCAACTTTAATTAAATTAAATTAACATGCAACGAATTAAATTATAAGCTAACAATACCACATCCACGTCACAATCAAGATGTAATAATAATGGAATAAATAAACCCCTGAATAATCCAAATACTGAAATAATCCCAATACAAAGTCTGAATAAATAAATAAATCCAAAACTGAAATGAAACTAAAAGTCTGAGAATGTTATCTCTAAATGGAAAGGGGGCGACATGCCCTAACTGATGAATAACCCAGAATAGAGTCAAATGCAGAATGTGGAGGCGTCTAATATCGAGATCATGTAACTTCCACAATAGTTACAACACGTAAATGTAATGGAACTCTTATGCTTGGCATTCCTGTGGCTGGGCACCTAAAAAGGTTTTACAAGAAAAATAGGTTTGAAAGAAAACGGGTCAGAGCCGGAGGTGAAAACAGTTTAAAAATATAGCAAGTGTTTAATTGCATGAAACAGTAAATATTATATACATGTTAGTTACGTGCTCTCACATGAGTTCCTCACCCCTCAACTAATGTGCACGCCCAACGTATATCCTTAACCCGTCCTAGTAATGCCTTATCTAACTAGTTTGTACCACTTCATGTCCTCACATAATAATATAGGGTCTATTCATATCATTCTAATATATCCTGCGTATAACTCATCTTTTCGTTGAGCAGATTAATTTATAACAATTACAGTAGGAAATTATCATTTTTAATCTCATTTAAAATGTCTCAATTATTCATATTCACACTTTAACAAAGAGTCCGAAATAAATGTAAGTATATTATTCTCAGCACAAATATACAAAGAGGGCACCCCTAGGCTAAGCTGCGGTGAACACATACTCTGCTATCGAATCCCGGTACATCACGTACATAAGGACTACATGTTTCGAATCGTTTAGGAACCGTTCGATAAACAAAATCACACATATTGGAGGCAAACATAGTTCACATACCCATGGGTCACGCACATACCTACGCTCCCATGGTCAGCTGACTTATCAACTCACAATTAAGCCATTCACAGCCCTATGTCCTTAAGGTACCAACCTAAATCCTCCTGTAGGCGCACAAAGATCAGATGGTCCTATACCGAAAGCCGACCTCCCGTGATAGCAAGTATGGTAGGTATGTCATACACATAATAATCCATATACTAAGCATTCACTCAACTTAGATAACTGTTATATTATTAAAGGTATATTCTCAACTTTATACCATTACCTAATTCGTACATTAATATTATTCCAGATTATACATAATATATTTCGCCGATAAATCTCACGTCGTATAGTTTCGAGTATTTAAAACCTATCCGAAGAGGTTACTAAGTCTCCTACGTATCCCACATATCAATTCAGTACTCCGAGGTCCTCATTTATGTCCCAAATCCTAACTTATCACTCCTAAGAATTTAAACCATGTTCTCATATCATAAAATAGGAAATTACTCGTCGGACACTTGTAAGTTAAACACTATGTTCCAACCAATTTCTAATATATTTCGGGCTTCAACTATATCCCTACTGGTCTCCCTAAAGTCCTAATGTAATCACATAATCCCCACCTACAACGTTCGATGGCCGAAATCACTTCAATTCAAAAAGGGAAAAAAGTCATAGTTTTTGGGGAGATCGATCGATCAACCAAGGGTCTCGCTCGATCGACCCCAGTCGATTGATTGACCTATGATATCGATCGATCGATCAAGCAGTTACAGGCTACGGGTTTCCTTCGTTTTCAGTCCTAGTTTTGTCCCAAATCTTCATTACAAGGTGTGAAATCTTAAAGTAAGCATATAGGATCATTATACAACCTAATTACATGATTCTTAACGTTCCAGAACTCTTAAATCCTCATCAATTAGACTTTTCTTGGATCAAATCATCATATTATCATGATTCTATTTTCTTTAAGAATCATCATACTTCTCTTCCTAAATCCATTTTTAACTAATCAAGGGTTATGATTTTGTTAATGATATACTTCCAGAATCAAACTACATGCAAATTCTATCCAAAATTAAGGTTCCATTTCCAAATTTAATGAGTTTCAATCATTGTACATGGCTATTATCAAATCCTACACTATCATGGATAAATTATTCGCTGAAACTTAATGAATCAAATTACTTGCCTAGGAATTTGATGTTCTGATCCGTTGATGACGTTAAGGTTTGGTTTTCTTCCTTTCTCCAATCACAATTCCTGCGAATAGTGGTGGTGTGTGGTGGTTATGGCTTTGAAAGCTTCTTGTAACTTCTCCTCTTTCTCACGTTGCCCACTCCTTGCTTTTTGACAGATAATGGACCTAATGGCCCTAATATTGGCTGATAAATAAAGCCTAAAATTCATGGGTCAAAATCCCTTAAAAAATAAAATGACTAAAATACCCTCCCGGGTTGCCGATTTGCCTAAAAATTCTTCGAGACCCAAACTAAACCCCCGACTAGTGTTTTTTGACTATTTCAACCCTTCCGGACACGTTGACGCACTCAAAATGACCATACGGATGACAAAATTATAATTTACTTTTAAATTCAATTAAATTGATTCCTGACGCGACTGACACGCGCGTCCCAACTTAATTTCTCGAATTATCGTATTTATGACTCGCGATAATTTTAATAAATTCCATAATCATATATTACTATATTCACCCAGTAATATTCAACATTATTATCATAATCAAATACCAACTCTCGTCTCGCTAGTATTTAAATTCAGATTCATTTCCAAATAATTATCCTATTTAATTTAATTAATCCCTTTAAATAAAATTAATAAAATTACGGGGTATTACAATAGGGTAATTTTTAATAGAGAAAATATCTCATAGAAATTTAATGTTTTACCTTTTCTTCACTCTAAAACCAACAATTTTTTGGAGTAAATAATGAGAACTAAAATAATCATTAGAGACTCCAAGTGGGAGAAGAAAACATGAAGAGAATTAAGGAAGAAAAGAGGGAAGGTGTCTCCCACTCTTTAAAGCATGTGTTAAAAAATTGTGGAGATAAATTCTCTTCTCTCTCTCTAAAGCAATGTAGTTTTTCAAAGTGCGCATAAAGACAAAATGTCTTTATATATATATATATATATATATATATATATATGCACATTAAGATTATTCACTCTTTTTATTTCAAATTGCGGGGAGCTTCGTGCACTGAGTTTGCTATTTACTCTTAAGCTATACACAAACTTGAATTACGTATAAAATTATGTATTTGTCATGGACACAAGATTGATCTCTCCTTCATAAAATAGCTCGGTAATAGGCGATTCTATTTATTGGCTCAACATGCCAAAACTGTTAAGGACTTTTGTACATAAAATGATCCTCCATCTTTTTTGGAGGCTTTTTTTGCTCAAAGACGTTCCTCTAGTTTGTTAATTATTGCAATGATATTGATATTTCTCGACAAAAAAACTTAACAACAAAAAAAACTTAGGGTGTGTTTGATAACATTAATTTTCCATTAAAAGTTGAATATATGGAGTCATTTTTCATATTTTTTATGTTTGATAAACAAAATTTTCTATGGAATTGATTTCTTTAAAACAAGTCACATGACCACTTTTTTCACAAAAGGTGGAATTAAAAAATATCCTCTCACCCTGTTATTCATTTTCCAGGAAAAAGAATGGCCACGCAATTTTTTTTTGATAAAAATCATAAAAATGAATCAAAACCCAAAAATGATGAAAAAAATATAGAAAGTGATTAAAAATAGAAAATATATATTAACCCACCCCGAAAGTAATTTTAAAAAATGACCAGAAATTATTAAAAAGTCAGAAAATTTATTAATTAAGAAAACAAAAACAGAAAATTAAAAAAATAGAAATAAATAAAAACAAAAAATATGGAAAAAATATAGAAAATGAATAAAAAAGAAAATAAATATTAACCCCAGAAAATTAAATCCATGGAAATTTAAAAAACAGAAAATAAATATTAACGTGTAAATTAATTTAAAAAAACATCCAGAAACCGAAAAAAATGAAAAAAATTACAGAAAATGAATCAAAAATAGGAAAATAAATACTAACCCCGGTATTAATTTAAAAAACGCCCATGAATTTATTAAAAAGTCAGAAATTTATTAATTAAGAAAACAAATGATAGAAAATTAAAAGAAACATGCCCAGTAAAAATAAAAATGAAAATAGAAATAGATAAAAATGAAAAATAATGAAAAATATATAGAGAAAATGAATAAATAATAGAAAATATATTAACCCTAGAATTAATTTGAAAAAACACCCCGAAACCAAAAAAATGAAAAAATATAAAAATTGAATTAAAAAATAGAAAAATAAATTCTTAGCCCATAATCAATTTAAAAACGCCTAGAAAATTATTAATGAAGAAAACAATTAATAGAAAATTAAAAAAAAGGCTAAAAAAACATAAATGAATAAAAACCAAAAATAATGAAAAATATATTAAAAATGAATAAAAACAGAAAATAAATATTAACCACATAATTAATTTAAAAGAAACCCAAAAATTTATTAAAAATTTGTTAAATTAACAATTAAGAAAAAAAATAAGAGAAAATAAAAAAAAACGCTCAAAAAATGAAAAAAACATAATTGAATAAATACCCCCCAAAAATGAAAAAAATACAAAAAATGAATAAAAAACACCGGAAATAAATACTTACCCAGAATTAATTTGAAAAAACCCCAAAAATTTATTAAAAAGTCAAAAATTTATTAATTAAGAAAACAAATAACTGAAAACTAAAAAAACACCCATAATTATTTTTTATGTTTGTTAATTTTCTAGGATTTTTATTATTTTTCTATTTTTTCTATTATGTTTTTTTTTGAATTTTTTGTTTTTTTTTTCATTTTAGGTGTTTATGCATTTTCTTGTTAATGGCTTATTTTATTTTGAAAATATATGTGGTACTATCAAAATTACTGGTTATGTTTGTTATTATGTATTCCAAAATAGACCTTTGTTTAGGTTCATGTATATATTTGCGAACAAAAAATTAAAAGTAAAAAAGTGTAATATTTTCTAGAGTGAAACTAATGGCAATAAAAAATGTACTTTTTTTTTTCCATGGAAAATATTGGGAATCCAACACATAAAAGATGGAAAATAGAACATTTTTCACCTCGAAAATAATTACAATCAAACAACACCAACAATTTTTTCCATGAAAAATATTTCCAAAGTTTTTAATTCTATGAAAATTGACACACCCTTAAAATATATACACTACAAATTTCTATATATATAATATATAAATTCATGTAGTATGAAATTTACGACTACATCACTGAAAGAATCACATATACATAAAAACACAATAACTGCAATGCCATATTTAAAGTCAATTTGTTTTATAATTGCTATATAGCAGCAGCACATGTATTGTTTTTCAAGCATGATGTATAATCATTTTTGTTATGTCTATTATTTAATTAATATAAAAGTACAGAAATGCGAATTATAATAATTACAGAAATAAAGTGAAATTACAAATAATAAAAGGACTTGCTTGAATTTGTAGAAAATTAATAGAAATGGAAAAGAATTCGAGCCTTGTGAATTGACACAATGTCCTTAAGACAATTTATTCCCTGCTCTGATATTGATGAATATTGTCTCCCAAGATAGAGCGGATTTTTCAAATTTATTATGTAGCACGACAATAATTAATTTCGACGAACACAATTTCTATGTTTTTACTCAACTAAACAGTATATGTAATGCAGAAAAAATGAGACAGCTTTTCTAGAGTAAGGAGATAACGTGGGAGGATTTTCGGAAATTTATGGAGGGGATTCTTCATGAGTATAAAACTGTAGGGCCAAAGCTTTATTTATAGCAAAGGTTTTGGCTATTGGGAACCGTCAAAATCGAAATTACTGTCAAAATAGTTAATTTCATTAACTGTTGTCCTTTGGTAATTAACTGACAAACAGTTAATTAATAATTAATTAATTTCGTAATTAGTTAATAAAAGCCCAGAAAGTTTAATTAATTCGGTCAAAAAACGTAGGAGATTTTTATAAGTCCGACCCCAAGCCGAGCCCGCTGGCCGGACGGCGCGCGAGTCCCAAGGCATCCCAGCCTTACTCTAACATTTGAGTTTTATTAACTCATCATTTTTTCACTACTCTTCCAATGTGGGACGAGTTAAAACATACTCAATTCATTAACTTTCATTGATTTCTGAGTCACTTTCGAGACATATTTATTATTCATAACTTATTGAAATTGGACATATGAATATACTGCGTTAATCTCCTTGCGAAGGAGAACGTTTTCGTATGTGGTTCCACCATTATCGTGGTGTGGGTCCCACCTAAATTTGAGCTCAAAATTGCTCAAAATTCTATCCAGAAAATTCTGGACAGTTTTTATTAAGTCCAATTTCCAACAATTTTAAACATTATGGTAGGGAATACCCAATCATATTGTTGTCACGAGCATAATTGTGGGCTAAAGATACACTAAACGAGTCGAGCACAAGGTTTCGTATAATTTGAGGAAAATATTTTTTAATAAGAAAAAAGTAATGCTATCTATTGGGGTTTTTAAAAATTGTATTATATTGTGAATAATTGTATACATTGTACTTGTATGATTTTAGACTACTGAATTTAAAAATAAATAAACCGTAAATTGAAAAAATTAATTATTCACCAAATCAAGTTGGATTTTCACGACAGGTTGGATCAGACATGTTAAAATTAGGGTGTTAGAATAGAGTGGTGGAACCAATTTTTTTTTTACCTGAATTTATCAAATGTGGTTTATTATTGGCCTTTAGGCAAACATAGAAACATATTTCAAGAAAAACTAGACAATTAAACATACACAAAGTTAAATATATTTTCATTCAAACACACCCTAGGTGATCCAAAGTATTAAATTTCATATTAACTAATAAACTAGAAGATCTGATTATATTCTCCTTATTGAAATGACTTTACCGTCAAGGCTTGTTCAGTGTATTTGAAGTTATAATAGTTTGGTATAAATCTAAGTCTAATAATAAATAAAACAAAATTAAAAAGTAGTAGACAAAATACAGCAAGTAAATCACGGACGTTGAAAAGTCATATGCGGTGTTGAATAGCTGATGTGGACACTGAATCATATGACGGTGTTGAATAGCTGACGTGGGTCCCACTTCCACCATGTAATTGTTGTTGGATTAATTCCAATATTTATTGAGTTTAATTTTTAGTTGTTAATATTTTATTATATTATTTGTGTTTTATTTTAAACATAGTTTGGGTTTTAATTTAGAAAGTAGAAACATGAGCAAATGGGTGTGAAAGATATGGGGAATGCTCAAAATCCCATATTGTCCCACATTGGAAGAATACTACAAAAGGTAGTGGTATATCAACTAAAGGACAACTAAGATTCTTAGTTGACAAGTCAAATAAGAGGCTATGATCCTACGCATCGCGGTGGTGCTTAAGCACCACCAATCGCGTAAGCGCGACACGCGGCGCGCGAAAGGGCGATTGGGCGACTTAGGGCGCATTGCGCGCTTTGACGCGCACTTGGCACTTCGCACGTGCGCATCGTCGCTTGGAGCGTGGGAGCCTAAAGTTTTGACGAGGTAAAACAGATCAACGGTTGTGATTAAACGATCCGATCAAAGGGTTTAAAATCCGAAACGGCTTGATCTAAACCGTTAGATCGTAGCTGTTCCAAACAGGCACGATCCAACGGTTGCTGAGTCACTCCATGAAGAGTTGTGACTGTTGAAGAACAGTCACAGAAATGGCTATAAAAAGAGTTCCAGACCTCTGTTTTGGACACCGAAAATTGCTAGTTTCTCCTCTCTCCGTCCTCTATACTTTGGCATTATCAAGTTACAAATTCAGAGTGTTCTCGGGTTTGATCAAACAGTACATAGTTTGAATCAAACAACTGTTCATACTGCATTGTATCCTGAAGGCAGGTTCTACAAAACCCATTGTGTACTCGTGGTTCTGTCTCAACCGGATTGGGAGAAATTTTGCCTAAAAGAAAGCGTTCCAAGAACGTGCCTTGCAGAAATTAATTATTATATTTCGTTCTTTCCATAAGAAAACTCAAACAGTTTTAGGCAAAAATTTTATATTCTTATTACTCCACTCAAATGGAAGGAACTGTGGCACAATCTATCCAAGTCATGACTCAAGACTTAATTCGACTCGACCGTTTTGATGGCGGAAATTTCACCCGTTGGCAAGAGAAAGTTATGTTCTTCCTCACATCACTAAAACTTGCATACATTCTAGATGATAACCTTGAACAAATTCCCGAGCCCACTCCCGAAGACACCGAAGGAATAAAGCAAAAACGTGTGAAGAGGAAAGAAGACGAATTTATGTGTCGAGGACACATCCTCAATGCTTTGTCTCAAACTGTTTATAGCGCTCATAGAATGATTCCGACGGCAAAGGAATTATGGAAGGCGTTGGAGATAAAGTATCAAAACGAGGAAGCGAGCAATCGTAAGTTTCTAATTTCAAACTATATGAATTTTAGAATGAATAATGATAAATCTGTCGTTGCACAAGCCCATGAACTCCAACAAATTGTTGGTGACCTTAAAGCCGCTGGTATTAATCTTCAAGATGAATTTCAAGTAGGGGTGATTGTTTCAAAACTTCCATCCTCTTGGAATGGCTTTAAGAAGAAAATTAATCATGATGAAAAGACTTATACTGTGGAATCCCTTCTTCGTCACCTTCGTATTGAAGATGATACTCGTATTCGAGAAAAGAAGGATGAACAAAGTGAGGGTCATTCAAAAGCTAATATGGTTGAGGATCAAAAATCCAAGATTACCAAAGACTCAAAATTTAAAGCAAAGAATGATTCCAAATTCAAGAACCAAGGTGCAAATAAGAAAAAGAAGGGAAAATGTTTCTTCTGTGACAAACCGGGCCATTATTCTCGAGAATGTCGTCTTAAAAAGAAGGCATTTAAAGAAAAACAAGGGTCGAAGGAAACCAACAATGTTGAAGATCTTATTGCTACTGTTTGCGAAGCAAATTCAATTGATAATGAAACTGGATGGTGGCTGGATACCGGCGCAACGGTCCACATATGCAAAGACCGCTCTTCATTCAAAACATATCAAGAAATTGATGGAAAAGAAGTGAAGATGGCAAATAATCTTCGCACAAATGTAGTTGGAAAAGGCACAGTGGAATTGAAGCTAACTTCTGGAAAGACACTTACTCTAATTGATGTACTTCATGTACCTGATATGTGTAAAAATCTTGTGTCTGGGGACCTTCTCAATAAGAGAGGTTTCAAACTAGTGTATGAGTCTGATAAGTTTGTATTGTCTAAGAATGGCCAATTTATTGGCAAAGGGTACTCTTGTAACGGCATGATTAAAATTAATGTTATCAAGTTCTGCTTATATGGTTGAGTCTATTTCTTTATGGCATAGTAGATTAGGTCATGTGAATTATAGAAGTATAAAAAATATGACTAATCTCGGCTTAATCTCGGATTGTAAATTTGATAACCTTTCTAAATGTGAAATTTGTGCTCAATCGAAGATAACTAGAAAGTTGTTCAAATCTGTTGAGAGGAAATCCGAAATGCTTGATCTTATTCATAGTGATGTATGTGATATGAAGAGTAATATGACTCGTGGTGGAAATAAATATTTCTTAACTTTCATTGATGATTACTCTAAGTATGCATATACATATTTACTTAAAAGTAAAGATGAAGTTTTCGAGAAATTCCTAATTTTTAAAGCGGAAGTTGAAACTCAACAAAATCGAAAAATTAAAGTCCTACGATCCGATAGGGGTGGTGAATATTACCCGAGTGAGTTTATACAATTTTGTAATACTCATGGGATAATCCATCAAGTTACGGCGCCATATACGCCACAACAAAATGGAACGGCGGAAAGGAAAAATAGGACTTTAGTTGAAATGATAAATTCAATGTTAATCAGTTCTGGTTTACCTTTGTCGATGTGGGGAGAAGCGGTTTTATCCGCATGTTATATTTTAAATAGAGTTCCATTGAAAAACAAGGATATTACACCATATGAATTATGGTTTAATCGTAAGCCTAATCTTAGACGTCTTAAAGTTTGGGGATGTCTTGCTTATGTAAGAAAACCCGAACCTAAAAGACCTAAACTAGGAAATAGGACTTACAAATGTGTTTTTATTGGATACTCTATTAACAGTACGACTTATAGATTTTTAAACCTTGAAACTCAAGAAATCATTGAGTCGGTAGATGTGCAATTTTTTGAACATCTAACAAAGTTTAGTACTTTGAATCAAGGTTTAGAAAATAATAATTCGACTATTGACTCCTCAAATTTAGAAGAAAATTCACAACCTATATCTTCTTCAGAAACAACGAATGACGTTGAACCACGAAGGAGTAAAAGACAAAGAACTGAAAAAACATTTGGGCCTGACTTTGTTATTTATTTAGTTGAAGGGGATTTAAATGAGACTAAGAACAAAACTAAATTTGTTCTTAATGTAGAAGATGAACCGACCACATTTCATGAAGCGGTAACATCTAGGGATGCTGTCTTTTGGAAAGAAGCAATAAATGATGAAATGAACTCAATTTTGTCAAATCAAACTTGGGTTATTTCCGATCTTCCCCCCGGGTCTAAACCTATTGGGTGCAAATGGATATTTAAAAGAAAATTACTATAAATAAATTTAAGGCAAGACTAGTTGCTAAAGGCTATAAGCAAAAATATGGAATTGATTACTTTGATACATATGCTCCTGTTGCTCGAATCACTTCCATTAGGATATTAATATCTCTTGCTTCTATTCACAATTTAGTTATTCATCAAATGGATGTTAAAACTGCATTTTTAAATGGTGATTTAGAAGAAGAGATTTATATGGAACAACCCGAAGGGTTTGTATTGCCTGGCCAAGAAAAGAAAGTGTGTAAATTGGTTAAATCTCTTTATGGCCTTAAAAAAGCTCCTATGCAATGGCATGAGAAGTTTAATAATATTGTTATATCTCATGGATATAAAGTTAATGATGCCGACAAATGTATATATAGTAAATTTGAAAATGGTGTTGGTGTTATTATATGCTTATATGTGGATGACATGTTAATATTTGGGTCTAATCTCAAATATGTTGAAGAAACCAAAAGGTTTCTTTCATCAAAATTTGATATGAAAGATCTTGGAGAAGCTGATGTGATTTTAGGAATCAAAATTGTGAGAAAGGATAATTCTTTAGCGTTATCTCAATCTCATTATATAGAAAAAGTTCTGAAAAGATATAATCATTTTGAACTTAAGCCAGCTGCTACACCTGTGGATCCTAGCATCAAATTAATGAAAAATACTGGGCGTGCTATGGACCAACTTAAATATGCTAGTATTATTGGGAGTCTAATGTATGCCATGCATTGCACTAGACCAGACATTGCTTATGCAGTGAGTATATTGTGTAGATTTACAAGTAATCCAGGACAAGAGCACTGGAATGAAATTTCTAGGGTGCTTAGATATCTGAAGAGGACTTTGGATTATGGCTTACATTATGTAGGATATCCATCTGTTTTAGAAGGATATAGTGATTCAAGTTGGAATAATCTTGAATCAAAATCAAAGTCAACTACTGGTTGGATTTTTACGCTAGGAGGAGCAGCTATCTCTTGGGGATCCAAGAAACAAACATGTGTATCAGATTCAACAATGCAATCTGAATTTATAGCCCTAGCAGATGCATGTAAAGAAGCAGAATGGCTTAGAAATGTGTTGTATGATATTCCTTTATGGAAAAAGCCATCACCTTCTATTATGATAAGTTGTGATAACCAAGCCACAATTTATAAAGTTTCGAACAAAACTTACAACGGAAAATCTAGACACATTAGTCTAAGACATCAAATTATAAGAAAATTACTCAAGGAAGGAGTAATTACAGTCGACTATATTAAAACGAACAAGAATTTAGCAGATCCTCTGACTATAGGTCTTGTAAGAGAGATGATATATATCACCTCAAAAGGAATGGGACTAAGGTCTATTAAATAACACAACTATATTTAATGGGAACCCAACTCATATCTTGAAAATATAGATAGAGTTCAATGTGGTACAAACAAGTTAAATTATAGTTATGGAACACTAGGAATTTATACAAAAAGTTCCATTCCTATATGCCTAGTGTTGGTTTTCTGCATGTTAGATGATGAAGTTCACTTCTTAATAAATCATATAAGTGTGACTCGCAGAATCACTAAAGTTGATTTACCTATTCGAGTGTCGAAAGTGTGGCCGCTTTCTATGAAATCAAGACCGATCCTAAAGCGCTCGTGAAATCAGGATTAGCACAAGGCCATAAAAGTGCATGCTAGAAGAACACTAATAAACTCAGAAATCGGTATGTGTGATAGTTCCGGCTAGTCTCAAAAGGTCCTTGGTTCAAGATACGTTCACCACAGCACCTTGATGAAGCTTTGAATTATTTTCACTATATGGAAGTTCAAGTCCGAAAGACACTTCTCATTTATGTACTAGATTTTAGCGATAATGCCAAAAGTTATTTATTGTCTTTTTTGCTTTGCTCTCTTGTGTATATTGAAATTGGTGGGAGAATGTTGGATTAATTCCAATATTTATTGAGTTTAATTTTTAGTTGTTAATATTTTATTATATTATTTGTGTTTTATTTTAAACATAGTTTGGGTTTTAATTTAGAAAGTAGAAACATGAGCAAATGGGTGTGAAAGATATGGGGAATGCTCAAAATCCCATATTGTCCCACATTGGAAGAATACTACAAAAGGTAGTGGTATATCAACTAAAGGACAACTAAGATTCTTAGTTGACAAGTCAAATAAGAGGCTATGATCCTACGCATCGCGGTGGTGCTTAAGCACCACCAATCGCGTAAGCGCGACACGCGGCGCGCGAAAGGGCGATTGGGCGACTTAGGGCGCATTGCGCGCTTTGACGCGCACTTGGCACTTCGCATCGTCGCTTGGAGCGTGGGAGCCTAAAGTTTTGACGAGGTAAAACAGATCAACGGTTGTGATTAAACGATCCGATCAAAGGGTTTAAAATCCGAAACGGCTTGATCTAAACCGTTAGATGAACTCGTAGCGTTTCGTGTAGGGGATGTCCATTCGCTTACGATGGGACGCCTAATCTGAACCGTTAGATCGTAGCTGTTCCAAACAGGCACGATCCAACGGTTGCTGAGTCACTCCATGAAGAGTTGTGACTGTTGAAGAACAGTCACAGAAATGGCTATAAAAAGAGTTCCAAACCTCTGTTTTGGACACCGAAAATTGCTAGTTTCTCCTCTCTCCGTCCTCTATACTTTGGCATTATCAAGTTACAAATTCAGAGTGTTCTCGGGTTTGATCAAACAGTACATAGTTTGAATCAAACAACTGTTCATACTGCATTGTATCCTGAAGGCAGGTTCTACAAAACCCATTGTGTACTCGTGGTTCTGTCTCAACCGGATTGGGAGAAATTTTGCCTAAAAGAAAGCGTTCCAAGAACGTGCCTTGCAGAAATTAATTATTATATTTCATTCTTTCCATAAGAAAACTCCAACAATTGTTTGGTACACCCTGCACCCTACCACATGACGCCAGCTGGTCCCAGCTTGGTCATGTATATGCACACAACATATGACACCACAAACCATTTTAAGACCACTAAATTTACAAGGACTCCAAATCTCAAAATACATGTTAGTGAATTACTAGTTTTAAATCACATTTTGAACTAAAGTTAGTGTGTTTGATTGTATGCAAATGTCATAAAAATATTAGTTATTGTCAATTAATGTGATTTTGGACATAATCTTTGAGGTGATTTTAAAGAGAGTAATGATAGAAAGACTCAATTTTTGGACATATTTTTGAGACGCAGTAATGTGCCATCACCACATTGGGTGTTATTAATGTGACACACCGCTCAATTAAATATCGGGTGATCAGTCATTTATAAAATTTATAACAGAATGTTCGGTTGGTTCATTCTTAGCATCACTGTCGAAAACTTAAATCCAATTAATTACCTAACATTTAATTAAGCTAGTGTCAAAATATTTTCCAATTTAACTTGAAACCAATTAATTTAATTAATTTCGAAACATGCAATTATAAACCATACACAAGAATTGAATGCTGACTGAATCAATTACTAAATAATTAAGACTGGATAAAAATCCTCCAATTCAAAGCTACAAACCAAATCATAATAAATACTCAATCCAACTGAAAGGAACTACAAAGTAAACTGAGTACAACTCCGCTAATGAGAATGGGCGACACATGCCCGAACTGATATATCAGAACTAGGAACTGAATAAACTGAGAGAAGCGTCTAATCTCAATGACCCGCAACTTTCACAACAGTTGCAGCTCGGCAAACCATCCAAGTATCTAGAACCGCTGTCCCTGTGGCTGGGCACCTGTACTAATACATATATATATAGCAAAAAAGAGAATAAATGCAAGAGGCGGGCCCGAGCCCGATGTTTTTAAAAGATTTATTAGCAAGTATTTAAAACTGCATTAAAGCAAGTGTCATATGCATGTTAGTTCGAACTCTCACATGAGATTCTCACCTCTCGACTAGTGTGCACGCTTAACTTACATCTAATCCAACCTAGCCATCTGACACACTCTTAACTAGAAAAAGGCTTATCCTACTCGTTACCCCTTGTAGTAGTATCTTGTATTTGATCTCGACATTTATCATTTTAAATAAGTATTATCATACTAAAGTCAAGTATTTACTATTTACGTTACTGAAGATTTCATTATCTTAACAATATGTTATTATCTCATTTTAGATATACCAAAAGCAGACATATATATCTTTCACTATTATATATTGTATTAATCCAATCTAAATGGCCTACAATTATCACATTGTAAGTATAACACAATTATATATAAATATTCATCACTATCATATATATACTAACACAACACCCCAAGGATATACCTGTAGTGCATTGCATACTCTGCTATCATGTCCCGGTACATCTCGTACTTAAATAAGGACTATCGGTTCGAAAATCTCCCACGAACCATATAAACATATCACACATATTGGCGGCGAACATAGTTCACATACCTATGGATCACGCACATACCTATGCCCCCATAGTCAGCGACTTATAAACTCACAAATAAGTCTTCACAGTCCTATATTCTGAGATACAAGTCAAATATCTCCCCGAAGGTCACTCAGGATAAGACTGGCTCTACACAACCCCCGCGATAGCAAGCAGCTAGGTATGTCATACACATAATATCATATATAGGTATCCGCACAACCCATCAAATCAAACGGTATACACACAACCAATTGTCATATTCCATACGTAGTATTACCATCATTAAATACAATTAATGTATTTTAAATTATGATATTCTCTCTCTTGTAATATATATAAGGATAATATGTTACCCAAAAATCCTTGACACACAATCATAAGAAGTCCCAAACGTAACCACTAATTTTCATTCTTATAGTTCCATATCGTTAGAATTAATATCGTAAGGATTTATCACTTAAAACTCTCGATGCATTTACATTTACAATTACAATTATCTCTCTCTTGTAATCTTCAAGGTAAACTCACCATCCTTAATGTTTGAATCCTTTCACCTAAATAACTCCCAATAATTCTGCAATATTCTGGGTTCGTCGAACACTGGTTTTCCTCACTCAAATTAACCGTTTACTAAAATAGGGGCAAAATAGGAAATTCTCTGAAAATTGGAAATCTCGCTCGAACCAGAATGGATCTCACTCGAACGACTTCCACGTGTTGCTCGAACGACTTCGCGCGACCTGGGCTGTTTCGTCTTCAATCTTAGACAACCTTGTTTTTCACCATTTTTCAACCCTAAAACCTCTAAAATAACATCCCAAACTCCAAACAATCATTCCCAAATCAAATCCTAACATTTGTAAATGAATTCTAACAACCTAGAATCATTAAATCATTTCAAATCGTTACCGAAATATGAATCTCCAATTTATTTACACAAACCCTAGTTCTTCCAAATTTCATTCAAGAACATATAATTCCCCAGATTCATTCATCAACTATAGTCATCAAAATGTGATTTCAATTCTATATACACGAAGGGTTCGACCTAATTTAATCTCAAATTAAAATCATGTATATCCAATCTCCAATTTTTATCAATATTATGAACAATATGTTGGTGTTTCGTCCCTACACTAACATAAACATGGTTGCTGCTATGGAAAAGCAAGTAATAAACACTTGCTTCAATTTTAAAGGTCTGATCCATTGGTGTTGTTGGTATGGATGCGCTCCTCGCGTTTCGATCTACACGATGGTGGTGGTGGTTGTGCAAGGTGGTGAAAATAGCTTCTCCTCCTTTGGAAATTGCTCTCCTTCACCCACTGTGGCTCTCTCTTAATTTTGGTGTAACCTAACCCTAATTGTACCTAATTAGATGATATAATATATCTCTAATTTTCGTCCATTTAATTCCTCCAAAAATCCAAATTATAAAACTACCCCTACCGGGTGCCGACTTGGCCTAAAAATATCCCGGAGTCCAAATAAAATACCCGGGCAGAGTTTTCTGACTATATCGACCCCTCCGAACTAAATGGTGCACTCGAAATGATCATATGAGTTAAGTAAAAATAATTTACCTTTTTATTCCACTTAATTAGTCCTGACACGACTCACACGCGCGCCCCGACTTAATATATCAAACTGTCGTATTTCGCTATCACAACAAGTTATATAAAATTGTCATTCCATATTACTTATTCTCATAGCAATATTAATAGTTACTAACTTCTCGTCACGCTAGTAAATATTCAATTTAAATCCGGATTAAATAATTAATTCTCACATTTTAATTTAATTAATCCAACAATAATAATTAATCACATAATTATTTAAATCCTAAAAAATACGGGGTGTTACATACTTCCCCCCTAATAACGAAATTTCGTCCCAAAATTCAGAAAATAAGGCATTTCTGGTAAGGACAACTCCGGGTATTTACCTCACATCTCATGTAATCTATGCCATACCTCTCATACAGTACATTACCGAATATCCCTAATAATGAACACCTCACTAATGTTATAATTTACTCTCCACGCCTTACCAATTAAGTTTCACCACTTAATTTTAGATAATAATCATCTAGCCTCCTACTATTCGCACTAGTAGATTAATCTGTATTTAGATATATATGAATTTGTCTTACTACTATGTTTCACCAGTAGTTTATTCTTGCGTGTACGGTATATACTTAACATATAATATATACTATAAATGTTAATACATTTTCACCATACAACCTCCGTAATGGACTATGGAACCTAAGCCTGTACGCTACCGGCTCAAAGTTAACAATAATAGGAAAAGATCCCACATCACTCGATACCAATTTCCTCATTCCAACATGCAATAATGCAACTCCCAATCATTTCCACCCTGGTTAATGGGCCCTAAAATTTCTCTGGACCTAGCAGATTATTGTCCTCCCCTCTATCCAATAAGCATAAGGATAACAAGGATTGATATATATATAACGCCTCGAATGGAATCCTATCGATAATAAGTTGAGGAGAGTCGTCTTACACTAACTCCACCAGTGGAAGGTATTACACTAAACCTTCCCATAATTGGAAATGCAACATACCTCGCAATATGCAACTAAAACTCTCAGTCTTCCCGTTCGCCTACGAGTGCGTTAGGCTGGATACGTTCGCATCTCGATATTCATGGACTCCCGAAAAACTCTTCCTAATAATCGAGTCATGACTCTCTTGACTCTTTCGAACAAAAACTTTATTTGTACCCCATATAACCTTACTATCCCAGGAATAATGGTTAGGGTTTACTGTTTCACGTTATGATTTGTCCTAACTTGGCATAACGTGAGCTATTTTAATTACATGACCCACTTTCACCCACATAGGTTCGTGATCCCGTTGCAAATAATTAACTCTGTAATGGTCCGTGGATCCTTTCCCATTACTTTCAAGGAATTTCAAATGCTGAAGGAACTATATTATTTCCTGATGGTCCACTTCCAATAGGAACTCAGTAATGTCTTGCTTTACTTATGCCATCACTACTACGGCTTTATATTATTATGCATTTTACCTTTCTTATAACCACATCCATATCTATGGCTCAGGCGACAGTGTCATTAGTGCATGTCGTAAATCCTTCCTCCTCTCTCTAAGCTTCAGATTCTCGTAAAACATGCTCTCTCCATGTCCTATCAAGTAAGTTTCAACTTCCCCAAGTTAAACTTTATCGAATTCTTCTTATACAATCCTCGTGGAAAATTTGGGAATTACGGTCCTAACCCATCAAATAGTTAAGTCCCGAAGTCACACTCTTGTACATTCTGTTACCTCTCGCAATACGCGTTGTCTCACAATCTTTCACTTAAGGGAAAAATTTATTACCCAATTATCTAGGGCGCCCATACACCCTATGCTTTGTGCATTGCAATACCACCATACTAGGAGTGTTATAAATATTAATTTATGCCCCACATACTTGGTATGACTATATGGTAAGGTCTTACTCATCCACCCTACCTTTTTCCACCTAATAATATCTTAGGTTGTCCCATCGGTCTGCTCGTGGTGTCAACGATTGGTAACATTATCACCTATTAATCTTATACGCCCCCCTCAGCCTTAATCTGTAACATAACCCTTATCTCCCAGTTATAACTACGTATATGGGTAATCATTACGATACTAAACCCATGAATTAAAGGAAAATTTCTCCCAACTTCCAACGTTTGCTAAGTTTCATGCGTGGGATGTCTAGCAAAGAGAAATCCAAACAAGAAACCCCCCCGATACACTATTACATAACACTGCTGGTCGTTGGGATCCATTAAGTCCTTAATCCATAACATATATATCTCTCCTCTCTATAATAAGCCAATATACTCGGAATCACATCAGTAGAACATCCTTGCTCACCGGGATCAACATAGTAAGACAACATACTCGCCAAAGTCTACAATACAATACAACACATATGCAGGCTCAACCGTCTTTCAGGTGATGCCTCGTTAAAAACATATTTTTAAAATTTTAAAATTTTTAGTACGATAGTCTTATTACGCAATTTACTACCGTTCAAATCCTCGGTAACTTGTAAACATACAATACAATAATAATATACTCTACTATCATAATGCTCAAAGGAGCACGAATCGTTACATAACACCATATACAAATTTCTCTTAGTGTCCACACTTGCTCCTCCCCGCAGGTGGCACAAAAATCTCGCTACCAAATGGTAGTTATTTACATAATAAGGTTGTTGTCGCCAGCATACCCACTAAACCGAATGCACACTCAAATTCTTGGTGTTAACTATTCACATATGTTGTTACACACCCACATAACTTTAACTCATCATTTATTCACAAGGATTAAACAAAACTCCATCAGTCTATCCTGATCGAAGGGTCCCCGTACGCACGTTTTGCGACCCATAATTATTTATAATCGTTATCCCTTTCGAATTTCATTCATTAGATTTTCCTTTCCTTTTTGGTGGGTATATTATTCTGTTTTACGGCTTACCTGCCCGACATTGATACATTGGCCCCATATCTTTAGGCCTCAAATATGGCCTTACTGGCCTTCCCTTTATTTCCTGGCCCCGTCGACCCCGAAATACGGTATGCTACAGTTATTGAGGACTATGCTGGTCCTACCTAGACCCACTACTCTCAGGTTATTAGTTCCTGGGCCCAATTCTCTTGACCCGATTCCTACACTGGATATTTTACTTCTCCAACTGGTATGCACTACAGGCATGGTTTAATATTTCCGATAATATCAATTTCACTTCTCACGTGAATACATTCAATACTGGTAACCCTTATCTCTACATACAGGGTAATTTTCCTTTCACCGGACCTTCTAGTCTTATTGGTATGTCCTTCTCTCGAACCTGGCAGTCTTAACTCCCAGTTGTTATTTTCGTTGTTCCTTGCCCTCTACAGGGAATATGGAATACAATGGTCGACCCGCTGGTCTTGGTTGAGTCCATAACCATTACGTTAAGATTTAAACATATCATTAAATAAGTTTCCCCCACTGGGTATACCTTCTGGTGGCGTTCTACCAACACTACTGAATTCAACCTTACCCTTCAGCTAGGTATCATAACTCGACTGGCTCCCTTTCTTCCGGAGCGTTGACATATTCTAGTAAATATATACTTTGATGAAATTGATTCTAGTCACCTTGGTCGCACCTCCCATTCATGCTAAGACATTCCACCCACTAATCCATTTTTAACTTATAGAGCCTTTCTTATCTTTCGTGACTCCTACTTCGGTTACGAAGTTTAATTACCAAGTTAACTCATCATTTACGGTCGGTTCTTACCCGACCAACTGGTGGAAGATTAAATGGTCAACCTACACCTAATATCTCAATGTGATTGACTATACCCACTCTATGCTGCTTCTTTGAGCTAGAAAAATTTCTTCTGAAATTAAATTCTGAGTATTATTGCACTCTACCTTTCATTATTGCCTTTGGATTAGCTCCCTCCTTTGTCCCATCACACTTAGATAATACTGTTGGTGAATTTAATCGCGATCACCGTTCCCCGAATGCTTCACAACTCTCAATTATTTTCCTCCTCCTGCTGCCCCGCTAACGGCCTTCGTTGGTCGTCCCATATTGCTCGGAGTACGAAGTCCAATCACTCTCGCATATGAATTGGATTCACTAAACTAAATCACAGGAGAGCGCAAATCGCATACACAGTGGAATACAACAATCCTATAATATGGTTCTATATCAAAGAACACTAAGTCGAAACGTAATAAGCCGTACAGATCCTAAAGGACACTAGAACCTGATGCTCTGATACCACCTGTGACACCCCACCCAATTAAATATCCGGTGATCAGTCCTTTATAAAATTTATAACAGAATGTTCGGTTGGTTCATTCTTAGCATCACTGTTGAAAACTTAAATCCAATTAATTACCTAACATTTAATTAAGCTAGTATCAAAACATTTTCCAGTTTAACTTGAAACCAATTAATTTAATTAATTTCTGAACATGCAATTATAAACCATACACAAGAATTGAATGCTGACTGAATAAATTACTAAATAATTAAGATTGGATAAAAATCCTCCAGTTCAAAGCTACAAACCAAACCATAATAAATATTCAATCCAAATGAAAGGAACTACAAAGTAAACTGAGTACAACTCTGCTAATGAGAATGGGCGACACATGTCCGAACTGAGATATATGAACTAGGAGATGAATGAAATGAGAGAAACCTCTAATCTCAATGACCCATAACTTCCACAACAGCTGCAGCTCGACAAACCATCCAAGTATCTAGAACCGGTGTCCCTGTGGCTCGGCACCTGTACTAATACATATATATATATATATATAGCAAAAGAGAGAAGTAATGCAAGATACGGGTCAGAGCTCGATGTTTTTAAAAGGTATATTAGCAAGGATTTAAAACTGCATTAAAGCAAGTATCATATGCATGTTAGTTCGAACTCTCACATGAGATTCTCACCTCTCGACTAGTGTGCACGCTTAACATACATCTAATCCAACCTAGCCATCTGACACACTCTTAACTAGAAAAAGGCTTAGCCTACTAGTTACCCCTCGTAGTAGTATCACGTATTTGATCTCGACATTTATCGTTTTAATTAAGTGTTATCACACTAAAGTCAAGTATTTACTATTTACGTTACTGAAGATTTTGCTATCTTAACAATCTGTTATTATCTTATTTTAGATATACCAAAAGCATACATATATATCTTTCACTATTATATATAAGTATTAACCCAATCTTAATAGCCTGCAATTATCACATTGTAAGTATAACACAAGTATATATAAATATCCATCACTATCATATATATACTAACACAGCACCTCAAGGATATAACTGTAGTGCATTGCATACTCTGCTATCATGTCCCGGTACATCTCGTATTTAAATAAGGACTATCGGTTCGGAAATCTCCCATGAACCATATAAACAAATCACACATACTGGCGGCGAACATATTTCACATACCTATGGATCATGCACATACCTACGCTCCCATAGTCAGCGACTTATCAACTCACAAATAAGTCTTCACAGTCCTATGTTCTGAGATACAAGTCAAATATCCCCCCGAAGGTCACTCAGGATAAGACTGGCTCTACACAACACCTGCGATAGCAAGCAACTAGGTATATCATACACATAATATCATATATAGGTATACGCACAACCCATCAAATCAAACGGTATACACACAACCAATTGTCATATTCCATACGTAGAATTACCATCACTAAATACTATCAACGTAGTTTAAATTAATATATTCCCTCTTTTGTAATATATATAAGGATAATATGTCACCCGAAAATCCTTGACACACAATCATAAGAAGTCTCAAACGTAACCACTAATTTTCATTATTTTAGTTCCATATCCACTACACCAAATCTGCCCATTTGTCAAGGTCATTGACCTTGACAAATTCACCTTGTCAAGGTCAATGACCGTGACATTTCGAGGCGAGACAACTTTTTTTGTCACGGTCGTGTCACGGTCATTGACCTTGACACAAAACTCGCGTTTTGTGTCACGGTCGTGTCAAGGTTAATGACCGTGACACGTTTGTCACGGTTTATAACCGTGACAAAGCCGTGACCCTTTTTAAAAAAAATTGTCACGGTCAATGACCGTGACAAGCCCGTGACAAGTTTTGTCAAGGACTTGTCACGGTCAATGACCGTGACAATTCTGGGCAGAATTTAAAAAAAATCTGCTGGGCAGTATGGCCACCGCCACTGCCCAGCAGTATATTTGTACCTGTTATAACAACGTTGTACCTGTTCCAAACATCATATATCCAACACAAACTAAAGATAATGCAAATATATATTCATGACAGTATAATCCAAATTTTCAAAGTAAAAATAATATACATGACGATATAATCCAAATATAATTAAAATGGACAAACTTAAAAATAATGTTACTACATGTCTTGGGTAAATGTGAGGAGGTGAGTAGGCCACACGACATACGAATTGATGCACCCACTAATATATGTCGTGCCGCATTGTTCGCGCAACCACAGTAGGGAGTTCTCCTTCCCGGGTATGACATGCGTGACGAGCACCCTGGACTCCATCCCTTGAAGCAGACATCCATGGACTATTCCACCCTCGATGATATCCGGGTCCCTCAACCCCCGCCCTATCCGCTGGCCATCAAATATGTCCAATATGAACACGCTCGGCCAACCAATCGTCGATAATGGTCTGTTTGAGGGCGTCAAATAGGGAAGTGGATCGTCGAAGTACGAACGTGTCGGTGATGAAGCAGCGAGGTCCATATCCTCGTCATCCCGCACCTCCTCGTCCTCCCGCACCTCCTCCTCCACCGCCTTCTCCTTCCCTTTCCCTTTACCTTTCTCTTTACGGTCTCCACCCAACGTACGCTTCATGAATGCGTACATATCTTGGACCGTCGCCTCCAAACGGGACAGCTTCGCGTCGTGTGAATCCACCGTTCGAGCCAACCCGGTGTCGCTCGTCTCCAATCCGATGATCCTAGATTTGGCCACCCGCGAGCTCACTCCCCTTGTCCTCCCCTTGCGATCAGAGCCAAGCACTTGGCTGAGTGCGTCTGTGGACAAAGATGCCTTGTCGGCATCAGACTGCGACTCATGCACTTCCTTAAGCTTTGCCTGAAACGACAAAAAGCACATGATTAGTAAAATAAGTAAACTAAAAAATTATAACGTAATTAACAATAACTAAACTGTCGGATTACTTACAATCGTGGCCGCGACGCTCGGGGACACCTCCTTGTCCTTCCCCTTCTTCGTCCTAAGAGCCACATAAGTATCGAGCCTATGTGGCTTACCCCCTGGCCCACTCCCTACCCCCTGAAATAAAATAAAGTAAAGTAAAATTAGTATCGGCCCCGCAAAGTAAAATAATATCCAATAAGATATTTCTGTAGTTATAGATAAATTAAATATTACCTTCATCCTATGCTCCACCTCAGCGTAAGAGGTCCGGCCGGAGTAGTGCACGTCCGTCTTTTTAGCCCGATTTTCCCTCCCCGATTGGCGAGATGCCAATTGTCGATCCTCGATCTCATTGTCAATGAACTTTTGCCATTGTGCCAATGAGATCGGCTCCTTGGGCGGGACGGATCCGTGCCATTGTAAAATGGTCTCTCGTGTTTTTCCAAAGTACCGTGTCCGCATATTTTTTTTCCACGTCTTGTGTTGCTCCCTCAACTGCTCCAAGACGGAATCGCGTAGCTTTGGATCCAAGTTGAATTGTTCCTGTCCAACAAATACAATGTTAGTTGCGAATAAATATAAATATAAATATAAATATAAATATAAATATAAATATAAATATAAATATAAATATAAATATAAATATAAATATAAATATAAATATAAATATAAATATAAATATAAATATAAATATAAATATAAATATAAATTGAAATTGAAATTGAAATATTCATATAAATATTACCTGTAGTGCCGCCCAAACAGCTAACTTGAGCTCATACGGCACCTCCTTCCAACTCATAAACCCCGGGCCAATGACCGTCTTTAGCAGCTCGAGGGATCTCGCTAAAAGCTCCGACTTGTTTTCGACGGTAATCCCAAATTTTCCATATTTGGGGAGCCTAGGGGCGGAGGAGCCCTCGTCGCCTCCGCTACCACCGAACCCAGACGACGACATCATCATAAACAGCATCATCATCTTCGCCCTAACATCTGAAGGAGACATTTTTGCTGTAAAAAAAATGTTATTAGTACAGATAAAAAAAATGTTATTAGTACAGATAAAAAAATGTTTCGTCTATATTATAACGTATGTGTAAGTTCCGTCAATACCACCCCCGCCACACGCACACACACACACACACACACACACACACCACCCCTACCCACCCCACCCCACCCCCGCCACACGCACACACACACACGCACACACACATATTTTGAATGAAAATATCAATTATTTATAAAATTGATGTCTACTTTTAGTGTTGTGTATATATGTTAGTCTACTTCTGCTTTTTTTTTTAAATAATCAATTAACCAAATTTCATAATAGTGAATAAGGGTTAATCCTAGCCATTGATTAAGTGTATTATTAGTAAGTACAAAAATTAAATATGGACTCTTAATCTAGGATATAAGGAGTATTTGTTAGTGAAATAATAATTTAGTGATAAAAACACACTCGAACACTACCAAGTTTTGACGACTCGGGTCTCTAGAAAGAAAAACAAGCATTTCCAAATTTATATGTCCTCTTTCTTGTTTAGTGTCTCGTGAATTGATAGTATGATTTTAAAAATAGTATACAAAACTAGGTGAAATTTTAGAATTACACGTCGAAATAATACATGTTGTATAATAATAATACAAGTGCATGCTTTGCAATCAAAGGTATTTATCTTTAGGGGTTTGTAAATTTAGGATTTATTGTAATATGTATTTTGAAAATAGGACAACAAACATTTTATTTATGATTTTAGTCCCTATTTTTAAATAAAACCGCTGGTGCGGACCCATATTCATAAAACGTTAACCAATCATAACATGCCACGTGTCCCTTTAATTTGAAAATAGGGACTAAAAATGGAAACAAAATGTTTGTTGTCCTATATCCATAATCAATATTATTTTAAGTCCTAAAATTACATAATCTATTATCTTTATAAGGATAAAATTATCTTAAAATGATTGGTAGGGAATGTCTATGAGGTGGATGATAATTTATTTGATATTTTATTTTATTTCTTTTGGTTAGGTTATTAAGACTTTATTTGAATTGATATCTTAGTAATTATTATTTAATATTTATTTTGAGCAATTATCTTATAGTAGGATTATTATCCTAGAAACAATTCTATCAATTCAAATAAATTGATATCAATTCAAATACATGTCTTGGATATCAATTCCCACCCCACACACCACCACACACACACACACCCCACCCCACCCCACCCCCTGCCCCCCTCCACCACCACCACACACACACACACACACCCCCCACCCCACCCCACCCCACCCCCTCCCCCACCACACACCACCACACACACACACACACCCCACCCCTAACCACCCCCTGCCCCACCCCTCCACCACCCCCTCCCCCTCCCCCACCACACACCACACACACACACACACACACCCCACCCCACCCCACCCCCTCCCCCACCACACACCACCACACACACACACACACACACACACAAACACACCCCACCCCACCCTCCACCACCCCCTCCCCCACCCTGCCCCACCCCGCCCCACCCCCTGCCCCCCTCCACGCACACACATACACACACATATATATATATATACACATACACACAAATATACACACAAATATATATATAAATGAAAGAGAGAGAGAGAGAGAGAGAGAGAAAATGGACCTGAAAGTAGAGAGAGAGAGAGAGAGAGCAGCGTCGAGAGAGAGAGAGAGAGAGAGAGAGAGAAATGGAGGGAACGGCGCGGGAGGGAAAAAAGAAGGGGGATAGGGTTTTTGCTGGAAAAGTTGTCACGGTCGTGTCAAGGTCATTGACCGTGACAAGACCGTGACAATTAAATTTATCACGGTCGTGTCAAGGTCAATGACCGTGATAATTCGTTGTCACGGTCGTGTCAAGGTCAATGAACGTGACATAAAACGCGTGTTTTTTTGTCACGGTCAATGACCTTGACAAGGCTGGCCGGCTGAAAGGTGACAATTTGCCCATTTTGGTGTAGTGATCGTTAGAATTAATATCGTAAGTATTTATCACTTAATACTCTCGATGCATTTACATTTACAATTACAATTATCTCTCTCTTGTAATCTTCAAGGTAAACTCACCATCCTTAATGTTTGAATCCTTTCACCTAAACAACTCCCAATAATTCTGCACTATTGTGGGTTCGTCGGACACTGGTTTTCCTCACTCAAATTAACCGTTTACTAAAATAGGGGCAAAATAGGAAATTCTATGAAAATTGGAAATCTCACTCGAACCAGAATGGATCTCGCTCGAACGACTTCCATGTGTCGCTCGAACGACTTCACGCGACATCCCTATCTCGCGTGAACGACTTCGCGCGACCTGGGCTGTTTCGTCTTCAACCTTAGACAGCCTTGTTTTTCACCATTTTTCAACCCTAAAACCTCTAAAATAACATCCCAAACTCCAAACAATCATTCCCAAATCAAGTCCTAACATTTGTAAATGAATTCTAACAACCTAGAACATTAAATCATTTCAAATCGTTACCGAAATATGAATCTCCAATTTATTTACACAAACCCTAGTTCTTCCAAATTTCATTCAAGAACATATAATTCCCCAGATTCATTCATCAATTATAGTCATCAAAATGTGATTTCAATTCTATATACACGAAGGGTTCGACCTAATTTAATCTCAAATTAAAATCATGTATATCCAATCTCCAATTTTCATCAATATTATGAACAATATGTTGGTGTTTCGTCCCTACACTAACATAAACATGGTTGCTGCTATGGAAAAGCAAGTAATAAACACTTGCTTCAATTTTGAAGGTCTGATCCATTGGTGTTGTT
Source organism: Sambucus nigra (assembly GCA_949130495.1). Classification (NCBI taxonomy): domain Eukaryota; kingdom Viridiplantae; phylum Streptophyta; class Magnoliopsida; order Dipsacales; family Adoxaceae; genus Sambucus; species Sambucus nigra. The sequence continues at coordinate 391,623,083 of OX422223.1, forward strand.
GGTATGGATGCGCTCCTCGCGTTTCGATCTACACGATGGTGGTGGTGGTTGTGCAAGGTGGTGAAAATAGCTTCTCCTCCTTTGGAAATTGCTCTCCTTCACCCACTGTGGCTCTCTCTTAATTTTGGTGTAACCTAACCCTAATTGTACCTAATTAGATGATATAATATATCTCTAATTTTCGTCCATTTAATTCCTCCAAAAATCCAAATTATAAAACTACCCCCACCGGGTGCCGACTTGGCCTAAAAATATCCCGGAGTCCAAATAAAATAACCGGGTAGAGTTTTCTGACTATATCGACCCCTCCGAACTAAATGGCGCACTCGAAATGATCATATGAGTTAAGTAAAAATAATTTACCTTTTTATTCCACTTAATTAGTCCTGACACGACTCACACGCGCGTCCAGACTTAATATATCAAACTGTCGTATTTCTCTATCACAACAAGTTTTATAAAATTGTCATCCCATATTACTTATTCTCATAGAAATATTAATAGTTACTAACTTCTCGTCACGCTAGTAAATATTCAATTTAAATCTGGATTAAATAATTAATTATCACATTTTAATTTAATTAATTCAACAGTAATAATAAATCACATAATTATTTAAATCCTCAAAAATATGGGGTGTTACATTTAATAGTGGAACCCATGTGACCCATATAAACCACCCAATGTGGTGATGACTGTAGGTCTCCAAATTATGACTTTCAACACAAACTTTTGCTTGAGCGGAATTAAGTTGAGGATGAATGCAAACCAACTTTCTCTTTTTGAAAAACACTTTTTCAATTTTATCAAACCAAATTGTGACACAAATTAACATAACAGGAATGGAATGAATGAATATATAATGAAACTCAAAAAATAAACAAATATGAGTAGCATGCGAACATAGTACCGATGTGCTCAAACATGAACATGGAATAAATGTGTGTGAACTACAACAAATGAATCACAATTCCAACACATCGACAAGATCAAGAAGCTCTAATTGATAGAAATCAATCATCAAACATTATCATATCCATATATGTGATAATGAAACGAGCTTAATGAACTAAACAAACATCATGCACACGAATCCAAAATTTTGACGATACTACAAACAATAGCGTCATGACACGAATTTTCAACGTTAGGATTCTTTGAGCAAACCCGTTTAATTTTTTTTCAATCCATCCAAACTCCCTCAAATATATCATATTTTCTTTTGAATGAACTAAACTAGTTTGGCCCATTTTTGGCATATGATTCTTTTTATTGTCTTATGATTTTTTCGGGCTCTTTTAAACGGTGACTTTCACGACGAGCCAATTTAACACTCTCGTACCCCTTTCCTGTGAACACTTATCATTTTTTAATTTAATCATCATGGTAAACGGTTATTACATGCATACCTCCTCCTTAAGTCTACTTACACATAGATGACAAAATTGAGATAAGTACGTCTCACCAAACTCAAATATGCAACCGTAGTCAAACATCCATATAAACTCGTACATGTGTGCAAAGATGGAATATATACAAAGTCGAATTAAAACGCATATCAACATTGAAACAACCCCATAATACAATGGTTAAGATCATTCTAAGCATAGATAATAATGACCAAATATCCTAGCCACATGGATAATGGAAGGAAGGGGGTCCAAGCACACCAATATTCCACATCAAACATGTTAACTCATGACACAAAAATAAAATGAAAATCTTTTTGTGTTTTTTTTCAAAAAAAATTCAAAACCAAAAATCCTTTTTGATTTTTCAAAAATTTTATCAAAAACAAAATATTTTTGTATTTTTCAAATAAGATGCAATAAATGAAAAATATATTACAAAATGATAAACACGGTAACACACTCAAACTTTAGATTTAGCATGAGAAGAATCAATTGCAACCAAATGAGAACCGTGAAGTTTTATTCCTAAAGCTACCAAATTCGACTTCCTGACCCAAGTAGGTGTGTAACGACGCATGGGGGTGGGGGGAATAGGGGCAACTTTATTCCTAAACTTTCCCAGAGCATTCCTAATATCATAGAAAAACTTTCTAAGGTGACTTTTCCTACCACAAAACGTGCAAGTATAGCGGTGGAATGGAAAGTGACCTACATGTGGACTTTTTCTAATGTTCTTATGTGGATCTCTCACACGTGTGGGGGGAATAGGAACAACACGATCATCAAAACTAATACCACCCCTATCTCTCTTAATTTGAACAGTGCCTAGCATCCTATCCAACTTCTCACTTCTAGCCTCCAAGTCAAACTTAACTCTAGACGAGTCTCTCAAACTCTCCTCCAACTTCTTAATCCTAGACTCAAGTAGACACCTAGACTCCTCAAACTCTAGCACCTCCTTTTTCAAAGCCTCCATCAATCATCTAAGGGTGTCTCTCTCTTTCTCGACGTACTCTAGCTTCTACCTAAGCTTCTTTTTTCGTGCCCTAAGATCCTCAATTAACGCATCATTATTTTCTACAACACGTTCTTTCAACTTAGCTTTCAATTTCGGAATAGCCTTTTTAACCTTTACCGTCTCCTCAAACAACTCTCGAAATGTAACTTGCAACTCTCCTACGTCAATCTCCTCATCCTCTCTCTCATCACCCTCACCCTCTCGAGAATCACTCTCAACTGCCTCGAAAGTGTTATGTACATGAATATCCTCGAGGGAAGATATATCGTCGTCGCTCACATGACATGCCATAAATGCAATAAAGTTACGCTCAATGGGGGAATCCTCTCCCTCTTCCGGATCACTATCACTTAAGGTGGCATTGTATTCTATCGGTTTCTTGCCCTTTTTCTTAAGTCTGGTGGGACACTCAGGTACTTTGTGACCATGCCCCTCACACTCAAAACATCTATCAGACTCATCTCTCTTAGGTTTCTCATTCTTATCCTTAGGGGTGGAGTCTCACTTGTTCTTAAATTTCTCAAACTTTTTGGCATCTTTAGATTGCATATGAATTTGAAGAAACTTCTTGAACTTTCTTGCCAATAAGACAACATCCTCAAAGTCGAAATCCATGCCATCATTAAAAACTTTAGTTTCCTCCTTCAGGGATTTCAAATCAATTTCCTTTTCCTTCTTTGGTATTTGCTTGGAGGTAAACATATCGAGTTCATAGGTTTGCAGGTCACTTATGATCTCTTCCGGTTTTGACGAGTTAAGCATACTAAGGGAATTCATAACGGTCACTTTAGCATCAAACCTAATTGACAACGATCTCAAGATTTTCTTAATCACTCGATTATCGGGAGTTTTCTCACCTAGGTTAAACGCCGTATTAATAATAGTGGACAACCTAGTGTAAAACTCATCAAACGTCTCACTCTCTAACATCTCAATCATCTCAAACTTTTTAGCGAGATTTTGAAACTTAGATGACCTAACCATGCTCGTGCCATCGTGAGTGAGTGAAAGTGTATCCCAAGCTTCTTTTGAAGTTTCAAAAGTCATGATACGATTATACTCTTCAGGTGTGATATGTGAGGAAATAATGTGCAGACCTTTAGAGTTATACAGTGCAAGCCTATGATCAGTCTCACTTCATAACTCAACAGGTTTCAAACTAGTGACCTCACCTTCTCGTGTGACAGGTGGTGTCCAACCTTTTTCAACAGCTAACCAGACACACTCTCATCTATGGATTTTACAGCATTTTTCATCAGCATTTTCTAAATTACAGAATAATTAGTGACATAAAAAATAGGAGTGAAAAAACTATCATAATTTCCTAAATTCATCCTTACAAGCACAGGGATCAAACACAATAAAAATGTATTTCTAGGTCTGATACCAATTTGTAGGTCCCCAAATTATGACTTTCAATAAAAAAAATTGCTTGAGCGGAATTAAGTTAAGGATGAATCTAACTTTGAAAATAAAGTTTTGCTTAAAACCAACTCTTATCCAACTCCAATCCGATCTCATGTGATTAAAACGATGTGTAAACATTTAAAACACTTTAAAAACATTTTTTCTTTTAAAAATAACATCCTTATTTTGGTAAAAGAAAATTCCGAGTTTCATTAACATTATGCATTCATACCAGAGTGATCTCGGAATGCAAATAAATCTTGAAGATGATAAATTTGCACCAATCAAACTTCGACATGATTAATTCCTCGTAGCTTTGCCGCAACGTCTTCAAATAAATCTTCGACAAGTTAATGTCTCGTAGTTATCGGACAATAAAAAACACCCTATGCCTCACATGTCAATAATAAATTACCTATGACTCAATCGTGTTTTGTTCCGAGAATAAGTCAAAACTACTGATACGATGCAAAGTATTTCATCCCTTGAACCTACACATTTTAGCCCCCTCGAGTATCTTATTCCCAATATTTATGCTCGTTAACCCGACAACCTCGGATTTCTACGTTAACATATTTTTCAGGGGTTAATTGAGCTATTATAGGTATTTGGATGCTAAGTGTGAAGTTCGGACGCATTTTGCTCAATTTTCGTACGCGATCGCACGTTCAAGGGCATTTTAATCTTTTTCCATCTTGGGCACCTGGACTAACATCTCATGGAAGTTGTAGCCCTCCTCGCAAGCTTCGCGTGGCCATGAACGGTGCGTGATTCTGAGTCCGTATGAAGAAGTTACGGGAGTGTCAGCGGACGAGAAAGGCAAACAGGTCAAAACAGCATGCAACTTGGCTCATACCTGCTTGATCGATCGATCGATCCTTCAGTTTTGCCAAATCGTGGGGAGATAGTGGGCTTCAATTTTGAGCATCGTTCGATCGAGCCCAGGGGATCGATCGATGTTTTCTGAGATATTTTGGGCTTTTCTTTTCTTTTCTATTTTAATTCCACTTACTATATAAAGTAATTTTGTTGTAAATATCAGATATCAAGGTTTATATTAGAGTTTAGGATAGTTTAGCTTAGGGTTCAGGGGATTTGAGAGTTCTTCTTCTTCCTCTCTTGGTTTGACACCCTTTAGGGGCTATAATTGGTACTTTCATCTTCCCTCTCCATTAATATAGTGTGTATTTCATTATTTCTTTCTTTCTAATTTAGTTTACATGCTTTGATTTAATCGCTTTCTAGTGTAGATTTACCGCATTTATTTACCGCTTTCCATTTACAACATTTTTATCATGCTTTCTAACTAATTTAAATTAGGTTGTGTTTGAATGGAACTCACTCGAGTTGACGCGGTGCCTGGCTTTGGTGATGGTATTTACGGGTCTATTTTGGGTGCGTTGTCCTAGTTATTGCGCCTAGGAGATTTGACGGGTCATATCATGTATGTCCCGTGCTTACAACCTTTCATGCGCAATTTTCAGGATATTTATTGATGCCAAAATCTTATTAGGATTTTATGCGGATTTAGGGGCATGACAACCCTTGATTTAATTAACTGTCGAAACGAGACGCATTCGTAATAACTCGTCTTTTTCAATACACTTGCCTAGATTAATCATTTTCTTTTATGCATCTTTTCCTTTTTAGTTTGTAATCATCTTTTCCCCTTTTATTTCAGAGTATTAAATCATATAAATTCTAGCAACTCGTCTCAGTGAACATTTTCGATACCCGACTTACTGCTATACTTTTATCGCAAGTGTAGTTGTAATTTAGGTTTTTGTATTGAGGTGGTGAACATAAAATAAAGATCAACATTTAACACGTGCTACTTTTCGCCTTCGATCAAAATGGTGCCATTGTCGGGGATGAGTTTGTTTTAGACTTTATTTGATTTAGTATTTCATAGTATTTTCTTTCGATTTGTATTATTTGTTAATCTTTTTACAGGACTTCCACATTTGAGCACTTAGAAACGCTCGAATTTTTCCCGCGTGCACCTATTTTGTGGAATCCGCCATTTCGAGCCATTTTTGGCGTAAGCATGTCTTATTCCAATTCTTTTGGTAATCATTGTTATAATTCTCAAAATTCTCGCAAACCTATGACTTTCGGTGAATACTTAGAATCCCAAAGAATTTCAAATTCAAATATGACTTTGGGCGAGTATAATGAAAGTCAAAACTTGGGTTATTGGAATTTTGATAATGATGATGATGATGATGATGATTTTGGGCCTTTACCTCCTTATAATAGGAATTTTGAAACGAATTGCAATAGTTTTCAAAATTCCTATAATAATGAGTTTTCATTTAAGTCCGATAGTAATTTTCAAAGTTCCCATTTTCATGATTCCGCACCTCGACCCATGACATTCGGTGAGGGCTTGCGTATGTATGAGAATGAAAAAATTGAAAACCATTATCGGGAAGAAAATTATTCATGGGAACATGACTTGAATTTATTATTTGAGTCCGACGATGATTTTGCTTCCGAGACTTTTGAAGTTCAGGAACGTTTTGAACCAAATGAGGTACTTTTTCCTACTTTGGAACAAGCCATTCTAGACTTTAACCATTGCATAATGGATATTGAAAGTGAGGATGAAAATGACGTAATATCTATTTGCAATGAAATGATTTCTTCTCTGGCTCCCAAAGAAGAACATTTCATTGAAAATGATATTATTTCATTCGAAATTCAATCTTCAAGCGATGATGATTCATCTCATGAGTATGAATTTCTTTCATCCCCATTTTCATTCTCTATTATCACACCGTCACAAGTACCCGATGATTCGGTTTCAAACTTTAATGTTTTAAACCTTATCGCCGATGAGGAGTACTTTCTCGAGTCGTCTTCCATGATCGCATCTTTGCATTTGTGTGTGCCACCTCCCATTCCAATTTCAAAATCATTGGGAGGATATTCGAATTTTCTCGGTCCCCTTATGTTTTTGTCACCCGTTCAATCCAAACCCTCCATCGTCCCTCCAAAATTTTTAATTGGCGATGGTTCATTTCTTCCACCTTACACGTGCCTTCCGTTTTTCAAATGAAATTCATATTTTTCGGAGGGCATGCTTGTATGTGAGGGTACACCGATTATCCTCCAAAGTCAAATCGTTCACATGGTGGACCCTCAACTATTTAGACTTCTAGTGTATAGTTTGTGTGAAGCCTAAATAGTAGGTTGTATATAGTTAGCTTTTTCTTCTTTCTTTTTAATTTTTCTTTCCTTTTTAATATAGCCTTTTGTAATTAGTTAACTTTTTGTTATTTGTTTTTGCTATGCTCGGTACTAACTTGTTTTGTAGATTCTTTGGACTTGTTCTTATGGGGATCGCTCTAATTTTGGGTAATATCACTATTTTCCTCTCTTTAACTTGGTTCTTAATTCACATTGAGAACAATGTCACGTTTTAAGTTAGGGGGTGTGGGATATTTTATCCATTTCTTTATTTAGTCCATGTTTTTGCTCTCATGTTAGCTACTCAGTATGCTTTTCTTAGAAAAATTGAAAATTTCAAAAATATTTTCATTCTTTTTTCTCCCTTTTTGGGCATTTTGCCTTTGTTTTCGATGATAGATTTCAATAATTGCCCGATCCAATGGACAACCCAATGATGCATGTTCTCGATTTTAGAAGTTATTAGACTTAAGTCTCCATTATTGATATTATGAATAACTTCTTCATGAATTAAACTTTAATCCCATGAGCACATGCGCTTTTATTGCTCTATTGATTTGGTTTAATATTTTTGTAACTCGATAATCTTTTGTTGCATTGTATATACTTACACCGAGTAAGCTTTGTACCTTTCATCGTTTGTGAGAGTATACACTATTCTTTTCTCATTGAAAACTTTGAATTCGTTGGTAATCTCACTATTCTTTCATTTGATCGTTCATTAATTGATTTCATACTTGAGCATGATTTTCATATATTGGTTTGATTCGAGAATTGCGTAAACTTTGTCAAATGATCATAGGCATTCTTTGTTATATCACCCATATTAGACTTGACCTCACCCTTATATGTTTACCCTCGTCAACCCCTTTGAGCCTAAATATAGCCTTTCGTTTCACACCCCAATTCCATAACCAACTATAAATTGGAGTTTTATACCATATATACACTTTCCATACCTTTGTTTGGAATGTTATTTGGGATTGAATGATGTTGTTGTGATGTCGGTTGCAATTTAGGCATATGAGAATGAAAAGTAAAGAAAGAAGTGAAAAAATGAAGAAAAAGAGAAAGCAAAAAGCAAAAGAAAACAAAAGAAAACATGAGAAAAAGAAGAAAAGAAAAGAAAGAGAAAGTTTTAAATGTTGTGTATAGTGTTCAATAAGCTTTGATTACTCTCCCCGATGATATATCTAATGCCTTTTTGGAACTTGTTTTCCAATTTTGATATTGCCCGCATTTTTTCATTATCCCGAGTTTTGATTTCGAACACTTTGAATCCCTATATACATATCTTTCATTTCGTACCCTAGCCTAGCCTACATTATACCCCATTAAAGTCCTATGTGATCTTAAGTAGATGTAATTTAAAAGTTTAAATAGTTTTGATAATCTGTGAAAATACATTTCGCCTCTTTTAATGTGCGGTATCTTTCATTAAGATTATAGTTTTTCATTTTATATATAGCGTTCTTCATTTGTGATATGTGTGCGGCCTAGTTTCCATTTACATTTACTCTAGATGTTCGCATGTTCTGTGTGTTACCTCCCTGTTTGGAATGAATTCACTTGATGAGTGTAATGCCCGTGAGGATTGAATATATGCTTGCTTTAACGTTTATCCAGTTTATATAAGTTTTTTGCCAAATCACACTTTGCATGTGCTCGCTACCCTCCCACATTTTATGGTTTCAATTCTATGAGGTGCATTTTATAATGTTAATGATTTGTACTTTTGTTTGAATCCGTTCAATGTGCTAATAATACGCATGAAATCTTTTTCTCTATTGTTGGGCTTGTCGCATGTTGGGTTGGGCATATTTTGAGGAAACCATGTGATGTTCGTGGGTGTCATCCCTAAAAACCCTCACGAGACGACACTCATCCACTAGGGTGACCAAGGGGTTTAACGTCTTATTGCATACACTAAATGCAATCGAATCGCCCGCGAAAGTGGCCTTATGCTTTTATACCATAGTTTTGTACTCATAATGCTTTTGGTTTTCTTGTAGTTCTTATTGCATCCTATTTCATTGCTTGGGACTCGCAATGTGTAAGTTAGGGAGTGTGATATGACACAAATATTGCGTATTTCATCCCTTGAACCTACGCATTTTAGCCCCCTCGGGTATCTTATTCCCTATATTTATGCTCGTTAACCAGACAAGCTCAGATTTATACGTTAACATGATTTGCAGGGGTTAATTGAGCTTTTATAGGTATTTGGATGCTAAGTGTGAAGTTCAGACGCGTTTCGCTCAATTTTCGTACGTGATTGCACGTTCAAGGGAATTTTAGTCTTTTCACAGCTTGGGCACCTAGCCCAACATCTCACGAAAGTTGTAGCCCTCCTCACAAGCTTCGTGTGGCCACGAATGGTGCGCGATTTCGAGTCCGTATGAAGAAGTTGCGGGAGTTTCAGCGAACGAGAAAGGCAAACAGGTCAAAACAGCATGCAACTTGGCTCATACCTGCTTGATCGATCGATCGACCAAAGGGGTCGATTGATCGATCCTTCAGTTTTGCCAAATCGTGGGGAGGCAGTGGGCTTCAATTTTGATCATCGATCGATCGATCCCCTTTTTTCTGAAATATTTTGGGCTTTTCTTTTCTTTTCTATTTTAATTCCACTTACTATATAAAGCAATTTTGTTGTAAATATCAGATATCAAGGTTTATATTAGATTTTAGGATAGTTTAGCTTAGGGTTTGGGGGATTTGAGAGTTCTTCTTCTTCCTCTCTTGGTTTGACACCCTTTAGGGTTTGTAATTGGTACTTTCATCTTCGCTCTCCATTTATATAATGTGTATTTCATTATTTCTTTCTTTCTAATTTAGTTTACATGCTTTCTTTACATGCTTTGATTTAATCTCTTTCTAGTGTAGATTTACCGCGTTTTTATCATGCTTTCTAGCTAATTTAAATTAGGTTGTGTTTGAATGGAACTCACTCGAGTTACGCGTTGCCTGCCTTTGGTGATGGTGTTTACGGGTCTATTTCGGGTGCATTGTCCTAGTTATTGCGCCTAGGAGATTTGGCGGGTCATATCATGTATGTCCCGTGCTTACGACCTTTCATGCGCAATTTTCGGGATATTTATTGACGCCAAAATCTTATTAGGCTTTTATGCGGATTTAGGGGCGTGATAACCCTTGATTTAATTAATTGTCGAAACGAGACGCATTCCTAATAACTCGTCGACCCATGTATCCATTTTATACCAATTAACTCGGGTGAGGGATATTCGACGCAACCTATAGTTTTACTCGCTTTGTTAGTCTAGTTTGAATACACTTTCCTAGATTAATCATTTCCTTTTATGCATCTTTTCCTTTTTAGTTTGTAATCACCCTTTTTCCTTTTATTTCGAAGTATTAAATCATATAAATTCTAGCAACTCGTCTCAGTGGGTATTTTCGATACCCGACTTACCGCTATACTTGTATCGCAAGTGTAGTCGTAATTTAGGTTTTTTTATTGAGGTGGTGAGTAGAAAATAACGATTAGCGTTTGACACGCGCTACTTTTCGCCCTCGATCAACTACATCACTGTGTTAAAAAAATGTGTTTAAAAACTGGGTATCTATATTATTACTCTTTTGAATATTAAATCAATTCTTTAAAATTTGGATTTTTTTTACACAACTCCGTCCTTATACTGGTTTATTAGACAGACACTCACTTCGCTTATCTCTTTGACATACCCCCAACTTTTTAACTTCATTAAAACTATATTAAAAATTTATGATTTTCTAATTATACTTAACCCCCAAAATACTTTTTTTTAACTAAAATACTCCAATTTTATTTTCTTCCCCAAGTCAAAATCCTAATTTTTCAACAAACCTTAAATTAATTTACCTAGATTGAGAAGACAAATAAACCACAAAAACTACCTAAATCGATTTACCCAAATAAACTACAAAATCCACAAAATCCACAAGAACAACAAGAATACACTAATGACTAGACCACTCATCACGCCAATGTGTAAAACCATAACAATCGGAGCAACCACAACCACAATGGTATCAACAACATTATCCACAATAAGAATCACACAGTCCAACATTATTGAGAAAATCATAATCAACCCAAACATTTGAAGCTTTCAAAATGCAAAATCCAAATATTCACAAGTCAAACCATCCAAAATAGATCACAAATTAGAACATGCTCACCCCTAATCTACTAAAATTCATTATAATTTGAAACAGGTTAATATAAACGGACTAGGAACCCATAGGTGTTAGTTAGTTAATCGACGACATGGTAGAGGAAAATTAGGAATAGGATTCATATAGGGTGTAATACCCCGTATTTGTTATGAATTTGTTTTAAATGTTAATTCATTATTAGTTGCTTGAGATATTTTACATGACATTCGGTATGTCATTGTGTGTTTGAGATGTTAGACGTTGGATATGTCATTTTTTCTAATGAGGACTTACCTTGAGATGTTACATTATACGTTGCTAGTCTGCATTTTATTAAATTGGCTAACTCACACAAAACCATTAAGTTAAATATTTTATTGACTTAATATTATGGGCGGCTATTGAATAGTCAAGGGAATAAGTATTATGCTCTTCTTATTTTGATTATTTCCTTGGCATTGGGTCCCATATAATATTGAGTCACAATTAGTTAATTAATTTATAATTGGGATATTGAATTTATAAGCAACACATATCGGCTAATTAACAAATTTAATTAAATAATTGACTCATGGAATATGCTAACTTTTGAGTACGTTCATGGGATGTTTAAAAATATTGGCAGAGTGGTCCATTGGGTAAGTATATGGATTGAATCAAGTTTTAGGTCCTTTAGGGCTTGTTTTGTCCCTTTAGGTTGAGCTTAATCTGACACCTCGCCTATTAAAATGATAGGTTGTCAGCCTTCTGCTAAAATAAAACAAGAGTCTTTTCTAGCGTATTCTCAGCATCACTATATTAATTACTAACCACCTATTAGTTTATTTAGTTGTGCCAAATTTTAATCTGTAATTTTTCATACAAGATAAAAACCATTCAACATAAACCCATGCAGTAAACTATATAATCAATTATACGAGTAAAGAATCTAAATATGTAAGTAAATTAAAATCAAGTATGGAATAAGCCATCGGTTGCTAACATTCAATACAATCATCTAAACTGGATTAAATAAAGCTGAATATATATAATTTTGATAACGGGACAAAATATCCAACTAATAACTGAAGAGAGATCATAATCTAAGATAGATATAATAGAAGCTTCTACTCCAATCCTGCAAGCTGCTACATCAACTGCAGCTACGTGATCCCTGAAAGAAGAGTCATCCTTGGCATCCCTATGGCTGGACACCTAAAAGAATATTTTACACGGGTCAGAGCCCAAAAGTTTTAAAAATATTTAGCACGTGTACAAATTGCAATAATGAATATATAAAGCAACTTTCCATATTTAAATTAGCAGCGCACTCAAATGAGATAATCTCACCTCTCATCTAATGCGCGCACCTAACATATACTCTTAACTCTCCTAGTTATGCTACCCCGTCTAACTAGTCTCCTCACTAATATCAATATAAAATACTACCCTGACTCGAGTATTGTTTGTCATTAATTTATTAATTTTTGCCCTGCTCCGTGATTTGTTAATCATCACACCATTTATATACATTTTCATAACCTTATTTTAGTTGTTAATAACATTCACAGGTAACGCCTTATGCCCATATATAATTATCTACTTTTTGTATATGTATAATTGAAACACATAAAATGTATATACGCGCATATATCTCATACTATATATATGTAACCGCCATCCCTCCGAGATTTACCTAGTTGGATGAGAAATCACTACCATGCTATCAAGCTTGAGGGAGTCCACCATAACCTGAGCAATCGGGTCAAAATATCCCCACAAAACCCAAAAAATAGTGAAAATCGAAGGCAGTTATGGCCTTAAGTCTGTGGTCATAATCATAACATTATTTTATGGGACTCCAACCCTACACAACGTGGGTATGCCCATGGGGAACGGTACTACCTCTGCTGAGATTTGCGAGAGTGACCACACATGATGCGCAACCTCCACTGATAGCATATCCATTAGGATGAGTATATTTCACACACATATTATACATACATATATATATATATACATACATATATATATATACATACATATATATATATATACATACATATATATATATATACATACATATATATATATATACATACATATATATATATATATATATAAAATCCCAAAGTTTGGCTAATACATGTCTATCTCCCAAAGCACTAGCCTAATCATCCCGAATTTACCTTGACTATAAAATACATAATCTCTTAATATATTGATTACACACATAGATTATCAATTCTCTATACTAAGCCCTTCTCAACCCGCATATATCCTTCGTTACCTGAATTTCCCCCGAGTTTATAGATTAAATATTCCATGCAATGTTCGTCCTAAACGTCCCTCCAACCTCTCTCATACATCTCCTCATAATTAATCCTTGTCAAAAATAAATTTTCAGAAGTCCTATTTCATTTAATGAACCTCATAAATTTTTTCGAACTCCAAATTAATTTATATAGCAATCAAATAAAGAAACTAGAATAGGTAGGAGAACCAAACAGGTTTGGCCAGAAGGCGAACCGGTTCGCCCTTGGAAAACTGCCCTACGGACCTGCTACAATTAATACGAGTTGTACCCACTTATTCCTATCAAAGTATTTCTAAACTTCATCCTAAGAAAAAATATCCTAACACCATTAACTACTAGCATGAGTATATGTATTAATTGTCCTTAATTCTACAAAACTAGATTAATTCATAGGATATACGTCATTCTTGGTCCAACATCAATTATGTCATAATTCCTAATGAAAATTCAAATTTCACGATCAAGGTTTCATCTTTTCAATTCAAGATAGTGTCTTTCCATTAGAGATCAATATATCCAATATTTATTCATGATTTTCTCTAATCATTAATCATTTTCATGCAACAATATCATAAAATACAATCAGATTTACCATTCTAAAACCCTTTTTATTTTTCTTATACACCCCCGCCCCCCCACCCCAAAAAAAAAATTGGTTTATTTATCTACCTCTTTTGATATGGAACATAATACTTAACAAAACATAAAGCAAGTTTGAACATTTGTCTTTCTATAAGGAATAGACCTGGATATTCTTCTTTGTGGGGTGGATCAAGTCAAGAACTCCAATGATCTTCCTCCAATCAAGCCTCTTTCAATCTCCCTTGTATTTTTCTCCTTTTTTTTCTCCCCAAAATAACTCTGAGAGATTTTTATGTTTACAGTAGTTGCTTCCTAGCCCTAGTATCTTATTTAAACCTCTTAATCCCGTATTTAGGTCAACCCCTCTATGTAAAATGACTCAAATGCCCCCCGAATGGGCCCCGACTAGTCCAAAAATCTCCCGGTAACCAATCTCTACCTCTGGGTACTTGATTTTGACTATTTCAAACCATTTTGGATCAACAGTGCACTCAAAATAACCATTTGAGTCACTCAACATCAATATTCTATCTCAACCAAAATTTAGCCTATCCAAATCTCCCGATTGAGATACCGTCAATTCCCATCGTTATTACCCACTACTACGATGTACTGATAATTTACCGAATTTACTTTATTACTCACTCTTAGTAAATTTTATTTCCATATAAATATTAATTACATTCTCACTAATTAATATTTATCAATTAAGCAATATTATTACGAGAACGTGTAGTAGAAATGAAAAAAATTAATTATTCAAAAATTCTGAGTATTACATACTTCCTCCAATTGCAAAGGAATTTCGTCCTCGAAATTCGAACGTACCTGCGATAAAAAGCTTTGTATACTTCTCTCAAATATCATCCTTTAACTCCCAGGTCGACTAATCTACATTATGGTGTCCCCAGTAAACTCGAACTAGGGACCCCAACTTTAACCGCAGCTTACGCTCACTACGATCAAGAATATAAATTGGTCTCTCCTTGTTTGAGACGACTGGCTGCAAATCAATCTCCTACAGTGGGATGTGTCGAAAATCCCTCTCACTCCTCAAATATCTCTTTAGCAAAGACACATGAAATACATCATGAATCCTTTGTAAATGCTCTGAAAACCCCATCGTGTGAGAAACTAGCCCTACTCTCTCAATGATCGGGAAGGGCCCTATATACCTTGGCGCTAGCTTTCCATTCTTCCCGAATCTCAGGATTCCTTTCATGGGAGACACGCATACCAAGACCTGGTCCCCAATCTCCAGCTCTAAGAGCCTCATGTCGGTATTAACATAACTCTTCTGCCTATCCCAACCTATATGTATGCGTCCCTGAATAAGTCAATATTGGCAATGGTATCCTGAATCATCTTCGGTCCCAACAACATGTTTTATCCCACCTCTAACCAAGAAGTGGGCGAACAGTAAGGATGTCCATAAAGTGATTCAAACGGTACCATGCCGATGGAGAACTGGTAGGAGTTGTTATAAGCGAACTCCACTAATGGAAGGTACTTCTCCCAACCTCCCCCAAAAATGAGTATTCACATCATGAGCATGTCCTCTAACATCTGATTAACCCGCTCAGTCAATCTATCTGTCTGTGGATGATACGTTGTACTCAACCGTAAAGTCACGAGTGCTCAAAAACGGTCAAACAAGACCTCCCAATTCGATCTGATGGGTTGGCGGAAAGTAAGCATTATTCTACCAACTCCCACTCATCATAAATAGTTTATTGAAGACCATTAAATGGTATTTGATGATCTTAACAACCATCACTACTAATTTGCAACCTTTGTTACTAAGACTTAACTTCAAATGTCACTTTATAACTACTTCTAACAGTTGGCTATGTAAGGAGAATTTTGGGGAGGTTATATGGATCAAATTTAAGTCATTATTCATTGGGGCAAGTGTAAAAGACAATCATAAGCCTTTGTTGAGGAGCTTTAACCACTTCAACACTTATATTTTAATTTAGGCATCATATCTAGGTATTTCACCTTTATTTTAGTCTCGTGAGTGTTAAGTGTGTAATAAGTATTTATATGGAAGTCAATTAGTATATTCCTAAGAGCTCTTTGCTCATCACAAAAGACCTCAGACTCATTATGGACTAACTTAGCCCAAGTCTGAGGTTGTTCACACTTGTATTATTCACCTTTATAATAATATACCATATAGAATCACCTTAAAAGTTGATATAGGTACCTCGGTAGAGATATTGAACCACTATACATACTTGTGTCCTAATAATTTCTACTTAAGAAAACATATCTGTACTCTATGCAGGCATACTTGGTGACGTTGATTCCTTAACATATATAAGTACCATTAGTGTTTTTAAATATATAAAATGTGATTCAAACACACCCTTAGAGTGTCACCGTTGCGAATATTTTTTTTTGCTTATATAAATGTGTAATAAGATAGTGTGAATTTTATTTTATAAAAAATAATAATTTGCGTATTGTTTGTTAAAAAAATCTTCCCCGCTACAAATGTTAGGTCTTAATTGTATAACTATAGAGAGCCTCTTGAAATAATTCCTATAAATCAGACCTGATGATTTATTAGACATGCATTGGTTGGTATTTCAAATGGACCACATGTGAACTCCACATTTTAACCAATATGTGTGACACGTACCATGTCTGATTTGTGGATATCATGATGAGTGTCTCCCTACAAATACTCGTCTTAATTTCTTTCCAAGGAAGAATGAAAAAAACACTTTTACATTTGATTTAAATAAGTGATTTTGAGTTAATATACGAGTTTTTTGCGTCATTGCCTTCACAATATGGGAAAACGCTACCAATGTAAATGATATCTTTTTCATTGTCTATATTCATTGTTGTTACACCACTTTTACATTTATTATAGAAAATTATATTCTGCAGAATTTTGTCCGCACTTATTATGTATGGATTGTAACACCCCGTACAATCTGAAGAGCGAGGTGGCCAGCCGTCGCTGTCTGACTACGCCAAGAGTCACTAAATAAGTAATCATTCTTAGCATGCGACAGATATGAGACATATAAAAATTCATTCCACCAAATAATAATTAAATTGATCCAATAAATAATAACCAATCATGAAATATTAAAATCCATCATCTTGCCAATCTCCAAAATAATCCAATCTCCAAATATATAAATCTCAAATAAATAAATAAATAAAATATAAATATCTGAATAAATCGTAAACAATAGTGGAACCTATTGAACCACCAAATCCATAATAAAACTCTCATAGTAAGTGCGACGAAAAGGAAAGCAACTCTAACTACTAGGCCTGTTTGGTTTGCGATTATAATTATGTTTTATGTGTTTAAATACAATTCTGATAAAAATTTGCGTTTGACAACTTATTTTTAAACACTGAATTATAATATTTATGTGTTATAATCAAGTTTTTGAGAAAACATGTTGAAGGTATTTTATAACTTCTATTTTTTATTTTTCGACTCAGAATTATTCATTTTTAATATTTTAATGTATTTATACCTTAATATATAATATACATACATAATACATTAATATATGTGTAATTCTTATAAATAATATATATATATATATATATATACACGTACACAAAATTATGTATGGAATATTATAAAGTTAAATAATATTATCAATAGATACATGATACCTATATAAAGTTTTATACATAAATTAATAATACATGTATAAAACTTTATATAGGTATCATGTATCTATTGATAATATTATTTAACTTTATAATATTGCATACATAATTTTGTGTACGTGTAAATATATATATATATATATATATATATATAGAGAGAGAGAGAGAGAGAGAGAGAGAGAAAGAAAGAGTTAAACTCCAGACCTCATTAAATATACATAAAAATATATGATATTAAATGTAAAGGAATATAATTTATGATTGATGTATGTATGTATGTATGTGTGTATGTATACAGTCATGTATCATGTATGTATGAATGTTTTATGTATTTGTTTATATATATATATATATAGACACACACACACACACATATATATATATATATTTATAATATAAATATACACGTTTACCAATTTCATCAAATTTTCAAAAAGTTGTATTTAAAAACAAGTTTACCAAACGCGCATCAATAATTATAAACATAAAAAACTAAATTTTAAAACTGTATTTCAAAACAACGTTTAAATCGAGTTTTCTAAATACAGAACCAAACGGGGGCCCTAAGCATCTAAAATAAACTCCAGTTGCACCTCCAAAATATCTCCAATATTCCTATGCAGCTACTCCAGCGCTAAACTTGAAAAGTTAGTCAACGCAATGGGTCAAAGCCACCGCATGAATACTAGCTACTCTCTTCAATTAGGGTCCGTGAACCCAGACAATAACATTATACATAATAAATACAAAATAGAATATTTTAAATTAAACGTGATAATTATGAACGTGGGAGTAAAATAAACTACGACAATTTAAATCACGTAAATAAGCCACCCCAAAAGTTTAACTCCAATATTTTCACAATTCGATAATTGTTCTAAAGCCACCATCATTTTTAAATTGATTTAATTCATTATTAATTTCATTATAGCGTGCCGTCATAGCCAGCTGACTCTACTGCTCGTAGTGCACTTATTTGGGCCCGTCTCAAATTTTAAACCACACGTATTCCCCTCGCTATACCCAATCGGCGCGTATTCTGTCAGCCCTGCACTTATTGACGAGATTCTACGCATGACACATCATAATAGCCAGCGAACCCGCTTAACTGTCAGCGTTGCACATTACGTCGCCACGCACCCACACGTCGCAATAGACAACCAACCCGTTTAACTGTCAATCCTGCACTTATTAACGAGGCCAATTTAATTCCATAGCCGTTTACTATCTTAGGCATTAATTTTCAATTTCTCAAGTTCTTATTATTTTAAATTAGCCTCACCCTACTATAGAGCATAGTCTTCACATCTACCCCTAGTTCCATACCTAGAGGTCTCCAAAACACAAACACGTCATATCCTATATTATCGGATGATTTTTTTTTATCAATTATCGTTTTCTAGTTTCACGTCTAGACTATCCAAATCAACAGAATGACACCAAAATACCCACCCCGAAATATTTCATTCGTAAAAATCTACACTAGTTTGTCCCATACCTAGAAAGTGTTAACCGCAACTAAGGCGTACCCACTAGTCCCATCCTTAGCAAGTATTTCTAAAAATTTAGGTGAGAACATACCACCCAAAATTCCGTCATCCCCGCATTGATAATTATGATCGAAACAATACGTCGTAAAAATCCAATTTATCAACAATTATACAATTTCTCTTGCGGTCACAAATTTACTTTAATTAAATTTATTCAATCCATTGTCATAATTACCACAATTCATTTTATTCAGCAATTATAATATCAATCATCATGAGAGTTTAAGGAGCCCATCACAATAATTTACTTTGATCATACCTACATGAATTTCTAATAATTATACAAGTCCCTTTTTTATTTAAATAGCGCAACTATGATTTTATACATGCAAACCTACCCCTATAATAAAAAAAAAATCTACCCTAAGCACACAATGGTTATGAGTCTTAATTCAGATTAAGATTTTTTAGAAAAACAGTCCCAAATTAATTTCCACTTTTCCTAATTAAGGTTGCTAATAGATTTCAAGAAAAACATGAAAATTAATGTTTATGCGGTATTTAAAACGCATAATACTAAAGAAATAGAATAGAAGTATTCATGCCTGCAAAAAAGTTGATTGAGAATTCTGACTATACGGTTGCGATCCTCTCGTAAATTAAGAAAAGTTTGTTCTTGGACAATTTAAGCCTTAAAAACTTGAGTTGAATCTTGAATAAATTTGGGGCTACGATTTATAGATAAATGGTGATAAAGTTGTACGAGTTTTCTGGTGGAAAAATTTGTGAAAAATCATTTTAAAAAGTCTAACCCCGAGTTAATTTTAATACGGGAAAAGATTAGAGTTTTAATTAACTTAAGATCATTCCGAATCGATTCGTCCACCAAGGTGAATCGATTTGGTCTGATCAGGTGTCCAAGGACGTCCCAAAGCTTATATGTATAAATAAAAATCCGATGTCACCCCCGATTTCAATTCTGATTAAAATCCTACTTTTCATAAATAAAATCCAACCTTTTAAGTGGCTAAAAATAATTAAATTCAAAATATTATTTTTCCACATTTTTGAATTAATTTAAGTATATTCCGATTTAATAATTTACGGGGTATTACATGGACCTTATATAACTCTACCAATTCTTTCTATTCACATTAGAATTGAAAATGCTTAAGTGAATCATCCCATGTAACTAAATCATTTCCCTATTAACTCAAGATTTTTATTGAAATATTGTTGGCACTTCAAAAAGATATTGCAATAATCAAAAGATTCATGAAATTATTTAGATTTTCTCTTCTTTTTTTTGTAGCATACCACGAAGTATCCGGCTAGCTTTACGCGCACCTCGACTAATTCCCGTTTGCGGTTCGTGGCTTCCGCTGGCCAAGCATTATTTTAACAGCGTCGGGAGTCGAATTGGGGAGCAAACCCAGTCGACCCCAAATCTGCTCCAAAGGCAGCGTTATACCACTGGGCCAAGAGGCTTGATTTTTAGATTTTGTTTAATATTTGGGAATTAATATGCAAAAAACAATATTGCTGTTAACGCAAAAATTCTCTATCTACGAGGATCAATCAGAAAAGGACACATGTCATCCTACATGGCAATATTCGACACCCAGGAGAGTTGGTCGGCATCCGAGGAGTGTTAGTCGGCACCCGAGGAGAGTTGATCAGTACCCGAGGAGAATTAGTCGGCACCCGAGGAGAGTTGGTCGGCACTCGAGGAGACTTGGTCGGCCCCCGAGGAGAGTTGGTCAGTACCCGAGGAGAATTAGTCGGCACCCGAGGAGAGTTGGTCATCCCCCGAGGAGAGTTAGTCGGCACCCGAGGAGAGTTGGTCGGCATACCAACCAGGAAGATCAAAGGATAACTATGCATTTAATGTGCATTAATGAAGATGACAGCGCATTTAATGAGCCTTAATGTACATTTATATTGTATTAATAGATGACAACACATAGCATACCAAGCAATTCAACAATTAGATTCGTTGAATGTGGACATAAATGTCTACATACAATGAATCTCTTTATCTCCCATCACTATAAATACATGTATCCCCTTAGCCAAAAGGGAGGAGATCCGGAGGAAATTCGAAAGAACCAAGAGGAGATCCGAAAGAACTAAGAGACACCATACACAAGATACACACCTCTCTCTCTCTACACCCTATGGTGCTATTGTAAACCCCTAGGAATAAAATAACAGTGGACGTAGGCTTTATTCATAGCCGAACCACTTTAAAAATCTTTGTCTCTTATGTGCTTGATTGGATTGCTTTCATCTATTTATCTGTGATCATAAATATGGGATTCGGTCCAGTTTTTTGCATCAACAGATTGACGCCGTCTGTGGGAACGTGTTACAAGCATTGTTCTCCATCAAAAGCTAAGTTTTTATTTTCTCTACGTATAATCAATTATACATACATCTGTTGATTCAATCATGATTTTTATGTTTATATACATAAATTAATTGTCCAATTTTTATCTGCAAAATGTTGCATATCATGATTTTTAAATCATAACTGTTAGATTCATTCTTATTTAGAAATCTGAAAAATAGTGGATTTCATAAATCATAACTTTTTGCTTGATTCCCAAGTTTCAATTTTATATCATGGAATAAATATTTTAAATGATTACATATACCAATATATATGACGGTGGTAAGATTTGATAATTTTCATTATAAAATTATGTAAGATCTTTGATGACTATTCAAATTCCCATTAAATTTTTAATCAGAGAATGGGAAAAGGTTAAAGACAATAAAAAGTTTTCTCATGGAAATCATGACCCAGATCTACTTTATCTCTCTTTAACTTTGAGTCTCTTTGCATTCATTTTTATGAACTATATACTTAATTTGGTTAATCTTCCATCTATGTCAATAAAGTCAAATTGATTGATTTTTTATATAAATTTGGTAATAACTTCGATCATTCACTATATTTTTATCTCTCCAAATAGGGAGTAGGAAGGGATCAATATAAAAAATAATTTTCTGTCACCTGAAAAATCATTACCCACCTCTTATAAAAGATGATCAGTAAAACAATCATGACCATATCAAGACTCTGCGCACAAATTTGATATATTGTCCCTTTGTTCATCACATCACATGGTTTCTTTGTCGAAATCGCACGATCTAGTGGATTAGATAATTATTCATTTAATTAACATTCTTAATGCTTAAATTTTACATCGAATGTTATTTTTCTGATCTAAGGATTCGAGATATTCTGGTCAGACATCTATATTGTTGGTCGGCATCATCTTGGGTCATCTTTTATTAAAGGGAAGCTTAACCAGACCATTTTTGTTTGTCGGAGATAAGATGTGAAGATCCATCAGCAACGTTGAAATAATTTTATCCAACTACGAGGTATCTTATTATTGGTCGGAGCCCCATATTGTAGCTCGGTGGAACCAATTGCAGGTCGACGATCATCTACTTCTTGATCGGCGACATCTCAGTCTTGTTCGAAGGGTTCAATTTTTTGGACGGCAACTATCCAACCATCCACTTTTTGGTCGGTGACATCTAATATTGTTCGGTGCTGTCAATGAACCATTTTTGTTGATCGGCGAAATTGCTCAGCTGGCCGGGGACCATTTGCTTCTTGGTCGACACCATATATTCTATAACTTGAGATATCCTTAAATGTTGGTCGGCAACATCCATGCCGTTTGTCGGTAGCAGTAGAATCTTGGGGTATTAAAAAATGCGAAGCACCCCAGATATATCTTTAAACACGAGTTCAGCTCGGGGACGAACAGGGGGCTTAAGTTTTTTTCAAAAACTTGTGATGACCCTAAAAAATATTTTTAAAACCAAGTGATAAATAATTTTCAAACATCAACTTATACCTGATTAGTTTTTGGAGATTAAATAACTTTACAAAAAACTCTACGTCTTATTTATGGCGCATATTTAATAATAATTTGTCCATCTCACACACATTTGGCATAAAACATATTATTTCATATTTTGAAATTTTTATTGCCTTATGCTGATACACATCACATATTGTTTGGCTGAATAATTATTCTCGTGACAATAATTATTTTATCTAGTCTAGACAGGTGCTCGGGCACCTTATTAAAATTTCATAGGGCCGAGATTCAATCCCGATGAAAGCTCTCGTAAACCTTTGGAGTAGTATTGCTCGACATCAGGCAATTGTGCCTCGACATATCAGCCAACATATATTATTTCATTTTTTGAAATTAATATTTTTATTTCTCAAACATAAAACCTATCATATATTTATTGAATGATTAAATTATTCTCACGACTGATCAATTCAGCCTACACAAATGGTAGAGCGAGATAATAATTTTTACAGGTACAAGACTCAACGCCGACGAATGCTCGAAAATAATCTGGAAACTATTACCATTTCACCTCAGCGAGGCATTATATATTTTATTATTACTCGGATATATCGGCTCATGTAAACGATGTGAACTAGTGGATCCCCGGATTTTAATTTTCACAATTAAAAATTATTTATAATTTCCTTTCGTAAAACACGAAATGATGCGGAAGCGTACAACGGTGGTGATGGTTCAACTAAAACAAACAAATACTAAATATTAATTTTCTTAAACAAATTAATATTAACCCGAGGTGAAAATTAATTAAAACACACACAAATATTATTTTCACCTAAACCAATTAAATCATTAATCAATTAATATATTCACTTAAAACAAGTTAATTCAATGCAAGTCTTAGAATTTGCCTAAGTCATAATTATCATTATTCCAAAGTTAGGCGAAACCAAATTTTAGCAAATGGCTTTAATTAAATAAACTTTACCCAATATTTAATTTTGCACCAAATTAAATGAGTGTGATAATTTAAACCAAATTTTATTTTGAATTATTCTAAGCATGCATTCTATGTTATTTTGCAAGATAAAATAAATCAACCACACTACGCCGGGATGTACGAGGAAAAACCCAAGACGGGAAACAACCTCGGACGGCCCTAGCCACAAATCAGCTAGATACGGAATTACAAGTACAAGACAGAAAGGCTTATAACGCACGACTCGATCCCTCTCAAGCCTCGACGCTTCTTCTTGTAGACACCTCTTCCTAGCGGATAACCTTGGAACACCACCGCGGTCTCGGAATCCACCGATAGGACTTTATATGGTCACCGTCACCCGTACATGGAGCCTTTCTCCAAGTGGGTAGAATCGCAACAAAACGTTTTCTTCTTTGATGGATGTAGAAGCAAACCAAAACTTCTCTTTGAAACGGAAGATATAAACCGGTGCCAAACTCCAAGCAATTGATATGTATATATGTGAACTTGGATAAGTAATATGGGTGTAAAACTAGAGTGATAAAATATTTTCTCTTGAAAAATAGCACTCAAAACTTGAACATTTTCCTTAAACAATTTTAGCTCTCAAACTCTCTCTAAGAGATGGAATGGAATGGAAAAGTTAGGAAGAGTTAAGTTGGAAAATGTTCTTCCCGCACATACATATTCAGCAAAAAGATAGTGGGGTAAACTAGTGGGAAAATGTGTAAAAACTGCCAAAAACTGCCATTTAACTGTTCCCGCCAAATCTCGTTCGAACGACATTTTCGTTCGAACGAAATCTCGTTCGAACAAGATTTCTAACGAAGTTCCAGAATGTTTAAAGAGGGAACTCGTTAGAAGTCTCATTGGATATCTCGTTCGAACACAGGTTCGTTCGAACGACATATCGAACGACATTCCAGTGGCCTAATATGGGAACTCGTTGGCAGGTTCGTTCGAACGACATTTTCGTTCGAACGACAATCTCGTTCGAACGACTCTATCGAACGAAAAACCAGAAAGTTTAAATATTCTTGTTTAAGCCCAGAAAACTTTATAAACATTTATTTAAAGTTTTAATTAATTCTTTCTTAAAACAAAACGCAGTTTTTATAAAACGTAACACCCAATAAACATCTTCCAAGCTCCTATATATATAATATTGCATTCATACCTTGGGAGCAGGGAACTATGGTTGATGACGTAGAAATGAGGCACGCAAACCGGCATAGTTGATGAAGCTTTATACTCTTTGCCGCTACATCTTCAACAAACACTTCATAGGCTTGAGAATATTACAATTAAATACTATCCTATGAATAGATATTTTTGTCCGGAATTGAGCCAACACAATACATGGACTCAATTGGAAATTTGTGTCCTTACAAATCTCCCCCTTTGTCTATTCCGGGACAAAAACCAAACAAAAATTCTAAAGGGCCGTCAAGCTCTACTAGACTCAAAACATAACCCACCCAAACTTGACTCAACCCAAGGATAAAACACTTTGCCATTAAACAATGCCGCTTTAGAAGAAATCCTGCACATTTAAGAAAACACATCAAATGCATAGGGAATATCAAAGTATTAAATGCAATTTTAATTAATTACTCCCCCTAAATTAATTCTCCCCTTTATCAAACACATGACCTACTTAGAAAGACGTCTCCCCCTAAGATAAATCTCCCCCAAACTAGGACACGATAATAATAGGATTAGATACCATTTCTCCCCCTATCATTTTTCTCCCCCTTTTTGTTCAGGAATAGGCAAAGGATAAAGAACTAATAAACCCGTTGAAGCTTAAAGTGTTAAGACATTACATCACATGGGCAACAAAACCATAACTATTCCAAGATAGATACCAATAATGAAGTATAAGTATGGATAGACTAGAGATCAAGGCAAAGACAAACAAATATCATATATATATATATGTACTAGAAATATACCAATAGAGTACTTGCATATATAAATAGATATAAACTCACACATGACACAAAATACAATAAGTTTGCACACTCGTATGGCAAAAATGTGTCATATGGAAACGGAAGTGTTGGGGTGTGAACTAGTAACGATTAAATTTAAACCCGAACACTTAATAAACATTCACGGAGTTCTCATTTGATTGCAAACTTCATCACATTTAAATATAACCTCATGTGACAATATAAATTGAACTCAATGAACAAACATACAGAATGCATACAAGCCTAGCATATTGATGATTCTACAAACCAATAGAGTCATGACATGAAATACGCAACTAGGATAAACGGACATCGTGCAAACCGTTGATATATCCTCCAATCTCCCTCAATATGTATTTATATTAAATTTGAATGAATATATCAATCAAACATAGGCCTTGGCAAATTATTTTCTTTTTAATGCCATATTTTCTGTTTTTAGGCCTTTGGACCACGTATTTTTTTTAGGTCCATTTCAAACGGTGGCTTAAAATCGCAAAGGATCACTTAGTCCTTTCGGAGAACTTTCCCGTGCACATTTTTATTTATCATGTTTTCATTTTTCACACAAATCTCACGTGCAATGGATTTTGACATGCACTAGTCCTCCTAAGTCACAAATATGTAGATGACAATATTGGTAGGAGAACACCTCACATAGCTCAAATATACATATGAAGTTAAAATTTCAAAAGAGCTCGTGCATGTGTGAATAGAGGCATATAAAAATAGAATCCATTTAATCAATACAAAATCCAACTACTCCATAAAATATGGTAAAGAACATAATAAGGATTGATATTCTAAACCAAAAGTTCTAGCCACATGGGAGCGTTAAAGGAGGGATTCAAACACAAGTATATGCCACTTAAAGTGTGTCAAACAAAAATACACACAAAATAAAATTCTTTTTGAGTTTTTTAAAATTTTCAGCCAAAAATAAAAAAAATATATATACTCAAAAGACAAACAAAATCATTTGAATTCTTTATTAAACTTAAATTACTTAGGGATAAAATACAAATGATAAACAAAAATCTTTTTGTATTTTTCATTTAATGCAAATAAAATGAAGAAAATATAATACAAAAGATAAACAAAAATCATTATTCTAGCATATGATTAAGCATAGGGCATAACCTAGAACATGATTAAACAAGCATACATTTAGCATGTGAATATAGCATGAAGTACAAACGCTAAAGTATGCAAACACTAACACATTCATCCTTTAGATTTAGCAAGAGAGGAAGCATGTAAAAGCAAATGAGAATCAAAAACCCTATTTTGCAAGGCAACCAAGTCGGATTTCCTAACCCAAATTAATGAAGAATGACTATCTTGGGGCGTTGGAACTTTAACTACCGTGATTACTTTACTATGGGATTTTCTAGGAATTTGTTTAAGATCAAAACAAAATTTCCTAAGATGACCTTTTCGACCACAATGTGTACAAGTAAAATCATGTCGAAACGATTTACCTAAGGAGTGATCTTTAAAATCATTCCTAGTAGATTCTCCTAAAACTTTGGTCTTGTCTTTATGAGTAGATTCATTACAAGTATTGTAGCCTAAACCACAAGTGTCATTTTTAATTTGGACCGTTCCTAATATTTTATCTAATTTTTTCGAACGACACTCCAAATCAAATCTGACATTACTAGAGTCTTTTAATTTATTTTACAATTCTAAAATGTTAGACTCTAATAAAACATTTCGCTCTTCAAAAGCAAGAATCTCTTTTTTCAAAGATTCCATTAAACCCCTAAGGCTATCTCTTGCGCCTTCTACATATTCTAGCTTCTCTCGAAGAGTCCTCTCACGTGTCCTAAGGTCTTCTATTAAAGCATTTTCGTCAACGACCTTGACACTCTCTCTTAAACTAGCTTCTAACTTCAAATGAGCTCTTTTCAATTTAATAGATTCTTTATAAAGTTCTTGAAAAGCATTTTGAAGTTCACTCAGATTAATCTCTTCTTCATTTTCACTCTCTCTTTCTTCTCCACTCTCACTATCATCAAAAACAAGAGAATCATAAACAATGACCTTGGAAGTGTCATGTGTTAAGGTTTCATCAATCGATGAGTTCTCACTATCACTCACATGACTAGCCATAAAAGCCACAAAATTTTTCTTAGTGGGGGAATCGGGCTTCTCTTCCTTATCACTATCACTAAGGGTCGCATTATATGAAATGGTTCGCTTACCCTCTTTCCTTAGTTTAGTGGGGCACTCAAAAGCCCTATGGCCATAACCTTCACAACCAAAACACTTATTAGACTCGTCCCTATCTAAATTTTCATTACTAGGTTTAGGGATCTTCTCGGCTTTAGGAATCTTCTCGCCTTTGTCATGCTTAGAAGATTCAAATTTCTTAAAATCATTTTTAAATTTATCTTTGTTAATTTTAAGAAATTTTCTAAATTTACGAGCAAACAAAGCCATGTCTTCCGAGTCACTCTCACTCTCGCTCTCTACTACTTTTTGTTCAGGAATAGGCAAAGGATAAAGAACTAATAAACATAAAAGCATGTTGAAGCTTAAAGTGATAAGACATGAAGGCATATGGGCAACAAAAGCAAGGCAAAGGCAAAACAAATATCATAAATATATATAAATATACCGATAGAGTACTTGCATATATAAATAGATATAAACTCACACATGACACAAAATACAATAAGTTTGCACACTCGTATGGCAAAAATGTGTCATATGGAAACGGAAGTGTTGGGGTGTGAACTAGCAACAATTAAATTTAGACCCAAACACTTAATAAACTTTCACGGAGTTCTCATTTGATTGCAAACTTTATCACATTTAAATATAACCTCATGTGACAATATGAAGATTGAACTCAATGAACAAACATACACAATGCATACAAGCCTAGCATGATGATGATTCTACAAATTAAATAGAGTCATGACATTAAAGACAACTAGGATAAACGGTCATTGTGCAAACCGTTGATATACCATCCAATTCTCCCTCAATAAGCATATATATTCTTTTGCTTTTGAATGAATATATCAAACAAACATAGGCCTTGGCAATTGTTTTCTTTTTAATGCCAAATATTCTGTTTTTAGGCCTTTGGATCACGTATTTCTTTTAGATCCAATAAACGGTGGCTTACTATCGCAAAGGATCACTTAGTCCTTTCGGAGCCCTTCCCTGTGCATATTTATGTATCATGTTTTCATTTTCACACAAATCTCACATGCAACGGATTTTGACATGCACTAGTCCTCCTAGGTCATAGATATGTAGATGACTAGATTGGTAGGAGAACACCTCAAAAAGCTCAAATATAACATGTGACATTAAGATTTCAAAAGAGCTCGTGCATGTGTGAAAAGAGGCATATAAAAATAGAATCCATTTAAACAATACAAAGTCCAACTACTCCATATAAAACATGGTAAAGAACATTTTAAGGATTGAAAATCTAAACCAAAAGTTCTAGCCACGTGGGAGCGTAAAAGATGGGATTCAAACACAAATATATGCCACATAAAGTGTGTGAAACAAAAATACACACAAAAAAACTTTTTGAGTTTTTAACATTTTTAATCAAAAATAAATATTTACTCAAAAGGATAAACAAAAATCATTTGTATTTTGCATTAAGCTTAAATGAATGAAATAAAACACAAATGATAAACAAAAATCTTTTTATAATATGCAGTCAATTCAAACACAAAATATAATACAAAAAGATAAACAAGTCATAATTTCTAGCATAAGATATGAAATGAGGTAATGACTAGACAATGACTAAACAAGCATACATTTAGCATGTGAATATAGCATGAAGTACAAGCGCTAAAGTATGCAAACACTAACACATTCATCCTTTAGATTTAGCAAGGGAGGAAGCATGTGAAAGTAAATGAGAATCAAAAACCCTATTTTGCAAGGCAACCAAGTCGGATTTCCTAACCCAAATTAATGAAGAATGACTATCTTGGGGTGTTGGAACGTTAACTACCGTGGTTACTTTACTATGGGATTTTCTAGGAATTCGTTTAAGATCAAAACAAAATTTCCTAAGATGGCCTTTTCGACCACAAAGAGTACAAGTAAAAGCATGTCGAAAAGATTTACCTAAGGAGTGATCTTTAAATGCATTCCTAGTAGATTCTCTTAAAACATTAGTCTTGGCTTTATGAGTAGATTCATTACAAGTATTGAAGCCTAAACCACAAGTGTCATTTTTAATTTGGACCGTTCCTAAAATTTTATCTAGTTTTTCCGAACGACACTCCAAATCAAATTTTTACATTACTAGAGTCTTTTAATTTATTTTGCAATTCTAAAATGTTAGACTCTAATAAAACATGTCGCTCTTCAAAAGAAAAAAGCTCCTTTTTCAAGGATTCCATTAAACCCCTAAGGCTATCTCTCTCGCCTTCTACATATTCAAGCTTCTCTTGAAGAGTCCTTTCACGTCTCCTAAGGTCTTCTATTAAAGCACTTTCATCAACGACCTTGACACTTTCTCTTAAACTAGCTTCTAACTTCAAATTAGCTCTTTTTAATTTAATAGATTCTTTATAAAGCTTTTGAAAAGCATTTTAAAGTTCACTCATATTAACCTCTTCTTCATTTTCACTCTCTCTTTCTTCTCCATTCTCACTATCATCAAAAATAAGAGAATCATGTACAATGACCTTGGAAGTGGCATGTGCTATCGTTTCATCAATCGATGAGTTCTCACTATCGCTCACATGACTAGCCATAAAAGCCACAAATTTTTCTTAGTGGGGGAATCGGGCTTTTCTTCCTTATCACTATCACTAAGGGTCACATTATATGAAATGGTTCGCTTACCCTCTTTCCTTAGTTTAGTGGGGCACTCATAAGCCCTATGGCCATAACCTTCACAACCAAAACACTTATTAGACTCGCCCCTATCTAAATTTTCATGACTAGGTTTAGGGATCTTCTCGGCTTTAGAAATCTTCTCGCTTTTATCATGTTTAGAAGTATCAAATTTCTTAAAATCATTTTTAAATTTATCTTTGTTAATTTTAAGAAATTTTCGAAATTTACGAGCAAACAAAGCCATGTCTTCCGAGTCACTATCACTATCGCTCTCTACTACTTGTTTGACCTCTTTTCGGGCTTTTAAAGCAACGCCCTTTTCGATTTTCTTTTCAGTTTTAGAGGGAAACATATCCAGTTCATAGGTTTGTAAATCACCTACAAGCTCTTCTAATTTCGTAGAGGCTAAAGTGGGTAAAGAATTTAAAACGGTCACTTTTGGAATAAATCTATCGGGTAGGGACCTTAAAATTTTCTTTACAACACGGTCGGCAGGTATTTTCTCTCCCAAGTTAAAAGATGAATTAACAATATCAGAAAGTCTAGCATAAAATTCATCAAAAGTTTCTTTTTTATTCATTTTGATTGTTTCAAATTGAGTGGTGAGGTTTTGGAGTTTTGAAGCTTTAACGACACTAGTTCCTTCATGAGTTAATTGTAAAATATCCCAAGCTTCTTTAGCGGTTTCACACGTCATAATACGTCGGAATTCATCCGGTGTGACAGCGCTAAGTAAGGCATTCAAACTACGGGAATTAAAATTAGCAAGTTTAAACTCATTTTCAGTCCATCTATCGGTGGGTTTGATAACACGTTCATTTTCAACTAAATAAGTTGGTGGGGACCACCGGTTAACAACAGACATCCAAACTCTCTCATCGATAGATTTAAGTGCCGATTTCATTCGCGCTTTCCAATACGCGTAGTTAGAACCATCGAAAATAGGAAATTTTGAAAATGGGGAAAATTCCATTTTAGCCAAAAATTATTTAAGATCTTTAACGAAATAATTTATCGCTTTGGCTATGATACCAATTTGTAAACGATGTGAACTAGTGGATCCCCGGATTTTAATTTTCACAATTAAAAATTATTTATAATTTCCCTTTGTAAAACACGAAATGATGCGGAAGCGTACAACGGTGGTGATGGTTCAACTAAAACAAACAAATACTAAATATTAATTTTCTTAAACAAATTAATATTAACCCGAGGTGAAAATTAATTAAAACACACACAAATATTATTTTCACCTAAACCAATTAAATCATTAATCAATTAATATATTCACTTAAACCAAGTTAATTCAATGCAAGTTCTAGAATTTGCCTAAGTCATAATTATCATTATTCCAAAGTTAGGCGAAACCAAATTTTAGCAAATGACTTGAATTAAATAAACTTTACCCAATATTTAATTTTGCACCAAATTAAATGAGTGTGATAATTTAAACCAAATTTTATCTTGAATTATTTTAAGCATGCGTTCTACCTTATTTTGCAAGATAAAATAAATCAATCACACTACGCCGCGATGTACGAGGAAAAACCCAAGACGGGAAACAACCTCGGACGGCCCTAGCCACAAATCCACTAGATACGGAGTTACAAGTACAAGACAGAAAGGCTTACAACGCACGACTCGATCCCTCTCAAGCCTCGACGCTTCTTCTTGTAGACACCTCTTCCTAGCGGATAACCTTGGAACACCACCGCGGTCTCGGAATCCACCGATAGGACTTTATATGGTCACCGTCACCCGTACATGGAGCCCTTCTCCAAGTGGGTAGAATCGTAACAAAACGTCTTCTTCTTTGATGCATGTAGAAGCAAACCAAAACTTCTCTTTGAAACGGAAGAGATAAACCGGTGCCAAACTCCAAGCAACTGATATGTATATATGTGAACTTGGATAAGAAATATGGGTGTAAAACTAGAGTGATAAAATATTTTCTCTTGAAAAATAGCACTCAAAACTTGAACATTTTCCTTAAACAATTTTAGCTCTCAAACTCTCTCTAAGAGATGGAATGGAATGGAAAAGTTAAGTTGGAAAATGTTCTTCCCGCACATATATATTCAGGAAAAAGATAGTGGGGTAAACTAGTGGGAAAATGGGTAAAAACTGCCAAAAACTGCCATTTAACTGTTCACGCCAAATCTCGTTCGAACGACATTTTCGTTCGAACGAAATCTCGTTCAAACGAGATTTCTAACGAAGTTCCAGAATGTTTAAAGAGGGAACTCATTAGAAGTCTCGTTGGATATCTCGTTCGAACACAGGTTCGTTCGAACGACATTCCAATGGCCTAATATGGGAACTCGTTGGCAGGTTCGTTCGAACGACATTTTCATTCGAACGACAATCTCGTTCGAACGACTCTATCGAACGAAAAACCAGAAAGTTTGAATATTCTTGTTTAAGCCCAGAAAACTTTATAAACATTTATTTAAAGTTTTAATTAATTCTTTCTTAAAACAAAACGCAGTTTTTATAAAACCTAACACCCAATAAACATCTTCCAAGCTCCTATATATATAATATTGCATTCATACCTTGGGAGCAGGGAACTATGGTTGATGACGTAGAAACGAGGCACGCAAACCGGCATAGTTGATGAAGCTTTATACTCTTTGCCGCTACATCTTCAACAAATATTTCATAGGCTTGAGAATATTACAATTAAATACTATCCTATGAATAAATATTTTTGTCCAGAATTGAGCCAACACAATACATGGACTCAATTGAAAATTTGTATCCTTACAGCTCAAGCACAAATTATTCTATATCCCTTGGGATTCATATTGTATATTCATCTCAACATGGAACTCGCCGAGATACTTATTATCATATTCAGCTCCGAGGAAAAGCTACAACAGTTATTATATTTCACCCCCAACGGATAGTTGGTCGGGGGTAATTCTTATTTATATGCAGGCCCAGCAAAGTTCTCGGTCATATTCTTATGTTCTGAAAAATATTATTCTTATTCGGCATTATGCAATTGTGCCTCGACAAGATAATTATTCAGCTTTAAGGAGAATTACAAAATTTGTTGTGTTTCACCCCCAACGGATAGTTGGTCGGATAATTCTTATTTATATTCGGGCCTGAAAACGTTCTCGGTCATATTCTTATGTTCTGGAAGATCTTATTCTTGTTCGGCATTATATGATTCTACCTCGTCAGATCAACGAGGCACTTTATTATTCTTTATATCTATTTGAATGCATATTCTATTCTTATTTCCGCATGGAGCTCGACAAATATTTATAATCATATATTCAGCTCCAAGGAGGTCTTCAACATTTATTATATCTTATTCCCAACAATCTGTTGGTCAGCTCCAAGGATGTCTCCAGCATATATTATCTTATTCCCAACAATCTGTTGGTCAGCTCCAAGGATGTCTCTAGCATATTATATCTTATTCCCAACAATCTGTTGATCAGCTCCAAGGATGTCTCCAGCATATATTATCTTATTCCCAACAATCTGTTGGTCAGCTCCAAGGATGTCTCCAACATATATTATCTTATTCCCAATAATCTGTTCGAGGTGATGGAAAGAATAGTAGAGAGTACTCTTAGGTCTCTCACAAATAAATTTTGAACACTAAGGGCCCGTGTGGTTCTAAATTCAGAAAACTCAATTTAAACGTTGTTTTTAAATACAGTTTTAAAATTTAGTTTTTTATATTTATAATTATTGGTGTGCGTTTGGTAAACTTGTTATTAAATGCAGTTTTTTAAAAAATTGACAAACATGTATAACACACACACACACACACACACACACACACATATATATATATATATAATGATATTGCATTTATAATTCACTATAAAATTATATACATACATGAATTGATAATATTTTTAACAGTCAGGGTCTCCAACATACCTCCTAGCAACATATCCATTTTTTAAAATAAGAAAAAAATTAATTTTGAGATGATATTTTTTATATGGGTTTATGATATTTCAATGTGCCCCTGTAAAAAAAATCAACCAAAAATAATATTTTTTGTTATTTTTAAAAAATAGGTAAAAAACTGATAGTTTTTACCCTATATAACTTTAAGATTTTTTACCTATTTTTTAAAAATAACAAAAAATATTATTTTGAGCTGAATATTTTTACTGGGGCACATTGAAATATCATGAACCCCTATAAAAAATATCAACTCAAAATTATTTTTTTTACTATTTTAAAAAAATAGGTATGTTCATAGGTATGTTTAATGAAGTATGTTGGAGAGCCTGACTCATATTTTTAATACATAAGTACTATATATGTTTTTTATATTATTCCAAACATCAATAATACATGTATAAAACTATATATAAGTATCATGTATCTATTAATAATATTATTTAATTTTATATTATTTCATACGTAGTTTTGTATACATGTACATATATATTTTTTGTTTATAGGAATTACACACATATTTATCTATTATGTATGTATATTATATATTAAGATATAAATGCATTAAAATATTAAGATTGAATAATTTTGAGTTGAAAAATAAAAAACAGAAGTTATAAAATACCCTCAAACCGTTTTCTGATAAACTTGATTATAACACATAAATATTATAATTAAATATTTAAAACTAGGTTGACAAATGCAGATTTTTGTCAGTATTGTATTTAAACACATAAAACATAATTATAGTTGCAAACCAAACAAGCTGTAAAGGAATTTTACAAATTTTAAACACTTAGGGCCACTAATTCTCTTCTTGTAAAAGTTCACGTTAGTGGCATAATGAAAGGACCTAATAATAAATTGTTCTTAAATATTTAAAAATTATTATTAAGGAACTTAATTGTAAATTATTCGAAAGAGTATAACTATAGAATAGTTTGGAGGTGATAAAAATGAAGTGGAATCTATCTTAATTTTTAGGTATTATATACTATTATAGAATAAGTTTTAAGGTGTCCTTTCACTTTTTTAAAAGTGATTCTTGTCATTAATATAATAAAAAGTGCCTAATAAGCAAATTCGGGTATAACATCATGGATCACCATCATGTGCCACATAATAGTGGTCTAATTAATTGTACAATATGCCAAAGACTAGTATAAAATCATTTATGTAATGTGCCACATACAAGTGTTTCTTAGTTATTCACACTTTTGTTTTATAAGATAAAACATGTATGTGGACGCCTTATTTTTAGCCTCCTTTTTTGTTTCAAAGGGAAAGGGACTACTTTGATTATTTTATATTGTAAATACCTGGAATTCCTCAAAAACACACATATGCATTTGTTTATTCATCAATCATTGATGCACTATGTTATTTAGGGTATGTGAAAGTTGGATAACTCACATTTATTTATTTAATGTTCTTGAGAAGAAAAGCATTCAATTATCTATTTTTGAACTCATATTTTATTACATATTTACCGAATTAATAGCCGCTATAAAAAAAATGACAATTTTTAGAAATGTACTTAATCAACTGTTAAGATTGAGAATTGTTCACTCATGGAGTATGTCCAAAAAAATGAGTTATTAATATCGCACATCCCAAAAAAGAAAATATAACTATTAATTTGGGATGTAGGAAAAAATTCTATTCATTTATCAAGGGTGTTATTCTAGGGATTGAAAAATCTTCAATAACACAATTGTACCGTTTTTAAAATGCAGAGTACCATGTTTTTATGGTTCAAATATTTTATTGAGTTATCATTAGTGGTAATTGAACCAAAGTTTATTAACTTACTACCTATAATAAATATAAAATTATTCTTAATATAAATAATAAAATAAATAGAACAATCTTAGTCCTAAAGTTTAGTGATATTATAAATAAAGTAAGATTATAAATATAAATTCTTCTTGATTCCTCATACCCCATTTTTTCCATTTAAACAAATTAGTCCTAATTTAATATAACAATACATACTTTGTCCTTTACTCTGCTCACACCAGGGAAATAAAAAAGCTATTGACAAAAAAAAATACTTTTATCGAACTACCAAAGCACATGTTACTTTAATTAACTACAATTTTATGTTTTAATCATTTTCTTTGAATCTGGTTGACAATACAAAGGACTAGAATCTTGTAAACTTTTAAGATCAATTTTTTTTTAAATGAAATAAAAAATTTCCAGTTTTAATTTTAAGCACGAAATTTGTGAATTGTAATGGTAGTAGGCCTTACTCTTTGTACTAACCTACTTACCCTTCCTTTGACTCCTTTACGTTAAAAGCCAACTCCTTTTAAACAGGAAAGATATATTCAAAATTAATACTATTATCTAAACAAGAAGAATCGATCAAATGTGGACCAAACTTAACCCACTTTCAAACTAGAAAATGGAAATATAATTCTCCTTTACATTTTTCTTTGGATACAATACAAACAATCCTCTTGGTTGACCCACTTGTTTGAAACTTCAACCACTAGAAGGTTTGAATATGAAAACCATGCAGTATTGGTATGAGACCCCAACATAGTAATTCATTACATGTTCAAATGTCAACTTCAAACTGCTGGCTATTTCAAGGCATCGGCCATTCAAATGATTCAATTGAGACTTTTCAGTGGGACCCATAACTAATTATGTTTGGTAACCAAAAACAAAAATAAAACATAAAAACTCACACATTGAGATAACCGAGCCCATTTTTGTAATATTCTCAAAATTTAAGGACACTGCACTGATGAAAAACTCAAAATTAACGTCATTGCTCCTTTGGCATTTTTTATAAACTTGTCTTGTTCACTTGCATGGACGAGGATAACTGGCCCCACTTGGTTTTTTCAAAGATAGTTTCATTAGTGCAATGTCAAAATCAAAATAGATTATGTATTTTAGAATTTTAAATAATATTGATTATGAATATAGAATAATAAATATTTTGTTTTTATTTCTAGTTTTTATTTTTCAACTTAAAGGATACGTAGTATGCTGTGATTGATTGACGTTTTACGAATATGGATCTACGCCAGCGACTTTATTAAAAAATAAGGATTAAAACTATAAATAAAATATTTGTTGTCCTATTTTCAAAATATATATTACAATAGGTCCTAAATTTACAAATCCCCTAATAAAAATCATGACATTAAACATTTAGAGCTTATTTAATTATTAATTATCATACTTTTGTATGTGTTTAAATAAATTTTTAGTTAGAATTTAGAGTTGAAACATTTATTTTTAAATATTGAAATATAATATATTTATGTTATAATCAAACTTTTTAGAAAATGGCAAAATAGTATTATTTTAAATTCTATTTTTAATTTTTCAATTCAGAATTATTCGTTCTTAACATTTTTTTTTTGCATTTAGACGTAAATATATAATATAGATACATAATATATTAATATGTGTATATATATATATATATATATATATATATATATATATATATATATATATATATATATATATATATATATATACACAAAATTACACATATATGTATGTTTTATTAAATTATATAATATACTAACATCCATATGATAAATAACATTATCAATAATACATGATATTATTAACATATGGAATAATATAAATTATACACATGTAAATTATATAATATACTAACATCCATATGATAAATAACATTATCAATAATACATGATATTATTAACATATGGAATAATATAAACTATACACATGTAACACCCCGTAGATTTTAATCAGGAATAATTTAAATAAATTTAGAAGTATATATATATATATATATATATATATATATATATATATATATATGGGGAGGTTCAGAAGTAAACTTAAAAGATGAACATTTTAATGAACCTTCATAAAAAACACTTAACTCCCAATCAATTTTAATTCCTATGTTGTAATTCGTCCGCCCCAGAGGTAATAAATACGCGCGTGACACCGTCAGCGACAACGGACACGCGTGTATTAAAAAAGAAGCGTGACACACGCTTGTCCATTGCCATTATGGGGGACCAATTACAACATATAAATTAAAATAAAATGGGTGTTAGGTGTTTTTTGGTAAGGTTCACTAAAATATTTATCTTTTATGTTCGCTTTTGAATCTCTCTCTCTCTCTCTCTCTCTCTCTCTATATATATATATATATATATATATATATATATATATATATATATATATAATTTTGGAATTCAAATATTTTTAGTAATTTAATATGTTGGATTTTATTTAGAGAAAATGGAATTGAAATTGGGGCAAAATTGGGTTTTTATTATCTTATAATTATTTTGGAGCGTACTTAGCAACAATCCAGGGGTGAATCGATTCGGCCTTATCAGTGTTTTTTTAGAGTTTCTTTTTAATTAAATTCTCCCATCTTTTTATATATTAATATTTCGGGGTTAGGACTTTATAAAGTCATTATTCTAAACCCTAAGAGCAGTAGCCTCTCATATTTCTCATCTTCTTCT
The DNA here is from genome assembly GCA_949130495.1 of Sambucus nigra. Classification (NCBI taxonomy): domain Eukaryota; kingdom Viridiplantae; phylum Streptophyta; class Magnoliopsida; order Dipsacales; family Adoxaceae; genus Sambucus; species Sambucus nigra. The sequence continues at coordinate 391,662,342 of OX422223.1, forward strand.
ACCACCAAACCCTAACCCTATTTTAAACAACCTTCAAATCAAGATTTCTTAAGCTAAACTCGATTTTCTCAAGTTGGTCCAAGAACGAATCTTTGTTATCTTTTCGCGAAGAACACACCTACATAATCAGATTTCTTCAAACAATTTTCAGGCATGAATATCTCTATCCCTTCAGAGGCGACCACAAATGTGTCTAGTGTGTGTGCTATGTAGGCTAAAGTGCAAGTCTGTCGCTCAAGTAAAATCCCGATAAGTTGGGTATCGATCCTCGAGAAAACAGGTGGAACTAAGTCGTGATGACATTGGAAAGATTAAAGTAATACTAGCTTTGACTCTAGAATTAACGAAAAGGTGATTTGGAAAACAAAACAATTACAACTAGATGCAAATTTTGGAAAATCAACTAATGAAATAATCAGCTAACAAAATACAACTACGTTAATTAAACGACAATCTGAGGACAAATGGTTTAACGATTTAACTATGGGATGAGAACAATAGGACGAGATACAATCCCCCACACCCTAGTAATTCCTCTAATAGGATACTAGATTCGGAATTAGAATTTTAAGCGAACCCATTCTTTATTAATCGTTAAGAAGAACGGAGCTCACGTTCTGTGCTTGGAACATGTTTTTCTTTACCTTCATCCTCTTCTTGATAGTAAATAAATCTTTAATGACTTTTGCATAAGCTAGAATTTTCTTTATTGCATCGAGGAAAGGTAAGTTCAATTTCACATTTTTAAGCACCTATAGCACTTCATCACTTATGGTTCCTTTGTGGAAAGGAACCAATCTTTGAGGAAATGGCACAGCGGAGGGTGGCTTACAACTACCGCAGGTTCACTAGTGTCTGCTGGCTTACAACTACCGCAGGTTCACTAGTGTCTGCTTTGTCACTCTCATTCAAGGAGATTTCTTCGGCCTCTTTCGTGCCGAGCGAAGTCTCCTTGTCTTTTGATGCGTCATATGGGGGAGGTGATAAATCAACAACTCTACCACTACGAAGAGTGGTTATCGCTTGGCAATGCTCCTTCTTTTCTGGAGAGGTGGAGCTAACACTAGGTTGACTTTGGGGAGGTCTTTGGCCCTAGGTAGGAAACTTGCCCTTCTCTTGGATACAAAACGAAGATTGTAACTTTGAGAAGTTCGCATTCATTTCGGAGAACATGCGATCATATCTATCATTGGTTTCACTCTGAGAGTTAATAAACTGGTTTATTGTATCCTCGAGTGTCCTCCGCGGTGGAGTAATATACAGAGCTGGAGGAGGTGATGCTTGTTGAAATTGAGGAGGGGGTGGAGGTTGGACAACCTATAAATGTGGGTTTATCGCAGCTTCTCGTTGTTAGTAGTTAAAACCAGGGTGGTTTCTCCACGAAGGGTTGTACGAGTTCCCATGTAGGGCGTTAAATTTTCCCTTGAACCCTGATATAGCATTCACCTGCTTCGTGTAATTGGCTTTGTAGGCAAAAATCGTCGGGCATGTCTTTGTGGAATGACCCGCCTCACAGATAGCACACACATTTTCTTTCGCGACACGGCTAGATACGCAAATATTTCTCAATCGTCTATCAAGCAAATCTTACATATCTCTCTGAAACTGATTGAATCGACGGTCTATTAAGGTATTACTATCCAAATTGTATAGACCGGAAGCAGTCGGAGCGATAGATGCTTGTCTAGGCTGTACTTGGGTATTAGGATCAGATGTGTCCCATGCTTGAGTAGTCTCTTCAACACACTTACGATGTGCCTCAGCATCACTAGAGTCTAATTCCCAGAATGGTCGTTCACACATAGTTTGCACAATTTGTTTGGAAGTCACTTATAACCCATTGTCGAAGAAAGAGATCAAGTGGCGTTTTTCAAAACCATGATGGGGGCATGCACTTACCAACCCTTGGAAACGTTCCCAACACTTGTCAAAAGGCTTATTATCTTGTTGTTGAAAACCTTGCATTTAAGTCTTGACAGAGTTGGTCTTGTGCGGTGGGTAGAATTTTAAGAAAAATTTGGATTACATATCTCTTCAGGAAATCATGGAGTTCGGGGCTAGAGACCATAGCCAGGTCTTGGCTTTATCCTTTAAGGAAAAAATGAAAAGCTTTAGGCGAACGACATCCTGCGTGCAAACTTGGTCATTAAATGTGTCGCACGCCTCTTCGAACTCTCTTATATGAAGGTGTGGTTTCTCTGAATCCATGCAATGGAAAGTAGGGAGAATCTGTATCATCCCATTGCGGAAGTGGAACTGACTGGAATTATACGGGAGTAAAATGCAACCAGAGATGACAGTTCGTTCAGAAAAGAGTAAGTCTTTCAAGGGGCGATAGGGTGGATTTCTCTCTCCAGTACCGAAACTATCTGCGTCAGACATCGCTCTCTCTTCAAATGACTCAGAATACTCACTCGATGTCCTAGATGTGTGACACAAGGATTGACTCAGGGTATAACTACCGATAAAGTCCTGAGGAGTAGGAAGTGGAACCCAAAATTATGGAACGTGAGGTGTGTGGGGGCTTTCAGAGTTATACTCAACAATCGAATTTTCGTGGATTCTGGTTGGAGTATTTTGAGGAGTTTGAGTATGTTCATGATTTTGCATTAAAGGCTTGTGAGAGATGATTTTTTTTCTTTCTATTTTTTTTAATTTTTTGTCAAAGTTTAGGTTGACTCGATCTAACCTAAGTCTACCTAGATTCCCCGACAATGGTGCCAAAAACTTAACACGACCACAAATGTGTCTAGTGTTCTTGCTATGTAGGCTCAAGTGAAAGCCTGTCGCTCTAGTAATATCCCGATAAGTCGAGTATCGATCATAAGGGAAACAGGACGAACTAAGTCGTGACGACATTGGAAAGATTGAAGCAATCCTAGCTTTGACTCTAGAAATAACGAAAAGGTAATTTGGAAGACGAAACAATTGCAACTAGATGCAACTTTTGGAAAATCAACTATTGAAACTACGAGCTAACAAAATGCAACTACACTAATTAAACGGCAAGATGAAGACAAATGGTTTAACGATTTAACAATGGGATGAGAACAATAGGTTCGGATACAATTCCCCACACCCTAGTAATTCATCGAATAGGATACTAGATTCGAAAATAGAATTTTAAGCAAAAACAATCTTTATTAATCCTAAGTATTCCATATACGAGGGATCGTAGCCCGCACCATATGAAATCAAAGGGAAGAATAAAGCAGTGTCTTATTAACCAATACGTGCATCGCACTCTTAAGCATCCCGGATACCTAGGGCAAACGAGATCAAAAGTCCTACGACGGCTGCACTAGTTACACAACATGATTCATCTAATATTTTAATTCAAAAGTCTACTTCCCATATCGATGAATTACATCGGATGGGGTTCATGCACCCTAACCCTTAGAAACTTAGTCAAACATGTTAAAGCAAGAAGAAAACGTGGTTTTAAAATAAGAAAACATCTTAACTACTAGCTTAGAACCAAGGAGAATGGAGCAATTATGAAATAAGCAATTAACTAAAGTAAAAATAAAAGCAAGAATGGAATAAATATACTTGTATTGCAAAAACTTGAATTCCAAAATCCTTACAGCAGAAATCTCTATGAAAAACTAGGTTTTTTTTTGTCTCCGCTATAAGCTCTCTAAAATTAATGATAAAACTAAAAGAAAAACGAATGTCTAACATTATGGAACTGCTCTGAATAAAAATCTCCGAAATTTACAAGAGTTTTACTCCATAAAAACTTAGAGAAAGAATATAAAAATTAAAGAAAATCCAATGCGGTCCGTACCCATCGGGGGAGGCGGTCCCGATCGTCCCCTATTTCTTGACAGAGGCTTTTCTACCAGGGTGGTCGGGATCCTTTTCTGGAAAAAGGTCCGGATTGCCTTGGTATTTCATGCAAGGATCTTTTTCGTGGTTCTTCTCAACTTCAAATCTTCGTAACTTTTTTATCGTAGCTCGAATTAACTTGTCGTTTCTTACAATGCTCTTGAGATTGAATTCTCTTCAACTCTCTAGTTGGCTTCAACTCCGTACTAAGGCTACAAATTTACGAAATTGCCCTTTGACTTCATTCAATGCCTTTCTAGTTTCTTTCTTCCTCAATGCTTCAAATACCTGCAATACTTAGGAAAAATACACGAAACCAGATGTACTTGTTAAAAGGAGTTAGTATCAAAGAAATGCGATAATTAAACTCATTTTACGTTATTCTATATAATAAAAGTATCTAAATTAAAGGGATAAATTCGGAAGAATTTGAGCCTAATCAAACCCCCCTAACTTAGAACTTTGTGCGTCCCGAGCAATGTAAAAGAATGTAACAATGGGTCAACTCTCAATAATTTCATTTTAATTGGATAGATTACCACTTTCGCGGGTAAGCGATTGCATTTAGCATATGCAACAAGCCTTTAAACCCCTAGGTCACCCTAGTAGGACGAGTTGTGTCTCATGAGGGTTTGTAGTGAATATACCCATAAAATTCGACTCAAAGCAAAATCAAAATAATAAAAAATTGTATAATTCAAACTTTTCCAGAAAATAGTCATCATCAATTCATGTTCAAGAGTATCAAATCATAGTGCGTGTGTGCGAAGCCAAAAATTTAACCGCGAATTTCCACCAGTTCACCATTACGTTACTTATCCGAAAATTCGTTTTGATTCAAATTCTCACTGGGTGCTCTCTCAAACGAATCACTCAGAAATATGGCTAGTTCTCTCGGTGTGCGTGATTTATAAGAGTAAATGCAATGGAACACAAGTTCACACACACTAAATTCAAAAGACAGAAATTTATGGGGTAAAAATATCTCATCATTAGAATACGGATACAAGGAAACGGGAAACATCGCCTCTACTTTACGCCTTTATTCTCTTTTGTTATCTTTTGTGCCTGAGCTCTCCACGCGGTAAACAAATTTGCAATTTGGACTCGGTTAGGACTTTTCGAGTTTTTAAGGTGCATTTGGTAAAAGGAGGTGGTTGGGTACTTTGGAATTGAAAATTTTCCTTCAAATATCCATTAGGCTTTTCGGGCTTTTTCTCATTTTCTTTTCTTTTTTATTTTTATTTTTCTTTTTCACATTTTTCTTATCTTGCTATTTTTGTTGAGCATGTTCTATTTTTCTTACCCCTTTTTATTTGCACTAATTGGACTAAAATTTTGGGGTTTCATTTTTCTCAATTCCGGCCTATTTAGATTTTTCGGATAGTCAAACGAAAAGAAATAAATTTTAATTTGCTCAAATTGGTTAGCAAAGGGAAAAAAAATCATGACTTTTTCTTGCCAATATTTTTGGGTAACAAGCGAGGGCCTACTTCATTGTCCAAATTATTAATTGCGTTACCATATGCGTCTCGAGGTGAATTTTAGTTTAGAGATTCATTTAGCGCATTTTTCAAGATAATATCTCACATGTTCCCCGTAACCGATCAAATCAAAGGAAATCAGATCCTCAACGACTTTTGTAAATGATAAATAGATCTTTGAGTTAACCATTAACTCGTATTGATTTATAAACTCACAAAAAGGATAGGCTCGAATCTCACCAGGTTGGTTAATCTCCACACTTATTCGTTAAGTCATCCACGTTCGCTCAATTTTCATCTTTGGTCAATTTCGGCTTTGTGCATTATGTTTTTACACTATGAGACATAAAACCGAATTTTAATGATATTTTTGAAAAATTTAAATTCCAAATTTTATTTATTTAGAAGAAAAATATTTTGGGTTTTTCTGTGTTTTCCAAATTTTTTTGGAAATTTTGAAGTTTTCTAATTTTTTGACATTTTAAAAATTTATGAAGTTTTAGAAATACACACTCGTCACCCCCCCCCCCCTAACTTAGACTTTTGCATTTTCCTCAAGCAAAAGGACTAAAATCTAAATAAGGTAAAACAAGAAGTGCGAAAAATAAAACAAACAAATGAAGAAAATGTGGATTTATATATATAAAGTTGAGTTACATTAAACAGGGCCGAAAAAACAAGGAAAACAGACAACCATATAACCACAAAAAATACAGGCCATCGACACAGAAATCAACAAAAGGCTTCACATAGGCGGGGGGTGGGAGCTTCCGGGTGCTCTTGGGTCTTACGGATCATAAAACTAGCTCGGAGGGGGCTCGTCAAAATTGAGTTGATACATATGATCTTGAAGACGATGCATCATGATCGTATCACGATGGTAAGCGTGTTGGTTGGTTGCTTGATCCCTCATGTATTGATGTATGAACCCGTCAAATTTTATTTCAAGTGTGGTGAGGCGTGCATCAAAATCATTATCGAGTAACTCCAAATCATAATCTTCTTCGTCCGCATCGGACTCCACCCCTTAATCCCCCATCTCGACATCGGTCGCCGCTTCTTCCTCCTCACTACTCTCGTCCTCATCGAACTCTTAGAATGGCCCTTTGTTTCTCGTTTTTATTCTGGGTGGCCTGCCCAAAAGGGTTTGGGAGGCGAAGAGTTCCGACATGATGACCGAAGAGGTGATCGACGAGAATATAGGTTATGAACTGGGCATAGGGAAAAGGAGTAGCGCCCTTTTCATCCACAACTACAGAGTAGACATCGCAGAAAATGATTTACGCTAGGTTGATGGACGAGGTGCGATCAAAGAGGTGGTACACAAGTGTTGCCTGCCGGGGTCGTATTCTGGAGTCATTGGAATTCTGAAGGATTTTTGCGCACATAATTTGAAAAGTGAGGCGCGATTTTTTGCTCAATCGACCGACTCGATAGACTCCCTTGCCCCAAACTTCCCCGCGCGCGAGACGCTCAATGAGGACATCTTTGTTGAGCGGTTGGGAGTTGTTGGGGTAGACAAAGGTGGCCGGCCTAGGGACGTGTTTTTCAGCAAGCTTCTGGGCTATTGACAGCAAAGAGAATGGGATGCGTTGCCCCCGAATTCGCGCTTCAGCCACGAACTTGTCGGTGCATACAAGGGTACCGTAAAATTCCCGGACCTCAGATGCCCAAACGGCATTGTGGGGCTAATGCAAGAAACGAAACCAACCCTTAGGATGAAACAGATTGGTGACATAATTGGGTAATTCGTCCAAATAATTGGCCCTCTCTACTTGGAATTTTTGTGTATCCCCAAATTATGTCTCTCACCCCCGCATTTCTTGGTCGGAGCAGTAATCGTTGGTGTTATTATCGATGGTAGTGACAAAATTGTATTTGGTGGGTCTGTCTTGGTCGGCCGTGGAATGAGAGAGTGGGTGGAAAAAATTGCTTGAGAGATGAAGGAGGAGAATAGCTTGAGAAGAGTTGGTGTGGGAGAGATGGAGAGGGTAGGGGTTATATTTATAAGTGGGTTTTGGGGTGATAAGGGGTGGATTTGGAGGGAAACGAGAAAGAGGGAAAAAGGGGGAGTATTTTGGGAGGGAAATTGTGGGAGAGACGAAATGGAGGGAAGTGAAGGGATTGGGGATGGAGGTTGCACCTAGGGAATCATTTGGAGAAAACCAGAAGGCAGTACGGATCAGGTGCCCAGGGGCGGTCCGAATCATCGGGATTATTTTCATTTTTTAAATTCTTCGAAGGTGGTCTGGACCGGGTACCTTTTTAAGATAGACTCTGCTCAGCTCCATTTCTAACCTCTCTTATACTTCTAAGGCATTCCCATTTACTTTCAACTAAGTCATGACCCTGATTTACGCTCAACCCTCATTTTCAGATCCCGAGATGGTCTCAACGTGTATGTTTTTGACATGCGAATGTACTCGGCACCCATTTAGTGAACCTACCTAACCTATCATAAGCTACACCTAACTACTATACACAAGAATCACCCCATACGCGTCGGGGGTGCGACGACCTCTCGTATTCATCTCAATCTACCCCTTAAATGGGGTCCGATAACCAAATGGTGTTGACTTCATCCATGCACGCCTCTAGATATGGCTTTAGGCGTTGTCCATCGAATTTGAACGTGTTCCCTCCTTTTAGATCATCCAACTCCACAGCTCCATGGGGAAACACGGTCTTAATAACGAATGGTCCAGTCCAACGGGATCGTAATTTACCCAAAAATAGATGAAGACGGGAGTTATAAAGGAGTACCTTTTGTCCAGGTTGAAACTCTTTCCGTCGAATAATCTTATCATGCGCGAGTTTCATCCGTTCTTTTAAAATCTTGACATTCTAATACGCATCGTTGCATATCTCCTCTAACTCATTGATTTGAAGCTTGCGAGCTTCACCGACTTTGTCCATATCGTGGTTCACCCTCTTGATGGCCCAATACGCTTCGTGCTCCAACTCAATGAGAAAATGGCAAGGTTTGCCATACATAAAGCGAAACGGGGACATGTCGAGTCGGTTCTTGTATGTGGTACGGTAGGCCCGTAGAGAATCATTCAATCGAAGGGACCAATCTTTTCGATTAGGATCGACATTCTTCTCGAGTATGTTTTTGATTTCATAATTTGCCAACTCGGCCTGCCCATTCGTTTGTGGGTGATATGTCGTTCCAACTTTATGAATGACACCATACTTTCTTATGAGCTTGTCGAATGTCTTGTTGCAAAAATGCGTGTCATTATCATTGATTATCGCTTTCGGAGCACCGAAGCGAGAAAGTATGTGTTCGTGCAAGAATCTTATCACCACTTTATTAACATTAGTCTTGGTAACTATAGCTTCCACCCATTTAGAAACATAGTCTACCACGACTAGGTTGTATAGGTAGCCAAAGTACGGGGGAAAAGGGCCCATGAAGTTAATACCCCAGCAGTCGAAAACCTCAATGATGAGAATCGGGGTTAATGGCATCATGTCTCATCGGGTTATCACCCCCATCCGTTGACACATGCCACAAGATTTGCAATAATTATTTACATCCCATAACATTGTGGGTCAGTACAAGCCGCTTTGGAGAATTTTAGCAGCTGTCCTTTTTACGAAAAAGTGGACTCCGCATGCTTCTGAATGCCAGAATTGGATGACTTTCTGAATTTCATCATCCGGTACGAATCGTCAGATGATTTGGTCGGTGCAATATTTAAACAGGAGAGGATCATTATAGAAAAATATGCGCGACCAATTGATAAACCTCTTATTATCTTACGGTGTCCATTGGAGTAGTTGAGTTGTGGTCCGGTAAGAGTCCGACTAGCGTAGTATATGACATGAGCTTTTTTATCTTTCCTTTGGCCCAAAATAGCCCCTATCGCATAATCGCTAGCATCACACATAAGCTCGAATGGTAAGGACCACTCTGGAGCTTGCATGATGGGAGTGGACACAAGCATACTTTTTAATTTTTCAAAGCCACTTTGGCATGATTTAGTCCACTCATATGGGATGTCTTTCATGAGAAGGTTGGTTAAGGGTTTAGCAATGATGTTAAAGTCCTTAATGAACCTTCTATAGAATCTCGCGTGGACCAAGAAAGAGCGTATGTCTTTTAGAGATTTTGGTGGGGGTAGGTTAGCTATGACATCAATTTTTGCTCGATCAACTTCGATCCCTTTGGATGACACGATGTGGCCAAGAACTATGCCCTTAGTTACCATGAAATGGCATTTCCCCCAATTCAGCACTATGTTCTTTTCCACACATCGGGCTAGTACTTTCTTAAGATTAGATGAACATAGATCTAAAGAGGTGCCAAAAACACTAATGTCGTCCAGGAACACATCCAGCCCTCTCTCAACCATATCACTGAATAACCTCAACATGCACCTTTGAAAGGTCGCGAGTCCATTACACAAGCCGAATGGCATACATTTATAGGCAAACGTACCAAAGGGACAAGTGAAGGTCATCTTCTGTAAATCAAGTACATCTACCTCAATCTGGTTATATCTGGAATAACCATCTAGGAAGCAGTAATAAGGGTGGTCCGCTCCTCTTTCAAACATTTGATCGATAAATAGCAGGGGAAAATGGTCTTTCCTAGTTCGTGCATTGAGTTTTCGATAATCAATGCAAACGTGCCACCCAGTAGTGGTTCGTTAGGGAACTAGCTCTCCCTTGGCATTTTCAATCACTGTCATGCCCGATTTATTTGGGACGACTTGGATGGGGCTCACCCACTTACTATCCAAGATTGGGTAGATCATCACGGCATCCAACAATTTGATGATTTTGGCCCTCACCACCTCTTTCATAATGGTGTTTAACCTTCTTTTCATTTCTCTCGAGGATTTCACATCCACCTCGAGGTGGATTTTATGGGTACAAATCAAAGGACTTATCCCCTTTAAATCTGCAATGCACCAACCAAAATCACTCTAGTGCTTCCTCAAAATCTGTAATTGCTTACCCTCCTGCTCTTCATCTAGGCTAAAGGAGACAATAATAGGAAATGTCTATCCTTCTCCTATAAAAGCGTATTTAACGTTGGAGGGAAGTTTCTTCAATTCGAGAGTCGGGAATTTGTCGCTAGAGGGCACCATGCGTGGCTGTCTTAGTGGTAACTCTTCTAATCGAGAAACCCAACTAACATCTCTCGCATCCTCGTTCGACGCTCTCTCATCAAGAAGCTCTCTCAATTCCTCAACCTCTATCTTAAACTTGCTATAACCTCCCTCACTCTCATGACTAGACATTCGGTAAGCTTCTAAGGCGTCTCCACATAAATTTTTCTTAATGTTCTCTTCTACAATCTCATCAATTAAGCTCATCACGTGAAGATCATCTTCTTCCCCTGCTTATTGGGCTATGTTGAAGATGTTTGTTTCTAATGTCATGTTCCCAAAAGTGAGTTGCATCTGCCCATTTCGAGTATTAATAAGTGCGTTAGTCGTAGGTAAGAATGGGCGCCCAAGAATGATGGGAACATGATTCTTTGAGGCGAAGGAGGGCTCCGTGTCCTAAATGAAAAAAATCAACTAGGAAGTAAAAAGTGTCCACTTGGACAATCACGTCCTCAATTATACCTCTCGATATCTTCACGGTTCGATCCGCCAATTGGAAAGTGATCCTTGTGGGATTAACACTACACCAAAATGGCCAAATTGTTACCTTTCAGCCGGCCACCCTTGTCACGATCATTTACCGTGACAACAAACACGCGTTTTGTGTCACGATCATTGACTGTGACAAGATCGTGACAAAGACTTGTCACGGTCATCGACCGTGACAATTCTTAAAATAATTGTCACGGTCAAGGACCTTGACACGACCGTGACAATGTCTTCAGTAAAAAAAACCCTAGGCTCTTTTTTTCCCACCATTTTTTGGTTTTCCCTCTCTCTCTCTCTCTAAGCGATTTCATCTCTCTCTCTCTCTAAGGTATATCTTTTTCATCTCTTTCTCTTTCATTTCTATATGTGTGTGTATGTGTGTATATATATGTGTGTGTATATGTATGTGTATATGTGTGTGTATATACGTGTGTGTATATACGTGTGTGGTGGGGGGGAGGGGGGGAGGGGGTGGTGTGTGTGTGTGTGTGTGTGTGTGCTGGTATGTGTGTGCTGGTATGTGTGTGCGTGTGGCGGGGGGTGTGGTGGTGGTGGTGGGTGTGTAGTGTGTGTGTGTGTGTGTGTGGTGGCGCAATCTTAACAATTGTATAGCTTTAATTAATAAATTGTATAGCTTTAATTGTAATTTTAATTGTATAGTTTTAGATGAAAGTAAATTAATAATTAGTGCCCATTTCATATTAAAGTAGGATTGCCCCTCATTGTAAATTTGTAAATTAATACTTGTATACTTTAATTGTTAGTTTAATTGATGAAATGAATTAATTGAGTAGATGAATTAGAAGGAGTACGGGATACACATTTGTTGTTGACATTGCTTTTGGATTATTTTGTTTAGTATATGTTGGGTTGGTTAGTTTTAAAAGTGGCATGACCACTGGATTATTGTCCATATAGGGGTGGGATTTTTCAACTTTTTTTTAAAATTACTTTGTATATCGAACAATATATATAGTATGATAATTAAATGAAACATACTTGAAATATATAGTGCGACAAAAAAAGTTGTCTCGCCCCTAATTGTCACGGTCATTGACCTTGACAAGTTGAACTTGTCAAGGTCAATGACCGTGACAATTAGGCAGATTTGTTGTAAGATTTTAGGTGCACTAAATTCATGTTTACATCCGTTACCTACACAGTATTCTGTAACACCTGAGTATATGAATTCTCCACCTCTATCACTTCTTATGTGAGATACTTGGGTGTCCTTCTCGTTCTCAATTTTTACAAGAATTTTCAAGAACTCACGGAGGGTGTCAGATTTATTTTTATAAAAGCGACCCAATTAAATTGTGTACAATCATCCACCATTATAGGAATATAATGGTTACCACAGAATCTAGTTCTAGAGGGGGCAGATATGGGGGAAGGGGTGGGGTAAGGTGGGGGGGAGGGGGCAGGGATGGGGGGTGGGTGGCGGGGAAGGGGTGGGGGGCTGCGTGTGTGTCTATGTGTGTGTATGTGCGTAGTGTCCTTTTTAAAAGAATTGATTGATTATTAATTTTTTTAGTAAATTAATATATGATTGCCCCTTATTGTAAATTAGTAAATTAATATATGATTAATTATGAAAGTAGGATTGCCCCTCATTGTAAATTAGTAAATTAATAATTGTATACTTTAATTGTTAGTTTAATTGATGAAAATAATTATTGTGTGTGTGGTGGGGGCAGGGGGCGGTGTGTATGCGTGTACGTATGCATGTGTGTGGTGGGGGAGGGGGTGTACGAAAGTAAATTAATAATTAGTGATCATTTTTATTTGTAGTAATTGTAAATATTTGCATGTTTTCTTCTAATTTTTTTTATCTGTCCTAATAACATTTTTTTACAGCAAATGTCTCCTTCAGATATTAAGGTGAGGATGATGATGTTGGTTATGATGATGTCGTCTGGGCTCGGTGGTAGCGGAGGCGATGAGGGATCCTCGGTCCCTAGGCTCCCCAAATATGGCAAATTTGGGATTACCATCGAGAACAAGTCGGAGCTATTAGCGAGATCCCACGAGCTGCTAAAGACGGTCATCGGCCTGGGGTTTATGAGTTGGAAGGAGGTGCCATATGAGCTCAAGTTAGTTGTTTGGGCGGCACTACAGGTAATATATTTATACTTATATGAATATCTCAATTTCAATTTCGACTTCAATTTCATTTTATATTTATATTTATATTTATTCGCAACGAACATTGTATTTGTTGGACAGGAACAATTCAACTTGGATCCAAAGCTATGCGATTCCGTCTTGGAGCAGTTGATGGAGAAACACAAAACGTGGAAGAAAAATATGCGGACACGGTACTTTGGGAAAACACGAGAGTCCATTATCCAATGGCGTGAATCCGTCTCGCCGAAGGAGCCGATCTCATTGGCACAATGGCAAAAGTTCATTGACAATGAGATCGGGGAGCGACAATTGGCATCTCGCCAATCGGGAAGGGAAAATCGGGCAAAAAAGACGGACGTGCACTACTCCGGTCGGACGTCTTACGCCAAGGTGGAGCATAGGATGAAGGTAAGATTTAATTTTTCTATAACTATAGAAATATATTATTCTGCATTATTTTACTTTGCGGGGCCGATACTAATTTTATTTTATTTTATTTCAGGGGGTAAGGAGTGGCCCTGGGGGTAAGCCACATAGGCTCGATACTTATGTGGCTCTTCGGATGAAGAAGTGGAAGGACAAGGAGGTGTCCCCGAGCATCGCGGCCACGATTGTATGTAATCCGAAAGTTTACTTTTTATTAATTACGTTATAATTTTTTAGTTTACTTATTTTACTAGTCATGTGCTTTTTGTCATTTCAGGCAAAGCTTAAGGAAGTGCATGAGTCGTTGTCTGATGCCGAGAAGGCATCTTTGTCCACAGACGCACTCAGCCAAGTTCTTGGCTCTGATCGCAAGGGGAGGACAAGGGGGTGAGCTCGCGGGTGGCCAAACGGTGGATTCAGATGATTTGAATTTGTCTCGTTCGGAGGCGAAGGTCCAAGATATGTACTCATTCATGAAGCGTACGTTGGGCAGAGACCGTAAGGGGAAAGGGAAGGAGAAGGCGATGGAGGAGGAGGTGCGGGAGGACGAGGCGCATGATGACGAGGATGTGGATCTCGTTACTTCATCACCGACATGTGCGTACTTCGATGATCCACTTCCCTATTTGGCTCCCTTCAACAGATCGATGTCGACACTTGGTTAGCCGAGCGTGTTCATATTGGACGTATTTGATGGCCAGCGAATAGGGCGGGGGTTGAGGGACCCGAATATTGTCCAGGGTGGAATAGTTTATGGATGTGAGCTTAAAGAGATCGAGTCCAAAGTGCTCGTCACGCATGTGATACCCGGGAAGGAGAACTCCCTATTGTGGTTACGCGAACAATGCGACATGATGTATATTAGTGGGTGTGTCAATTCGTATATCGTGTGACCTACTCACCTCCTCACAATTACCCCAGACATGTAGTGATATTATTTTTAAGTTTGTACATTTGAATTATATTTTGATTATATCGTTTTGTATATTGTTTCTATTTTGAATATATATTTGCATTATCTTTAGTTTATTTGGATATATGATGTTTCTATAACAGGTACAAATATACTGCTGGGCAGTGGCAGTGGCCAAACTGCCCAACAGATTTTTTTTAAATTCTGCCCAGAATTGTCACGGTCATTGACCGTGACAATTTTTTTTAAAAGGGTCAAGGCTTTGTCACAGTGATTAACCATGACTAAACTTGTCATGATCAGGGACCGTGACATGACCGTGACAATTCTAATGACCGTGACACGTTCGTGACAAAAAATGTTGTCTCACCCCGAATTGTCACGGTCATTGACCTTGACAAGTTGAGAAAAATTTGGATTGCATATCTCTCCAGGAAATCACGGAGTTAGGGGGTAGAGACCATAGCCCAGTCTTGGCTTTATCCTTTAAGGAAAAAATGAAAATCTTTAGGCTAACAACATCCTACGTGCAAACTTGGTCATTAAATGTGTCGCACGCCTCTTTGAACTCTCTTATATAAAGGTATTGTTTCTCTGAATCCATGCCATGGAAAGTAGGGAGAATCTATATCTTCCCATTGCGGAAGTGGAACTGACTGGAATTATACGGGTGTAAAATGCAACCAGAGGTGACAGTTCGTTCAGGAAAGAGTAAGTCTTTCAAGGGGCGATAGGGTGGATTTCCCTCTCCAGTACCGAAACTAGTTGCATCAAACATCGCTCTCTCTTCAAATGACTCGGAATACTCACTCGATGTCCTAGATGTGTGACATAAGGATTGACTCAGGGTATAACTACCGATAGAGTACTGAGGAGTAGGAAGTGGAACCCAAAATTATGGAACGCGAGGTGTGTGGGGGCTTTCAGAGTTATACTCAACAATCGAATTTTCGTGGATTCTGGTTGGAGTATTTTGAGGAGTTTGAGTATGTTCATGATTTTTCACTAAAGGCTTATGAGAGATGATTTTTTTTTCTTTCTATTTTTTTTGAATTTTTGTTCAAAGTTTAGGTTGACTCGATCTAACCTAAGTCTACCTATATTCCCCGAAAACGGTGCCAAAAACTTGACGCGACCACAAATGTGTCTAGTGTGGGTGCTATGTAGGCTCAAGTGCAAGCCTGTCTCTCTAATAATATTCTGATAAGTCGGGTATCGATCATAAGGGAAACATGATGAAGTAAGTCGTGACGATGTTGGAAAGATTGAAGCAATCCTAGCTTTGACTCTAGAAATAACGAAAAGATGATTTGGAAGACGAAACAATTGCAACTAGATGCAAATTTTGGAAAATCAACTATTGAAACTACGAGCTAACAAAATGAAACTACAATAATTAAACGGCAAGCTGAAGACAAATGGTTTAACGATTTAACTATGGGATGAGAACAATAGGTTGGGATACAATTCCCCACACCCTAGTAATTCATCTAATAAGATACTAGATTCGAAAAAAGAATTTTAAGCAAATACAATCTTTATTAATCCTAAGTATTCCATATACGAGGGATCGTAGCCCGCACCATATGAAATCAAAGGGAAGAATAAAGCAGTGTCTTATTAACCAATATGTGCATCGCACTCTTAAGCATCCCGGATACCTAGGGCAAACGAGATCAAAAGTCCTATGACGGCTGCACTAGTTACACAACACGATTCATCTAATATTTTAATTCAAAAGTCTACTTCCCATATCGATGAATTACATCGGATGGGGTTCATGCACCCTAACCCTTAGAAACTTAGTCAGACATGTTAAAGCAAGAAGAAAACGTGGTTTTAAAATAAGAAAACATCTTAACTACTAGCTTAGAACCAAGGAGAATGGAGCAATTATGAAATAAGCAATTAACTAAAGTAAAAATAAAAGCAAGAATGGAATAAATTTACTTGTATTGCAGATACTTCAATTCCAAAATCCTTACAGCAGAAATCTCAATGAAAAACTAGGGGTTTTTTTCTCTCCACTCTAAGCTCTATAAAATTAATGATAAAACTAAAAGAAAAACGAACCTCTAGCATTATGGAACCGCTCTGAATAAAAAGCTCCGAAATTTACAAGAGTTTTACTCCATTAAAACTCTGAGAAAGAATATAAATTTAAAGAAAATCCAATGCAGTCCGGACCCATCGAAGGAGGCGGTCCGAATCTCCCCCTTATTTGAACCAATGTTCCTTAGCTTTAGGCGATCCGGATCTTTTTCAGGAAAAAGGTCTAGATCGCCCCCATTTCTTGACAGATGCTGTTCTACCAGGCCGGTCCGGGTCCTTTTATGGAAAAAGGTCTAGATCGCTTGGCTTTTTCATTCAGAGAATTTTCTAGGAACCGCTCCGGATCCTTTTATGGAAAAAGGTACGGATCGCCTTGGTATTTCGTGCAGGGATCTTTTTCGTGGTTCTTCTCAACTTCAAATCTTCGTAACTTTTTTGCCGTAGGTCGGATTGACTTGTCGTTTCTTCCAATGCTCTTGAGATTGAATTATCTTCAACTCTCTAGTTGGATTCAACTCCGGACTAAGGCTACAAATTTACAAAATTGCCCTTTGACTTCATTCCGTGCTTTTCTAGTTTTATTTCTTCCTCAATGCTTCAAATACCTGCAAAACTTAGAACAAATACACGAAACTAGATGTACTTGTTAAAAGGAGTTAGTATCAAAGAAATGCGATAATTACACTCATTTTATATTATTCGAGAGTATCTGAATTAAAGCGATAAATTCAGAAGAGCCTAATCACCTTCTCTTTAGTATTATGCGTGTTAGATATGGCCTGCACACTAAATACACTTGTTTTCTTAAAACAAAATAGAGATATTAATTAAGGAAAGTGAAAGAAAAATTGTGCCCGTTTTAGTGAAAAACTTTTAATATGGATGAAGACTCAAAACCTTGCATGTTAGGTTAGAGATTTGGTATCCGTAGACTTTAAGACGTTCGCATGTAGATTTTTTACGTAGTGATATCATTTAATTAAATTCTATCATGTTAAACCATGTTAACCTTGTGGATGTTTCGTAGTAGTTAAATTTCTATAGTATAAACTTGATAACATGCATGTGATTAGAAATTGAATAATTTGATGAGAAAGTATTGCTTAATTAATATTATGATAAGACGAACATTAATTGACTAAGTAGTGATTGGATTAAATGGTAGAATTATTGTGATAAATCGAAATTTAGCCTTATGCCACTTTTTTATTTTAATATATTCGACACCACGGGGACGATTGGGTTATGGGATAGATAGGGCTCTCACATTTTTTGGGGGTTTCTTTCTAGGTATTGGACAAGTTAGTAGACCTTTAGGTCATTATCGCTTTCTAGGTATGAGATTAGAGAGTGGTGACGGTTTACAGATAAATATTCCCGGGTGGGACTGATTTTTACATTGTTCCTTGGTTTAGTGAGCCTAGGGGTGAGGCTAAGTGGTGTTTGTTAATTAGTTTTCTTCCTAGATGATAGGTTAGAAAATACTTGTGTATTGGAGACCTTTAGGTATGGGACTAAGGGTGTTTCGAGGATTTTATGTCGACCGAAAAGGGTGGGGCTAATTAGAGATAAAAATGAAAAAAATTGAGAAATTGTGAATTAATACCTAAGATAATAAGCGGGTATTAAAATAAATTTACGTCAAGAGTGTGTGCAGCACTGACAGTTTAACAAGTCGACTGCCTATAACGACGTGGGTGTGAGTTATCGTCACGAGTATGTGCGGACTAACAGTTAAATGGGCGGACACTCTATAGTGACGTGACGTGCGTGAGTTGTCGTCATGAGTATGTGCAGAGCCGACATTAAACCGGGTTGACTAGCCTTAGTGAAGGGAATGAGTGTGGTGTAAAACTTTTAGCGGGAGTCCCGCGACTAAAATGGTGTAAAGTTGTAAGCGGGAGTCCCACGACGGATAGTAATGATAGATAAAAATAATAATCGGATTAATTGAATTAAATTAGATGGGTAGCTTTTGATAAAATCAAATAGTTGGACTTGAACTTTGGGTGTGAGTTAGATGTGGATAGACAGTAATTTATTTTACTCGCTGGTTAATATATCTCGTTTAATTTAAGATATTCTATTGTTATGTTTATCATATATAATTCTATTGTTTAGGTTCACGAACCCTAATTGGGAGTAGTATCTGGTATTCATGCGGTGGGCGTTGACCCATTGCGTTGACTAACATTTCAGGCTTAGTGCTGGAGAAGCTGCACAAGAATATTTGGAGATTTTTGAAGGTGAAGCTGGATCTTATTTTAGAGGCTTAGTAGTTATATTTATTTTACTTTCTGTCGTACTTTTATTATGAGACTTTATTATGGATTTGGTGGGCCACTCGGTACCATAGTTGTTTACAGTTTTATTTAGATATATGTCGTTGGATTATTATTTTAGATTTATTTATTTAGAGATTGGATTATTTTGGAGATTAGCATGGTAATGGATTTTATTAACGTGTGAATGGTTATTATTTTGTTTTGTCATTTTAAATTATAATATTGCGAAATGAATTTTATATGTCTCATATCTGTCACATGCTAAGAATGATATTTAATTTAGTGACGCCCGACGTAGTGTTGGTGGCGACAAACGCCATAAATGCACGGGGTGTTACAACACATAATACATATGCGTTAAATAATATTATCAATTCATGTGTGTATATAATTTTATTGTGGATTATATATATATATATATATATATATATGTGTGTGTGTGTGTGTGTGTGTGTGTGTGTGTGTGTGTGTGTGTGTGTGTTTATACAATTATATATGTATGTACATATACGTCTATATTATGTACGTATGTTTCTGTATATATAGTCAAACTCCTCAATATACCTCTATAATATACATAAAAACACATGACATATTTGTGCATCTTTTACGTATATATGTATATATATATGTACATATTCATGTATCATGCATGTACGGAAATTAAATATACATATATATATATATACACACACACACACACACAAGTATGTGTAATATAAATATATATTTTTGCCAATCTTGTCAAATTTTCATAAAATTATATTTAAAAATAAGTTTATCACACGCAAACAATATTTATAAACACAAAAAATTGAATTATAAAAGTGTATTTAATATAGTTTTTAAATCGAGTTTTTTGAATGCATAACCAAACGGGCCCTTAAAGCCTCTGTTATTATTAATTATAATTTTGTTTTTTGTGTTTAAAGGTAATTTCGATAGGAATTTGTATTTGGCACACCTGTTTTTAAATACTGAATAATAATATTTTTGTGTTATAATCCATTTTTTCAGAAAATAGTAAAATAGTGATTTTTAAATTTTGTTTTTTATTTTTTAACTCAGAATTATTTATTTATTTAATTATACGTTAATATATAATATACATGCCGTAGGTGGTGATTTCCTATAGTTTGAATATTCAGTGCACACAAATATAAAGAGAGTAGATCGATCAACAAAAGGAGTCAACGAACAAGCACGACACAAATTATATGTGGTTCGAAAAATTGCCTACGTCCACGGGGTGTTGGATTTCTTTTTATTAACTTTAAAAGGTCTGTCGAAAAATCATAATACTACTTGACGAATACAATGTTCGATCCTCTCCGACATTGGGTCGAGTTTATATTTATCGAGGATCCTAGGAGAGTCCCAGCTTACTTGACAGTTATTCCAAAGACTTTGGACTTATTCGTTTATCTAAGCTAACCATTTGGTGGTGCGTAATGATGAGACTTCTTCATAGCTTGTACTCTCAAACGATCTTGATCCCGTGGGACGACATTTGAGCATGCGCAAATCATGTAATTTCGTTAATTATGGTCCCCACAATTGCCTTAAAGCTCAGGGTTTCTTTGAGGTCGTTAAACTTTGCTTATGACTTGGTCAGCAAGCGACCTCAGAACGTTGGCATGCCAACTTATTTGCCTTTTCAGTTTAGGGGTAGTTTTATAAATATGGGCAAGTTTGGAAAACGAAGAGCTTCGGGGGTACGCCAGTAATAAATCGCATCTGCCATCAAACCGTCGTCTAAAGAAGAGGCAAAAGCATTTAATGTAATACCCCGCATTTTTATGAGTATGAAATTGAAGTTATATTAATTTAATTAAAATTATGGAAATTATTAATCGAATGAAATAATTGGGTTTTATCTTTAATTTGGCTTAATAATTAAACGAGTTTTTTTAATTATATTAGAGTATTATCTTTAATATAATATTTCGTAGATATGATACAAGTATTATGATGTTTATGGTATGTCGGTATATTTCGAATAACGAAGATAGTCACGAATATTGATGACTCGTTGATTTAATTAAGTCGTATTATGGATATACGTATATGATAATGAAGGAACAAACAAATAAATGTGTAAATTGTTTATAGACGTTTAAATATAATAAGGTGACTTAAATATGCATTTTAAGTGTTTAAAAATGAACATTTGGGTTGGGTAGAACATTGGGTAGAGTTTCGAGCTAAACTGGGTATGAATAGGAACAATTATAGGGGCCTTACGTCTGGACCTATAGAGACCTCCGAATTTAGGTTAAACTAAAATGCTATTTAAAGGATTAAAATCAGCCTTAGGGTTTCATAAGCCCCCATACCCACCCCAGACACTTTAGAAGGCTACACATCTTGGGAAAGAAGGGAGAAGCCACATTGGAGGAAGAACAGAGAGGCTTCCCTACTATTTTCAGACAAGGATTATCTTGCCATTCTCATTCAAAATGCTCTATCTTATATTAATGTCCAATCCACGTGTAGAATGGGATTTCAATCATGATTTAAGGCTGCATATCTAGATGTTCATTAAATTGTTCAAAAATTGATGAAAATTGAATGGTCAATGTGTAGATCAATAAACCCCATGTTATATCTGAATTCATGTTATTTAATCTATAGATTTGATTGTAGAAATCATGTTATAGAAACTTCTCTTGAATCTGGAATTTCGTTAAAGTTTAAGATAAGATATAAAGACTTATATGTTCATAAAATTCTTGACAAAAATCTTGATGATTTGATGATAATAAAGGAATGATTTATAGGTTTAATCATGTTTAAAATGTTTATATTTCATGTTTAGAACTCATTTCCATGACCCATTTGAGATTTTTGAATCATAAGAACCACATTTGATACAATTGGAAATCATTTGAAAAATCTCGACTTGAAAGAATACTTATTCTCGGCTTACTGTGAAATCCGAATTGATTCGGCATCCCTACCGAATCGGTTTGGTACACTTGCTTCAAAAAAGTTTGTTTTTATGTTATGTTTTCACTTTGAGCCTTCGTTCTCATTCATGTGAGGGTATGTAAACTATTAAAAGACATCTATAAAATGTTTTGAACCCAAACACTCAGTTATGATGAGTTTGGTACGTAAATAACTTCTCATGTGTAGTACGCGTAAGTTAACTTCTCAAATAAATTAATTTACATCGAATGATATAATTAAATTAAAGAATATGATACGCTATCAGGTTTGGGAAATGACCTAAGTGATTAGATATTTTTTCGGGGAGTGGGGGGTAATGATTATAAGGCACAAAATATACAATAATTATAATATGGCTAAGGCGGGTTAGATTTCCCTAAAAGAAATACTTATTAGATATAAGTCGAATGCTTGAGAATATAATTAATGGTTAGCTCCCTCAATTTATTACTGCATAATGATACAGAGTAGAAATATTTCCTAAGCCTAGTGGGCTAAGTCATGATGGTTGGTATTGGTTATAATAGTAGTTACAGTGTAACTACCTATACATATTAGTTAACTCGTTATATATGTACATATAAACCTTAATGTAAAGGAAACTGTGGCCATCTCGAGATCTTCCCCTTTTCTCCCCGAGCACTATCGGGGGAATAAAGAGGGAGAGATAAAGCCTTAGAATCAAAGGGTCTAAGAATCAGTAAAAATAAAACGGAATTTATGGAATGTAAATTTAATAATGAGAAGTCGAGTAACATAATGTTAAAGATTGAAGAAAAAGTGATAAACAAAACTAATAAATTTCGTTATCTAGGTTCAATGTTACAAAGTAATAGGGATATCGATGAGGATATTACGAGTATAATATTAACTGGTTGGATGAAATGAAGATAAGCGAGTCAGGTGTTATGCTATAAGAGAATAACTAATAAATTAAAAGGAAAATTTTATGGAACAGTTGTTAGGCCAACGGTCTTATATGGAGTGGAGTGTTGGGTGTTAAAGAAAAAATATGAACAAAGTCTCCATGTTAGTGAGATGAGGTTGCTCTGGTGGATGATAGAAATTACCAGAAAGGTCAAAATTAAAAACCAATACGTGAGAGAAAAGTTAGGAGTAACTCCCATTAGCGATAAATTAAGAGAAAGTAAACTTAGGTGGTACGGTCTTATGTTGCGTAGACCGGTAGATGCCCATATAAGAAGAGGAAGATTGTTGGAAATAGAGGGTAAAAGAAAAAGTGGTCGTCCTAAGCTATCGTGGGAGGAAATTATTAGCAAAGACCTTAAGGAATTAAAATTGAATGATAATAATACATATAATAGAGTAGAATGGAAAAGGAGAATCCATGTGGACGACCCCATATGATAGGATTATGGCAAGGATAATGATGATGAGATAAAGGCACCGCACCCCTCGCTACATTGTGGGGTGATTCGACCGTCGTCAATTTTGGGGTGATGTAAAGAGATAGAGTCACCAGCCTATTTTGCACAAAACAAGCAAAAGAACATATCGCCTCTTCGAGAGAGAGAGACATCAAAGAAAAATTGATTCTTGCGAAATTAATAGATCATAGGTTCAGGGGGTGAGTTACGGAATGGAAGGGTGTTAGGCACCCATCCCGCCCTTTCGGTCTCTCATGGGCTTATGTTATTATTTTCTTTAATTTCTCCGTAAAGTGTGTGTGCGTGTATATATAAGTGGAGATCAGAATCACTCGACTCGAGATATTGATCCCAAAATAATAATTAGAAAATATAGTGTGTGCGCTTATCGAGATATTGATCATTATGATGAAATGGTAATATATGTTAGATAAGACGCAAATATGAATCACAAGTATGACATATATGAATAAAATACGAAAAAGATGAAAATATGAAAAGAGGACTTGAGTCTCGGGTTTTAGCCTGAGATGCCTACGTAGCTTAAAAGAGAATCAAAGTCCACGTAGTTCGCATGCTTCTCAAGTGTGGGGATTATCCCATAAATTCAAATGGGAGTTTATTATATGTGTGTGTTGAAACGATTCTTTTAGTTTTGAGAAAATGTGATGAAGAATCCCGTCAGATTGTATAGGTATAACCCTCTTTTTCTTTGTTTTGGTTTTTTTTATAGAAAATAAATTATGTGCAATAAAACTAATAAAGGATGATATCTTAATGTGTATGATATAAATTAAAAGCTAAATTAAGAATTTATATAACTAATGCGAACATAAAGAAATTTAAAGAGAGAGAGAAGGATGTTTCGACCATGTTTGAAGACTTGAAGTTTAACCTTGGTCTTTGATTAGCTTCCTTGCAAGTTGGGATGAATGTAGGATGAGAGAGAATGAGATTTTTTCAAAATTGGGTATGAAGATGATGGGAATGAAAGGTAGAGAAGAATTTCACATAAGGAAACTTCGTTGATTACAGAAGAATGTTGTTGAAATCACTGAGATTGATGGTTTTGAGGTGCCTTTCAAAGTGAGCTCATGCCATCCTTATATGGAGTAGGGGGACTACCGATTAACATTTTCCTTGTCTTGACTATCGGCTGGTGACCCTAGACACACTGTCGATAGTCAGGTCCAAGGGTCTGCCAATTGGCGGTCTCATACATATTTTTCGAAAAAATAGTCGTAAAACACAATCTCTAAGTCCAAACCGTGCACGGGGCATTCCATTGGAAAGGTTATTCAAAGATCTTTGAAAATAATTGGGACTCTCTTAGGTTTTATAACTGACTTTGGGTCAAAATGGGGCTCGGAAGCTCCCATTGGTCCTTTGGACAGGAGATGTCGGACGACGATGGATCGTTTGTCCATACCGTAAGTCCGAATTGCACATGGGATAGACCGTTGGGAATATTATGTGAGGAAATTCGATGTTCCAAAGAGGTTCGCTCGGTTCAATTAGTTGACTTTGGTCAAACAAGGTCGTTCAGAAGCACCCGGTGACCTTTCAGAGTAAAAGGAATCGTTTGTCCGTACCGTAAGGCTAATTCACGCACGGGGCAGACCATTGGAAAGGGTATTCAGTGTCCTTAGAAGATTCATTCATCTCATGCAACATGAATAGTTAACTTTGGTAAAATGGACCTCGGGAGCACCAGGTGGCCTCTGGATCAGTTTGAATCGTTTCTCTGAACTGTTGTGCCATTTAGTGCACGGGATAGACCGTTGGAAAGGGGTTTAAGTGACCTTCAAAGATATATTGAGATTTTGATCGATGATGAAGTTGATTGGGGTAAAATTGGGGTTTCTCTAGGTCAATTTTCGATAGTAAAATGGTTCATTCGTCCAAACTATTATGCCGATTCGCGCACGGGACGGACCATTGGAAAGGGGATTCAGAGAACTTTGAAGATTCATTGAGATTTCACTTTGACGATGAAGTTTACCAAAGTCAAACAAGGCCCGGGAGCACCCGATGGCATTTAAATCGGTAATTGGAGTACGACCTAGGGTTTGAAGTGAACGGAGAGGTGCTAAGGACCTAAGGAGAGACTTGGGGGGGGGGGGGGGGATAGAATATGGTGTCTACATAAATAAGAAGTGAATAATTATTAATAATCTAAATGGATTAAATTCTAAGCTAAGAGGGCAACATGCTGAAATCATTAATTGTTTTGGGAAGGTTAGTTTGGGGATAACTATACCTATATATTTAGGGAGAAATAAATGATGATGTGAATTTGATTATTATGTGTCAGAGGCAATATATGGGACTTAATATTAATTGGGGAGTAGTCGTAGGATAGCGACTTAATATGGGTTATGTAATAACCGAATAAAATGTTATGGTTAAGCCAAAAAGGCTATATTTATACAGATAGAGATTCCTGAGTAAAAATAGTTATAGAGTAATTGCTTGTACATATTGAGTGATAATATGTATTATATTATTGTATGTGGACATACCTGGGTTCGTGGACCGTCATATCGGTTTGGGTGCACGCGTTCAATATCGGAGCACATGTTGGCATAGGTGGGCTAGGCCTAGTGTTAGGCCATATTATAGGTACTACTAGCAACGCCACTTACGAGAGGTAGGTGTAGATGCTGGGATCCTTTGTCATCGCTGGATATGGGCCGTGAACTAGTGTACTGTATAGGTATTGCCCCCACTTACTTTTGTTTTGTTGTTACCTGCGTTGATATGAGGGACTCAGGGTATTACCCATAGAGCATGAAGAGGACGCCAAAGATAGATGTCTTCATGTGTCGTGTATATATATGCAGACATATATATTCATCTATATACACATTGTGATGTGCCTTATATGAGAATTCATTCTCATAGTTGATAGATGTAGAATAATTAATGATAACAAAGTCGGATTAACATAGCGATGTGGATAATTGGTAACGAAAATAAGTTCTAATAGTCTAATGCGGTAGACAATTATTAATGAGAACAATAATTGGGCAGTTTAATAATGTAAACGGTAGTTAAAGAGAATGAAACATCTAGTCTAATGGTGTAGATGATAATTGGTGTGAATTAAAAATCAAATAGTCTGACGAGATAGACTAAGGTTAAGGAACATTATGTGATGTAAAAATATGCACTGAATTTATATTGAATTTAGCGGGCAGCATTATGAGGTTAATCCGGGGACTGGGGTGTTAGGTGTAAACACTCACTTGTAGTTGATGCGTAGCTAGATGGCTTTATCATTACATGTCAAATTAGATAATCGAATTCATAATTGGTATTTATTTAAGGATACGAGTACGACTGCTTCTAGATGTGAGGTAAGATACTCAATACGTGTGAGAGTCTATGGAGAGACGTGAATTTTGAGTTAGTTGTATTTTTTAATATTTATTGGTGAAGAATCCTTCCAACTTTATGGCTCTGACCCAAAATTATAAATGCTTTTCCCCAGGTTTTCTCATAAACAAGGACAACGGGACTGACGATTGATCAGACTTGTAGTTGCATTGGACGTAGCGCATTCCATTCCATTGATTCTTGTATAAGTTGTTCTTATTCATTGGGTCATTTTATTTCATATCGATATTTGTATGAGCATGAGCCCAAGAGTTTATTTATATCAATTTGTAATTATTTTTACATTATGGGCATTGTATGATGATTCAGTTTTGCATTCATGCATTAAATCGGTTTCGTTCAGATGTTTTTATTAATTGTGAATTTTTGTAAAGAATAAAACAACTTCTATTTTTCTTCAGTGCTGAGATGGTATAAATTGTTGATAAGCCCCATCTTCGGCGTATCGTGTCTAGCCAACATTTACGTGAGAAAATAGGGATAGTTACATTTTATCATAATTAGATTTATGGAATTATGAAGACATCTTTAAGCTTATAATGTGTCAATTCAACCTTTATTCAAAAATTCCTTCCTTCGTCTCAAAGTTTTTCAGTCGTGTTAGATCTTGCCATTTTCCTTTTCTCACTATAAAAATTCCTTCTTTCTTCTTTGTTTTACTATATATAATTATTTCTTAGTCTTTTAAGAAATGTTGTATACTCTCAATTAAAATTTATTAGGGGAATTTAGGGCCACACATTGAACTCCTCCATGGGTGGAGTAGATGTGGTGGATGGTCCTTGTGACCTTTATGCTATGACTGATGGTCATTAGTCACCCTCGATTTTTATAGCAGAGTGTGGGGTCATTTTTTCCCTCAACCGATTGTTCTTTTAGTTATAGTACTTCGATGTGGTCCCATCCCAAGTTGCCTTAAATACTTAGAGGATCGTTAATGAATTGTATGGCACCAGTATTAGAATTGCTAAGATTATGCACTGCTACCACTGGGTTATAACCACTAACAACATCAACTACATGAGGACAACCTTCTATAATAGAGCCTGAGTTTTGAAATTTTTTTATTCCAATAAAGACTATTCGGATCACAGTCTGATAGTCAAGAACTGACAATCTTCTCCATACCTGAGGGCGCAATATATTAGGGGTTAAGGTCCCCTCAAGAGGGAAGAGGAATATGTTAGAAGATTATTATTATTATTATTATTATTATTATTATTATTATTATTATTATTATTATTGTTATTATTATTATTATCATCATTATTAATAATAATAATAATAATTTTTTTGGTTTTGAGTTGTCATTCTCTGATTGGTATTGATTATGTGCTCCATTTTTTCGCAACGAAGAGCAAGAAAAAAATTCCTCGCGACGCTCACATCAATTTCATCGACATGAAGATCGTTCGGTCCATTCAATAAAGGAACTCATGACCATCCAAGTTCATGTTGCAAAACTTGCTAAGGAGATACCTACCACTCTAATTTCATTGGATGATCTAAAAGACTTAACTTTTGGTGCAGAGTCTTGTCCTATCGAATACTTAGAAGGAGATGACTTACAGAAGTGATCTCTGTGTTATCCTTCGAGCCTCTAGAAATTTATTTTATTCCTTCTAACATTTCCCTAAGAAATATGGCGAAGCGTAAGCTGACTAACATCATTGACTCACATGCTGAGTGTAATTGCCTCCACTCACTCGGTCGGCATGCAAGAAGTCTAAATATGGGGGTTCTATAATCTCCTTTGACCTCGATAATTCTCCTGTAAGGAACATAAACCTCCTATCAAGAGGGGAAAAAAGGATCCACTTCCCTGAACTAAAATTATAGGGAAGAAAGATGATGACAAGGACAATCACGTTACCCAATCCGTGGATGCTTACCTAGACTTTACCCGGGGCTTGATCAATTCTTGAGTCCTTATGACTGCACCCAGACCTTGCCCGGGGCTTGATCAATTCTTGAGTCCTTCGTACTAATAGGGCAGTTGATCTTACTTTTTACACTTAAGGTTGCTGGTGTATGTGAACCACAATCTAGCCCTTGTAAGTTGGTCGTTTTGTTGCTTTACATTCATGCTTTCTTTTGTATATTCTTCAAAAATCTTTTTTGTTTATTGTCTTATAGATTTTAGTATACTCTAAGCAACATCTAGAGAGGAATGACAGGATGAGGGAGTCATCTTCGATTCTAAGGTTGCTTTCAGAGAGCTGTGAACGTTCGTGGAGGCATCTCGTCGCGCCAATGAAGCCTAGGTAAATGAGAAGAAGAGGTTGCATAAGAGGGTCCTAAAGTTAGAGGAGGATAAGGTTACCCTACAAAATAAGGTGGATGCATCCGTTACTGCTGTAGATGCTTCTGAGAATTCTAAGACTGCGATCGAGTTGGCCGAAACTCAAGTCGATGTGGTCAAGACTAAGGCCGAGGAAGCCTTGGCTTCTGCAGCCAAGGATAAGGAAGGCACGTTTACTAAAGATTGGGATAAATACTTTGCCAATGCCTCCATGAAGATCGAATATTTTAAGAAAGTGTTCTTCAAAAATGGTTGGGACGACGCTTCTATGAAGGTCGGCACTACTGAAGGGTCTGACATTTTATAACACATTTTATAACAGCACCATCCTGGTTCCCCTCCTTAAATTGAAGAGGAAATTCATGATGAAGATGAGGTTGGCACTTAAGGCCAAGCCCCCAATCAGGATTTGGATATTGTTGAGCCCACTAAGGGTCCCTATGCTGCTGATATGGAGAACTTAGGGAAATAGGCCTCTTTCGTCGTGTAAGGGATGCTCGTTTTTTATTTATTTTTATTTTGTTTATGCTTTTATGAGGGTAAGGTGTGTGACCCAATGTAACTTTTTTATTAATAAAAAGAAATTTCTATTCCATTCATTGTTATTTAAGTTCTTTTTTATGTATTTTTTTTGTAAGTTATTTCCTTAGCAAACTCTTAAGTCTAATCACATGCTTTTATGCAATTTAATGCAAGGTTAGCAGCTTTGGTCTCCATTCAAATTGACTTCCAAGAGAGACATGGCAGTTTGTTAGTTTCTAGGCATGATGAAAATAAGCTTGAGGGGCTAATTAGTCTTGATGCATCTTATTAGGCCAAAGAGTCATATTTAAAGCTACACGACTTTTTCACCGGCTGTTGGCTGATAATGTGACCTATCATGAGATGATTTTCCCTGCCCAGAGGGATCATAAGGTATCGTTGGCGAACCTTTAGTCCGATTACAAAAAAAAATGGCTGATCTACAGAAAAGTAGTGGTTTACTTGCTCTGATATATGTTTACTCAAAATTGCATAAATAAAATTGCACAAATCAAGGAAGACCCAAATGTTTTCTTTTAACAAACTCTTGGGAGTCAAATATATGAACACAAACTTTTTTTGAACCATCTTCCAGAATAACCGAATGGACTAACCTGTATTTTGCCTGATATGGATGATTTTCGGTATAAATTTCTGGCGTAGAAGCTCGGTACTGATTTTGGCAGAGGTTTGGAAACTCAGGGTTGATTTCGATTGAGAGGTTTAGAGGAAAATCTAGGTTGGAAAAGGTTATATCATGTTTTTTTATACTTATATTGTGGCCCGTTTAAAAAAAAAGAATAGTCTTATAACCCAATTGATTTAATGATGTATGTTGTTAGGTATGTTTAGTTGGGTATGCCAGAGAGTGTGTGAGTGTATATATATTTATACACACACACGTCTTTAAATTATATTGAATTTTGGAAACTGTATTTAAAAATAAGTGTATCAAATGCAGACCAATATTTATAAATATGAAAAACAGAATTTTAAAACTGTATTTAAAAACAATGTTTAAATCGAGTTTTCTGAATACATAACCAAAAAAGCCCTACCTTCCATGATTTTTTTTCTTACGATTTAGTTGAGGTGTTAATTATTTTCGCACTTCTGAATTTTTTGACTACCGAATCGAATTTTTTCGACTTTGACAACATTTTAATTTTTTTGATCCCAATTTATTTTTGAATATTTCAAAAAAATGGGAATGGAATTGGAAATCATATATAAGGTCTGAATTTTCTAAATAATAATATTTTATTTATTTTAATACTTTTTACTTGTGATTTTTACTGGCCTTATTTATATCATCATCATCATCCTTGCCTCCCATCATATGGGGTCGGCCATGTGGATTCTCCTTTTTCATTCTAATCTATTATATGCATTATTATCATTCAAGTTTAATTCCTTAAGGTCTCTCTTAATAATTTCCTCCCACGATAGCTTAGGGCGACCACTTTTTCTTTTACCCACTATTCTTAACAATCTTCCTCTTTTTATAGGGGTATCTTCTAGTCTACGCAACACGTGACCGTACCACCTAAGTCTACGTTCTTTTAATGTATCGCTAATGGGAGCTACTCCTAACATTTCTCTCACATATTGATTTTTAATTTTGTCCTTTCTAGTCATTCCTATCATGCACCGGAGCATTCTTATCTCACTAACAGGGAGCCTTTATTCATATTTTTTCTTTAATGCCCAACACTCCGCTCCATACATGATTGTTAGCTTAATAACTGTTCTATAATTTTTTTTTAATTTATTAGTTATCCTCTTATAGTATAACACCCTACTCGCTTATCTCCATTTCATCCAACCAGATGATATTCTACTCATAACATCCTCATCAATATCCCCGTTGCTTTATAACATTGAACCTAGATAACGAAATTTATTAGTTTGGTTTATCACTTTTTCTTTAATCTTTAACATTATGTTACTCGACGCCTCATTGTTAAATTTACATTCCATAAATTCCGTTTTATTTCTACTGATTCTTAGACCCTTAGATTTCAAGGCTTTTCTCCAAGTATCTACTTTCATCGCTAAGCTTTCATTTGAAGTGTCTACTAAAACTATATAATCTGCAAACAACATACATCATGGGATATCTATTTGTATGTCCTTAGTAATCTCATCCAAGACTACGACAAATAAACAAGGACTTAAGGTCGATCCTTGATGTAAACCCACTTTAATCGTAAAGTCATTAATTTCTTCACATATTGTCCTTACTCTAGTCTTTGTGTTATCATACATATCTTTAATAACTTTAATATAACTCATAGGTATTCTTTTCCTCTTAAAGCCCACCAAATTATATCCCTAGGTATTCTATCATAAGCCTTTTTTAGATCTATAAATACCATATATAAATTTGTATTCTTACTTCTACATTTCTCCATTAACTGTCTTAATAAGTAGGGGTGGCAATTTTAGAAACGACACAAAAAAACGTAACGGAACGACACGAAATTGACCCAAAATTGACACGATGTTTCGTGTTCGTGTCGTGTTCGTGTCGTGTTTTTTAGACACGAAGTCGTGTCGTGTCGTGTTCGTGCCTTAATTATGAGTCGTGTCGTGTCGTGTTATCGTGTTTTTCAAGCCTGAAATTTAAGAAATTAGGGTTGTCGTGTCGTGTCGTGTCGTGTTATTTTTTATTCGGGTCGTGTTCGTGTCAGCTATAAAAAACACGAAGTTGTGTCTTGTCGTGTTCGTGTCAGAAAAAACCTTGTCGTGTCGTGTCGTGTCGGGCCAAAACACGACCCGTTGACCCGAATTGCCACCCCTATTAATAGCTTCTGTGGTTGATCTCCCTGGCATAAATTCAAATTGATTGTCCGAAATAGTTGATTGTCCGAAATAGTTGACTCATTTCTTAATCTTTGTTCCATAACCTTTTCTCATAATTTCATAGTATGACTCATTAGTTTGATTCATCTATAATTATCACAGTTTTACATATCCTCTTTATTTTTATACAACAGTGTTATGGTGCTTTTCCTCAACTCATCTGGTATGCTTCCGTCTCTTAAAATTTTATTAAATAAGCGTGTTAACAATTCTACCCCTAGACTTTCTAGGGTTCTTTAAACCTCAATGGGTATTTTATCCGGGTCAACCGCTTTGTTCTTTCCCATTATTCTCAGTAACATATCAACTTCTTTTTCAGTGATCTGACATACCATTCATATATTTTGTTCAATGTTCTCGCCCTTTTTTTCCAGATATTCTCTATTCAATAATCCCTGAAAATACTCTTCCCATCTATCTCGATTTCTTTATCGTTAATTAATTTATTTTGATTTATGTCTTTAATACATTTATGTGGACCCATATCCCTTGTCAATCTGTCTCTATTCTTTGCCAGTTTATATATATTTATTTATCTAGTGCGTTTTGTTGCACATTTTTAATAATATTTTTTACTTCACTTTATAACTTCTTATACTTTTCTAAATCTTCTAGATTTTCATTTTTTGCCATTCTTTATAACCTACTCATTTCTTTTTAACTACGCTTGTTTATATATAAAGTTAATTATTTATTAGTTTAATCAGAACCCTCCATTTAAAACAATCTCAACCATTAATCGATAGTAGTGATAACAAACAATAACTTTTTACCTTGATCCAAACAATAATTAATGTTTATTATCTATAGAGAGAATTATTGCATTTGGGCTATATCACTCCGTGTACAACACAAACATAAATACTTAAACCAACATATATCTAGAAAAATAATTTCTATAAAAATCGTTGGAGAAGATAACTTTGCACACGTATGAAAATTGTCCACACTTAGTTTTATAAATGCTTTCTCCAAGACTGGTAGTTTTGGTTGATTATAAACTACTCGAATCATCCTAGTTTAAAACTTTTGACACAGTTTTTAATTCTTAAAATTTTCAGTATCATTAAGGTCAAAGTGCACTTCATACATAAAGACTCAGTACCATTATAACAAAAACAATCACTAAAGGATACAAAAGAAATAATATAACATGAAAATTTTGTTAGCCACTCAAAATGTTCTTCGCGATTTTTTGAATTGTAAATCTCAATTTTTTGAGATATTTTCAAATAATAAAATTTTAGAATATTCCAAATCAGTCGAATTGGGGGAAAATGATTTTCAATTCTCTTTTTTTTATTCAAAACGGATTTTAAAATTTTAAAATTTTGAATATCTTTTCGAACTTCTCCATTTAGATCTGATCCAGTCCAAACGCACTCCTAGGTGCAGGTTAAAAATGGTTAGTTACACTTATCACCCCTTAACTTTGCCTTTATTTCATTTCTTATCTCGATTTTCATTTTCTGGACTTAACTCTTTTAACTTACTGAAATGGTTTAAGTTATCCATAATTAACCATTAAATTGTATTAATTTTTTAATAGACAGTTGATTATGTTTATGACACATGAGCGCAAATTAGGGCATTTTGGTCAAATAATTGAAAAGGACAATTCAAAATTTCTAAAATGTTTTAATTAGAGAAAATATTTAAATAAATATGAATATGCAAAAAAATGAAAAAAATATGAAAATCATAAAAAAAATGAGAAATTACATATATTTTTAAAAAATCGCATGCTCCGTTGAAATTATAGAAAAATATTTTTAAAAACCTGAAAATTGTAGAAAAATATTTTAGAAATTTCTAAGTTACACAATATAGTTTTAAAAACTAATGCTCCACGGAAATTATCAAAAAATATTTTTATAAATCTAAAAATTGAAATAAACTTAAAATATCTGGAAAAATTAAAAAGTATGAATAATATTTTTAAATAGTAATAATAAACTTTTTATTGATTTTAAAATCTGAAAAATAAAAATGTAATGTTTACAAATCAAAAAATTACAATAAATCATATAAAACTACTGATTTATTTCAAAAAAATATAGAAATGACAACCTTAATCAAATTTAAAAATACTGATGCTTCATAAAATCTGGAAATTTAAAAAAAGACTCTACCAGAATGTTAAAAATATTAAACTTAACAAATGAAAGAGGGAGAATTTTTTTAATTTCAACTCCAATTAAATATTAACCTCACCGAAATGTATAAAAAATTTAACGCAATAGAGAATTATAGAAAGTTAACTAAATATTAATGATTTTAGAACAAATAAAGAGGAGAGAATGGACAAGATTTCACGTATCTGCATGCGTTTTACTTTTTGTCAAATGTGTGCGTGTGTGTATGTGTATTTTCCTATATTTTCACAATAAAGTGTGTATGCCTGTTCGTGTTCAAATTGATGTGTATGTGTTCTTCTCTGCGAAAAGGTGATAGAGAAAAAGGAAATTGCATCATTGATGTGTGTGTGAAAGAGAGAGAGAAACGTTTTGTGTTTTTTTACTCTTTAACCTCAGCTTATTCTAAAAAAATCTTTAAATTGGATTTAATAAAAATATGTTATTTAACCTCACGTGTCATATACATGATCAACTTTTCGTCTAAGAATTTATTACCAATAAAGTTGTGTGAAAACTTACATCATTTTTATAAGTTGATGGTTCAGTCTATTAGAAAATGCAAGTAGGGGTGGTGAAATGAAAATGGAGGCAAAGTTGATGGGAGGGAGCGTATCTTAAGAAAATCATGACATTTATTTTTTTAGTGACCTCCCTCATTGGCTATTTTTTCATGAAAGTATTTAAAATATACATTATCAAATTGTACATTTTATAAATAAGTACACCGAATATATGAAGAAAACTGAAATGTGTAAAGAAAATTAAAGGTGAAGAACTTATCAATTGAGACTAATGTAAACACAAAGTTCTAAAGGTGAAATTGCTCGTCGTATATTGTTGTCGGCCTCTTGGACACACGCCTCCTAGAATTTATCGACCAAAATATTTCACGAGCAACTCCAGAACCACGAAAATCAATAATATTGTATAAAAAATAGTGTAAAAGGATGATGATAAATTTCTTTGTTTTTTGCAGAAGAGAAAAGTAGGTTTTATAAGAAGATATTTGTTTATTATAAAAACGTGGTACTCCACATGACCCCAAAAACCCTCCATACTCACTTGAACTACTCTTAAAGATTGAGTCAACATAAAACATGTCATTTTATTTATTTATTGAAACAACTTTCTAAATAAGTAAGAAATTAGCCAACTCAGAGGAGCCTAAGTCCTAAGGCCTGATTCGTAAATCAATTAAAATTGGAAATTTATAGATCTAGGCTTGTGTAAACACAAAGTCCTAAAGGTGAAATTCCTTAACATATGCCGTTCTTGGCCTCTTAAACACATAACTCCCAAAGTTTAACAACAAAAATATAGGGTCATCTTAGAACTCTCAAGATACTATAGAACCACAAAAATAAATAAAAAAAACATTTCAAAAATATTGTATTAGAAGATGAGAAAACAACTAAATTTTTTTGTAAATACACGGGACTAAATCCCTTTAATACTTAGTCGGATAAACCCAACATAGAGACTCAGTTAAAATAAAAAAAAAAATGTGGCTTTCATTTATTTATTAAAATGTGTTTTTAAATAAGTAAAAAAATAGGCAACTTTGGGTTGCCCAAGGCCCTTTATTAATTTTTAGTGAGCTCAGTGGGGTTTGACTCCAACTAAGATCATTGAAATCATTTTGAATCCCCGTACTTTTGTGAAAAATATTGTTAATCAAATACAATCGGTATTAACATATGATTTTCATATTAAAATATGTGGTAACGATGTTATGATAAAGTTTGTCCATCGTATCTGTATAAAAAATATACTAATATTAGGATTTTACCCATTTATTTTCAAAAAATACAATAAGATTGAAAGATATTCTTAAACCCCTTGTTGGAAAAATCCTAGCCTCTCCCATATTCACTTCTTATGCATTTACTTTCTTACTCTTACACGAAATTGATTGAGTCTTCGAAGCTGTTGTAGATATGGGTTTTATTAGGGTAGTTGTTCCTCGAGATCGGTATTCAGTCTATCTATTAAAGATCGAGCTCGCAAGAGTGGGGGCTAGCAGATTCTTTTAGTGTGACTCACTTTAGAGCGTGAGATTCCATTTAGAAAGAAAATCCTTCAATTAACATTCATCTCGATCTACTATGCTTTTAGACACTTCATGTGTTCTGGATTTTCAAATTGTGACATCTTTGATAATTAATTAATTTTTTATACCACTATTAACATATAACGGAAGTTTTATGTGCCAATTAACTAACAGATTATGAATAAATAAAGGTTCCTTCAAAAAACTCAAAATAAATGGAAAGTTATTATAGTTTCTTAAATCATCTCCACTCCACCATTGTTACAAAAATAGTTGTTAGTGTTGATACCAAAATTCATATGCTGATGTGGACGAATAGTACAAACACACGTGTCAGTCTACGTGGCACAATAGCAACGAGGAAGTTCATTTCCCCGACCAACTCATATTCTATCCCAGCAACGAAGACACCCCGGGGAACTCCAGTACTTCGAGATACTCTAGCGCTCCGAGGAACTATTGATCAACGAGCAACTAAGGCGGTCCGAGCTGCACCTCGACCCCAGCATTAATTGCCAGATATTCAAACAGTTCGATGATTCATTGAATGTTTAGGATCTTGACGCACACGCTGCATTAAATGTATTACCCTTTCATATGTATGTCATTTAATGTATCGACCCTTTCATGTACAGCCTAAGGGCTATAAATACCTTGTATCATCCTCATTCAAGGGGACCGGAATTTCTTGAGATAGCTTGTAATCAAGAATTCTGCAAACATTCAGCAATAACATAACAGTGGACGTAGGCTTTATTCCTAGCCGAACCACTTTAAAAATCTTTGTCTTATTTATTTATCTGTGATTGAATAATTAGAGCAATCTAGTTTTTTACATCAACAGATTGGCGTCGTCTGTGGGAAACGACTATTACTATCGTTTTTCATAAAAAATCCTTTATCATCAATGGCAGATAATCCAGAATCCAGTAATCGAAATGTTGGAAATACAGGAAATCTTCCAAATCCATCTGCACCTCCAGATCTGGCCGGAATTATGACGAATCTGGCTCAAGGACAAACCGCCATGCAAGAATCTATGAGGCAACTCATTCAAACTCTTCAAGGCGGTGCACCTACCTATTCAGGGCAAAGGAGTGATCATGGGCAATCGCGATCCAGACGTACTGGGTCATATTGCAATGGAGAATCTAATGATTCTTCTTATCAACCTGGGCGAACTTCATCAATACAGGCTACGGATACAAATCAACGTATCACTCTCTCTCCGGAGAGAACTACCGCTTTAGAAAGATTAAGCAGGGTGTCTCCTTTCAGTCGGTTAGGACCAAGGAGGAATATGAGTCCACCTAGAGCTCCATCGAGAAGTTTGCGGCCACCATCAGGTTTGAGAGAAGGATCAGCACAATCACGACCAGCTACTCGTCGAGATAAATCTCAGGAAGCTACGTCAGAGCAATCAATTGCTCGGACTAAACGGCCTGAGGAAGGAAATGAAGCATGGAAAGGTTCCATTCAGCGGTTGGAGGATAGACTGGGAGAAATGGCTAAGGCAAGAAACCCCTTACAGAGAACTTTTGTTCAAGGGACACCTTTTGTGCAAGCCATTGTGGATTTTCCTACACCATCGAAATTCAAAGCACCTGTGGTGACCCCCAAGTACGATGGAAAGACAGATCTTGTACTTCATACAGAACAATACCAAGCTGCTGCCGACATCTATGCCGTCCCCGACGAGATGAGGTGTAGAGCATTCTCGGGAACTCTTATCGGATATGCACAGATATGGTACAATAATCTTCCTCGGGGTAAGATTTCAACTTTTATTCAGTTAGCTGAGTTGTTCATCAGCAATTTTTGTTTTGGAGCAAAGCCGGTAAAGCGAGTAGCGCACTTGCTAAGTGTTAGACAAAAATCAGGTGAAAGTACTAGAGATTACATAACTCGTTTCAATAACGAGAAGTTGGAGGTCATAGATTACGAAGAAAAGATAGCGATCACTGCTTTGATGAGTGGTTTGCTGCCTAACAAGCTGTACTACACCTTGGCCAAAGATCCACCTAAAATTATGTCCGAGTTGATGGCAAAAGCAGCCAAAATCATGAATGCCGAGGAGGCTATGTCTGCGAAGAAAAATATGGATAAAGAAACTAAG
Organism: Sambucus nigra; assembly: GCA_949130495.1. NCBI lineage: Eukaryota > Viridiplantae > Streptophyta > Magnoliopsida > Dipsacales > Adoxaceae > Sambucus > Sambucus nigra. The sequence goes on from OX422223.1 coordinate 391,700,804, forward strand.
GTGGAGGTCGACAAATCTAAGAAGAAAGATCAGAAAGGTAATGGTGGTGACAAGCACTCCAAGAATAATAGGACGTCATGGGAAGTCCTAAAGAAGTACGATAATTATACTCCATTGAAAATGGGTATTAATCATGTTCTAGAAGAAATCAAGAATAGTGAGGACATCAAGTGGCCAGATAAACTGAGGACAAATCCTGATCTGAGGAATAAGGCCAAATATTGCGAGTTTCACAAAGATCATGGCCATATGACCAGAAATTGTATAGCCCTCCAGAACGAGATTGAAATGCTCATCCGAAGAGGAAAGTTGTTAAAGTATGTAGATCGCAGGGACGAGAGGAAGAATGATGATAGAATTAGAGAGAGATCTAGATCTCCTCGTCGTGCAGAAGAGAAAAAGAAGAGGGATCACGAAGAGGATCCAGATGATGACCCTGATCTTCCCAAGAAGCCAAGGCAGCCTGAACAAGAGGTATTTTCCATACGTTTTGGGTCTTTTGATTGTAATGTTATTACAGGAGGAGATGCAGGAGGAGGAGACCTTACTGCAGAAAGAAAAGCTTACCTTGGAGAGGCTAAAGCTTGTTCATATATTCAGCGAATAAATCTGGCCGAGGATGATCGTCCAAGGAAAGTAAACAAAGAGAAGCTAGTTATTGGTTTTTCAAAAAATGACCTGGCAGGTGTTCTTTACCCTCATAACGATCCTTTGGTGATAAAAATGAGGATGAAGGAGGTGGTGATTTTAAGGGTGTTAGTAGACATTGGTAGTTCAGCAGACATCATGTACTATTCATGCTTTGATAGCCTGAATTTGAAATTATCTCAATTGGAGCCTTATCATAGACCCCTTCTGGGTTTTGCTGGCGAGAAAGTTTTTCCACTTGGGACGATCAAATTGGACATATTCATCGGAACTTGGCCTGCTTGTCGAACGGAAAGAATACGCTTTTTTGTGATGGATAAGAATGTGCAGTCAGCCTACAACATCATCATGGGAAGAGTTGGATTGAAGAAGTTCGAAGCAGTTCCTTCTACAGTACATCAGTGTTTGAAATTCCCAATAAATTTTGGAGTCGGAGTTGTGAAAGGTCATCAAAAAGTAGCTCGGGAATGCTATTACTCGTCTGCCGAGCAAGAGGAACTTGAAGAATCAAGGAAAAAGACTACTACTTACCAAGTGGATGAAGGTACAAAAATTGAAACTCTTGACCCTAGGGATGAATCTCAACTTGTAAAAGGACTTGTGGATGTAGAAAAATCATCATATTCAAACCTAGACCAACTCCGGTTGGTAAAAGGGTGTGAACAGATAGTCGGCGAGGAGCGAAAAACACCAGGGGATGATGAAAGAAAACATCAGATATTTTACCGAGGAGCTCTGTCAGATAAGAAATTTGAAGACGAGTTACTTACATGGCGATTGTATGTGGATGGGTCATCTTACACAGCTGGTTGTGGAGCAGGGATTATTTTAAATACCCCAGATGATATTGATATGGAGTATGCCTTGCGATTCCAATTCAAAGCCTCCAATAATGAGGCTGAGTATGAGGCCCTGATAGCAGGCTTAAATTTAGCGAAATTTATGGAAGCACGACAAATAATGGTGTTCAGTGATTCTCAATTAATTATGAATCAGATGATGGGAGTATATGCAGTCAAGGGAGAATTAATGGCGAAGTATCATGCAAAGGTGATGGAATTATTGGTAGAATTTGATGCCATTCAATTGGTGAGAATACCGAGGATGGAGAATTCTAGAGCAGACGCATTGGCCCGATTAGCGTCAGCTACGCGCACCGAGCTACGAAGAACAATACCAATTGAAGTATTAGAAAGTCGGAGCATAGAAGAAGACCTGATGGTGAATATAATAACCCTTGATTTAGGACCATCTTGGATGGATCCTATCAGGGCATACATTGAAGAAAGAGAATTACCGGAGGATAAGCTAGCCGCTAAGAAATTGAAGTATAAAGTTGCTCGGTATGTGTTAATTAATGGTATTTTGTATAGACGAGGAATTATGGCAGGTTTGCAGAGATGTGTACATCCATCAGAAGTCAAGGAATTGGTTGAGGAAATCCATGAAGGATCCTGTGGAGCTCATGTAGCAGGTCAGACACTTTTGCAAAGGGTGATGACACAGGGACACTACTGGCCGACGATGAGGGCTGATTGTATAGCCTATGCCAAGAAGTGTGACAAGTTCCAAAGCTTTTCTTCCATCCGAAGAACTCCACAAGCATTGTTGACACCCATAACTTCACCTTAGCCATTTGCCATGTGGGGGATTGATTTAGTTGGACCATTGCCGACGACCCGAGGAAGGTTCAAGTACCTCGTCGTGGCAGTGGATTATTTTACAAAGTGGGTGGAAGCTGAGCCACTAATTGATATGACGTACGAGAAGGTATATCAGTTCATTTGGAAGAACATCATTTGTCGATATGGTATCCCCCATGCTTTCATCACAGACCATGGAACACAATTCGATAACGAAGAATTTGCTGCCTATTGTCATCAGTCCAACATTTTGAAGTTTCATTCAGCACCAGGCCATCCCCAAAGCAATGGACAAACTGAGGTGACGAACAGAACATTACTAAATGGTTTGAAAAAGAGATTAAGTGAAGATAAAGCAAATTGGATTAATGAGTTCAATCAGTACTATGGGCTTACAGAACAACTCCCCGAGCAGCAACTGGAGAGTCACCATACATGTTAGCATTTGGAAGTGAGGCTGTAATACCTGCCGAGTTGGGTCTCCCAACACATAGAGTGCTGAATTTTAATTCCCCAATCAGCGATTTAATGAGAAGACTGGATTTGGATATGCTAGAGGAGGTTAGAGAAGAGGCATCCATCAGAAATGCTGCTTATCAACAACGAACAGCTCTGTTCTACAACAAAAGGGTGAAGAAATGCGATTTAAAAGAGGGGGATTATGTGCTAAAGAAGGTCATTCAGAAGCATAATAAACTGGAAGCAAACTGGCATGGACCTTATCGAGTTGTGGAAGTTGTTCGACCAGGAACTTATAGAATAGCAACTCTAGAGGGAGAGGAATTTAAGAATGCATGGAATGCTGAACACCTGCGCAAGTATTATCAGTAATGTAAAATGTAAAGCATTTCCTTCAGTATGAATAAAACGAGGATGTTTCACCATTTTCTTTTTGAACGAAAGTTTTTCGGGGAATACTAGTGTAATACACTACGCTAATAGTTCGAAAGAACCAAAAAATATACTCCTTTAGTTAGGAGGTGACACTAGTGTGACCAACTACGGTTGGTAAGATATCTAATGGATAGTTCAAAAGAACCAAAAAATATACTCCTTTGGTTAGGAGGTGACACTAGTGTGACCAACTACGGTTGGTAAGATATCTAGTGGACAGTTCGAAAGAACCAAAAAATATACTCCTTTGGTTAGGAGGCGACACTAGTGTGACCAACTATTGTTGGTAAGATATCTAGTGGACAGTTCGAAAGAACCAAAATATACTCCTTTGGTTAGGAGGTGACACTAGTGTGACCAACTACGGTTGGTAAGATATCCAGTGGACAGTTCGAAAGAACCAAAATATACTCCTTTGGTTAGGAGACGTACACTAGTGTGACCAACTACGGTTGGTAAGATATCTAGTGGACATATAGTTCGAAAGAACCATTACTACTCCTTTGGTTAAGGTGTGTACACCAGCATGATCAATTACGGTTGGTAAGATAAAAATATACTCTCACATTACAACTTATGTTGGTCGGGAGGTAAGATTAATACAAAAAGTTCCTCAGAGAACAAAATATTCCAAACTGAACCAAGTATAGTTGGTCGGGGATAAAAACCCACTAACTGTAGTTGGTCGACGAGGATAAATTATTAACCTTGGTTGGTCGGACACATTTTATGAAAATATTTGAAATTGAACCAAGTATGGCTGGTCGGGAATAAAATCCCATCAACTATAGTTGGTCGACAAACATTATTTAACCACTTTGGTTGGTTGGAAACATTTTGAACATTTTATATTCAAGTGATTGAACAACCTTGATACTTGTAACTTTTTATTAAGTTGCTCGATGAACAATATTATTGTTATCTTTTTAACAGATACATATGCACAAATGTAAAGGTGTTCGATAAACACAAGACAATAGCAAAATTTGCAAACAGAAAATGAAAGTCTTTCCATTAAAATTCAAAATAAATTACAGGTTACATGAATGTACTAACTATTACATTGATATTCCTATTCTATTGGTTTCTTGCCCTTTGCTTTAGAAATAGGCTCTTCGCCAGCAGGAGGATCTTCCAAGCAATGGGGAGAATTAATAAAGTTCAAGTCCTTCAACATTCTGACATTCATTATTGAAGGTGTCTCCATTAGATGCTCTAGACGAGATACTTCGATTTGGGAATGAAGGCTATAATCACCGAGGTATTTTGAAATTAAGCTACGAGGAATGGAACGAGCTGGGATCCAGGCCATGTCCAATTTTAAAGGTGGCACAGGCAAGTCTAGTAACCCTGGAGCATGATAATCCCATAAAAAATGCCCTTGCTCCAATTTTAACACACCCAGTGCGTTCAACCACCCCTGCTTATAACCTTCATTGTTGGCATGTTCAATACGAGCATCCAAATGAACAAGAGCTTCATTATATCCTGTCATCCAGAATTCCCTGGGTTGCTTATGAAATTGAAAGGTTAATCTATCCAATTGTTCATGAAGATTTTTGGCAAAAAGATCCTTGGAATGTAACGCGGACTTAGTTGCAGTGAGTTGATCCTCCAAGGATAGATTTTTCTTGGACAGTTCAAATAAATCTCGATCTTTGGCGTTTAATTGGTATGCTTGAGTTTCTAAAGTAGATTGAGTACGAGCTTCTTCAACATTGCGGCTATGAGTTCTTGATCGACTCCGAGCAGCGACTGGAGAATTCTGCTCCTCGGCAACATGTTGAACAACTCTTCCTCGGCCATGAGAACCTCTTCCTCGTCCCCGAGCAGTCACAGGAATAACAGATCTTCTCAGAACGTCCAACTCTTGCCTTAATTTGGCATTCTCAACTTCTAAGAACGAGAAACCTTCATCGGTAACTTGCACTAAAGCAGTGGAAGATGTCGCTGCAGATTCATATTGCGCCAGCTTTTTCTGCAAATTATTATTTTCTTGTTCCAGGATCTCGGCGATCTGCCTACAGGCCTCAACTTCACCTCTTAGAGTTCTCTCCCTAATATCGTATCCAGTGATAATATTTTTATGGCCTGTTTCAGATGAAAGTTGTTGATATCTATTTTCATAGTCCTTGTGCAACAAAATAGTTGATTCATTGTGTTGATTTTGAATATCCTCTATGGAACCATGAAGCTCTTCAATCAAGTCATAGTAGGCGACATTGTTGGCCACAGCTCGGTCAAGTAAACCCTTCAAATACCGATAAGCCTCAATTGCTTGCTCTAAAACATCATGGCCAAGGATGTCAGAAATATCTGATACACTTAGCTCTGTGTGACCAGCTTTATAGTATTCGTGACATTGCTGCATCAGTTTTGTATCATGGGTGGATAGCAGTTCCATTCTAGCAACAAACTAATGAAGAGAAGACAACAATCAACAAAAATAAGTCATCAACAACAGAGATGAACAAAGATGTATTTTATTAGATCATAAAAGGATTACATTGTTCAATTACAAGTAATGAAAGATAAAAATGATACCGAACAACTTCACACCTTTTCCTTGTCTCCCAAGACTTTCTCGGGAGGTTGGGACGAGGAGCTCGGTTGCTCGGTGGTAACAACGGCTTGATCGGCAGGAATATTCTCGGGAGGAGGAGGCATGGAAGAAATGTCCTCGGTGACAGAGGGTTGAGAAGCAGAGACTGGATCACCCATAGCCACAGAAGATTCATCTGAGAGAGGTTCATCTTCTTCTTCTTCCACAATGGGTGGAGGGGGGCCAGGGAGATGTAGTTGGAATAGCCCAGAATCTTCTTTGATCTTCAATTCCTGAAGGGCAGCTACCCAACCATCTCGGAAGTATTTCAACTTCCCATACTGGACTTGGGATGTCATTGCAGTAATCCCCTTGTCCCATCCTTTATCCCAGCCAGCGCTGAAGGATTTTTTAACTGCGAGCTTTCTTCTCAACTTCTCCGAGGAAAGCTTCACATCCAATTCTTCTTTTTAGCCTTTGATATCTCGCAGGGCGAGCAACTCTTCTTCTGCCTTCCTCAGTTTATCCTCAATCTCTCCAAAATTCTTGAGCTTGTCGTCATATTTCTGATGCTCAACCTCCAAACTTTTCACCTTTTTCTCCAAACCCTTGGAGATTTCAGCCAACTTCACTTTCTCGGCTTCAACTATTGACAGTTTTTTCTCCCAAGCAGCCTTATCCTCATTATACTGTTGGCGAGATTCTTTCAAGGATTGGGTCAAACCCAACAGAGCATCCTCTACACCAGACGAGGAGCTAGAAGCTTTAATTGCCTCGTCCTTCTTCACGATATTATTAAGACAGTTAACCAGCTGAAAAATAAGAAAAATAATAAGTCAGTGCAAAAAGACAAGTATTCAGAGAAAGAAAGGAAATTCAGAATGTAAAAAATTTACCGAAGCAAGATGACGAGTGGCTAGGGACATCAGCGTATCCCTAGGAATCTTTTCATCAATTCCCTGGACCTCGGGTATGATCCAAGTTTTCACCGAGCTCATTGCAGAGCTTGGAGGAATGATGGTTGGAACACCAACACCTCCAGCTGGCAAAGTAGAGGCAGTTTCAGCCAAACTGACTGAGGATGATTTCCTCAATCTCTTTAATGGAACGTCAGCAGCTTCAACCAAGGAAGAACTCTTGGTCGGAGAGATAGAAATTATCTCATCAGGAGTAACCTTTTTGCTCGGGGCTTCTCGGTAGTTTTTGAAGGCGCAACATCCACCTTCTTAGTCCCTTCTGGGACATCCATTTTGCTTTTCTTAGCCTCAACAGCAGAGGCAGTATCATCAAACAGAGCAGGAGGAGCTCTTTTCTTGCCCATTCTCTGACTTAAAGGAATATGAGAATCTGAAGAAGAGTCCTCTGGAGTTGAAGCTGGTTCAACAGGGCGAGCAGTATAAGAGGTTGTATAACTCCTATACTGCAGCAAATATGATGCAGACCTGATGTGCTCGTCTGCAACCATCTTATGCAAACCCCAGATAAGTTTCAGATGTTTAATATTCATCTCTGACTCTTTTGGAGTTTTTCTTTTACTATCAACTGCAAACAAATACATAACAAAATATCAGTCATACACTTTATCAAACATAATGAACTCATAAATTCAGAAAAGAGATAAAATGAAAAATAAACCTATCCCATTGCCATATAAGGGGCATCTGGGACCATTGTATACTCCATCTCCAACCAGAGGGGCATATTGCCAATTTTTAATAACCACCCCATGTTCAAAATAATCTCTATTTGCATCGGGGAGGGACAAGATCGAAATACTGACAAAACTCAAGACACAATGGGTTTGGTGGAAAAGAAAATCCACATTCAGCAACAAATAGACTGGGGAACCAATGTCCCTCAGCCAATCGAAAGTAATCTAAAGGCTCAGAAAGAACCTCTAGAGTTACCCACGAAGGAATGGAAAAGTCAGAACGAAATTTCTCAACAGACTCCACAATATAAACCATACTAAATAAAAGAGAAGAAAGAAAGAAGGTCTTACAGGAAGAAAGGAGGTATGTTGACAATGAACGAAAACAAGGATGAACGCACAAGAGAGAAGGAGAGAATAGAAAGCTTGAATGCAAGAAATTGGAAAAAGAAGAAGACGGTATGGTTACCTAAGAAGTTTAAATACTTTGCCTTGGGAAGCGGCGAAGGAAATGATTACACGAAAGAAACTATTGAACTTCCGGCGGCTAAAAGGACAAAAAGGGCACAAAGATTGAAGCGCCCTTAAAAATTCGAAAAAAGGCGGATTCTATGAATTTGGAAATAAATTCAAATAAGATGTTCCTAAAACCCAGGAAGATCTTCAATACTGCTACATACCGAGAAAGAATGTTCCATACTCCTCAAAATTCGAAATATGAAACATTGGGGGCTTCTGTTGATACCAAAATTCATATGCTGATGTGGACGAATAGTACAAACACACGTGTCAGTCTACGTGGCACAATAGCAACGAGGAAGTTCATTTCCCCGACCAACTCATATTCTATCCGAGCAACGAAGACACCCCGAGGAACTCCAGTACTCCGAGATACTCTAGCGCTCCGAGGAACTATTGATCAACGAGCAACTAAGGTGGTCCGAGCTGCACCTCGACCCCAGCATTAATTGCCAGATATTCAAACAGTTCGATGATTCATTGAATGTTTAGGATCTTGACGCACACGCTGCATTAAATGTATTACCCTTTCATATGCATGTCATTTAATGTATCGACCCTTTCATGTACAGCCTAAGGGCTATAAATACCTTGTATCATCCTCATTCAAGGGGACCGGAATTTCTTGAGATAGCTTGTAATCAAGAATTCTGCAAACATTCAGCAATAACATAACAGTGGACGTAGGCTTTATTCCTAGCCGAACCACTTTAAAAATCTTTGTCTTATTTATTTATCTGTGATTGAATAATTAGAGCAATCTAGTTTTTTACATCAACAGTTAGATATTAGGGTTTTTGACAAAATCTCGATTTCATAATAACATGTTTTACTTAATCCTTTTTAAATTAATTAGTCATAACACAAATTTTAGGTAAATAGGTATTGACATTCATGATAAACATGTCTATTTGTATGGAATATGTGTTGTTTTGCATGGAGTAGGTATCAATATGCATTATGTGTTGATTTCCATTAAATAAGTATCTATTTGCATGAAAACCAATCTTCGATAAAAACATTAATCACTATTGTTTAATTAATCATAGAGGTTTATAATGATGATGACAATCTCTACAGTTAAAAATTATATATGTGAATTAATATTACACCTCCAAATTATATTAAATTAATAACATACTAAATTTATAAGGGTAAAACATCAATCAAATTTAATAAATACATTATGGACTGTCTTAATTTTCTTGAATAGTTTGCAGTGTGATGATCGTCATCTCATTATTGATTGCATTTCAAAACACTTCATAATCTTAGGAAAATGAATATGTCGTCTTTCATCACTTTGTATATTGCGCAAAGAGAGGCACATTTCTCGTTGTTATTAAAACATTTGCCTCTGCCTCTACTAATTTTGCCAATGATGATGTGAAATTTTCTTATGGACTTTTAAATAATGGCTCACAATATTACGAGTGAAGTTGCAAATCGCATTTAGATGTCAGATTTTATCTTTTTAATATAACATGTAAGAAATTAAATTATTAACTAAGCATCCACCATCCAATAAAAATCATATAGGAATTAAAACGACATAATGAAATAAACTGAGTCTGGAGTAAACACTTCCAGTATAAATCCCAAATACAATAACCTGAAATGGAATAAACCTCAAAAACTGAACTATAAAAGAATATCTGAAACCAAAATCTCTAAATAAGAATGAGAAGCATGCCCGAATTGGAATAAATAACTTTGAATGAATCAAGGATAAATAAGGAGGCGTCTAGTACCGACGTTCTATAACTTTCACAGCAGCTACAGCACGTCAACTGAATGGAACTCCTATGCTTAGCGTCCCTGTGGCTGGGCACCTAAAAATATTTTACAAAAAAAATAGATTTGAAAGCAAACGGGTCAGAGTCCGAGTTGAAATAGTTTTAAAACAACAAGTATTTAAATGCATAAATACCAGATAATTATATACATGCTAGTCACGTGCTCTCACTTGAGATTCTCACCTCTCAACTATTTTGCACACCTAACACATAATTATTACCCTTCCTAGTTACGTTACCCCACCTAACCAGATTTTAACAGTTCTCCATCTATGCCAACTCACTTATAATGCCCACTCGTATAATAGAAATATACGTTATGTAGTTCCTCATATTTTGTTAATTGATTCTAAATATCTCATTAATTTACTAAGTTCTTGCACACTTAATATATATAGGCATCATCGTTCTCTTCTACTAAACAACACAGTAGAATAAACACGGTGTGTGTGTGTATATATATATATATATATATATATATATATATATATATATATATATAGAGAGAGAGAGAGAGAGAGAAATTTCACTATTATAATATATACTAATACTGCACCCCACATAGGCGAAACTAATGGTGCGTACATACTCTGCTATCAAGTCCCGGTACCTAACGTTCATAATAAGGATTATCGATTCTAAATCTTTTAGGAATCGTAATAAAACAAATCACACAAAAACTGGAGGCGAACATGGATCACGGTGTAATGGGTCACGCACATACCTACACACCTATATAACCAAAACTTATCCAGTCACAGATAAGTCCTCCTTAGATCCTATGCTCTGAGGTATCAATCTATGATCCCCCCCGAATGGCTCCTCAAGACAAGATTATTATCCCCTTCAAGACCTCCCGGTGATAGCAAGTATGGTAGTGATATCATACACATACAAATCCATACAGTAGGTATTCACACAACCTAAGTATTTATACGTCCAATATTGGTATACACACATCCCATATTACAAGTTTCACACGTTGTATTTATAATTCGTATATCATACGTAAATTTAACTAACGCCACAACTCTCGTCGTATAAATTCAAATACCTATACCTATTCCAAAGGTTAACGAAGTCACCCAATTATTCCTTAGGTTAATTCACTACTATAGTATCACCCTACTACTTGTATTAACCCTAAGACCTCATTTATACGAATTAAACCCCAATCTAGAAAATTTATAATCGTAACGCATTTGAAAAACACTCGTAAATCTCCCCATCCAATCCCATACATAATGATACTTTCCAGGCCTTAACTATAACCCTATTGGCCTTCTTTAAGTCCTAGTATATTCAATTAATCAACATTAAGGGTTATTAAAAGTTGGGATTAAATCGAAACTAAAGAGGAAAATAAGTCACAAATTTCAAGGAAGTCAATCGATCGACATTCTTGAGTCGATCGATTGATCGAACAAGTATCAGCCTGGATTTTCAGCAAATTAAAGTCATGGGTTTCTTCAAAAAGATTCTCTAAAACTTTCTTAATTCATTCCCAAACTTCAAAACGAAGGTGCTAAACATTAAATTAATACATATAGACAATTTCTAACGTACAAGAATCATTTAAACATCAAGATTCATTAACTTTTCAATTAAATTCTAATTTAACTCTCAAAAACCCTAATATCTGGTTTTTCTTCAAGAACATGATCAAAACTCTGAATACTCTACATAATGATTCTCATAATGTATTAAATTTCATTTTTCCATAACAGTGCTTCAATCATAATCATGAACCTACCCGGAATATGATGTAATCCAAAATTGTCCTCTACATGTATGAAATTGAATTCTTAATCATATTCTACTAATATGGATAATTTATCTAGCTGAATTTAAGCAAGAACAATACTTTTCTCATAACACTAGGTTTGATCCTTTGATAATGAAGGGCATGGCTACGTTCCTCGTCTTTCGATCTACACTCTGGTGGGGTAAATTGTGAAAGAGATGCAACTATGGGTGGTTTTTCGCTCGGGAGCTCTTCTCCTTACCCTTCCAATGGTATATATTTCTTTTGTGTTTGATAACCTTATAATACCTAACCCTATCAGCTGATATAGCCATAGGACACTCGTGGGTTTAATTTCTCCAAAAATTAAAATGTCTAAAATACCCTCCCGGGATGCCGGTTTGGCTAAATAATGCTTTGGGATCCAAACTAAACCTACGGGTAGACTTTTACGACTATCTTGACCCTTTCGGACACTTTGGCCCACTCGAAATGATCATATGGGTGACTTATAAATAATTTACTTTTATTCCATAAATTTTAGTCCTGACACGCGCGTTTCAACTTAATTTCTCATAATTGTTGTATTACTCACTCGACAATTTGAATAAATTCATGATTACATATTACTTTACTCACTAAGTAATATTCAAAATAATTCACATCAATAAATACTAACTGTCGTTAGGCTAGTAATTATCTATTTAAATTCGAATTAATTATAATTAAATTTCCCATTTTTAAGTCAATTAATCCCATAATTAAAATCATTAAAAATAAGGGGTATTAGATACTTCCTCCCTAATAACATAATTTTGTCCCAAAATTCAGAAAAATATAGGTAAACCTGGTAAAAATAACTTTAGATATTTATCACGCATCTCATCCTCATGCTCCCAGGTAGACTCCTCGGTAATATGGTTCTGCCACTAAACACGCACTAACAACACTATTTTCGACCTCAATTTCCTCTCGCTACGGTCTAGGATAGCAACAGACCCCTCCTAGTAAGAATTATTGAGCTGTAGATAAATCTCCTCTAAAGCAATATGAGTGGGCTAACTCATCCCGAGGATATCTCCTTGGTGAGGAAATGAACACGTCATAAATCCTACGCAAGTGCTTCGGTAACCCAAGTTTGTATGCCACTGGCCTAATCCGCTCAATAATAGGGAATGGCCCTACATAGCTCGGCGTCAACTTTCCTTTCTTCCCAAACCTCATTATCCCCTTTCATAGGAGATACTCAAAACAACACTTCCCCCACACTGAACTCCCTGAAAGAACCTCTTGCCATCGGCGTAGCTCTTCTGTCTATCCTAAGCAACCTGAATACGGCTCCGAATCATCTCAATCTTGGTCGAGGTATCTTGAATCATCTCTGGCCCAAGTAACTTGTTATCCCACACCTCTATCCAACACTCTGAAGAATGACAAGGCCTACCGTATAACGTCTCGAATGGAGCCATACCAATTGTAAACTGGTAGGAGTTATTATAAACAAACTCCACCAGTAGAAGAAATTACTCCCAGCCCCCACCAAAATCAAGGATAGACATCCGCAACATATCCTTTAACATCTGATATGCATGTTCAATCTGCCCATCAGTCTGCGGGTGACAAGCCAAACTCAATTGTAACTCCATACCATGGCCTCCTGGAAGCTTCCCCAAAATTTGGGCATAAAAATCTTGTCCCGGTCGGACACAATATCAAGGGTCACCCCATGAAGTCTCATTATCTCGGTAATGAAGATTTGAGCATATCGCTCCGTAGTATAATCCGTATGGGCTAGCAGAAAATGAGCTACCTTGGTCAGTCGATCCACAATCACCCATATGGAATCATAACCCCTCAGCAATGTAGGCAACCCTGTGATGAAATCCATAGAAATTCTCTCCCATTTCCACATAGGGGTCTCTAACGGTTGTAAGAGCCCTGTCGATCTCTGATGGTCCACTTTTACCAGCTGACAAGTGGCACATTTCAAAACAAACTCGGCGATGTCCTTCTTCATTCCACTCCACTAATATTGTCGCCTCATATTCCAGTACATCTTATCCCCTCCGGGATGTACCGCATAATTAAAATCATTAAAACTATGGGGTATTACACCATATATATATATAATTAAAGTTGATTAAGTTCGACTAACTGTGCATATCTCTCCTGGCACTAGCCTATGATAACCGATTCTATCTATCTGACTCTGATTTTTTTTATAATACTAGTTCACAATTTGGGTTTACTCGCTCTACCTGAAATTCCATCCCGATATTCGAAAATTTCTCCATCTCATACTATCTCCAAAAAGGTCCTGGCTTTAAATTTCTATCAATTTGGCTAAACAACTACCCTAACATAGCTTACTGAAATTGAATATGTCCCTCTTCATATTTTAAAATTAACACAAAAGTTTTCTCGACAATTAATCGTGAATTTAAGGCTTAAATCGAAAAATTACTCAAAATCTGGGCAGCCGAATCGATTCGGCCTTATTCCGAATCAATTTACCTTGCCGAATCGATTCGACGTAAGCAAATCGTCTTCTTCGTCTACTCTGTTTCGATTTCCTCCATTGTTAACTTTTAAAGCTTTTCCAGTTTAGTCCCATTCTTACCCAAACCTTAATAACGATTTATATATGTTCTCAAACCTCACTAGACATCAAAATTTCCATTTAACCTCAACGATTCTCACATTAAATCAATAATTCACTAATTTGGGTTTTTCTCCCATCTATCACATCACCTTCCTAAATTCGATTTCTCATTCACCAAATCAACACATTTAATTATGGGTTTCGAATAGGAATTCAATATTAACAGTACTACATGATATATCATAACCAATATCGTGTTTAACCCACTAATTTGCATTCCAATCATAAAAAACCATTTTCATACATGAACCCACCCAAAAACGGATTTTGGTTTACACCCACTATAATATGATCTAAAAAACTCCAAATTAGATTGAAAGCAAGTTAACCACTTGCCTGATTAGATTCGTAGAGTTCGATTCCTTTGAGGTAGAAGATGAATTGTCGAAGAACACACAAATTCCTCTTGATTTGGCTCCCAAAAGCGTCCCAAATTACTTTCTCTTTTCTTCTCTTAATTTCTTAGGGTTAGATTGTGATTAACTACCGCTAACCCTCTTAGATTTAGGTTAAATAATATTAAATGTGAAATTATGCTTATGGGCCGAATTCGAATGATCCAAACACCCTGTGTAGGTCCGGTTATGTCGAAAAATGTTCGGAGACCCAATTACTACCCCCGAATACTCTTTTATTACTATCTCGAACCCTTCGAAATCAAGCTTGCACTCAGAATTATCATCTGAGTCACTTTACTAAAGTCTCCATCTCGACCTTACTATCATCTATACCCGACCCGAGTCTTGGTTGAGATATAATAAAATTCCATCGTTTAACTCACTACGACGCATAATAATAGTCGCATATTATTTACCACACACTTAGTAAATTTTATTCCATTTATATTAATCATATTCTCTCCCGATTAATATTTAAATACTCACATAATAATTAATTTAATTAAATTATGAAACACTTGTAATTTAAATTTACCCGAATTAATTAAATATTTTAATGCTCAGAAATACGGGGTGTTACAGATATAAATTAAAATTAAATTAATTTTTTAATTCTAAAATATTAAAAATTATTATTTTCAAATGTTAAAACGAAATTTTATTTTCCATTAAAAAATAAAAGCAATTTTTAATATTTTTATATGATTAATATTTTGTTAATTAATTAAATTGAATGTGATTGTTTAATTTGTATATCAAGTTTTTTCATGTATACATGCACATGAGGTGTTGAATATGTTGCTACTACTACACATGCTTACACAATTACACTTGCATAGGACCCATTCATTCTCATTGGTTTAGTGAAATTAGCTTGTTTCATTTATTTTTGATTTCTAACAAAATTGGTTTTGTTAAACCCATATAAACTTGATCATTTTTTATCTTAAAAGTTTAAGTCGATTTGGGATAGGAAATATGATTTATGAAACACCCCGTATTTTTAATGACATTTAAAATGGGATTAATTAGAATAAATTGTGAGATAATTGAAAAAATTAATCCGAATTTAAATATTACTCGTGAGTAAAGTAATAAATGATATATGTTGAATATTACTTGGTGATTAAAAGTCATATATATATAATTATGACTTTGCATATGATTATGATTTTTATAAAATTATCACGAGTGATGAATACGACAATTTATGAAAATTAAGTCGGGACGCGCATGTCAGTCGGGTCGGGACTAATTTAAGGAAATAAAAAATAAATTAATTCTAAGTCACTTGTATGGTCATTTCGAGTGCGCCAATGTGTCCGAAAGGGTCGAGATAGTCAGAAAAGTGTACATGAGGGTTTATTTCGGGTTTAGGGACAATTTTAGGCCTAATCGGCACCCGGGAGGGCATTATGGTAATTTTTATTTTTGGGACCTTGATTAATGACGAAATTATTAAGGCTATATCAGATGGTGTGTCGAGGAAGTTAGGGTTATAAGAATCAAAAAGTGAGGAAAACCATAGGAAGAAGAAGGAGAGAGCTTTCTAAGATGTTCAAGACCAAGAACCACCCATTTGGCACCTCCACCACCACCAAAGCATAGATCGGAAGAAGAGGATCATTCTTATACCACTAAAATTCATTGGATCAGACCTTCAATTTCAAGGAAAGTATCTATCTTGCTAAATCTTGTGTTGATATAACATACATGTTAGTATAGGAGAAATAATTATATGTTTTTATGGTGATTTAATGTATTTAGAAGACTAAGACTCACATGTTTGAGTAGAAACCATGTTATGTTGATATCCTGATTACATGTAGAACATCAATCGTGAATTTTAATGATTCTTAGAGGAAGAAATCTGGAAAGATTATAGAGTTCTTGAAAGAATATAGTAGACTATGGTTTGAGACAAAATCATGAATTGTACCAATTTATGAATTTAATGATGATTTCTTAAGGATTTAATCAAGATTCTACATTAGAAATTGTTCATACCTTTTACTATTACGTTTGTGATGTTTTGTTGGGAGTTTGGGATGAATTAATAGAGGGTTTGAGGGTTAAAGTTGATGAAACCCGTAGGTAAAGAATTGCAAAAACTGGGACAATATCTTCTCAATCAATCGATAGACTTAAGAATGTCGATCAATCGACTGGATCGATTGATCAAATCGTCCTGGAAATTGAAACTTGTTTCCTTTTAAATGTTTAATTCAACCCCAATTTATAAGAACCCTTAGACATAACCTAAATACCATAATGGGACTTGGGAAGGACCAGTGGGGTTATAGGCAAGGTTCAGGTAGTACGATTTTATATGAGATTTAACCGTGGGATCACGAGGGTATAAAATGGGGTGCAGATCGTGTGTATGTTAAATTAGGTTTTGTGAGAATTAAGCATAACTTAGACGAGTAGGGTAGAGAGTGTACACCTACTGATTTTATATTTATCAGAATGATACACTTTGAGGGTCGAGAAGTACTTGAGAACTTGCGGTAATTAAGAAAATTAAAGAATGAATTAATTATACGTAGGACTCGGGAACTATGTGCCACATATGGTTAGAATATGTTATGGGCCGTGGGTGTACCTATCTGAATAGTGTGAATACACATATATGAGTGTATGTATATATGTAATATGTAAATATATGTGTTGAATCATACCCGCGTTACTTGCTATCACGGAGGTTTCCGCACCGAGACAGTATTCTTCTAATGTGACATTTATGGGAGATATTGACTCGTACCCTAGAACATATAATCCTTGGTACAGGCCATCTGAGAACGATAGTCAGACGGTCCTAAGAGACGTGAGGGAATGTGCTAACCTCTTAGTGACTTGGACCTATGCTTCGCCTCCAATATGTGTATTTTGTGTTAATACAGTTCGAGAGTGAGTCTAAACTAGTATTTCCCTCATTTGTACGAAAGGTACAGGGACTTGATAGCAGAGTATGCCAGCACCATTGATTTTATGTGGGGTGCAATATTAGTATATATATTATGAGTGATAAATATATGTACATGTGATTCATCTACTGTGCTTGTAAGTAGATAAAATTGAATAATTGATATTAAATAAGTTAAGTGTTTGAGAACTTAAAACTGTATTGAGATGTACATAGCTGGCTTGGTAAATTCATAAGAAAAATTTATCATGTATAAATTATAGTTATGCGATCACGTGAATCAGGATTGATGAGAGGAGATTGGTTTAGACTTGTTAACTAGGTTAGCTTTATCTAGATTAATTCAATAGTACGTTAGGCGTGCACACTAGTTGAGAGGTGAGGATTCTCAAGTGAGTGTCGAGGCACTAACATGTATGTAATATCAACTGGTAAGCATTTTATATACTTGCTAAACTATTTTAAAATTATTTTACATTCGGTCTCTGACTCGCTTCTTGTCATCTCCTTTTTCTCTTGTATATATATATTTATATATTACAGGTACCCGGCCACAGGGGCGTCAGACTTAGATCTTTGGACTGTTGAAGTGCTGCAGCTAGTGTTGAAGTTGCAGGTCTTTGCATTTAGATGACTTCATCTTTGTCATATCAGCTCTTCACTTAGTCATTTTAGATTGGGCATGTGTCTCCCATTTCTAGTTTCAATTTATTTCAGAGTGACTTTGTACCCTTTATTTATTTCAGTATTTAGTTTTAGTTGGGATTATTTTAATTATTACATTGTCCTTCGATTTGGGATATTTTAGTTGGAATGATTAATCTAGCCTATTTATTCCACTTGGATGGTTTGGTATTCAATATTATTATATGTGTTATTATAATGGCTTATGTATATAAACTTAAGACAATGGAATCTAATCTATAAAATTCAATGTTTTGACACTTAGCTTCATTATTTATTTGGTGACAAATAAAATAAAATAAAATAAATTTTGAGAGTGATGCTAAGAATGATCTAATCGGACACTTTGATTTAAATTTAATAAAGACCTGATCACCCGGTATTTAATTAGGCAGGGTGTCATAGGTGGTATCAGAGTACCAGGTTCTAGTGTCCATAGGATTTGTACATCTTTCTACGTTTCAGCGTAGTGTTATTTGATTTAGGGCCTTATTATAGGATTGTTGTCTTCCCTTACGTATGCGACTTATGCTCTCCTGCCATGAATTATAATTGATGTGACTCATTATACAAAATCATTTTTACGTGGAGAACCAAACATTATAGAACGACCAGCGTGGGCCGTAAGAAGAACTGCAGGAGAAGAAGCCTGACAGAAGAGATAGAGTAATCTAGGAGTGGTGGTCGTGGAAAAAGTCACTATGAGTATCATTTAAGCAAGTGATAATAGAATCATCACTCGAAAACAAAGGGTTCCCCAGGCATAGTCGTAGGTAATGGTGGAGCGATTTTAGGATCACCTAGCATAATCGACGCAGGGGAAATCAGAGAAACTCTTTTGAAAGGTCATCGGTGAAGATGTGGAGAAGAAAGAGAGAAAGTGTAATAGGCCAATGGAAGTAGAAAATACGAAGGCAAATGTGTAGAGTGGAGTATAGTGACACTCAGAATTAAAAGTGGAGTTAATATTTGTAGCTCTTAGGAACGACATAAAGCGATTAGAGCCAATCACCACATATAAAGAAGTGTGTTTGAAATTTAAAGAGAAATTTGGGTACGATTTGACAATGAGGTCTTCTATTCGATGTTATAACAGAGATACCAGGGAAATTTTGAAACTTAGCACTGATGAGTGCATTATTTTGTATATTTTATACCCAAATTTATACCTTGTTAGTCCCATTTTATTTTATTTAATAAGTTCGTAGGATTATTTTATTAAAAAGGGAAAAAAATGCAAGAATGATTGAATTCACATTTAAAATGGCAATTTTAAGTAAAAAATTGGTGCTTCAATAATTTTATAATATTCTTGTGCTAATTTGCGAAAAAAGTTGCCTAGTGAAATTTTTGCAGGTAATTATGGAATTTTGTGCAAATTGATGATCAACTTGAAAAAGGCGCGAAAAAGCAGAATTTTACGGTCATTCGAAAAAATAATTGAAGAGGTGGAAATTGAAGAGTTCCACCAAAACCCTAAGCCTATAAATAGGACCATTTGGCTCAATATTTCGTGTGTAGAACAATGAGAGATTTGTAGAGTAATTTTGAGAGATTGTAGTCAATTTTAGGGCCTAGTTTTTAGAGAATTGAAGATTATTGTGAGACAATTATTGTAAGTTTGATTTATTAATGAAAATCTCTTCTTCTCTTGCAATTTCTCTTTCATTATGATAGCTTGATTATTGTATTAGGATTAGGGTGAAGTTTATCATAGTTAGCTAATATTGTCATGTTAATTTGATTGTTGTATATTCCCTACTTGTTTTAATTGTTATTAAAGATTCAGTATTCATTTTAAAATGACACGAGAGTGTGTTTTAAAACCTTCAAAATTGTTTTGTCAATCAAGTTTTGAGATTTAAAAATATTAATTTTTGATGGATTATGCTTGCACTTTGATTGTTTTGATAGTCCATGCTTAAATACATTTGCAAATTTTAAAACTTGTATTTTCTAAGGAAATAGGGATTTTAGCCGTCTAGTAGAGACATTAAAAATATTTTGAATAAAATCATCATATTTTCCGAATTAAACGCGACGAGAGTCGGTTTAATTTAAGTTATAAAAAGGGAATGACAACATTAAATTAGTGTGCAATATTAGTTACGTGACAAATGGATCCCGAATCCTAAATATTTCCTAATTGTTTACAAATATCTTGTGTTATTATAATAGTTGCTTTTATTTAGTTTAGTACATATTCCCTATCCCATATTATCAAGTTGGACACTTGCAATTCTTTTAAAAATTAAAATTGACAAATCTCTATGGGTTCGACCCGTACTTACACTCGTTATTCTATATCAGCCCGTGCACTTACGGTAATTTATAAAATTGACAACAAGCACAGTGGGTAAGCTAGAGACCGACCGTGAGAGAAATATTGAATTGCATAACGAACTTCGTACCTGGAAAAGGGGCATAGAAAATAAAAGGGTTTATAGTTGATAAAGGACCGTGTGTAGAATACGAGGATGGATTAGAAATCTAGCTAGGATAACTAATGTTGATGTCATCAAGGTTATACGTTTGCAAGTTACTTCAGTGCTTTCAGAGGAAGTGATTCAAGAGGGATAAAGAATTCGGTCGAAAAGAAAAACTGAACTTATCGGTGTTAATGAAACACCGCATGAGAATATGCCTAATAGGTAACTCATTTAGGTAATTTCGATTGATTAACTTCATACAAAGTGAGGATGAAGTCATTCAGGGCTATAGAGGCCAACAATAGTTCCGAAGGGCCCGCATAGCCAAAGGGACAACGGGAGAAAAAAATTAGGAGCTAAGACTACCAGTCCGTGGAAATGATATTCCAAAATGGTCAGTGGTACTAGTGACGGGAAATGGCTCAGGAAGTTTCCCCTATGCGTAGAGAGTGGGACCACCACTGATAAAGGTGACAAGTTGAGAAGGGCAACCGATAATATTTGAGAATGGTAAAACATACCAGTTAGGCATAACAACTGGAGGGGTGATATTTTAAGAGGAAGAATTGGGCTCTAAAAGTTACGACCCGAGAGTGGTGGGTTTAGGCAGGACCAGTGGAGTCCTCGGTAAAAATAGTATATTAGATCCTGAGGGTCATTGGAGCCCAGGAAGAACTAGAGTGGCCAGTAAATCCATAAGTGAGGCCTAAAGATGTTAGGCCAACATTTAAGTGATGGGTATATAAGCCACAAAACATAATAAATTTTCCACAACGAGGAGGGGGAAACTATTGGATGAAATCCTATATGTATAGAGCTTGCAAAAGCTCATGGGTCGTGTTGGCAGCTACGTGCTGGTACCCTACGATTAGGAGGAGCTTGATGAAGTTTTGTTTCATGCTTGCGAGAAAAGGGTTAGGCCAAATGACATGGTTGTGTCATAATACGTATATTAATTGTTAACACTAAAAGTCGTGTGCGAGTCGAGTTTAGTGAGAACATTAGTTTTAATAGTTTGGTTATAAATGTATTTATCATGGGTAACGGGGCTTTTGGATGTCATCCGTGAGTGAGCCGGGTGGTCACTAAAGGTATCTTTCATCGTTATAATTTACTATTGCATTAAGTTAGCAAAGTCGAGCTTGTTATGGTAATATGTAGTGATTATTTACCGAATGTTTGAACGATAGTAGATTAAGTGATAAGACTATCGTACTGGAAACTCCGGGTAAGTAATATTACTTTGGTAAGGCTCCACCTGAAATAGAGTTGGGCCTATATATATATATATATATATATATATATATATATATATATATATATATATATATATATATGTATATATATATATGAAAATTTCATGATATCGTAGACTTCAGGGAGTAAGTTGTCTAGTTATATGTAATCCCAGTGCGTAGGGATTTATTTACTGATGTGACTCAGGATATATCATGTTTTGTATCAAGCAAGTGATATAACTCGTTATATATATAGCGCCGAGAATTTGGGATAGTGAGAGCGCCATGTTTCTTGTTATTTTTAAGGACATTAGAGTGGACGCGTAGACTTTTGTGTCAACATACGGAGATTTTGTGAAGGTACATATTATGGACTGAGGACCTTACGGATCTCGATGATCGATAATGTTAGGTAGTAGTGTATCGGAGGGTTACTTATTTGGATTTCATTTTGCGAGACACCCCACGCATGAAACTAGCAAACGTCGGGAGTTGGAGAGAAGTTTGGATAATAGTACATGGGTTTCATACCTTGGCTAATGTGCATATATGAGAACATAATCAGGATTAATAATGCTATTATGACTTAAGGCGAGTAGAGTCGCCTAATCCTCATGTGAAGATTGATTTAAGAGGATTATATTTTATTTATGCATTAATGCGCGAGACATAGGGTGTATTGGCGCCCTAAGTGACTAAAGCTTGATTTTAGTCCACATTTGGAAATTATGGGATAAAGTATATATAGAGGTTGAGAAATTAATTGATATAATGCTTGAGTTATGCATTTGATTTGTATATGCGATTTATGCATCGTGCTAATTATCTTTGAGCATCTATTCGTGTTATATTGTGTACTTCCCCATATTTTCTTGTAAGGGGCAGGTTAGCGTGGATTGGGACGCTATGGACTATTTTGAAGAATTGTTTTAGAGCATGGATTTGGCATATATTTTGATGTATGATTTAGTGGTGTAATTTTAGTTGGATAATTTTGCTTTTGAGAGAAACTTTATTGTAATCACTATTGTGGAAATAGAAGGATTATGGACTTGTTGCATTTCAATTGTGGAAATCATATGATCTATACTCGTTATTGACGATTTCAGTTTAATTTTTATCATAGTAGCACACCGCGTGTCCCTTTTCATTTTCGATAATTTATATCAGTCAGGACCATCATTCCCTAAATGTACATGAGGATGGTTTTGTATCAGGCACTATATGATAATTATCGTGTGAATTCAATAACATTTAGCTAAGGAAGTTGAAGCCTATTCCATAAGGTTTGTCAGAGGCTTACATTTCACGAGGAACTATTTTTAGAACAAGGGGGAAAATTTGTGACACGCGGTGAGGTAAAGTCACATGAACCAAGGTTTGAGGTACATTTGAGAGAATATAAGATGTATCATATTATAAATGTCAGTGGTGATAGGATTTAATGAAGAGAAATATTGCTAAATTTGCTTTACAATGGGTCACCTGTCTATTGGTAAAAGGTGGACCATCCGAAACCAGTTGGGTTTCTTCAAACATTAGAGATTCCTAAGTAATAATGGGAAAGAATTCCAAAGGATTTTATCGCGGAGGGGGTCACGATACTATATGGAGATAGTGAATCGGTTGACCAAAATAGCTCACATTATGACAGTTAGGACTGATCATACTACGGGACAGTATGCGAGATCTTCATAACCGAGATAGTAATGTTATATAGGGTACCATTTAATCTTGTGTCCGATTTGGATAAGATCGTTGTTCTTAGATTTTGGAAGTATGTTCAAGAGGCCATAGTTACCGAGTTGTGATTTAGTAGGGCCTATTATCTGCAGACCAATGGGGAGAACAAGCGAAATAATCAGATGTTGGAGAATAACATATATGTGTACCCTTGAATCTTAGGTACCTTCTACTAGTGGATTTTGTGTGCCATAACCCATATAAGTTCACTTTTGGGCATGGTGCCAATTGAGGTATGGCACGGTAAGCCTTGTTGTTCTCCTGCTTGTTAGTTAAAGGTGGGGGACCAGGTACTATTGCAATGATCAGAGATGAGTTGGCACTTATAATATATAATGTGTGTAAAAAAATATACTATAGAAATAACTTACTTGTGTGCAATTATCGGGAGACGATATCGTATGTCTTTCAAGGACGATTAATCTACTAAAGTGCAAATAGTAAAAGGCCAGATAGTGAATAGCTAAAATATAGTTTAAGTAGGGGAAACTTAAATGATAAGGTTTGGACAAAGCTTACGTGGCAGGGTAACCTGGAATTTAAAATGAATATACATGAGGTGTTCATTATTAAGGATACTTGATAGCGTAATGGATGGGCGGTACGGAGTAGTTTACTCTTGAGCGCGAGGGTACGATGCACAACATATAACCAGGGTTGTAGGCAAGGTTCGGGTAGTACAATTTTATATGAGATTTAACCGTGGGATCACGAGGGTATAAAATGGGGTGAAGATCGTGTGTATGTTAAATTAGGTTTTATGAGAATTAAGAATAACTTAGACTAGTAGGGTAAAGAGTGTACACCTACTGATTTCATATTTATCAGAATGATACACTTTGAGGGTCGAGAAGTACTTGAGAACTTGCGGTAATTAAGAAAATTAAAGAATGAATTAATTATACGTAGGACTCGGGCACTACGTGTCACGTATGGTTAAAATATGTTATGGGTCATTGGTGTACCTATCTGAATAATTTGAACACACATATATGAGTGTATATATATACGTAATATGTAAATATATGGGTTTACTCCTACCCGCGTTACTTGCTATCACGGAGGTTTTCGCACCGGGACAATCTTATTCTGATGTGACCTTTATGGGAGATATTGACTCGTACCCTAGAACATAGGATCCTTGGTACAGGCTATCTGAGAATGATAGTCGGACGGTCCTAAGAGACGTGAGGGTATGTGCTGACCTCTTAGTGACTTGGACCTATGCTTCGCCTCCAATATGTGTATTTTATGTTAATACAGTTCGAGAATGAGTCTGAACTAGTATTTCCCTCATTTGTACGAGAAGTACAGGGACTTAATAGCAGAGTATGCTAGCACCATAGATTTTATGTGGGGTGCCCTATTAGTATATATATTATGAGTGATAAATACATGTACCTGTGCTTCATCTACTGTGCTTGTAAGTAGATAAAATTGAATAATTGATATTAAATAAGTTAAGTGTTTGAGAACTTAAGGCTGTATTGAGATGTACATAGCTGGCTTGGTAAATTCATAAGAAAAAATTATCATGTCTAAATTATAGTTATGCGATCACGTGAATCGGGATTGATGAGAGGAGATTGGGCTAGACTAGTTAATTGGGTTAGCTTTATCTAGATTAATTCATTAGTACGTTAGGCGTGCACACTAGTTGATAGGTGAGGATTCTCAAGTGAGTGTCGAGACACTAACATGTATGTAATATCAACTGGTAAGCATTTTATATACTTGCTAAACTATTTTAAAGCTATTTTATACGCGAGCTCTGACCCGCTTCTTGTCATCTCCTCTTTCTCTTGTGTGTGTGTGTGTGTGTGTGTGTGTATATATGTATGTATGTATGTATGTATGTATGTATGTATGTATGTATGTATGTATGTATTACAGGTGCTCAGCCACAGGGGCGTTAGAGTTAAATATTTGGACTGTTGACGTGCTGCAGCTAGTGTGAGAGTTGCAGGTCTTTGCATTTAGACGACTTCGTCCTTGTCATCTCAGCTCTTCACTTAGTCATTTTAGATTGGGCATGTGTCGCTCATTTCCAGTTTCAATTTATTTCAGAGTGACTATGTACTCTTTATTTATTTCAGTATTCAATTTTAGTTGGGATTGTTTTAATTATTACATTGTCCTTCGATTTGAGATATTTCATTTGGAATGATTCAGCTTGCCTGTTTATTCCACTTGGATGGTTTGGTATTCAATATTATTATCTGTGTTCTTATAATGGCTTATGTATATAAACTTAAGTAATTAGAATCTAATTTATAAAATTAAATGTTTTGACACTTAGCTTAATTATTTATTTGGTAATAAATGAATAAAAAAAATGTTTTCGATAGTGATGCTAAGAATAAACCAATCGGGCACTTTGATTTAAATTTAATAAAGGATTGATCACCCAGTATTTAATTAGGCGGGGTGTCACAATTTACTATTCTGGCTGAAGTGCCAAATCAGTGTTTATGCACTAAAGGTTTTAAACTTCTCAATTGGTTGGTTCCTAGATTATGATTGCTCCAAACATTAACACGCGATCCGAATCATGTCTTCCCGGCATGACTAGCAACTTAGGTGGAAATGTCATATTTAAAGACGATGAATTTACTCAAATCATTGGTAAGGGGATAGTTAAAAAAGATGGTCCGCCAATACTAAGTGATGTTCTTTTAATCAAAGACCTGAAAGCTAATCTCGCTAATTTGCTCGGCATTAGTCAATTCTATGATGCAGACCATACTGTAAATTTTTCAAAAACTAAGTGCAACATATTTTATCAAAATGATCATTTTATATAGTTACTCCTGGTTCTGAATTCTATAAATTGACTAGGCTTGATGATTCTGATCTTGGCACAACTAGTTGGGTCATACAAATTATGAAAATCATTGTGTTATTTGGGACTTCCATGTTTTTGATAAACTTAATAATATTTTTTTCACTTCTGAGGGGTATATTAATATTTTAGAAAATAATCATTGGTGGTGACAACAATTAAAAACATCATCGCTATGGAAATTGTTGGTGGGGTATTATTTCAAATGTCATGGGGAAATATAGTTGTTCACGGTCTGATCCGATTTGATTTTGTGATGTTTATTTATCGGTTCAATATAATCGATAATTTTAAAAAAAATAGATCGAGTCTTAACCGATTCTCGGTTAACCAACCCTAATCGGTTCAATTTTTAGCTAAATTAATTCGCTTCAGTTTGTAAATTCAAGACTAAATTAATTTAGGCATTTCAAACAAATGATTTTTTAGTAATATATGTCTATTGCGTGTTCTTTTATCAATACATATCTAAATGCATATATAACCAATCCATCAACAAATGAGAACTTAATAGTTCACACCAATAATTATTTTACATGATATACTAAAAACATTATTGCCATACGAATAAAAATCAATGGATATACAATATTGAATATTACAATAGCTCATTAATTGATTTTAAAAATATTGTTTAACAAGTTCTAAACAAGTAACACATAATTATATATCCATTCATCTATATATATTTAACCGGTTAGATTTAGTTCATAACTAAAGTTACCGTTAAATCGTGGACGACATTGACTTGGGTCAATCCCTGTAGAAAAAAAAAATTGGGATGAGCTGGATACCGGGAAATATCACATCGGTTTAACTCTATACATTGGTCCACTCGATTTTTTAAAAACTCTTCGCGACAAGGACCTTTTCGTGCCGGTGGAAATCTATCTACGCCACCCCCAAAGATTTCCACAACCTCATTAACTATTGAAGTTTGGCATTGATACATTTGTTATACGTCGTTCAGATATGATGTAATATAAACACAACCGTGATATTTAAAGCGTGTGGCTATTTACACACCCACACCCTTTACACACCCACACCCTTAACTTCCTCCCCATCGCTTTTTCATATATCTAAAATACAATGACAAACATACGCATTCCCCTACCTTTTAAATATAATATGATTTTAAAACATAACATTATTTTAATTACACTTTAAGATAAAATATCATCTTATTATTATTATTATTGTTATTCTAATTTCTAGCCTTATCACATTACTAATTCTTTTAATTTGACTATAGTACATTTTCATAAATTTATTAAACATTGTTACATTTTCCATAGCTAACCCCAACAAAACTTATAATGAAAAAAAAACAGTTTTTTAACAAAACAAAAAATTGTTTTTGAAAATAAAACAATTTTAACAAAATAAAAATAATTTTAACGGAAAAACTTTTTTTAACAAAACAAAAAACAATTTGATTCAAAATTACTAATTTGCCGTTATAATCAAGGCTAACATTTTACCTCAAAGTCAATAATTGCGCAACAATCATACAATAGCCAACGTGGATTTTTCTTTTTTCGGCAGCCCAAGTAACAGATTTTTTGGGGTTGATATAAAGAGAAGTTGTTTGTATTAAGAGCAGCACTAGAGCGACCGGATTTCTTGACTTAAAAACCCAACTTAATGATGTGGCATGTGCCACATCATTAAGAAACACGTTCCTCTATTTTATCACACCATAAAATTATTTTTTTTCAGAATACATATTTTAAATCAAAAAAATAAAATATTTAATTAATTTGAAAAAAATTATTTTTAGTTGATTTTTTATGTTTCACCCTAAAATATTTAAATACTACACAAAAAAATTTAACTCAAAAATAATTTTTCACTATGTTAAAAAAAATGTCTGCGTCAGCGGTATGTACAATCTGTCGGACCGCCTTTACATATCGCTGACACAAATAATTTTTTTTAAGAGTCATTCTACACCGACACAGATTTGCGACACATTTGGTGCGATACAGTGACATGCCGCACCAGTATTGACTACTGCCGCTGGCGCGGACCCACATTCATAAGCGCATAACCAATACCGATGCGAAACGTCACTACGTCGCATCACTCTGAATCGCAAATCTGTGTCGCCTCGTATTATTGTTTTTTTAAATACCACACAAAAAACTCAACTCAAAAATCATTTTTTATTATTTAAAAAAAATGGTCAACATCAGCGATATGCATAGTTGTCAGATCACTTATACATACCGCTGACGCGGACCATTTTTTTTAAATACAACACAAAAAAACTAAACTCAAAAATAATCTTTTTATTATTTTAGAAAAAAACGGTCCCCGCCAGCAGTGTGTATAGGTTGTGGAACCGACTATACATATCACTGACGCAGATCAATTTTTTTAAATAGTAAAAAATTATTGGGGAAACTACTTTTAAGTCCCTCACTAACAAATTTTAAACACTAAAGGAATTTTGACAAATTTTATACACTTATGTCAAATAATTCTCTTATTGTAAAAGTCCACGTTAGTGGAAAAACAAATTGACCTAATTGTAAATTGTCTTTAAATGTCTAAAAATTATTACCAATGGACCTAATTGTAAATTGTCCAAAATTATTTTTGAGTTGAGTTTTTTTGTGTGGTATTTAAACATTTCACGTGAAACATAAAAAAATCACCTCAAAATAAATTTTTTTAAATTAATCAATTTTTTTTTTATTTGAAAAATATATTTTGAAAAAAAAATTATAATGTGTTTTTACATGAATTTGGAGTGTGTTTTTTAATGATGTGGCAATGCCACATCATTAAGTCTCATTTTTATGTCAAAAATGCATGTCCCTCTAGTTTTATTCTTGTATTAAACCCAAAGTACAAGAAAAATATGTTTTAAACTTTTCATATACGTGTGTGTAATTTTAAAGTTATGTAGAAACAAAGGTACATGTGGAACTCATAACCACCACAAAGCCCTGACGACCAGATTTAAAATGGCCCCACTTCAAAGGGTTCAATTTAATCACCGTCACATCCAACGGCCGACATTTCACGCTACAATAATCTAAACTCACTTTTTGTACTGCTCATAGTACATTTCCGTATTTTGATACCAGGACAGGAGATGTAAGCCTTCTCAACTTTATCATTTTGATGCTTAAGAAATGGGTGTGTTTATTTCAACCTAATTTTTAGGGTGTCCACCAAAAATTTACTCGTACTTTTTATATTAAAGTTAAGCACTTGTTTTAATTTTTTGAGTTTCAAAAACTTCTCCAACATATACAAGTATTTGATTCTATTTTTAAAAATAAATTTGTTATCAATCCTAAGTTAATATTTTGAGGCATTTACGTTTAGATCCTATTAGACGTTCTTATAGACATTCTAGTCCCATCAAGTTTTTCTCTTACATATAAGTCATATTCCTAATTTTTTGGAACTTTTTTTTCAATTTTACCCTTTTAAAACCAACAATCCCTAACTTCCTTGAGGAAGTTACATAAGTGGTTGAACTTTTTTTTTAATCTTCAAATGATCATAACTTTTGATTCACAAATCCGTTTTTCACAAAATTACTATTTTTGAAATCTGCTCGACGAGATCTATCAAACAAGATCCATGAAGACTATAAAATTTCAAAGAAAAAAATTTACACAAACAGTAAACTTTACTGTATGCACTGGAATATGAAATAATTTTATATATGTGACATTTTCACAAATAGACAGTGACATTTAATGTGCTAATACTACACAGCATATATATATATATATATATATATATATATACACGGTGGATCCAAACCCTTTTTTTTCAAAATTACCTTATATTTGAAGGTTCGCGCTAGCAGTATCCAATCCTTACCACCATTATTGGAGCTTCAACGACCTTCGTCAGAGCTCTGATTTGGGGTTGGTAAGGGTGGCATGTGGTGCCGCTGGCGCGGACCTTTGAAAATAAGAGACTATTGAATAAATGGGCTTTGGATCCACCGAAGTATCATGGGGGCAGCTGGCGCGGACCTTTGAAAATAAGATTGGATAAATGGGATCGGGATCATCTGGAGCGCCAATTTGGGGTGAATAGGGGTGACACAGAACTTTAAAAATAGGAGCATATATATATATATATATATATATAGTTTGTAAAAATGTCATAGATATTAAACTTTATTGTATATACCAGAAAATAAAATAGTTTTATATTTCTGACATTTTCACAAACAATAACATTTACTGTGATAATATATTTATGAAATAGTTTTATATATATAACATTTTCACAAACAGTAACATTTACTGAGTTAATATTACACAATATATATATAACATTTTCACAAAAACAGTAACATTTACAGAGTTAATATATATATATACACACGCGGTATATCCAAACCTCTTTTTTTTTTTAAATTACCATATTTTTAAAGGTTTACGCTAGCGACATTCAATCCCCACCACTGCCCACCCCAATTGTCGACGCTTCAACGACTTTCATCAGCGCTATGATTTAGGTGGGTAGTAGTGGCATAAGGTGCCACTGGCGCGGACCTCTGAAATTAAAAGAATATTAGATAAATGGAGTTTGGATCCACTGGCGCTCCGATTTGGGGTGAGTAGGGGTGACAGTGGGTTAGGTTTATATCTGTAACATTTTTACAAACGTTAACATTTACTGTGTTATAACAGTAAATGTATACTGTGTTATAACACAGTAACGTTAACATTTACTTATAGATATAAACATTTATATATATATACTGTGTTATAACACAGTAAATGTTAACGTTTGTAAAAATGTTATAGATATAAACATAACCCACTGTCACCCCTACTCACCCCAAATCGGAGCGCCAGTGGATCCAAACTCCATTTATCTAATATTCTTTTAATTTCAGAGGTCCGCGCCAACGGCACCCTATGCCACTACTACCCACCTAAATCATAGCGCTGATGAAAGTCGTTGAAGCGTCGACAATTGGGGTGGGTAGTGGTGGGGATTGAATGTCGCTAGCGTAAACCTTTAAAAATATGGTAATTTAAAAAAAAAAGAGGTTTGGATATACCGTGTGTATATATATATATATATATATATATATATATATATTAACTCAGTAAATGTTACTGGTTTTTGTGAAAATGTTATATATATATTGTGTAATATTAACTCAGTAGATGTTACTGTTTGTGAAAATGTTATATATATAAAACTATTTCATATATATATGATCACAGTAAATGTTATTGTTTGTGAAAATGTCAGAAATATAAAACTATTTTATTTTCTGGTATATACAATAAAGTTTAGTATCTATGACATTTTTACAAACTATATATATATATATATGCTCCTATTTTTAAAGTTCTGTGCCACCCCTATTCACCCCAAATTGGCGCTCTAGATGATCCCGATCCCATTTATCCAATCTTATTTTCAAAGGTCCGCGCCAGCTGCCCCCATGATACTTCGGTGGATCCAAAGCCCATTTATTCAACAGTCTCTTATTTTCAAAGGTCCGCGCCAGCGGCACCACATGCCACCCTCACCCACCCCAAATCAGAGCTCTGACGAAGGTCGTTGAAGCTCCAATAATGGTGGTAAGGATTGGATACCGCTAGCGCGAACCTTCAAATATAAGGTAATTTTGAAAAAAAAAGTGTTTGGATCCACCGTATATATATATATATATATATGCTGTGTAGTATTAGCACATTAAATGTCACTGTCTATTTGTGAAAATGTCACATATATAAAACTATTTCATATTCTAGTGTATACAGTAAAGTTTACTGTTTGTGTAAATTTTTTTCTTTGAAATTTTATTGTCTTCATGGATCTTGTTTGATAGATCTCGTCGAGCAGATTTCAAAAATAGTAATTTTGTGAAAAACGGATTTGTGAATCAAAAGTTATGATCATTTGAAGATTAAAAAAAAAAGTTCAACCACTTATGTAACTTCCTCAAGGAAGTTACGGATTGTTGGTTTTAAAAAGGTAAAATTGGAAAAAAAGTTCCAAAAAATTAGGAATAGGACTTATATGTAAGAGAAAAACATGATGGGACTAGAATGTCTATAAGAACGTCTAATAGGATCTAAACGTAAATACCCCTTAATTTTTTATGTTTCAAAAATTCTTCAACATATACAAGTATTTGATTCTATTTTAATAAATGCATTCGTGATCAATTACAAGTTATTCTTTTTAGTTGGTACTCATGTTTTAATAAAAACGTGGCACATGTCATTCTCCGAGAAAACGAAAATGGAAGGTTACAGACGAGTGTGGAGCGGGTTTTGATTGGTTATGAAACTTAATAGAATTTGAAAAATACTTGGAATGTGAGCCCATCAAATTTTTTAAAATGGAAATAATGCCTAATTCTCTAAAAAAAAAAGGTGGATAAAGTGCAAAATGAACATAGCTTCTACGGACTAAACATTAACTGTCCTTAATTTTTATTCATCCACCTTATTAAAAAAATAATTAAAATTATGGTAAATTACAGTAAACCCCCTATTTATATCGAGTTTACAAGTCACCCCTCAGCTAAATACCCGACAATGTGGACCCTAAACTTTTAACCCATTATAAGTAACTCAAAACTTCGGGTTCCCGTTATTTTAAGGTTGAAAAATATCTAAATTACTCTTATAAATTTTTAATACTTTTAAAGGATCAAAATTCCCCTCACAAAAAACAACTCAAAATTAAATTCAATACACACACATCACGTGCACGTTTCAAAATTAAAGTTAAAATATAAACGTACATAACACAGTCGAGAATCAAACAACGACGTCGACATTAGAATTGTGTGTGTGCGTGCGTGTATTGTATGTGTGTACTTTAACAAAAAGAAAAAAACTAGAGATGGGAATGACTTTGGGGTTGAACTTAAGGTTTGGAGACGTTTGTTGTTGATTTTATGATGTCAATTGAGTTAGCAACGTGTGAGTTGATTTTCAATATTTTGTTTTCGAGAATATTAATTGAGTAGTTTTGATTTTGAAATTGAGGGAATTTTCGTATTTTCTAAGTGTTAAAAAGAGAGTGAAGGTACTTTAGACGTTGACAACATCTCACCCCTAAAAAAATAAAATTTTGGGTTAATTGCAACGGTCAAAAGTTTAGGGGGTATTTTATCAAATTTTTTAAATAAGGGAGTGATCCATCTCTTTACTTTTTTGTTTCTTTCTTACATTCTATTATGTTTCTCTCTTACATTCTTTTCTGTTTCTCTCTTATATTTATTTATAATTAAGAAAACTAACGAACAACCACATGAAAGTTTCTTTTCTCTTGTTTTGTACGAAAGAGAAATGAAATGAAGTTTTTTTTATTGGAGTATATGTTCTTTAGTCAGTGTATATTGTGTGTGACAGGGTGTATTGTAACTTTAGTGTAACTCAATGATAATATACCTAATAAAATAATAATACATGACATTTTATAATATACCCAATAAAATAATAACTTTATGGTATTTTTGTTTCGAGTGGAGTATGTGTTTATTTTATTTTGGGGAATAAACGATTAAGATTTTTTTAATATTTATTTATTAGTAATACTAATACTAATATTATTAGTAATATTTTAAACATATGTTCGACGGATACGGATATCCGATAAAATGGATACTCCGCATCGAATACGGATTATCCATGTCGGATACTAGTACGATCCGTATCTGTATCCGTTTTCTCCGATATTTTTATAGAGTATCCATATTCGTATCCGTTTTCATATTTTCGGATAAATATCCGCAAATTCGGATTCGGATATCGGACGAATGCGGATTTTCAAATATCCGTTTACAGCCCTAATTTTAAATTAATACCAAAAGTCATATGAACGAAGAAAATAACTATTTTCCATCCTTAAAGTAGTTTAATATAATAATAAAAACTATAAATCCTTTTTAGAACTTAAAGTATGAGATAAAAATTGTTAATTAGGTGTTTTTAAATATATAAAAAAATACCCAAGTTTGGGCATTCAAATTTTAAATTCCAAACAAATCAAACAGGGTATGTATTGTTCACTTGGTGTGCAAATATTTTTATTGTTTAAATACTTTAATAATAAACTTTTTAATCAAATATATAAATAATTTAGGGTAAAGTACTCTTACGTCCCTCACAACCAAATTTTAAACACTAAATGAATTTTGACAAATTTTAATTACCGAGGTCCACTAATTCTCTTCTTGTAAAAGTCCACGCTGGTGGCATAACAAGTGGACCTAATTATAAATTATTGTTAAATGTTTAAAAATTGTTACCAAGGGACCTAATTATAAATTGCCCAACAATTTAACCAACTCAATCAACTTTATGTCAGAGACACACAACACAATAAATGTACTGAGAGAATTTAATTAATACATTAACTAGTCTATTAAAAATACAGAGCGCAAAAAAAACACCTTTTGTGCATTTGATCCACAATCCTCTAATAATCATCCATTTAAAAAGTCGCACGCGACAATATACCCACGGTAGGAGTGTCCGATGCCCATAAATCCCCATCAATGGCTTCTTGATTTAATCTTTGATCACCAAATAAATAAATCCGTGCTTGAAAATAATTTGAAGAAAAATAAAATGTGACACCCCGTCTAATATAATACCGGGTAGCTACTCCTTTATTAAATTAATACATAATATTAAATTGGTTCTGTCCTAGCATCACTGTCGTAAAATATTTAATTAGTTACTAGTCACCTAATATTTAAAAAGTGAGATGCCAAATTTTATTAATTAAATTAACTTACAATTAAGTAATGAATAACCAACCATTCAACATTCACTTAAACAATCCCATAGGAGTCATTAATAGAAAGAAATAATAGAGTCTCGAGTTACACTCCAAATCTAGTCTCAATGCCAAATAATACCAATATAAGAGTCTGAATAAATAAACCCAACATCTAAAATAAATGAAAGTCTGAAACTGCTAACTCTGAATAAGAATGGGCAACATGCCCTAACTGGTATGAATGACTCTGAAGGAAGCAAAGATAGATGTGGAGGCATCTAATACTAGGGGAATTCAGAAACCGACCGAATCGAAGGGGCGAGCCGAACCACCTTAATTTTGTCGATTTTTTTATAATCGATTCGTTCCCGTTTTTTTTTAAACCGACTAAGTCGGTCCGGTCCTCCGATTTAGGCTTGATAGGGTCGGTCTGGACCGCCCCGGACCGCCAAGAATTAAATATATATTTTTTTATATATTTTATGTGTGTTACTTATGCTGCTACTAGTGTGGTGTTAAATAAATAAAAGATGGAGGTTTAAATAGTCAAAATGGTAAAGTATCTAACTAAACAAAACCCTACCATACCAAACCAAACCAAGATCAGTCGTTCTTCTTATTCTTTCTCACACAAGGCATCCAAATCAAAAACAAAAAAACTCTCTCATGTCGTCTCACCCAGGTTCCAACCCAAGCCCATTCTCCTATCCGACGCTCGGCCTTGCCGACACTCTGCCTTGCCATGCTGAAACCAAGAATTTATTTGTTTGTTTTTTGTTCATTTATTTTTTGATCATTTGTTTTGAACGAATAGATTTGATAATAGATATCTCTTTTTTTATTCATTTTTATACCCGGTCAGAAGGAACATAATTGCCGAACACTCTTTTTTTTGCCGACCACCCTTTTATAATGACTCAGATCTGATCTACAATATTGTTTTTTATTGTTTGAATCATATATTGGCGGGTAACTAATTTGGAAGGGTGAAAAAACAGTAATGATGGGATATATAAATCCAGCATTTGCAAACACTCAATAACAAAACAAAAAATAAAATTTTGGATGGGATGAAGCAGTTATTTAAATCAATGAGGTTGTGGACTGAGATCGGGAGACGGGTGGGGTGCTAGAGGACTAAAATAAAATTGGGTTTGTTGTTTGAATCAGATCTGATCATCTGCAATAATATAATTAATTAATCTTAAGATCGACAAACTAAACCGAACCGACCCTGTAAAAAACTGAACCGAATAGGATCGGTTAACCGACATTTTCAGTCCAGTCTTAGTCCATTTTTTTAGAGGACATAGTCGGTCCGGTCCAAAAAAAACTTCAAAACCGAACCGGACCGGACCACGAATACCCCTATCTAATACCGAGATCTTGTAACTTCCACAACAGCTACAGCACGTCAACAGAATGGAACTCTTATGCTTGGCATCCCTGTGGCTGGGCACCTAAAAGGTTTTTACAAAAATAAAATAGATTTGGAAGAAAACGGGTCAGAGACCGAGCTGAAAATATTTATAAAACAGCAAGTGTTTAATTGCATTATACAGTAAATATTGTATACATGTTAGTCACGTGATCTCACATGAGTTTCTCACTCCTCATCTAAAGTGCATGCCTAATGCATACCCTTAACCCATCATAGTTATGCTACTACCTAACTAGTCTATATACATTCCTCCCGTAAGATATCACCCATAGTGCCCCCATTTATTTCCCATGATCTGCCATGTTGAATGTTTTCCATATTTTATTTCGAAGAGGAGTTCTCACCATCTCAAGTTAAGTATTCCCACACTAGCATTATTTTAGGTTTTATTATTTTTCTTATCTACTGAGTTGACACAGTAGAATACATCACAAGTACATATATTTATCACTATCATATACATACTAATACGGCACTCCGAGCCTAAGCTGCGGTGCAGGCATACTCTGCTATCAAATCCCGGTACATCACGTACGTAAGGATTACGAGTTTTGAATCACTCAGGAATCGTAACGATACAAACCACACATATTGAAGGCGAACATAGTTCACATACCCATGGATCACGCACATACCTGGGCTCCCATGGTCAGTTGACTTATCAACTCACAAATAAGTCTTCACAGTCCTATGTTCTTGAGGTACCAAATCTAAATCCCCCTGAAGGCACACAAGATAAGATTGTCCTCTTCCTACAACCTCCGGTGATAGTAAGCATGGTAGGTATGTCATACACATAATAATCTGTATACTAGGTAATCACACAACCTAAGTAATCACCATTTCAATATAGGTATACTCATGTCCTATATTACAAGTCTCATACGTAGTATAGTTTCATCCCGATTATTCTACGTAATATGTTTAGCGCGATAACTCTCGTCGTATAAATCCGAGTACATAAACATATCCCAAAGGTTACTAAGTCTCCCACTTGTCTCTAAGGTTATTTCAGTAATTTAAAGTCCCCCTACTACTATCTCTAACCTTAAGTTATTGTTTATCCAAATTAAATTCAAGTTCCCATAATTTTCAATCGTAACTCACCTGTCGGACACTAGTAAGTTTATCATTTATTCCCAACCCAAACTAATATTTGTCGGGCCTAAAATACACCCCTACCGACATTCCCTAAGTCCCAATATGTTCAAATAGTCCACACCAATAATTCTTAAAAGTTGGGATTGGTTAAACCTTAAAAGGAAATTCTATCGCAAATATAGGGGAAGTCGATCGATCGAATGAAATGGTCGATCGACCGATTCAGTTGATCGATCGACATTCTTGAGTCAATCAATCGATCCACCGGATACTGGACTACGATTTCTGCATATTTTTTCCTACGGGTTTCATTAATTTTAACCCTCAAATCCTCTATTATAATGTTCCAAACTCCCAAATATATATACCAAATGTTATACCAACATAAACACATAAATTATAACGTCTTAAAATCATCACATCATTTTGGGTTGTCATTTTCTTGGACCAAATCATGCATATTTCATAAAAAAATCCTATTTCTTCTATTTCTTCAAGAACATCATATAACTCATCATAAAATCGCAATTCTCTACACATGGATCAAGATTTCTTAGCTGCTATTTTTCCAGAAGTTAATCTACATGCAAAACCTACCAAGATTAAGATTTAAATTTCCAAATCCATTAATTAATCATTTTTCAAGATTTTTCTTCAATTACAAACTATCATGGATAATATATACACTGAATTATTGTAAGTTAAATCACTTGGTAGAAATGGAAGTTATGATCCTTTTGGAGAAGTTGATATAGGAGCGATCCTCTCTTCTTGACCTATCCAATGGTGGTGACGGTGGTGCAAAAAAACTAAGCATGGTGGTTCTCCTTTGGGAACTTCCCCCACTTATTCTCTAATGGTTGTATGTGAGTTTTGGTGGTTAAAACCCTAAGGGATCTAACCTAGCGACTGATAAAGCTTTCTAAATTTCGTGGATTTAATTACCCTAAAATTTAAAATGCCCGAAATACCCTCTCGGGTTGTCGGTTTGGCCAAAAACTGCCCCGGATAGACTTTTCTGACTAACTCATTGTGACACACTGCCTAATTAAATACCGGATGATCAGTCTTTTATTAAATTAAATCAAAGTGTTCGGTTGGTTCATTCTTAGCATCACCGTCGAAAATAATTTTTTCTTTATTTATTACCGAATAAATAATTAGGCTAAGTGTCCAAACATTTAATTTTAGAGATTAACTCCCAACAATAAGAATTTTACACATAAACCATTTAAATGAACATAATGATAGTACTTAATACCAAACCATTCAACAGAATTAAACATGTTGGAATAATATACCAATAAAATATCTCAAATCAGAGGATAATGCAATAATCAAAACTATCCAACCTAAAACTAAATACTGAAGTAAATACAGACTACAAAGTCTCTCTAAACTAAATAGAAATTGGAAATGGATGATAAATTCCCTATCTAAATTGACTAAGTGAAGAGCTGAGATGACAAGGACGAAGTCATCTAAATGCAAAGACCTGCAACTCCCATACTAGCTGCAGCATGTCAACCGTCCAAAGATCTCAGTCTAGCACCGCTGTGGCCGGGCACCTGTAATATATATATAAGAGAAGGAGAGATAATAAGAAACGGGTCAGAGCCCGAGTATAAAATGGCTTTTAAAACAATTTAGCGAGTACATAAAATGCTCACCAGTTGATATTACATACATGTTAGTATTTCGACACTCACTTGAAAATTCTCACCCCTCAACTAGTGTGTACACCTAACGTACTACTAAATAAGTCCGGATAAAGCTAACCCACTTAACTTCTCTACCCAATCTCAGCTCATTAATCATAATTCACGTGATACCATAACTATAATTTATACACGATAACTTTTTCTTATAAATTTTCCAAGCCAGCTATGTACATCTCAATAGATCCATACGTTCTCAAACACTTAATTTATTTAATATCAATTATTCAATTTTATCCACTAACAAGCGCAACAGATGAATCACAGGTGTATATATTTATCACTTATAATATATATATATATATATACACACACAAACACTAATAGGGCACCCCATATAAAATCTATGGTGATGGCATACTCTGCTATAAAGTCCCTGTATCTCTCGTACAAAGGGAAATACTAGTTCGGAATCACTCTCAAATTGTATTAACATAAAACACACATATTGGAGGCGAATCATAGTTCTAAGTCACTAAGAGGTCAGCACATACCCTCACGTCTCTTAGGACCGTCTGACTATCATTTTCAGATAGCCTGTACCAAGGATCCCTATCATCTATGGTACAATTTAATATCCCCCATAAACGTCACATCAAGATAAGACTGTCTCGGGACGGAAACCTCCGTGATAGTAAGTAGTGCGGGGATGATTAAACACATATGTTCGTATAATATATATATATATATATATATATATACACACTCATACATATTTACATTATTTAAATAGGTACACCCATAACCTATATCATATTCAAACCATACGTGGCATGTAGCGCCCAAATCCTACGTATAATTAATTCACCCTTTTATTTTCTCAATTTACCCTAGGTTCTTAAGTACTTCTCGGCTCTCGAAGGATATCATTTTGGTAAATATATAGTCAGTAGGTGTACACTCTCTACCCTATTGGTCTGAGTCATCCTTAATTCTCATAAGACCTAATTTATCATACACACGATTTCTACTCCAATTTATACCCTCGTGACCCCACGGTTAAATCTCATATAAGAATCATTCTACCCGAGCCTTATTTACCGCCCTGCAGGTCCTTTCAAGTCCCATATGGTATTTAAGTCATATTTAAGGATTCTTATACATTGGGATTGGATTAACATTAAAAATGAAAAAGATTCAAATTTCAGGAGGAGTCGATCGATCGATGGGAATGGTCGATCGATCGATCCAGTTGATTGATCGACATTCTTGAGTGGATCGATCGATCGAGCAGGTATTGGCCCAGTTTCTGCAATTCTTTACCTATGGGTTCCTTCTATTTTAATCATCACAACCTCCACTAAAATGTCCCAAACTCCCAACCAAACATCACAAACATTCTATAAACAGGTATGGATGATTTCTAACGTAAAGCATTCAGTAATTCTCCAAGAATAATCATTAAATGGCTTTAAATCCATGATTTGGTCTCTAACCCTAGTTTAGCATTTTAATTCGAGAATCCACAAGCTATATCTAGATTTCCCCCTCTAAACATCATATAAATTCGTGATAAATACTCTACATATGAAAAGGACATCAGCCTAACATGATTTCCATTTAAATGTATGAATTCTAGTCTTTCAATTACATCAAATCTCCATAAAAACTTATAATTTTATTTCCTACTTTAACATGGAAGAATTATCAACTCAAGAACAGCGAGATAGGTACTTTCCTGGATATCAAAGTTCTGATCCGATGAGTTTGAGTGGTATAGGATTGATCCTCTTCTTTCGATCTAAGCGCTGGTGGTGGAATTGGTGGGAACAGTGTAGGATTGATGGTTTTCCCCCTTGGTGTAATACCTCGTGAATTTTAGGACTAAGAATTTAATTTAGTTGGGAGAAATCATATTTATTTAAATTGGAGAATTTTAAATTTGGCAATTGAGGTCGAAATTTGAGGATGTTATAAAGTATTTCAGATGACGATTCTGAGTGTGCGATTGATCCCGGATGGGTCGAGATAGTCAAAATGACTGTACTTGGGTTTTATTTAGGTCCCGAAATATTTTAAGTTCGTTTGACTCGAATTGGAGTAAACGAGTCATTTAAAGTATGTATTATCATTAAAAGTTGGGTAATTGGGAGATAAGTCTTAAGTTGGGCTCGTGAGAAGCCAAACTCATTTTATGAGATTTAGAAAACCCTAGAGAGAGGGAGAGAAGAGGAAAGGAAGGGAGAAAGAGGAGAAAAGCTTGGGTATTTCAGCCAATATGCGATTTCGAGGAAGATTTAACCTCTACAACTTTGAGGCAAGTGATTAAACTTGCTAAATAATCTATGTGTGTAATCTATTTCATGATTTGTAGATAAAAATATGGATTTGGGGTTTATATGTCAAAACCTAGATTTTAGTTAAATCTTGCATTGGAGGTGTATGTATGAATTTGAGGTTGTATAATTAGTCGGGTTGATTTGTAGTATGAGTTTTAATGTTAGAAATATGATTGGGTTGAAGATTAATGTTTAGAGGATGGTATATTGGGTTTTTAGAGAGTTGGGTTTCGTCCGAAATGAAGAAGGGCCGAAATATCATGTATGGCCGGTCGACCGCGGCCAGGAAGCCGGTCGACCGTGCCTCAAGGGAAAAGTATACTGCTTCCTTCGAAAGGCAAATTCCAGAACCGTGGTCGATCGGGGGTCAGGGTCCGGTGGACCGGTACTCTATTTTTAGCCCAAGAATGAGATATTAATTCTACCCGTTTTCTCTTGGGTTTAAAACTTAGGGACCTTTTTAGTTAATGTATTATAGAGGGTTAGTTTATAATATCAAGATATTGATACCTTAGGATAGTAAGGAGGTATTCGGGCCTATTTTAGGAATGGATTATGAGTGTGTGGTGCCTCTCTTATTAAGGAAATGAGAGTAGGACTAAAAGATAGTTGGACGATATTAATTTGAGTGTTATATACATTTAGTTATATGATAATATTCCTAATGTCGATAAAATTGGGAGACTATTCATATTATAGGT
Source organism: Sambucus nigra (assembly GCA_949130495.1). Taxonomy (NCBI): domain Eukaryota; kingdom Viridiplantae; phylum Streptophyta; class Magnoliopsida; order Dipsacales; family Adoxaceae; genus Sambucus; species Sambucus nigra. The sequence continues at coordinate 391,743,148 of OX422223.1, forward strand.
GGGAGGGATGAGTAGGTCAAAGTGAGAGATCGTATTATAAAAATTAATTGGGAAGGTATGCGTTATAGCAACGTGTAGTATAATAAGACTTATTTACTTATAGCCGAATTTTTGCTTTCATACATGCGGACGTGAAATAGCATGTATACATATATGGCGTAAATGTATATACCTTGCTTGATGGTTTGTGCATAGATGATGTGATTGCATATATATCTAGTGTGAATGATATATATATACTTATTGTGTGAGCATACCTAACACATGCTATCATGGAAAGTTGCGCGATGTGGGTGAGGCCCCTAGCTTGAGGAGCATGGTGCGTATAGTCCCGAGGTCATAGTCATCCATTATCTTTTGCGTGATTTTTATTCTGGGTGAGAAGTCTTGGGTATGATTCGTTCTCGCTTTCAGATTCGGAACTATGACCGCTTCCTATACGTTGGGATTTGTTTTTATTACCAGGGCGGTGTGATAATAGTCCGGTGGCTGATAACCCGGGATAAAGTGAGTAATTCGTGGAAGATGATAACATTGTGAAGTATTTTGATATCCATAAATGATTTTGTTTTGGATATTTAAATGTACTCTAAGCGTGTTATGTGTACTTACTTGTTGGGATTGAATGATTTTGTTCTATAACTAGAGTAATGTTATATAGACCCTAAAGGTACTGTGTGATAACTTATTTATGTACTTAGAGTAGTATTCTAAATAAGTAGTCGATGTTATATGCATTGTGTACCGAGGGCATAATGGATCTCGACGATCAACGTTGTCAAGGAGTAGTGTATCGGGGTGGTTCCTTGTTTGGATTTCGCTTTGCGAGACGTCCCACACACGAAACGTAGTGCAATGTTGAGAGTTGGGAGAAGTTTAGTCCTTAGTATTCAGATTTATGTGCCATAGTGAATCAATGCTTTATGAGAACGAAAAGCGAATATGTGACTATTCTGATGCTAATAACTTGTTTCAGTTAATAATTCGAAACACATGAAGTTTATTAATGTATATTAAGGTATAAGCTCGGGTGCAAATTTGGGATACGTCAGGATAGAAGATAAAGGTTACAACTTAAATAGTGGGGCGGGTATAGGTTTTGTGTAGATTAAGATTGAATTATCCTTAAAATGTGTCCGGTAGCGTAATTGAGATTCATGTGCATACGTTTAGGTGCACGCTTTAGTTGAGAGGTGAGTTTGAGTTCCAAGAGAGTGCGACTCCACTTTATTCATGGAATAGCGCATTTATAATTATTATGCATTTTTATACACTTGCTAAAACTGTTTTCACACCTTGGGCTCTGACCCGTTTATATTTCTCTCCTGCTATACATATTGTAATATATTAGGTGTTCCACCGCAAGGATACCATTGATGCTTTTCTATCCAGTGTCCTCGACCTGTAGCAGATGCGACTGTTACGGGGTTTTTGTAATAGTCGTTTCCTATCTCTTGTAAATCTAGTTAATTATTCAGTTTTGTATATCGGGTTTATACCCACCCAAGGTATTTATATGGAATTTTGATATTTCTCTTCTCAATATTTTTGTATTGTCTGTGACCCAACAGCATATTCGGGTATTTCCTTTTGTGTATTTATGTCGTACTATAGGATTATTCCCTTTTATCGTAGTATGTGTGTACATTATCATGTTCAGTAGTTGCTGGTTTGTTGATGTTCATTGTATGTTTTAAAAAAAATTGTCATCCACTTATTTTAATAGTGGGTAGTTAGCTATGTTTATTTAGTCTCGACAGTAAATGCTGAGAATGATCCACTTGAGATTCCTGATTTATTATAGTATAGGGTTGGCCACCCGTTATTATTTTAAGCGGGGTGTCACACTTGGAAACCTCCTCTATTCTCTCTTCCTTAACCTCTCTGCAACTCAAGTGTTTCTAACCCTCAATGACTCCAACTTCCATCAGATATAACCCTTAAATTTTCCTCATTAATTAAGGCCAAAAATTTGAAATTACTAAAATGTCCTCACGGGTTGCCGATTAGGCCTAAAAATATCCCGAGACCCAAACTAAATCCCCGGGACACTTTTTTTACTATCTCGACCATTCCGAACACATTGGCGCACTCTAAATGACCATACGAGCGACTTAGAATTAATTTAATTTTTATTTCCTTAAATTAGTCCCAACACGACTGACACGAGCATCCCGACTTAATTTCCATAATTGTCGTATTATTCGCTCACGACAACTTTAATATTTTTATCATCATATATTACTTTACTAACTAAGTAAAATTCAATATAATTATCACCAATAAATAATAACTCTAATCACGCTAGTAATTATTTAATTAAAATCGGATTAATTATAAATAAATTTACTCCATTTAAATTAATTAATCCCAATCCCATAATCAAAATAAAATACGTTCAAAAATACGGGGTATTACGTACTTCTACCCTAATAACAAAATTTTGTCCCAAAATTTAGATACAACAGCTACTAAGACTGAGGATCTTGCAACACCACATCCTCCAGTACTCAAAATCAACTAAGTAAGGCTCGATCACTATAACCCCTGCTTCACAGCAAGCTTGTTTAACACTCTTGATACTTTATCAGGCATAGGGTCACACTGCAATAACAACACCACAAATTTCACTCCTACTAGATGACATTCGAATAAGATGAGCCTATACATCATTGGCCCCATTATCTCAATATTATTGGGAGGCCACACCGCACTACGTATCAACTACTCGTATTTATCTAAACACAGAACCCCCATCATAAGAGAACCCATATAGAAATCTGACCACTCTTGTTCGTTCTTCAAATCTCAATTCCTGACGACGCAACTCTTTTGACAGTCAAAAGTCACCTAAGACAGTTTGTGTTTATCCCACTTTAATTATTGGACTCTAACTCTTGAACAATCCAAAATTCAGATTATCCGCTCAACTCTAAAAAACCATATGAAGAATATTTATGGTATTTCCACACAAAATCTCAATAAGCACATTGTCCGCAATAAACATATACGAGTGCTTACACACAACTCTACCATTATGTAATATCTTCTCCCAATTACCGTACTATACTTCACTTACTAGTTATATCCGTTGTGGAAATGAAATGATCACCATGAGTTCAAAATTACTTTCATACATCTCCACTAGTCGTTAATCACTTTTTGCCTACTCATTGGGCTATAGTTGATACAACCTTCTCAAAACAAAACGTCATTCCCACTGCTTCCTAAAATCCCGTATTGAAGGTGGGGTTCAAGGATCTCATCTTGGTTTAGAATAATTCTATGCAGGACCACGTATGGGCGCGATCATCCTTTTCAAAGAAAGATTGGGGCACACTATCTAATAGTGTAAATCATCCAAAAGGAATAACAATTACTTTCTTTTTGGTCAACATGTCCCAAACATTCAAAGGAACACGTGACCTTATCTCGAGGTTGGTAATCCATCAAAGAAATTTACCAACTTGACTGGCCTCCTCCATTACTAGAATCGTCGGCTTGATCCAAAATTTTCTGGTTGATCATCTTGCTCCAACCGATTTCTATATATAAGTGGTGCATGTGGAGACTACTCACTATGTCCCGCTTAGTACCAACTTTCACTTATAATGCCTCACATTAAGTGGTACTTAATACTTCCTTTCTTTCCTCGGTGTATACCGAAAGTCCCGACCTGTGCACTTTTCGCCACAATGTGCACTTCTGGACTTTTTACACCTTATTGACATCATCATTTTATTCATGCGCAAGTCACTCTCAACATTCGATTGGGTAGAACTCCACTCCAAATTTTCCATAATAGTTAAATTTTACTCTTCTCACGGGATACCCCTTTTTAAATGGCTTCCTACAGCCTTTCAACCAAATTTCGGGTGTGTTACTCTGATCGTACACGTATCTATGGATTATTGTCATTCTCACAATACGCTTTATCCACTTTACCATTTCTACTTCGTTATATTAGTCCCACGGGCATATATTTCACACATTTATTCCCACGTCCCTTTAACCCGTACGATTCTGACATCAGCTAACCAGGATGCCCATACACCCTATAAAATTGCATATTGGCGTAAACATCACATACGTTTCACATATAACACTAAATTCTATATTGCCCCTGTATTCATAACGTGGCTATAACACTTGGGTATTCTCAATCACCCCAGAAATCAAACTTTTAAATCCTCCTTAACACCGTTCCACCCTTCAACTCGCAGTGTTAAAAAAAAAATTATAATGCTTCCTTACCACACAACTGGCTATACTGGCCTTAAATCGTAATTTAACTTTCAACTTATAATTATAACTATATGCTTCTATAACGACCAAGGTACCGGACTCATGGACTAAGGACCAAACACCTCCCTACCTCCAACCTTACGTTAAGTTTCATGCGTGGGTGTCTCGCAAAGAAAAATCCAAATAAGGAACCCCCCCCCCCCCCCCCCAATACACTACTACCTAGCATTGTCGATTATCGAAATCCATTAGGCCCTCCGTCCATAACATGTACCCCTATATTCCCGTCCCTTGACATAAAAGCTACCTCTCCTCCAGCAATTACACTTAAATAAAGAACTTTTCGCCAATTGCACTATCACTCAGCATTGGTGGTGATCACCTTTCATAAACCTCGTACACATACAATCGAGACTCTCAAATTCCTGTTCCCGGGTATATAAATATAAGTCTTAACTCCCACGTCTCTAAAGGAGTGATATAACAATGTGCTCTTCCTATCACCAAGCCCTGAGCGCTAAACATAATAATGAGCTAAATCTTTACGCTCAACAGTAAACCCAATACACACCGAGTCATATTAATAAAGTCCCTATACACACCGGGTTAAACATTTTAATACCACTATTCCCTTCGAAGTCTCTATAATATATAATATAAGTGTGAGCCCTATCCTCTCGCAGGTGAGGTTTCGCTAGAATAAAACATCATGCACTAGAGTGGCAACCCCGATAGACTTGAGATATCCGCCCATTATCGGTCTAATCATTACTATAAAATTATAATCAGGATAATATCATACTCGTATAACACATCACTAAAACGAGTAATCTCCATAAGGTATATGCCACTGTAATACACCTATTCATCCTCCGCGGATAACACTAAAGATAATCCCGCTATACTATTCACATAATAACAACATTATCGATATACGCACTAAACTCGTCTCACATGCGAATCTAGCAATAATCAAAATGTAGTGACTAGCTCGTGTCACATAAAACACGCCGCATCCTCTGAGGATAAAACTCATACTTCTACCTTGCCAATCGCCCTGGCTGCTCAAATGGTTTCTCGGACATAACACGTCTGTCCGAACCAAACTGAAAATGACGTTAACCATTGCCCTTGCTAGGCACCATACCTTTGTCCTTTTACTCGCTTCGGGATAAATTAACGCATGTGGTTTTACTCTGCACAAAATACCTCTATATATAATCCACTTATCACCGATCATACTGACCATATTAGGGTTGTCCTTCTCTCAGACTTTGGTAGGCTCGATCCTGATGGCTACCCATGTTGTTTCCTTAGCTTTGTTGGCGCGAAGGAATGCATTGCTGGTCTCAACAGTCCTGACTGAATTCACCGTCACTTGGTAAGAATTCAGCTATCTGAATTATTTAAATGGGTCTCCCCCTTGTGGTGTTTCACTAAGAACGTTTCATCTTGTATTACTCTCTGAATAAATCTTTCGATTCTTTTTTCTCCCTTCATAAAGAAGCGTTAACATCTCTACTCACAAAGCATGACATTGTCACCATATGGATCGACCGTCCAGCAGAATTTTCCTTGAGTGTAGTTAACTTTTCTTACAAGTCGACCTCCCACTTGAAATCCTCCTCTCCATTTGTATTTACTTCATTCGATACAAGATTCACTAACTAATTAAATTCATTTTCACACATGGGCCTCTGTCCGTCCCTCTTGTGATGAGACGTTCACATCTTATCCTGAACATCTGATGAAGGAACTTGTGGTCAAACCATAAAACGTACCTAAGATCCTTCCATTGACATAACATTCCACTTTTAAATGTGGTGGTTGACTCCCACCATTATAACTTTGCACCAACGAGTCAAGAAAAATTTTACCCCAAATTTTCACTTTCGATTAACCACACTCCGCCATATGCCCAAGCCTTTGGATATTTTTCCTCCGTTGGCTAACACACACAATCTCCGCATTTCTGGAATTTACACTGATGGTTATCTTCAATGTTTTGTCTGACTCTCTCTCAATCTAACCACGTTGGGTGAGTCTAATTTGGCACCACTTTCTACTATAGCGGTACTTGAAAATCATATGTCGTGCCCTAGCCTTCTTTACAGTCCTATCTTCCCGTGACAAAATAGGGGTGACCTCGACTACGGTCATCATCCTCGAATATACTCTACAACCTCAACTGATCCCTACCTCCTGTTGTCCGCCCAATGGCCCTCACCTGTCATATTTCACTGTTCGAACATGCTCGAATGTAAATAAGATTCATTAATATATACGTTATAGCAGGAGAACGAAATCTCACCATAGAAATCAACAATCCTAAACATAAGGATCTATATCAAAGAAAGCTATGCTGAAAGCATAATAAGCCGCACAGATCCTAAGGACACTAGAACCTGATGCTCTAATACAAACTGTGACACCCCGCCTAATTAAATACCGGGTGATCAGTCATTTATTAAATTAAATCAAAGTGTCCAGTTGGTTCTTTCTTAGCATCACTGTCGAAAATAATTTTTCCTTTATTTATCACCTAATAAATAATTAAGCTAAGTGTCAAAACATTTAATTTTATAGATTAACTCCCAACGATAAGAATTTTACATATAAACCATTTAAATGAACACAATTACAGTACTGAATACCAAACCATTCAACAAAATTAAACAGGTTGGAATAACATCCCAATAAAATATCTCAAATCGAAGGACAGTGTAATAATTAAAACAATCCCAACTAAAACTGAATACTCAAGTAAATATAGAGTAGCAAGTCTCTCTGAACTATATAGAAACTGGAAATGGGAGACACATGCCTTATCTAAAATGACTAAGTGAAGAGCTGAAATGACAAGGATGAAGTCATCTAAATGCAAAGTCCTGCAACTCCCACACTAGCTGCAACGTGTCAACCATCCAAAGATCTAAGTCTGACCCCTTGTGGCTGGGCACCTGTGATACATACATATATACACACACACACACACATACATACAAGAGAAGGAGAGATGACAAGAAATGGGTCAGAGCCCAAGTATAAAATGGCTTTTAAAACAGTTTAGCAAGTACTTAAAATGCTCACCAGTTGATATTACATACATGTTAGTATTTCGACACTCACTTGGGAATTCTCACCCCTCAACTAGTGTGCATGCCTAACGTACTACTAAATAAGTTTGGATAAAGCTAACCCAGTTAACTAGTCTAACCCAATCTTCTCTCATTAATCATGATTCACGTGATACCATAACTATTAGTTATACACGATAACTTTTTCTTATAAATTTACCAAGCCAGCAATGTACATCTTAATACAGCCTTATGTTCTCAAACTATTAATTTATTTAATATCAATTATTTAATTTTATCTACTTACAAGCGCAGTAGATGAATCACAGGTATATATATTTATCACTCGTAATATATATGTACTAATAGGGCACTGATTCGTATCGAATATTGCACTTTATTACCCTCGAACCTATGCCTTTTAGCCCCCTCGGGTAATTTAATGCCTATAATTATGCTCGTTAATCTGAAAAACTCCGTTTAATATGCTAACATGTTATTTGAGGTATAATTGGGCTTTTATAGGTATTAAAGTGCATAGTATGAAGTTTGAACGCGTTCTGATAAAGTTCTGTCGCGATTCGCACGTTCGGGAGCACTTCGAAAATTTTACACTTCGGGATTTTTCCCAAAGTATTCACGGAAGTTGTAGCCCTCAGGCCAAGCTTGCGTGGCCGTGAACGATGCTCGAATCGGAGTCCGAACGAAGAAAATACGAACCTTTAATCGGAGGAAGAATTATAAGAAAAATAACAATTTAAATAATTCCTTTCATGTCCCTTTTCTTCTTTAATAACAATTCCATAAATTCCACCTATATCCCTAACACGTTTTTTTGCAGCAAAAGAAATGGCGATTTGGCCCTAGGCTCGGGTTTTTCTCAAGTTTTAGTTTCATCCGAGATTCGAGCCTTTTGTCCAAAATTAGAGCCTGATTTGGGACCACACACGCAAATGGGTCTCTTTAGTCACTTTTATGGCGTTTGAGCTTTGATTATTTATGGCTATGGAGGTTATGGAGCTTGGAAGTGGGTTTGGGCATTTAAATGGTGGAATACAAGTTGGTCTCGGTTTTGGCTTCCAAGAATGGTCTTGGGCATATATGGAGTTGGGTTTTTGTTGGCATTTTTTGGAAATGGGTCTTGATTTGGTGTTTGCTACCATTAATGGTCATGGAGATTTTTGTCCATAATTGGACATGGGAGTGGGCAGTGCGAAGTTGTGAGCTGAATTGGGAGTTTTTAGCAGCGCCGGTCGACCGGCCTCTCACCGGTGGTCGGCCGCGTTTTCCATTTTTGCCATGGGTTGGAGATAGTGGGCACCCCGCATTGCGCCCTGTCGACCGGTCAACACTCGGTCGACCGGTACTCTGTATTTTGGTCCGATTTTTGCTGTAGCTTTCTTTCTTTCTATTTTTCTTTTTCCTTTTTCTTTTGTTAGTTAATTTGGAGACTTATCTCCCTTTTTCTTTTCTTATTTCTTTTCTTTTCTTTGTTAATTACAACTTAGTATAAATAAGAGACTTGGTTTATTTTTGTAAAAATCATGTAAATTCTTAGTTTTAGTCCCATTTTCAATGTAGTTCTAGGGTTTAGATTTTTGGGGGGATTTTGTGGAGATAAACCCTTCTCCTCCATTTCTTGGTGGCTTGACACTCGTTTATGTAAGTGGACACTATTCATCTTCTTCTTCCCTTATTTAAGCTTTGTTCCTTATTTTTCGTGCTTTGTCATTTATTCTAGCCTAGTTTAATTTAGTTAGTGTTAATTTAATTATTGTGCTTTAATTAATTAGTTAATTTATTTAATGTCATTTAATATGTTTAGCGGCTAATTTAAATTAGGTTGTGTCGAATTGAACTTACTTTAGGTTGTTTGGTTGCTTTGCTTTGGTGTAAGAACATATTTCTTATCATGCTCATTTATTGTAATTGGCTTAATTCCGGACAAAATAAATTAAGTATAGGCTAGTTTTTTAAGGAGTTTAATTGAAGCCTATGACAAAGTTCAAGTCCAAGAATGTGCAATTTAAAGCTTTGAAGAAGATTTCAAGTCAAGTGGTGTTGCATATGTTTAAGATCACTCAGGTATGAATACTTGTGAGCAATTGGGTAATTTAGTATGTTGATTAAAAGTTGGGTGATTTAAATGACTGGGAATTAAATCTTTTTATGTGTTAAAAATATTTATGAGCTACAAATAGTTTAAAGAAAATTCGAGGATTTATTTAAAAGGAAAATATTTTATTTTATCACTGTCGCTCGAACGAGATTGTGGGTCGTTCAAATGACATCCCTATGTCGCGCGAACGAGATCCACATCTCGCTCGAATGAGGTGCCGCCTCGATTTTCGTGTTTTAGTTTTCTTGGACTCCGTATTGCTCAGATATATAAAAAACATATCTGCGAAAGTTTTAGATAGCAGGACAGTTTCGAAAAACTCATTCCCATATAGTTTTTCATCATCCGGTGTTCATTCAAGATCGAATTATTCAATTTCAAAATTAGTGATCTTGAACGCGTTTACCGGAAGACAATTCATTCACTACACAGTTTTGCACTTTGTGAGGAGAACTCTACAACTGGAGAGATGCGGGCTATTGTGGAGGGATTCCTTATGAAGTAACTTATGGAGAAGCCATTTTTTTCTTCATTATTGTCCATCTGGAGTTCTTGCAGTAGATTCCAGCCGACGACATCGGAACCGACACCTGAGGGTATTTCGTATGTCACCCTATTTCATTGTAATCCGTGTAAGTTGTGTCTTACAAATTATAGTGAAATAAAAGGGTTTTGCCCTTCGAGAATTTTTTTTTGAAATTGTTTCTTTTACCTCATGCTTTATTCTTCAAATGGATTTAATCACTTAGATGCATGTTTAGGGTTTAAGAAATTAAAATTGGGTTGAATTAAAAATTGGATCAAAGTTGGTTTTACCTAAAGTTCACACTAATGGGCCATTTCAAATTGGTATCAGAGCTTGTTGCACTATCTTATTGTGTTTGTGATCCCGTGACTTTAGGTATGCCTTTCGGTGGTTTTGATGATTGTAGAATTCACTTGTTTGAATCATCTAATTGTAAATCACACATGAAAACTGCTCTTAAAAAATTGGTTAATAAGGGTGATTATGAAAAGTGTCTTTGCTAGGAAGGGTTTAGTCATAGGATAGATGAGTGTCCCACTAAACTTAGGAAGAATTTCAATAAATTGATAAATCGTGTTTCTACCCTTAGTGATAGTGACCCAGAAGAAGAAAACTTTTATGCTAGTAAACGTGAACTTCCCACCTTTGTAGCTAGTCATGTAAGTGATAAAGACTTACCTTTGCATGACCCTTTCGCAGCCACGGACGTTGATACACCTGAGAGTAAGGGTGAGGTGAGTGAGGATGAGAGCGAAGACGAGAGAGATTTATAGACTGCTTTCAAAGAATTGTATAAAGAAACTTTAAAAGCAAAGAAAGCAAACGTGAAATTAGGAGCTATGTTGAAAGAACGTGCCATATAAATAAATAATTCCAATGCTTTAATTAAGGATCTTAGGGCACATGAAAAGAAAATTCGAGAGAAGCTAGAATATGTCGAGGGTGAGAGAGATAGTCTTCGGGGGTTGATGGAGACTATGAAAAAGGAACTTGTTGAGTTTGAGAATTCTACGCGTTTATTTGAGTCAAGGATAGGTGAGCTTGAGGAGAAACTGAGAGATTTGAGTAAAGTTAAGTTTGATTTGGAGGCTAGGTCTGAAAAGTTAGACAAAATCTTAGGCACAGTCAAAATCAAAGATAATCGGCATGGTATTGGCTTCGATAATCATATCGCACCTTCTCCCAAAGCCAAAACCATGCAAACAAGAGATTCGCCTAGGAATTTTAGGAGAGAGCCACCTAGGAACGTGAGATATAATCGGCCTATAGGACACACTCCTCACCGTATTTATACTTGCACTCATTACGGTAGGAGAGGTTATCTTAGACGATTTTTCTACGATCTTAAGAACGCTCCTAGATAGTCTAAAGCCATTCGGGTTCCCAATGCCCCTTCTCATCGATTCACACCTTCTTTGTTAAGAAGTCGGATTTAGAAGCATTAGGTATTAGGCGTGGTGATTGCCGTGTCATTGCTTGTGGTTCTCCTCATGTTTCATCTTTCGATTGAGGTTGTTCATTGGTTTCTCATACACTAGTATTTGCATCATGCGTTATATTTTGCTAGTGTTATGACGTGTTTCTAGTTTTTGTTATGTATTTGAGTCTTATCAAAAATACAAAAAGATTTTTCTTTTTATAAAAACTTTTTAAAATACAAAAAGACTTTTGGTGTTTGAGTCGTGAGGTTATATGGTTGATGTGGGATATTAGTGTGCTTGACCCCCCCTCCCCATTCTTTCATTATTCATGTGGCTAGGACTTTTGGTCATTATTATTGATGCCTAGAATGATCTTAACCATTGTATTATGGGGATGTTTCGAAGTTGATATGCTTTTTTATTCGACTTTCCTTATATTCCATCTTTGCACACATGCAAGAATTTATATGAATGTTTGACTTCTCTTGCATATTTGAGTTTGGTGAGAGTTCTTATCTCAATTTTGTCATCTATGCGTATGTAAACTTAAGTAGGAGGTGTGCTTGTAAGAACCGTTTTCTGTGAGAATTGATATTGAAAAAATTATGAGTGTTCATGGGAAAGGGCTACGAGAGTATAAAATTGACTCGTCGTGAAAGTCACCGTTTAAAAGAGCCCAAAAGAAAATCAAGGCAATAAAAATTCATATGCCAATAATTGGGGCCAATAGTAATTTCTCTAAGTTGAGATTGATAGATATTTCAAAAGATCTTAATAAATTCATATACATGAGGGAGTTTGGTTGGAGTAAAATTTAAACGGGTTTGCACCACGATTCCTACATTGAAACATCGTATCATGACGCTATTGTTCGTAGAATCATCAATAATTCGGACTTATATGCATGTTGTTTAAGTTTAGTTCATTAAACTCACACTTATTTTGTCACAAATGGCTTTGATGAAGTTTTATGATTTCTTATTATCAATTAGAACTTTTTGATCGATTCGACGTATTGAAACGATGACTAATTTGTTATAGTTCACACCCATACAATCCACATTCATGATTGAGCATATTGGTACCATGTTAACATGTAATTCTCGTTGGTCATTTTTACACTGTTCTCTATTTTGATGTATGTTTATGATTTCCAGATACTGTTTTGGGATAATTTTTTCACTGGGAAAATCCTTACTGCTTGGGGGGTATTTCTGGAAATTTTAATTTTTTCGTTCGAACGACATCTTATATCGCGCGAACAAGTCATTCAAACGACATTCAAAGTCATTCAAGTGACATATTAAAGTCGTTCGAACGACATCAAGTGAGATCAGGGTTTCAATTAAAACGTCGTTCTCTCTTCTTCTCTTTTCATTCCCTCATAACCTTTACCTACTCAAGCGACGCAGCAGCTCTGTTGGTAAAAAAAGCCATTGATTAGCTTTTAAAGCTTTGATTTTTTTAATTTTCATCTCAATCTTCACTCGAGTTCTACCCATTGTTGCTCCTGTGTTCTCCAGTGTCAGAACCAGTTCAAAAATGACCATTTGTTCAAAATAGTTCTCCGGCGTTAGGATGTTCATCTCAATCCTCCAGCAGTAATTTTTTTGGGTCTCCGACGAGTGTTTCTCTAGAAATTAGTTCTTCGACGAGCAGTTCCCCTTTTTCAGAGATTTCGAGGTAATTTAGTTCATGGCTTTCTTTTGATTTTGTTCAGAAATCATTTGATAAGATTGGTTGCTACTTTAGAATTCTTTTTCTGATTTTTTTACTGTGGTTGTGGCTGGTGTTCGCGGTGGTTCGGTTGGATGTTTTGTACAGAGATAGGTTTTTAAGTGTGTGTCTCTCGGTGTCAGTACCCTTACACATTACACTCTTAGTGTCATGCCACCTAGACGTCGTGGTGCCCCTACAGGGCGACTCGATGAGCCGCCACACTCTGCTCGAGCTCAGAGAGCTCAGGCCAGTAGACCCCCGTACTCCCTAGTGAGATGGGCTACACGTGATGAGTATGATAATTACTGTTTATTGGGTTTCCACATTCGGTCTATTGTTCAGGAGAGGGTGTTTCGTTATTCTGAGTTTCACGAGTTAGGTGTTCAGCGCTGGCTATCTGGTAGGGGTTGGGATCACATGTTTGAGTCTCGTGGGGTTGTCTATCCGGACATTGTTCGTGAGTTTTTCTTTTGCGCTCTCCCACACACTGAGGGAATTTTTTCTATTGTCTATGGCATTCCTGTTCTCGTTACATCAGATCTTATCGCAACATTTCTACACGTTCCTCGTGTCCCTAACGCTATGTTTCCTCGTTATACCGACGATGGACCTACATATGATAATATTCTGCGTCATTGCTTCTGGGAGATTCCCTAGGCAGGTACTACTATATATTATCGCCAGCTTTTTCCTGCCTTCCGTGTACTTAATAGGTTTGTGTTAGCATCCATTTATCCTCGGATAAATCATACTCAGATTGGACCTGACATTGTCTATTTCATGTATCACGTCTCTTAGAGGTGAGATATCGATCTACCGATGGTCATGCTTCGTGTTATATCGTCTGTTACCGTCAGTGGTACCACTAAAGTCCGCCGTACTCTTTCTTATGGCATTCTCATTTCCATCATTTGCACTGCTACTGGGGTTCCTGTTTTAGAGGGTGATCATCGTCTCCCTTCGCTTGTTATTATTGATCATAATACTTTCACTCGTTCCGAGAGTCATTTGCCACAGGCGGCGAAAGCTAGTGCCCTACCCACTGATGGAGCCTTCTCCGATGCTAATCCCTATTAGCCTGGTGATCACACTGTCCCGAGCACATCTGAGTTCTCTCAGCCACGCCCCTCCAAACCTGCACCCACACGTCCTATTGAGGAGGAGGTTTCTACTTTACAGGCATAGGTAGCTGCCCAGACCCGGATGTACGACTCTATCATTGTCAGATCTGATGCTGAGGCTGAAGCATGTGTTCGTGATGAATCCAGGATGACAAAATTTTTTGAAGAGATGCGATAGAGAGAGCAGCTGAGAGGCGCATGATCCTCTAGACTCATTCATATTTCATCTACGTACACTGATGGTGATGCTGATGATGATGATACTCCTACTGATGTTTAGATGTATTTTGTCATTGTATATGAGACATTGAGATTCATGATGTATTTATTTATTCTCAGATATGATGTACTCTTATGGACAGTTGTATTACTATTGATTTTATTTATGGCATGGATGTATAGTTTCTTTTGCATTTTTAGTGATTCTTTCATTATGCTTCAGATATTGCTATTTTACTATCCATTGTCACACTGATATTATTTATCTATCCATGTTGTTCATTCTCATATATTCATGTTAGATTTAATGTGTCTGGCCCACATTTTGTCTATTCCAGGCAAAAAGGGGGAGAGATATGTGATGTAAGGGGAGTATATTATTGATATTATATTTTTGTATTCCTCCATACTTCACTTGGGTATCTGTTTGTGTCTCGTCTGTGTAGGTATATTGTTCAGAGATTCAGATATTTATTGATACATCAAATTTAGAGACAGAATCAGATTCAGATGATTGCCATTCAGAGACAGAATCAGATTCAGATGATTGCCATTTATTCAGTTTCATTATATCTTGTATTTTTATCATTTTGATTTTTGGGATAGGACATGTACTTTTACGGCATATAGCATTTCTGTTTAGTTTTGTCCCGGAATAGCCAAAGGAGGAGATTTGTAAGAACATATTTCTTATCATGCGCATTTATTATAATTGGCTTAATTCTGGACAAAATAAATTAAGTCTAGGCTAGTTTTTTATGGTGTTTAATTGAAGCCTATGACAAAGTTCAAGTCCAAGAATGTGAAATTTAAAGCTTTGAAGAAGATTTCAAGTCAAGAGGTGTTGCATATGTTTAAGATCACTCAGGTATGAATACTTGTGAGCAATTGGATAATTTAGTGTGTTGATTAAAAGT
Source organism: Sambucus nigra (assembly GCA_949130495.1). Taxonomy (NCBI): domain Eukaryota; kingdom Viridiplantae; phylum Streptophyta; class Magnoliopsida; order Dipsacales; family Adoxaceae; genus Sambucus; species Sambucus nigra. The sequence continues at coordinate 391,758,512 of OX422223.1, forward strand.
TGTGTGATTTAAATGATTGGGAATTAAATCTTTTTATGTTTTAAAAATATTTCTGAGCTACAAATAGTTTAAAGAAAATTCGAGGATTTATTTAAAAGGAATATATTTTATTTTATCATTGTCGCTCGAACTAGACTGTGGGTCATTCAAACGACATCCCTATGTCGCGCGAACGAGATTCACATCTCGCTCGAATGAGCTGTCGCCTCGATTTTCGTGTTTTAGTTTTCTTGGACTCCGTGTTGCTCAGATATATAAAAAACGTATCTGCGAAAGTTTTAGATAGCAAAACAGTTTCGAAAAACTCATTCCCATATAGTTTTTCATCATCTGGTGTTTATTCAAGATCGAATTATTCAATTCCAAAGTTAGTGATCTTGAACGCGTTTACCGGAAGACAATTCATTCACTACACCATTTTGCACTTTGTGGGGAGAACTCTACAACCGGATAGTTGCGTCCTATTGTGGAGGGAGTCCTTATGAAGTCACTTGTTGAGAAGCCATTTTCTTCTTCATTGCTGACCATCTGGAGTTATTGCGAGAGATTCCTGTCGACGACATCGGAACCGACACCTGCGGGATCTGTTCTAAAAGGCCCGCCTAGGCTCCGCCTAGATTTGAGGCTTGAGAGAAACGCATCGCCTACGCCTTATTCTTGGTAAAAGGCTTAAGGCAAACTTTTTTTTTTTAAAACAAAGGATTAGTTGACAAATATTGGTTATGGAGCATGAATATGAGAAAGATGGCTACCAAACATATGCATATATTTTCAAAATTCAAGGTGTGTACTATTTTATTATATTAGTAGCCTTGGAATAATTAAAATAATAAAAAAGAAAAAGAAAAACGTCTTTTTACGCCTAGGCTCCTAAGGCTTGAGGCTTGACCTCTACGCATCGACCACGCCTCGCGCCTTTTAGAACCTTGCCTGCGGGTATTTCGTATGTCACCCTATTTCATTGTAATCCGTGTAAGTTATGTCTTACAAATTATAGTGAAATAAAAAGGTTTTACCCTTCGGGGATTTTTCCTGAAATTGTTTCTTTTACCGCATGCTTTATTCTTCAAATGGATTTAATCACTTAGATGCATGTTTAGGGTTTAAGAAGTTAAAATTAGGTTGAACTAAAAATTCTATCAATGTTTGTTTTACCTAAAGTTCACACTAAAGGGCCTTTTCATTTGGTGATGGTGTTTAAGTATTTATTTCGAGTGTGTTGTCCTAGTTATTACGCCTAAAAAATTTCGCATGGTATATCACGTATGCCCCGTATTTACGACCTTGGGTGAGTAATTTTCAGGATATTTGCTGACGCCAAAATCATATTAGTCTTTTATGCGAATTTAGGGGTGTGGCAACTCTTAATTTAATTAATTGATGAAACGAGACGCAATCTTAATAATATGCGAACCCATGTAACCATTTTATACTAATTAACTCGGGGTGAGGGATATTTGACGCCACCTATAGTTTTTATTCATTTGTTAATTTTAGTTTAAATACACTCATGCCTAGTTTATCTTTTATTTATTTTTTTAGTTAGAAAAACATCTTTTACACTTTTATTTTAGGAATATTAAACCTTATAAATTCTATCATTAGTCTCTGTGGATTTTTCGATACCCGGACTTGACCGCTATACTCCCTTAAAAGAGTGTACTTAAGGCGGTGAACAGAAAACAATGATCGACGTTTTGACACGCGCCACTTAATCAACGATCGGCGTATTAAGGCTCTATTTTTTCCTTTTTGTACTATCTCTTGTCTTTGGTTTACTTGTAGTTCTTGTTGCATCTTATTTCATTGCTAGGGACTAGCAATGTGTAAGTTAGGGGGTGTGATAATACGCAAATATTGCGTATTTCATCTGTTAACATACGCGTTATTAGCCCCCTCGGGTATCTTTTTCCCTATATTTATGCTCGTTAACAAGAAAACCTCGGATTTTTATGTCAACATGCTTTTCATGGGTTAATTGAACTTTTATAGGTATTTGGATGCTAAGTATAAAGTTCAGACGCATTCCGGTGAAGTTTCATACATTTCCGCACGTTCAAGGGAAATTTAGTCATTTTACAGCTTGGGCACTGGCCCAACATCTCACGACAGTTGTATCCCTCATCGCAAGCTTCGCGTGGCCACAAACGGTGTGTGATTCTGACTCCGACCGAAGAAGTTACGGGATTTTTAGCAGAAGGGAACTATAATGAAACTAAAACAGGGGATTCTCATTTCAAACCTGCTCGATCGATCGATCGACCAAAAGGGTCGATCAATCGACCCCTAATTGTTTCTAAATTTGTGGGAGGCAGGGTTCATATTTTCCAACCATCGATCGATCGACCAAAGGGGTCGATCGATCGATCCCCCATTTTTTGAGATATTTTTCCTTTTCTTTTCTTTCTTCTTTTCTTTTCTACCAACTTACTACATAAGAGATTTTTGTTGTAATACTAGAGGACTGATCAATAATTCATTTTAGGGTTAGAAAAGCTTAGGGTTAGGGTTTGGAGAGCTTTTCTTCATTTCTATTTGGGATGATAACCATTTGGGGTTTGTATGTTGAACTTCTCATTTCCTTTACCATTAATATAGTTGTTCTTATTTATTTCTTGCCTTGTAGATTAATTTCATGCTTTGTTAATAAGATGCAGTTGTTTATTTATTGTTTAATTAAGTTTAATTAGTGTAAATCAGTTTAGTTCATGATGTACCCTTAGATAAATAGAGTCGGGATTTCGTTCCAGCATTTACGGGCCTCGAGCTCCGAAAATTAGGTTTTGTGCAAAATTGTGTTTAATTGAACCCGTGTGTATTAAAGTTTGATTGTTATTGATCGAGTGTGAAAAGCGTGCGCGTGTAAGTGCACGGTCGTTGTTTTCATTTCGCCTACTCAGTACAAACAAACCTAAATTACTACTACACTTGTGAGGCAAGCACCGCGGTAAGTCGGTTATCGAAAATCCACAAGGACGAGTTGATAGAATTTATATGATTCAATATTCCAAAATAAAAGTGTAAAAAGGTGAATTACAAACTAAAAAGAAAATATGCAAAAAGGGAAATGATTAACTAGGCGAGGGTATTGAAACTAGATTATGAAAGCGAGTAAAACAATAGGTTGCGTCGAATATCCCTCACTCAAGTTAATTTGTATAAAATGGATACATGGGTCGACGAGTTATTACAAATGCGTCTCATTTCGACAGATAATTAAATCAAGTGTTGTCACGCCCCTAAATCCGCATAAAAGCCTAATAAGATTGTTGATACCAAAATTAATATGCTGATGTGGACGAATAATATGAAGACACGTGTCAATCTACGTGGCACGATAGCAGCAAGGAGGTTCATTCCTTCAACCATTTCATATTCTCTCCGAGCAACGAGGAGGACACCCCGAGGAACTCCATCATCCCGAGATACTCTAAGGGCTCCGAGGAACTCTTAATCAACGAGCAACTAAGGCGGTCCGAGCTGCATCTCGGTTGTAGCATTAATTACCAGATAAGACAACAGTTCAACTATTCATTGAATAGTTGATATTCTTGACGCGCACGCTGCATTAAATGTATTACCCTTTCACATGTATATCATTTAATATATCGAACCTTTCATGTACAGCCTAAGGGCTATAAATACCTTGTATCATCCTCATTCAAGGGGGACCAGAAATTCTTGAGAGAACTTGTAATCAAGAATTCTGCAAACACTCAGCAATAACATAACAGTGGACGTAGGCTTTATTCCTAGCCGAACCACTTTAAAAATCTCTGTCTTATTTATTTATCTGTGATTGAATAATTAGAGCGATCTAGTTTTTTACATCAACAGATTGGCGCCGTCTGTGGGAAACGACTGTTACTATCGTTTTTCATAAAAATCATTTATCATCAATGGCGGATAATCCAGAATCTAGCAATCGAAACGCTGGAAATGCTGGAAATCCTCCAAATCCATCTGCACCTCCAGATCTGGCTGGAATTATGACAAATCTGGCTCAAGGACAAACCGCCATGCAAGAATCTATGAGGCAACTCATTCAAACTCTTCAAGGCGGTGCACCTACCTATTCAGGGCAAAGGAGTGATCGTGGGCAATCACGATCCAGACGTACTGGGTCATATCGCAATGGGGAGTCTAATGATTCTACGTATTAACCTGGGCGAACCTCATCGATACGGGCTACGGATACAGATCAACATATTACTCTCTCTCCGGAGAGAACTAGCGCTTTGGAAAGATTAAGCAGGGTGTCTCCTTTCAGTCGGTTAGGACCAAGGAGGAATATGAGTCCACCTAGAGCTCCATCGAGAAGTTTTCGGTCACCATCAGGTTTGAGAGAAGGATCAGCACAATCACGACCAGCTACTCGTCGAGATAAATCTCAGGAAGCTACGTCAGAGTAATCAATTGCTCGGACTAAGCGGCCTGAGGAAGGAAATGAAGCATGGAAAGGTTCCATTCAGCGGTTGGAGGATAGACTGGGAGGAATGGCTAAGGCAAAAAACCCCTTACAGAGAACTTTTGTTCAAGGGACACCTTTTGTGCAAGCCATTGTGGATTTTCCTACACCATCGAAATTCAAAGCACCTGTGGTGACCCCCAAGTACGATGGAAAGACAGATCCTGTACTTCATATAGAACAATACCAAGCTGCTGCCGACATCTATGCCGTCCCCGACGAGATGAGGTGTAGAGCATTCTCTGGAACTCTTACCGGATCTGCACAAATATGGTACAATAATCTTCCTCGGGGTAAGATTTCAACTTTTATTCAGTTAGCCGAGTTGTTCATTGGCAATTTTTGTTTTGGAGCAAAGCCAGTAAAACGAGTAGCACACTTGCTAAGTGTTAGGCAAAAATCAGGTGAAAGTACTAGAGATTACATAACTCGTTTTAATAACGAGAAGTCGAAAGTCATAGATTACGAAGAAAAGACAGCGATCACTGCTTTAATGAGTGGTTCACTACCTAACAAGATGTACTACACCTTGGCCAAAGATCCACCTAAAACTATGTCCGAGTTGATGGCGAAAGCGGCCAAAATTATGAATGCCGAGGAGGCTATGGCTGCGAAGAAGAATATGGATAAAGAAACTAAGGTGGAGATCGACAAGTCTAAGAAGAAAGATCAGAAAGGTAATGGTGGTGACAAGCACTCCAAGAATAATAGGACGTCATGGGAAGTCCTAAAGAAGTACGATAATTATACTCCATTGAAAATGGGTATTAATCATGTTTTGGAAGAAATCAAGAATAGCGAGGAAATCAAGTGGCCAGATAAACTGAGGACAAATCCTGATCTGAGGAACAAGGCCAAATATTGCGAGTTTCACAAAGATCATGACCATACAACCAAAAATTGTATAGCCCTTCAGAATGAGATTGAAACACTCATCCGAAGAGGAAAGTTGTCAAAGTATGTAGATCGCAGGGGTGAGAGGAAGAATGATGATAGAACTAGAGAGAGATCTAGATCTCCTCGTCGTGCAGAGGAGAAAAGGAAGAGGGACCACGAAGATGATCCAGATGATGACCCCGATCTTCCCAAGAAGCCAAGGCAGCCTGAACGAGAGGTGTTTTCCATACGTTTTGGGTCATTTGATTGTAATGTCATTACAGGAGGAGATGCAGGAGGAGGAGACCTTACTGCAGAAAAAAAAGCTTACCTCGGAGAGGCTCAAGCTTGTTCATATATTCAGCGAATAAATCTGCCCGAGGATGATCGTCCGAGGAAAGTAAACAAAGAGAAGCTAGTTATTGGTTTTTCAAAAAACGACCTGGCAGGTGTTCTTTACCCTCATGACGATCCTTTGGTGATCAAAATGAGGATGAAGGATGTGGTTATTTCAAGGGTGTTGGTAGACAACGGTAGTTCGGCAGACATCATATACTATTCGTGCTTTGACAGCTTGAATTTAAAATTATCTCAATTGGAACCTTATCATAGGCCCCTTCTGGATTTTGCTGGCGAGAAAGTCTTTCCACTTGGGACGATCAAGTTGGATATACTCATTGGAACTTGGCCTGCTTGCCGAACAGAAAGAATACGCTTCTTTGTGATGGATAAAAATGTGCAATCAGCCTACAACATCATTATGGGAAGAGTTGGATTGAAAAAGTTCGAAGCAGTTCCATCTACGGTACATCAGTGTTTGAAATTCCCAACAAATTTTGGAGTCGGAGTTGTGAAAGGTGATCAAAAAGTAGCTCGGGAATACTATTATTCGTCTGCCGAGCAAGAAGAACTTGAAGAATCAAGGAAAAAGACCACTACTTACCAAGTGGAGGAAGGTACAGAAATTGAAACTCTTGACCCTAGGGATGAATCTCAACTTGTAAAAGGACAGGTGGTGGAATCTACAGAAAATGTTATTTTAGACGACGAGCATCCTGAACGAGTAACCCAGATAGGATCGTCGTTGGATGTTTCAATAAAACAGGAGTTGATAACTTTTTTGAGAAACAGGAAGAATACTTTTGCTTGGAGTCATGAAGACATGCCAGGAATAGATCCAACTTCTTATGTCATGAGCTCAATGTGAATAAGGAGATCAAGACTGCGAAGCAGAGAAGAAGAGTGTTTAGTCCCGAGAAGAACCAGGCCATACAAGAGGAGGTCGAGAAGCTCCAGAAAGCCCAATTCATTGAAGATGTGAAATATCCAGATTGGTTGGAAAATGTGGTGATGGTAAAGAAGAAGAACAATAAGTGGAGAATGTGTGTTGATTTCACTGATCTTAACAAGGCATGCCCAAAAGATCATTTTCCATTACCCAGAATTGACCAGCTAGTGGATGCTACCTCGGGACATGAGCTGCTCAGCTTCATGGATGCATATTCTGGCTACAATCAGATCAAAATGAAACCTAAAGACAGGGAAAGTACTTCTTTTATTACCCCAAGGGGAACTTATTGTTATAATGTTATGCCTTTTGGTTTAAAAAATGCAGGTGCAACATATCAGCGGCTGATGAACAAGGTTTTTGCCGAACAAATCAGTTGCAACATGGAGGTCTATGTCGACGACATGCTCACCAAAAGCAAGAGAGATACTGATCATCTAGTTGACTTAGGCCAGACCTTTGATCAACTGTATAAATACCAAATGAAGCTCAACCCGACGAAGTGTACCTTAGGAGTACGAGAAGGAATGTTCCTCGGATACATCGTCAACCAACGAGGTATTGAGGCAAATCCAGAAAAGATCAAAGCTCTTTTAGGGCTGCGATCCCCAACGACGAGGAAAGAAGTACAGAGTCTTACAGGACGAGTTGCAGCGCTCAACAGATTTGTATCCCGAGCTACTGATAAATGCCTCCCATTCTTCAAAACACTGTGAAAAAGTTTTGAGTGGACTGATGAATGTGAGAAGGCCTTTCAAGATTTGAAGAAGTATTTGGGAGCCCCACCATTGTTGTCCAGGCCAATAACAGGAGAAAAGTTGTACTTGTATCTGGCAGTATCAGAGAATGCAGTCAGCTTGGCATTGATCAGATTGGAGAATGGAGTCCAGAAGCCAATTTATTACATAAGTAAGGCTTTCTGAGGTGCCGAAATCAGATACCCAAAGCTAGAAAAATTGGCATTGGCATTAATTGAGGCAAGTAGAAGAATGAGGCCATATTTCCAGGCCCATACCATCATCGTGTATACCGACACGCCATTAAGGCAAGCCCTTCACAAGCCAGAAAAATCAGGAAGATTGATGTATTGGGCAATAGAACTCGGTGAATATGATATTATGTATGAACCCAGATCATCATTAAAGGGGCAAGCTGTAGCAGATTTTATAGCAGAGTTTACGTACCCTGATACCCCCGAGGAACAAAAGGTACTTGCGGACCTACTTGTGGACGATACAGGATCAACAGACACAGGTCCAGACCAACTAAGGTTGGTAAAAGGACTTGTGGATGTAGAAAAATCATCATATTCAAACCCAGACCAACTCCGGTTGGTAAAAGGGCACGAACAGATGATCGACGAGGAACGAAAGATACCAGGGGATGATGAAAGAAAACAACAGATATTTTACCGAGGAGCTCTGACAGATAAGAAATTTGAAGACGAGTTACCTACATGGAGATTATATGTAGATGGATCATCTTGCACAGCTGGTTGTGGAGCAGGGATTGTTTTAAACACCCCAGATGATATTGACATGGAATATGCCTTGCGATTCCAATTCAAAGCTTCCAATAATGAAGCTGAGTATGAGGCCATGATAGCAGGTTTTCATTTGGCGAAAATTATGGAAGCACGGCAAGTAATTGTTTTCAGTGATTCTCAATTAATTGTGAATCAGATGATGGGAATATATGCAGTTAAGGGAGAATTAATGGTGAAATACCATGCAAAGGTGATGGAGTTATTGACAGAATTTGATGCTATTCAATTAGTTAGAATACCGAGGATGGAGAATGCTAGAGCAGACGCATTGGCCCGATTAGCGTCAGCTACGCGCACCGAGCTGCGAAGGACAATACCAATTGAAGTATTAGAAAGTTGGAGCATAGAAAAAGACCTGATGGTAAATATAATTACCCTTGATTTAGGACCCTCTTGGATGGATCCTATCAGGGCATACATTGAAGAAGGAGAACTACCAGAGGATAAGCTAACCGCCAAGAAATTGAAGTATAAAGTTGCTCGGTATGTATTAACTAATGGTGTTTTGTATCGACGAGGAATTATGGCAGGTTTGCAGAGATGTGTACATCCATCAGAGGTCAAAGAATTAGTTGAGGAAATTCATGAAGGATCTTGTGGAGCTCATATAGCAGGTTGGACACTTTTGCAAAGGGTGATGACACAGGGATACTACTGGCCGACGATGAGGGCTGATTGTATAGCCTATGCCAAAAGATGTGATAAATGCCAACGTTTTTCTTCCATCCGACGTACTCCACAAGCATTGTTGACACCTATAACTTCTCCTTGGCCATTTGCCATGTGGGGAATTGATTTGGTTGGACCACTGCCAACAACCCGAGGAAGATTCAAGTACCTCGTCGTTGCAGTGGATTATTTTACAAAGTGGGTGGAAGTTGAACCACTAATTGATATGACGTACGAGAAGGTATATCAGTTCATCTAGAAGAACATCATTTGTCGATATGGTCTCCCCCATGCTTTCATCACAGACCATGGAACACAATTCGATAACGAAGAATTTGCTGCCTATTGTCATCAGTCGAACAATTTGAAGTTTCATTCAGCACCAGGCCATCCCCAAAGCAATGGACAGACTGAGGTGACGAACAGAACATTACTAAATGGTTTGAAGAAGAGGTTAAGTGAAGCTAAAGCAAATTGGATTAATGAGCTCCAATCAGTACTATGGGCTTACGGAACAACTCCCCGAGCAGCAACTGGAGAATCATCATATACGCTAGCATTCGGAAGTGAGGCTGTGATACCTGCCGAGTTGGGTCACCCAACGCATAGAGTGCTGAATTTCAATTCCCCAGTCATCGATTTGATGCGAAGACTGGATTTGGATATGCTCGAGGAGGTTAGAGAAGAGGCAACCATTAGGAATGCTGCTTACCAACAACGTACAGCTCTGTTCTACAACAAAAGGGTGAAGAAATGTGACTTAAAAGAAGGGGATTATGTGCTAAAGAAAGTGATTCAGAAGCATAATAAGCTGGAAGCAAACTGGCATGGACCTTACCGAGTTACAGAAGTTGTTCGACCAGGAACTTACAGAATAGCTACTCTAGAGAGAGAGGAATTTAAGAATGCATGGAACGCTAAACACCTGCGCAAGTATTATCAGTAATGTAAAATGTAGAGCATTTCCTTCATTATGAATAAAACGAGGATGTTTCACCATTTTCTTTCTGTTGAAAGTTTTTCGGGGAATACTAGTGTAATACACTATGCTTAAAAAATACTCCTTTGGTTAGGAGGCGACACTAGCGTGATCAACTACGGTTGGTAAGATAACTAGTGGACAGTTCGAAAGAACCAAAAAATACTCCTTTGGTTAGGAGACGACACTAGCGTGATCAACTACGGTTGGTAAGATAACTAGTGGACAGTTCGAAAGAACCAAAAAATACTCCTTTGGTTAGGAGGCGACACTAGCGTGATCAACTACGGTTGGTAAGATAACTAGTGGACAGTTCGAAAGATCCAAAAAATACTCCTTTGGTTAGGAGGCGACACTAGCGTGATCAACTACGGTTGGTAAGATAACTAGTGGACAGTTCGAAAGAACCAAAAAATACTCCTTTGGTTAGGAGGCGACACTAGCGTGATCAACTACGGTTGGTAAGATAACTAGTGGACAGTTCGAAAGAACCAAAAAATACTCTCACATTCCAACTTATGTTACCAAAAAATACTCCTTTCATTGGATTTGAAAAATATACTCTCACATTCCAACTTATGTTGGATGGAAGGAAACAAAAAGTTCTTTGAAGAGCAAAATATTCCAAAATACACCAACTACAGTTGGTCGACAAGAAGAATTTATTAACCTCGGTTGGTCGGGTATATTGTACAAATTTACCAAGTATAGTTGGTCGGGGATAAACTATCACTAATTATACTTGGTCGACGAGCGCAATTCAACAACCTTGGTTGGTTGGCAAATTTTTAAACATTTTTATACTCATTACTTTATTATTAAGTGATCGAGCAACATTTCTAATACTTGTAACTTTTTATTACTAAGATGGTCGGTGAACAGCACAATATTGTTATCTTTTTAACAGATACATATGCATAAATGTAAATTATTTGATATTTACAAGACAATAGCAATACAGATTTACAAACAAAAATGAAAGTTTTTCATTAAAAATTCAAAATAAGTTACAGGTTACATGTATGTGCTAACTATTACATTGATATTCCTATTCTATTGGTTTCTTGCCCTGTGCTTTTGAGATAGGCTCTTCGCCAGCAGGAGGATCTTCCAGGCAAAGAGGAGAATTAATAAAATTCAAGTCCTTCAGCATTCTAACATTCATTATTGAAGGTGTATCCAAGAGATGATCAGGGCGAGATATGTCAACTTGAGAATGAAGATTATAATCACCAAGATATTTTGAAATTAAGCTCCGAGGAATGGAACGAGATGGGATCCATTCCATGTCCAATTTGTAAGGTGGTACAGGCAAGTCTAGTAGCCCAGGAGCATGATAATCCCATAAGAAATGGCCCTGCTCTAGCTTTAACACACCAGGGCGTTCAACCATCCTTGTTTATAACCTTCGTTATTGGCACTTTCAAGATGAACATCCAAATGACAGAGGGCCTCATTATAACCTCCCATCCAAAACTCACGAGGCTGTTTATGGAATTGGAAGGTTAATCTATCCAATTGTTCATGAAGGTTTTTGGCAAAAAGATCTTTGGCATGTAAAGCAGACTGTAAGTTGATCTTCCAAAGATAGGTTTTTCTTGGACAATTCAGACAGAGCACGATCTTTGACATTCAATTGGAACGCTTGAGTTTCCAAAGTAGACTGAGTGCGAGCCTGTTCAACATTGCGACTCAGAACTCTTGATCGGCTCCGAGAAGCGACTGGAGAACTTTGCTCCTCGACAACATTTTGAACAGTTCTTCCTCGTCCTCGAGAACCTCTTCCTCGTCCCCGAGCAGTCACATGAATAACAGATCTTCTTAAGTTATCCAATTCTTGCCTTAATTTGGCGTTTTCAACCTCTAAGAACGAGAAATCTTCATCGGTAACTGGTACTAAAACAGTTGAAGATGAAGCTGCAGATTCATACTGTGCCAACTTTTTCTGCAAATTATTGTTCTCTTGTTCCAGCAACTCAGCAATCTACCTGCAAGCCTCAACTTCACCTTTTAAAGTTCTTTCCTTAATATCATATCCAGCAAGGATCTTTTTATGGCCTGTTTCAGAAGAAAGCTGTTGATATCTATTTTCATAATCCTTGTGAAACAAATCCATTGATTCATTGTGTTGATTTTAAAGATCCTCTATGGAACCGTGAAGTTCCTCGATCAATTCGTAGTATGCCACATTATTGGCCACAGATCTATCAAGTAGATCCTTCAAGTACCGGTAAGCCTCAACTGCTTGCTCTGAGGCATCTTGGCCAAGGATGTCGACAATCTCTGATACACTCAGATCTGTATGACCAGCTTTATAATATCCATTGCATTGTTGCATCAACTCGGTATCAGGGGCAGATATCAATTCCATTCTGACCAAAAACTAATAAAGAAGAGAAAGCAGGAGTTAATAAATAAAAGCAGACAGAGGATCAACAATGAAGAGGAACGAAGATGTGTTTTATTAGATCATCAAAGGATTACATTGTTCGATTATAAGTAATGAAAGAAAGAAATGATACCGAACAACTTCACACCTTTTCCTGTCCCCCAAGACTTTCTCGGGAGGCTGGGACGAGGAGCTTGGTTGCTCGGTAGTAACAGCGGCTTGATCGGTAGGAATCTTCTCAGGAGGAGGAGGCATGGAAGAAATGTCCTCGGTGGCAGAGGGTTGAGAGGCAGAGACCTGATCACCTATGGACATAGAAGATTCATCAGAGACAGGCTCATCTTCTTCTTCTCCCACAATTGCTGGAGGAGGACCAGGGAGGTGTAGTTGGAATAGCTCAGAGTCGTCCTTGATCTTCAACTCTTGCAGAGCAGCTACCCAGCCATCATGGAAGTATTTCAACTTCCCATATTGAACTTGGGATGTCATTGCAGCAATTCCCTTATCCCATCCTTTATCCCAGCCAGCGCTGAAGGATTTTTTGACCGCGACCTTTCTTCTCAGTTTCTCAGAGGAGAGCTTCACGTCCAATTCTTCTTTTTTACTTTTAATATCTCACAGGGCGGACAATTCTTCCTTTGCCTTCTTCAGTTTATCCTCAAGCTCTTCAAAATTCTTGAGCTTGTTGTCATATTTCTTATGCTCCACCTCTAAACTTTTCACTTTATTCTCCAAACTCTTGAAGACCTCAGCCATTTTCACCTTCTCGGCCTCAACTGTGGACAACTTTTTCTCCCAGACAGCCTTGTCCTCGTTATACTGTTGGCGAGATTATTTCAAGGATTGGGTTAAACCCAGCAGAGCGTCCTCTGCACCAGACGAGGAGCTGGAAGCTTTAATAGCTTCATCTTTCTTCACGATGTTATTGAAACAATTCACCAGCTGAAAGATGAGAAAAACAGTAAAGTTTATACAAAAATACAAGAATTCAGAGAAAGAAAGAAAACCCAGAGTATAAGAAATTTACTGAAGCAAGATGACGAGTAGCTAGAGATGTCAGCATATCCCTAGAAATTTTTTCATCAATTCCTTGGACCTCGGGTATGATCCAAGTTTTTACCGAGCCCATTGCAGAGCTCGGAGGAATGATGGTTGGAACACCAACACCACCAGCAGGTAAAGAGGAGGCAGTTTCAGCCAGATTGATTGAGGATGATTTCCTTAATCTTCTCAAAGGCATTTCAGCAGCTTCAACCAAGGAAGAATTCTTGGTCGGAGAAATAGTAATCACTTCCACAGGAGCAATTTTCTTGCTCGGAGCCACTGGGGGCTTCTCGGTAGTTTTGGAAGGTGCAGCATCCACCTTCTTAGTCCCCTCAGGGACATCAATTTTGCTCTTCTTGGCCCCAGCAGCAGAAGTAGTGTCATCAAATAGAGAAGGAGGAGCTCTTTTCTTGCCCATTCTCTGACTTAAAGGAAGATGAGAATATGAAGAGGAGTCCTCTGGAGTGGAAGCTGGCTCAACAGGGCGAGTAGTATAAGAGGTTGTATAACTCTTATACTGTAGCAAATATGATGCAGACCTGATGTGCTCGTCTGCAACGTTCTTATGCAAACCCCAGATAAGTTTCAGATGCTTGATATTAACCTCTGATTCTTTTGGAGTTTTTCTTTTACTGTCAACTGCAAATAAATACATAATGAGATATCAGTCATACATTTTGACAAACATGATGAAAGCATAATTTCATAAGTAAAATAAAATGAAAAATAAACATATCCCATTGCCATATGGGGGGGCATCTGGGACCGTTGTATACACCATCTCCAGCTAAAGGGGCATGTTGCCAATTTTTAATAACCACCTCATGTTCAAAATAATCTCTATTTGAATCAGGGAGGTTAACTACAAGAGCCCTATTCAGAAACCTAGTTTTTAAGTAATAAATATTATCTAGAATGGCCCATTTATAGCAATACATAATTTCAAGGATCCCTATACGAGTCCCATGAGTTAGATTTAATTTGTACACCCCATTAATTATTCTCCATGAATTGGGGGCTATTTTTGCAGGGACAAGATCAAAATACTGACAAAACTCGAGACACAATGGATTCGGTGGAAAGGAAAAACCACATTCAGTAATAAAAAGACTGGGGAACCAATGTCCCTCAGCCAATCGAAAGTAATCTAAAAGCTCAGAAAGAACCTCTAGAGTTACCCACGAAGGAATGGAAAAATCAGAACGAAATTTCTCAACAGACTCCACAATATAAACCATACTGAATAAAAGAGAAGAAAGGAAGAAGATCTTACAGGAAGAAAGGAGGTATGTTGACAACGAACGAAAACAAGGATGAACGCACAAGAGAGAAGGAGAGAATAGAAAGCTTGAATGCAAGAAATTGGGAAAAGAAGAAGACGGTATGGTTACCTAAGAAGTTTAAATACTTTGCCTTGGGAAGCGGCGAAGTAAATGATTACAAAAAAGAAACTATTGAACTCCCGGCGGATAAAAGGACAAAAAGGGCACTAAGATCGAAGCGCTCTTAAAAGTTCGAAAAAAGGCGGATTCTTCGAATTTGGAAATAAATTCAAATACGATGCTCCTAAAACCCAGGAAGATCATTCAATATTGCAACATACCGAGAAAGAATATTCCATACTCCTCAAAGTTCGAAATATGAAACATTGGGGGCTTCTGTTGATACCAAAATTAATATGCTGATGTGGACGAATAATACGAAGACACGTGTCAATCTACGTGGCACGATAGCAGCAAGGAGGTTCATTCCTTCAACCATTTCATATTCTCTCCGAGCAACGAGGAGGACACCCCGAGGAACTCCATCATCCCGAGATACTCTAAGCGCTCCGAGGAACTCTTAATAAACGAGCAACTAAGGCGGTCCGAGCTGCATCTCGGCCGTAGCATTAATTACCAGATAAGACAACAGTTCAACTATTCATTGAATAGTTGATATTCTTGACGCGCACGCTGCATTAAATGTATTACCCTTTCACATGTATATCATTTAATGTATCGAACCTTTCATGTACAGCCTAAGGGCTATAAATACCTTGTATCATCCTCATTCAAGGGGGACCAGAAATTCTTGAGAGAACTTGTAATCAAGAATTCTGCAAACACTCAGCAATAACATAACAGTGGACGTAGGCTTTATTCCTAGCCGAACCACTTTAAAAATCTCTGTCTTATTTATTTATCTGTGATTGAATAATTAGAGCGATCTAGTTTTTTACATCAACAAAGATTTTGGCGTCAACAAATATCCCGAAAATTACGCTTGAAAGGTCGTAAGCACGGGACATACATGATATGCCCCATCAAATCTCCTAGGCATAATAACTAGGACAACGCACCCGAAATAAACTCGTAAACACTATCACCAAAGCAAAGCAACGTGCTAACCCGAGTGAGTTCAATCCAAGCACAACCTAATTTAAATTACCTAAAAAGAATATTAAAAATGCGGTAAATAAATGCGATAAATCTACCTAGAAAGCGTGTAAAGAAAGCATGTAAACTATTTAGGAAAGTATGTAAATTAATCTAGAAAGCAAGAATAAAGGAAATGCAAGCTATATTAATGGAGAGGAAAATGAAAGTACCAATTACAAACCCTAAAGGGTTTCAATCCAAGAGGGGAAGAAGAAGAACTCTCAAATCCCCCAAACCCTAACCTACAACTCTCTAAACTAATATATATTACAAGATATCTGAAAATGAAACCAAAATTTGGTTTATATAGTAAGTGGGAAAGAAAATAAAGGAAAAAGAAAAGAAAATATCTCAAAATATCTGGCATAACTGGTCGACCGGTCGCAGGGGCGCGGTCGATCGGTACTTTATGTATAAGCCCACTGTCTCCTTCCCACGGCAAAATACCAAACCGCGGTCGACCGGTCCCAGGGACGATGGCGACCGGTACTCTGTTTCCTGCAATTCTTTGGTCCAGGAAGAGGGGGAAAAGGTCCATTACGGAAACGGGCATATCTTCTTCGTCCGAACTCCAAACGATGCACCGTTTGCGGCCACGCTATGCTAACTCAATGAACTAAATATATGTGGAATTTACATGAGCCGGATAAGAAATATGACTTGACTAAAATGCCCTTGAAGTAGCGTCCGACGACGAAACTTCTCTGAAATGCAACGGATCCTCACTTTTAGCGTTCCAATGCCTAAAAAAGCACAATTAACCCCTACAAAACATGTATATATCCAAATACAAGGTTGTCTGGTTAATGAACATAAATATAGGCATTAGAGACTGTAAAAGTGCTAGAATGCATTAAGATAACGGGCAAAAATATGCAATATTTGATACGAATCACACCCCATAACTTAAACATTGCTAGTCCCTAGTAATGAAAGAAACAAAACCAGTCCATAGAAGGCGGTACAAGACGTATATATGCATGGAAATATAAATGCCACTTTAGTAGGAAACACGATTGCATTTAGCATATGCAATAAGCTATCAAACCCCTAGGTCACCCTAGTGGACGAGTGTCATCTCGCGAGGGTTTTCAGGGATGATACCCACAAACATTACATGGTTTCCTCAAAATATGACCAAACCAACATGCGACAAGCCCAAAAATGGCGAAAAGGATTTCATACACATTATTAGCACATTGAACGGATTCAAAGAAAAGTCTAAATCATTGACATTATAGAATGCACCTCATAAAATTGAAACTTTAACATGTGGGAGGGGAGTGAGCACACGCAAAATATGATTTGGCAAAAACTTAAATAACCCGGATACTAAATATCAAAGCATGCATATAAGTCAATCCTCACGGGTATTACACTCATCAAATGAATTCACTTAAAACAGGGAGGTAACACACGGGACATGCGGGCATAAAGAGTAAATATAAATGGAAACTAGGCCGCACACATGTCACAAATGAAGAACGGTATATATAAACTGAAAAACTGTAATCTCAATGAAAGATACCGCACATTAAAGGAGGCGAAATGTATTTTCACAGATTATCAAAACTATTATGACTTTTGAATTACATCCACCTAAGATCATATAGGACTTTACTAAGGTTGTAATGCAGGTGTGGCTAGGGTACGAAACGAAGGATTGTATGTATGGATTCAAAGTGTTTGGGATGAAAACTCGAGATAATGGGAAAATGCGGGCAATATCAAAATTGGAAAACAAGTTCCAAAACGGCATTAGATATATCATCGAGGAGAGTAATCAAAGCTTACTGAACTATGTACAACATTTACAACTTGTAACACCCCGCCTAATTAAATACCTGGTGGCCAGTCCCATACCAAATTAAAACAGAATATACAGTTGGCTCATTCTTAACATCACTGTCGAAAACATTTACAACTCACCCAATACCCAATTAAGCTGGTGTTAAAAACTTTCCAAATAATTTTAATTTCAACAAAATTCCTTTTTAGTTTACGAATAACACTGCACACATTAGTCTACAACACAAATAACCGAACAGATAACACAAAAGAATTGAAATGCATTTGGAATAAACATTCCCAAATAATTAGCCAATACAGTAATCCCAACAATAATAAATGTATTAAAATGACACGAGTACAAGACTTTTTGACTCCGATAGAAAAGAGATAACTAAATTCCTTTGGGCGACATGCCCTAAATATAAGAACACTACATAATGTGAATAAAATGAAGATAGGCGTCTAAGTAATACTACATAGCTCCATAGCTCGTTATAATCCTCTAAGTTTGGCGTCCCTGCTGCTGGACACCTGATAAATAAGGTACAATAGAAAAGAGAATATGCAAGGAAAGGGGTCAAAGCCCGATGTGAAAATGATTTTGAAAACAGCAAGTATTTAACAAGTGTAATAAAGTATTTATTATGTACATGTTAGTATCCAGACTCTCACTTGATATTCTCACCTCTCATCTAGAGTGCACGCTTAACGTTTCCTATTAACCTCCTAGTTAATGGTTCCTCCTAACTAGTTTCCATAATATGATTCCATCCCATATCATAACCCCGTATGTCCCATACCATACGTAGTATAATCATTCATATACAATCCTCATTAATATAAATTAATCTCTTCAAATCTATAAGAATAAATATTCATTAACTTGGTTCAATTCTTTTTCTCTATTCACCGTCATCTATAATTATCACACAGTAGATTGATCTAACCACTATATATATATATATACATTCATTTAAATCATTATATATATACATATATAATACGGCACCCTGAGTCACAGCTGTGGTGCATGCATTATTTTGCTATCACAACCGGTATCGCTGGTCGCCGAATAGGGGACTAAAAGGTTCGGTAAGGATTCCTCGAACCACAAATATCAACACAAAAATTTAGAGACGAACATAGTTCTCATACCCACGGGTCACGCACATACCTACGTTCCTATAGTCAGCGAACTTATCAACTCCTCGATAAGTCTTTCATAGACCTATGTTCTCGAGCGACAAATCAAAAATCCCATGGATTCATCAGGATATGACTGCCCTCACGCGCAAACCTCCCATCGATAGCAAGTAAGCTAGATATGTCATACACATATATTATCAATCAATCAAATAGGCATTATCATCTACCAATAATATAATATCAACAAGGTAATCACACTACCCTAAGGTAGTTCCCATACGTAGCATTATATCTCTTTAAATCCTACGTATTAAATTATGACTTTACTTCCTTAATTTAATTATTCCAGAGTCTCACTCATTACTCAAGGTTTAAATAGGTGTTTCCTCAATATATATTCAGTAAGAAATCACTAATATCCTACTGATCCATATCACCTTATCTCCCAAATTACTACGAATTAAACTCTCCTTTAATTAGGATTACAACCGATAATTTCTAATCTCTTATAAACACATCTTCTTTCACCTAGGATTAAACCCTCTTGTAAACCTAAGGATGCCTAGGTGATTTATTAAATTTCCCCTACTAGACCTATGCTTAATCCTCATGCATACAAATTAGAATCCAACACATGCATCTAGCAATTGAAATTTCTTTCAATTTAATTATCATAATTTTAATCAATTAAATCCCAATCACATTAATTCGATTCTTATCTAGGGCTTACTAATCTTCCCTAAGTCCCATTATATCCAATTAATAATAACCAAAGATTACAAAAGGTTTGGGATAAGAACAAGCATTAAAAAGAAACAACATCATGAATTCTGGGGAGGTCGATCGATTGAAGGTAGGAGGTCGATCGATCGATCGCCCAGATATCAGCCCAATTTTATTCAATTCTTTTACTACGGGTTTCATAACCTTTGATTATTCTAACCTTAATATTAACAACCCAAACTCCTTATAATCCTTATTACATGATATAGTAACATATGTAAATGATTTCTAATACTCTAAACATCCTAGAATCATCAAGAGTTTGAATTAGAAGCATATATTTATCCTCTTTTTCCAAAAAATTATAAACATGATATCTTCAAGAACACAGCAATGATTATCATAATTTCTTCAACAAAGTGATGATTATTTCATGGATTACTATCTACCTACAACATGAGTTTGATTCCTATATATTTCCATTATTCAGAAATCAATCAACAACTCTATCTTTATCTTCCAAACATGCAAAATCTCATCTTTTTATTAACTATCCTAACATGGACAATATACTAACTAGATTGCAATTATCAAATACTTGCCTCTGATGGAGATATGATCCTTTGGAGTTGTTTAACACGGGTGGTTCTCCCCTTCTCCGATCACTTCCGGTGGTGGTTGGTGGTGGTGACCTTTGGTCTTTGGTTCTCCTCCTTTCCAAGCAAACTTCTCTTCTCCCAAGCACCCTTTCAGTTATGGGATTGTAGTGAGGAGTTTTCCTCCAGACTTTATTACTCTATTGTGATGGTTATTCGTTTTACTTCAGTATGATGAATGGTGTTATTTATTTCTTCATTTCACTTGTTGCATGTTAATCAGACTAAATAAAATTTGGCACTTACTTTTAAATACTAGGTGGTTAGTAAAAAAAAAAAATGTTTTCGACAGTGATGCTATTAACTGAGCCAACTTGGCATTTTGAATTAATTTAATAAAGGAGTAGCTACCCGGTATTTAATTAGTCGGGGTGTCACAGGTGTAGAAGAGATAAATGAACCCACGTACAACTAATCTACAAAATACTTATAATAAGACAAAATCCGAAATCAGTTGTAGGGCATGTTGCCCATTTCTACTTAGAGACATCTTTTACATTTCAGTTCTCAGACTTTAGCATGTTTTATTTCAGTTTCGGTTATTTATTTCAGTTATGGGATCGTAGTGAGGAGTTTTCCTCCAGACTTTATTACTCTATTGTGATGGTTATTCGTTTTACTTCAGTATGGTGAATGGTGTTATTTATTTCTTCATTTCACTTGTTGCATGTTAATCAGACTAAATAAAATTTGGCACTTACTTTTAAATACTAGGTGGTTAGTAAAAAAAAAAAAGTTTTCGACAGTGATGCTATTAACTAAGCCAACTTGGCATTTTGAATTAATTTAATAAAGGAGTAGCTACCCGGTATTTAATTAGTCGGGGTGTCACAGGTGTAGAAGAGATAAATGAACCCACGTACAACTAATCTACAAATATTTATAATAAGACAAAATCCGAAATCACTATTCATCCACCGGTAAAAATGACCAAAATGCCCTTTTGGGTTGTCTTTTTATTTCCAAATTACCCGAGACCCAAAACCAACATCCAAATAGACTTTTCTAACTATTTCAACCCTTACGGATGCAACGACGCACTCGAAATGACTATAAGGTTGATGTAAAAATAAGTTTCCTTTTTAATTTAACAAATTTATCCCGACACGTCCCATACCGCGTCCAACTAAAAATTCAAATTACTGAATTAATATCACACAGCCATATCAATAACATCACATTCATATATTACGTAAATATCTTTAAGTAATATACAGAATCATACATTTAAATATCCACAATTCGGATAAAACCCAAATGAATTAATTTATAATAAAATCCAATTAATCCATTAATTTAAAATATAACCCATTTTAAAAGTCATTAAAATTACGGGGTATTACACAACTTTCTCTTTCTTTTCTTTTCTTCTTTTTCTTATGTTTCTTTTGTTTTCTTTTGCTTTTTTGCTTTCTATTTTTATTTAATTTTTCTCTACCTTCTTTTATTTACTTTTCTCACTCTCATATGCCTAAATTGCAACCAACATCACAACAACATCATTCAATCACAAGTAACATTCCAAACAAAGGTATGGAAGGTGTATGTATGGTATAAAACTGCAATATAGAGTTGGTTATGGGATTTTGGGTTATGAAACGAAAGGCTAAATTTTAAGCTCAAAGGGGTTAAAGAGGGGAAACATATACGACGAGGTCAAGGCTAATATGGGTGATATAAGAAGGATGGCCTATGATCATTTCACAAAATTTACGCAATTCTCGAGTCAAACAAACTTTGAAAATCATGCTCAAGTAACACATTTCATATATGAACTCAATTAATGAACGATCAATGAAAGAATGGAGAGATTACCGACGAATTCAATGTTTTCAATGAGAAAAGAATAGTGTATACACTCACAAACGACGAATGGTACAAAGCTTACTCGATGTAAGTATATACAATGCAATAAAAGATTACCGAGTTATAAAAATCTTAAACCAAATCGGTAAGGCAATAAAAGTGCACGTGCTCACGAGATTAAAGTTTAATTCATGAAGTTATTCATAATATCAATAAGTGAGACTAAAGTCTAATAAATTCTAAAATCGAGAACATGCATCATTGGGTTGTCTATTGGATCGGGCAATTATTGAAATTTATCATCAGAAACAAAGGCAAAATGCCCAAAAAAGGAGAAAAAAGAAACAAAATCTTTTTGAATTTTTTTAATTTTTCTAAGAAAAGCCTACTAAGTAACTAACATGTGAGCAAAAATATGGACTAAATAAATAAATGGATTGAATATCCCACACCCCCAACTTAAAACTTGACATTGTCCTCAATGTACATTAAGAACCAAGTCAAAGAGAGGAAAAAAGCGATATTACCTAAAATTGGAGCGATCTCCATAAGAACAAGTCCAAAGAATCTACAAAACAAGTTAGTAACGAGCATAGCAAAAAGAAATAACAAAGAGTTAACTAATTACATTAGACTAAATTAAAAAGGTAAGAAAAAATAAAAATAAAAAGTTAAAGCTAACTATATACAACCTACTATTTAGGCTTCACACTAACTGTACACTATAGAAGTCTAAATAGTTGAGGGTCCACCGTGAAAACGATTTAACTTTGGAGGATAACCGATGTACCTTCACATACAAGCATGCCTTCCAAAAAATATGAATTTTGTTTTAACAACGGAAGGCATGTGTAAGGCGTAAGAAAGGAACCATCGCCAATTAAAAGTTTTGGAGGGACGATGGGGGGTTTGGATTGAACGGGTGACAAAAACATGTGGGGACCGAGAAAAGTCGAATATCTTCCCAAGGATTTTGAAATTGGAATGGGAGGCAGCGCACACAAAGGCACGGATGCGATCATGGAAGGCGACTCGAGCAAGTACTCCTCATCGGCGAAAAGGTTTAAAATATTAAAGTTTGAAACCTAATCATCGGGTACTTGTGACGATGTGATAATAGAGAATGAAAATGGGGATAAAAGAAAATCAATCTTATGAGATGAATCATCATCGCATAAAGATTGAGTTTCGAATGAAATAATATCATTTTCAATGAAATGTTCTTCTTTGGGGGGCAAAGAAGAAATTATTTCATTGCAAATAGATATTACATCATTTTAATCCTCACTTTCAATATCTATTATGCAATGGGCAAAGTCTAAAATGGTTTGTTCCAAAGTAGGTAAAAGTACCTCATTTTGTTCAAAACATTCTTTGACTTTGAAAGTCTCAAAAGCAAAATTGTCATCGGACTCAAAAGGTAAATCCAAGTCATGTTCCCACGAACGATTTTCTTCCCGATAACGATTTTCAATTTTCTCATTTTCATACATATGCAAACCGTCACCGAATGTCATGGGTCGAGGTGCGGAAACATGAAAATGAAAACTTTGAAAATTACCATCGGACTTAAACGAAAACTCATTATTATAGGACTTTTGAAAACTATTGCAATTCATTTCAAAATTCCTATTATAAGTAGGTAAAGGCCCAAAATCATTGTCATCATCATCAAAATTCCAATAACCCAAGTTTTGGCTTTCGCTATACTCGCCCAAAGTCATATTTGAATTTGTTATACTTTGGGATTCTAAGTATTCACTGAAAGCCATAGGCTTGCGAGAATTTTGAGAATTATAACAAGGATTACCGAAAGAATTGGAATAAGACATGCTTACCCCAAAAATGGCTCGAAGTGGAGGATTCCACAAAGTAAGTGCGCGCAGGAAAATTTGAGCATTTTTAAGTGCTCAAATGTGGAAGTCCTGCAAAATATTAACAAATAATACAAATAAAAAGAAAATACTATGAAATACTAAATCAAATAAAGTCTATAAAACAAACTCATCCCCGGCAATAGCGCCATTTTGATTGAGTGCGAAAAGCGTGCGCGTGTAAGTGCACGATCGTTGTTTTCGTTTCGCCTACTCAATACAAGCAAACCTAAATCACTACTACACTTGCGAGGCAAGCACATCGGTAAGTCGGGTATCGAAAATCCACATGGACGAGTTGCTAGAATTTATATGATCCAATATTCCAAAATAAAAGTGTAAAACGGTGAATTACAAACTAAAAAGAAAAGATGCAAAAAGGGAAATGATTAACTAGGCGAGGGTATTGAAACTAGATTATGAAAGCGAGTAAAACTATAGGTTGCGTCGAATATCCCTCACCCGAGTTCATTTGTATAAAATGGATACATGGGTCGACGAGTTATTACAAATGCGTCTCGTTTCAATAGTTAATTAAATCAAGGGTTGTCACGCCCCTAAATTCGTATAAAAGCCTAATAAAATTTTAGCGTCAATAAATATCCCGAAAATTACGCGAGAAAGGTCGTAAGCACGGGACATTCATGATACGTCCCGTCAAATCTCCTAGGCGTAATAACTAGGACAACGTACCCGAAATAAACCCGTAAACACTATCACCAAAGCAAAGCAATGCGTTAACCCGAGTGAGTTCAATTCAAGCACAACCTAATTTATATTACCTAGAAAGCATATTTAAAACGCGATAAATAAACGTGGTAAATAAAGCGATAAATCGACCTATAAAGCATTTAAAGAAAGCATGTGAACTATTTCGAAAAGCATGTAAATTAATCTAGAAAGCAAGAATAAAGGAAATGCAAGCTATATTAATGGAGAGGAAGATGAAAGTAACAATTACAAACCCTAAAGGGTGTTAAGCCAAAAGGGGAAGAAAAAGAACCCTCAAATCCCCCAAACCCTAACCTACAAATCTCTAAACTAATATATATAACAAGATATCTGAAAATGAAACCAAAATTTGGTTTATATAGTAAGTGGGAAAGAAAATAAAGGAAAAAGAAAAGAAAAGAAAATATTTCAAAATATCTGGCATAACCGGTCGACCGGTCGCAGGGGCGCGGGCGACCGGTGCTTCATGTATAAGCCCATTGTCTCCTTCCCACGGAAAAATACCAAACCGCGGTCGACCGTTACTCTGTTTCCTGCAATTCTTTGGTCCATGAAGAGGGGGAAAAGGTCCATTACGGAAACAGGCATATCTTCTTCGTCTGAACTTTAAACGACGCACCGTTTACGGCCACATGATGTTAACTCAATGAACTACGCATCCGTGGAATTTTTATGAGCTGTATAAGAAATGTGAATTGACTAAAATGCCCTTGAAGTAGCATCCGACGATGAAACTTCTCCGAAATGCAACGGATCCTCAATTTTAGCGTTCCAGTACCTAAAAAGGCACAATTAACCCCTGCAAAACATGTATATATATCCAAATCCAAGGTTGTATAGTTAATGAGCATAAATATAGGCATTATAGACCATAAAAGCGCTAGAATGCAAAAAGATAACGGGCGAAAATATGCAATATTTTATACGAATCAGTTATGTGTTTAACTTTATTTGTCACGCAACTTTAATGTTTATAGTTACAATTCGAATTTAATCCGCGTGTGACCAATTTTTGATTAAGTGTATATTCACACAACTTTGGCTTAAATTCCTTATTGCGTGAAGTTTATGATTAATTGATAATGCTTGATTAAATTTCTCTCGAGCCGGAATTCTAATTAATAATTGTTTCGATCCGTATGGTTGGATGTTATCCCGATCCTCGCTTTACTTTTGTGTAGACTTAACTTGTTCATTTCTTTTGTCACCAAAATCACCCATCACCTTTTACACTTTTATTCCTAAAATAATAAAGCGATTAAAATATGTTGAACACTCCATGTGGATTTGATACCCGACTTACCGCTATACTTGTATCCTAAGTGCAGTCGTAATTTAGGTTTTTTTATTAACGCGATGAAACGAGTATAACGATTAGCATGCTGACTACGCTCTACCTTTCACGTGCTTAATCAGGCACCCCATATAAAATCTATAGTGCTGACATACTCTGATATCAAGTCCTTGTATCTCTCGTACAAAGGGAAATACTAGTTCGGAATCACTCTCAAACTGACACAAAACACACATAATGGAGGTGAATCATAGTTCCCAGTCACTAAGATGTCATCACATACCCTCACGTCTCTTAGGACTGTCTGACTGTCATTCTCAGATAGCCTATACCAAGGATCCTATCTTCTAGGGTACAAGTCAATATCCCCTATAAATGTCACATCAAGATCAGACTGGCTCGACGCGGAAACCTCATTGATAACAAGTAGTGTGGGTATGATTAAACGCATATATTTGTATAATATAAATATACATACACCCATATATATTTAAATTATTCAGACACCCACGACCCATATCATATTCTAATCATACGTGTCACGTAGCAACCGAATCCTACGTATAATCAATTCTCCCTTTTATTTTCTCAATTTACCCCAAGTTCTTAAGTACTTCTCGACTCTCGAAGGATATCATTTTGATAAATATAAAGTTAGTAGGTGTACACTCTCTACCCTACTGATCTGAGTTATCCTTAATTCTCACAAGACTTAATTTGGCATACACACGATTTCTACTCTAATTTATACCCTCGTGACCCCACGGTTAAATCTCATATAAGAATCGTACTACCTGAGCCTTACCTACCACCCTACTGGTCATTCCCAAGTCCCATTATGGTATTTAAGTCATGTCTAAGGATTCTTATACATTGGGGTTGGATTAACGTTAAAAAGGTAAAAGATTTGAATTTCAGGAGGATTCGATCAATCGATGGGAATAGTCGATCGATCGATCCAGTTGACCGATCAACATTCTTAAGTCGATCGCTCGGTCGAGCAAGTATTGGCCCGGTTTTTGTAACTCTTTGCCTAAGGGTTCCTTCCATTTTAATCATCAAAACCTCCATTAAAATGCCCTAAACTCCCAACCCAACATCACAAACATTATAGAAACAGGTATCAATGATTTCTAACGTAAACATTCATTAATTCTCCAAGTATCATCATTAAATGGGTTTAAATCTATGATTTGATCTCTGGCCCTAGTTTACCATTTTTATTCAAGAATACACATGATATGTCTAGATTTCCCCCTCAAAACATCATTCAAATTCGTGATAAATACTCTACATATGATAAGGACATCAGCCTAACATAATTTC
This sequence comes from Sambucus nigra, assembly GCA_949130495.1. Classification (NCBI taxonomy): domain Eukaryota; kingdom Viridiplantae; phylum Streptophyta; class Magnoliopsida; order Dipsacales; family Adoxaceae; genus Sambucus; species Sambucus nigra. The sequence continues at coordinate 391,785,539 of OX422223.1, forward strand.
CATTAAATGTATGAATTCTAGTCTTCCAATTACATCAATTCTCCATAAAAACTTATAATTTTATTTCCTACTACTTAACATGGATAAATTATCAACTCAAGAACAGCAAGATAGATACTTGTTCGAAAATCAAAGTTCTGATCTGACGAGTTTGAGTGGTTTAGGAACGATCATCTTCTTTCGATCTACGCGTTGATGGTGGAATTGGTGGGAATGGTGTAGGATTGATGATTCTTCCCCTTGGAAACCTCCTCTCTTCTCTCTTCCTTAACCTCTCTGCAACTCAAGTGTTTCTAACCCTAGAGGATTCCAACTTCCATCAGATATAACCCTTAAATTTTGTCATTAATTAAGGCCAAATATTTGAAATTACTAAAATGCCCTCCCAGGTTGCCGGTTAGACCTAAAAACGTCCCAAGACCCAAACTAAATTTTTGGATACATTTTTCTAACTATCTCGGCCCTTTAGAACACATTGGAGCACTAAAAATGACCATACGAGTGACTTAGAATTGATTTGCGTTTTATTTCATTAAATTAGTCCCGACACGACTGACACGCTCGTCTCGACTTAATTTCCATAAATGTCGTATTATTCACTCACGACAACTTTAATATTTTTATCATCATATATTACTTTACTCACTAAGTAATATTCAACATAATTATCACCAATAAATACTAACTCTCATCACGCTAGTAATTATTTAATTAAATTCGAATTAATTATAAATAAATTTACTCCATTTAAATTAATTAATCCCAATCCCATAATCAAAATAAAATACGTTAAAAAATATAGGGTATTACACTCGATACTTCCGGACACGTGGACGCACTCAAAATGACTATTAGGATGACATAAAAATAAAGTACTTTATAATCTATTAAATTGGTCCCGACACGACTAACACGTGCATCCCAACTTAATTTTCAAAATTGTCGTATTTTCCACTCGTGACAATTTAATATGTTCATAATCGTATATTACTATACTCTCTCACAAATATTCAACATAATTATCATAATCAAATACTAACTTTCATCTCGCTAATATTTAAATCCACGTTAATTACTAATTAATTTCCCAATTAATTCAATTAATCCTATAAATAAAATCAGTAAAAATACGGGGTATTACATAAAATTCTACACAAGCATGTGTACTTTACTTGTGCCCAGTGATCAGCATCCTTAGATCGAAGAGAATAAAAAAGGAGGGAAAAAAAGGCTGGAAAAATTTATCTCTTTCTTCACCCACTTTGCAGCACGTCGTAAAGCAAAAATAAACGTAAAGAGGGTGCGCAACAAAGGCAAACAAAGGAGATAGGAAGTGAAGAGCATTTAGAAACGGAAAGGCGAAATCAAGAAATAATCGATAGATTTTAAATCAGTATTTGACACGTATAATCTAAGAACACCTTTGCATGAACCTCTCTTTGGCTAAGATATTTTTTAGAAGACAAAAGTCTACAAACCTTGGATTTCTCCATCTTTGTGGCCGACTTTTTGAATTACTGGGTTCTAAAAGATAGGTGAGATGTATAGTAAATAAAGGGAAACATAGGAGATAGGAAGTGAAGAGCATTTAGAAATGGAAAGACGGAGGGAATAAAGAAGTTGAAAAAAAACGTTAGAAATAAATCACTGTTTTGAATGGAATTTAAAACGAGTTGTACTTGTTTAGAATTCATTTAGTTTGGCACTTAGATGTAATGATGTGATGAAAATGTAGTGTGGTTTAGATGTGAAGTGATATGTTAATTGAGCTTAATTCAATTCGTTTGATATATTAACTGAGCTTATTTAGGATTGCGCTGGTTTAAACTAAGTTGAATTATTCAATCAACTCAGCTAAACTGATAATATGGTAAAGAATAGGACAAACTTTATGTTCTGTCCTCCAAAAATTCACGACTCCAACTGAAGTAAATTCCTCCTCATCACAGCGAGAGATGCCCACTAAAAAGGGCCCAAAAAAGTGGCAAAGTACTAGGCAGGGCAAAAAGACTCGACAAGGAATTTACTTGAATGCAGACATTTCAGATTTAGTTACATCTTATTTATGGATTAATAGTTAGTTAATTTTTGTTGTATTATTATTGTTTAATTTGTGAATTATTTAGTGGCTTAATAATAATTAATTTGTGTTGAATACTAATTTGATGGCCTGGTATTTATTTGTGAAAATATATACAACTTTGAAAATATTTACATTTTTTTATTTTTGGGATGCATAATTTTTTTTGAAGGGTTGCGATTCTGAGCCATAACTAAAAGGGCGGCCCCGAAAAAAAATATATGGACATGGTTAATCACCCTTTTGTGGTTCAAATTTGGGACCGTGACCAATAAAATACCACGAGATTTAGGTCATTATCACAAATCGTGACCAGTACCTCCATGTTGATGTCACCCAATGGATCATGACCACTATTAGGGTCACGGTTTTGAACCCTGATGTGACACCCCAACTAATTAAATACCGGGTAGCTACTCCTTTATTCAATTTAATACAAAATGTCAAGTTGGTTCAGTTCATAGCATCACTGTCGAAAATATTTTTTTTACAATTACTAGCCACCTAATATTTAAAAAGTGAATTGTCAAATTTTACTAAGTTACATTAACATGCAACCAATTAAATTATTAGCTAACGATACCACAATCACATCACAGTCACAATAGAATAATAATGGAATAATAAATGAGTCTGGAGTAACACTCCTCTGAATAATCTAAATACTGAATAAAAACCAAATACAAAGTCTGAATAGTTAAATAACTCCAAAACTGAAATGAAACTCAAAGTATGAAAAAGCTGTCTCTAAATGGAAAGGGGCCACATACCCTAAGAGATGAATGACTCCGAAATTGAATCAATGTAGAATGTGAAGGCGTCTACTATCGAGATCCTGTAACTTCCACAGCAGCTACATCACGTCAATGGAATGGAACTCCTATGCTTGGCATCCCTGTGGCTGGGCACCTAAAAGGTTTTACAAGAAAAATAGATTTGAAAGCAAACGGGTCAGAGCCCGAGGTGAAGACAGTTTAAAAAAATAGCAAGTGTTTAATTGCATTAAATAGTGAATAGTATATACATATTAATTACGTGCTCTCACATGAGTTCCTCACCCCTCAACTAATGTGCACGCCTAACGTATATCCTTATCCCGTCCTAGTTATGTCGTTCACTATCTAGTGTGTACCAATTCCTGTCCTCACATAATTAATATAGGGGTTTATTCACATCGTTCTAACTTATCCTGCATGTAAATCACCTTTTCACTGATAAGATTAATTTATAACAATTACGATAGAAAATTCTCATTTTAAATCCCATTCAAAATGTCTCAATAATTTATATTCACACTTTAACAAAGAGTCCATTATAATCACTAGTATATTATTCTTAGCACAAATGGCACCCCTAGGCTAAGCTGCGATGCACACATACTCTACTATCGAATCCCGATACATCACGTACATAAGGACTACGCATTTCGAATCTCTCAGGAACCATTTCAATAAGCAAAGTCACACATATTAGAGGCGAACATAATTCACATACCCATGGGTCATGCACATACCTACGCTCCCATGGTCAGCTGACTTATTAACTTACAAATAAGTCATTCACAACCTTATGACCTTGAGGTACCAATCTAAATTCCCCCCGTAGGCACACAAAGATTTGATGGCCCTATTCCGAAAGTCTACCTCCCGTGATAGCAAGTATGGTAGGTATGTTATACACATAATAATCCATATACTAATCATTCGCACAACTTAGATAACTTATAATATTATTAAAGGTATGTTCTCAACCCTATACCATTAATCCAATTCGTACACTATCATACTTCCTGATGATATATAATATATTCCGCCAACATGTCTCACGTCATATAGTTTAAAGTACTTAAAACCTAACCAAAAAGGTTACTAAGTCTCCTATTACTCCCACATATTAATTCAATACTCTTAAGGTCCATATTTCTATCTCTAACCTTAAAATATCAACTATATAGATTTAATTTATTTACTAGCAATCTCTAATAGCACCTCACTCGTCGGACCCTAGTAAGTCTAACATAAAGTCCCAATCCAATGTTGATATAATCTGGGTCCCATATACACCCATACTGGTCTTCCTTAAATCTAAATCTTTTCACAAGGTCCCCACCGATAACTTCCAAGGTTCGGAAGTGCTTAAATTCAAAAAGGGGAAAAATATCACGATTTCTGGGGAGGTCGATCGATCGATCAAGCAGTTACAGCCCACGTTTTTCTGCATTTTAAGCCCTAGTTTTCTCTCCAATATCCATTACATGAATCCATTCTCCAAAGTAAACGTACTACATGTTATACCATATTAATTACCACCTTTCTAACGTTCCAGAACAATCAAATCATCTTAAGAACAATATATATATATCGATATATTCATCAAATTTTTCATATTCAACCCTAGTGTAGTTTCTTTCAATTCAAGACAACCCAAAATCAAATTTTAATCTGGGATTTCTATTACTAAGCTTCTGATTTCAATCTTTATTATTTCCAGAATTTAACTACATGCAAATCCTACCGATATTCAAGATTTACTTCTCCCAATTCATGAAATTATTAATTTTTCAAACTCTAGTCTTAAATTCTAATCTACATGGATAATATATTTGCTGAAACTTAATGGAATCAAATAATTTGCCTTACAATTGGTGTTCTGATCTGCTGGTGATGTTAAAGGCTGGTTCTCTCCCTTTCTCCGATCATAATTTCTGTCGAAAAGTGGTGGTGGGTGGTGGTTATGGCTTGTAACCCTCCTGTAACCTCTCATCTTTCTCACGTTGCCCACTTCTTTCTTTTTGGCTAATAATGGCCCTAATGGCCCTCATAATAGCTGCTAAATAAACCCTAAAATTTGTGGGTTCAAATCCCTTAAAATTTAAAATGACTACAATACCCTCCCGGGTTGCCGGTTTGGCCTAAAAATGCCCCGGGATCCAAACTAAACCCCCGACTAGTGTTTTCTGACTATTTCGACCCCTACGGACACGTTGGCACACTCAAAATGACCATACGGATGATAAAATTATAATTTACTTTTAAATCCAATTAAATTGATTCCTGACGCAACTGACACACGCGTCCCAACTAAATTTCCCGAATTGTCGTATTTATGACTCGCGACAATTTTAATAAATTCAATAATCATATGTTACCACATATATCCAGTAATATTCAAAATTATCATCATAATAAAATACCAACTCACGTCTCGCTAGTATTTAAATCCTGATTAATTTCTAATCAATTCCCATTTAATTTAATTAATCCCATTAAATAGAATCAATAAAATTACGGGGTATTACATACTTCCCCCCCTAATAACAGAATTTCATCCCGAAATTCAAAAATAAAATATACCTGGCAAAAATAACTCTAGATAATGCCCGCGCATCTCATCCTCGTGCTCCTAGGTAGACTCATCGGCATTATGATGCCGCCACTGAACACGTACTAATGGTACTATCTTCGACCTCAGTTTCCTTTCGTTATGGTATAGAATAGTAATCGGCCCCTCCTCATAGGAACTATTAGGCTGTAGATCAATATCCTCTAAAGCAATGTGAGTATGGGCCAAATCATCCCTAAGATATCTCCTCAGTGATGAAATATGGAACAGGTTATGGACCCTATGCAAGTGTTCCGGTAATCCAAGTCTATACACAACTGGCCCAACATATCTAGGCGCCAACTTCCCCTTCTTGCTGAAACGCATAATCCCCTTTATGGGAGACACTCTGAGTAGCACCTATTCCCTCACATTGAACTCTTGAAAGTACCTCTTGGCATCGGCATAACTCTTCTGTCGGTCCTATGCTACCCGAATACAGCTCCGTATCATTTTTATCCTCATCGAATTATCATGAATCACCTCCGGTCCAAGGAGTTTGTTATCCCCCGCCTCTAGCCAACACGCTGGGGAATGGAAAGGTTTACAGTATAACGCCTCGAATGGAGCCATACCAATAGTGAACCGGTAGGAGTTATTATAGGCAAACTCCACCACTGGATGATACTGCTCCCAACCACCTCCAAAGTCTAGGATGCACATACACAACATGTCTTCCAATATCTGATTTGTCTGCTCGATCTGCCCATCCGTCCGCTGGTGATAGGCTATACTCAATCGCAATTCCGTTCATATGGCTTCCTGGAAACTCTCCCAAAATTGTGACACAAATATCTTGTCCCTGTCGGACACGGTATCGAGAGGCACCCCGTGGAGTCTCACTATCTCAGCTATGAAGATCTGGGCATACTATCCCATACTGTAGTCTGTTCGGGCTGGCAAAAAGTGAGCAACCTTTATCAACCGATCCACGATCACCCATATGGAGTCGTGACCTCTCGGCGATGTAGGTAATCCCGTGATGAAGTCCATGGAAATGCTCTCCCATTTCCACATAGGAATCTCTAATGGCTGTAAAAGTCCTATCGGCCTCTGATGGTCTAATTTTACTAGCTGACATGTAGCACATTTCAAAACGAATTCGGTAATCTCTCTCTTCATCCCGCTCCACCAGTACTATCGCCTCATATCCTTATACATCTTATCCCCACCAGGATGTACTGCGAATCGTGAACCATACGACTCTGTCATTACCTCGTGTCGCAAGTCTTCCCCCTCAGGAACAACTAACCTCTTATTGAAGCGTAAGCCCCCATCTGAACTAACGGTATAAGACTCGGCCCCCTCTACTAACAATCATAATATCTGCTCTTGACAGAACGGGTCTGTTTCCTGGGCCTGTACTACTTTCGTAATAATCTAGGGTGTAATTGTCATCACAAACATGAATGATCGAGCCACTACGTCCTGGTGTCCCAAATCCTTCCATTTTGATTTCCACACCTCGGCCACCTCACCTATTGGCCTATGGCTCAATGCGTCTGCTACCACTTTAGCCTTCCCTAGGTGGTATTGGATATCGAACTTATAATCCTTCACGAACTCAAGCCACCTACGTTGGCATATGTTCATTTCCTTCCGTATGAAGAGGTACTATAGGGACTTATGGTTCGTGAATAAACGGAATTTCTCCCTCAGGAGATAATACCTCCAAATCCGAAGAGCCAACACGACTGCAGCTAACTCCAAGTCGTGGGTGGGGTAATTCTTCTCGTCAGGCTTAAGCTTACGGGAAGCATAAGCTATAGCCTGACTCTCTTATTGCAGTACACCCCCAAGTCCTTGTAAGGACGCATCAGTGTAGACTAAATACTCCACTCCCGGCCTGGGCAATACTAACACTGGTGCTGAAGTTAACTTGTCCTTTAACTCGTCAAAACCCAACTGGCAGGCATCGCTCCAGATAAATGGCACACCTTTACGAGTCAGATGTGTCAAAGGACCCGCTATCTTCGAGAACCCCCGAATAAACCTCCTGTAGTATCCTTCTAGGCCCAAGAAACTACGTATCTCAGTCGGTGTCGTGGGCTGTCCCCACTCCCTCAACGCTGATACCTTCCTCGGATCAGCCGATGTCCCCCTGTCTGAAATGATACGCCTCAAGTGCTAGGCATGCTCCTCCTCTTTCTGGGAGTAAACTAGAATGTCATCAATGAAGATAATAACGAACTGGTCTAGGAACTCTCTTAACACCCTATTCATAAAGTCCATAAACACGGCTGGGGCGTTGGTTAGGCCAAAAGGCATAACCCTGAACTCGTAGGAACCATATCTTGTCAAGAAGGCAGCCTTCGAGACGTCCTGCTCCCTACACAATTAATGGTATACTGACCTCAAGTCAATCTTTGAGAAGAAGGAAGCTCCTCTCAACTGGTCGAATAAGTCATCGATTCGGGGCAACGGATACTTATTCCGTATCGTGACTTTATTCAACTCATTGTAATCTACACACAACCTCAAAGATCCATCCCTCTTTTTAACGAACAACACAGGGGCACCCCACGACGAAGTACTCCTACAGATAAACCCCTAACCCAACAGCTACTCTATCTGATCCCGTAGCTCCCTCATCTCCGTTGGAGCCATATGGTAGGGTGCGCGGGCTATCGGCCGAGTGCCCGGTGTCAAATCTATAGCAAAGTCTATCTCTCTACTAGGAGATAATCCCAGAATATCCTGGAATACGTCAGCAAACTCCCTACAACTAGAATTGAATCAAGTGGTATCACCACCTCCCTAGAGGTCTCCTACTCTATACAATACAAGTGAGTGGACGATCCTCCCTCAGGACGAGGCATCGCCACTAGGAACATCTCCTGCCTGGGTATGGCAAAAATAATACTCCTACTGAAACAATCAATCATGGCTCGATACGCAATCAGCCAATCTATACCAATGATCGCTTCGTACTCAGACTTGTCCAACACTAACATATAGCCAGGTAAAGTAAACCTCCAAATATCTACTCCCACATCTCTACATATAAGAGAAATCACAGAACCCCTACTCAACAGTGAGTCTACACACATAACAGTGCTTTCTGCGGTATCTATCAACCCCATAGCGCATGCAAATCTCGTGGCAATAAAATAGTGTGTGGCTTCCGTGTCAAATAAAATATGCCCCAGAGTCCCCTAATAAGAAAACATACCTTCAATAGCGGGTGGAGCCTGTGGGACTGCGGCTTGCTGGAGCTGGTAAACTCATCCATACTGAAGTTGTCCCTGCTGGACTGGGACTGCTGGGATAGGTGGTAATGCTGGCATCTACGGTGGTACTAGGAGGGCGACGGGAAATATAGGTATTTGGGGTTCATATCAAGCACCCTGTTGTTGCTGCTGCTGATGTGGGGCCCTGCCCCTTTCAGGTCACTCCTGGAGTTTGTGGTCAATCTTGCCAAATATAAAACATTTCCCCGCAAAGCTTCCCCTCTCTGACCCTGCTGCCCACGACCCTGATGGTCGTTACCATTCTTACCCTGACCATGATGGCCCTGTTAAAATAGTTGTTGGCCCTGTTGGCCGTGCTGACCCTACTGGCCATATCGAAAACCTCCCTCACCTTTTCTGAAACCTCCATATCTAAATCTCTTAGAATCCCCTTGCTAGGGACCCTGATCACCCTACCTGTGCTGATCTTGAGCTGATTCTTCCCCGCTGGCACCATTTCCCCTGTCCTGCCCTGATGGATTGACTCTCCTGCTCACTTACCCTCTGACAAGTGAAAGCGGTGGTCCTGGCAGTGAAGTTATGCTGCGTTAACCACATTAGAATAAGTGGCCAACGAGAGATTACCTAGCAAGTGCTGACGAATCCTCCACGTCAACCCATACATGAACTTCTGAATCTTCTTCTCTTCAGTAGGGATCTCATCGGGAACGATATTCAGAAGATTAGTGAACTCAGCCTCATACTCTACCTCTATTCTTCCCTCCTGCTTGAGGTTCATCAATTTTCGCCTCATCTCGGTGTGAACTGCTGAGGGAAAATACTTGCGGTCGAACCGCACCCAGAACTCCTGAATGGAAAGAACATCTCTCTCCTCTGCGGTGGTAATAGACTCCCACCACTGCAACACTGCTCTTACCAGCTTAAAAGTAGCCAGTATCTACATCTGCACATCCGTACACTCGTACATCCTCAAGTGCCTTTGGATGTCCTTCTTCCACTGACTAGACACAACGACGTCGGTGCTACCTGCAAACTCCGGAGGGTGCGCCTTTTGAAAGGCATCACGAACACGTTCCCAAGCAGATGAGAATGCATGAGCCTGAACTAGGGCTACCACCGGTGCCTGAGGTGGTGCCTGCTGCACAACTGCTAACGCGACATTTACCGCCTGGGCTATAATTGCGGCAACTTCCGCAGCATTCATAGAACCCTGAACTCGTGCATGCTATGGCTCGAGGTGGGCACCCCTGGGAACTCGTTGTGCATGTCGAGGAGGCATCTGAAATGAGAGAGAAGTTTTATAAGTCCACAGTTAATATCTTTAAATAACTGAAGAGCGTAAGATACACAAAAGAGTACAACAATTCTAAAATATAGGGATCTATATCAAAGGACGCTACACGAAAACATAACGAGTCGTACAGATCCTAAGGACACTAGAACATGATGCTCTGATACCACCTGTGACACCCCGACTAAATAAATACCGGGTAGCTACTCCTTTATTCAATTTAATACAAAATGTCAAGTTGGTTTAGTTCATAGCATCACTGTCGAAAATATTTTTTTTTTACAATTACTAGCCACCTAATATTTAAAAAGTGAGTTGTCAAATTTTACTAAGTTAAATTAACATGCAACCAATTAAATTATTAGCTAACGATACCACAATCACATCACAGTCACAACAGAATAATAATGGAATAATAAATGAGTCTAGAGTAACACTCCTCTGAATAATCCAAATACTAAATAAAAACCAAATACAAAGTCTAAATAGTTAAATAACTCCAAAACTGAAATGAAACTGAAAGTATGAAAAAGTTGTCTCTAAATGGAAAGGGGCCACATGCCCTAATAGATGAATGACTCTGAAATAGAATCAATGTAGAATGTGGAGGCGTATACTATCGAGATCCTGTAACTTCTACAGCAACTACAGCACGTCAATGGAATGGAACTCCTATATTGGGCGTCCCTGTGGCTGGGCACCTAAAAGGTTTTACAAGAAAATTATGTTTGAAAGCAACCGGGTCAGAGCCCGAGGTGAAAATAGTTTTAAAAAATAGCAAGTGTTTAATTGCATTAAACAGTGAATATTATATACATGTTAATTACGTGCTCTCACATGAGTTCCTTACCCCTCAACTAATGTACACACCTAACGTATATCCTCATCCCATCCTAGTTATGTCGTTCACTATCTAGCATGTACCACTTACAGTCCTCACATTAATAATATAGGGGTTTATTCACATCGTTCTAACTTATCATGCATGTAATTCATCTTTTCACTGATACGATTAATTATAACAATTAAGATAGAAAATTATCATTTTAAATCCCATTCAAAATGTCTCAATAATTTATATTTACACTTTAACAAAGAGTCCATTATAATCACTAGTATATTATTCTCAGCACAAATATACAAATAGGGCATCCCTAGGCAAAGCTGCGGTGCACACATACTCTGCTATTGAATTCCGGTACATCACGCACATAAGGACTACGTATTTCGAATCTCTCAGGAACCATTTCAATAAGCAAAATCACACATATTGGAGGCAAACATAGTTCACATACCCATGGGTCACGCACATACCTACGCTCCCATAGTCAACTGACTTATTAACTCACAAATAAGTCATTCACAGCCCTATGTCCTTGAGGTACCAATCTAAATCCCCCCCCCCCCCCCCGTAGGCACACAAAGATTAGATGACCCTGTTTCGAAAGCCGACCTCCCGTGATAGCAAGTATGGTAGGTATGTCATACACATAATAATCCATATACTAAGCATTCGCACAACTTAAATAACTTATAATATTATTAAAGGTATGTTCTCAACCCTATACCATTAATCCAATTCGTACACTATCATACTTCCAGATGATATATAATATATTCCGCCAACACGTCTCACGTCGTATAGTTTCAAGTACTTAAAACCTAACCAAAAAGGTTACTGAGTCTCCTATTATTCCCACATATTAATTCAATACTCTCAAGGTCCATATTTATGTCTCTAACCTTAAAATATCAACTATATAGATTTAATTTATTTACTAGCAATCTCTAATAACACCTCACTCGTCGGGCACTAGTAAGTCTAACATAAAGTCCCAATTCAATGCTGATATAATCCGGGCCCCATATACACCCATACTGGTCTTCCTTAAATCTAAATGTTTTCACAAGGTCCCACCGATAACTTCCAAGGGTCGGAATTGCTTAAATTCAAAAAGGGAAAATATATCACGATTTTTGGGGAGGTCCATCGATCGATCATGAATGTCGATCGATCGATGAAGCAGTTTCAGCCCACGTTTTTCTGCATTTTAAGCCCTAGTTTTCTCTCCAATCTCCATTACATGAATCCATTCTCCAAAGTAAATGTACTACATGTTATACCATCCTAATTACCACCTTTCTAACGTTCCAGGACAATCAAATCATCTCAATAACAACATATATATCGATATATTCATCAAATTTTTCATATTCAACCCTAGTGTAGTTTCTTCCAATTTAAGACAACCCAAAATCAGATTTTAATCCGGGATTTCTATTACTAAGGTTCTAATTTCAATCTTTATTATTTCCAAAATTTAACTACATGCAAATCTACCCATATTCAACATTTACTTCTCCCAATTCATGAAATTATTAACTTTTCAAAGTCTAGTCTTAAATTCTAATCTACATGGATAATATATTTGCTGAAACCTAATGAAATCAAATCACTTGACTTATAATTGGTGTTTTGATCTATTGGTGATGTTAAAGGCTGGTTCTCTCCCTTTCTCCGATCACAATTTTCGTCGAAAAGTGGTGGTGGGTGGTGGTTATGGCTTGTAACCCTCCAGTAACCTGTCATCTTTCTCACGTTGCCCACTTCTTTCTTTTTGGATGATAATGGACCTCATAATATCTGCTAAGTAAACCCTAAAATTCATGGGTGCAAATCCCTTAAAATTTAAAATGACTACAATACCCTCCTGGGTTACCGGTTTGGCCTAAAAATGCTCCAGGACCCAAATAAAACCCCTGGCTAGTGTTTTCTGACTTTTTTGACCCCTTTGTACATGTTGGCGCACTCAAAATGGTCATACGGATGATAAAATTATAATTTACTTTTAAATTCAATTAAATTAATTTTTGACGCGACTCACACGCGCGTCCCAACTAAATTTTCCGAATTGTCGTATTTATGACTCACGATAATTTTAATAAATTCAATAATCATATGTTACCACATATATCCAGTAATATTCAACATTATCATCGTAATCAAATACCAACTCACGTCTCGCTAGTATTTAAATCCGGATTAATTTCTAATTAATTCTCATTTAATTTAATTTATCCCATTAAATAGAATCAATAAAATTACGGGGTATTACACGTGACCCCCAAGACGGTAACCCTAAAAATAGTCACGACCCAAATTTGTGACCATGGCCCGGGGTCAGGGTCAAAACCGTAACCACTTCCAATTTATTGTGAAGTGAATGAGAACCAAGCGTGTTCCAAAAAGTATTTTGTGATAACTACTATCTGGTTTATACAAATGACTAAATCGTTTATGACATCACATTCACTAAATAGCTAGTAAATCTAGTAGTCCATCTCGTGAGGGAAGGTTCAAGGTACCTTTGATGATACAATAATTTCCACCAATACTCTTTGAAAGTTTGTTTACTTTGTTCAACCAAATTTCATTCATATGAAGAATTATTAGAATCATTGGCATAATTGTTTCTTTTGACCAAATGCATTTTTATCAACCTTAAGCGGGTATAAAAGTGGGAGCCTCACATCAAATACGGGACCAAGTAATAATATGCTCCTACTACAAGGTGAGTAAATATGCATGCTAAAATGTTCAACACCAATGTAGGAAGTGTATTGTTTAGAGTCTTTTGAGTTGTAAATGTCACATTTATTGAAGAGAAAGACGAAGTAACGCAACAAAGATCTACATAACTGTAAATATTCAATTCATGATAACGAGGTTTGGTAAGCATTTGTGGCTTTTGTACTTTATTAATCGTACTTTTGAGAAAGAATTAAAAGCATAGAAGCTTATTAAATGTCAGGAGAAGATTTTTAAATTTTTTTCTGCAAATTTTGTAAGAGGCGAAAATTTCCATCTCTCGTTCGAACAAGAGATCCCTCGTGTGAAAAGGGCATCACGCGATAACTTTTCTTTGATAGCATATGTCATTTTACGACATATATATCACACGAGAACACCGCATGCGAAGTGACCTCTATCTAATAAGGACACCCTGGTTCGAAGGAGGGATATTTTGTAGAAATTATTTTTTACATTATATCTTATACTGAAAAGTATAAATAATAATGTAGACAAACTGGAATCTTAGTACAGATAATTTTCAGCATCACTGTCGCAAATAGTAGTTTAACATAAATAATAAGAACAATCCACATAACCACAATAACTGAAATAACCATCATGCATAAATAAGTAATAAGGATGAATCGAATGAACCATCAACCACAAAATAACGTCCACGGTACAATCCGAATAATAACATAATACTAAAGAATAAATGTCTGATAAAATATAAAAGTCTGCAGTATGATAAAATTTATGGCAATGTGTCCAATGCTAAATGGAAATAATTGATCTTGTATAGAGTGGAATCGAATGGAGCGTGTGTAACACCCCACCTAATTAAATACCAGGTGATCAGTCATTTATTAAATTGAAATGGGTTTTCCATTTGGTTCATTCTTAGCATCACTATCAAAAACTATTAATTACTAATCCCCTATTAGTTAATTAAGCCAGTGCCAAAAATTTATCTTTTCATTTGAAAGATAATAAAATTCAGAAAGCTAGACTAAATCATTCACACAATAATAGAGTCTAAACCATCACAAGATGTGAATAAATAAATGTCTTGCCGAACAAACCATCGGCTACAAACCCCAAATCCAAATAATAAATCCAACAAGAATAACTCAATCCAAATACTAATATGAAACCAATAAACTGAATAATGTGACTAAAGGGAAACACTCATAAAATGAAATACTGAGATAAGGAAATCCTAATCTAGAACTGAACAACTGAGGCGTTTAGTCCGAATCCTGCACGTATCCATATATGCTGCAACTACGCATCTCTGGAACAGATAATCAAGTCTGACGTCCCTGTGGATGGACACCTAAAAGGTTTTGAAAATATTTTTGGCAAGGGTTAAAACCCAAAACATTTTAAAAAATATTTGCAAGAAATTAAGTTTGCAATAATTAATATTCATGCATACTTTTCATATTTAAGTTAGTGTCGTCTCCATTGAGATAATACTCACCACTCAACTAATGTGCACACCTACCACTTTCTTCATAACCCACATAGTTGTACTTCCCCGTCTAACTAGCCTTGCTATGAACCCTTCCGTATCCACTACTCTAGCCAAAGTAATATTACTATTAATTATTAAGTTATTTCGCTCAGCAACTCTTTTGATCAAGTCTAATAAAATCATATAACTTTCTCACTAGTTATATAGATAATACAATTTCACTTCATGTATTGTACCCGTATATAAATATTCTAGCAATTTTATACATACAGTTATACTACAACATTCACACACATGTTGTATAAAGTTTTCATCCTCCCGAGTAATAACTCATCGGATGCTTTCTCTAAAATACTACCATCCCAGGTATACTCAATCCAACCCGGATGCCACGAGATGGTTAACTCACACCGAATCAAGTAATAATATAATAAGCATAGTGGAGGCGGTCATAGTTTCCTGAGTGTGATACCGAATTATACCCAAGACATCTCACCCCGAAAGAAATCACATATAATATACCGGACGCTATGACCTGGGGATTATACTCTCCTTGATGTCACAAGCCAGGGAATCCACCCACATCGTGCAACCTCCTATGATAGCACTATAGGGGTATGTATTTATAAAAATACAATAAAGATATTATGTGTCGAAAATGGTAATAACCTTTTAATCTGCAGCCCCTGTTCTGCCATTATTACACACCCAACCCTTTTAATCTCTCTACAGACTCAACCCAATCCAAGTTAAGATATAATGTACATCCAAAATAGGTTCAAATTATTATAATAACCTTTAATCATCATTGATTCTAAACAAAATCATTAATTCCCAAATTGGTTTGAAAGTTGTCGTTAAATCGATTTCTTCAATTTCAATTCTAAATTCCGAAATTAAACCACCTCAACCTACTGGATTTTTGATATAATTCAAGTTCCATCCTTAATGAATCCTATAACATCATCAACTGCACTTTTAAATCTACACAAAGTGACCAATTCATAAAAATCCTTGTTTATGTGATAACCCACCCAAAAAATGAATTTTCAATCACACCCACCATGATATGAAACGAAATACTGCAAATTAGATTCAAAGCAAGTTAACCACTTGCCTGATTAGATTCGTAGAGTCTAATTCCTTTGATGAAGAGGATGAATTTAACACAAGCACATCAATCCCTCTTCAATTTTGGCTCCCCAAAGCTTCTCCTTTTCTTCCCCTTTTCTTCTCTACGGGTCTAGGGTTTTCTGATTGAGTTATGGCTACCACTAACTCCATAATTTAGTTTTAATATTGTTAATCCCGAAACTAGGCTTATGGTCCAAGACCAAATGACTTGAACATCCCCCGTGTGATCCCGTTATGCCTAAAAATGCTCCGATACCCAATTACTACCCCCCGAGTACTCTGTTCCGACTATCTCGACCTATCCAAAATCAATCGTGCACTCAGAATTATCATCCGAGTCACTTTACTAACATATCCTTATCTCAACCTCAATATAGTGTATACCCGACTCCCGGTTGAGATACACAAAACTCCTTCATTTAACTCGCCACAATGCATAATAATAGTCACGTATTATTTACTAAATACTTAGTAAGTTTATTGCGTTTATATTAATCATTATCCCTCCCGATTAATAGTTTAATAAACACGTAATAATTAATTTAATTAAATTACACACACTTGTAATTTAAAATTAGCCGAATTAATTAAATATTTAATGCTCAGAATTACGGGGTTACAACATCTAAATGAAGATGTAACATCCACAACTATTGCCTGTAAGAACGGATATATCCTTACTGTTCCGACTACTGTTGCTACACAACTGGGGTATAAAAAAGGAAAATAAGGAAAGACAAAAAAGAAAACGGTGGGTCGAAGCCCGCATAATAAAATATAATTCCACAAGTAAAAAATTATTTTAAAATCGTTAAAACAGTAGTGTATTACTTTCAAGATCAATCGATCGCACTCCCTTTAGATAAACATAACCCTTAAACTATGGTGCTCACCTAAGGTGTTCATTTTATTTATCCTAATTAAACTTTAGTGCGCACCTAATGTCGTTAAAATTTTCAATTAATAAAACAATTGATTTCCATCAATATCACTATTATTGTCACGTGTTAAATAATTTCCAAGCTTAATACAATAACTATTTAAAATATTATCATCTAAAGTTTCTAACTTGTTCTTATAAAAAAATAATAGTATCCTCATATTAAAATATTTATTTAGCGGGCCCACTAATTTTGATGTTTTTTCTTCAATTTGTTATTGTCTTTATCTTTTTCGTGACCGAAGAGATATTTTCTAGTAGACATATTAATCACACAATAACAAACATAATTTATAAACATAAATATTAATCACATAATCCAAACAATATTATAGATTAAAGAAAAATGCTAAAGAAGAACAATAAAACCTGATTTTAACCAACTTAAGAGCAACTCCAAATTAAATTTTGTAAATGCCCAAATAACAAATCGAAATCTAAAAAAAATATAACACAACACAAATATTCGTAACAAAAATTTACATAGTAAAAAAAATATAACAAAGGAAATGAATATATACTTCCACACACAAGCTCCAACCAATCTCCAAATGCTTTAGTATGTTCACCCAAAAAGCCCTAACTTTCTGAAATTGAAGAAACTAAAACCCTATATTTTTTAACCCTTGTTTTTATTGGTGGGGTTATTTTAAAAAAATAAAAAAGGAAGAGTAGGGGGAGTTGTTTTCGAAAATAGGAGTAAAGAGGTGGGGAAGGAAAGGAGGAGGGTTTGTATTCTTGCTAGTAGTGTGAGGGAGAGAAAAGATGAAGATAGAAAGATAAAGAGAAGGGAAGAAAGTGGCTGAAATGAATAAGAAAAGGGAAAATAGAGACTTGGAATTAGAAAATAGGTGGGTAAGTGAGTGGGTTGGGTTCAGTATTATGTTGAGTGGGTTTAATGTATGGGTTTGGAATTATTTAATTGCGCTTATAAATTAGTTTATAATCTTTTTGTTTTGGGGCCTTTTATTTTGATAATTATTTTAAATGGAACAAGGTTTTTTTTCCCTTTTTAAGTGGTAACTCTACTTTTTTCCTAACTAATTTTGTTTAAACCTATTTTTTATACCTAAAGAAACAGAGTTGTCCCGATTAATTGAGGGCCCTAGGTGACCTCCTACTTTATCTATAGGCAAAACTACCCTGACTACGATACAAAACTGTTATTTAAGTCCAACCCTGTTATTAGTTAAGTTTAACTACCTTCACTAGGTATTCATACCCGTTACTAGCTAAGTTTAACTACCTTCACTAGGTATTCATTTATAAACAGTATTCGAGAGACATATTTGTTATCATTAAATAATTACGTATTAAACATACATAGCTACACTCATGCTATAAATACATATACACATTATATCATGTAAGCATACATATATATCGCTTACTATATACGTATAATCGTATCCTTAGAGATTGAACCTCGCAGATATATTCCTCGTGTGCTATCCAACTCCAGGAATCACGCCACACACCGAGCCATCGGGTCGGATCTCACCACCAATCCCAAATAATTACACATACAATAGAGGCAATCATAGATATACATTCGTAGGTCTCAAACATACCGCATCATGCCCAGCCAGACTCGAAACCAACACTGATCCTCACACACAGATAGTGGCCATGCAAGAGTAATATAACCTGGGGAATAAAACTAACACCCGTTGGTCAGCGCCAGGGTGGGCTACCCACTACGCGCAACCTCTTACGACAGCACGCTCGAGTAGGTATGTTCAAATAAATAATTAGCATACACATATTCACACACACACACACACATGTGTGTATATATATATCTATATCTATATAATAAGGAGTAGAATGTTGGAAACTATTCCATAAGTTGATAAGTTATTTAGAGGCTAGGATTGAATGGTGAAAAATTGAATCCAATGGTTGAAAGTTAAGGGTGTTTTTGTAAAGTTTCTCAATCACTTATCCTGCTAACCCTAACATATTTTCATTTTCTCTCTCACTCGTCCTTCTTCTCCCTCTTCTCTCTAGCCGATATTACCACCCTACAGACCCATCCACACGACGTCGCCCCTCAGACCTCTTCTTGCATGAAAAACTCTCTCCCCGACATCTTCTTGCGACTACACACAGACGCGCACACACTGTAAGATTTTCTCACCCACAATAACGGATCTGAACACTTTTGGGTTTGGGTTTGGGTTTTTGTATTTCGATTTGGGGTTTATTTTTTTATTTCGATTTGGGGTTTATACCAACCAACGAATCTGAACACTTTTTTTAAAATTTCGATTTGGGGTTTATTTTTTTTATTTCGATTTGAGGTTTATACCTAAATATTCTTTGAGATCTGAACAAATTTGTACTACTATTAGGGTTTAATTAAAAATCATTACTAATTGTGATGTTTGTTTGCTCTTAGGTACCATTACTAATCTCTCTTCGATTTGGGGTTTATACCTACCAACGAATTTGAACACTTTTTTTTTAAATTTTGATTTCGGGTTTATTTTTTTTTATATCGATTTAAGGTTTATACCTATATATTCTTTTAGATCTCGAAAAATTTGTACTACTATTAGGGTTTAATTAAAAATCATTACTAATTGTGATGTTTGTTTGCTCTCAAGTACCATTACTAATCTCTCTTCGATTTGGGGTTTATACCTACCAACGAACCTGAACACTTTTTTTTAAAATTTCGATTTATTTTTTTTTATTTCGATTTGAGGTTTATACCTAAATATTCTTTTAGATATGAACAAATTTGTACTACTATTAGGGTTTAGTTAAAAATGATTACTAATTGTGATGTTTGTTTGCTCTCAGGCACCATTACTAATCTCTCTTCAAAATCTTATGATGTTTTTTTTATCTCATGTACC
This sequence comes from Sambucus nigra, assembly GCA_949130495.1. Lineage (NCBI taxonomy): Eukaryota > Viridiplantae > Streptophyta > Magnoliopsida > Dipsacales > Adoxaceae > Sambucus > Sambucus nigra. Next base: position 391,805,471 of record OX422223.1, read on the forward strand.
ATTTCACTATAATTCTCTGCCAACTCTATTTCTTCTTTTGTTTTTGTTTTTGTTTTTGTTTTTTACTTAATTTTTTTTTGTATCTATGTCAATAATATGTATTCAACTTTGGCTTGACTACTTTTGAATATTAATTTGACTTATTGTGCATTTCTTTTGCATTGGCACTCTTCATGTTCAATCACTGGTATTTTTTAGTTCATAGAGGTAGTATAGAGAGCATTATTGGTTCCGATGACATTAATGTAAATTATAGAGATCATTACTCGTTCATAGCATCGTTCTTTTTGTACACTGTGTGCTTTAAGTTGGTTTAAGGTTTAATTAAAAATCATTACTAATTGTGATGTTTGTTTGCTCTCAGGTACCATTACTAATCTCTCTTCGAAATCTTATGATGTTTTTTTTTTATCTCAGGTACCATTTCACTCTAATTCTCTACTGACTCTATTTCTTTTTTTGTTTTTGTTTTCGTTTTTTTTTTTGTATCTATGTCAATAATATGTATTCAACTTTGACTTGCCTACTTTTGAATATTAATTTGACTTATTGTGCATTTCTTTTGCATTGGCACTCTTCATGTTCAATCACTGGTATTTTTTAGTTCATAGAGGTGGTATAGAGAGCATTATTGGTTCCGATAACATTAATGTAAATTATAGAGATCATATTCAGTGATTGAGAGCAAACAAACTCTAAATTATAGAGATCATATTCAATCTCTGGATTCATATTTAAGAAAGTCATATTCAGAAAGATGATCTCAAATTTCAAATGTTTCATTTTCTATGTGCTTCAAAGGTTGATATATCGTTTAAACTCACTGGTAAATTTTTGTATGTACATAATCCATAAATTAATATCATCAAGTATATAATCCATGTATAAATAAATAATAAAGGGTGGTTATTTTGAATTCACATCCACTTAGAATACCCAATTATAAAATTGAAAAAATCCATGTGCAGACCTAATTAGACTCTACTACAGCTGAAGAAACCTTTTATAATCAAAACCTTATGTATATGACGATGTTGTTGCTGCAACAACAACTTTATAACTGAATTGTTTATTTACTTGGCAATCACAAACATCTAAGGCCTTAACAGTTCCAATTAAAATGTTCTTAAACAAATAATTTTCTGTTTTGGGTTTGCTAATATTTTATTCAGTCAAAATTATAGAATCCATTCTTGATTTTGAGTTTTTTGGGCTCAGTTGTTAATTTCAGAAGCTTTTTTTGGAGTTTCTTTCTTTGTGAATGCAAGAAATGCCATAAACATATTATCATCGGTCATAAATATTCTTAAATAATTTCGGTCGGTTCATTATGAACATGGGGTGAGAACACGTAGTGGAAGCCACCCATGAGCCCACCAGCCAAGACCATGAGCTCGAGGCCTTTCAGAGGCACTTTGTCTAAGCACCTTGTTATCAATTTCTGTTGTATAAATTGATAACAATTCCTCTAAAATTTCCCTTTGTTGACTGACTCTCTTACACATTCGAGAAGGTGTTATTGAACTAGGTTCTAAAAAAATGGACATGATGTTGGGACTGTTAAATTTGCCTTTGTTGTTTTAAATTACTAATATTAACGATGTTAGGACCACACATGTTTTTCTTTGTTTGTTGTTTGAACGTATTAATAACAAAAATCTTTAATTTAAGGTTCTATTTTAGTTGTTTGAAGTTATTAATGACAAAATGTTTGTTGTTTGAAGTTTACTAATATTACTGATGTGAAGGACGACACAGATTTTTATCTTCTCTGTACGGAAGTTCTTCAGCGTGTAAAGTACTTGGTACTGTCGTTCATTCTTCTATTGAATGTGGAAAGACAAATTTATTTGGAGCTGATGAGATACTTGGGAGTAGTGGCATGGTCCTGCCTCTGGTTTCCCCACTAAGTAATATAATGATCCTATCGCAGGTTGCCAAGGCTAATGATGGGATTGGATCGGCTGACAGTGGCAATGTTTTCAAGCTGTAGCAACGGATGGCAGGGTTTTTTCACCTTCTGCAATGCTTGGGATACAATGAAGACCTGGAAGTTCCTTTTAGAACCAAAATGAAGCGGTATGTAACTTTATTGTTCCTTTTTAATCATTTATCTCTTCTTCCTGCTAACTGCGTCTGAGCTTTGTTTAGGAAAAGCACACAGTAATTCATTGGAAACCTGAAATTCAAAATGGAAAAACCATTTATCTATGTTTTGGACATCAATATTTACTATCTTTCTTTTGTTTGAAAAATCTTATCTTGGCTCACTATGGTTATTCCATCATATTATGGAATTTCAATTGGTTTTCATCTTTTCAACTGATACAAGATTGTATTTTTCCCTCTTATGGAAAAGAGACGATTTTTTTTTTACTTCACAACAATTTTCGATGATAAGTAAAAAAAAAAGATAATGGAACTCTCAATCTTTCACATCAGAATATCATTTCCAATTTAAAATAACCCAGGGGGTGGACCCGAAATCTGGACTCATTTCTTTTTTTCACCTTAATATTTTTTTATATACACATTTCCAATAAGATTTGAGCTTCCAATTTAAAATAACCCAAGGAGCCTTAATATTTTACTCATATCCCTTCTAAATAAAGGATCCATACGACTGAGTTTGAAATTAAATCTCGGTGTTGCAGGCCCTACATGTTCATTTTATTTCTAATCTATGAATCAATCTATCTTTACACTGTCATTTATGAATGATATTTTGTTTGTCCTGTTTTTGTTTCATCTGTTATTAATTAAATTTTGATATACACATTTATATCATAATTTTACCTTTTTTTTAACATCTCTTAGATTACTTCTAAGTAACATTGAATTTTCTTTTCTTTTTTATAACAGAATTGCAAGAATTATAAGTACGTGGTTGTTGATTTGATTTGATTTAATTCTTTTAATGGATCTTTCATTAGTGTTATGCATTATTTTCCATGGGAAAACAAGTTTGAAATAACATACTGGTGATGATGTTTGAAGCAAGCAATTTAGTTTCAAAATATTATATCATTGTAAGCATGGGTTTCAGATTGTGTACAAGGCACCATATGGAGGTTTTGTGTCTGTACTTACAAGTTTTCTTAAGCTTACGTTGAAGTATTTTAAATGCAGGTATGTTAATAGGCGCGAAGCAAAGTGAAAGGGCTGCCATAGTTTCAAATATTATACAATTATGTAACTGATTTGCTTGGCGACAAGACAACGAGTTAGGGTTTACTATAAGATTGTCATATGTATTTTGATTAACAAGTCAACCACTATCCTTTTTCGGTTTCATCTAAATAACCTTCGGCTCAGGAAGCAAGATAGTCCTTGAGGTATCCTAAGTCTCTCTCTCTCTCTCTTTGTGTGTGTGTGTAATCTATGTTGGATTGATTTGAGGAACTTTTAGAGCTACTGCTATTTTAATGGATTGTGATGAGGTAATAGATGTGTAGTGTTTTTAGTTTACTAATATTTTAATTTAAGTTGTTGAAAACTATAAATATATATAAGATGTATATTTTTTAATGTCTTTGCACAAACTAATGATCGCAATTTGATTATTTGATACTTACAGGTAGAGATGACTCCCAAGATACATTTCATTTGACAGTTAAATAAATCACAATATCTTTTCTTGGATATTTGTCAGGTAAACTAAACTATTTTATTTTCTTACTTTTTTGTTTGACATTAATATTGTCTATATATGTTTAATTATTTATTATATTTTGTGAGGGTGCTTTATTAAGTTTTGTGGAATTCTTTGTAAGCACCCTGCCATAAGCTCACACACCTGTCCTCTACCCTATTTGTGCTCCTACATACCACTCCCTTAACCCCGTTGATACCCTAATTCCGTTACCCACGCTCCCACCCTACTATTACTTGACATAACCTATAACCTGTTGGCATTGTATTTAATATCTCTTTGTCATTTTTTTATTCCAGATATACTTTGAAGTAGTAGCTGTCATGGTTTTGAAGTAGCTGTCAAAGGTTAGTGATACACTTAGCACTAAATTTTGAGGATGAACAATTCTTGGGGGTGTTGCGCATACGAGTTTTACTATTTTATATGGTGTCGTTGCCCACACGAGTTTTGCTCTTTCATATCGTGGAGTGCCGTACATGAGTTTTATATTTCTTATGGTGGCTTGGTTCACAAGAGTTTTACTAATTCGTATGGTGGCGCAGTGCGGCACGACCGAGTTTTATTACCCTCTCACTTCCACAGGCACATTACTTCTTCTAAGGAAATGATTTTTTCCAGCATCTAAACACTTTCAATGATTTGTGCAGGCTTTGATGATTTCATTAGATCAAATTCAAAGCTTTGTTTTAAATTATTTATAGGTTGTACGCATTACCTTAATGTTGAGTTTAGCCCTTTATCTCCCAAACGTTCTCAATGATTAGTGTATTATGTGTAATTTCTAGATCGGATGATATATAAATAAGTCAAATATTTGTTAATAGAGTTTTATTTTCTTGCATTACAGATAAAACATGGGATTTTCAATCGCAAGATGTGATTTTGATAACTCTCAATGGTTTGTCCCCACACGCCACACCCTTGGCTTATCTCCATTTTTAGTATTGATTGTTTATTTCCAAGTTGATTGAGTTGTTTTTATTATTCTTTTTGGGTTTTCCTTTTATCAGGTAACATTTTTAAGGTCTCTTCTTTATCAGGTCACAACTCAAGGGCATCCTTAAAACTGTAGTAGATTCATTGACCAATGTCACAAGTTATTATTGATTTATGTTTGTTTCCTTTCATGTTATTTTTTATTATAGTGAAAATTTTCATTTGCTATTGTATAGTATAATATGTAGACTGATTATTTAAATTTTAAGTTTGGTTATAGAATTTGATACGTGGGAAAGTGTATTTCATTATTTAAGGCAAATGCGAGCTCACTGTGCAGTAACAGGGTGAAATGGAGGCACTTGGATGCTCATTCACATTGAATGATGCCCTCTCAGACCCTTTGATGTATGGCATGGTGACCTCTGCCTCTCTGCACATTAGTGATTTACAATATATGGTTTTCTGGATTGGAGAGCTTTGACTCTAAAAATCTACATGCTGGTGGGTGTAATTCAGTCTATGCACATGAGTGATTTATAATGTATGGATTTTAAGGCGTTTGATAAATTATTTTATAGGTATTTCATTTCCCTCGGGGGGCTACTTCAAACTCAAAGTGGTGACCTGCTACAACTGTTACTTTCATGTATGAACCTGAGATTCATATCAATGAAGAGATGGATACTTTAACACTCAAGGAGAAAACAAGTTTGGTTAAAATTAGTCCTACCCCAAAGTGTTTGACATTGATCTTGACACCCAAAAGGTTATGGTGGTTGACCCTGAGGCATATATGTGCGGCGACGAAGTGCTCAAGAAAGCGGACGCTATGGGGAAGTCGGTACTTAAAGAAATCTATGCCAAAGAAGGCAATTTTATATTCACAGTTGAGTCCACGGGTGCGATCAAATCTTCTCAGTTGGAGCTCAATGCCGTTGATATCTTGAAACAAAAACTCGATGCAGTTCGTCTTTCGGACGATACTGTAGAAGAGGATGAACAATTTGATGAACTGGGTGCCCATATGCAAGGTGGGTGATCGAAATCTCTTTCATGATGTACTTCATCACTTACAGAATGGATTATAAACTATCTTTTGTAAAGCATGTCAAGTTTCTAAGGACAATCAACCTATAAACTCTTGCTGGTGTTACGCACGTGTTAGATATGTGTAATCGGTGCATTAAATTATATGACAACTTGAGCTCTGTACTTAATCCTCACGCTGCATTTTCTTTTTCAAATTTACACTTTAGATATGTATATTACCTTGATCACAAGATGTCCTCATGAGAGGAGGTGTTCTATATGACTTTTGTTTCAAAATAATGATACATACTTTGTTGAACATCAATTGCTTGACAAAATGGGCAAGTAAATATTGGGATTCTTGGTTGGAATTTTTTCATTGTTTATAGGACCTCACAATACAAATTTGTATTCATATTCCCCCACGGTATACTTGATACTCACAGGTTGTATATCTCATTTGTTCGAAAAGTTTAATATTCCTAGGGTAAGTGTGTTTTTATGTTCCAATTTAAATCGTGTGTATTATTTTGGTTTCAAATGTATAAAAGTTGTTTGTATTATTTGAATTTGAGTTTTTATATTAATTTGGACACTATTTTAGGTATTTCTTTAATATACGGTGGAATTATAAGCCATTTTAAGTATTTCTTAACATGTTTTTTGCATGTTTTGTTGGGGAACAAAATGTTTTGCCGTTTTGAAATTTTTGTCGTGCCTTCAGGCACAGGCATTCCGCTAGTATGTATATATATATATACACGTCCCTCTAATATGCATATATAATAATTACCGAACTCTCGTACGCATATCCACCGCGCACGCTTCACCCAAATCTCGAAGTTCATCCCAACTTCCCGATTCATTTATTTAACTAGCCCCTTACCTGAGCACTCTAGTTAATTATTAACTTCCCACAAATAAATAGCGATACAAAACTATTTTTAATTAAATATCCACTCACTTGGATAACCTCCCATATACTCGCTTGAGTTCAGGAAAATGCCCCAAACCTTTCCACGATCCAAACCCGATCCAAATCCACGGGCCTTTCGAACGAAATTCAATCTCGTTCGAATAAGAATATCATCTCATTCGAACAACGTTCAAACGAGGGTCGAACGAGATTATAAAACACATACCTGATGCATTTTTCTTAGGCGAGATTCATCCCCAAAATTCAAAATTCGTTTCTAGGGTTCTTTTTATCAAAATTCCCATAACTATAATCCATATATCATCCAAAAAACATAATCCCATCACTATATAATTGATTCTTATATGTAAATAGGTCCAAATACAAGATTATAATTCTTTTATCAATTTGATTATTAAAGATTCCATCTTTTATCAAGTTCTACATCCTCTTCCATTAAAGCGCATAATTTTTATCTCTAACTTCAAGCCTAATCAATCCCAATTAATCGACAATTCAAGATTATTAGGTTTCTTCATCAATCATCAATTTTCCAATCTTTCATATTCAAATCCATAATTTCTACTGTAAACCAAGCAAGTAATTAAATACAAATGAAAGTGCGATAGAAAATAAGTATTTACTTGCCTTGTTGGATTACAAATCCGTAAGCCAGGTTAAATCCTCTTCCTCTTTAAGATCCCTTTTCTTTTTTCTCTTTTACTCTTATCTAAGGTTCTCTCTCTCCAATCTTATGTATGGAATGTGAAAGCTGGGCCATCATCCACCTTCCATAACCTTTAAATGTCCTCCCAAATACCTAGTCCTATTTTTTCCCATTAATTTTAGGAATAAAATGACCATCCCACCATTATACGGTCCATTTTATGTCTAAAAAGGCCCTGGAACCCAACCACAATATTCGAGTACCTATTTTGGACTATTTTGACCCTTCTCGGATCACTGATGCACTAAAAAGGTCATTTGAGTCACCTAACTCCAATTATGTTAACTTTTCATTAATCGAGCCCTGCACATGTATACTCAATGCGTCACTCATAAATTATATCGATTCGTCGATGTAACACCCTATCGACCTATCACCAATTAAACTGTCGTTATCACTCATGCGCGATATATAATAAATCATATAATTATTTACTTATCACACACAAGTAAACAATAATTACAATAAATATTAATCCTTTATCTCGCTAATTAATATTTTCTAAATTCAAATTAAATTTTCTCCCAATTAAATTACTAATATGGAGTAATTAATTATTAGTAAAATTACAGGGTATTACGTTTTTCCCCTAATAACAGAATTTTGTCCTCGAAATTTGTACGTACCTGCCACGAATAGATCCAAATACTTCTCTCGCATGTCATCCTCATGCTCCCACATTGACTCGACAATATTATGGTGTTCGCGCTTTACACGCACTAACAGTAAGACATTTGACCAAAGCTTTCATTCGTTATAATCTAAAATGGCAAAAGGTCTCTCCTCATATGAGATATTCTAATACAAGTGAATCTTCTCTAACGATATGTGCTAGTAAGCCATGTCACCCTTGCGATACTTTCTCAACGACGACACATGGAACATGTCGTGAATCATTTGAAAATTCTCTGACAAGGGAACCTATACGCAACCGGCCTAATCCTATCGATAATAGAAAAAGACCTCATATACCTAGGTGCTAACTTCCCCTTATTTTCGAACCGCATCACTCCCGTTATGGGAGATACCTGCAGCAACCTCTGATCACCCACCGTCAAGTTTTACAAATCTCCAATTCGCATCGGCGTAACTCTTTTGCTTGTCCTAAGTTGCCCGAATGTGACTCCTGGTCAACTCGATATTCGTTGACACTTCCTGAATCAAATCTAGGTAGAGTAACTTGTTGACCCCCACCTCTAACCAACAAGAGGTCAAACAACTTCTTTCGCACAAAGCCTCAAATGTTGTCATGCCAATAGTGAACTGGTATGAGTTATTATATCCAAACTTTACCAAAGGTAAATACTGCTCCCAATCACCCTTAAAGTCCAGAATACACATCCACATCATATCGTTCAACATCTGATTAACCCTCTCCGTCTACCCATCGATTTGTGGGTGATACACCACGGTCAAACGCAACTCTGTCTCCATCGTATCTTGAAAATTCTGTCAGAAGTGGGATAGAAAGATCTTATCCCAATTAAAACAATGATGAGAGGCACCCCATGCAATCTCAATATCTCCACTATGAAAAACTACGCATACTGTCCCGTCGTGTAATCCACACGAACTAATATGAATTGGGTTACCTTGGTCAATCGATCCACAATGACAAAGATGGAATCATGGCCCCGCTATGATTTTGGTAATCTTGTAATGAAGTCCATCAAATTACTCTCCCATTTCCACACCGAAATATGTAACGACTGTAGAATCCCGTCTAGTCTCTGATGATAGACTTTCACCATCTGACAAGTGGTGAACCTGGAGACAAACTCTGTTATGTCCCACTTCATATTGTCCCACCAATATTGTCGCCTAATATTATGGTACATCTTATCCCCTTTGAGATATATCGAAAATTGCAACCCATGCGTCTCCTACATAACTCTGCACTATAAATCCTCATTATTTGGGACTATCATTCTCCCATTTAAGCATAAGATACCCTCAAAATTGACTGAGTAAGACTTCGCCTCCACCCACTAATAACTGTTGAATACTCTCTTGACAAGATGGATCCCCTGCCCATGTCTTCATAACCCTCAAAATGATCTCGAGTGTGATAGTCTTCATTAATAAATGTATTCGGACTACCTCATCCTCTTGATAGATCCCTGATCACTTCACCATCCACCCCATTGCCAACTACCCTTCCAGCATATAGATCAGTGCATCTGGCACTATGTTAGCCTTTTATGGATGATAGTAGATATCAAATCAATAATCCTTCATGAACTCAAGGAACTTATGCTGCCTCAAATTCAGCTCCTTCTGTGTGAAAATATATTGAAGTAAATTATAGTTCATGAATAACCAAACCTTTTCCCCTAAAATATAGTGCCTCCAAATCCTCAAGGTAATTGGCATCTAACTCCAAGTTGTGAGTATGATAGTTCTTCTCATGGGGCTTAAGCTTGGGAGATGCATAAGCTATGACCCACTACTCCTATTGTAGAACTCACCCAAGTCATTGTAAGGACGCATCGGTAAAAATAAAGTACTCCACTCCTCCCCTAGGCAATGCGAGTACTGACGTTGAAGTCAACTTGTCCTTCAGCTCATCGAAATCTAACTGACAGTGGTTATCCTATATAAAAGGTGCTTCCTTACGAGTCAAATTCGCCAAGGGACCCAAAATCTTCAAAAAATTTATGATGAATCGATGGTAGTACTGTTCTAACCCCAAAAAACTATGCCCCTTTGTCGATATTGTGAGTTGGCCCACTCTTTCACTGCTGGCACCTTACTCGGATCCACAAAAATCCCTCTCTCATAAATAATGTGATCCAATAATTGTACCTCTTGTAACCAAAATCCTCATTTCTCGAACTTAGCATACAGCTGGTCGTCCCGCAAAGTTTGAAGAACCGTAAGCAAGTGCTTTATGTGCTCGCCCTTTGTTCGAGAATAAATCAAGATGTCATCTAGGATCACAATAACAAACTGATCTAATAAATTCCTAAACAGTTTGTTCATAAGAACCCTGAAAACTATTGGCGCCTTGAATAGCGTGAACAACATAAGCCTGAACTCATATGACTTGTATCTCGTAAAAAATGTTGTCTTTGGGACATCCTCCTCCCTGATATGTAACTTATGGTACCCCGAACTCAAATAGATCTTTAAGAATTATGATGCTTCTCGTAGTTGATCGAACAAATCATCGATACGCGACAACGAATACTTATTCCGGATTGTTGCCATATTCAACGTCCGATAGTCGATATACAACCCTCAAGACCCTTCATTCTTCATCATAAATAAAACTAGGGCACCACAAGGTAAAATACTCCTACGAATAAACCCCTTTCCCAATAACTGCTTAATTTGACCTTAAAACTCCCGCATCTCTAAAGGAGCCATATGATATGGCGCTTGCGCTATCGGACTAGTCCCTGGGACTAAGTCGATCACAAACTCAATCCGTCGACTCGGTAGTAACCCCACTATCTCTCAAAACACACCAGCATAATTCCTAAACACCGATATCGAATTCAACGAAATGAATATACCCTCGGGAGTCTCCTTCTCAATATAATAAATGTGTGCTTAAACATCCCTCCGAACGAGACATCGTCACAAGAAACATCTCCTGCTTTGGTATAACGAACGCGATAGTCCTACTGTAAGAATCCACCATCGCTCTATACGTCACTAACTAGTCCATACCCAAAATAACATCATACTCGTCCACGTCTAACACGATAGATCCACTACTAAGCGCAACCTCCCCATGTCCACACATGCCTCCTTGCAGATGGAACGTAAGAGAGTCCCACCTCCTAAAGGTGAATCTCTTGTCAAGATAATTTCTGTGGCTAAATCCACCAAACCCGTCGCACGTGAAAACATAGTGCTAACGAATGATTGTGACGCTCCCCTGTCAAACAAAACCTACCCTATGTGCTCATGGATAAGAAACACACCTTCAATCACTGGCAGCACTGGAGGTAAAACTAATCCTCAGAGATGATACATGATCGAGTGAAAAGTAGAGCGTGTCAAGATGCCGATCGTTGTTTTCTGTTCACATTTTCGATACAAAAACCTAATTTATGACTACACTATTTTAAGGGAGTATAGCGTCTAGTCCGGGTATCAAAAATCCACAGAGACAAGTTGCTAGAATTTAATCGGTTTAGTATTTCAAGAATAATACTGTAAAAAGCATTGTTAACAAAAAGAAAAGAAAAGATAGTCTAGGCATGGGTGCATTTAAACTAAATTAATTAAGAGAATAAAAACTATAGGTTGCGTCGGATATCCCTCACCCTGAGTTAATTAGTATAAAATGGTTCCATGGGTTCACGAATTATTAAGATTGGGTCTCGTTTCGTCAATTAATTAAATCAAGAGTTGTCACACCCCTAAATTCGCATAAAACCTACTAAGATTTTGGGATTAACAAATACCACTGAAATTGCACACGCAAGGTCGTAAATACGGAGCATACGTGATATACCCCGTTAAATCTCCTAGGCGTAATAACTAGGACAACCCAGTCGAAATAAACTCACAAAAACCATCACCAAAACAAAGCAACCAATCAACCCTAGGTGAGTTCAATCCAACACAACCTAATTTACACTAGCCACTACACATAATGAACTACATAAATAAAGCAACTAATTAATTAAAGGAAACAACAACTAAATTAACAACTAAAATTATCTAGGCATGAAATAAATACAAAGCATGAAAAACAAGGGTACAAAGCATAAGGAAGAAGATAACAATGAATATTAAGTACCTTACATTAATGGGTGATACACAAAAAAAATGGAGGAAAGGGGTATCTCCACAAATAAACCCCCAAATAAAACTAACCCTAGCTCCTAAACTAAGAGAAAAGGAAATACAATATTATGAGTCTCTTTACAAAAATACACTAAGGGTCCTATTTATACTAAGTGGGAAAAAGGAAATAAAGAAAAAGAAAAGAAAAAGGGGGAAAGTTACATTAAATGAATAAAAGGAAAAGGAAAAGGAAATTAAAAAAAGGAAAAGAAAGTAGTAGCAACACAACAATTCTCGGACAAAGCAACAGAGCACCGGTCGACTGCGACAAGGGTCAGTCGACCGCGAAAAGGAATAGGAGCACACTATCAATATCATAGGCTAAAAACCAAACTCCCGGTCAACCACCGGAGCGTGACCAGTCAACCGGCTAAACCCACCACGTAGCACCGCTGCCTCAATCGCAAACCACCACACCCATTTGCATTCAAGCCGAGACCACCTACAAAAATGACTAAAAGCTAAACACCAACAACTCCATCCAAGTCCTAAACCTGCTACTGCCATTAAAGGCCAAAACCCATACCATCACCGATGTAGACCCAAGCCAAATCGCTGTAATCCATATATGCCCATGGCCTAAATCGATGTTGCATAAATCAAAGCCAAAACCCGAGCATTAGTCGTGTATAAGCCGAGACCCATGTCCATGGCCTAATTTCGCAGGAACCAAAAGCCGAAATAAACCCGAGCTATCTCTATGAATCGCCATTTGTGTTTGAATTTTGTTACAAAAGAGATTCAGGACATGGATGGAATTAATTGAAATGTTTATTCTTTAATAATTAAAAATCCTCTTATAAATTTTTCCCGATTAAAGGCCCGTGGATTCTTCGTTTGGACTCGGATTCGCGCACCGCTTGTGGCCACGCGGAACTTATTCTGAGAGAGTAGACTTACGTGGAGACTTTGGGCAAAAATCATAAAGTGTGAATCTACTAAAATGCCCTTGAACGTGCGAATTATAATGGAACTTTACTGGGATGCCACCAAACTTCGTATTGAGCACTTTAATACATACAAACACTCAATAATATCTCAAATAACATGTTAGCATATAAAATATAGGTTGTCTGGTCATCGAGCAGGATAATAGGAATTAAAGTACCCGAGGGGCCTAAAATACATAAGTTTCGAGGGTATAAAGTGATATGATTCGAGACGAATCAATACACACGCCCAAACTGTCCATGTCCTTACGAAAGTGGCAACGTTAAAACTGTCGGTGGGGATAAAAATTATTGTGCATGTTGACCCTTCTAGGCACCTCGCTCCTGTACCCTAGGCATGCACGCTTCATGTGGCCCTGCTCCCTATACACGAAGCATCTACAAGTAAAGTTTCCCTGCCTCTGGCCCTACTCTCCCTGATGCAGTTGTCTCTGGCCCTAATAGCCTCGACCCTATTTATTCATCTGGCCTTGCTGCCCCTGCGGGGTATACGACTGTTGGACCTGATGACCCTGCCTGAAGTTGTTACACGACCTGAATCTCTTAGCAGAGTCCCCGTGTTAGGAACCGCACTCATTCTGCCTCTGCTGCTGTTATGGCACCCCGCTGGCACCACTACCCCTATATTGCTCTGATGGCTTGACTTTCATCCCTCTCCACTCCCCTAAGATAAAAGCAACGATCCTGACAGTGGAGCAACGCGACATTTACAACATCAGTATAGGTCCGTAACGCCGAATTCCCTAATAAGTGTTGGATAATCCTCCAAGTGATTCCATTAATAAACTTAAGGACCCTCTTCTCCTCCATGTTCACCTTGTCTGGCATAAAGTTCATCAAGTGCATGAACTCTTCCTCGTATTCAGCCATGGTCCGATCCTCCTATGAAAGGTTAAGGAACCTTCTCCTCATCTCCGTTTGAACTACTGATGAAAAGTACTTGCGATCGAATCGCACTCAAACTCCTGGATAGTCATGGTATCTCTCTACTCTGCTATGGTGACCGGTGCTACTCCTACTAGCTTAAAGGTAGCTAGTATTTGCTTTTGAGCATCACTGCTCTAAACCATGCACAAGTGTCTCTAGATGTCCTTCTTTTATTGGCTAGCCATAACCACATTCGCATACCTTCGAAACTCTGGCGAATGGCCCTTCTGGAAGGCCTTTCTGACTCTCTCCCCAACGAATGACATGGGTGAACCTGAACTAATGCCACTGGATGCTATAGTTATACACGGGGAAAGTTTTGTGCTAAGGTAGTCATCGCGTCATTAACCGCCTATGCAACAATGGTGGCAACCTTTGTTGCGGGCACCGTTCCTTGGGTGGCTTGCGACTCCAATTGAGCCTCTTTCCCTGAGGCCCTCCTAGCGGCACATGATGGTCATCCTCTCATATTGTTTGTCATCTTAAACCAAACCAAAATTATATTAGATTCACTTCAATCATAAATAATAATAGAAGAATGTAAATGCGCAATATGAAACAACAATCCTAGATATATGGCTCTTTATTAAAGAAAATGCAACACTAATAACGTAGAAAGTTCACACAGATCCTAAGGACATTAGATCATGATGCTCTGATACCAACTGTGAAAATCCGCCTATTTTAATACCGGGTGGTCAATCTTCTATTAAAATATAACAGGAATCTCAGTATGGATTATTCTCAGCATCATTTTCGCAAATAATAGTATAACATAAATAACAAGAACAATCCACACAACTACAATAACTGAAATAACCATCATGCGTAAATAAGTAATAAAGGTGAATTGAATGATCCATCGGTCACCAAATAACATCTACGGTATAAATAGAATAACAATAAAATATGGAAGAGTAAATGTTTGACAAAATATAAAAGTCCACGGTAAGCTAAAATATATTATATATGGGCAATACGCCCAATAGTAAATGAAAATAACTCATCCTACCTAGAGTAGAATTTATTGGAGCATCTAAATGAGGATGTAGCATCCACGGCTACAACCGACAAGAGCGGATCTATTCTTGTTGTCCATCCCAGTTGCTGTTGCTGTACACCTGGGGTGTAAAAAAGAAAAATAAGGAAAGACAAAAAAGAAAATGGCGGGCCAAAGCCCGTCGATTAGAAAATAATTTCGCAGGTAGATAATTATTTTAAATCGTTAAAACGATAGTGTATTACTTTCAAGATTAACCATTCACACTCCCTGAGATAAATCTCACCTCTGAACTATAGTGCACATCTAATATGTTTGTTTTGTTCATCTTAATTAAACTACCCACCCTAACTAGAACACATAACCAATATTTAAGCCCAACCCTCCTAACACTCTTTATTAGCTAAGTCTAACTACCTTCACTAGGTATTCCTTTATGAACAGTATTTTAACGACACACTTGCTATCATTTAATAATCACGCATTAAACATATACAGCTACCCACATGCTATATATATATATATATATGTGTGTGTGTGTGTGTGTGTGTCTCGCTCACTATATACATATAACGTATCCCCCAGAGCTTGGACCTCGCGGATACATTCCACATGTACTATTCGGCTCCAGGCATCACGCCTTACCACGAGCCACTGGGTCAGAATCTCACCACTGATCCCAAAGAAATACACATATAATGGAGGCGGTCATAGACATATATCCGTGGATCGTAACTATACCACATCGCGCCCAGCCGAAATCGAAACCAACACTAATCTTCACACACAGATAATGGTCATGCAACAGTACTATAACTCGAGGAATCAACCTAACACATGTTGGTCAACACTAGGGTGGGCTTTCCACTGCGTGCAACCTCCTACGATAGCACTCCCGAGTACGTATGTTCAAATAAAGAAATATAAAGCGCAAGCGCACACACATGTCCCTCTAATATGGATATATAATAATTATCGATCTCGTACGCATATCCCACCACATATGGTTCTCCCAAATTCCTAAGTTCATCCCAACTTCCCGATTCATTTCTTTAACTAGTCTCTTACCTGAGCACTCTAGCTAATTATTAACTTCCCACAAATAGATAACTGCACAAAACTATTTTTAATTAAAGATTTACTCACTTGGATAACCTCCCACATACTCGCTTGAGTTCGTAAAAATGCCTGTAATCTTTCCACGGTCCAAACCCGACCCCAACCCATGGGCTGTTTAAACGAAATCCAATCTCATTCGAATGAGAATGATATCCCATTCTAACGATGTTCAAATGAAATTACAGAACACAGACCTAAAGCATTTTTCTTAGGCAGGATTCATCCCCAAAATCCCAGCTTTGTTTCAAGGGTTTTTTCTACTAAAATTACAAGAACTATAATCCATATATCATCCATGTTACATAATCCCATCACTATATAGTTGATTCTTACACGAGAATCTCGTTAAATTCAATATTATAATTCTTTTATCAATTTGATTATTAAACATTCCATCTTTTATAAAGTTATACATCCTCTTCCATTAAAATCCATAAGGCTATCTATAACTTCAAGCCTAATCAATCCGAATTGATCGTTCATTCAAGATCATTCATCTTATATCATTAGGTTTCTTCATTAATCATCAATTTTCCAATATTTCATATTTAAATCCTTAATTTCTATTCTGAACTAAGAAAGTAATTAACTACGAATGAAAGTGTGATATAAAGCAAGTCTTTACTTTCCTTATTGGATTACAAATCCCAAGGGTTGAATCCTCTTCTTCCATTATTCAAGATCCCTCTTCTTTTTTCTATTTTTTTTCTCCCAATCTTTTATTTGGAATGTGAAAGGTAGGGCGTCATCCACCTTCTCAAACCCTTAAATGTCCTTCCAAAAATATAATCCAATTTTTCAATTAATTATATATATAAAATGACCTTCCTATCCTTATATGGTCCCTTTTACGTCTACAAAGCTCTCGAAACCCAAACACAACACCCGAGTACCTATTTTAGACTATTTTAATCCTTTCCTAATCATCGGTACACTCGAAAAGATCAGCAAAGTCACCCAACTCCAATTATATTAACTTTTTATTAACCGAGTCCGACTATACCCAACGCGTCGTCCATAAATTATATCAATCCGTCAATGTAACACCCTATCGATCTATCATCAATTAAATCGTCGCTATCACTCATACGCGACGTATAATAAATCATATAACTGTTTACTTATCACTCACAAGTAAATAATAATTATAATAAATATTAATCTTTTACATCACAATTTAAAAAAGTGCTAAAACTTTTGAAGGAGTTTTCTTATAAGATTAAGATCTTGCTTAGTATCACGCTTGCGAAGTAAACTTTCGGTTTACAATCCCCTCTCGTCTTATATATCAATAGAATATATTAATGCGAGTAATAATGGGGATGATTAACACGTAGCATACGTGTAGGTTGATCATCAACAATAAAGATTGGTGGATACTAAGGTCTGAGGATTATCAAGCGTGGAACAGTTAATTGATAGTACGAGCAGAAACATCAGATCAAAACGTAAGGGGGAGAATTAACGGAAGTAATTATTATCTTATATGTAAATCATCTCCGTCTATTGCAGGACCTACATTTCAAAGTACTAATAGACTTATTGAATTGGGAGATAATAGTTTTTCTCGCGAGTGTTTTCACTCTAAAATTCTTGTACAGTGTGTCAGATTCTCCTTACAACTTTCGCATTTAATTATGAATCATCCACATGTAAATTGACCTAATTAATTTTATTCGGTAAAATTAAAATTTGGTTTAATTAAAAAAGAATTTGATTTTAATTGGATGTGATAATTAATTAATTAAGCAATTAATTTGATTAGATTTATAGGGCACATACTTTTTAAAGGTACATTAATTACCAAATTACCCCAAGTGTACCCACTGTCATGAAATAAATAAGATCTAGATCATGCGGGCTTTGGAACAATGAACACATGCGTGCATTATCGTATTTTTTTCCACACTAACCCATACCAACTCATATTGAGTTTTGAAATAACTACATTAGGAAAAGTCATTTGACCATTTAAAATTAAAGCGTAACATTTGCACCACATCATTACTCTCTCTTTCAAAATTAACAACACTTGTAAGATTGCATTTGTTTTTTTTCGAAGTCCGTATCTCAAATCTGAATATGAAGTCTGAAATTTGAATTTGAAAAGTAGATATTTTTATATATCTAAATGATCCTCTAAGTAGACATATATAGTCAAATTCAATGTTTAGATTTATATATAACTAGCATGCAAACCCCGCGATACCGGGTCATTTTTTAACAAAAGCACAAAATAGATACTAAAAATATATATATAAAAAGTATTCGTGACATCATTAAAAAATGTGTATTTTTAACAAAAATATGTATTTATGTTGGGGAATATACATTAAATGACCAAAATTAATAACTATGACAAAAAATGATTGACCTTACTATTAAACAAAACGCGTAGATAATATTTATAATTTAGTTTGGACGCAAAACAAATGCACACGCATATTATTTACTAATATTAATTTTTTTCATTTGTTAGTTTGTGTTGGTTATCATTATTAGTCTTTATTGGGAATATTTTAAAATGCCAAATTTTGAAAAAGTCAAATTATAAAATAAAGTTTTAATTGTCAAAAGTAATTTTCAAGAAATAAATTGATTTTAAAATTTTAAAATTGGTTTTAAACAATTTAATTGAGTGTATGTGTTAATTAAAGTTTGGTGTTATGGGATTATTTTCGACCATTAAATCTTAAGATGATCAAACATTTTTTCTTATTCTTGATCCATGTCTTGGTTTACTGTCCCATTAGAGTTGTAGACGTGGAATCAATTTCGTCCACACTCCCTTTAGCAGCACAAACTGTTGGAAGATTTGCCGCCCATATGAGAATAATGCATAAAATATTGCAGAATCATACTTAATACTCTGCATTCTAGCATTTAGCCTTTGTAGAAAGGTCACAGAGCTGTCAAAATATGTTTCACTCAAGTGCCCCTCGAAAAATTACCACCACACATTCAAAAGCAATATATGCCATGCTAATGTAAAATTAATTTTCGTTAAAATAAATCTTTTACCATTAGGTTCATCTAAATTAAATAATAATAATAATAATAATAATAATAATAATAATAATAATAATAATAATAATAATAATAATAATAATAATAATAATCAGCTTTTGTTAGTCTCCTACACAGTCACATAAGTAGTAGATAGTGTTGTGTTTTTTTCCTAACTTTTCGATTTTCGGTCTGATTTTTTCCAAATTTGGAATGAAATTTTAGTTTGCCAATTTTCGATTAAAAAAAACGGATCAGAAATAGTTCTGAAGTTCCGATTTTTTCGATCCGCTTTTTTCGAAACTATGCCGATCCGAATTTTCCGAATTTTTTTCGAATTATTTCTGATTTCCTATTTTTTCGATTTTTTGAAAGTTTCCCATATCCCACATCGGTTGGGAGAGGGAGAGGGCTCCAAAATATGCTCTATAAAAGGAGAACATCCTCCTAACTTCTACACAAATGAAATAATGAGCCAAATCCTCATGTATTTACATGTTGGGTTAAGCCATTTTCTTTGTTTCTCTAAAATGGGAATTTCGAGTAATCTAAAAACCATAATTTATTTCTTTGAAATTTTGAAATTTCGAAAATTCCTGGATTTTTAATATATTTTGTGAATTTCCGACCTTTTTTTATTTTTCGATTTTTTTGAATTCGTTTTTTTTTTTATTTTTCGAAAAAATCGGATTGGAATAGTAGTTATTTTATTTTCGAAAAAATCAAAAAAAAATTCGAAGAGGCATTTTCCGATCCGATCCGGCAGAAACACAACCCTAGTAGTAGAAAAGTTAAAAGTGAATATATGTTACTTTTCCAAGAAAGCTAAAAGTACTTATTACATCTATAGGTAACTGCTACAACACTACTCAAATTCTCTTATTAAAATCAAATAGTACTCAAAATCTCAGCACAACACAATAGTAATTACATATAGAGGTAGGTCTATCACATCACATGTCTAAGTTTCAACACAAATATCAATACTAATATATACGTGTAAAATGTATCAACCTCGTATTATTTGTATGAAATAAAAGGAGAAAAAATGTACAAAACCAAAACGAAAACAAACAATGTGAAGACTAATAGAGAAACCAGGCTTTTAGAGCAAACGCCCAAACCCGAAACACCAAAGAGCTGCGGAGCACCATTATTGTTGATAGATATAGAGTTGAGTCCATCATTGAGATTTAAACAAATGCATCTAAACCCTAAATCTAGGGTTACAAACTTGGCAAATGCTTTTACAGGTGAGATTCCCTTGCTCAATCTCCGAGATCTAACCCAATTTTTAACATATATCTTGATGCAAAATTTGAACTATTTTTTTGTATAACCTCCACCGTCACCCCTTTTGCTCCGCTTCCTCTGCTTCTTTATGAACGATGATTACTTGGAGATGAGATAATGATATTATTTATAGGGCCAATGGGGATTTACATGCATGATAGGGAAACGTTTGAACTGCTAAAGAGAGTGGGATAGGTTTTAAATTTCACGACAGGGATGAAAGGGATGAATCGGCTGGAGTTAAGAAGTTTTTTTCATTTTTTTGGGAAACGTTTGATTTACTAATTAGATATATTAGATGGCCATTTTTTCTCCTTTGTGATTTGGAAATCATTTGAATAAGCAAAGAAATATATTAAATAAGGTGCACACATAAAGCTTTAAAAAAGTTTTAAGACTATAATTTTATATATATAAGTTGTGCCCACGTGCGTTGCACGTGTGGCTGATTCCAGATATTTGATTTGATAGTTCGCATTTTTTGAGAGGTGATTGACATATGTAAACTAATTGATCTCGGTTTTAAGGCTATGAATTTAAATGGTACAGAGGGCTGGAAAATATGGAGTGGTTGGAGGAAAGACTTATTAGAATGTTTGCAAATCAAGAATGGAGTTTTATCTATAAATATATTTTATGAAGAGTTGGTTGTGGTGATTACTGGAATTTAATTGTTTGATTCTCATAGTTTGAAGTATATTATGATTAATATTGATTATATAATTGTTCATCACTTTATTATTTTGTTTACTTTAGTTCATTTGTGATATTTAAAGACTATTTTATTTATGAATAAGGTGCATTGCAAGAAAGATCATAAATAAAATTATGATTATGTTGTATGTACATATGCTGTCATTAACCAAAATATGTGGAACTGAAATTACAATTTAATATTCATTATACATGTTAAAGTAAATAAATGTAGTTAATCTATAAATATAAGACTTAAAATCTTTATTGTAGGCAGATTGATTAGGCAGATCGCTACCAAGAATCTCATCATGCTTAGCAGTTGTATATTTATCAGATGTGTTTGAGAGTTCCCCCTAAACACTTCAGCAGAGACTATTTCACCAAATCTTAATAATGAAATTGAGTCCCCAATGAAGTGGTCAAGGGAACTCTAGAGGACAAATTATGTTTCTTCAATATTCTTAATTGTTTTGTTTTCTTGTTTACTACTATTAACATACCCTACTATTCAAAGTATGTTGATTTATTTGTTTAAAGTTCTAAATATTAGCTTAAGAGAGGATACAAATGTAAAAGAATAAAGGCATGTGCAGTGAACGCAGTCCCAAATGTGTGTTATATGATAGGTGGAGAATATTTGTTACTAAATATAGTAGTGACAACCAAGAACCAAGCAGTAACATCTACAACTACTGATTGACATAATGGAGCCACTACATATCCAAATTCAGTGGATGTTATCTCCATTTTAATAGAAGAAGGAGATTGTTTGCCTATATTGAGCATTATCATCCTCAAACATTTGGAGGCTAATGTTATAGAACCGAAATCTAATCGAATACAGCAAAAAAAAAAGAAACCAATGGGAATGAAGCATTCCACATTGACCCTATAAACCCAACTTTGAACACTTATAAAACAGTTGAGTATTCCAACACAATAAGTACATATATGACCAATGGAAAACTACAGGTTACATTGATTTATATAAAACTATAATATTATAGTTCATAAGTTAATTTAGTACAGTTATTATTAATTGCAACCGGAAATTGTAAACTGAATTCATACTAATCAAGCTAGACTTCATAGAATTTTGGATGGGATTTATTTCTTCATTTAAGAATTTTTTAAAACTAAGGTTAAGAAGATCAAGCTTTCATTTCTTTCTTCATTTGTCCATATAATAAATAAAAAGGTGGAGTATATAAGATTACAGAGAGATCTCAAACCAGGGGAAAACTGATGTAGTATTGAATTTGTCCAAGGTATGCCCAGACCCACGTCTAATAAAGCTTCATATGTTGCGATTCGCCTCAAATCGGACGAGGCTCCTTCATTAAGGCCTATGCCTTACAGGCGTAGGCGGTAGGCTGAAGCATGGCTTAAGCTCACCTCATTATACATTTCGAATAAAGTACAAAATTTTAACGAATGTGATTCGTCACATTTACGTTACAATAGATGTTTATGACTTATGATGGATTTTGTCTACTATCATCTAGTCAATGACACATAGTTTTATCGAATCATATATAAGAAAAATGATCTCAATTATTTGGCTTATGATAAGGAGGTGAATGCCTATTATAGCCTATAAAGCAACACTGACAGTTTCCTTTTGTTTTTTGGAACATAAGACAATCTTATATAGATCAATTTTTCGTAAACTGTTTCCAATTGGTCCTAAATACTATTGAATAGGGAATGCAAGAAATTTGTACTTCGTTTTAGTCCCCTAATACCAGTAACATATCTTTGGAGTCAACTTCTATATTGATAGTTCGCCTATAGGACTGAGATCCATATTAAATTAGGACTCCAAGAAGAATGAATTTAATTTAGGGAAGGTCTATAATTTTATTTTGAAATTTTTAAGTAGATTAGTATCTTTATTCTTTTTCCTATCACCTTGTACACATTTCAAAATCAATACAACAACAACAATAAAACCTAATTACAACTTGATGACATGTCAAATGAATGGCATTAAAGACATGAATACATAAGTTTAAGTTAAAAAAATATAATGAAAATATTTTTTAAAAAATAGGTTAAAAAAATATATATTTGACTAATATAAAAAAAAATTATGTGTGAATACGTAAGTTCTTGTATCAAAGTCATTTAAACTTAGTGGTCCCAAAATTCCACTCTCTGAGTACCCAATTGCTCCAAAAAATCCCACCAAATAATGAATCATCACAGTCTTTGATTCTTTTGGTTCATAGGTTGTTTCATTCGTCGTGATATCAAAACGTTAAATATGTATATTGCAATGACATAATTTTGTTTATCCAAACAATTATGTTATTCATTAGCTCATAGAGATTTGGGTATCTACTTGGTTCTACTCTATAATTTGTTATACATGCGTAATTTGTATTTCATATCATTCAATTGATATGATGTAATTTGTTTCCTAACTCTTTAATTTTTTTTCTTTTCCATAACAAAGAAAAAAAAGCTACAAATTACAAATTGTAAAGCGTATGATTTTTTTTAGCTCATCTACATATTTCTTCAATTGGTTTCATAATGGCCAGTAAATTAAATAAAAAATGATAAGTAAATTCGCAATCATACATTAATCAATTGTAATTACCTCGTAAATAAAATTAAGATTCCTTCACAATGAGATTGAAAGTCCAAGATTCTACAAGAAATATTGACAATATCCTACAAAAATTCAAACGAAATATATTACCATCTCGAATATAAATTATACGAAATAGTTTTAATATGGTATTAAGTAGTTCACATACCACGTAAACAAAAGTAAAATTCCTTCACTCTGAGATTCACAATTCGAGCTTGTACCACCAATGTTGACAATATCCTACAAGATTTCAATTAACAATTACTTACGAAAAAGTGAAATGATAACAATTTCTTACGAACTATCTGTCACGATCCCGACCCAAAATAGTATTAGGGAACGAGTGTCTTGACATGCCACCAAGGCAACAAATATTCCGATTTAATTGTTTCCTTAAATAAGTGCAACGGATATATTATCACGTGATTATGAATCGTAAAATACTGAAAGTAAGGAATTACGTCATCAGAGCTTTCTAAAGGAAACTTCATATATATTAAAAGTAACAACGAGTTACAACTTAAGAAAAAATTTAAACCTTATTACAAGAGAGACAGACATGCTCTAAATAAACATTTTATAAAAAGTGATTTAAAAGCTAAATCTTCAATATAGTCCATTTTCGTTCCGTCCATGAGCCTAAACGTTTTCTGAAAAATGGTTATTTATACAACATCAGCTAAAAGCCGAATGAGGTTCAATCTCCAAACATTCCAGGGTTTTCAGAAAATAGATACCTATTCAAGTCAAAAGAGAAGGCATATACATATATGGAGAGGAACTTGCAGTAAATAGATATAATTTTGAAATGAAACTATATATATCACAATTGGATAGCTCAGAATAAGACGATTGCAACAAATCAAATGTGATATCTTTTTCTTTCAATCATATCATTTTGATGGCCAAGTACACTCTAATATCGTATTCTTCTACCGTATTATACCCCGGTAGTTGAGGGTCAATCGAACATGTTCGTCACAACGCCTTATTTAGGGCACACCAGCGATAACCCAGCTGGGAAGGTCAGTCAGTAAAGAGGTCCCTTAGGCCGAATCAGATTTTCAATATTCAATATCCTTTTCAATAATCATTTTAATCGGTATGTTTATATGGACAAATATAAACATATCACAATTGAATCAATCATCGGTATCACATGAATTTTGAGAATAAAAGCAGTTCATAAAATATATATAGTTTGCATAATATCATATAATCAAAATACACAAGGAATGTCAGAGTACTCACCCAAAATGGAGGTCAAATTTACTGGTAATGAGTCTTCGATCACACGTTAATCTGATAAAGATTTAAGTACACGTTCTAAGGTCCAGTTTATACTATACTTTAATAATAACTTCCTCTTTTAAAGGATTACTGAATCCTCATTTTTTAACTTTTAAAACTCCTTGATCGTAATTAAAGAATTCAATTCATAGTCTTTCCTCATCAGTCGGTTCCCAATAGAGATGGAGGGTCACAGGGGCACCACTTAAATACCATCTCATCTAGACAGAACATTTCCGGATTCATTCCCAGTAGAGATGGAGGGTCACAGGGGCACCATTTAAATACCATCTCATCTAGACAGAACTTCACCGGGCCTGACTATGGAATTACTTAAATGGGATTCCATAATAACGAGCAATTTCTTTAAAAAGAATCATTTTTAAAAGCGTATAATTTCAAACAAGTTTATAAAATTAACTTGGATTTGTTCTAAATTTTAAGTTTTGATTAGTGAATTCTTTATTGTATTTTAACAGCATAACTACTAAGTAAAGCTATAAAATAATAAATTAAAACTATAAAGGTGCATTATAACATTAAGATTACCTTAAGATGAATATCCCTAAGAACTTCTTCTTAAACTTTCTCACACTTTCTCTCACTATTTCTTTCTATAACTCTCAAGGAATTGGTGTGAGTTTCAAATGATCCCCCAAAGGCCCTATTTATAGTTTTCCAAAGATATCCCGGGGTTGACACATGTCCATGCTGACTAAGCTTTTACAATGGGAGTCAGCGTTGACGTGTCGCGTAACGGAGGCGTCTTGCAGTCTTAATTCACCGGACTGCGACACGTGTTTTAGCTTCTCCTCTAACGACGACACGTGTTTTGGCTTCTCCTCTAACGATGACACGTGTACGGTGGAGGTGTCAAAACTGAGCACGACGTGTCGAGCACGAGGTGGATAGGTATTAAGGGTATAAGGGTCATTTCGGACCTGAAGGGTATTTTGGTAATTTCACACCATATATTTTAAATATTTCTTATAGGTCCCTAAAAATATTTTATTTACGAAAAGGCCCCTTTTTATATTTTATTTTGGTCCCTGAAACTTTCTTTATTAAAACCAAGTCCATAAAGTTTCATAAAATTACATTTTCTACCCCAAAACTTATCACTTAGCTTAGGATGTGCCATAAAATCTCAATCTGACCCATTTTACCGTTGATTCTTCAAATTTAAAAACGGGCTTTGTCATATTAAGAACTCGGAATATCATATATGTAATAATATATCATTATTAGATAGTAAGTGTGACGAAATTAAAAGAAGACAATTATACATTGGCATAAGAAAATGGGGTCATTACATCTTACCCTCCTTATAAAAAGTTTGGTCCCCAAACTTTACTTACATTAATTTCCAAAAAGGTATGGATATCTCTCTTTTATTTCATCTTCTCGCTCCCATGTTGCTTCTTCAACAGAATGATTCTTCCATAACAGTTTGACTAGTGGAATAACCTTGGTTCGTAATATTTGATCTTTATGGTCCAAGATTTCCACTGGATGCTCAATGTATGTCAAATCTTCTCTAACTTGAAGAGGCTCGTGACTTAAGATATGTGCTGGATCAGGGATGTATTTCTTCATCATTGAAACATGAAACACATTATGCACACTCGAGAGTTCAGGGGGTAAGGCTATTCGATACGCAACAACACCTATCCTTTCAAGGATTTCAAAAGGTCCTATGTATCTTGGACTCAACTTTCCTTTCTTCCCAAATCGGATTACTCCCTTTGTAGGTGATACTCGTAAGAAAACATAGTCTCCTCTTTGGAATTCTAACGGTCGGTGCCGATTGTCAGCATAACTCTTTTGACGGCTTTGAGCGATTTGAAGTCGGTCTTGTATCAATTTTACTTTCTCTCTTGTAACCTGAATCAATTCTGGTCCCAACAATTTTCTTTCCCCAACTTCTTCCCAACATGCAGGAGAACGACACCTTCTACCATAGAGTGCCTCATACGGAGCCATTTGAATACTTGCTTGATAGCTATTATTATATGCAAATTCTACTAACGGTAAATGATCGTCCCAATTCCCCTTCAAATCAAGTACACATGCCCTAAGCATATCCTCTAAGGTTTGGATGGTTCTCTTCGATTGTCCGTCTGTTTGAGGATGAAAAGCGGTGCTGAAATTCAATTTTGTTCCCATGGCTACTTATAGGCTTTTCCAAAAGCGAGACACGATCAGAAACAATTGAAATTGGGGTTCCATAAAGCTTAATAATTTCTCATATATACAATTTAGCTAGTTTTTCTAAGGAATGGGTAATCTTAATGGCAAGAAAATGAGAAGATTTAGTTAACCTATCAATAATTACCCAAATGGAATCATTACCATTGGAACTCCTTGGTAGCCCTGTCACAAAATCCATGGTAATATGTTCCCACTTCCACTCAGGGATTGGTAAAGGTTGTAATAGTCCTGATGGTTTCTGATGTTCAGCTTTTACTTGTTGACAGATCAAACACTGAGATACAAACTCTGCTATCTCCCTTTTCATGTTATTCCACCAAAACACTTCTCGGAGATCTCTGTACATCTTAGTATTTCCGAGATGAACTGTGAATCTCGAGTAATGACCTTCCTCCAAAATCTGCCTCTTTAGTTGGGCATCACCAGGTATACAGACTCTATTTCCAAACCTTAATATATCATCTTGTATTGCAAATTCAATTCTCTTCCCTTCAATAACCTCTTCTTTAATCTTCCTCAGCTGTGGGTCATTTACTTGTGCAACTTTAATTCTTTCCATCAACGTGGGTTGTATTTGTAAGTTTGCGATTATTCCTCCTTCGCCATAAATACGTACATCTATTTCCATACTTCTCAAATCTTTCAATAGAGCTTCCTGGCTGGTAATAAGACATGCTAAATTTGGTGTAGACTTTCTACTCAAAGCGTCGGCAACTACATTAGCTTTCCCCGGGTGATAGTGAATATTTACATCATAATCCTTCATCAATTCTAACCACCTCCTTTGTCTCATATTTAATTTCTTCTAAGTAAATATATATTTCAAACTCTTATGATCGGTATAAATTTCATAAGTCTTACCATACAAATAATGTCTCCAAATCTTAAGAGCAAAAATTACCGCTGCTAATTCTAAGTCATGGGTTGGATAATTTTGCTCATGGGGTTTTAATTATCTCGAGGCATAAGCTACCACTTTTCCATTTTGCATTAGCACACATCCCAAACCATTTTTAGAAGCATCACTATAAATCATAAATCCTCCTGTACCGGAAGGAATAATCAAAATTGGGGCAGTTACTAATCGATTCTTAGGTTCTTGAAAACTATTCTCAACTTCCTCAGACCATTCATATTTCACCGTCTTTTGTGTTAACCTAGACAGAGGTTTGGCAATACTAGAAAATCCTTCAACAAATCTTCGATAATAACCTGCTAATCCTAGGAAACTACGAATCTCCGTTACATTAGTTGGTCTTGGCCAATCTAGTATAGCCTCAATATTTTGAGGATCAACCGACACTCCCTCCTTGGATATGACATGTCCTAGAAAAGAAACACTAGGCAACCAAAATTCACACTTCTTTAATTTCGCATATAATTTCTCTTTCCTAAGGATTTGTAATACTATCTCCAAATGCTTCTCGTGTTCTTCAATACCTTTGGAATAAATAAGGATGTCATCAATGAAAACAACCACACACTAATCCAGATATTTCCTAAACACTCTATTCATCATATCCATAAAGGCGGCTGGTGCATTAGTTAATCCAAATGGCATCACAAGAAATTCATAGTGACCATATCTAGTACGAAAAGCTGATTTCGAAATATCCTCTTCCTTAATCTTCAATTGGTGATAGCCTGACCTAAGGTCAATCTTAGAAAATACTTGCGCACCTTGCAGTTGGTCAAACAAATCATCTATACGAGGTAAGGGGTATTTATTCTTAATGGTCACCTTATTTAGTTCACGATAATCTATACATAACCTCATCGTTCCATCCTTCTTTTTAACAAATAACACTGGAGCACCCCAAGGGGATATACTAGGTCTAATAAAACCCTTGTCTAACAGATCTTGTAATTGAACTTTTAATTCCCTTAATTCTAAAGGTGCCATGCGATAAGGTGGTTTTGAGATTGGTGTGGTTCCAGGAACAAGGTCAATGGTAAATTGTACTTCTCTACTAGGAGGTAGACTGGGCAAATCATATGGAAAAATATATGGAAAAAGCCTGGCTATAGGAATATCTTCTAAACTAGGCTCTTTTGTTTGCAAATCAATAACACTGGCAAGGAATCCTTGACATTCCTTCTTAAGAAAATTACAAGCTTGCATTGCAGAGATAATACGCATGGGAGATAAGATGCTAGTTCCTTCAAAACTGAATTCTGGTTGGTTAGGAATTTGGAAAATAACTCTCTTCTCAAAATAATCCACCCTAGCATGATATGATGCTAACCAATCCATCCCTAAAATGACTTCAAAATCTCTTATGTCTAAAACTATCAAATCAACGAATAGTTTATGACTACTGACATTTATAGGGCAAGACTTGTATATTAATGTTCCCGTCAATAACTCACCCGAAGGAGTAGAAACGTGTATGATATGATTCAAGGATTCAGGAATATTAGGAAAGCGATTAACAAAACGCACAGACACAAATGAATGGGTAGAACCAGGATCAATTAAAACTTGAAAAGGTTGTGCACATATAGAAAGTGTACCTGACACTACTGCATTAGAAGCCTTTGCATCGAAAAGATTAAAGCCTCTACCTTGTCTGCCCTGATCCTTATTGTCATTAAAAGTCTTTGTTGTCGTCTTCCCTTTGTTAGGACAATCTCCCATTTTATGTCCCTTTTGGCCACACCCAAAGCAACTCCCCGTCTCTAGGTAATACGGTCGCCCTTTATGAATATTACCACAACATTGGCATTTATCAACATTAGAGGGTTTGTTTACTAAAGGTTGTCCTGTTTTAGGTATAGTCCTAAAGGGTTTGTTATTGAGGTTCCTTCCTCTTTGTTCTCCAAACTTCCTCTTCCCCTCTCTAACCTGATTATATTCTTCACTATCCTTCTCAGCTATTGTTGCCCTAGCCACCACGTCATTATATGATGCCAACTTTAGAATGGAAATTCGGCTACGAATATTCAACCTTAACCCACGTTCAAACTTCTTGGCTCTTAAAACATCGGTTATCACAACATGAGGTGCTAAACGGGATAACTCAGTAAACTTTGCCTCATATTGACTAACCATCATATTTCCTTGAACCAGACCCATGAAGTCAGCTGCTTTTTGGTCTTGCACCGTTTCGGGAAAGTATTTCTCGTAGAAGGTCACTAAGAAGTCATTCCAACCTATGGGGTTATTCCTTTCCCCATGCATTCTCTTAGTCATTCTCCACCAATGTTCGACTTCACCTTCTAACATGAATGTTCCAAATAAAACCCGTTGTTCATCTGTACACTCAAGAACATCGAACATCTTTTCCATTTGCATCACCTAGTTTTCTGCTTCAGTGGGGTTAGGAGTCCCTTTAAAAGACGGTGGATTCAACTTCTTGAACTGTTCAATAGTACAACTACTTAGTTCAAGATTCCTTTGTGCTCCATTATTCACTTGATGCTCCACAATTCTTGCTAGACTTTCAATTGCCTTTTATGCACCTTCCAGTCCTTCCATACTCGAACCACTAGTTCCTGGAGTTGATCTTGCCTTGGTCATTTTCTACAGTCATGGCCAAACGTAAGATGTATTATACTAGCCCAAGATTGCAATTTAGAAGAACAATGATATATAAACAATTTATATATATTTAAATACATGTGGAGGGTTATCACATAAGTCGAATATTTAATCATGTATCCTATGTATGGAAACTTAAAATCTATAACGTTTGAAACTTATGTTCAGTAGTCTACGGGTTCATAACCTATGCTCTGATACCACCTCTGTCACGACCCCGACCCAAAATAGTATTAGGGAACGAGTGTCTTGACATGCCACCAAGGCAACAAATATTCCGATTTAATTGTTTCCTTAAATAAGTGCAACGGATATATTATCACGTGATTATGAATCGTAAAATACTGAAAGTAAGGAATTACGTCATCAGAGCTTTCTAAAGGAAACTTCATATATATTAAAAGTAACAACGAGTTACAACTTAAGAAAAAATTTAAACCTTATTACAAGAGAGACAGACATGCTCTAAATAAACATTTTATAAAAAGTGATCTAAAAGCTAAATCTTCAATATAGTCCATTTTCGTTCCGTCCATAAGCCTAAACGTTTTCTAAAAAATGGTTATTTATACAACATCAGCTAAAAGCCGAATGAGGTTCAATCTCCAAACATTCCAGGGTTTTCAGAAAATAAATACCTATTCAAGTCAAAAGAGAAGGCATATACATATATGGAGAGGAACTTGCAGTAAATAGATATAATTTTGAAATGAAATTATATATATCACAATTGGATAGCTCAGAATAAGACGAATGCAACAAATCAAATGTGATATCTTTTTCTTTCAATCATATCATTTTGATGGCCAAGTACACTCTAATATCGTATTCTTCTACCGTATTATACCCCGGTAGTTGAGGGTCAATCGAACATGTTCGTCACAACGCCTTATTTAGGGCACACCAGCGATAACCCAACTGGGAAGGTCAGTCAGTAAAGAGGTCCCTTAGGCCGAATCAGATTTTCAATATTCAATATCCTTTTCAATAATCATTTTAATCGGTATGTTTATATGGACAAATATAAACATATCACAATTGAATCAATCATCGGTATCACATGAATTTTGAGAATAAAAGCAGTTCATAAAATATATATAGTTTGCATAATATCATATAATCAAAATACACAAGGAATGTCAGAGTACTCACCCAAAATGGAGGTCAAATTTACTGGTAATGAGTCTTCGATCACACGTTAATCTGATAAAGATTTAAGTACACGTTCTAAGGTCCAGTTTGTACTATACTTTAATAATAACTTTCTCTTTTAAAGGATTACTGAATCCTCATTTGTCAACTTTTAAAACTCCTTGATCGTAATTGAAGAATTCAATTCATAGTCTTTCCTCATCAGTCGGTTCCCAGTAGAGATGGAGGGTCACAGGGGCACCACTTAAATACCATCTTATCTAGACAGAACATTTTCGGATTCATTCCCAGTAGAGATGGAGGGTCACAGGGGCACCACTTAAATACCATCTCATCTAGACAGAACTTCACCGGGCCTGACTATGGAATTACTTAAATGGGATTCCATAATAACGAGCAATTTCTTTAAAAAGAATCATTTTTAAAAGCGTATAATTTCAAACAAGTTTATAAAATTAACTTGGATTTGTTCTAAATTTTAAGTTTTGATTAGTGAATTCTTTATTGTATTTTAACAGCATAACTATTAAGTAAAGCTATAAAACAATAAATTAAAACTATAAAGGTGCATTATAACATTAAGATTACCTTAAGATGAATATCCCTAAGAACTTATTCTTAAACTTTCTCACACTTTCTCTCACTATTTCTTTCTATAATTCTCAAGGAATTGGCGTGAGTTTCAAATGATCCCCCAAAGGCCCTATTTATAGTTTTCCAAACATATCCCGGGGTTGACACATGTCCATGGTGACTAAGCTTCTACAATGGGAGTCAGCGTTGACGTGTCGCGTAACGGAGGCGTCTTGCAGTCTTAATTCACCGGACTGCGACACGTGTTTTAGCTTCTCCTCTAACGACGACACGTGTTTTGGCTTCTCCTCTAACGACGACACGTGTACGGTGGAGGTGTCAAAACCGAGCACGAGGTGTCGAGCACGAGGTGGATATGTATTAAGGGTATAAGGGTCATTTCGAACCTGAAGGGTATTTTGGTAATTTCACACCATATATTTTAAATATTTCTTATAGGTCCCTAAAAATATTTTATTTACAAAAATGCCCCTTTTTATATTTCATTTTGGTCCCTGAAACTTTCTTTATTAAAACCAAGTCCCTAAAGTTTCATAAAATTACATTTTCTACCCCAAAACTTATCACTTAGCTTAGGATGTGCCATAAAATCTCAATCTGACCCATTTTACCGTTGATTCTTCAAATTTGAAAATGGGCTTTGTCATATTAAGAACTCGGAATATCATATATGTAATAATATATCATTATTAGATAGTAAGTGTGACGAAATTGAAAGAAGACAATTATATATTGGCATAAGAAAATGGGGTCATTACACTATCAAACTACATTCCTACTACTGTAATATACTTGTAAAGAGTAAGAACATCGCATTATATTAGAATGATAATAACCCCCAAAAATAAATAGTTGTCTTAGTGCCATCAACTAATGTATGTAATAGTGAATTTCCACCTTGCGAAAATGTTTTTGTTATCATGAGTGAAATTTCCGTAATTAGAAATTATATAAGAATGACAATATACAATAAATTTAAGTATTTGTCTTATCTGTAATACCAAAATATTGAACTTCGACCTTGTGAAAATAATAAAAAAATTTATTACCATGAGTGAAATTTTCGTAATTAGAAATTATATAAGAATGACAATAAACCATAAATTAAGTACTTGTCTTAGTGCCATCAACTATTGCAGTAGTGAACTTCCACCTTACGAAAGTAAACATTTTTTTTATCATGAGTGAAATTTTCGTAAGTAGAAAAAAATCACAAAAAATAAGCACAATCTTTAGTACTGAAAAAGTTTATACCAGTATGTATAATTTTCAAATTATTAACATTTAAAACAATAGGCATATGTGAATGTATATAATTATTTTAAAATTAACATTTAATTTAGAATATGTAATAAGTATACATATCTAAAAACATGAAAAAAAATAAAAATGGGAAATGCAAACTCTGATCACAAATGAGAGACAAAATTCTTCAATGAGATATATATATAATTATAAAATTTATGTAATTGTCTTCATCCTCAAATTAACAAATGCATACTTTACTGGTATAATAAAAAATTATAGACGACATTAGGAATATTGACCTTAATTTTGACAGAAGAAATGATAGCAATGAAGTAAAGAAAAGCAAAGAAACGATGGACTTTCAATTAAATAGTTGTTTGAGCTTTCATTTGTAAAGATTAATTTCTAGGTTGGAAGATGAATGTATTTTGATGGTTGATATGCGTGAATGAATAGGAGAAAGATAGGATGCATGAATGTGAGTGAATTGGAGAATGAAATTTGAGGCAATTGAATTTTGATTTCTAGGGATGAAACATGAATGTATTTGGATGTTTGGTATGTGTGAGTGAATATGAGAAAGAGGAGATGAAATGAACCTGGTTATTTCGTAGGAGCCAATGAATTGAAGAAAGATATGTTGACTATTATTAAGGGTATAATAGAAATTTTAAATTTAATGAGGATAGTTTAGTCTTCTAACCATTGAAAAGGAATTTCCCTCTTTTTAAATAGTAAGTATAAGTATATATATATATATATATATAAAGATAAAGATAAAGATAAAGATAAAGATAAAGATAGAAAAGAGATAGAGATACATAAATTTTACCTTTTAAACATTTCGAAACAATTATACCCAATAGTCTTTTCATTAAAAAAAAAACAAACACCAATGATTTAGATTAAAAAGGTAAAAACAAAAATGCAAAAGGGTCTAGTCACATTAAATATGGGGCATTTTTTGTATTATCGATTGATATCTAATATTTAATGCGCAATCAATACATACATACTTGTAATCTATTCCTCCATCCCATCAATAATCAATACATATACAGATGCATACATACATATATACGCTATGTAATATATAATCTGTATATACATACATACATAGACACAAACTTAAAATAAAATACCAATTTATATAATGATGCCGACGGCCAACCAAAAACGAATTCATTTTTGTAGACTTTTCATTGCAGACCACCATTCTCTCTCTCTCTCTGCGCTATATTTTCTCTCTCTCTCATCATTTTCTCACTCTACAATTTAGGTTGAGGTGAGTCCACTTTTCTTAAATCTCTCTTCATATTTGATTATATTTTGTTTACTAAGTTGTTAGATCTTTGATTATATGTTCATTTTAGCTTTATTGAATTTTAGCATCAAATTTAACCTTGATTTGATCAATTTTGTGCTTAAATCCGTGTGTTTATGCCGTTTTGTTTCATCTAATATTGCAATAGTTTAGTTTTAGGTGAAGTTTATCAATTTTGTTGTTATTGTTATTAGAATTTGGATTCAGGTTTTGAGTATTGATGTTTTTTTTGTTTGACTGATTTTAGGTGATAACTTATTTAGGAGTTTATTATGTATCACAACTTTGTAAGCATTGTGTAAATATAAGTATTGTGGTGTTATTTAGAGAAATGTTGATTTTTGTCTAAGACGAAGTACGAAGAAAGTCTGAAAGTCCGTAAGTCCGCACGTGATCCGGCAGTTGTGTGACGATTCGTGTTTTAATAAATATATAGGTGGGATCGTATATGTCAAATTGAGTATATAGTTTTTTTGTTAGTGGCTTTTGGGAGAACTTATCTTTGTGTGTAGTGGTAGATAATTAGCGTGTTAAAACTCGAAAAGATGAAATTAGAAATGAAGATAATAGTGGAACACTAGAAATAGTGTAGAAAATCTCTATAGATGGTTTTGACACTTCAAATGCAGTCCACTGATTTAATCAATATTGGCGGTAACACTAGGAGTGGAGTTAATTCTAAATTTACTTGTTGGGGTTTTGTAAAAAAGGATATGGTATTATGTGGGCATTGCGCTAATTGGGATGGAATGAAAAAATAGGATTCATCGTATAGCTGGTTTCAAACAATCGGGAAAAGGCTTTGTGGGTAGTTTTATGATTTCTTTGTGTAATTATAAAGTCTAATATTGTTAGTTTGTGAATTTAAATTTCTTTGATGAAGTTCACATTAAATATTTGTTGCACCTTGTGTAGAATTTTGTGATTGCGAGAGAATGTCGGGAGGAGGTACACAAAAGAGTTTGAGAAAAGCACTTGGAGCCATTAAGGACACCACCACTGTCAATTTGGCTAAAGTAAATAGTGACTACAAGGTATGAATTGTTAGAATTTTCTCCATGGCTCTTGCATTGTGCATGTTTGTGATCTCGTGATTTGAGTAAATTTTTTCCTATAGGAATTGGATATCAACATTGTTAAGGCCACAAATCACGTTGAGCGCCCAGCTAAAGAAAAGCACATAAGAGGTGGGTGTTTCCTAGGATGGAAATGGCATTATCTTTATCTCTTGTAGTTCTGATCTACCTTTGTTATTGAATGCTGCAGCTATATTTGCGGTTATATCGGCTACAAGGCCTCGTGCTGATGTTGCATACTGCATACATGCTCTTGCGAGACGATTATCAAAGACGCACAATTGGGCAGTAAGTTTTGCATCATTAATACTTTTAATGCCATGACTTCCTTAGGGAGTAATTCTTCATTATTGAAAATGAATAATAGGCAAACTATAATGCGACTTGTTTCACATTGAAGATGTGCAATTTATGGTAACTTTCAGGGTTTACAGGGAAGATGTGTGGCTTCTTTAGGGTTATTACCATGTTGTATAAGCTTTATATTATGTTCATGGTATTGTTTCCATGCTGAATATGAATATATTGTATCTGAGTGTGGGAGAAAAAGTTTTGTATTGACTACTAAGCAGTCAGCATTTGTGGAGAACTGGTTAGTTTTTCCACTGATGAAACTTAAAGGCTTCAAGGATTCCAATCATTCTTAATTTGACCAGTAAATTTATTGACGCATTATTGTAGCTGATAAAATACTTGTATTAGCTAAATTGGAATAGGGTTAACCTTCAGTGTCAAGACCAATACAATGTCTGCTTATTTCAAACCAGCATGCTTTCTTATCATTAACATAGGAAATGAGAAATGGTCATCCTAGTCTACCATGAAGCATGGTATCTAAATTTTCATTTATCTTCACACATGATTTCGGTTTTACAACACTATTTTGTTGAAATTAAAATAAATAAAAATCCAAATTCTATCCGTACGTGGAAAATATTGAGAGTAAATACCTCATATTTTTAATATTTTATCATACATTGCTTTTCTTGCTAATTTATTTATTAACATTGAGACTCGTGCCAAACTCGTATCTCCTAGACCGTGGATCATTACACTACTAGATATATACACAAATGTTGCCCCAGTCACCATTTACCAAAAGCGCTTATGTGGCTCTCTTTTTGAATACCATTGCTCATATGACACTTAACGAGGTATTCTTTCAACTAGATTGTGCTTTCGAGGGAATCAGTATTGTTCCTTATTATTATTTATTATTATTATTTTTTGTGTGGGGTGGTTGAGTGAGGGTGTTTGGGCGATTCCCCTTGTACTATGGGTATTTTCACGAGGAACTTTCTACCGTAGATGCCTCGAGAACCCTCTTCATCCAGAGATGCTTGGAGGAACCCTCTTCGTCCAGAGATGCCGATGAATCCTCCTCCATCTGGAGATTCCAAGAGAACATTCCCTCGAAGATGATGTATTTCGAGTAAATCAGCTATCCCCCTCATGAGCAACCAGACGGACTCATAGGTAAAGTGTACTTGGTGTCCATAATAATTGGCTCAAACAAAGACAAGCTCTACGTCCTGTCAAGTAACCCATTGAGATTCTCGAGGTATTGGATTGCAGGCTGGAGGCTAAGGAACATTAGATAATTCTTAACCTTTATACACCCCCATCCTTGAAAACTCAGGAGAAATCTTCTATGTCATGATAAAATAATATCTATGGTAATCCTTGCCCACGTGGGATTGACAACATGAGGCACAATTACACCTTAGAGGGTTAGATCAGTCATCAAAGTAATTGGGGGACTGAGCTCCATCAATGGTCCACCCTTTTGGCCTTCAGACTCAGTCAGTCATCCCTCCTCGCCTGACAGCAGGAGGAAGTCCCTTCGTCCATTATTGAGGGTATTATTAGTGTGAAAGAAGAGAATTCAATGCCTCCAAGTATAAAGACTAGCCTGTCAATGAAACTCAAGGATCAAATTTATCAACAAAAAAGCTAAATCTGGAGAATTAACTTCAATACATTTTTTTAGCTTTCATTTGAGTCTAAACACATTTAATTAGTATGTATTACTTAACTAGTGTTGTTCCCCCCAATGTTTTAAAAATCCTTTCCTAAAGCTGCCTAGGCGCTAGGAATTGCTCTACTGCTTCCATCTCTGTTCTTGGTCGTTTGACGGATTTGTTGTTTTGCGGCCCTAATATATATATATATATATATATATATATATATATATATATATATATATATATATATATATATTACTACTATATTATACTATTGTTGATATATTGATTTAATTATCTAAAATTTGTATTGAATTGTTAAGCTTATGCTAATAGTTGATTGTTATAGTATTTTACTTTAAAATAATATTAATGATCTAGCCTTCCACCTATCACCTTTTAAACACTACTTTGATGGAGCAATAATTTTGAAAGGAATCCATACTTGATGACTCTAATCTAATGAGGGTTTGAACACAACAAGCTTATTGATTAGAATATTATAAGTTATTGCAGTGGGTCCCTCAGTTTGTAACTCCACCCAACAATGGAGTGTCAGTGGCATGTTAACTCTCATGAACCAAGTGAGGGTCAATAAATTTGGACTCTTTTGAAAGATACTTGAGATCCCTATGGTTTATGATACTATCCACAGAAACTGGACTTTTGTTGATTGATTATTGTTTGCATTTAGGTTGCCTTGAAGACTTTAGTCGTCATTCATCGGGCTTTGAGGGAAGTGGATCCCACATTCCAGGAAGAACTTCTGAACTATGGCAGGAGCAGGAACCATATGCTCAACTTGGCTCATTTCAAAGATGATTCCAGTCCTAATGGTAAATAAATATTTCATTCTGACTTGATTGGACTTCGTAAAATGAAAGTTCTTTGGGTCTAAAATATTTCATTTTCTTTATCTTCACAGCATGGGATTATTCTGGCTGGGTTCGCACTTACGCACTATTTTTGGAGGAGAGGCTTGAATGTTTCCGTGTGCTGAAATATGATGTTGAGATAGATCGCCCTGTAAGGAAGTTATCTTTTTTAGTAATCTCTTTTGTGGTAAATTATGAATTTTACTTTCCTTTCTTGTTCGACTGCTACTTTGAAATATGAGAAATTTGCAATCTCATTCAATTTTTTATTTGTGTTTTTAGCATCTACTTTGGCACAGTTCCATTGCTGCCAAAATATCATATGTGAGGCATTTAAAAAAGATTATAAGGTCCATTTTTGATTCATTTTATAGTTCCCGCGGGCACATTACAGCTCCAGATTAAGTTGTAACATACAATTTTATTGTAAAATTGGTAAAAGGTTCTCTATATTTTACCTTGATCTAGCTCTATTTCCGTTGTTGTCCTAGATTGTTAAGATCTCACTTAGTTCCTTCGTATTTTTTTTCTTTCTTTTTCTTATTCATTTTTGGTTATAAGTAGTGGATCCTGATAAGTATTTTCCCTTCGCTTCCTCATTATTTATTAGTGGTACTTGTATATGCATTAAAATCTTGCTCGTCTATTGTGAAGAGACATTTTTATTAGAAAATTCGAGCTGCTATTTTTATTTATTAATAATCTTAATTGCAATTTGTGATGCAGAGAACGAAAGATCTGGACACTCCTGAGTTGCTTGACCAGCTACCAGCATTGCAACAACTTTTATTTCGTGTTCTAGGCTGTCAGGTAATTTTTGTTATTTGCTTAGCTTAATATAATATCCAAAAAATATTCTTCTTTTTAAATGCTATTGTTAGGTTTCTTTTACCTTTCGGTTTATATGTTAGATATGTTTAACATGTTTTCATTTTTTTCCTTTTCTTTTTATGGCATTAATACTCGTGAAACTTCTTTGCAGCCACAAGGAGCGGCCGTTCATAATATGGTGATTCAATTAGCACTTTCACTGGTTAGTAAAGTTCATATGTAACTTGCCTATTCGTAGATTTGGAAATATTGAGATGCATAGGATTTGTTGTACTGATTGTCATTTATTATTCTCCATAGGTTGCTTCAGAAAGCATAAAAATTTATAATGCTATAAGTGATGGTACAGTTAATTTGGTTGACAAGGTAGGTTGTGTTTTGGCTTTTTATAATTTAATGTTTTGTTACATGCAAACCATAGATGTGATAAATCTCAATCTTGACAGTTCTTTGAGATGCAACGTAATGATGCTCTTAAGTCTCTGGATATATATAGGAGGGCGGGAAAGCAGGTATTATTATATGGAAAACTATGCTTGTGTTATTTAATGAAGGCCTTTTTTATATTCACCCCATTTTCCGACTCTTGTCATCCAACACCCCCCTCACTTTTCTGAAAATATGAGATACACCCCTCAAAGATGTCTCTAAAAATTGTGTCACTGTTTGAGGGTTGTTTTATGACGCTTTGTTAGCTTTAGGGACGATTTTAGGTGTATATCTTGGATTTTCAAGCGCGTGGGGGATGGCAGGATGCAAAAGTGGGGATGAAAGTCAAAATATCCTTTAAATTAATTTCCAGAATAGGCGGATAGAAGGCCTGTTCTCTGACTCAGAAGAAAACTATTAATTTATCTGATTATTTTTAGGCCGAGAGACTTTCAGAGTTTTATGAAACATGCAAAAGCCTTGATGTTGGACGTGGAGAGAGGTTTATCAAGATCGAGCAGGTTTCATATTGTCTTTGAGCACCTTTTAGAAAATATTTGATTCCTTGTAAATTTCCTTTTTAATCTCGAATAATTTTATTTATTTTTCATTTTGATGATAATGAAGCCTCCTGCATCATTTCTGCAAGCCATGGAAGAGTATGTGCGAGAAGCTCCTCGTGCTTCCTCTGTTCGCAAGGATTCGGTACGATAGTCTCCGTTAAACTTGTTCTAGTTCATTGCGCAATTTATAGATACATCATATATGTGGTTAATACTTTATTTATTTATTTTAAAAACTATGTTTCACAATTATAACATAATTTATTGGAACAACTTTGGAAGGTCTTGTTCTATCAATATGATTTTTTACTGTCTACTTTTTAGTAATTATTGGAATTTGAGATAAAGTTTATATTTTATTTTTATCCACAAATTTTTATTTATTTAGGGTTGTGTTTGATTGGACCTTTTTTTTACACAGAAAAGACTTTTACTCATCTGTAACTTCTGTGGTGATTGAAAGAAAATTTATTTTATTAGAACAATAGTCTTAAATGTGACACGCGCCCCATCTTTTCCTCATATTATTTGGTTGAGAACATTTCGTACCTAGCCTCCAAAGAATTTGATTCCATGGAAAACTGCCTCACAAAATAACTCATCTATACCCTCCTTCCCCCCCGCCTCCCTTTTTTTCTTTTCAACTTCTCATAAAACATGAACTGGTTTTTGATTCTTTCCGCCTTTGTAATCAAATGCACTTTAATTTCTACTAGTTTATATAGATTTCCTTCTTAATTGTATACTTGTTGACGAAGCAGGTAGATAAACTTGGTGCTCCCAAGGTAATCTTAGCCATAGAGTACAAAAAGGACCAAGAGGTGCAGGAGAAAAGCCTACCATCCCCACCTCCACCTGAACCTGAGAGTGAGCCGGTTAAAGTGGAAGCTCCTGTTGTTGAACCCCCAGATCTACTGGTTAGTGTCCAAAATCTTTATACACCAATATTTTTCACCAACATCAAAATTACACACACACACACACACACACACACATATATATATATATTTTAGTGATGATGTTTTTTATATGGGTTCATGATATTTCAATGTGCCCCTATAAAAAAAATCAATTGAAAATAATGTTTTTTGTTATTTTTAAAAAATAGGTCAAAAAATTGACAGTTCAGTTTTTATACCTATTTTTTAAAAATAACAAAACACATTATTTTGAGCTGAATATTTTTACAGGGGCACGTTGAAATATCATGAACCCATATAAAAAATATCAACTCAAAATTATTTTTTTTACTATTTTAAAAAAAGAGGTATGTTCATAGGTATGTTTAATGAGGTATGTTCGAGAGCCTGACTCTTATTTTAATAAATCTAAGTGTCTTTCCTGTCCGATTCTTCTGGTCATTTTCAAATGTTAAGTTGATTGACTTTGGCCTCAAAAGTTTCCAGTTCTTAAACTTTGCACTCCCTTTTGATGGTTCCGTTTGTTGACTGTTTCAGGTCCGAAATGACTAAAATATTTGTGTTTTGCCATATATAATTAGAATCCAACCTCCGGCGTATCTTTTGCAGCTTGAATTTAGATTTTGAGCAAGGATAGTTTGGTCATAAAAAAGGAGATAGTTTGGTCATTTGTTCTGTGCTGTAACTGTCAACTGATAGGACAGTCCAAATGGGGGCCAAAGTTTAATTAGTAAACACCCTGGGGGTTAAAGTCAGTTCCAGACTAAACAGTCTGGTCCAAATGCCAAATGTCCCTTTTGTTTATTATGTTCTGCACACTGTTTAGGTGACTGCTGGTCCACCAGTTCCTCTTATATTTATCTGTTTTGTGTCGATAATAGTGCTCTCTGTTTCCAATAGAACACATATATCTATATATCCATGAAGCATTTCAATTGACTGCATTTTCTTGTTGTAGGGTTTCAATGATCCTATTCCAGCTGCTTCAGAATTGGATGAGAAGAATGCATTGGCTTTGGCTATTGTACCGATTGGTAAATTCTTTTTTAAGAATCTTTTTTTTCCTTCGAAGTTTCTCTTTTAAGAATCTAAATATGCGGATTATTAATACGTAACTCGAAATGTCAGAAATGTCGGATTATTATACTTAAAATACCTATGAACATACCTATTTTTTTAAAATAGTAAAAAAAATAATTTTGAGTTTAGACATTTTGTATATGGATTCATGATATTTCAATGTGCCATTGTAAAAATATTCAGCTCAAAATAATGTATTTTGCTATTTTTAAAAAATAGGTAAAAAAACTGACAGTTTTAAAGGGTAAAAACTGTCAACTTTTTTACCTATATTTTAAAAATAACAAAAAATATTATTTTCAGTTGATTTTTTTTTATAGGGACACACTGAAATATCATGAACCCATAAAAAATATCATCTCAAAATTATTTTTTTTACTATTTTAAAAAAAGGGTATGTTTGGTTCACAAGTGAACCAAAAAAATGAACATTTTAATGAACCTTAACAAGAAAATCCTAACAACCCATTTTCTATATTGTAATGGGTCCGTGCCAGCGACAACAGACATGCGTGTCGACCGAATATTTTTTTTACACCCCCTCCCCCTGTCTTTCAAACGCACAATTTTCTCTCTCTAGAGAAAAACCGCTGATCCAAATCTCTCATTCGACTACCCGAAATCCCTCTTCCCCAAACCTCCAACCATTCCCTTCCCAAACCACCGCCGACCGAACCCCTGCCCATGCCGGACCTCCTCCTCTCCTTCTTATGATGTTTTTTCCTCTCTTTTGCTGCTATTATGTAGATGTATGTATAGGAATGTATCTGCATGAATGTATGTGTTGTGTGTACGGTTTAGAGAAGCTCCGATCACCACCCATTTCTATGGCGGTCGCTGGCAGCAAGGTTAGAGTTTTTGAGTTTTGCTGTTAAACTTCCTTTATATATATATATATATGTATTTATAAATGCGTGTGCCGTTTTAGCAGCTGACCACCACCTAACTGCAATGGTGGTTGCCCGCGACAGCAACAACCCCAAACAGGGTGGGTTTTTCCCCTGTTACTCATTTCGTTACCCAGGCACGTTGAGGGGGCACAGCTTAAAAACAGCTTAAAAACTGACACAGTTTGACCGATTTTTTTAAAATAGCAAAAAAAATCATTGAGTTGATTATTTTTTTATGATCCTACTAAAATGTTTAAAAGTCATAATTTTTTTTTCTTTTACTATTTTAAAAAAATGGACCTCATTCAGGGACCTCAAACTGGAACTACACTTGATCCTTTCCCTATATATATATACATATATATATATATATATATATATATATATAAATAGAGAGAGAGAGAGAGAGAGTCATGCTTTCCAACATACCTCATTAAACATACCTATTTTTTTAAAATAGTAAAAAAATAATTTTGAGTTGATATTTTTTATATGGGTTCATGATATGGTAAAAATATTATGATCAAAATAATGTGTTTTTATTTTTAAAAAATATGTAAAAAAATTAACAGTTTTAAAGGATAAAAACTGACAGTTTTTTTTACCTATTTTTTAAAAATAACAAGAAACATTATTTTCAGTTGATTTTTTTTACAAGGGCGTACTGAAAATGTCATGAACCCATATAAAAAATATCATCTTAAAATTATTATTTTCTATATGGGGTGAACCCGGGCGCAACGGTAAGGTTGCCCCCACTGTGACCTGGAGGTCACGGGTTCGAGTCACGGAAACAGCCTCTCTGCGTATGCAGGGGTAAGGCTGCGTACATCCAACCCCCTTGTACCTCGCAGTGGCGGGAGCCTCGTGCACTGGGTTTTGCCCTTTACTATGTTAAAAAATAGGTATGTTGAAGAACCTGACTATATATATATAGGGAAAGGATCAAGTGAGGTCCCAGTTTGAGGACCATTTTTTAAAAATAGCAAAAAATATATTTTTGGACTGATTTTTTTTTTTATGATTTTAAAACATTTCGATAGGATCATAAAAAAATAATCAGCTCAAAATGAATTTTTTTACTATTTTAAAAAAATCGGTCAAACTTTGTCAATTTTTAAGTTGTTAAAAAATGACAAAGTTTGACCGATTTTTTTAAAATAGTAAAAAAAATCATTTTGAGCTGATTTTTTTTATATGAACCTACTGAAATATTTAAAAACTATATGAAAAAATTAGCTCAA
The DNA here is from genome assembly GCA_949130495.1 of Sambucus nigra. Classification (NCBI taxonomy): domain Eukaryota; kingdom Viridiplantae; phylum Streptophyta; class Magnoliopsida; order Dipsacales; family Adoxaceae; genus Sambucus; species Sambucus nigra. The sequence goes on from OX422223.1 coordinate 391,850,362, forward strand.
AAATATTTGTTTTACTATTTTATCAAAATTGGTCCGTGCCAGCGGTATGCAAACAGGGGTCCTCATGAGATCCGCTCTCTCTCTCTCTCTATATATATAGATAGATAGATAGATAGATATAGATATATTACTCGCGGATACATCCCTCATGTGCTGTTAGGCCCCAGGCATAACGCATCACTATAGGATAGGAATCTCACCACCGAACCCAAACTTAAACTCATACTACGGGGTCGGTCATAAATATACGTCCTGGGTTCGAGACCATACCACATTATGCCCATCCGGTTCCAAACCAACACCTATCATCACATTTGGATAGTGGTCGTGCAAAAATACTATGTCCCGGGGATTCAATCCAACACCTGCTGATAAACGTCAAGGTGGATTGCTCACTACGCGCAACCTCCTACCGGTAGCACTACCGAGTTGGTATGTTCTATATAAACAAGTAGCATACACACATACATATATATATACACGTAACTCTAATATGTATATATATAAAGCGTCGAGCTCGTACGCATTTCCCACCGCGCACTAGTCTTCCAATTCCGAAGTTCGAATAACTTCCCGTTTAGACATCGAAATGTTCACTCACTTGAATTTCTGGTTCTCCTCACCCGAACCCATCTATTCGTTGGCCTATTCTACATGCTAAACCCTGAAAAGCATTCCCCAGTAGTCCACAATACCTTGGAAGTCCTTACGGTCATTCTCCAAGCTCTAACGAGTCAAAACAACACACGAACAAAAACTGGGCAGGCCAGTAAACCGAACCGGTTCGCTTGGCAGAGCAAATCAATTCGCTCCCCTAGCAAATCGGTTCGGTTCAATGAGTTGCCTGGCATCTTCTTCCTCGAGTTTTTCTTATCCAAACCCTCCAATGGAGGCCCCAAACCACCCTAAACATAAAATTAACCTCTTACATCATTATAGTAACATCCTAGAAGTAATATAACATATAATTAACCCCGAATCCCTTATCGAAACTCTAGGATTCTAAATCAAACATCAATTCTAACAAACTTAGAATTTACCCAAATTGGATTTTCATTAATTCAACCCTCTTATCAATATTCTACATGCTCATCATTATAAACCCAGATTTGACTTCGAAATTCCTATATGGTCAACATCAACTAATAATCAATTCAAATCAAAGTTTAAATCTACATCTCTTAATTAATTAATTAAAGTTCCAATCTTTAAACCTTTAAATCATAGATTTTTACACGATTAACTATGAAAGTGATTAACTACCTAATCATGCAATTTAAAGCAAGTAACTACTTCCCTTAAAGGATTTAAATCCGAAGTTCTGGCTTCTGTGATGGGTTCTTCTCTTCTCCAAGCCTTTCTCTTCCTTCTCCTTTTTTTGTCCTCTCTTGCACTCTCTCGCAAACTCAATTGTGCAGACTGTTAAAGGTGGGCTGCCATCCACTTTCCCTATACACCCTAACCCATTTTTCATCAAATCGTAGGTGTAAAAAAATCGTCCTATCCTTATACGGGTCCTGCTCTGTCTAAAAAGTCCCTGGAACCCAATTATAACACACCCGGGTATTTATTCTGGACTATTTTCATCCATCCATTCCGGATCACTGGTGCACTCAAAAAGGTCACCGTGTCACCCAACTATGAATATGCCAACATCTCATTAATCGGGGTCGACACGTGCGTACAATACGCGTCGCCCATAAATATATCAATCTGCCGATGTAACTCTCTATTGACATATTATAATAAACCGTCGCTTTCACTCATACACGACATATTATAAATGATGAAAAGTAGGGCTATTTTAATATTTTCTTGTATTTTTAGTATTTTTGTTACTTTGTACTTATTAGATTTTTTGTATCATAGTGATGTATAGGTACTTGTTAGTTCTAGAACATTCTAGAAGCATCTGAAAAGTGGAAGCACATCTAATTGATTAGTTAGTTACGTCCACTTGTGTAAGTGGGCTCACTTGTAGATATTTGTAGAATTGCTCTAGAACCTTCCCTACACAATTATAAATACCCATGTATCTCATCATTTGTAATGGGCCTTCATTTTTGAATACACGACATTTTTAGATTCTCTCTAAAAAATTTGTTGTTTGTTTTGTTTTGGGTGTTTGACGTGTAGTTTACGTTATATTGGTATTTACAAAATCGGTGTGTAGATTATCAACAAAATCGTACGCTACACTTTCAATGGTCCCAAAGAAATCAAAGCAACATCAAGAAAAGATTCAAGAATTGAGGCAAAAATTTGATGAATTAGCACAACAACAAACCCTATTTTTCCAAGAAATCAACCAAAAATTTAAAGATCCCTTCCGCCACACTCAAACCACCAGGGCCATACTCTCGAAGATCCGGAAAAGAACCCCTCGGCAATCCGAATATCACCGGAAAAACAAGATCTTTCGAGCCACTCGGCGGCACCGCTTATCTCGAGCCCTTCGACAACCCGAATCTCTCCAAGAAAACACCATCCGAGACACGCGGCGAATTTCCTTAACCCCGAACACCCTTCACGCTCGAGACGAGCTTTTTGAAGCCGGGTAGGATGATGGAAATTAGGTCTGTTTTAATATTTTCTTGTATTTTTAGTATTTTTATTACTTTGTACTTGTTAGATATTTTGTACTTTAGTGATGTATAGGTGCTTGTTAGTTCTAGAACATTCTAGAAGCATCTAACAATTGGAAGCACATCCAATTCCCATTTGTAGATATTTGTAGAATGACTCTAGAACCTTCCCTACACAACTATAAATACCCATGTATGTCATCATTTGTAAAGGACCTTCATTTTTTAATACAACACATTTTTAGATTCTCTCTAAAATTTGTTGTTTATTTTATTTTGGGCCTTTGATGTGTAGTTTATTTCAATAAACCATATATCTATTTACTTATCGCACACAAGTAAATAATAACAATAATAATATTAATCCTTATCTAGCTAATTAATATTTATCGAAACCCAAATTTAATTTCCCCCAATAAAATTAATAATTACAAGTACCTGGAAATTAAATAATCATAAAAGTACGGGGTATTACAGTCTCTATATTTTACAGCCCGTGAAGATATTTTAGCATTCACGCTTCTGTTTTACAGTAACACTGATATTTTTTGTCGCGAAGATATTTTAACAGGAACCATACTTTGAAGTTTCTACAAAAGCAGGGATTGCAAATTAAAGAATTAGAAACAACCCCTTTTTTTTACCAAGTTGATCAAGTTTTAGAGAGCCAAGGCTAAATATCTAAAGAATTTATGTAGTCTGGAGACCTATAATAATTTTTATTTATTAATTTTTGTTGCACGTGCAGCTGAGCAACCAACTACTAGTCCAGATCTGGCAAATGGAACTACAGGCTGGGAATTGGCACTTGTTACTGCTCCCAGCTCTAATGAAAGCACTGCAGCTGCAAGCAAACTGGTAATATTGAAATTATCCCTTTATGTTCTTGACATTATATCATTCACCATTTAATAATCAATTGGATCGTAGAGATTTCATAAAAGTCTTTGAAATATCACATATTCTTTTTTTAGTTATTACCGAAAGAAGGATAACTTTCTGCGCTCTTTTGCATGTGGTACTCTGTCCCTATGAAGCACCAACTCAACACGTGACGTGATACAGGATACATGATTTTTTTCTTAATGTAGGATACGATACTTTAGGGATACTTATAATATATATTTTTTAATTATATATTAATGACATAAAACATAATTTATTCCATAGAAAATGAAATTAGAAATACTTAAACATGAAAATATAGAAATTGAATAGATAAAATCAGATATACACAGATTCACAAGGATAAAATCAGATATACACAGATTTGGGCATATGAAATCAGATATACAACCCGAAGAAATTAATAAAATCAGAAATAGAAAAAGAAATAAAACTATGTATATAAATTAGAGGCAAACTTATGTTAAAGAGTGTTTACAGGGTTTTCTGTTCCCAAGGTTATGTTCGATGAGGTGGGTTTTTTCATTTGAGAGGCCTGCTTATTTTGTTACTAATATTCATCTCTTATTTATTTATTTTTTACGATTTTCATTCAATGTTTTTAATTATTTAACATTTGATCCCATTTAGTTTTCAACATAGTAAGAACGTGTCGCCTAGCGTGTCCCCAATGTGTCCGTTGTCCGACACGTGTCAAATTGGATTCATTGCCTTCGGAAGAGTCTCCGTGCTTCATAGCTCCCTATAGTCCGAAATTAAGATTTTTGTTCTCTCTTTTATCCTGACCCGGATCAAAATTTCTGTTTGTATAAATATTATGTAAAATATGGTGAAATTTCAACATCACCTGAGGTTAGAAGCTCAACAAAAGTTTGCATTGATTTGATAAAGTTAGGAGGCTAAAGCTGAAAACATAGTTTTCTTAAAATTTGTGAATTTAAAACATGGACTCCTTTAATTAGGATGATGGGAGGATTATCACAATGCCCCCTAGTGTTTTGCAAGACCTCTGGTGTACTATGCATTTTGTTACAAAGACATCTCTACGTGCTGAAAAGTACCAGAAGGGGGTTATTGGGACATTCATGCGATTATATACAAATATTTGAAAGTCCAGGGTGTTTCTTGCATTTTAGTCAAATAGAAGAAAATATCACTAGTAACCTTTTTAGCAAGACAAAGAAAACTTTAAATAATAGAAATAGTTCAAATAATATATAGCCAAATAAATAGTTTAGGAAGTAATTTCAACTGCCCACTTCAGGACCCTTATATGTGTCTACATTTATTAGAGTAACAATACACACCAAAAATCAGTGCCACTAATAGCTTTCTATGATTGTACCATCTGCACATGTTTGTATCTTGAATCATAGTACAACCGTTTCAAGCTCTCGGTAGCTCCCAATTTTGCCGTGTATCATTTTTCACACACAAACACACACACATATATGCACGCAAACAATGAGGCCCTCCAACATACCTCCTAACTACATACCTATGAACTTATTCGACCTGATTTGATATACATGATCTCTATAATGAGGAGATCATCTACAAAAAATTTCATAAAAAAAATACCACTTAGAAATGAGTGATTCGAAAATTGAATGAATACGTGCATGCATTTTTAACCGTTACATCACTCTCTTACAAGTTGAATTTTTTGATGTAATTTTTTGCAGACGATCTCCTCATCATGGAGATCGTGTATACCAATTTGGTTGAAAAATTTATAGTTTTTACTATTTTTAAAAATTGGTATGTTCATAGGTATGCTGTTAGAAAATATGTTGGAGATCCTCAATGTATATATACGTACATATCCCCATGCTTTGGTCTTAAGGTTAGCAAATACTTCATAAATAGAAACCTTGCATTGATTCTTACAAATTTGGGTCAAAATAACAGGGTGGTGGGCTAGACAAACTCACCCTAGACAGCCTATACGATGATGCAATTAGACGCAGCAACCAGAACGTGAGTTATAACCCATGGGAGCCCGTCCCAATGGCGGGTCCCGTTATGCCACAAATGGCACATGACCCTTTTTATGCCTCACACATGGTGGCTGCTCCGCCATCTGTTCAAATGTCCGCCATGGCCAACCACCAGCAAGCTTTCATGTTACAGCAGCAGCAACAGATGATGATGATGGGCCCACAGCATCAACAGCAACAACAACAGGGTTTAAATCCTTTTGGCAACAACCCGTTTGGTGGGCCCGGGGCCCACCCTTATGTGGGCCCAGGTGTTCAAGCGTACAATCCTTACACCGGCCTTATGTAGATTGTAGAGACCACAACCACAGAGAACCTCAAAAAGGAAAAAAATCTTGGAGTTGTAGTTATTTTATTCTTTTTCTTTGTTTTTTCTTGTCTTAGTTTCAAAAAAGCACAACGAATTTTACATGTTTTCTCAATTAAATCATTGATATTTTTTTCACATTTCATTTTAGTCCTAGTTGGGCTTTTAGTGCCCGCCCAACATGGGACTTTTAGTGACAAAACTGAACTGAATTGTGAAAACAAAAGGTTCAATGGCTAAATTGAAAAAAAATGTAAAATTCGTCGTGTTTTATGTAATAAAGGCTTTTTTTTTCTTCATATAATTGGAAGAGTTGGAGGATAGACAGATGTGTATCATATGTTGTGTAAGTGAAGGAGCTAGGATGAAATTATTTTGTTCAATAATTAGGGAAGGGGGTGAGGATTGTTGATTATTGGGGGTTGGTAATAATGTTTTGGACCACTGTGATTTTTTTGACCGCTCATTTCTTCTTATATTCTTTTTATATTTTTTTTTGAGAATTGATAGAAACATTGTGTAATCTTTGTGATTGTTGTTCATAAATCTATGTACTATGAATTCAATGAATGATTAGTGATTCTTGGTCATACAAACTTGGTAGATACTGCGTTTCCCCTTGTCCTTTTCGTTACTTTTCAATTTGGAAACTGCACTGTACTTTACCTAAAGCCTCCTGAATGTGCCTCATTTGCAGCAAAATACATAACTCATGGGTTATTTGCAAAAATTAGTGAAACTCGTATTATACTACAATGGTACCAATTAACTTTGAATACACATTGAAAAGACCGAAGAGATAAAACGCATGTGAAAATAATATTTTTTAAAGGATTAAAATTGAATATGAATCTTTTTTCCCGTGATGAGTACTGCCCTGACAGTGAAAAAAGGTGATACCCAAGATAATATATAGTTTTAGGAAAATGCTAGAGAGATACTACATTATTTTGGATCTAATTTTGAGACCTAATGATATGTCATTGTTACATTGAGTGATGTTTTTAGTGAAACTTATGTGATTTACATGTACCACTCAATATAGTGATGACATCACTGTATTTTATAAAATTAGATTATGTATTTTTAGGACTTAAAATAATATTGATTATGAATATAGGACAACAAACATTTTGTTTTCATTTTTAGTTCCTATTTTCAAATTAAAGGGATACGTGGCATGCTGTGATTGGTTGACGTTTTATGAATATGGATTCACGCCAACGATTTTATTAAAAAAATAGGGATTAAAACTATAAACAAAATGTTTGTTGTCCTATTTTCAAAATAAATATTATAATAGGTCCTAAATTTACAAAATTCCTTTTAAAATTGAGTTCAAAAATTCAATCTTCCTAGCATTGCTCATAATTTTAATGTAAATGCTTTGTTTTGTATTACAATAGTTACAATCAACTTTGCGTAATAATTGAGAAGACCAAAAGGGATACAAACATATTTGGAAATAATATATTTTACTATCTTTTTTAAGGATTAATAATTGAATATGAATCTTAAGTATCTCCCATCATAGTATATAATTTTACTGTAAATCCAATTAGTGCTCAGTTTTGTACTACAATAGTTCTAATCAACTTTGTGAAAAATTGAATGGTTAATTACACTTGTTTCCCTTAACTTTATTTCCGTCACTTAACTGCTCGAACTTTCAGTTTCTACACTAAACCTCCTAAACTTTCAAAACGACTTCAAGTAACCCCCTACCGTTAATACCGCTAACTTTTTGGACGAAAAGTTTAGTTATGCGCGATGCACACAATCACTTTTGAGGGTATATTGGCCCATACCAATATAAAACTTTAAATAAATAAAAAATATAAAATAATTTATTTAAAAAATATTTAAAAATTTGGAAATCATAGGAAAACATTTTTAAAAATATTTTCAATTGAAAAAAGAGACTTTTACGTACAGGTCCTACTTGAAGAGATTTTTCATAAATAATCCTATTGACTTTTCAACCATCAAATAAATCATATTCCTAAATTTTTGAGATTTTTTTTCACAATTTTACCCTTTTGAATCAAACTATGAGTGCAATTAATAACAATAAAATGAATCCTAGAAAGCAAGTAATGAAAGAATATGACAATACAAAGATATACGTGGTTCGACAAATTACCTACGCCCACAGAGAGGTTTCTTAATTCTTATTAATGTCTCTCAAAGTTCGAGAATTACATCCCTTTTGACCCTAGGGTGAGGGTTATATTTATATTGGTGTAAAGTGGTTGAGTTGTTCAAGGAACTCCCTCAATTTGTTATTGGCTTGTGTGGTGACTCCTGAATATCTTGTCCGAGATTGTTGGTAACCAACTAAGCCTATCGATATTTAAATAACAAGTTTTGTATATATCCACGTGATGAATACTTGTGCTAATCTCTTCATTGGCGGACTGGGCTGAGGCAGCGCGGTATTCTGTTAGGCCTGTTCGGACCTAGCCGAAATTAGGCTCAGCTATGGTTTGGACCCCATAATTGCCCCAAAAATTCCTGCCCAAAATTGGGCCAGATTTGGCCCAGGAGTTTTAAATACTTTGTAAGCCTATCAAATTGATGCAAATATTGTTGACGTCTGTTGGTCGGGTATTTTTGTAAATGGGTGAAAATTGGTTGGGTTACGCTGGTCATTGAGAAATATGAACCGCCAAAAACTCACTTCGAGTCTCGTGTAATACCCCATATTTTCGCGTATTTAGAATTTAATTAATTGGGTAATTAAATAGAAAATACGTTTTAAGTTAAATTACATGAGTAGAGTAATTTAATATGATTTAATAATAATTACGATTATTAAGCGTAACATAATAATTGTGATTATTTCTATATTAATCGAGAGATAGAGACTGATTAATATTTCTGATATGATATTTACTAAGTATGAATAGTAAATAATTGATAATTAAGATTATACGTCATAGCGAATGATGTGGGCGTATTATATGTTATCTCACCGAGAGTTGCATGTTAGACTATGTCTAGGTGGGAAATGAGAAATATATTTTGTGTGACTCGAATGATAATTTAGAGGTCACGGATGAGTCCGAAAGGGGCGAATTAGTCAAAATAGTATAGCCGTGGATGTCAATTGAGTCACGGGTCAACTTTGGATCGAACCGGCACCTTACGGGGGTAATTTGGTCATTTTAAAAATAGAGGTTAAAGGATCTACGAAAATTAGAGTCCTATATCTGATAATTAGAATTGGGGATTAGGTTTGATAACTAAAAAATATTAGAGAAGCCATTAGAGAGAAGAAAATAACCTTTCCCAAAAGCTCTAGGAGGATTCTTGCACCCTAAGCATCTAAGGAGTGGGGGATTTGAAGAGAAGCACATCAACTCATCATCTTCATCACGAAATCAGATCACCCCAGTATAAGGCAAGTGGTTTATTGCAATTAAATTCAAAGTTATAATACCCATATATAGGGTTATATGATTTATGAAAACTCTATTTAATCTCTTGGAGAAAAATATTGATTTTGATGCATTTTTGGTTAGGATTGCATGTAGTTGGTATCAACAACTGTAGAGGATTAAAAATCAAACGAAATTGGATTGTCACTACAAATTTTAATTTCGGGTTATGTTAAAATTAATATGAAGAACATCATTATCTAGGGTTTAATGGAAACTGAATTTTGATGATTCTTGGGAGGATTTCGTATGGATTTGATGATATATTTACGTTAGGATTTGCCCCTATACATGATAATAATGTTTAGTGATGATGGGAGAATGTTTCATAAGGTTTTAAGAAGTTTAGAAAGGACAAGTTCGAAGAAAACCGAAACTGGGCATAGTTGGTATCTGGTCGATCGATCGATCGACCCATGAATGTTGATCGATCGACTAAAACCTTCGATCGATCGACTAAAACCTTCGATCGATCGACTAAAGTTGAATTGAGACTCTTTTGTGCGTTGATGGTTATTTGATTCCTAATGACCGAGGGAAACCTTAGGTATGATATTATACCTATTTAGGGACTTAGAAAAGACCAGTAGGTATATTGTTAAGTCCAATAGGGTCCTTTAGAGTGAGACTTAAAGTAGGGACCGACGAGGATAAATCGATTGGGATGTGTATCGGGAATGTGTGGCATGAGTTATGGAGAGAAAGTAACATTAATCCATGATACATACCAGTAGAGTAAGTTAGGCTTAGCTCTACTGAAATTAAGAAGGGGTTAACTAGGTCCCTTAGAGTTGGGTGAATACTCGAGGAAATGCGATAAAGAGAGAAATTGAAAAATGTACGGTACGATGAGTATTACAGAGAAATATACTACGTACTAATGTAAATCTTTAGGTTTTGTGAGTGCCTCTAAATTTTGTACTTAGGTTGGGTGAATACCTATAGTGCCTATACGATATTGGAGTCGAGGATTAGACCGGGTCAACATTGTAGTATTTCATTTACATTTGGAATCGAGGATTAGACCAGGCCAATGTAAATGATAGGAGAATTGGAGTCGAGGATTAGACCGGGCGAATACTCCTTATAGTATATATTGCGTGTGAAATATATACTATATAAATAATCTACTTGGGTAGAATGGTATATGATTATATGATGTGCATACATCTACAAGATATATAATTTGGGATAATTGGAGTCGATGATTAGACTGGGCCAATTATCCTTATAGTCTATATTGTGTGTGAAATATATACCATAAGAATAATCTACTAGGATGAAGTAGTATATAATTAGATGACATGAATACATCTAAATAGTAACTTAAGTGGAGAAAGCTTAATTAGAAAAATATAATACTAGATAGTGAACATCTAATGAATAAGATTAAGTGGTCAGACTTAACTTCCAAATCAGAAACTAACATATGTGAAATGTTACTTGGAAATTCATTAACTGAATGAGAAGTGTTAAAGAAACTTAGTACTGTATGGGCGGTACGGGAACTTAGACGTGTAGATGTGTTCAGATGAGTACTATAGTCTAAATTGCTTGGGTCATTGTAGCTAACTAGACTAAGTATGGAACGTTAGGCGCGCACTATAGATGAGAGGTGAGGAGACTCAAGTGAGTGTGCGTAAGCCTAACATGTGTAATCAATAACTTATCTTTACTGCAATAAATTTACTTGCTAAATATTTTCAAAACATTTTGAGTACTAACTCTTGCTATGTAAATATTTTAAAAAACCTTTTAGGTGTCCAGCTACAGGGACGCCAAGCGTGAATTAATTCCAGGGATTTCGAAGCTGCAGCACAGGTGGATGTTGCAGGACATTGATTAAACGCTTCTTTTATCATTTCTGATCTAGTGTAGGATTTGAGTTTTAGTATGGACATGTTGTCCCACCGTACTTTCTTTCGTTGGGATTTTGATATTTGTTGGTTTTTGGCCGATGGTTTATTCAACAAAACTTGTTTACCTTAGTTGATATATTCAGACTTTTGTGTTTGTATTTTATTTATACTTTGTTCCGCATGTCGTTGTATGTTTAATAAAAGTTAAAATTTGGCACTAGTCTAATTTCACCTAGGTGATCAGTAATTAAAATTTTTTTGACAGTGATACTGAGAATGAACCAATTGAGAAACCTATTTTAATTTGATTTAGGACTGATCACCAGGTATTGAATTAGACGGAGTGTCACAGATGGTATCAGAGCATAAGGTTCTAGTGTCCTTAGGATCTGTACGGTTTACTGCGTTTTCAGCGATTCGTTCGTTTGTTATATAGCCCTATTTTAGGACTGTTGCTTTTATCTTTACGTGCTTGAGATATCATACTTCTCCTATTGGATTTTTGTATAAAATGAGTACTTATACAATTCATTTTATTTTCAGATGACACCAAGGAGACAAAGAGTGGAGAGGGCCGAGGCTAGGGATGAGGTGAGGGAGGCTCATCAGGAGCCACAGATACCGCCACCCCCACCCCCACCCCCACCCCCACCCGAGTTAATGTCTACTACTCAGGTGGCCGTGATAGTGTCTTAGGCAGTCGAGACAACAATGAGGGAAATGGAAACCCATTTTCCTCAGCCCCAGTCACCACCTCCAGTGGCACCAACAGTTCAGGCCCCAGTAGGGCCGTCTTCTTGGCAGCGAGTTAGGGAGACCTTTCAGAAGGTCCACCCACCCGAGTTCCGAGGCAGTATTGATGTGATAAAGGATTGTGAATGGAAGAAGAACATTCAGTGCCATATGTGCATGCTTGAGTGTACCGATGTGCAGAAGCAGATGCTTGCTACCTTTCGTCTGTCAGGGGAAACTTTACAGTGGTGGGAGTCAGTTACCACCGTCGAGGAGAGGGACTTGATGACGATATCTGATTTATGGGTGTGGTTTGACAGTAAGTACTTCCCACCTACCATTCAGACTGAGATGAGAAAGAAGTTTGGAGAAGTTTATCAGGGTGATCGCTCAGTAGCAGACTACGAGGAAGAGTTTAATCGCCTGGCAAGTTTTGTGCCAGATGAGGTGAGCAACGAAGAGAGGAAGAAAGCAAAGTTTATGGGTGGTTTGTCCTGGAAGATCAGGCAACACTTAATAGGTAATCCTGCGTTGAAGACTTTCACTGATGTCGTCAATGCTGCACTGTTACATTGTCAGGATCATATATTCCATGCTAAGGGGAGCAAGAGAGGTGAGCCCAGCCAGCAGGGCAAGACCAGGGGGAGTGATAGTAATGGGGCAACACCCCAGCAGTAGCAGATAGCAGGTCAGCAGGGCAGGATTCCCAACAGGGGAATTTTGCGAAGATATTTAAATCTGAAAAGTACTGACACGCCGGGGGATTTAAGCAGGGTCAGTAAGGTTCCCAGCAACAGCAGATTCACCAGGGCCGACAGGGCCAAGGGAACCAGGGAGGAGGCCATCAGGGCCAGCGTCAGGGCCAGGGCCAGGGATATAGACAGTTCCAGGGTCAGTTCTTTACATGTGGTCAGTAGGGCCACAAGAGTAGAGCTTGCCCCCAGCAAAATGGGGCTCAGCGTCAGGGCGCCCAACAGTGGAAACAAGCTCCGTTATCCCTAACACCGGCACAGGCCCCACAACAACATCCAGGTCAGATGTAATACAAACGTGTGTACAACGTCCATGACGTGCCTTTCCAGCCAGCACCGCCGATAATCGCGGGTACGTTTCCTATCCATGGGAATGAGGGTAGTATTCTGTTTGACACGGGAGCAACACACTCTTTTATTGCCACTAGATTTGCATGGGCGATCGGACTTTTAGAGACAAACGACACTCATCTTATGTGTGTGGAGTTACCGATGGGTAGTGGGTCCCTTATATACTCTATCTGTAGGTATGTGGACATTATGATAATGAGATTGAGTCTAGCGGCATATCTTTTAGTGTTAGATATCGAGGGTTACGACGTCATCCTAGGGATGGATTGGTTGGCGTGATATAGGGCGATGGTGGATTGTTACGAAAGGACTATCGTGTTTGCCATTCCGGGACAGGAGATGTTCCTAGTGGCGATGCCTCTTCCCGAGGGAGGATCGCGCACTCACTTATATTATATTGAGGAGGAGACCTCACAGGAGGTGGTTGTTTCCATGGACTCAATCCCAGTCGTGAGGGATTTCGAGGATGTCTTTCAGGAGATACCAGGATTACCACCCAACAGGGAGATTGAGTTTGTTATCGATTTAGCACTGGGGACGTGACCAATTTCCAGAGCACCGTATCGCATGGCCCCTTCATAGATGCGAGAGCTAAGAGAGAAAATCCAGCAGCTCTTGGGATAAGGTTTCATTCGACGGAGTACGTCGTCGTAGGGCGGCGTACCAGTGTTATTTGTGAAAAAAAGGGATGGTTCACTTCGGTTGTGTGTGGACTATAGGGAGCTGAACAAGGTGACGATACGTAATAAGTATTCATTGCCTAGGATTGATGACTTGTTTGATCAGTTGAGAGGGGCTGCATACTTCTCTAAAATCGATTTCAGGCCAAGTTACCATCAGTCGCACATTTGAGAGGAGGATGTACCTAAGATCGCTTTATTATCGTGGTACGGTTCATATGAGTTCAGGGTGATCCCGTTTGGGCTCACTAATGCGCCATCAGTATTTATGGATCTCATTAACCGAGTATTAAGGGAGTTTTTGGACCAGTTCGTGATCGTATTCATAGACGATATTCTGGTTTACTCTCGTACGGAGGAGGAGCACGTCGAGCACTTGTGTTTGGTGCTTCAGATGTTATGGGACCATCAGTTATACACCAAACTCGGGAAGTGTGGATTTTGGCTTCGAGAGGTTCAGTTTCTTGGCCACATAGTGTCCAATCGGGGTATTGCTGTTGATCCACGTAAAGTATCAGCGGTGAGGGAGTGGGGACATCCCACAACACCGATCGAGATTCGCAATTTTTTAGGTTTGGCTGATTATTACTGTCGCTTCATCAAGGAGTTCTCAAAGTTTGCTGGTCCTTTAACGAACCTAACACGAAAGGGAGTACCATTCGTGTGGAGCGACCACTTTCAGTTAGCATTTGATGAGTTGAAAGACAGGCTAACATCAACACCCATACTGGCATTGCCTAAGAGTGGATTGGAGTACAGGGTATACACTGACGCATCCCTGCAGGGACTTGGGGGTGTGTTACAGCAGGAGGTAAGGGCGATAGATTATGCTTCTCGAAAGTTAAAGCCACATGAGAAGAATTACCCCACCCATGAGCTCGAGTTGGCAACGGTCGTTTTCACTTTGAGGATATGGAGGCATTATCTTCTGGGGGAACAATTCACTCTTTTCATGGATCATAAGTCACTTCAATATCTCTTCATATAGAAGGATCTGAATATGAGGCAGATACGGTGGCTAAAATTTGTAAAGGATTAACAATTAAATATACAGTATCATCTGGGTAAGGCTAACGTGGTAGCGGACGCGTTGAGCTGACGACCTACTGGGGATATAGCTAAAGTGTGGAAAGCTAAGTGGAGTGAACTCCAGCAGGAGGATGAGGTGTCCAGGGTGTACATGGCAGTTATGACCATCACTCCCGAGATCGTGATGCGGGTAGTGAGGGCTCAGGCAGAGGACCAGTTCTGTCAGGGCAGGGTGAGACATCTATTAGTCAAGGGTGCGGAGTCTTACTCAGTAAATTCAGAGGGAGGTCTGTGATTTAATGGGAGGTTAGTAGTGCCCGAGGATGAGAAGTTGAGGCAGGCAGTGATGACCGAGTCTCACGGTTCTAGATTTACGGTACATCCCGATGGGGACAAGATATACCAGGATATGCAGCGACAGTATTGGTGGTCGGGTATGAAGCGAGATATAGTAGAATTTATCTCGAAGTGTGTTACATGCCAGCTGGTAAAAGTTGACCATCAGAGACCTTCAGGGATGCTACAGCCCTTAGAGATTCCCGTGTGGAAGTGGGAGAGCATTTCGATGGATTTCATTACTAGACTATCGACATCACAGAGGGGTCATGATTCTATTTGGGTGATAGTGGATCGGCTGACCAATGTAGCTCATTTCTTGCCTGTTCGTACTGACTTTGATACGATGCAGTACGCATAGCTGTTCATTTCAGAGATTCTTAAGCTGCACGGGGTCCATATTAATATTGTGTCTGATAGAGACAAGATATTTGTGATACATTTCTGGCAGAGCTTTCAGGAGGCCATGGGCACAGAATTGCAGCTAAGTATGGCGTATCACCCTCAGATAGACGGGCAGACTGAGAGGGTGAATCAGATGTTTGAGGATATGTTGAGGATGTGTATCCTAGATTTTGGAGGAGGATGGGAGTGATACCTCCCATTGGTATAGTTTGCGTATAACAACTCGTACCAATTCACTATCGGTATGGATCCTTTCGAGGCACTTTATGGGAGGTCTTGTCATTCGCCTACTTGCTAGTTAGAGGCGAGGGACAACAAGCTATTGGGGCCGAATATGATACAAGAGACTTCTTCCAAGATAGAGTTTATTCGAGGACGTATTCGAATAGCCCAGGATAGGTAGAAGAGTTATGCTGACGCCGGTAGGAGACACGTGGAGCTAGAGGTGGGCGACCAGGTGCTGATTCGGGTATCTCCTATGAAGGGGATTATGAGGTTCGGCAAGAAAGGGAAGTTAGCTCCGAGATATGTGGAACCGTTACCTATTATTGAGAGGGTGGGACCGGTAGCATATAGATTGGGGTTCCCAGAGCATCTTCAGCGGATACACGATGTGTTTCAAGTGGCATCGCTGAAGAAATACAGCAGGAGCGAGAGAGCCTTCTGGCACATCCCACTTGAGGAGATTGATTTACAGCCAGATGTCTCATATGAGGAGAGACCCGTGACTATCCTGGATCATAGCGAGCGAAAGCTTCGATCCAAGGTGGTACCGTTAGTGCGAGTACAGTGGGGACACCACAATGTTGATGAGTCGACATGGGAGCGGGAGGAGGATATGCGATAGCAGTATCCAGAGTTATTCACCGTAGGTATATCCAAATTTTGAGGACAAAATTCATTTGCAAGAGGGAAGTATGCAATACCCCGTATTTAGAATTTAATTAATTGTGTAATTAAATAGAAAATACATTTTAATTTAAATTACGTGAGTAGAGTAATTTAATATGATTTAATAATAATTACGATTGTTAAGCGTAACATAATAATTGTGATTATTTTTATATTAATCGAGAGATAAAGACTGATTAATATTTCTGATATGATATTTACTAAGTGTTAATAGTAAATAATTGATAATTAAGATTATACGTCATAGCGAGTGATGTGGACGTATTATATGTTATCTCACCAAGCGTCGCATGTTAGACTGTGTCGAGGTGGGAAACGAGAAATATATTTTAGGTGTCTCGAATGATAATTTAGAGATCACGGATGAGTCTGAAAGGGGCGAATTAGTCAAAATAATATTCCCGGGGATGTCAATTGAGTTGAGGGTCAACTTTGGATCGAACATGCACCTTACAGGGGTAATTTGGTCGTTTTAAAAATAGAGGTTAAAGGACCTACGAAAATTAGAGTCCTATATCTGATAATTAGAATTTTGGATTAGGGTTGATAACTCAAAAATCTTAGAGAGGCCATTAGAGAGAAGAGAAGAACCTTTCCCAAAAGCTCAAGGAGGATTCTTACACCCTAAGCATCTAAGGATTGGGGGATTTGAAGAGAAGCACATCAAATCATCATCTTCATCACGAAATCAGATCACCCCTGTATAAGGCAAGTGGTTTATTGCAATTAAATTCAAAGTTATAATAACCAAGTGTAGGGTTACATGATTTATGCAAACTCTATTTAATCTCTTGGAGAAAAAGATTGATTTTGATGCATGTTAGTTTAGGATTACATGTAGTTGATATTGACAACTATAAAGGATTAAAAATCAAACGAAATTGGATTGTCACTATGGATTTTAATTTTGGGTTATGTTAAAATCAATATGAAGAACACCATTATCTAGGGTTTAATGGAAACTGGATTGTGAAGATTCTTGGGAGGATTTCGTATGGATTTGATGATATATTTACGTTAGGATTAGCCCCTATACATGATAATAATGTTTAGTGATGATGGTAGAATGTTTCATAAGGTTTTAAGAAGTTTAGAAGGGATAAGTTCAGAGAAAACCGAAATTGGGCATGGCTAGTATCTGGTCGATCGATCGACCAAAACCTTCGATCGATTGACTAAAGCTGTATTGAGGCTCTTTTATGCGTTGATGGTTATTTGATTCCTAATGACCTAGGGAAACCTTAAGGATGATATTATACCTATTTAGGGACTTAGAAAAGACCAGTAGGTATATTGTTAAGTCCGATAGGGTCCTTTAGAGTGAGACTTAAAGTAGGGACCGACGAGGATAAATCGATTGGGATGTGTATCGAGAAATGCGTGGCATGAGTTATGGAGAGAAAGTAACATTAATCTATGATACATACCAGTAGAGTAAGTTAGGTTTAGCTACTGAAATTAAGAAGGGGTTAACAGGGTCCCTTAGAGTTGGGTGAATACTCGAGAAAATGCGATGAAGAGAGAAATTGAAAAATGTACGGTACGGTGAGGATTAGAGAGAAATATACTATGTACTAATGTAAATCTTTAGGTTGTGTGAATACCTATAAATTTTGTACTTAGGTTGGGTGAATACCTATAGTGCCTATACGATATTGGAGTCGAGGATTAGACCGGGCCAACATTGTAGTATTTCATTTACATTTTGAGCTAAGGATTAGACTGAGCCAATGTAAATGATAGGAGAATTGGAGTCGAGGATTAGACCAGGCGAATACTCCTTATAGTATATATTGTGTGTGAAATATATACTATATAAATAATCTACTTGGGTAGAATGGTAGATGATTATATGATGTGCATACATCCATAAGATATATAATTTGGGATAATTGGAGTCGATGTTTAGATCGGGCTAATTATCCTTATAGTCTATATTGTATGTGAAATATATACCATATGAATAATCTACTAGGATGAAGTAGTAGATAATTAGATGGGGTGAATACATTTAAATAGTAACTTGAGTGGAGAAAGCTTAATTGGAAAAATATAATACTAGATAGTGAACATCTAATGAATAAGATTAAGTGGTCAGTCTTAACTTCCAAATCAGAAACTAACATATGTGAAATGTTACTTGGAAATTTATTAACTGAATGAGAAGTGTTAAAGAAAATTAGTACGGTATGGGCGGTACGGGAACTTAGACGTGTAGATGTGTTCAGATGAGTACTATAGTCTAAATAACTTGGGTCATTGTTGCTAACTAGACTAAGTATGGAACGTTAGGCGCGCACTATATATGAGAGGTGAGGAGACTCAAGTGAGTGTGCGTAAGCCTAACATGTGTAATTAATAACTTATCTTTACTGCAATAAATTTACTTGCTAAATATTTTCAAAATATTTTGAGTACTAACTCTTGCTATGGAAATATTTTTAAAAACCTTTTAGGTGTCCAGCTACAGGACGCCAAGCGTGAATTAATTCCAGGGATTTCGGAGCTGCAGCACAGGTGGATGTTGCAGGACATTGATTAAACGCTTGTTTTATCATTTCTGATCTAGTGTAGGATTTCAGTTTTAGTATGGACATGTTGTCCCACCGTACTTTCTTTCGTTGGGATTTTGATATTTGTTGGTTTTTGGCCGATGGTTTATTCGACAAAACTTGTTTACCTTAGTTGATATATTCAGACTTTTGTGTTTGTATTTTATTTATACTTTGTTCCGCATGTCGTTGTATGTTTATTGAAAGTTCAAATTTGGCACTAGTTTAATTTCACCTAGGTGGTTAGTAATTAAAAAGTTTTCGATAGTGATGCTGAGAATGAACCAACTGAGAAACCTGTTTTAATTTGATTTAGGACTAATCAGTCGGGATTTAATTAGGCGGGGTGTCACATCTCGTTCCGTATGATTACCTTGCACGAAATTCAAACGTCACTTGTTTCAAAGTCTATACTCGTCATTTTACTTCTCCCTCCTTGCTAAAAAAGACTTCGAAGCTTCTTGTTTGCGTTCATTTTCCCTGTAAGGTCTTCCTTGCTCCTTCTTGTATCTTATTCTTCGCAACTTTATTTTTCTATCTTCTCTTGTTGTTCTTTTATTTCTGACAATAATGGCAAACACCCTTCATGGGAAAAACTTCGAAGACTTTAGGAAAATCTACTCCATTCCTTTGTGTGTTACAATCGAATGTTCCCCTATTCGCAAAAATGTTATTACAGTAGACGGGGGGCACTGGATTCATACCTTAGCTGTAGTGTAGGGAGGATTGACTTTTATCCCAAACCCATTTTTTTGGAGTTTTACGAATATTTTGGGGTGCCTTGATCAGCGTGCCCCCAATACTGGGCATGTCGTCAATGGGGTGCACAAAATTAACGAGCTGTATGGGACCAGCCTTAGTATCTAAAAGATCAAGTACTGTTACTCTTGGTCTCATACCGCTAATGGCCTCGTGTGCTGGAAGGCTAGAAAGGCCAACAAGATTTTAATGGTGAACTTGTCGAACTCCAATAAAGTTTATTGGGATCAGGGTTTCATTACCGAGAATTGATAACATCCACCTCTCCCCGAGGGCGAAGAATGAGTTGGGTTCCTATGCCAGCTTGGGGGGGGGGGGGGGATATAGGTTAAAACCTGTTCTTTATATACTTCCTTTTTATGGTTTTATATCGTGAATTATTTTTGCTGATAGAATTTTTTCTATTTTGGACTTTGAACAACTCGCTCAATGAAGAAAAACCCTCTCTTGCTCATATTAACTGGGCAGAGTTACTGAAAGCTTAGAAAGTGAGGGAGATTCTTGCTTGTGGAGGTCATCCTCACTCAGCTTCCTTTCTCTTGGCATATGAAAACACTACTGGAAACTTCACTACTTGCCCAGTAGACGATATGCATGACCTCTCTATGTCGGACGAAGAGGTGTTTGTCTCCTCTTCCTTTGAGTCCCTTAACATAGGGTCCATTAATTTCGACGAAGAAGATTCCATGGCACCCAGGAAGGGACTCTTGTTAATAGATATTGCTGATAATGATGATATGGAGGTTGGGGCTCCCCCCCCCCCCCCCAAGAAGTCGTTGAAGAGGACTGGGGCTGAAGGCTCCAAGGCCAATGACCAGGATTTAGTCGTTATGGAGAAAAGGAATGACAAAACACCCATTGTCTCCCAGCTCTCAAAGAGGGGTGATCTCCACCCTTCTGCCAGGTCATCTCAGACCATGGTTGTGGCCAAGGATCCCTCCTTGGCCCATGGCCTTTTGAGGGAGGTTGTGCTCGCAGCTGATTGCAAGCATCTCAAACTGCTTGCCCCTTAGCAGCTTACAACTCGTGCTTCTCAAACTTTGTCAATGGTAGTTAACTTTTCTTTCCTTATTCTCTTTACTCGTTGTTGCTATAAACTCATCTAATACTTTCTTTATTTATCTTTTTGCAGTTTGTGGCATAGTTTGTCAACTCTTGGATGGTCGTTAGGACCAGTCCAAGATCAATGATGAGTTCAGTGAAGCTTTGAGAAAATCATATGAGGCCTTGGAAAATTCAACAAGGCCTATGAGAGTGAGAAGAAGTCCACTAGCGCTGCCATGGATGTGCCGAAGACCAATAACGAAAGCTCAAGGTTGAGATCTCTCAGCTGAAGGAAGAAAAATCTCGAGTGGCCAAGGAGGTGGTCGAGTTTCCTGGGGCTAAGGAGACCAATTTTGATAAGGGATTCACCAAAGCATATGAGGATGCCAAATGCTAGTTGGCGTAAATCTATAAATCCAGCTTCAAGAAAGGTTGGAACGCAGCCTTGGTGAGGATCAAGGTTCCAACTGACTTCGACCTCTTTGGTGAGCATAAGCCTGGATCTCCACCAAGGATTGAAGCAGAGGCTACTACTAGTGTCCTAGATGGGCAGACTGAGGATGTGGCGACCCAAGTTAAGGTCGCTGAAGTGGAGGAACAGGTAAAGGAATAAGTGCACTTTAGACTAGGGCTTATACTCCTTGTACTTTCCCGCTTGTTCTATTTGTAAGGGACTTGCCCATTTTGTAGTAAATTAATGAAAGAACATTTCCCGTAATTGTTATATTGTTTGTATGTCATTTCAAAATTTTGTCTTTTGTGATTGTTTATTTCTGTAGTCTATTTTTGAGGAGAATACCTCTTTTTCTAGCAACTTGGATGACTTGCTTGGCCAGGATGCAAGTTCTCAAGCTCACCGAGCATTTTTATTCGTCCATAAGGCCTTGAAAAAGATGACTAAGGCTTAAGAGAGTCGATTAATCTTGGTGGCCAAGTTGAAGGACGACTTGAAAAACTTTGTAGACGTGGGCTCCTTGATGCAAGAAGAGATAAATGGCTTGAAGGCCCAACTTGCTGAAGCAAAGGCTGTAAGAGATGTCGGTGCTCTGCTCCAGTTTGAGAATAATGAGCTTAAAAAGAAGCTCGTCGATATTGAGGAAGGCAGTCGAAGAGCTCACGTCATGGTGATGCGACTCAGCCGTGATGTGAAAAAGCTTCGCTACTTATTAAGGATAGGTCCTTGAGCGGCCTGGTCGACAGGCTACAATTTGGGTTGGATAGAACCAGTCAGGCTAGAGGAGACCAAAAGTGTGAACTATAAGCATGGTTGGATGAGCGCCCTGAAGGTTGTGAAAGAGCCCAAGACTCTTAGCATTAATATATGTACCACGTTGATTGTTCCTCGTATAGTCGCCCCCCCTTCAATCGCGATAATAAATGGCTTCCATTGGATGCCATACCTCTTCAGCTTGTTAAGAGTTACTTGGAGGCTCATGACAGTGATGATGAATACCAACCAGATCTTAATGACAGTTGAAGGAGGCCGAGCGTGAAATTTCTTTCTCGCTAACCATAGATAGTGGTATTGTTAGTAATAATTCTTTGTGATTGGCACTTTCTTTAACTTATAACTGAATATTACAGTATAGTTAACTTAATACCAATCTCGCTCATTTTTCCATTCCTTTATGCTAAGCATGTGTTATTATTGTCTTTACCTTTTAGGTTGTGTCGTTACACTTCCTTAGGCCTAAAACAAACTATAATAAAAATGCACCTAGTATAAGGGCAGTCCACCAATTCAGGATTTTATTCGGCCAACTAGAGGTAGTTTACTGCCTAGGGATCCCCCGTAGGGCTTGTGTTTTCTAGGGAAATTCACGAGGTCATTTATGTTTATGGACCTGTGAAAGATCTCTTGTAAAGCTTTTTCCCAGGTCCTAAGAATAAACGAGAAACTTTCATCTTGACTTGATGAGCCTGCTTTTTGTCAGTTGGCAGTGCGTTGTTTTGTAAGTAAACAATGATTATATCCATCCATCTTGGACCCTTGTCAATGGAAATAATGTGCTCGAAGGCCATCACCCTTTTAATGCTAGGTTTGTCGAGGAACTGCACTTCGATTGTTCTCCTGATATCGAAATCTACTGTTGAGCTTAGGGATGCCAAAGCATCTGTATGACTGTTGTGCCCCTGGGAGGAATTATAGAATGTTGACTTCATTAAACTTTGATATCGTCTCATGCACCACTGCGAGGTATGCTAACATCCTCTCATCCTTAGCATTGAAATCTCCACTAACTTGGTTGGACACCAACTTGGAGTCACAATACACTTTGAGTTGATTTGCCCCCAGTAAATAAGCCTCCAGTCCATCTATAAGTGCTTCATACTCGGCTTTATTGTTGGAGGCTACAAAACCTAATTTGATCCCTTGCTTGATCATTGCATTTTCCGACGTTACAAGGGCAATCCCTACCTGTAACACCACGTAATTTTAATTATTTTATATTGGGTTAAAATGGGAAATTAATTGGGTTAAAATAAATATTAATTAGCGAGGAAAACGTTAATATTTATTTGTATTGAACATTACTTAGTGATTGAGTAATAAATTAATAAGAAAGTATTATGATTGTCATGAGTGAGAAATACGATAGTTATAGTAATTTAGTCGGGACACGCGTGTTAGTCGTATCGAGACTTATTTTTATGAGATAAAAGGTAATTTATTTTTGGGTCATCCAAATGGACATTTCGAGTGTGCCAATGTGTCTAGAAGGGTTGAGATAGTCAGAAAAGTGTACTCGGGGATTTGGATTGGGTCCCGGGGCACTTTTAGCCCAAAATGGCACCAGGAGGGTATTTCGATCTTTTGGATTTTTAAGAAAAACAGACCTACGAATTTTATAAGTGTATATCAGTATATGTGTTAAGGAAGTTAGGGTTATCAGTTACAAAACCTAAGAGGGTCCATCAGAGAAGGAAGGATGAGAGTTCTAAGGGAGTTCTAAGGCGTTCTACATCATTTTGCACCACAACCACCACCGAAACATATATCGGGAGGAAAGGAAACTGACCATACCATTCATTTGTAGAGATTCAAACCTACTAATAGAGGCAAGTAGTTATCTTTCTAAATTATGAATATATATACCATCCATGTTAGTGTTGGATGAATAACCTATTGAATTCATGAATTTCGGCCATAAATTGGAAGATGTAATTCAAGTTATTGGGTAGGAATCATGATAGATTTAATATCTTTATGCATGTAGAACGAATTTGATGCTTAAGTGATATCAGCATGTCAAGAAATCTGGGTTTTATTGAAGTTCTTGAATAAAAATGATAAACTATGATTTTAAGATTTAGTGTAGAACTAATTCGATTTAAAGGTGTTATTTGATGATTTAGCGATTCCAATATGTTAAAAATCATGTATACATAACGTTTAGTATAACTGGTTGGGAAATTAGGATTGAATTATGGAGGTTTAAGGGTTAAAAATGTTGAATCACGTAACTACTATAATGGAAAAGACGAGACCTGTTACAGGCGAATCGATTTGGCTCCCTGGCCGAATCGATTTCGAAAAGATAATTGATTCGGACCAAGGTCGAATCGATTCGGTTTCCTAGAATTAATTATTTTTTCCCATTTTTTCTTAGAACTCATGGAGAACGATTGGGATAATTTTTGAATTAATTTTAAAATATAATGGGAGACATTTTGATTACTAGTAGGCGAATGTTAGGATTGAGACTTAGTCGCATGAGGCGAATTTAAGGCTAATGTCATTTAAGCCTAATTAGGTAATGAAACTAAATTCGGGGAGTAATATCGTGTCACGGGGAATTAAGGGGACCCATGACTTGGACCTGTAGGATATGTGTGGGATGACTACTGAAATAGCTTCAAGGGTGTTTGATAACCATAGAGTAGTGGGTAATGCTCCGGAATAAATGATAAAGGGGTTTAATGGTAAATTGTTACTACATGGGGTATTCGAGAATTATCCGCTACGTGCGGAATGTATTATAGGTTACATGTGTGTCTATACTGAATATGTATATGTGGGTAATGTGAATACCTATCGTTTAATTTATTATGTGTAATGAACATACCTATACTACTTGCTATCACGGGAGGTTTCGCACCGTGGACAGTCTTATCCTATTGAGCCATTTGGGGGATTTTAGACTTATACCTCAGAATATAGAACTTAGGGATTGAGCACTACTCGTGTTTATGATAGTGTGACCGGTCATTTGGGTGCATTAGGTGTGTGTATATCCCAAAGGCTTAGAACTATGTTCGCCTCCAATCTATGTGAATTATAACTTTACAGGTCGAGAGTGATTCCGAATCGAAAGTCCTTTACTTAATACGTGATGTACCAGGACTCGATAGCAGAGTATGCACGTATCGCAGGTCTCAGCCTAGGGATATCGTATTCATATATATGATAAGAGTAGTCTATAAATATATACGTGTGAATTATTCTACTGTGTGTGCACTAGTAGATGAGGTAGATAATAATGATATCTAAAATAACCTAAGTATGTGAAAACCTAATATCTCTTAGGCAATTCAAAATTTTCCAAAAGACATTGGAAATTTGGTAACGTATTGTATGGCAATACGAGAGAGCACAGTGAGTTAGTATGTAGGAAGAGACTTGGTTCGAACTAGTTAGGCGGGGTAGCATAACTAGGATGGATTGGCGTGCACAAATAGTTGGGAGGTGAGGATCTCAAGTGGGAGAACGTGGAATTAACATGTATACAATACCTTCTTACATTTTAAATACTTGCAAATATTTTCAAACCATTTTTCCTCCGTCCCTGACTCGTTGTAAATCTATTTTTTGTAAAAAACTTTTAGGTGCCCAACCACAGGGATGCTCAGCGTAGGAGTTCATTCTCACTTGACATGCTGCATCTGCTGTGGGAGTTTCAAGACCTCAGTTGTAGACGCTTCCACTTGTATGAGTTCTTTTCCATTATTTAGTGATCTCAGTCTAACATGTCACCCATCTTCAGCTAGTAGTTATTTCACAGACTTTGTACTTCTATTTTATTTACAGTGTTGGATTTGATTTTATATTATGAATGGTTGTATTTGGATTTTAGTCTGGAGTGTTTATTCCAGTCACTATTATTTATTCAGATGTTCTAGTATTTATTATGTTGTTATTTGGACTGGTGAATGTGGTTTAGTAATTTATATTCCTGCATGTTAACAAAAGAATTAAAATTTTAACACCGGGTTATTAGGGTATTAGTAATATAATTATATTTCGACAGTGACGCTAAGAATGAAACCATTAATTATTCTTGTTTAATTTAATAATGGACTGATCACCCCAGATTAGAATGGGCGGGGTGTCACACTACCCTTTCCCCCTTGGGATTGGAGGTACCATCCACATATAATGTTAAACTCTTGAATTGGTCCTCCCTGCGATCTTTTAACTGCTCGTCCATCTGTTGGTCGGTAGGAGCAAATCCTGTGAATTTCGCTATGAAGTCAGCTAATATATGCCCTTGAATAATGTCCGTGGATAAAAGTGAATGTCAAACCTCCCAAGTTCTACTGACCATTTAGACATATAGCCAGAGAGGTCGGCCTTGCAAAGAATAACTTTAAGGGGATGATGGTGATGGAGTTGGCCTCAAAAGTAGTGTTTTACCTTTTAAGAAGCTATCACCATTGCGTAAGCCAATTTTACAGTGGTAAGTAATGCTGCTCGACATCCAGGAGTGTTTTGATGGTATAGTAAATGGGGAACTGTTTTACCTCTTTTTCACAAACCAAGGTCGAGCTAACTGCATGGCTTAAAACTGCAAGGTAGAGGTAAAAGGGGTCCTCTTGATCGGGAATTCCAACGACGGTGGTTTGCTTAGGTAGGACTTGATTTCCTCTAGGTACCTTGAACATTTGTCATTCCAAGTGAGGCCCTTTTCCTTCTTGAGCAATTCGAATAACGATCGACAATACTCAGATGACTTTAAGATAAAGCGATTAAGTGTCACGAGCATCCCAATGAGCTTTTGGATCTCGCATAGCGTCTTCGGTGGATGAACGTTGTTGATTGCCTCTATCTGATTGGGATTTTCCTCAATTCCCCTTTTACTAACTAGATAGCCTAGAAACTTCCCTGACCGGACTCTGAATGAGCACTTGCTTGCATTGAGCCTCATTCGGTAGTTCCTGAGGATTTCAAAGATATCAGCTAAATTTTTTAGATGGTCATCTTTTTTCCTTCTCTTGATGAGCATGTCGTCAATGTACACTTCTATCGTTTCCCCTATATGCTGCTTGAACATCTATGTCGCCAATCTCTGGTATGTGCCTCCAGCATTCTTAAGGCTGAAAGGCATAACCTTGTAATAGTACAAACCCAATGGTGTTATGAACAAACTATTATTTTGGTCGGGACCGAACCGAGGAATCTGGTGATACCCCGAGTAAGCATATATAAAGCTCATTCGTTCGTGGGCTACAATGGCATCAACCAGTTGGTCTATCTTTGGTAGGGGAAACTATCTGTAACACCCCGTAATTTTGAGGATTTAATATTTAATTATTTTTGGGAGTGATAAAAATATTTAATTGAGTGAGCCGAATTAATTATAATTGACGACTTTAAGTTTAATTGTTCGAATTAATGTGTGTCACGTTTTGGGGTCGAAATGTGGATACGTCAAAAAGTATTTTGGATGGCAATTCCGAGTGCGCGATTGCGTCCGGATGGGTCGAGATAGTCATAAAAGAGTACCCGGGGGTAGTATTTCGGTCTCGGGGTATTTTTGGGCATAGCCGGGTCCACACGGGGTGAGTTGGGCTATTTTAATTAGGCCCAGATGGTCAAAAACGGGATTAAAGGTTTTTAACCAAATTAAGAGACTAGGGAACGACAGTCAACAAAACTCTAAACCTAGGGTTTGAGGGGAAATTTGGGGGAAAGCAAATCAAAAGCCAATTTGGGGATGTTGGAGCCAAATTAAGGGACTACACCAACGGATCAGACTCTACGAATAATTCCAGGCAAGTGGTTAACTTGCTGTAATGTGTAAATGGTGATATCCAATTCATATTTTAGTGATGTGTAAACTAAAATTCGTTTTGGGAATAAATGGGTACAAAATGGGGTTTTGTTAATGGAATACTTGGCTGAGATTCAAAGTAAGAAATAGGTGTATTATATATCCCTAAGTAAAGATAAAATGAAATTTGAATATATTTGATGATTAACATGGAATCTTTATGAGTTCTTAGATGAAGAACATGAATCTTGAATGACTTAGGGTTTATTTGATGAACACAAGAGGTCAATCTGCCAGAATTTTTGATACAACTTTAAACGTATGCCATTTTGAGTTGTACTTCGAATTAGAGTGTGAACCATACATTCTTGGAAATTTATTTCTCTTAGCTATCCAATGAACTTAGAATCAGGTCAATCGGAGTTCTGTAGGGGGAGTAATCGACATTTTACTACAGGGTGTTTGATCTGTCAACATAGTAATCTGTCAGAATTTTGACATGATTTTAAACGTGTGAGATTTGAATTTTACTTCTAATTAGAGTGTGAACCATACATTACTGGAAAGTTATTTCTCTTAGCTATCCAATGAACTTGGAATCAGGTCAATCGGAGTTCTGTAGAGGGAGAAAGCAAAATTTTACTAGAGGGTATTTAATCTCCCAGAAAATTTGAGATTTTTCTTTTTAAGCCTCAAATGTCTAAAATTTTATCGGGGAAGTGTTTGGGACCTTGATGAAATTTATTAATGGAATAATGATATGGAAGTAGGTCTGTGATTGAGTGTTGGACTTTAATTTTGTGAGAGAGTTAAAGTTGAGATTCATAGGCTTGATTGTGACGTACTCTAATTCGAGATGATAAGAATATAATTACATAAAAGCGTGAGCGAGCTTAAATTTGTTAGGTCAGTGGGTTAATAAGGGTAACTACTGAATTGATATAACAAGGGGTAACTAGGACCCTTAGAGTTGTGTGAATACTTGATAAATTCGTAAAGCAAACAAGTACGGTGAATATTAGAGAGAAATATATTATGTACAAATATGAATAATTGGGTTGTGTAAATACCTACTATTTTATAGGATTACTTGGGTTGTGAATGCCTATTATGTGTTTCCTTGTGATAGGAACATAGACTCGGAAAATATTAAGTTATGGGTCAAGTGAGCGAGTCCGGGTAGGATGGTTGGGCGATGCCAAGTAATCAAATTAATTGAGGTGTGATAATCAATTTAATTAGAGTCGAATTGTAGGCTCGGGGAGGTATTAAATTAATAGGTGTGTTAATTAATTTAATCAGAGTCGGACGATAGACTCGGGGAGGTATTAAATTAATAGGTGTGTTAATTAATTTAATTAGAGTCAAATTGTAGACTCGGGTAGGTATTAAATTAATGGGTGTGATAATTAATTTAATTAGAGTCAGATTGTAGACTCGGGGAGGTATTAAATTAATAGGTGTGATAATTAATTTAATTAGAGTCGGACGATAGACTCGGGGAGGTATTAAATTAATAGGTGTGTTAATTAATTTAATTAGAGTCAGAGGATAGACTCGGGGAGGTATTAAATTAATTGGTGTGTTAATTAATTTAATTAGAGCCGGAGGATAGACTCGGGGAAGTATTAAATTAATAAGTGTGTTAATTAATTTAATTAGAGTCGGACGATAGACCCAGGGAGGTATTAAATTAATAGGTGTGCTAATTAATTTAATTAGAGTCGGACCATAGACTCGGGGAAAGTATTATATTAATTGAGGTGTGAATTAAATATATTAGAGTCGGACCATAGACTCGGGAAGATGATAAATTGTTAACTGTGAAATTAATTAAGTTGAGTCGAGCCACAGACTCAGGAAATTACAGGCTAGTGTACGGGATTTTGAGTACACGGTAAAGCCGGAGTTTATATTATATATATACGGTGTAGTGATAGTATATATATAGATGTGTGTATATATTGCGTGTGCTATTAAATATCAGTGATTAGATATTTACTTAATTTATATACTCTAGTGCTATCAAGGGAGGTTGCGCGATGTGGGTGAATCCCCTAGCTTGAGGAGTAGGGTGAGTATATCCCCAGGTCATAGCGTCCGGTATATGGGTGAGGGGATTATCTCACTTTCAGAAAAGGAATATGACCGCCTGCACTTCGTTTATGTTTTAGGCCAGGTTGGTGAGCGATTTAAGCTTGGGTAACTAGGCTATGTGAGCACACCTAGTGAGATAGCACTTTAGAGGGAATCATTCGGCGAGGGTATACTCGGAGGGATGGATATACATATGTTATATGTGTGGATGTTTTAGTAAAGGTACGTATATAATGGTATTCAATATTATATGCGGGTAATAATACAGTGTGTGATGTATTTACTTTATATAACTTGTGGCACGGTTATATGCTATTATTTAAGAAGGAATTAATTATGTTAATTGTAAGATAACTTATAATTCAAAAATCATTATACTCGGGTTAGAGTAGTATGGCAAGGGGAGGTAATACCAGGACTAGTTGGACGGGGTAGCACAACTAGGTGGGGGTTAAGGTAACCGTTAAATGTGCACAATAGTGGAGGGGTGAGAATGTCCACAAGGGAGTGCGACACTAACTTAAATATGAAGTGCATGCATGAATTTTAAATTACTGCATTTAATTCACTTTCTAAATATTTTCAAAATGTTTTGGGTTCTAACCCTTGCTATAAAACTATTTTCAAAACCTTTTAGGTGTCCATCCACAGGGACGCCAGGATTGATATTCTATTCTAGGGATACGGACCTGCGGCATATGTGGATGCTAGCAGGAGTTTGGATTAGACGCATCGTTCATTTATTCCTAAAGTAGGAATTATGCATCAGTTTCAGTTTTATTTAGGGCTTGTCGCCCAGTCTTCTCAGTGCAGTTTTCGATTTATTTTATTCCGGTGTTGAATATTTGTATTGGATTATTTCACTTTTGTGGCCAATAGTTTATTCGGCAAGTTGTGTAATTAATTATTCAGTTTAGTTTTATTCAGTTATGTGAATGGTTTATATTTATTTCCGCATGTACTATTTTGTTTAATTAAAAAGTTAAAATTTGGCACCAGTTTTTGGAATACTAGGTGGTTCGTATGTTTTAAAAAGTTTTCGACAGTGATGATAAGAATGAACCAACTGGGATTCATGTTTTAATTTGTTATAGGACTGATCACCCGGTATTTTATTAGGCGGGGTATCACAGATGGTATCAGAGCATCAGGTTCTAGTGTTCTTAGGATCTGTGCAGCTTTTCACGTTTCGGCTTAACAATCTTTGATATAGAGCCCTATCATAGGATTGTTGTATTCTTTTACGTATGCGCATTTACGTCCTTCTTCCACATTTCTTATTTGAGTGTGAACTGATACGATTCGATTCTCATTCCAGATGCTGCCCAGGAGAGAGAGAGAGAGAGAGAGCAGCTAGGGCAGCAGGGGGAGATAAGACTAGAGAGGATCGTCAGGAGCAAGAGTTACCGCAGCAACTGCCACGGATGATTTCGGCAACGCAGGTAACTGAATTAGTGGCGCAGGCAGTTGAAGCGACGGTATTTGCAATGGCAGGGTAGTTTCCTCGGAATCAACCACAAGTGTTAGTGGTGCCAGATTTTCAGGCTCGCGCGGGGTCGTCGAGGTGGCAGCAAGTAAGAGAGATTTTTTTTCAAGAGTGGGAATCCACCAGAGTTGTTAGGGGGTTCAGGTGTAGTGCTAGCGTGTCAAGGAAGAGAGATATCCAGCGTCACCAACGCATGGGAGATTGCGATGAGGTGCAGAAGCAAATGCTAGCCACTTTTAGTTTAGTGGGCGCAACGCTACAGTGGTGGTAGTCGATCACCACTGTTGAGGAAAGGAATACGCTAGCTATTGCAGAGTTTTAGGTGTGGTTCGACCGCACGTATTTTCCTCCAGCGGTTGAGATCGGAATGAGGAGAAAATTTAGAGAGGTAACTCGGGGAGACCGTTCAGTGGTCGATTACGAGGAAGAATTTAATCGATTGGCAAAGTTGGTACCGAATGAGGTAAGCGATGAAGAAAGAAAGAAAGCAAGGTTTATGGAGGAGTTAGTCTGGAGAATCAGACAACATTTTTTTTTGGTAATCCCGCATTAGTAGCTTATACTGATGTCATTTATGCAGCACTCCTGCACTGTCGGAAATATCGATTCCACGTGAAAGGAAGCTGGAGGGGAGTGAAAACTAACCAGTCGGATGAAGCAGGAGGGAACAGTACCAGTGGGGTATCCCAACAGAAGACAGGGGGAGATCAGGGGCAGGATTCCGGCAGGGAAATCATGCCAAATGATTTAGAACTGGAAGCTATCGGCAGGATGGCCAGGAATTCCAACAAGGTCGGCATGGAAGGGACCAGTAGCAGGGTGAATGTATTAGAAGGTGTTTTATTTGTGGGGGAAGTGAGACACATGAAGAGAGATTGTCTTAAGCGAGGCAGGGGTCAACTACAGGATGAGGTCCTGGATGTACAACCACTAAAGCAAGTCATGGGCGCATTCGGGTAGGGAGAAAATGCTCCGGAACCCGAGGATCAACAGTTGCAGCTGGAGTATGAAGGTAATTATTTTTACCCTATGGGTGTAGGGTATATTTATGAGTGATAAAGAGGATGTCATAAAATAAGACTTATTTTTCACTAGAGTTCGCAGGTGAGTCGAATTTAGTGGGTGTGTTAGCTGTAGCAGCCATAGTATGTGGATAAACTTTCCGTGGTGTAGCGGAGTTTATTTGGTGTTCTTCACGAGAGAGTGGAGGTGTACACTGAGTGAAGATTTGAATTATGCAGGGAGTTAATACTTTCGATAATTATGGGAGTAGGGTTGATAATATTTTCTAAATATCGGTTGGATAGCGATGGAATTTAACTATAGTGGATAGTGGTGTTAAGTTTTGGTGTTCACGACACCAGAATATGTTTGGTACTAAGTATCACATGAGAGGGCGTATAGCCTATATATATGTGTGTATATATATTGTATTGAGTGGTGCGATAGGCACATAGTGAGGTCTTGTGTTCGCACATTTTATCCCGGTAAGTAGGGGTGTTTATTGAAGTGAATCAGGGTGGTTAGGTTTATGTTTGAGCAAAGAGAGATAACTCAGGGTTTATTTTTGCGCAAGGACTAGTGATGGTAAGGTCGCGGTACTTTATGTCGTCTTTGGTAACATGAGAGTAAGAGTATATACTTTTGTGTTGAGAGACAAGTATTTTGAGGGGAGATGTTTGGACGTTAGTACATGAGTTGGGTACCCGAGCAGTATATATATATATGTGTGTGTGTGTGTGTGATATGACTACGGGTTCGAAGTTATATTACGGGTTACGACTAGCATAGTCGGGTAACTTTCGTGCGGTAAAGCACGGGGATAGGGTGTATGGGCATACGGGTTAATTAAGGCAAATTTCGTGCAATTAAGCACGGGTATAGGGTGTATGAGCGCCCTGGTTAATTTAAATGCGTACTTGTGTAACGTATGGTTAGAAGTGGATGGGATAGATATAGCGAGCTTAGAAGCACATGACTAGAGAGTAATATGCTAAGCTTGGGACATTACGCTCATCTTAATTTCGAGGACGAAATTCCTTTGTAAGGGGGGGAGTATGTAACACCCCGTAATTTTGAGGATTTGATATTTAATTATTTTTGGGAGTGATAAAAATATTTAAATTGGTGAAACTTAAATTCATGAGTTGAAGAATTTATTTGAGTGAGCCGAATTAATTATAATTGGCGACTTTAAGTTTAATTGTTCGAATTAATGTGTGTCACATTCTCGGGTCGAAATGTGAATATGTCAAAAAGTATTTCGAATGGCAATTCCGAGTGCGCGGTTGCGTCCAAATGGATCGAGATAGTCAGAAAAGAGTACCCGGGGGTAGTAATTGGGTCTCGGGGTATTTTTTGGCATAACCGGGCCCACACGGGGTGAGTTGGGCCATTTTAATTAGGCCCAGATGGCCAAAAACGGGATTAAGTGTTTTTAACCAATTGAGAGACTAGGGAACGGTAGTCAACACAACTTTAAACCTAGGGTTTGAGAGAAAATTTGGGGGAAAGCAAATCAAGAGCCAATTTGGGGATGTTGGAGCCAAATTAAGGGACTACACCAATGAATCGGACTCTATAAAAAATTCCAAGCAAGTGGTTAACTTGCTATAATGTGTAAATGGTGATATCCAATTCACATTTTAGAGATGTGTAAACTAAAATTCGTTTTGGGGATAAATGGGTACAAAATGGGGTTTTGTTAATGGAATACTTGGCTGAGATTCAAAGTAAGAAATAGGTGTATTATATATCCCTAAGTAAAGATAAAATGAAATTTGAATATATTTTATGATTAACATGGAATCTTTGTGAGTTCTTGGATGAAGAACTTGAATCTTGAATGACTTAGGGTTTATTTGATGAACACAAGAGGTCAATCTGCCAGAAATTTTGACACAACTTTAAACGTATGCCATTTGAGTTCTACTTCTAATTAGAGTGTGAACCATATATTCTTTGAAAGGTATTTCTCTTAGATATCCAATGAACATAGAATCAGGTCAATCGGAGTTCTGTAGAGGGAGTAATAGACATTTTTCTACAGGGTGTTTGATCTGTCAGAATTTTGACATGACTTTAAACGTGTGCGATTTGAATTTTACTTCGAATTAGAGTGTGAACCATACATTACTGGAAAGTTATTTCTCTTAGCTATCCAATGAACTTGGAATCAGGTCAATCGGAGTTCTGTAGAGGGAGAAATTGAAATTTTACTAGAGGGTGTTTAATCTGCCAGAAAATTTGAGATTTTTCTTTTTAAGCCTCAAATGTCTAAAATTTTATCAGGGAAGTGTTTGGGACCTTGATGAAATTTATTTATGGAATAATGATATGGAAGTAGGTCTATTATTGAGTGTTGGACTTTAATTTTGTGTGAGAGTTAAAGTGAAGATTCATAGACTTGATTGTGACGTACTCTAATTCGAGATGATAAGAATATAATTACGAAAAAGCGTGAGCGAGCTTAAATTCGTTAGGTCAGTGGGTTAACAAGGGTAACTACTGAATTGAAATAATAGGGGGTAACTAGGACCCTTAGAGTTGTGTGAATACTTGAATTAATACGAAAGTGAAATAAATTCGTAAAGCAAACAAGTACGGTGAATATTAGAGAGAAATATATTTCGTACAAGTATGAATAATTGGGTTGTGTAAATACCTACTGTTTTATAGGATTACTTGGGTTGTGAATGCCTATTGTGTGTTTCCTTGTGATAGGAACATAGACTCGGGAAATATTAAGTTATGGGCCAAGTGAGCGAGTCCGGGTAGGATGGTTGGGTGATGCCAAGTAATCAAATTAATTGAGGTGTGATAATTAATTTAATTATAGTCGAATTGTAGACCCGGGGAGGTATTAAATTAATAGGTGTGTTAATTAATTTAATTAGAGTCGGACGATAGACTCGGGTAGGTATTAAATTAATAGGTGTGTTAATTAATTTAATTAGAGTCAGATTGTAGACTCGGGTAGGTATTAAATTAATGTGTGTGATGATTAATTTAATTAGAGTCGGATTGTAGACTCGGGGAGGTATTAAATTAATAGGTGTGATAATTAATTTAATTAGAGTCGGACGATAGACTCGGGGAGGTATTAAATTAATTGGTGTGTTAATTAATTTAATTAGAGTTGGACGATAGGCTCGGGGAGGTATTAAATTAATAGGTGTGTTAATTAATTTAATTAGAGTCGGACGATAGACTCGGGGAGGTATTAAATTAATAGGTGTGCTAATTAATTTAATTAGAGTCATACCATAGACTCGGAGAAAGTATTATATTAATTGAGGTGTGAATTAAATATATTAGAGTCGGACCATAGACTCGGAAAGATGATAAATTGTTAACTGAGAAATTAATTAAGTTGAGTCGGGCCACAGACTCAGAAAATTACAGGCTAGTGTACGGGATTTTGAGTACACGGTAAAGTTGGGGTTTATATTATATATATACGGTGTAGTGATAGTATATATATAGATGTGTGTATATATTGTGTGTGCTATTAAATATCATTGATTATATATTTACTTAATTTATATACTCTAGTGCTATCAAGGGAGGTTGCGCGATGTGGGTGAATCCCCTAGCTTGAGTAGGGTGAGTATATCCCCAGGTCATAGCGTCCGGTATATGGGTGAGGGGATTATCTCACTTTCAGGAAAGGAATATGATCGCCTCCACTTCGTTTATGTTTTAGGCCAGGTTGGTGAGCGATTTCAGCTTGGGTAACAAGGCTATGTGAGCACACCTAGTGAGATAGCACTTTAGAGGGAATCATCCAGCGAGGGTATACTCGGAGGGATGGATGTACATATGTTATATGTGTGGATGTTTTAGTAAAGATACGTATATAATGGTATTCAATATTATATGCGGGTAATAATACAGTGTGTGATGTATTTACTTTATATAACTTGTGACATGGTTATATGCTACTATTTAAGAAGGAATTAATTAAGTTAATTGTGAGATAACCTATAATTCAAAAATCATTATACTCGGGTTTGAGTAGTATGGCAAGGGGAGGTTATACCAGGACTAGTTGGACGGGGTAGTACAACTAGGTGGGGGTTAAGGTAACCATTAAATGTGCACAATAGTGGAGGGGTGAGAATGTCCACAAGGGAGTGCGACACTAACTTAAATATGAAGCGCATTCATGCATTTTAAATTACTGCAGTTAATTCACTTGCTAAATATTTTCCAAATATTTTGTGTTCTAACCCTTGCTATAAAACTATTTGCAAAACCTTTTAGGTGTCCAGCCACACGGACGCCAGGATTGATATTCTATTCCAGGGATATGGACCTGCGACATATGTGGATGCTAGCAAGAGTTTGGATTAGACGCATCGTTCATTTATTCCTAGAGTAGGAATTATGCATGAGTTTCAGTTTTATTTAGGGCTTGTCGCCCAGTCTTCTAAGTACAGTTTTCAGATTTGTTTTATTCCGGTATTGAATATTTGTATTGGATTATTTCACTTTGGTGGCCAATAGTTTATTCGGTAAGTTGTGTAATTAATTATTCAGTTGAGTTTTATTCAGTTATATGAATGGTTTATATTTATTTCCGCATGTACTATTTTGTTTAATTAAAAAGTTAAAATTTGGCACTAGCTTTTGGAATACTAGGTGGTTAGTATGTTTTAAAAAGTTTTCGACAGTGATGCTAAGAATGAACCAACTGGGATTCCTGTTTTAATTTGGTATAGGACTGATCACCCGGTATTTTATTAGGCGGGGTGTCACACTATCCTTAGGGGAAGCCCTGTTGAGATCGGTAAAGTCTATGTAGACTCTCCAGCTACCATTTCTTTTACGAACTACAACTGGATTGTAGACCCACTTTAGGAATTGAACTTCTTTGATGGAACTTGCCTCTAGAAGTTTTCCTACCTCTTTTTCCACCACCTTTGCCTTTTCTAGGGCCGGGCGGCGAGATTTTTATAAGATCGTTTGAACGTTGAATCTATGTGGAGATGGTGACAGGTGACCACGGGATCAATCCTCGGCATATCGTGTGGCTCCCTTGCAAAAATGTCTTGGCTCCACTTTAGAAAGGAGATAAACTCCCTTTTCTCATGGTCAGTTAGTGTCGTACCGATCAGAAACTTCCTCTCTGGTCGGCTCTCGTAAAAAACTACATTCTCCAACTTTTCTACGACCCTATCAGTGGGGTGGATCCTGGGTTCATCCACCCATGGTCCGTCGTGCCTTAGTTTCTATTTAAAAGGAGTAGCCCCATATGGGGATTGTTAACGAAAATGTATTTTATCCCTAATTAAATTGGTTTAATTAATATACATTTTAGTTTAACTTAATATATTGATTTTGATGATTCCAAACATTTTTTTTTAGTTATTCTATATATATTCATTATT